>JAZHRO010000024.1:120122500-121372500 GCA_037157565.1 Thalassia testudinum
TTTTGAAATTAAGTCAACTTTAGCTTGGTCAACTTCTTCACCCCTATGTGAGACAATTTGACAAAGGAAAATCCCTTCTTAAACCATAAAATGGCTCTTTTCCCAGCTTAAAATCAGGTTGACCATGACACATCATTTCAGGATTTTCTCTTGGTTACTAAGGCAATGGTCAAATGAGACTCCAAAAATAGAGAAATCATCCATAATGACCTCTAAGTATTCGTCCATCATCTCTGAAAAGACAGCTAACATGAAACACTGAAAGGTAGCAGGGGTGCTGCATAACCCGGTTGGCATATGGAAGAATGCAAACGTTCCATACGAATAGGTGAACATGGTCTTCTCTTGATCTTTGTGTGCAATAGCAACTTGGCTATATCTTGAATATCCATCAAGGAAGCAAAAAATATTTCCACCCTACCAATCATTTGAGAATCTAGTTAATGAATGGTAGGGGGAAATGGTTCTTTTTCGTAACTTCATTAAGCTTCTTATGGTCAATACACACCTGCCACGTGGTGGTGGTGTAGATGGGGATGGATTCGCCTTGGTCATTTGTGACCACGGTGAGCCTGACCTTCTTTGGAATCACTTGAGTAGGACTCACCTAGGGGCAGTCGAAAATCAGATAGATGATTTCCAAATTAAGCCATTTAATTATTTCTTTTTTAATGATCTCTCGCATGTTCAGGTTTAGTCGCCTTTGCATCTGGCGAGAAGGTTGAGCCCCATCTTCCAAATAGATCTTGTGAGTACAATGGTAGGGTTAATTCACCTTAAGTCAGAAATTGTCCACCCAATTGCTGCCCGATGTTCAAAAGGAGTCATAGTCAGCCTAAACTCTTGGTCCTTGGGCAAGTGTGCATTGATAATCATTGGGAAAGTATGGTCAAGCCCTAGGAAGACATACTTGAGGTTATTGTTAAGAAGTTTCAGTTTAGGTGCAGGTGGTATAATGTTTAATGGGCAAGGGAAGGAAGGGAGTTGAGTGACATCATTCTCCTCAAATAGAGGTTGCTGGTGGAAATCAATTCTGCAAAGTTCTGTAACCTCCAAAGATTGGGGTGGGTCAAGGTAATGTAAAGCTGGTTGGGTAGATGGTCCTCTAAAGAGCTTACTATCAGGCATTCTTCAACCAAAGTTTCCACGAGATCTCATTCCTCGACCCAAGCATAATCGAATGACTTAGTTGCCTTGAAGATATCCAATTGCATCTTCTTATCTCCAAAGGACATTTCCATACATCTCATGTTGCAGTCAATGTTAGCCTTGGCCATAGCCAATACAGGTATTCCTAGGATGATGGAGGTGTTTTGTGATTGTTAGGGGACTTCCATGTCAGCGACTAAGAAGTCAATTGGGAAGTAGAAGTCCTTAACCTGAACAATTACATCTTCAACTACCCCTTTCGAGGTTTTCACAGACCAGTCTACCAGTTGGATAGACACAGGCGTAAGCTTTAATTCTCTATATCCAAATTGGTGATAAAGGGCAGTGATTAACCCATATTTATCGGCTATTTAAGTATGTGAGTGCCTAGAAATTAAAATATCTTTAACATTTAGTTAACATGCGTTAACAAATAAATAAATTAATTTATATTTTTAGCTTGATTGGATAATTCATGCATTGCATTCATATGCATTTAGAATTGACTTAGTTTACCAATTAGGTGCATTATCTGCATTGTTTTGGGTTTAACATAGAAGTTACGTGTTTGTGCATAAATTACCCAAATATCTTATTTTATTTCATTCTTCATCTTCTTCACAGGAAACGGCTTCACTTTCTCCTCCTACGGCCATTCACTCCAGCCATGGATCTCCTTAATGGTTGTGAGAAGTGGATCTGCTCCTGCCACTCCCATTTCAAATCCAAGCAATGCAGCTACAAAGGGAGCGGGGGTTCTGTCATGCTCAAGAGGCCACCACACCCCCATTCAATATTGTGTAGAGCCCAAGAGCTCATCCATCTCACCACCATCGCCCTTGACTGCGGCAACGAGTCTCCACCACCGTGGGTGTGTGGCGTGACAAGCCACATCACCAATCAAAACTACTTGCAATACTGTGAGAACACATAGGTGTGCACTCCACTGTGACCACCACAACCACCTCTAACATCCACACGACTCTACTTCCTCTTCTTCATCTTTTTCATCCTCTTCATCTCTCATGTTAAGAACAAAACCCACCACCACTTTCTTTTTATTTTATCACTATTCTTCTTCTTCCCCATCTCTTCTTCTTCCTCTATTTTTTTTCCTCCACTAGAAACATCCCAAACTGCCAACCACTGTCGCCACCATCAATAGCACTAGCACCACCTCTACCATCTCACCATGCCGTCCATGCACAGTTAGCAGCTGCATGCACATCCAGTAGCCTACGCCTCTCACCCACCCTCGTCGCGCCTCCGACAGCAAGAGAAACTTCCCAGGCACACACACAGCCCGCACGACTAGTGCACCGACTACACTCACCTCCAATAGTAGCTTGAGCACATGGCCACACGCATCTGAAATGTAACCTCTTCTCTCCGTGTGCAACCCCGGCAAGTAGCCTGCTCGTACCTCTCCCTCGCCTCCAACAACTAGCAATAGGAAGAAGCTTCACTGCCATGCATCACCTTCCACAGCTCCGTCCGGCCACCTTGGCCTACCCTGCACTTCACTGCGGCTGCCATCGCGAAGCCCTCAGTCTAGAGATTCTCCTCCAAGCATCTCACCACCGACTGTCGCCTCCATCATGCGTAATAAGGCCATGAAGAAATCGCCTATTTTGGGTTTCATTTCTTATTACATTCAATGCCCTTGCCACATTTTGCTTTTGATTTATTAATTAAATATTATGGTTAGTTTGTGCAAAGAACATCCTTATTTCTTAAAAAATGCTATTTCAACATTACTCATCGTTGTTAGCCTAATCTGAAAGGAGTTTCGGCTCTGTTTCTTTGTGAAAACTTCGGTAAACATTTGTTGTCAAATTTTACGAGTTTTAATAGGCATTTTCCTCCTCGTGGATGCTACCCGCACTTCTTAAGTGGTTAACTTTAACTATTTTGACTACTAGTTTTCCACCATTTGCATACAACATGTCATTTTATGTGGAAAACTACTTTCAAATCGGAAACCATCTCAACAAATGGCACTGTTGCTGGGGAGGCAACGGGCTTGTTAAACTCACACTTATTTATTTATTTGTTCACGCATTATTTTTGAGGCATAATTAGCTTGGATCTTTTTGGTGCGAGGTACACATATCTTCTACATCATGCCACACCAGCCTCAAAGATCAAGCGACCCTCAGCGTCGTCAGTTGGCCACACATTGGGAGCATCATAGCCGCCGTGTGCACAATTGAGGTGGACCTTGAGCCACGATTTGAAGGAGAAAATTTTGAGGGAGCTTCAATCATCAACTCCTTCATTCTGAGTAGATAATATATTAGATTAGCTTAGAATTACTTTAAACCTTACATTTGGTTTGAGACCCTATTTCTGGGGTATATTTTAGGTGTTTGTTCCTTTACTTTCTTTTAGGTTCATGTTGAGTAATTTTTCGAGAGCTTGTTCCCTTTTCTTTTAATCTAGGTTTTCATTTTATTTTGTGGTTGTTATCCATTCCTTTGTTTGTGCATATGTAGGCAAAAAAAATAAAATAGAATAAGAAGCATGAGCTAGCTACTAGAGGCTGCCTGCCCTGGGGATGACCATTTAGGATTGTATGAGCAGCATCTAGACTTTATTTTATGCATTGCATGCATTCTGCCATCGTTGATTGTTGGAAACAAGGTAGGCATCCTCTTACATTGCACCCATATCTTGATCATGCATTTGCATTTTGACTTAGTTCCTAGACCACATAATTTGTCTTGAAATGATCTAGCAAGTGGTCACATTAAATTTCTGAAACGGACTAGTTAAAGGAGGAACACATTAAAACCCAAGGAGTTGATTTTAGACATTGTGCTGCAGATAAAAGTTTAAAAAAATTGATAAAAGTTTAAAAAAAATTTTCTGGTGCAGACGTGTAGGACATCTTTTTGCATTGAAGCATGCACTCTAGACACTCCAAGGTTGGAACCTTTAGGAAAGAGCCTCCTATTGCTGGATGATGCGAAGAATGCATGATTTGTTAAAATTAGGGTTTAAGTCATTACAACATACAATTTCGCAATCGCTTTGAAAATTTATAAAACCTAGATGGTGGAGTATCTAGAGTCATCCAAGGAGGCAAGTTTGTGAAATTCAATGCTCTTGCTTCAAAAAGTTGAAATCAACTTAGTTTTTTAAATAAAGATTTTTTTGGTTTTGAAATAATGGGAAAATATGTAATTGAGAGAGGGAAAATGATTACACCTAGATTACTAATGCTAACGCTATAGTCACAAGATAGTCTTCTCTCTAAACTCACCCTCAGCATGTGGAAGCCTTGTGTAAATAGAGAGAAAGTGACAAGTGCTAGAAACAATAGAAAGATGCAACACAAATGAAAAGAAGGAAACTTTAATTAGGTAGAAAAGATGTTTTACATAAGACAAGTAGAGGAGTGCTTCTACTTAAATTAAGAAAAACAAAGAAGTAAAACACAAATCCTCTTGATGATGGTGATGAAGAGGAGAGAGTCCTTGCTCCAAGCATAGTTGCTCCTATGCTTATAAACGGTCTCTCCAACTCCTTCCTTGAAAAGCTTCTCCAAGGTGATGTCATCCTTGGCTTGCCCCTAGGGGGGGCATGCCTTTGCTCCTACAAAAGTCGATGATCTCCACCCACAATTCTCCTCCTAAGGTGGCATGCATCACCCTCAAGACCTCCTCTTAACGACTTCCTTGCTTGACTACTCCTCTAGCTAGTGGGGACACAAGAGAGAAGGGAAGAGGGGAAGGCACAAAGGCGGTAGAGTGTCCCCTTAATCCTCTTCTTCTCCTTCTTCTCTTTGTCGACTATAAGGTGGAGTAATGGTGGAATAAATTAAGCCAAGGGATGACCATATGGTGGTAGTTAAGGGGCGTATATATAGGACTTATGAAGGGAGAGGTTGGCATGGACACATGTTCGGCTAGGATGCATTCAAAGGGTACTTATGGGTGGTTACAGGGATCGAATGGAGGGGGTTAACTGGCCCCACCTAAGGGGATGCTGTGGGGATTGTTATGGTCAGCCAACGGGTGTTTAGAGTTGGTGCCAGCTATGGAAGGTTATCATGGTTTGGCACCAACTAAACGGTGTTCTAGAAGGGGTAGGTGGATGGTTATTGGGAGCTAAAGTGTAGCTAAGATATGCTAGCTAAGCTAGCTTAGCTAGTAGTTGTGTAGAGAAGGTGGTGGGATGGAGCTAGGGTTCTTGGAAGAGGAGCTGGAACGAATGTTTGGAGCTGAACTAGAGCTGCTAGTTGCTGAAGGGAGTCATAGGGAGCTACTTTAGCAAGCTTAACTTGCTAGTTCTTCGCTAGCTACTAAGCCAAGTTAAACTAAGCTAGCTTCCACTAAAATATGCTGAGGTAAGCTGGGTTTGATTTTCTTAGGGAGAATCTTGCTAGCTATTGTAGCTAAGGTAACTTAACTCTACTAGGTTAAGCTAAGTGGAGTCCCCAGGAGCTGGACTTGAGCTGGCCTGAGCTGTGTGAAGTCATCTATAGCTGACTTGTGTTTAATGGAGATGGAAGTAGCTGGACTTGAGCTGAGGTGGACTCCAATCAACTTAGTTGAGTTAGCTAGACCTCCTAGTGAACTGAATGGAGCTACGGTGAGCTACACTCAACTAAGTTGAGCAGGGTCTGAGCTAACTTGAGCTAGGGTGAGCTAATATGAGCTGCCCTGAGCTACCTTTCAGCTAAGATGAGCTAAATGGAGTTTAATGGAGATAACCCTACCTCAAGTGAGCTGATATCTAGCTATGATGAGCTGGATTTGGTTGAGTCCCAACTGGAATGAGCTTGCTCTTCACCAGTTGTCTTTTTGAGTGCAAGGGTTTTAGGGATCGGTCACTTTGTTCATCCCTAACACTAAAATAAGCATATTAAAAATTCAATAAAATATGCAATGTGTGCCTTACCTAATTGATGTCTAAATGCAGCCCAAAAACCCGTTTGCAGAATTAACATCCTAAGAGCTGGGTTTATTTTAGGGCATAAGTATGATGATAAACTGGCATTTTTCACACCCCCATGCTTATCTTTTGCTAGTCTCTTAGCAAAGTAAATTTTTGCAAAATGGATTTTTTTTGGGAAAACTAATTTTTTTTAACTTTTTCAAGGAGAAAGAGATCGTGGGACCTTAGTTGGTAAAAACACAGCAGGTATGGGATTTGTTAGAATATAAACATCAGGATTTATTTTTGAAACCAAAAATTAGATGAATCGGGATCAATATATCCTTGAAAAATTCACAAATTAACCACTTGTTATTTCAGATGACTAAAAATTTGTGTAGTTAGGATTTCTCCAGCGCTTGAATCTGATTCGCAACTTGCAATATCCTTTAGAACCTTGTCTTTGTGCTTGTGAAAAGCCAACATTTAAATGGTCGTGTTTTTGGTTTAAAACTTTTTTTTGTCTCTTCCATGCTTATTCTTAGCTTAGTCTTTTAACAGATGTGTTGGAATCATCATTCCCATTACTAATCCTCGAGTGGGCTTTGGCGTTAGTACTTCTAGATAGTACTATCCATGACACCACCTAGGAGCTCATAACCCCAAAACATAATGTGGTGTAAAGGGGCACTCCAAGCAAACTCAAGCTCTTGCTCCGACGCTATGGGTAGAGCACTGTCCAAGACACTTGAGCTACAAAAATGTGCCTTAATGCTCCATCTAAAGATATGAAATATAGATATAGAGAATCGTCAAGGCAATAACATGTTGACTTCGCATCTTCAAAGGTGGCATTTTTCTTCTTCTCAATGGTGGGAACTCAAACCAATGATCTACTTTGGACTTTTACTAAGGCCAAGCAAAGGGTTTTTCTAATTTCCAATTTTCTTAGGTGTTTCCTTGTGTGTGAATTTTGACACAAGAAATTTTGCACGAGATGCAAGTTTTTGAATCAGAAACTAAGTTAGATACTTTCCATGTTACAAAGGGAAATCACATCACCAGGGCTATCACGAGTTCAGGTGGAATTTTAGATAAGGATAATTGATCTGCTCTAAAGGTAGACCCTGAAAATCTAATAATGATATCCGTATCCTTATCCCTAGTTTGTTAAAGACTAAATCCCATTGCACCAAAAGTGAATGTTCAACCTTAGTCCCGATTTCAAAATTTTCTTAAAAAGTTTTCAACATTTTTATTTTTTCTCGGTATGCAAGCAGAAAATAAAACAAGAAAATTGCATGTTTTTGGGTTTTGAAAATCATAATTTGATCATCAAAATTTAAAAACAACCCCCATGCTTAAGATGTGGCATGTCCGCAAGAAGTTGGAAAGGAAAGGGATTAGTTTAGTGAAGGCGGTCAAAATCATGATTGTCAAAACCTTTGATGAAAGGAAAAAGAGCGAAAAGTGGGAAAAAACGATGGCTTACCTCCCATCCAGTGCTATCTTCTATGCCATTCAGCTAAGCGTGAAGTTATGCATAGAAGATGAATCATTATGTAAGTAATTGGCCACTTGAATGCCTGCATGAGAAAGGTCTTCATCTGGATCCCCTAAAAGATGAGTGGAATGAATATGGGGATAAAATTTGGATGGAAAAATGGAAGGATGACCCGAGTCTGGTCGTGGTTTTAATTCTTGATGAATGCCATACTCGGGTAGGGCTGGTGTTAGGTCCAATGGGAAGGGAGTGAAATGATGACGGTTGGGTGAGGTTAGTGTGCAAGGGTGGGGTGAGAGAAGAGTGGGTGGTTCAGGGGAATAATTAGAAAGGGGTTTTATTGAAATAGAAGGCTCCAAGTCACAGATTTCGCTGACCAATGATTCAGAGTCAGAGTCTTCAAAAAAATTATGGTCGGGAAGGGTATCTATTAGTATTGTCTCTTCCACCAAATTGGATATTTCTGCATCTGAGTCCTCAAAAAAAATTATCATTATCTTAGAATCTCATGGAGGATTTGAAAATATCAAGAGTGATGGTTTGGCCTCTGCAACTGATATCCATTTTGCTTGTATGGCAATTTATATTCATTTTTGCAGTGGCCAAAGGTCATCCAAGAATGATTAAGGCATTAATTACAGATTTGGGTACCTCAATGTCAAGGACCAAAAATTCTATGGAGAACATGCAATTCTGGACTTTGACAAGGACATTCTTGACGATCCCATAGGGTTTGATTGTAGATCAGTCAGCAAATTGTAGGGTAACCATGACAGGTTTTAAATCACAAATATAAAATTCTTCGAATAAAATCATGGAGATGATATTAACTAAGGCACTGAGATTGAGAAGGGCGTGATAGTATCATTGATAAATACTGAAATCAAAGGCATGCCTCGGTCTTTCATCTTACGAGGTAGTTTACTCTTTATAACAAATCTTACTATCTCTGAAAGATGCACCTGTCCTAGGTTTTTAGTCTGCCTTTCGGGGTTACAGATATCGTTTGAAAATTTAGCGTAGGTAGGTATATACTTGATTGCATCTAGGAGAGGGATATTGATCTGAACTTGCTTGAATAAATCCATGAGTTCTTCAATCAGGGGCTCAGATTTCTTCTTTCAGTTGGTGGTGGAGTGGAGAGCTTGGGGAAAAGGGATAGGAGTCGTGTCATGTGATTTTTGTGTTTCTTTTTCTTCCTGTGTGGGGAATTAAGAGTCAATTTGTGTAGGGATGGTAGGGTTTTACCAGCTTGTTGTGAAGGCCTGGAATCAGTGGTGGTTTTCCCATTTCTCAAAGTACTTGCATGTGCAGTTGGATTATTATTTGGAGGAGGTGGGGGGCTTGTTGTGGTGAAAACCTAGATGGTTGCTGAGTTGTAGGATTAATGGGAGGCTAATTATAGTGGTTCTGATTTCTGCCCAGATAATGGTTCCATTGATTATAAGGTTGGGCATGGGTTGGGACAGTAAAGGTCTTGCAGGTCTCGGAGTAACCCCAATCTGACTATTCAGATTTGTGACAACACAGGGTACTTCTGTCATTTTGTTCTGCATTTCCTACAGGCTTTTCATCATCTGAGTATTGATGTCATCTTGAGATCGCCCAAGTTGATAAAAATTTTGTTTCGACCCATACCCTCCAAATTGATTTGGGTTTTGGGGAGGAACCGGGTTGTTCCAGGAGTGGTTCAAGTAGTTCTTCCAATTAGAGGAATTTCTAAATTGCTCCTGGAGGGCAAAGATATTTTCAGTGGGGTTGGGATTTGGATAAGTGTAATTCCCCAGTGAACCATAGAAACCCTCAGAATATTGATTATAATCAGTAGGAGTAGTGTTCAAGTTGTGCAAATTTTCTCTTCGTGGAATGTTACGCTGGGTGAGATGTGGAACCTGTGGAGCTTGGATGGGTGTGGCAAGTCTTTCCTCAAATTTTTTTGATTTATTTACATCTATTCGAGTGGTTGGGTGACGTGGTCTCGTGCGTGTGTGCTAAGAGGTGTCGTATAGTTGCACTTGATACGTCAGTTTTAAAAGAAGTAAACGGAGGTGAGTCCGAGTGTTGGTCTCAGGGAGGCGTGGAAATCGGATTTTGTTTACCACTTGTTGTCACGAAAAAGGTAGAGTTTTGCTTGCGAAAGAGACGGTTATGAAAAGCGAGAGATAGAGAGAGAGAGTTTAGGGTTAGAAAGCTCTTGGTTTTGATCATGCACTTTAAACATAAATTAAAATGGTGACTACACAGAAAATAATTTCATTAAACATGCATTCATAGTTCATGGTTTACAAGATTAAATACATGCTTCAACAAAAGTAAATGAAAGCTTAAAAGAGAGAGAGAGAGAGGTAGAGAGAGAGTGGAGAGTGACGAGGCAGCCACGGCAGTGGAGGAGGCTCCGTCGGCGGCTCGTCGTCTCCGGCGATTACAAGAGTGCCTAAAACTAGCTAGGAGAGGAGTGGAGTAGCTGCAAGTGGGAGAGTATGCCTTGAATGGTGGTAGAAGGGGGTTTAAATAGAGCTAAGAGCTTCCTAAAAGAAGAATGTGCTTTAGCGACATCCAGAACGTCACTAAAATTGCTTCCAGATACGTCGGTGAAGCCCTCCTGCCGCCGGTCAGCTGCTCACCCCACTCTCTCTCCATGTGCGATCCGTGGATGTTGAACGAGAGCCGTCCGATCGAAGATCGGATGGCTGAGATCCTCCTGCGCCCAGGTTGAGATCGCGCCTCGGGCACGCGTGCACTCGCGCATTTCCCCCTGGCGTGCGCGCACGCGTGGGCGCTCGGGAGCTGTCATCGCGCCGCGTGCCGAGATCCTGGCCGCCCGCTACTGATCGGGTGGCCCAATTTTGCCACGCCCTTCACTCGCGCTTGATTTCTGCTCCGCGCAATTCGAACCCGTGTCGCTGCGATGCGGGCGTGCGGGCTAGCCGTTGCGCCACGCCCACGCTTTGTCACAGCAACCGCGGGCCGTTCGATCGAAGATCAACGGTCGAGATTCATCCTTGGCTGGCTCGAGGGCGTGCGAGCGGTGGGTGCGGGGTGACGTGGCGCTTTCTGGGCCATTGATCTTCAGATCAACGGTCAGAATTTCTTGGGGGCATTGTGGGAGCTCCGGATGTCAGATTTGGCCGATCTTGAGTCCGTTGGACTCCGTTCGTCATTCTGAATCCATCCGTGCGGTCCGATTGCTCATCTGGGCCTACTTTGACACATGCTTTACACAAATGTCATTAATGTAGTTTATAAGCAATCTTGGTACTTGATCATGCAATGCTCCTATTCTACTTTATGTTGTGCCTTTTATTCTAAAGATGGGCCATATTCAACCTAATTACTACCCCCTTGCGTGGTGTTATCATACCCCCATGCTTACTCCTTGATAGTCCCTAGCAAGGTTTATTCTAGCCTTTATTTCTTTGGAGAATTTAAGAAGTAATTGCTTAGGCACTTCGTTACTTGTCAATAAGAGGAAATATACGAAGATCTTAATCTACATAGACTAAGCAGCGCCCGGGTGTCTGCCAAAATATGAATTGCCTGAATCCTTGCTTTGTATATATAACTATACATATGTATACGTATATATCTACATATGTCTTTTTTTTTACAATTTTCGAAATTCAGTGTGGGTTGGTAACTTTTTACGGCTACCCAACCCACCCAAAACTCGGTCAAAACCCTAAGTGCTAAGCATCTTGGTGTAAATGTTGTGATAAACTCACTTAACGATAATTGAGACAGACTTCGAGTTTCTACGCCTCTAGGTGACTGGAAAAGAAAATAAATTTTTGCCTGAAGGTGTATTTGTTCGATTGGTAGCTTTCTCCCTACATTCATTTTACTTGGAGTCAACACAAGGATTTTCCAGTGTATATCTCCTCGGCTTGTACTACTTCACTGCTTCGTCCTTAGGTGTTTTGGTCTTTTTTGTGCAATTATTGAGCTGGGCTCTGGACAACCGACCAATGGGCTGTTACCCACGATCACTTGCCAGCCATACTTGTGCGGTGAAGTGTGGTTTATTTTCTTTTCTTCTCTTTTTTTTTTTTCCGTAGGTGGCTTCCCTAATCTCCAATGCACCTAGAGGCAGCGAAAAAGAAATGGCCTGTGGCTGGGTTCTGGACAACCTGCCAATGGGCTGTTACCCACGACAACTTGCCTGCCACACCACCCTAGAGAGTTCATTAGCTACACAATTTCTGTCAAAATCTCCGAGAAGTGAGTCTGTGCAAAAATGTGTGTAGATGCTTAGACTCAAAGTTTTCTTGAGTTAGAGGGTGAGTTGATAAGTCGTATACTTATTACCTTATTTATTAGGTGGATTAGAATAGCTTAAAGTTGTAAGGATTCGTCGCTAAATCCATATTTTAACGGACACCTGGGCTGATTAAGCCTGAAGCCCTGAAAAGTCTAAGTGTTTAAGTTCTTTTTGTATTATTTCTCACTATTGACAAGTTTCTAATGCCTAAGTTTTTCTTCCTAAATTCAAATTTTTTTTTTAAATCAATTAATTTATTCATTCAGACTGATTAATTAAGCTCAAGATTATGCAATTTACCATCCCCCCCATGCTTAAGTTGGACAATGTCCTCATTGGCAGATTCATGGATGCAGCAGGGTTCAAAAAGATAGTACCTGAGTGACGTAAACTACCAGATCAGTCTGAATCCGCTGGGTAGCCTCCCAGGCAGCGCTGAGTTTAACGCCTCCAGCTGGGCGGTGCACAAATAGGAATGGTTTGGGTCAAGGAGATATGTTCAAAATTAATTAGACCTAAAATCAGAAGTCCACAGATGCGAATAAGGTCGTGGTGGAGTCCCGTTCCTAAGGGACGGGAATTCTGTATCATGCATGGCCATGTCAGAACCTCTCTTAGTTTGTGGGCATGCAAACAAGTTGTTGTGGTTGAATGCACCCCAATTATGACACGCCAGACACTAAAGATGTTGGTTTTATATTTAGCTTGTGTCCCCATCAAATTGTAATCCATCGAAAGTGTATCAATTCCAGTGCATTCGGGTTGCGGGATTCTTATTCTGGTAGGGCAGGTAACAAAGTCCAGAGTTTCATACTGAGCCCTACAACCAAGCATGAGGCCTCTCTCCAAAGACGAATCCATCTCTCCCGCAACTATGTTTTCATTGCTCATTTCCTCCAAGCCCTTGATCCCAAGAATATTTTCTTCAACCTCCTCTGTATGAGATTCACTGTTTGGGATTACATTAGAGGTAGGGTCAATTTCATCCTATAGACCATATTCTTTCTCTCGGCCCTCCTCCAAATTTGTGATGGGGATTCTAACTGATTCATAATCAATTTCTTTGAAATTGTAACTCCATTCTCCATCTCCGACGTTGGCTGCTACTCCCATCGGATTAATTGTCTTGGGCCGATTAGATTCAGATACCAAGGCCTCTCCCCTCACCTTCTCAGTTTCCTCCTGATGTTTGTTCTCAATGCTCCCCAAATTGTGTTCCATGGAATCCTTATTGTCCTTATCCACTGAGCTGTCCAACTCCTGAGGGGTATCATTGGTGGACTGAACCAAATCAGGATGACTGGGGGTAGTCCAATTGATCATGGTAGGTCCTTGCTTTATGAATTCCATGAATGGCGTTGTGTGCAACAGCTTTCTTTGGCCTTCTTCCCCTAATTGTTGGAACAACTCCAACATGGCATGTTGCCCTTTAACCAATTCTTGATTCTGTCTGTGTAGTTCTAACTGGAGGTTATCAAGAATTGACATTGTGTCATTTGGTGTCCTTTGGATTTCCTCCTTGAAATCCAGGTTAAGAGAGTATGGTTGAGGTTGTGGATCAGAATCCATACTGGTGTTTAGGTTCTTGGGTGGGTCCTCTATTCTATCATGTTCAGGGTCCAGTTCTTCAACAGGAACCATTCTCTATTTGGTCCTACTCCAGAATAGTTGAGGTTCTAAGTCCTCCTCCTGGTCAGATTCTTCACCAGGGGACCAAATCAATGGTTGATGATCCTGGGCTTGCCTAGATTTCCGATCATTTTCTGATTTCCATTTGTCTAGAACTCTTAATCCAAAGGTCAAGTAGGCAAGGTTGTTGAATTCAAATGACCTTTCTTGGTTATTATCCTAAGATGGGTAGGATTCTTGGTGTTCTCCTAAAGTGTAGGTCCTATCATAGTAGAGCGGGTCAGACCTAAATGAGGAGGCATCGTGAGGACAATCGAGATATGGAGCCCCATGATTTGAATCGTACCCTTGGGTGGCTATGTTGGTTGTATTCCAATAAGAGGTTGGTGCGGTTTGGTCATAGTTGGGCCAAGAGGGATATTCAAGGTTGTACCCCCAACTTGGTGGTTGGTTAGCCCAAGTAGGCTGTGGGTATGATCCACTTGGGTTAGCATACAAATCTTGTTGGGGGTAGTTTGGGTAAGATGGATAGGCATTGAAATCCATGGTTTGGAAGAAATGGTGGGATGTGGGAAGAACAGATGCGAGAGAGTTGTGTCCTCAACCAAGCAAATAAGCCCAGTCCTTATGGTGTATTCCATAGGAGACCTAGAAATCTCACAAAGGGTGATTAAGTTCGTAAGCACTGGACTCCCCTTCCCAAGGCTAATCTGGCTAGGTTGATTACGAGGGGATAGTAGGGAAGGTTCTTCCTTTGGCTTGCACCTCCGGTTCCATAGACCCCACAACCGCGGTCGTTTGACACTGCTCCGCAGCCTAGTCACCAGATTCTACCAAGGGAATGAAAGCCAAGTGCCTAGCAAACAAAACCTCGCCTTTTGAGACCTAACTCAGTCCTGCCTAGGGCACGTCTACTCAGTTTTAGAGGGTTAGGATAGTGCTTGTGCTTAGGGTGATGTGATGAGGCGTTGATTGGGGTGGTGCCTCTTAATTTTCCACTTTCAAAGCGTGTGCTTCTAGCAAAACATGGTTTTCAAGTAAGGATTTGTTAAGATGTGGTGTCTTTTAGTGTTTCATCCTTACTTTAGTACATTTTTAGGGTTGACGTGCCTTAATGTTTTCAAACAAGTTTCAGTGGGCACGTCAAGTTCTGCACACAACTTGGTGAAAGTAGATTTCCTTTTCTTTTGTAGAGGCTCTAAAACCCTAGCGTACTCATCCTGATAATCATGCAGCTTCTATTAGATGAGTCAGTTTTAGGGTTGAGTGGTGCAGCCCAGGTCAATTCACGGTGGCTTCGCAAACACCACTCAAGAAAAAGAAAAGAACACTCCAAGAATTTGTTCAGAATGTTAGAGTGTATTTTTTTGTGGGGTGATGTATTATGGATGTGGGTCAAGCAATCATACACCACGCCAATTTTTTTCAGTTTTTGCAATTTTTTTTAGCTTTTTCACGCAAGCAAACAATGAGAGAGAGATTACTCACTATCGGTCCTCAAGGCGCCTACTCCCTTGCTACCGTCGTGGAATGCGTCGCTTCGCCGTCCATGTGTCAAATTCCTACAACCGTCAAGTAAAAAGGTAAATAGGGCATTAGACAATATGAGAATGAGTGTGGAATGGAGATGATAAAACAAATCCGTTGCCTCCCTGGCAACGGTGCCAAAACTGACGTGGTCTCGTGCGTGTGTGTTATAAGGTGTCGTTATAGTTGCACTTGATATGTCAGTTTTAAAAGAAGTAAACGGAGGTGAGTCCAAGTGTCGGTCTCAGGGAGGCGTGGAAATCGGATTTTGTTTACCACTTATTGTCACGAAAAAGGTAGAGTTTTGCTTGCGAAAGAGACGGTTTTGAAAAGCGAGAGATAGAGAGAGAGAGTTTAGGGTTAGAAAGCTCTTGGTTTTGATCATGCACTTTAAACAAAAATTAAAATGGCAACTAAACGGAAAATAATTTCATTAAACATGCATTCATAGTTCATGGTTTACAACATTAAATACATGCTTCAACAAAAGTAAATGAAAGCTTAAAAGAGAGAGAGAGAGAGGTAGAGAGAGTGTGGAGAGCGACGAGGCAGCCACGGCGGTGGAGGAGGCTCCGTCGGTGGCTCCTCGTCTCCGGCGATTACAAGAGTGCCTAAAACTAGCTATGAGAGGAGTGGAGTAGTTGCAAGTGGGAGAGTATGCCTTGAATGGTGGTAGAAGGGGGTTTAACTAGAGTTAAGGGCTTCCAAAAAGAAGAATGTGCTTTAGCGACATCCAGAACGTCGCTAAAACCTCTTCCAGATACGTCAGTGAAGCCCTCCTGCTGCCGGTCAGCTGCCCGCCCCGATCTCTCTCCATGCGCGATCCGTGGACGTTGAACGAGAGCCGTCCGATCGAAGATCGGACGGCTGAGATCCTCCTGCGCCCGCACTGAGATCGCGCCTCGGGCACACGTGCGCGCGCACTCGGGAGTTGTCATCGCACCACGTGGTGAGATCCTGGCTGCCCGCTGTTGATAGGGCGGCCCAATTTTGCCGCACCCTTCGCTCGTGCTTGATTTCTGCTCCACACGATTCGAACGCGCGTCGCTGCGATGCGGGCGTGTGCGCTAGCCGTTGCGCCACGCCCGCGCTTTGTCGCGGCGACCGCGAGTGAGCGCACGGATCTCGGTCGTTCTATTGAAGATCAACGGCTGAGATTCGTCCTTGGCTAGCTTGAGGGCGTGCGAGCGGTGGGGGTGGGGCGACGTGGCACTTTCTGGGCCGTTGATCTTCAGATCAACGGTCAGAATTTCTTAGGCCCATTATGGGAGCTCCGGATGTCGGATTTGGCCGATCTGGAGTCTGTTGGACTTCGTTCATCGTTCTGAATCCATCCGTGCAGTCCGATTGTTCATCTGGGGCCTGCTTTGACAAATGCTTTACACAATGGCCATTAATGCAGTTTATAAGCAATCTTGGTACTTGATGCATGCAATGCTCCTATTCTACTTTATGTTGTGCCTTTTATTCTAAAGATGGGCCATATTCAACCTAATTACTACCCCCTTGCATGGTGTTATCATTGGGAAATCATTTGTAGATCATCTTAGTTGCAAGAATGGATTGAGTGCCTATTTCATGAATAGCGAACTACGAGTTTGAAGTTCTCCCAAAGGTGTTCATGGATGCCTGACTAAAGGAGTTGTCACTCATTTCCTTAAATAAATCATAGGCACTTTCATCATCTTTATTTAAGAAGTTGCGACCACACGAGGCATATATGAAATATCGAATTTAATCTTCTAATCCATGATAGAAGATCTGCATGAGCTACAATAAGGGAATCTCATGGTGCGGGCAACTTCTTACGAGATCATGGAATTGTTCCCAAGCATCATGAAGAGTCTCGCCAAATTTTTGTTGAAATGTCGTAATAGATCTTCGTAGGGAATTAGTATGACCTATGGGAAGGAAATTCTTAAGGAAAGGACTTTTGAGCTGAAGCCAAGTGGTAATAGGTTGGCCGATGGTTTTGAACCAATAAGCGGCCTTATCTTTAAGAGATAATGGGAATAACCGCATTAGCCAAAGATCTTCTTGCATATTGTGGGAACGAGTTGTTTGTGCAAGGAGAGTCAGTTCTTCAAGGTGGCTAGATGGGTCTTCCCTAGGAAGGCCATGAAAGTGCTTAATTAGGTTCAGAACTACCAGTTTGATCTGAAAGTCCCCTTCTAGGATTACCACCCCTGGTTTGTCCCCAGAGTAAGAAGGATCATAGAAATCTTTTAGAGAAATGACAGGCTACTGACGGGGTGGTGGGTTTTGCATTTGGTTGGCTAGGTTTGTTATATTCCTAGTCAACAACGTTTGATTAGCTTGTAGTTGAGCAATCTGCTCAGCTATCATAGAACAAGGATTAGGCAGGGGGCAGTTATTGTGGTTGTGGCATCTCGGCATTAGGAAGCTCCAGGTTTGGTAGTTGTGGGAGTGGAAAGTCAAAGGTGGGGGGGTTAGTTTATGTGTTTTTGGTGGAAGGTTAATAAGTGGGATTAGAGGTGCATGTGGATGGGTTAGTGGACCTATTTTGCTTGTTTTCCATTTTTTTATGTGAATGAGAAGAAGAATGCAGAAAAAGTGAACTTTTGGTGTGGGGGACAAAATCAAATGGTCCCTCCAAGTGCAGAGTTTGAGACCATCACCCGCACATAAGATGGAAGAATGGGAGAGGAGAAGGAGAGAGAGAGATGAGAGAAAGTGTGCAAATCAAACAACCAGGCCTAACCTATCCTAAGGTTGATTTGTTAATGCAACATAAGACTTGGGAACGCAACAAATAAGAAATTCATAAGAGAGCCTAGTTCCTTAAGATTACCCAGCTAGACTAAAAGAGGTGGATTTGATCCAAGCATTTCCTGGGAATATCACCAGGGACTTGTGTAAACCTGCGCCCATCGTTTGACTTCCCTCTAAGTCTGTTCTCACATATTTCGAAAGGAATTAGGTATGCTTTGTAATTCTTAGATATCAGATATCAAACCTAGGCTTTTGTGAAGTCTTTAAGTGGTCAAATGACTACTTTTAATTTAGGCCTGCATGTCCAATTGTACATGGGAATGTGGAGGGTGTTGATTTGGGTATTGCCCTATTATTTCAATTTTTTTAAGTGTGGCAAAGATTGGAAAGAGTGATTCCAATATCAATCAATCTGTCACACAAATTTTTTTTGCTTTTATCTTTTAGGATTTGATTTAGCTTAGTGTCTTTTAGGGTTTTCTTTTTAAGTTTCACACAATTTAAGATCTACAATAAAAAAGAAATCAAGTTGTTTTGTTGAATGTAGATTTCTTTTCAAAAAGTGCATCTCAAAAAAATAAAAAGAAACCTTAATTGAATTGATCCCTAACCAGAAACGTTACTACAAGTGAATTATTTCAAGCTTTACTTTTTAGGTAGTGGTCCAAACAAAACAAGCAACACCACTATTGGAACAAAAATCAAACATGGATTATAGAAATCAATAATTTTTATTTTAGGAGTTTGTTTGATATTTTTTTAAGATTTTTCTTTTTGCGAGTGTCAAAGTCCAGAAATGATATCCATTGGTATTTTGGACTTTTCAATACCACCACTAGCCACCAAAACCTTTTGTAATTTTATATTATCTGTAGAATTTCACAAGGATTCCAGAAATCTAAATTTCACAAAAACTAGATAAGTAGAAAAATTCCTAAAATTTGCGGACAGTAGCAAAATAGTGAAATCAGAGGAGATGACCCCATGTGGTCAATGAATTTTAAAAAATTTTATGCAACTCCAATAGCTTTGAAATATTGAACAACTATTTTTGATTTGATTTGGAATCTTTGGCTAAAATTTCACGATTTTAAAGGGCATGTGTTGTTAGGAATTGATTTTAGAACTATAGGTAGAAGTCTAGACACGAAAATTAGAACACCAACACTTAAGGTAGAGTGGTGTTAAATGAATCAAGAAACAAAACAATTGCTTTTAAAGGTTACCACTCTACCTAATTTTTATGTTTATGACCCTACAAGCCTGATTTAGTTTTTTTTTGGTAGTTTTTTAGAGAAATTTTATGACAAGTAGCAAAAGGAATCACCAACCTGAATTCACGGGAAGATAAGAAACTTCAGGCTTTCACTTCCAAAGTCCTACCTTCTTCCCGCAATGCCTCCACACACAAAATAAGAGAAAGAGAGGGGGATGAGATCCACTTATCAAGCAAGAGAATTAATTAATGCAAAGCCATGCCTCCCGGAATTGGCACCAAAAAGTGTTGCAAAGAATGCATGATTTGTTAAAATTAGGGTTTAAGTCATTGCAACAAACAATTTTGCAATCACATTTATAATTTATAAAACCTAGATAGTCGGGTATCTAGGGTCGTCCAAGGTGGCAAGTTTGCAAAATTCAATGCTCTTTCTTGAAAAAGGGGAAATCAACTTTCTTTTTAGGTCTTTTAAATGCAAGATTTTTTTGGTTTTGAAATAACGGGAAAATACGCAACTGAAAGAAAGAAAATGATTACACCTAGGTTACTATTGCTAACACTATAGTGACAAGATTGTCTTCTCTCTAAACTCACCCTTGGCACATGGAGGCCGAGTGTAATTATAGAGAAAGTGACAAGTGCTAGAAACAACAAAAGGATGCAAAACAAATGAAAAGAAGGCAACTTTAATTATGTAGAAAAAATGTTTTACACAAGGGAATTAGTGGAATGCTACAACTCTAAAATAAGAAAAAAAAGAAGTAAAACACAAATCCTCTTAATGATAGTGGTGAAGAGGAGAGAGTCTTGCTCCAAGCTCAATTGCTACTGGGCTTGAAAAGGGTCTCTCCAACTCCTTCCATGAAAAGCTCCTCCAAGGTGATGTCTTCCTTGGCAAGCACTTAGGGGTGGCGTGCCTTTGCTCATCCAAAGGTGGATGATCCCCACCCACAATTCTCCTCCTAGGGTGGCATTCACCACCCTCAATACCTCCTCCTAAGGACTTCCTTGCCTAGCTACTCCTCTAGCTGGTGGGGGCATAAGAGAGAAGGGAAGTGGGGAAGGCACCAAGGGGACAGAGTGTCCCCTTAATCTTCTTCTCCTTCTTCTCTTTACCGACTATAAGGTGGAGTCATGGTGGAATTAATTATGCCAAAGGATGATCATATGGTGGTTGTTAAGGGGGCTATATATAGGACTTATGAAGGAAGAGGTTGGCATGGGCACATGTAGGGCTAGGATGGGTTCAAAGGGTAGTTATGGATGGTTATAGGTACCAATAGAGGGGGTTAATTGGTTCAGCCTAAGGGGATGCTATAGGGGTGGTTATGGTTGGCCAAGGGGAGCTTAGAGTTGATGCCAACCATGGAAGGGTGCCATGATTTGGCAACAACTAAACGGGGTTCTAGAAGGGGGTAGGTGGATGGTTCTTCGGAGCTAAGTTGTTACTAAGCTAACCTAGCTAGGATATCTTAGCTTAGAAGTTGAGTAGAGGAGGAGGTGGGATGGAGCTAGGGTTCAAGGAAGAGGAGCTGGAAGGAATGTCTAGAGTTGAACTGGAGCTGGTAGCTGCTGAAGGGAGTTTCAGGGAGCTACTTTAGCTGGCTTAACTTGCTACTTCTTTTCTAGCTACTAGGCCAAGATAAAGTAAGGTGGCTTTTGCTAAAATATGCTAAGGTGAGCTGGGTCCAATTTTCTCAGGGAGGAGCTAGCTAGCTGGAGTAGCAAAGGTAGGTTAACTCAACTAGGTTGAGCTAAGTGGAGTCCCCAGGAGCTGGACTTAAGCTACCCTGAGCTGTGTGAAGTCATCTTCAACTAACTTGAGTTGACTGGAGTTGGAAGTAGCTAGACCTGAGGTACGATGGACTCCAGTCAACTTAGTTGAGCTACCTAAGCTCCTAGTGAAATAAATGGAGCTAAGGTGAGCTAGACTCAATTAAGTTGAGCAGGGTCTAAGCTAATTTGAGCTAGGGTGAGCTAATATGAGCTACCCTGAGCTACCATTCAGCTAAGATGAGCTAAATGGAGCTAACCCTAACTTATGTGAGATGGTATCCAGCTTTGATTAGTTGGATTTGGTTGAGTCCCAACTAGATTGAGCTTACTCTTCAACAGTTGTCTTTGTGAGTGCTAGGGTTTTAGGGATCTGTCTATCTATTTGTCCTTAACACTCAAATAAACATATTAAAAATATAATAAAATATGTAATGCATTCCTAACCGAATTGATGCCTAAATGCAGCCCAAAAACCTGTTTGCAGAATTAACATCCTAAGAGCTAAGTTTATTTTAGGGCATAAGTATGATGACAAACTGGCTTTTATCACTGGACACCAAGGTGACCCAAACTATATTCCAAAAGTTTGGTTGCCTCTAAACCTTGCGGATTGAGGGTACTTAAGAAGCACCACGAAAGCAATGCTTCAAAGGAAGGTCTTGGCCCTACTTGTATCCCTCTTTGCCGTGTTTGGAAGTGATTGAACCTTTTGGTTTTTAGGGAGGATCTCTAAAGTTGCAATTAGGCCTTTATTAAAGCATTCCGTAGGTCGATACCCTATAATTTGTATTCTTACCTACAATCTGAACTAAAGTTGAAAGCCTAAATCTGTAAAGACCTAACAAGTCCTTTTGAATTATGTTTTTAGTGCATGCTTGGTAGGCGATTTCTTAGGAGACAACTTATGTTTGATCTAGACCCTGAAAGAATCCTAAGAAACAACCCAAGGGAAGCAATGGCTGGTCAAAAGTGCCTTAAGGAATATTTCATTCCGACCAACCACCCTGTTTCTACACTACGAAGATCTGGATGGGACAATCCCTATGAGACCAAAAGCAGCACCATATCCTTGCCGCCCTCCTTTTACGGTACTACTAGGGAAGACACCTACAAGCATATAGAGGAATTCATCGAGGTCTGTTCCACAGTAAAGTTGCAGAGCGTTAATGATGATGCCCAAATGCTAACCCTCTTTCCTTTCTCCCTTAAGGATAAGGCCAAGTATTGGCATCATACCCTATATGGTATTAACACTTGGGATGACTTAAAGAAGGAGTTTCTGAAGAAGTACTTCCCCATGTGCAAAACTAATCACTTTCGGAGGGAAATTGTGAGCTTTTCTCAAAATGATGGGGAAGCTTTCCATGATGTGCAGGAGCACTGTAATGGCCTTTTGAGACTTTGCCTACATCACCAGGTGCTGAAGTGGCAATTGGTTGAAAGGTTCTGCACCAGACTTATTGATTCGCACAGGTAGACTGTGGATGGTGCATCTGTAGGAACCTTTCTATCTAAGACTAAGGATGAAGATTGGAACCTTTTCGATACATTGAGTGAGAATTCTATTTACCTAAATTCTGCCTATTTGGATAGAAAACCTACTCTCATATAAAGAACGTTGGAGGAACATGAGGTCAGGGACACCCAGAAATTAGCCTACCAGATCCAATTGCTAAATCAAAATATGGAAAGGCTTATGTTGAGCCTGGGCTAATTCACGCCTAGTACCTCCACATCCCAAGCTTCCAAATGCTCCATTTGCCAAGGCAATATGCATGCCACTGTGGATTGGAACTTGGCCTTCCAATTCCCTGAGCTTGTATAGGTAGACCTGATTGTCGCCCAAGGGTTTCATCCCAGACTTTGTAATGACCCTTTTTCTAACAATTATAAAATGGGATGGAGGAGCTACCCAAACTTTTCATGGAGACAAGGGATTATCTCTTATGGAGGCACATTTCGCGAAATGAAATCAGGGTTTAGAGTACCCATCGTCGTAGCTCGCAAAATGCATCTACCAGATAAAATTTATAACCGAAACTTGAAAAGTGAGTTTCGGCCAAATAAAAGGAGGTGAACGTTTGGTTTTATCAAAATCCATGCTTCACTTTTATTTATTTTTTGTTGTTCTTGATTTTTTAAGTTTTTTTGTATTTTTAATAGGGCAAGGATCAAGTCAATGAAATCCAGCTAATCTACTTGCAAAATAAAAAGAAGAGAGAGAGTGAGGAACAATCACATATATTTCTGAATGTAATGTTTTCTACAATAAAGAAAGAGGGAAAAACTATACTAGAAAGCAGTAAAGATAGATGGATATGAGAAAATCCCCCTTGATGGTTGCTCGGAGGATGACTTGCTCTAATGTCGCCAGGAGGAAGGTGGTGAGGAGCAGGACGGAGGAGGACGGAGCCAGAGGATGAAAGGCAGGGCAGGATGGCGTCGTGGTGAGCATCTTCTTCCCAAAGAGTTGTGAGACGATGACAACAGGATGCTCCATAAATGGGGATGAGAGGTGGAAAAATATTTGGTTTCTACTCTAGAGGAGCATCCCGAGCTTGGGACAAGCTCTCTTTAGAGCCTTGGTGGTGGTGAGAGGAAGAAAGAAAGAGATGAAGAAAAATGGGAGGGGTAGGGGTCCTTTTAAAGTGGAGGAAAGAATCAAATTCGTATACGGGACATTTAGTGATGGCCTTAAACTTTGCTGAAGATCTGCTTCAAATGTCACTAAAGACAGCCCACGTGCCCAAACTGCCGCTACGTTGGGGCACGCTACGCACTTGCGTGCGCACATGCACCCACAGTACTATGCGTGTGCGGTGGCAGGTGTGTGCGCATGGGCGGCCTGGGTTGTGCCATGTGTTGCGATTTGGGCCGCCCATCTTCTTTTCTTTGTAGGGGCAGCTACAAAGGTCCGATTGAGTCAATTTTTGTGCCACTGGGCTGTGATCATCGATTCAAATCCATCCACGCAGTCGGATTTGTCGTTTAAAGCTCTGAATTATGTCTCCTAGTACCTTGACCATTGATCTTCCTCAAATTTCATATGGTGCTACAAGACTTCGATCAAGGTGATTTCAGAGGTGTTGGACTCCGATCGTTATCCTGATCAAATTCATACGGTCGAATCGTCAATCCGAGGCTTCGAAGTAAATCTCCTTCTCTCTTGACCACAGAAAGGACACAATTAACCTAAAATATACACAACTACTCAAAATGCAGAATGATGCATGCTATGCAATATTGATAATATGGAATGCAAATCGAAGGGTAGGAACATGCATAAGTAGGCATTTTAACTTAAATAAATGTGTCTATATCATACCCCGTGACTATCTTTTGCTAGTCCCTACCAAAATTAAATCACATGCTATGTATAAAATCAAAATTTGGATTAGATCGCTTAGGCCTAAGTCACTTATTAACAATAGAAAATTTCCACTAAGGTTCTAAACAACGAAAACTCAACAGTACCCAGGTGCCCACCAGAATGTAGATCGCCCAAGTCCTCGCCTTATTTGAAAAGGGAAGATACACTTTTTTTCTATTTGTTTTCTTTTCTAATTATTTTATACTTTTGGAGTTTGAGAGCTCCGAGATAACTTTTTACGGCTACCCGACTCACCCAAGACTGGAAAAGGACTCTAAGTTCTAAGCACCTAGTGAAAAGAGTGAAAGACTCACTAGGCGGATGTTAAAATGGACTTCGAGTTTCTACGACCCTAGGTGATCTTGCTTAGAGGTTTATCTTTACGAACGGTACCTTTCTCCCTACTTCTTTCATTTATGGGGTCAACACATGGGCGAACCTAATGTATATCTCCCTGGTTTATTGTACTTCCCTGCTTCTTCCCGAAGTGTTTTGGGAATTATTATGCATTTTTGTGAGGTAGACTCTGGACAACTTCTATTACCCATGGAAACTTGTCAGCCATACTCGTGCGGTGAAGTATGGTTTTATTTCTTTATTTCTAATTTTTATTTTTTCTCCTTTTTCTATATTTTTTTTCTCTTCCTTCTTATTTTTTTTTATTTTCAAGTAGGTGGCTTCCCTAATCAAAGATTTACCTAAAGGCAGTACGAAAGAAATGATCATGTGGCTGGGCTCTGGACAACCAGCTGATGAGCTGTGACCACCGACAACTTTCCATCCATACCACTCTAGATAGTTCATTAGCTACCCAATTTCTGAAGAAGCTGCCAAAAAGAGAGTGTGTGCAAAAAGTGTGCAGATGCTTAGACTTAAAGCCCCTTAAAATCATAGGGTGGGTTGATAAGTCGCATACTTGTCATCCAAAATTATTTACCAGTTTAAGATAAAATTATTTGGCGAGGACTCGAGACTATGCCCACATTCGAGTGGATACCCAGGCTAATTAAGACTAAAGACCTGAAGAGTGTAAATGTTTAGGTCCTATCGTAACATTTCCTAAAGTTAACAACTTCCAAATGCCTAAGTTCTCTTTTCCTAATTTCTTTCTTTCTTTATTATTTTTTCAAATTTTTGAAAATTTATTATTATTATTATTTTATAGTAAACTAAAAGAAAATTTACGGAGTTAACAAAATGATTTTAGGAATTGATTATCCACCCCCCTTGCCTAAATGATGCAATGTCATCGTAAGAAAAAAGACATGAAAAGGGTAGAGTAAACAGAATATCACCTGAATTTCATGACAACTCGGTCAGCTCTGCAAAAAGAAGAGAGTATACACATGCGCTAAGTTTAAAGCCTTCATCTAGGCATAATATACATAAAAAGTAGAAATTAGGAATTCACAAGTGCAGGTCAGAATTAAAATCGAAAGGTTGATCCTGAAACAGATTACTAGAAGATGTCCATAGACGTGGACCAAATTATGATGCAGACCCATACCCCAATGTCATGTGGTTCTCAGGTTTTGGATGAAAATCATCTAGAACTGAAGATTGTTGAGCTTTGATACGCAGCAATCATAGGTCTTAATTGACCTAAATTAGGCTAGGACTTAGTATAAGTTAACGTAATCCATGCATGCATAAGCATTATCCACATCTTTACTGCTTTCTCTTAGCTACGCATAAAATAATGCTGTAATGTGCTGATTAAATGTATTATGTTAATTACAAGTAATAAGCTGAATCTGAAGTTGGATCAGGAATAATTGGTGTTGTAGCAGAGCCGGAGTAGAAGAATTAGATTAGATGTAGTAGATAATAATGTAAGGGAGTTAAGGTATGCTACTCTATTAAGTAGGAATAAAGTAGTAAAATGTAGAGAACTTAGGTCCATCCTAGCTGTATAATAGCCTAGAGACTTCCCCAAGCCTTAGCCACACTTAGATTAGGTCACTACACCCTAGGAAACCTTAAAACCCTAGTTCCAACCTTTATCTAGACGTCTAGATGAATTATGGGACGTCCAGAACCCTTAGCCAACTCCCGCACACCTTAAACCCACCTCTGCAGTGTTATTGGACATCCAGACACTTGGTCAGATGTCCAATTCCTGCAAAATACCCAATACAGAACCTTGAATTCTTTTTGACTCTGATTGGACGTGCAGACAACAAGTATGGACTTTTGATTTTTGAGTATAAGACATCTGATTCTATTCTTGGATGTCTGGAACTATTCTCCAGTTCCTGTTTTGAGATTCAAGCCTTGATCTTGGATCTCTAGATCTGTAAACCGAATTCCAACCTCATAGGAACCTAAATTAGGGTACCCTAACCCTAGTACATCACCTCTAGACCTCCCTAAGGAGCTAATTAGGTCCTCACCAAACCTAATTGACTTAGATCATAGTCAATTACCATTGCCTAGTCAATTGGACTCATAGGGTACAATTGAGCTCAGATCTCAACCCACACAAGTCTAGTTGGAATTAGTGAGAGTCGAATTGACCTAAGCCCAACCTAATTGAGTTATTTCACTCTCAATTAGGTTAACACCCATTCAATTAAACTTATGCTAAGTTTAATTGCAATTCCTCCTTAGCAATTTGGGTTTGCAACCCTAATTTAAGGCTACACCTGCCTAAACCCCTTAGGACCTAACCTAGACCACTTAGCCACATATGGCACGGCCACACACTCACACATACACACCGATTCATGCTCACACACCCATCTAGAGTTCTCTAGAACTCTCTTCAATGTGCCACCACTCTTGGTTGCCAAAATTAGCAACTAAGAGCCATTCAATTCTTAGATCTACTTTTGATGGATCTAAGAAGTACCATGGTCATTCACTTATGGGGCTCTCTATAGAGAGCTCCATACTTCTCTAGAGAGTCTCCCTTAGGTTTATAAAAAGGCCAGAGGGGTGGCCATTTGCACCCATCCATCTCTTGGCATTTTTCACTTCCATTTAGGTTAGCTACATTCACTTCCAGTCCACCTCCATGAGTTGCTCATCATGGCAACCACCATCTCCACGCCAAGATGCTGGATCACCTCTCCAACTTCTCTCCAAGGGCTGGCCAAAGCACCATTGGCCACCCCTTCATCTCCTCTCAACCACTAAAAGGCCATCGGAGACCACCTTCGAATGCCCTTCTTTCTTATAGATTAGCTTAAGTTCTTCATATTTACATGCTTTTATTATTGCTTAGTAGTGTAGCTCTTTATTCTCCCCTAATGATGCATGCAAAATCTCCCCATTGATTCCTGTATGTGATCATTTTCTATTAGCTAGATTTATATTTTCAATCTTTCCTTTATAAGTTTCCTCTACATTCCATGCTGCAAACACCCTCCTGAATGAATGAATGAAAGATATATTTTTTATATACATATCTCTATGTTGAAAATCACCATGAGCTTATTGATTACAATCTATTTCGTGTCATTCAATTTGCTGACTCTTCATTTTTATAAATATTGAAACTAGCATGTCGGTTCCAGAAAATATTGAAGATTTAACTATAACGGCATTTTTCGTAAACAACCACCACATAACTAGAATTGTGCACACCGAAACCCATACTTTCACCTTCGTTATCTATCTAACACATGCGGACGTAATCAGAATTCACAATAGAAGAGGAGAATTTTAATCTGAAGATTGGAAACTGGTTTGCAATTTTAAACAAGTAGAGTGATAAAATATCGATTTCAATTTTGCATAAATGCCTCCCAGAGACGAACGACCGGGACTCAAAGTCTCGCTATCTTTATATAAATATTTTTGTTTGATTGTATTACGCACTATACTACGATGCATTTTCTTATCAAACATGCAATTTACAAGTCAAACGAAGCTTGCAGGGCGGGGCCTACGGTTTGGTGGTGTGCAACCCAAGACCAAAGTGTCGGACAATGTGTAAAAATGCTTCATTAGGTGCAGCAGTCCACTTAATGTTCAGGTCAGAAAAATAATCAGTTATTTTGAACTTGGGATGCATGTGAAAGATATCAAAAGGGTCCTAGAAGAAAGTAGGTGGTTTCATGTCAATAGGTACCCTTAGATCCAAAATCGAAGTTCCCTCAGACTTAGCCTCCCAAATTTTCATTTCAGCAGCTCTATCCTCCAACATCAAGAGCTCAAGTTCTGGGACCTCTAGCATAACATTGACCCCAGATGATTTACCCAAGTTCAGAAATCATGCCTGACACAGAATTGACTTGGGTACAATGATTTCCGAATTGAAATAAATTCCTTTGGGGTGTGGTTGAGGAATGGGGCTATTGATTGAATCTTCTAGTAAATAAGGTTTCAAATCGTCCAAGTTAGGCCCAACTGAACCCAAATCTTCAATGAACATGGTATTAAATGGTTCATCAGATTCCTCAAGCCCATTTGTCACACCAAAATCATCATCCATACACTCAAATGAGACTTCACCAAAAGATTCTTCACCCTCAGAGTCAAAGAATTGATGATCCTCATTTATATATTTCTCAACCTGGTAGGTGCTTGAGTGGGTTCAGACATTGGCTCTCCTGAAGGGGGTTCATCTTGAGAATCATCCCAAGATTTGACTAGGGCAACCATAAATTTCATCCTCAACCATGACAATTTCCCAAGAAGAAACTCACCCAAGTCCCTATCCCTAACACTTTGGAGTAAATCCAATAGAGAACTATTAAGTTCATCAATCATTTTGATCGTAGGCTCCAGTGCTTCAGTACATGGTGTTAGCTGAGCGTCTAAGGATTGTATAGTGTTTTTCAAATTAGCCAACACCCTATCCTGGATCTGCTTCACCTGAACTGACTAGTTCAGTTAAGGTTTGGGTGGTTTGGGGTTAAATCTAGGGAAGTTAAGATGTCGAGGTTCTTGGGTTCCTCCGTGATAGTAGGTCATCTTGGGTTGTTCAAAGAATGGTGATGACCTATTTTCAATGCAATACTGGGGAGGGTAAGTGTTATAATCAGCATATCCTTCCTCATTGTAGATCGGGTTGGTTTTGTCATCAAAGGATAGAGATCCATAAACATTGTAGGTTTGGGAAGGATAGTAATCATAGTTTTGTTGTCCTAGCGTTAGGCCTTGGACCCAGAGGTCCGGATTCATATCCCCAATCAATGTTATCCTAGCTAGTGGGTGGGTAATTACAAGTCAAGTCGAGATAGTAATCATCCTGGGGATATGTCTTGGTAGGAGGGTAGGATGGGAAATGAATGTAGGATGTGGAAGGGTACATAGTGGAGTACGAGGGAAATCATAAGAGATAAGGGAGCCCTGCAGTACAAGCAATCAACCCTGTCCTTATGTGGGTTAGCCCAAAGACCTGCAGTCTCCTAAGACCCATCTTGAGAATATGAATGATTTGGTCTACTTTTATCCGATCAATCCATCCAATTAGTAGGAGGGACTGGGGAGAAGGTTCCTCCTTTAGCTTCTCCTCTGCTTCCTAGTGTAACCCCCAGCCACGGTCATTTGATGCTACTCCCCTAGCTAGACATCAGATGGACAAGTAGAAGAAGTTTAATCAAAAAAAAAATCTCAATCTGAGCCCCGAAGAGTGAATCAATCCTTAAGGCCAACATCTACTCAATTTTAATTAAGCTTGAGATGATTGTGCTCTTGGAATATGATGGGCCCTTTTGATGGGTTGTGCCCTTAATGATCAGTTAAAAAGTGTGTGCGTGCACAACCAGGGTTTGCAAACAAGGTTACTTGATGATGTGTCTTTTTGGGTTTAACCTTGTTTAGTAGCTTTTATGGTTTAATTCATAAGTTGGCTCAATAAAGGTTTAGTAAAACACTCCAAGTTTTGAAAACACAGGTGATGATATGTTCCTTTAAAAATGAAAAATAATTTGCTGTGCCTAGTTCAACCCTAAGAAGCAACCCTAAGTGGCAAGCTACTAATGAATCGCTTTTAATTTGAGTGGTGCTGCCCAAACAAATCAAGCAATTGTCCTATTCGCACCACAGATTAAGGCACACAATGTCTTAGCCTAATCAGATTTCAACTCACTTATGTGTTTTGAGTTGAAGTGTATCAGGTCCACAGGTTAGATCCCAATTAAGTGGTAGAATCAAAGTGGAGTGGTGCACCTTAAGTCGATAGTTGTGGGAGTTAAGGTGTGTCTCTTTCAGAAAATCCCACAATCAGATAATATTTCTTTTTTTATTTATGTGGATGGCAAGGTGAGTGTAAGTGGCAAACAAACAACCAAATCTATCCTAGGGTTTATAAAAAGCACCTATGTTTATTTGGGTTTGAGTTATTATGTTATGGAATTGAAACTAACGTGGGGGTGGTGTGGGGGACACTTACAAAACACTCTACCCGCACTTTACTTCTGTCTACTGCACTTGGATCTCCATGCTAGGGTACCTGCAAGACAAAAGATAAGAGATAAACAGAGTTAGTGATATGTAAATGCAAAGCGTAGAAAGCAATAAAGTAAATTCCATTGCCTCCCCAGCAATGGGGACAAAATGGTGTAGGTGCATTTTGCGAAATGAAAACGGGGTCTGGAGGACCCATCGTCATAACTCGCAAAACATGCCTATCTAATAAAATTTATAATAAAAAACTTGAAAAGTGAGTCCCGGGTCAAACACGGGGAGGTGAATGTTTGGCTTTATAAAAATCTGTGCTTCCCTTTTACTTATTTTTGATCATTTTTGTCGATTTTAATTATTTTGGTATTTTTAATAGGGCAAGAGATCAGGTCGATGAAATTTAGCTAATCTACTTTCAAAATAAATTGAAAAGGGAGAGAGACGAAAAATCATGCATATTTCTAAATCCAATGTTTTCTACAACTAAGAAAGTAGGAAAAACTATACTAGAAAGCAGTAAAGAAAGATGGAGATGAGAAAATCCCCCTCAATGGTTGCTCGGAGGATGACTCACTCTGACGTCACCTAGAGGAAGGTGGAGAGGAGCAGAATGAAGGAGGATGGAGATAGGGGATGGAAGGCGGGGCAAGAAAGCATCGCGGCGAGGATCTTCTTCGCGAAGGGTGGTGAGAGGACGGCCACAGGATGCTCCACGAATGAGGATGAGAGGTGGGAAAATATTTGGTTTTCTACTCTAGAGGAGCATCCCGGGCTTGGGGCAACCTCTCTCTAGAGGCTTGGAGGTGGTGAGAGGGAGAAAGGAAGAGATGAAGAAAAATGGGAGGGGTAGGTGTCCTTTTATAGTGAAGGAAAGAATCAAATTCTTATACAGGACATTTAGTGATGACCATAAACGTCGTTGAAGGCAGCCCACGTGCCCACACTGTCACTGCACTGGCACGTGCTACGCTCCTACGTGAGCTACCGCTGCGCGTGCGTGTGCCCCAATGCTACTGTGCGTGTGCGATGGCACGTGCGTGGGCATGTGTGGCCTGGGTTGCTCTATGTGGTGCGATCTGGGCTATCCATCATCCTTTCGTTGTTGTGGTACTACAGAGGTTAGATTGAGTTGATTTTCATGCTGGTGGGCTACGATCATCGATCCGAATCTATCTGTGTAGTCGGATTTGTTGTTTGAAGCTCCGAATTATGTCTCCTAGACCCTTAGTCGTTGATCTTCCATAAACTGCATATGGTGCTATGGGACTTTAATCAAGGTGATTTCGGAGGCATTGGACTCCGATCGTCATCCTGATCAAATCCGTATGGTCGGATCATCAATCTGAGGCTCCAAAATAAATCTCCTTCTCTCCTGACCACAAAAAGGACACAATTAAGCTAAAATATGCACAACTACTCTAAATTCAGAATGATGCATGCTATGCAATATTTATAATTTGGAATGCAAATTTAATCCTAGGAACATGCATAAATAGGCATTTTAACCTAAATATATGTGTCTATATTAGTGGTTGCGTGTGTTTCGCGTGTTTAGAAATCGAGGTTACAAGTAACCTGTCGTCGTTGTTGCAAAACACGTCGATCAGATAAAATTTGCATCGAAACTCAAAGGGAGTCCCAAGTCGAACGCAGGGAGGCAACGTTTACTTTACTTGAAAACCACACTTCATTTTGTTTCTTTCTTGTATTTTGGGGTTTTGTTATCTCTTTTTTGTATTTTTGAAATAAAAGACAAGTAGAATGAATCACAAGATAGAAATGGAACAAATATGATATATATATCAAGCCAATGTCAATTACAATGAGCTATAAAAGCATAAAAAGAGAGGGGGGTGAGAGGAAATCTCCCGAATCGGCTGTTTAGTGAGACGACGGTGCCTGGCGGAAGCTCGGATGAAGGAGGAGAGGAGTGGGACGACGAAGGTGCGATGCTGGAGGATGTCAGGTTGAGGAAAGCTTCGACATAGCTTCGAAATGGAGGTGAGAAGATGGAGTTGCCCTGCTACCGGAATGGAGGTGAGAGGATGGCTCCAAGGTGACCTATGAAGGGAGATGGGAAGTTGGAGGAGTATTTGGTGGGGCAGAGGTTCGCTACAGTAATAGGCGCCTTGGGAGCTTGAGAACAAGCTCTAATGGAGCGTTGGTAGGCATGCTAGAGCTTAGGAGTAGGTGGGAGTAGAGTAGGTAGAGATGGCTTGCAAGGGAGGGGGTGTAGGTCCTTTTATAGTGGAGGAGGAGAGGGAAAAATTGTATCTGGGTCTTTACTGACGTCCACAAACGTCACTGCGGCTATCGCTGAAGATCTGCCCTTCAATTGTTCTTGCTGGCGTGCACAGGCCTTTAGTGACGTCCACAAACATCGCTGCAGCTGTCGCTGATAATCCGCCCTTCAATTCCTCTTGCTAGCACATGCGAGCCTTTAGTGACAACTGCATGTGTCACGAAAGGCCCTCGTAAATGTTGCTGAACATCCACGCGCCTCCCTGCTAGTGTGCGCTCCATTGGCGCTATGCGCTTCACACACCCGTGTCACACGCATGCTCGCCTGGACTGGCATGCACGTGCACGTACGCTGCGCTGCTGCTCGCCTGCTGCTAAGCGGGTGGATAAATTGGAAATTGGCGGGGCTGCGGGGATTTGAACCCACACCCCTCCCTTGCAAACCAACGCTCCCACTATTGCGGCAATCCTTCCCTTGTGTCGTATGGAATGGCTTGGTGCATCTGCTTCCCAGCCGTTGGATCTTGATCCAACTGTTAGGATTGAAGGGAATGGATGAAGGAGTTGGGTGGTGCTGCTAGATAGTGTTGGGCAGTCTAGATGGCGCCATGTGGCGCCATCTGGATCATCCATCTTCTTCTTGTAGACGGTGCAATGGTGCTCAGATCAAGATGATTCCCACGATGCCGAACTGCGATCGTCGCTCCGGATCCATCTATACGGTTGAATTTTCCATTCGAAACCCATTTGGTTGTCGCATTGCCCCCTAGCCATTGGTCTTCCTCGGGCTTAATGTGATGCTACGGGACTCCAATTTAGACGATTTCAGAGGCGTGAGACTCCAATGTCATCTCGATCAGATCCGTATGGTCTGATCGTCCATCCAAGGCCCTGAAATAAATCCTCTTTTCTCCTGACCATAAAAGGACCTAATTAACTTAAAATATAAACAACTACTCTAAATGCAGAATGATGCATGCTATGTAATATTTATATCATGATGTCCAGTGCTAAGCCTAGGAACTATCATAAATAAGCATTTTACGATGAATTTATATGTGTTTATCATACCCCCATGCTTACTTTTTGCTAGTCCCTAGCAAATTAACCTAGATGCTATGTATAATAGTTGAATTAGGATTAGATCACTTAGGCTTAAGTCATTTATTAACAATAGAAAATTTCAACTAAGGTCCTAAACTACGAAAACTCAACAGTACCCGAGTGTCTACCAGAATGCAGACCGCCGTAGTTCTCGCCTTATTTCAGATGGGAAGATGTAAATATATTTTTTTATTTTTCTTCTTTTCTAATTTTTTTTTCTACTTTTGGAGTTTGAGAGTTTCGGGATAACTTTTTACGGCTACCCGACCCACCTAAGACTCAAAAAGGAGTATAAGTACTAAGCATCTTTGTGAAAAAGTGATAGACTCACAAAATGACCATTAAGACGGACATCGGGTTTCTACGACCGTAGGTGACCTTGCCTAAAGGTTTATCTTTATGATTGGTAGCTTTCTCCCTACTTATTTTATTTATGGGGTCAACACAAGGGCGAACCCAGTGTATATCTCCCTGGTTTATTCTACTTCGCCGCTTCTTCCCTAAGTGTTTTTGGAATTATTGTGCAATTATTTCTTTCCGAGCTGGGTTCTGGACAACCAGCCGATGAGTAGTTACCACCGACAACTTGCCAGCCATACTCGTGCAGTGAAGTTTGGTTTTATTTGTTTTTTTTTATTTTCTCCTTTTTCTCTTTTTCTTTTTTAAGTAGGTGGCTTTCCTGATCTAAGATTTACCTAAAGGCAGTACAACGAAAATAGTCTTGTGGCTGGGCTCTGGACAACCGGCCGATGAGCAGCTACCATCGACAACTTGCCAGCCATACCAGCCAAGTCGGTCCATTAGCTACCTAATTTCCATAAAAATCGCCAGAAAGTGAGTCAATGCAAAATAATGTGTGTAGATGCTTAGGCTTAAAGTCCCCCCAAATCAGAGGGCAGGTTGATAAGTCTCATACTTATCATCCGAAATTATTTACCAAATTAAAATAAATTGTTAATTGGTGAGGACTTGAGACTAAATCCACATTCGAGTGGACACCCGAGCTAATTAAGCCTGATGACCTGAAGACTCTAAGTCTTTAGGTCGTCTCGTATCATTTCATAAAGTTAATAACTTCCAAATGCCTAAGTTCTCTTTTCCTAATTTCTTTCTTTTTTTATCTTCGTTCAATTTTTTTTAATTTTATAAGAAAGTAAAAGAAATTCTACGGAGTTAACATAATGATTTCAGGAATTGATTATCCACCCCCCCATGCCTAAATGATGCAATGTCCTTATTGTAAAAATGAAGACATGAAAAGGGTGGAGTAAGCAGAACATCACCTGAGTGTCGTGAAAATCCAGTCAGCTCCGCAGAGAGAAGAGTGCATACACACATGTTAAGTTTGTTGCCTTCAGCTAGGCATAACATACATACAAAGAAGAAATTCAGAATTCACAAGTGCGGGTTAGAATCAAAATAAAAATATTGATCCTGAAGCCTGCCAACAGAATATGTTCACAGACGTGGACCAGATTATGGTGCAGATCCATGCCCCAGGGTCGGGTGTTTCTCAAGTTCTGGATGAAAATCACCCAGAACTGAAGGTTGTGTTTGCGGGGCCGAGCCAAACGTTTAGTGGTGTGCAACCCAAGACCAAAGTATCGGACAATGGGTAAAGATGGCTCAATAGGTGCGATTGTCGACTTAACATCTGGCTCAAAAAAATAATAAGTTATTTTGAGCTTGGGTTGCACATGAAAGATATCATAAGGGTCCTGGTAGAAAGTAGGTGGTTTTAGGTCAATAGGTGCCCTTAGATCCAAAATCAAACTTCCCTTAGAATTAGCCGCCCAAATTTTTATTTCAACAATTCTATCCTCAAACGTCAGGTGCTCAGGTTTCGAGACCTCTAGCATATCATTCACCCCATAAGATTCTCCCAAGTCTAGAAATCGTGGTTGACTCAAGATTGACTTGGGTACAATGATTTCCAAATCAAAATCAATCCCTTTGGGGTGTGGTTGAGGAATGGGGCTATTGATTGGATCTTCTAGTAAATGAGGATTCAAATCCTCCACGTTACCCCAACTGAATCCAAATCTTCAATAATTAGGCTATCAACTGGTTTGTCAGATTCCTCAAGCCCATTTGTCTCACTAAAATCCTCTTCCTTAAGTTCAAGTGAAACATCACCAAAAAATTCTTCACCCTCAGAGTCAAAGAATCCATGATCCTCAGTTATACATGGCTTAAAATCATATGTCATTTCATGGTCTATGGAGACATATTTTTCCTCGCTCCCTGGCACGGGGATCTCAGGTGAATCAATTGGTTCATCCTCAAATGGTTGCTCGAGCCGATCCTGGTCTTCCCTAGTCTCAGAAAATGTATCCCCCCCGATAGGCGCCTGAGCGGGTTCAGACATTGGCTCTCCTTAAGAGGGTTCATATTGAGAATCATCCCAAGATTTAACTAGTGCAACAACAAATTTCATCCTCAACCTCGACAACTTCCCAAGTAGAAACTCACCCGGGTCCCTATCCCTAACACTTTGGAGCAAATCCGATAGAGAACTATTAAGTTCGTCAATCATTTTGATCATCAGCTCCAGTGCTTTAGTGCATGGTGTTGGTTGGGCTTCTAAAGATTGTATGGTGTTCCTCAAATTAGCAAACACTCTATCTTGGATCTGGTTCACCTGAACCGACTGCTTCGGTTTAGGTTTGGGTTGAATCTAGGGAGTCAAGATGTCAAGTTTCTCGGGCCCCTCCTTGAAAGTAGGTCATTCTAGGTTGTTCAAAGGATGGTGACGACCTATATTCCGTGGAATACTGGGGAGGGTAGGTGTTATAATCATGATATCCTTCCTGATTGTAGATCGGGTTGGTTTGTTCATCAAAGGATGGAGATCCATAATCATTATAGTTCTGGGAAGGATAATAATCATAGTCTTGTTGTCTAAGGTTAGGCCCTGGACACTGAGGTTCGGATTCATATCCCCAATCAAAGTCATCCCGGCTAGTGGATGGGTAATTACAAGTCAAGTCGGGATAGTAATCATCTTGGGGATAAGTGGCGGTAGGAGGACAGGATGTGAAATGTGTGTAGGATGTGGAAGGCTACATGGTGAAGCAAGGAGGGAAATTAGAATAGAAAGGAGCCCTGCAATACAAAAATACAAGCCTATCCTTTAGTTGGGTAGCATAAAGGTCTACAGACTCTCAGAATCCATCCTAGGAATATTAAAGATTTACTCTACTTATGTCCAGGCAATCCAACATTTTAGAAGGAGGGACTGGGGAGAAGGTTCTTCCTTTGGCTTGCGCCTCTGGTTCGTAGTGTACCCCCTAGCTGCGGCCATTTGACGCTACTCCCCTAGCTCGCCATCAGATTGACTATTATAAGTAGGTTAATCGTGAATGATCTCAATCTGGATCCTGACGAGCGAACCAATCCTTAGGGCCAACATCTAATCAATTTTAGTTAGGCTTGGGACAATGGTGCTTCAGGAATGTGATGGGCCCTTTAGATGGGTTGTGCCCTTAATGATCAGTAAAATGTGTGTGCGTGCACAACCAGGGTTTTCAAACAAGGTTATTTGATGATGAGTCTTTTAGGATTTAACCTTGTTTAGTACCTTATTGGGTTTAATTCTTAGGTTGGTTCAATCAAGGTTTAGTAGAACACTCCAAGTTTTGAAAGCACGGGTGATGATATATTCCTTTAAAAATAAAAAATAAAGTGAAGTGCCTGGTTCAGCCCTAAGAATCAAGTGGCAAGCTACTTGATGGATCAGTTTTAGATTGAGTGGTGCGGCCTAGACAGCTCAATCAATTAGCCTATTGCACCATTTAGTTGAGGCACACAAGAATGCTTAACATATTCAGATTTCTACTCACTTTTGTGTATTTAGTTGAAGTGTACTGGGTCCATAGGTCAGATACCGATTAAGTGATAGAATCAGAGTGATTGTGTGCCGTAGGATGATAAGTTGTGGGTGTGAAGTGTGTAGCTTTCAAAAAATCCCACAATCAGATAGCACTTTTTTTTGTTTTAATTTATGTCGATGGTGAGGTGAGTGGAGGTGGCAAACAAACAACCACATCTATCATAAGGTTTATAAAAAGCACCAAAGTTGATTTGGGTTTGAGTTATTAGGTTATGGAATGAAAACTAAGGTGGGGGTAGTGTGGGGGACACTTACAAAACACTCTACCCGCACCTTACTTCGATCTTCCGCACTTGCATCTCTATACTACGGTACCTGCAAGATAGTAGATCAAAGACAAGTAGGGTTAGTGCTATGTAAAAGCAAAGAAATGCAATAAACAATAAAGTAAATTCCGTTGCCTCCCCGGGAACGGCGCCAAAATGGTTGCACGTGTTTCACAAGTTTGGAAATGGAGGATACAAGTAACCTATCATCGTAGTTGCAAAACACATCGATCAAATAAAATTTATATCGAAACTCCAAGGGAGTCCCAGGTCGAACACAGGGAGGCAACATTTACTTTACTTGAAACCACGCTTCATTTTGTTTCTTTTTTGTATTTTGGGGTTTTGTTACCTTTTTTTTATTTTTGAAATAAAACACAAGTAGAAGGAATCACAGAATAGAAATGGAACAAATATGATATATATATCAAGCCAATGTCGATTACAATGAACCATAAAAGAATAAAAAGAGAGGGGGGTGAGAGGAAATCTCCTAAATCGACTGTTTGGAGAGACGACGGCGCTTGGGGAAAGCTCGGATGAAGAAGGTGAGGAGCGAGACGATGGAGGTGAGATGCAGGAGGACGTCAGGTTGAGGAAAGCTTCGGCGTAGCTCCAGAATGGAGGTGAGAACACGGAGTTGATCTGCTACCGAAATGGAGGTGAGAGGACGGCTCCAAGGTGACCCATGAAGGGAGATGGGAAGTTGGAGGAGTATTTGGTGGGGCAGAGGTTCGCTACACTAATAGGCACCTTGGGAGCTTGAGAACAAGCCCTAATGGAGCGTTGGTAGGCTTGCTAGAGCTTGGGAGTAGGTGGGAGTAGAGTAGGTAGAGATGGCTTGGAAGGGAGGGAGTGTAGGTCCTTTTATAGTGGAGGAGAGGCAAAAATCGTATCTGGGTCTTTACTCACGTCCACAGACGTCGATGCAGTTGTCGCTGAAGATCCACCCTTTAATTGTACTTGTTGGCCTGCATGAGCCTTTAGTGACATCTACAAATGTCGCTATAGCTGTCGCTGAAGATCCACCCTACAATTCCTCCTGCTGGCACGTGCAGGCCTTTAGTTACAGTTGCAAGTGTCACTAAAGGCCCTCATAAATGTTGCTGAAGTTCCGCTTGCCTCCCTGCTGCCGTGCGCTCCGGTGGCACTACGCGCCTCGCGCACTCATGTCGTGCACGTGCTGGTGTGCGCTGGCATGCACGTGCACGTACGCTGTGCTGCTACTGAGCGGCCGGCCAAATTGGAAATTGGGGGGGCTGCGGGGATTCGAACCCATGCCCCTCCTTTGCAAACCATCGCTCCCAGCAATTCAGCAATCCTTCCATTGTGTCGTGTGGAGTGGCTTGGTGCGTTTGCTTCCCAACCGTTGGATCTTGATCCAACAGTTAGGATTAAAGGGTGTGGATGAAGGAGTTCGGCAATGCTGTTGGCAGGTGTTGGGCAATCTGGATGGCACCACGTGCCGCCATCTGGGCCGTCCATGTCTTCTTCTTGTAGAGGGTGCTACGGTGCTCAGATCAAGATGATTGCCGTGATGCCAAACTGCGATCGTCACTTCGGATCCATCTGTACGATCGGATTTTCTATCTGAAACCTGTATGGATGTAGCATTTCCCCCCTGGCCATTGATCTTTCTCAGGCTTAATGTGATGCTACGGGACTCTGATCTAGACGATTTCAGAGGCGTTAGTCTCCGATCGTCGTCCTGATCAAATTCGTATGGTCTGATTGTCCATCCGAGGCCCTGAAATAAATCATCTTTTCTCCTGACCACAGAAACGACCTAATTAACCTAAAATTTAAACTACTCTAAATGTTGAATGATGCATGCTATACATTATTTATATCATGATATGCAGTGCTAAGCCTAGGAACTATCACAAATAAGCATTTTACGATGAATTTATACGTTTTTATCAATTAGTCTCAAATTCATTGAATTATAAACCACAACCCTTTCAAAGTCAACAAATGAACCAACCTCAGACCATTGCCCAACCAAAGAGCTCTGAGATAAGTGAATTGAAGGCGATGTTGAGAACTATGCAGGAAAGTCAAAGTGCCATCATCCTATCTCATGACAAGGCTATACATGTAATGAAATCACAGAGAGGACACCATGTAGAGGCCGTTATGCAGAGGGAGACTAGGAAGCTTCCCAGTGCTACTGAGGACAATCATAAAGGAAAAGGGATTGTCTTTAAAGAGCATGCTCAGGCGATGACCATTCTCAGGAGTCGGAAAGAAATTTCCAAACTTGATGCTTCTATAGTCCCGCCTTCTGTAAACCCATCCACCCCAACATTCGCCCCCACCAGAGAAGAGTTGCCCAACTCTCCTCCACTTGAAATCACCTCACCGGAAGAGGTTGTCCCCGCTCTACCCTACTTGACATGACAACCCTTCCACCTAGAGACCGAGAGTGACCTTTCCACAGCGCTTATCCACCTCTAGGCAGACTTCTGCTGGCTCATCTGGAGCAATGATAAGACGGATGAAACCATGGAGTCTTTCAAGCAAATGTTAATTAACCTGCCTTTGCTTGAGGCAATCAAGAAAATTTCATCGTATGCCTACTTTCTAAAGGACCTGTGCACAAAAAAGAGACAATCAAGGAAATAGGTCCAAACAAAAGTTCTACCTAATTCCGTTAGCTCAATAGTTCAACATGGCATACCTTGGAAACTTAAGGAACCAGGAGTCCTATACATCTCAACGGTCATTGGTGAGCTACATATAGCTAAGGCTTTGCTTGATCTAGGTGCAGGTGTAAACATCCTCCCGAGCTACGTGTAGAAAGAACTTGGTGGAGGCAATCTGAAGCCTAGCCAGGTAATCCTCCAAGTTGTAGATCGATCACTCAAGACACCTGGGGAATGCTGGAAGATGTCCTCGTAAGAGTGGACTTCTTCCCCATAGACCATTTAGTTTTGGATACAGACCCTACCAACAAGACAACCAAGCCCTCTATAATTTTGGGCCACCCCTTCCTTCCAACTTCACATGCTTCAATCAATTGTAATACTAGGGCATTAAAAATGAGCTTTGGGAATAAGAAAATCTGGATTAATGTGTTTGATGCTTATAAACAAGTTGGGCTTGAGGATTGTTCAAAAGTTGAGGTGGTGGATGACCTAATTGAGGAGACAAGCCCTGCAATTTTATGTGATGACCCCTTTCAGCATGTCATGCTAAATGAACATTCCCATCTCTTGGATGAATGTGAAGGGGATATACTAGAACTTGAAGAGTTGCTTGGTGTTTGTACTGAGTCTCTTTCCCGATCATCTCTGGCCAAGGTAGATTTGCTACTTGAGATGGGGACATCTGTTACAAAACCCTCAACCATACAAGCCCCCAACCTTTAGCATAAACCCCTACCAAACACTCTCAAGTACGTCTTCCTGGGTGCCAATGATATGCTCCCCATTATCATTTCGATTGTGCTATTTGAGGCACAGGAGGGAGCCCTAAATGAATGTTTGTCTAGGCACAAGGAAGCTATTGCTTGGAGCATTGTTGATATTAAGGTATAGACTCTACACTCTGCATGCACCACATTTATACTGATGATTCCATTAGGCCATTTAGAGTCATGCAGAGGTATGTTAACCCCAAGATGAGGGAGGTGGTTAAAAAGGAAATTCTGAAGTGGATGGACTCTGGGATCATATATCCCATTGCGGATAGTAAATGGGTAAGTCCTATCCTTGTGGTGCGAAAGAAGGCAGGCTTCACTATGGAATTAATGACCAAGGAGAATAAGTTGTCACTAGACCCTCAACTGGATGGAGGGTCTTCATTGATTACTGCAGGCCGAACACCGCTACCTGGCACTTTCCCTTGCCTTTTATCCACCAAATTCTCAAAATATTGGCATGGGATAAGTACTATTGCTTTCTTGATGGATATTTTTGATACAACCAGGTTGAAGTCCTCCTTGATGACTAAGGGAAGATGACTTTCACAAGTCCTTATGATGCCCTTGCATTCAAGCATATGCCGTTTTGACTATGTAATGCACCAGTAACCTTCCCACGATGTATGATTGTTTGCATGAAATCATCATTGTTTAAGATATATGTCGTAGTATAGGATAAAATCACTTAAAACACTTTTATTTATAAAGCTCAGAATCGAATGTGAGTCCAAGGTTGTTCAAAGGGAGCAATTCTGCAATTTAATTCACCAATCACAATTTATCAAAAGAATATGCAATTGAAATCAATAAGATGCTCAAAATGATATTCCAATAAGAACTAGAAGAACAGTGCAAAAGGATTGGGTTAAAATGGTGATTTGAATCATCAATTTAACCCTTGATGTTAAGCTCTTAATCTACTCAAATATTTGAATAGTAAACCACAATCAATATTCCACGTTAGTCAAGTACTCAAATGTTCCGACAATAACCACTAGAATAACTTAGATGATAGAAAAGGGCATCAGACGCCTTTTTAGAAGAGTCGCAACACCACAAAGGAAGCACAAGGGCTTCTCTTCTTCAGGCCTTATAAGAGGCATAGCAGCCACAATGAAGGCTCAAGTGCCTCACACGAAGCCTGCAAAGGTTAAGCGTTGAGGAAGGGAGAGGGCTCGAATCCCAAGCAGCAAAAACCCCCTCTTTCTTCCCAAATTCTCTTTCTTTTCTTCTGAGCTTAGAACATACCAGACTCGGGTACATGGGTAATCAGATCAAGAACAGTACTAGGTCTAAGCTCACCAAGTGTGCAAGTGAGTGAGCGTGCGTAGGTGAGTGCGTTGAGGGACCCAACCCTTGTGTGCTTGGGAGAATAGCAGAGGGGACTTTTTCCTTATATGCACAGCTGAAGATGCCTCAGTTCACAATGTGGGACTAATATCCCACGTCTTCTTCACGTGGTAGCTATAGGTGGTGTGGTGTCTAATTGGGGACGAAGGAATCCCTAGCAGCAACAATTGATGGCTTCGGAGGACTCCTGGGGACTGACCACATCACCTAGGGGTGGTGATGGGAACACCATCATGAGCCCTAACTAGCTCAATTTGACTCAAAGAAGAGAATAAAAGCTCATACATAACCAACTAGAGGTCATAATTCACTGAATAACCTTTCTGAGAGGAAAGCAAGAAACATGGGGTAAAACTCCAATTTTACCATTACAGTACAATGGGTTTTCTCAAAGGCTAAGCAATGGTCAAAAGATCTTAACAAGATAAAAAGTGGGTTGGATCAGATAGAAAAGGGTTCGTGTGAGTTCTGCAAATTAAATGACTTGTTGCAAACCTAAAACTAACCCACTTCATTAAACAAGGTTCTGGTAAGGATAAAATTCACTTAAACCCTCTACAAATCATAGAAAAATATTCTCTAGGGTTTAGAACGTTCAATTTGGCCATTGGAACCCATTTTGACCTAGAATGGGGTCTCAAAAATATATTTGCCCTAAATTGAGTTTTTGCATAAGTAGCCCAATGAAACGTTCTCAAACCAAAAATCCAACTTCACCATTGGATTCCTTAGGTCCAAATTAGGTTTGTACCAAAATTTGGACCTAAGGGGAACTCATCTTGACCTACTTTGCAAAATAGGTCCAACTTGATTACTTTGCAAAAGACCCCCTAGCTTCTTCATCTTTCTTTGCAATTAGGTCCCTCCACCATTATAGTGGAGGAATCCTACTCCAGCAAGCTCTAGAAGGTGATTTCTCCCTGATTTCTCAAAGAATCCCCTTGGAAATTGGAAGTGAGATTCTCTAAGAAAATCCCTCCAATGTGAACCCAATTTGATGCCCTACTTGTTACCCAATCTCTCATGCGAATGCATATGAGATTTGGGTCTCTTTCTAGTTGCCAACCTCGGTGACCCTGTCTCGCTTGGAAGCTTGGCTTCCAAGCACAAAACCAACCTCCAGGGCTCTATTTGAAGGAGCCCAGTTCGCCCCAACTCCTCTAAGCTTTAAATCAACTGGAAATCCCCTTAATTTCTTCTCTCCTCCTCTAACTGACTCGCTCATCAAGCTCCAGCGACCTTCCCTGATCTCCTTCACCGCCAGACCACCAGTCGTAGGTTCTTCTTTCTCATCTTCATCTGCGTCGTGTAGCACTTGCCGACGACCCTATCTCCCCTTCATCCTCGCCGACCGTCCCTCTCTAAGCATCTTAGTCTCCAGCGATGGCAATATGCGCCAGATGCCATCTCTGTCTCACTTTCATCTCTTCACCTCCTAGATAATTCCCCTTCACCCTCTACATTTATCTACCTTCTTTATTTCCCTAAATCGACTACTGCCACACTCCACCACCATCATCTCCACCTCCGGCCACCAACTCCTGTAAGATCGCTCTACCACCATAGACCACCCCCTCCTCGCCGACAAGTCCATAAGCTCCACCTTGACTTCTTGATCACAACCCCTCACCGCATTCACTCTACCACACATACGCACACATTGTGCCCTAGGCATGCTCACACAGGAGTCCCGACGACATGCCGACCACCGCTGTACACTCGCCATGCCTTAGCGAAGCTTCCTGAATGTTCTGATGTGGCCGCGAGGCGATCTTGATGATTTTAGGTACAGACGTTCCTTTGCCATTAGCACAATGTTTGAAGCAAGCTTGAAGCGAGCTCCAGGCCGTGCCAGCCCTATGTCTCTGTCCTAGGCTACGCGGAGCACCCTCGCACACAACTCTAGGCAACCAATTCCAATCAAGGGTAGTTGTAGCTACTGCAATCGAAGGAGCACCTCTGCTGCGGGCGCGCGTGAAGAAGGTGGGAGGATAGTCGCACCTCAGAATTGGAAGAGCCGTAGCACCAACATAAATTGAATTCCTATCAGAGGCTTATCACCTCTGAATCACGGGGTGAGGTCCCTCTCATCTGAACCGAATTGCCTCGTCCGCGACACCAACACATAGACGGGCCTCGAGGCCAGGCCTCGACTTCCGTTGTTTGTGCAGCAACCTTTTCGAGGCTAGGACTTGACTTTCTTGTTTATACAGTAACCCCATAACGTAGACATCTCCTCTAATTCATCTGAACCTAATTCTCCTTCTTCTATCATCATGGCACAACCCGTAGAAGAGAATAACCTTGAGAACCAACTTTAGCACCTTAATGATTTATTCCAAGCCTTTGTAAACCCACCGCAGCGTCCTATGGGCTTGGAAAAAAGCTCGACGAGCTCGTATTTTTAGTGAAGAAGATCCCTAATCTTGAGGAATTCTCACGAGCTCTTGGATGTGAATTGATGTCCAAGACTTGGTTCAGATGATTGGGGACTCAAGATCATTCTTTCCAATTTGGAAGGAGTTGGTTGAGAAATCAGGGAGAAATCCCTGATTGAAGGTCGATGTGTTTGGGTTCACACTGTTAATGGCGATAGGGAACATTTTGAAGAAAATGACAAGAAGCTTGGGGGCTAAATGTAAATATTTTGAAAGCTAGTTGCTTAAGTGTGAAAAAAAAGAGTTCAAATAGGCTAAAATGTAAACTAGGTCAAGATGGACTCTGATTGGGCCTAAATTTTGGCCTTAACCAAATTAGGACCCAAGGAATGTAATTGTGAAGTCAAATTTCAATTTTGACCAAGTTTGTCTAGGAAATTTGTGCAGAAACCTAAATTATGTTAGAAATCTATCTATAACTCTATTTAAGATCAAAATAGGGTCAGTTGGTTAAGCCAAGGGTACCAAACCTCTACTTATATTTTTCTATGAATTTTAGGTGGTTTAGATGAGTTTTATCCTGATCAAAGCCTCTATATTTTAAGCGAGGCTGAAATTAATGTTTTTGGTGTCGAATTAGTTCTCGAAATGCGTAAAATCCCATTTTTGTTTGCGTGGACCCACTTATTAGTCTTTAATGCTCATTTAACCTTTAGTTTACCCTTGAAAAACCCCTTTGTTATTCTGTGTTGTTAAAATTATTGAATTAACTCTAGTTTCCTCTTCTCTTCTCAAAATAGAATAATGTGGAGTTATAACCCTCAGATGGCTATGTAGGAGCATGTTTCTTTCAATCCTAACTAAAACAGACTAGTTAGGGCCAATGATGGTGTTCGCATTATACCCCCATGCGTAGCTTTTGCTAGTCCCTTAGCAAAAATCCTATGGATCAAACTAGGTCTCCAGGTCAGATGTTACCATCAGGATTCCTTGCTAAGCTGCATCTCTAGAAATCAGATCAGAATACCAACAATAGGCCTAGAGCTACCGAATAACAGCCAAGATCTTGACCCGCCCAGCTTCAGCCTGAGTTTGCAGCGAAGGATTCTAAGGCCTGCAAAAAGTGTTCAGAGGTTTGTTGACTACAGAGGCTGAAGCACCCATGCGTAGATGTAACATGTCTAACTTCAATTTGCCAATGCATTTTGATAAGAGAGAGAGAAGGATTTCTCATTTGGAGAGTTTTACCTCTTTTTTTCTTATTTTTTCATAAATCCAACCTCTAATTGGCCCTAAACACGGTCTGTATCGGATTCCTTGTCCCCACCATCAATCCTTGAAGGGTCCCTGGCTTTCAATGCTTCGAGATAGCATCACCGATGGAAACACCCAGAACCCTGGCTTTCAACACTTTGGGATAGTGCCACCCATGGCATTCTCTAGATAAATTCAGGCCCTAGCAATCGACATTTCAGGATAATGCCACCCATGGCTCCTGATCCAACACAAGGTGTTTAATAGCCCTAGGTAGGATATTTAGATATCCTAGCAGACAAGCACCGAGGAGACAATACGCTATTACGCATCTTCGAGGGGAATTTCCCACCACACCATGTCGGGAACTCGTCTAACAAACTTGTGTTGTCGATCTACTCCTAAGCTAGATCTTTGAGAAGATTTTTCATAATAGAACACTTTTGGCATGATTTTCTTTATTAAGAGCAAAGAACTAGAGTTAGTGTGTGATTTTGGGTCCTTAGGTTACCATGTCTTGTAAACCAAATGGCAGGCAATAGGGTTGAATAATCCTAATGCCTTAGACCTACTACATCAGCCTCGTACTTTCCTCAATCTCTTGAAGACTAATCTAGATCTTAACAAATATGTGAGTGTTTAAATCTTGCAAGAGGTCCAGGAGTCCTAAGATCGATACTCGTCACTAATCTCCTAAGTCTTAGCCTTTCTGGTCTTAATTCATCATCCGATCCAACCTATAAGTTAGGTAAGTTTCATACTTAATTTTAAGGGACTATCTCATTTTCCTTTTTTTTATTGCTCCTTTTTCTCTTTCTTTACTTTTCTTTTATTTTCTTCTCCCCAACTATTTTTTCATCTAGTTCTAATTAAGCTCTCCTTTCCTTTTTTCTCCTCTCTTCTCTACTTTTTTTTCATGAAACCCTTCCATGCATTGATTTTCACAACATTTTGTACTTTAATACCCCCCATGCATAAGATTTTTAATGTCCTCATTGTAAATTAAGTGGGTTCGAGTTCAATTCATATCGTACATTAGAACAGGTTGGTGGTGAATGGGTTGAAATGACTGTTGTAGATGATTTCTAGCTCTGATACATGTATTAAAGGAGTCGATTGTTCTAATGGATGAACCTTAAAGTGCAATATGATTTCAGCAAAAAGATATGTCAGAAGGGTTTCGAGTTTTTCAAAGTTGATGGGTTGCCTCCCATTAAATGCTAAGTTTAATGCCATCAGCTATTTGCAATGAATCTCAGGGAGAATGAAGATCAAAAGATACTGCAGCCAAATTTTAGTCGGTGAGTTTGAAGAACGGTTTGAGTCACTAGCCATTCATGACAAAAGGTTCAGATTCATAGCTGAGTTCACTGATTTCGATAACTTAATTTCTAAATACTCATCTCACAAGGAATTGCCCAATCCATTTTGATATGAGTTTTCCTGGGAAGAGCTTGAGTTTGTCATTGAAGAGTAATAGTGTCTGACCAGGACGGAAAGATTTTGGCAAAATGTTCCTATCATAGAAGGCTTTGACCCGCTCGTTGTCGATTCACGAGTTCTCATACACGACATTACGTAGTTCCACGATCTCGCTTATCTACAACCGATGGTGGATTCTAGCCTTCATAATATCTAGATTACACTTTCATACTGCCCAGTAGGCTTTATGCTCCATTTCTACGTGGAGGTGACATGCCTTCCCGTACGCAAATTTGAAGGGAGGCATGCCTAACTAGGTTTTATGGGCTGTCCTATAGGCCCACAAGGCTACCAGAATGCGGGTGAACCAATCCTTCCTGTCAAGTCGAACAATGACCTTGAGGATCTTCTTGATCTCCCAATTTGATAGTTCAGCCAATCGATTAGTCTAGGGTTGAGAGGGAGTCAAGATATGATGCGGCACCAATACTTTTTCATTAGGGACTGAAAGTGCACATTTGCAAAGTAGGCCCATCCAACAGACATGATAGCTTGTGGAATACCGAACTGAGAAAAGATGTGTTGATGAATGAATTTTATCACAACATTATGCTCATTAGTTCGAGTCAGGATGGCTTTGATCCATTTGGACATGTAGTCCACGGCTAGGAGAATGTATTTGAAACCATCAGATTTTGGAAAGGGGCCCATGAAATCAGTCCCCCAAATGTCAAACATTTCACACATAAGAATCGACTTTGAAGGCAACAAGTCATGATTGTTCATGTTGCCTAAGGTTAGGTAATGAGTGCATGCCTTACAATAGTCGTGTGCATCTTTGAAAATTGTGGGCCAACAGAATCTGCACTGGAGGACTTTAGCTGTGGTTTTGTTTCCAGACAACTGACCACCGTAGGCCTGGCTGTGGCAGAAGGACAAAATGCCATTGATCTGAAATTCTAAAACACATCTTGTAATGATTTGATCAACATAAACATGGAATGGATACGGATCTTCCCAAATGAAGTATTTGGCATGTGAAAGTAATTTATCTTTCTTGGCCCGTGGCCAATCGAATTGAATCTGATGTGATGCCAAATAATTCACCATATCAGCAAACCAAGGAAGTTTTGCATCAACTATCAGGTGTGCAACCGGAAAATGCTTCGTGACAGGTCTGGAAGGCATGGCAAACAAAGGTCGTATGTGTGGACTATATAGAGAGGGAGCTTGCTAGCTTTGGGTTCTTCTCTGTTGTTGTTGAGGAAGAAGATGAAGATGGCCCCTATTGTGGTGAAGAGGGGAGGGGTGGGGTCATCGAGGAGGATCGAAGTAGTGCGGGACAAGTGTGGTGCATCAAGGAAGGAGGGCATTGTTGTGATTGTCGAGCACAGTGGCAGGGAAGATGTGGGTCGAGCCTCCTTAGGAGAGAGCGACATGTGGTGGTGGTGCTCTCTATTCATCGTGCAGTCGGTGAGAGAGCATCGGAGAAGGGACTGTGTTCAGAGGTGAGGAGTAGTGATGTAAACATGTTTATATCACATAAACTGTCTATTTATGCATGCTCTTAAGCATAGAATTGCATCGCATACTATAAATATTGCACAACATGCATCATCTTGCATTTAGGTTAGTCTGAATAAAATGTAGGTTCATTGTCTCCTTCTATGGTTAGGGACATAGCAACTTGTTAATCATGGCCTTAGATCAAAATCCAACCATACAGATCTGATTAGGGTGACAATTGGAGTTCAACGACTCCAAGATCGCTTTGATCGGACATCCGTAGCACTAGATAGAGATCGAGGAGCCGTGAAGATCAAGGGACAAGATGGTGTTAATCTACATCATAGATGACAAACCCAGCTGCACGGATGGGTTTGGATCGACGATCGTAGCCTAATGGCATGAAAATTGGTCCAATCCGACACCGGTGGCACCATCTACAACACTCAGAAGATGAGCAACCAAGATGGCACCACATGGCACCATCCCAGCTACCCAACCCGCCCCAAGGACCCACCTTTGCTCTTTCTCCTCACCCGCGGGATGGATTTGGGCAGTTGGATCTTCATCCAATGGCCACGGTCACTTGCGCCTTAATTCATCCACTCGCCTAAAGAGGGAGCTCAGCATAGCGGTTGAGCGCCCCTTCGCAAGTGAAAGGCGCACGTTCATGCCGCGCTGCCCCTCAAATTCAGAGGGGGCGTGGATGCAGGCGCGATATCGTAACCATGCGAACAGCATCGAGTGGCATCGATCAGTCGATAGAACCTACGCGCGATCAGTTGCGTAGCGCGAACGCCTGATCTCACGCGAGCGTGTGGTGATGGCGAGGAGCAGTTTAAGCCATCCGATCTCTTGATTGGACGGCTGAGCGTGCGTGAATGTGTGCATGCATTTAAAGGGATTGAAGGTGAGCGAGCGCATGCGCCACACGCACGTCTGCCACGTTCAGGCCTTTAGTGACGGACAAATCCATCTTTAAAGGTCCTGAATTGATGCTTTTGATGTTGAAATGTCCAAAATGCCCCCACTCCTTGCAACTATAAAAGGAGACCCCTACCCTACAAATTTCTCATCCCTTCCTCTCTTTTCTCACCCCCTCAAAAGCTCTAAGAGCATGTTCCCTATCAGGGATGCTCCTCTGGAGTAGAAATCTTAATTATTCTACCTTCGTCCCCTTCGTGGAACATCCTACGGTTGTCCTCTCTCTACATTCGGGAAGCGGATCTCGTGACAAGGACGACATACTGCTTCATTCCCATTCCTCCCACTTCATTCTCCATCTTCCAACTCTATTCCCTCTATTCCAGGCATCGTCCTATCCGGCTCGTCCTCCAAGCAATCGTCGAGGAGGACACTTCTCTGTCCATTCTCTTTGCTGCTTTCTAGAGTAGATTTACTGCTTTCTAGTGTAATCATTTCCTGCTTTCTAGTCATAATGAGTAGTGTAATGAACAATTTCTGATAATGAAATCCATGTTTATTCTACATCCCTTTTACTTTTATTTGTAATATTTCTCCCTCTCTCTCTCCTATTCATTTTTTATTAAATAGATAGCTAGTTTTCGACCAGCTAATTTGTTTCGTGACAAACAAATAAAATGGATATTTTTAATCAAATGTTTGCCTCCCTATGTTCAACTCGGAACTTCTTTATGAATTTTTTGATATAAATTTTATCTGTTGAATAGATTTCTTTGCGAATCAAACTACGATGGGTTTTCAAAATCAATTGCGAAAGCATAGTTTTCAACATTCAACAATTTGGCGCTATTGCCAGGGAGACGATGCTCTTTGATTTTCACGTTTTCCTACTTACAAATTATTTACCTCACTTCTCCCCTTTCTTATTGTGATTACATGTACTCTTTCGTGACAGGCAAAAGCAATAGATTAGGGCAAAGTGCTATTGAAGGTTCTCAAACTCAAACAGTAAATCGATCTTCGGAACCAGTACACACACCCAAACACATATTCGATTAGAAATCAGATTAGGTAATCACTTGTGTGCCTAATTATGTGGAGCAATAGGCTTATTGTTTGAGTTGATTGGGCCGCACCACTTCAACTAAAAGCAACTCGTCAAGTAGCTGCCACATAGGTTCAACTCTTAGGGATTTACCAAGCACTCCACATTCTTTTAAGTTTCAATGGAAAACATCTTCACTTGTGCTTTCAAAACCTGATGTGCCAACAAAACTTGTTTGAAAATACCTAAACTTGAATACTAAAAGTTACTAAGCAAGATTTGAACCCTAAAATTCACCACATCAAAAATAATCTTGCTTGAAAATCACTGGTTGTGCACACACACACACACAGCAATCAATCATTAAGGGCACAACCCAGATAAAGGGCCCATTACATTCCAAAGCACATTCAAACCTAACACTAAATAAAATAGAGTAGACGTTGGCCTTAAGGATTGGACTCGCTCTTCAAAACTCAGAACGAGATTATTTTCAATTAGTCTTTTTCTACCGGTCAATCTGATGTCTAGCTAGGGGAGAAGAATCAAACAATCATGGCTGGGGGGTACACTAGGAACTGGCAGCGCAAGCCAAAGGAAGAACCTTCTCACCAGTCCCTCCCTTCAACTAGTCAGATTGAACGGATAGAACTAGATCAAATAGTTTCTTTATCTTAGGATGGGTTCTAGGAATCTGTAGGTCTTTAGGCTAGCCAACTTAAGGACAGGTTTGATTGTTTGTATTGTAGGGCACCTTTCTTCCTCCTATCTATCATGAATCTTTCCACATTTCATACGCATTCTCGCTCTTTCACTCCTGTTATGACTTATCCTCAACATGATGATTATCCCGACTCGTACTATAATCAACCATCTCTTAGTTGCGATAACTCCGATTGGGGATACAATTCTGGGCCTCCACGTTCAGGGTCAAATATTGAATACCATAATTGTGATTTCTATCCTTCTTCGAGCCACATCGACTATAGATTGCTGACATGTGCGTGCACGTGTGTTTGGAAGTGTCGTTATAGTTTGCACTTGCGACGTCGATTTTAAAGTAAAGAAACAGATGTGAGTCCGAGGGTCGATCTCAGGGAGGCGTAAAAATTAGATTCTTCTTGTAACTTATTGTCACGAAAATCATGGAGTTTTGCTTGCGAAAATGCACGGGTGAAAAGTGAGAGAGAGAGAGAGATTAGGGTTAGAATTGTTTCATTCGCAACATGCAACTTGAATAGAAAATAGAGCAGGCAATTGAATAGAAAACAACTTCATTAATCTTGCAACTTTAGTTCATAATTACAATACTAGATAAATGCTTGAACATAAGTAAAGTAAAGCTTAAAAGAAAAAAGAGAGAGAGAGGGCACGGCGAGGCAGCCACGGTGGTGTAGAGGGCTCCGTCAGCGGCTCGTCGTCTCCAGCGATTACAAAAGGGCTTAAAGGTAGATAGGAGGGGGTAGAGTAGTTGCAAGTGGAGTGAATGCCTTGAATGGGTGGTTGGAAGGGGTTTAAATAGGGAGAAGGGCTTTCCAAGTGAAGAAGGGGTTTTCGCGACGTCCCTGGACATCTCTAAAACCCTTCCCAAAATGTCGGTGAAGACCCCTGCCCACTGGTCGCTCGACTGCAGCCATGCTTCCTTGTGCTCGATCCATGTGCGCGCGACACAAGCCATCTGATCGATCTCGCATGAGACGCTCGCCTGGATCGCACCCTTGCACCCGAGTCATCGCACGTGTCTGGCCAGGGCGCATCTACGGGCGCCACGTCTCTCGATCTCATCCGTCCGCTGCTTATCGGGCAGCCCAATTTCGCCTGCGCGTGTCGTCGTCTCCGAATTTCACCTCCGTGCAACTCGAACCCGTGTTGCGTGAGTGCGGGCATGCACTCTAATCGCTGTGCTACGCCCGCTGCTTTGTCACGGCGAGTGCAGGCGTGCGCGTGGTTCTCAGCAGTTCGATCGGAGATCGACGGTTGAGATCTATCCTTCGGGTGCGGCTGGTGATCTAGGCATGGTGAGTAGGCACCACATGGCACGCCGTGGGCCGTTGATCATCAGATCAATGGTCAAAACTTCTTAGGCCCATTGTAGGAGCTTCGGAGGTCAGATTTGGCTGATTTCAAGTCTGTTGTACTCCGTTCGTCACTCTGAATCCATCCGTGCAGTCCGATTGCTCATCTGAGGCCTACTTTGACAAGTGCTTATACAAATGGCCATTAACACTATTTTATAAGCAATCTTGACGTATGATGCATGCAATGCTCCCATTCTACTTATGTTGTGTTATTTGTGCCTTTTATTCTTAAGATGGGCCCTATTTAACGGAATTATCACCTCAAGCTGCAGTGTTATCACACCCCCATGCTTACTCCTTGCTAGTCCCTAGCAAGGTTTATTCTAGCCTTTATTTTCTGTCAGAATTTAAGAAGTAATTACTTAGACACTTCATCACTTGTTAATAGGAGTAAATATACTAAGATCTTAAGCTACAAAGACCAAGCAGCACCCGAGTGTCCACCAAAATACGAATCGCTTGAATCCTTGCTTTAATGTATGTAAATATATATATATATTTTTAGATTTTTTTGGAATTCAGAGTGGGTTGGTAACTTTTTACGGCTACCCAACCCACCCAAAACTCAGGCAAAACTCTAAGTTCTAAGCATCTTGGTGTGAAGATTGTGATAGACTTACTCAACGGTAATTTAGATAGACTCCGGGTTTTTACGCCCCTAGGTGACCAGAAGAGGAAGTATTTTGCCTAAAGGTGTATTTGTTCGATCGGTAGCTTTCTCCCTATGTTTGTTTTAATTGGGGTCCACACAAGGATTTTTCCAGTGCATATCTCCCCGGCTTGTACTACTTCCCTGCTTCTTCCTTAAGTGTTTTTGTTCTTTTTGTGCAATTACTAAGCTGGGCTTTGGATAACTAACCAATGAGCTATTACCCACGATCACTTGCTAGCCTTACTCGTGCGGTGAAGTGTGCTTTATTTTGTTTTCTTTTGTTTTTCTAGTTGGCTTCCCTGATCTCAAATTTACCAAGAGGCAATGAAGAAGAAGTGCTCCCGTGGCTAGGCTCTGGACAACTTGCCAATGGGTTGTTACCCATGACAACTTGCTAGCCATACCACCCTAGAGAGTTCATTAGCTACCCAATTTCTGTCAAAATCTCCAAGGAGTGAATCTGTGCAAAAATGTGTGCAGATGCTTAGACTCAAAGTCCTTCTGAGTTAGAGGGTGAGTTGATAAGTCGTATACTTACCACCTTATTTAGTATGTGGATTAGAGTAGCTTAAGGTTACAAGGATTTGAAGCTAAATCCATATTTTAATGGACACCAGGGCCGATTAAGCCTGAAGGCCTGAAAAGTCTAAGTATTCAAGTTCTTTTTGTATTATTTCCCACTATTGACAAATTTCTAATGCCTAAGTTTCTTTCGAAATTCAAAACCTTCTTTTTTATTTATTTATTCTATTCAGAATAATTAAATGAGGTCAAGATTATGCAATTTACCACGCAATTTACCACGCAATTTACCACCCTCCCCATGTTTAGGTTGGACAATGTCCTCATTGGCGAATACATGGATGCAACAGGGGTTCAAAAAGATATTACCTAAGTGACGAAAATACCGGATCAGTCTAAATCCACTGGGTTGCCTCCCAGGAAGCACTGAGTTTAACGCCTCCAACTGGGCGGTGCTTCGTGTCATCCCTCAAAGAGGGTGACACTCTCCTTTGGGAGAACATGGGCTAGGAAGTGTTTTAATCTTTGACCATTAACTGTAAAAATGTGCCTAGTGTTTGGATCAATGATTTCAACCGGCCCATTAGAGTGAGGCTTAACCACCCGAAATGGAGGCGTGGAAAGAGGTTTACGAAGGCATGGAATAGCCAGACTTGCTGGTTAGGCTCAAAGGTCTTTCTATGGATGAGTCGGTCGTGGATGGCTTTCATTTTCTCCTTAGACAGTTGACTATTCTCGAAGGAGTCCTGATGAATTTCTTCGAGCTCAGAGAGTTGGAGCATCCTCTGCGCACCGGCTAACTGGGAATCCATGTTACATTGATTGACAGCCCAGTAAGCTTGATGTTCCAATTAGATAGGAAGGTGGCAGGCTTTGCCAAATGCCAGGCGATAAGGCGACATGCCTATCGGGGTCTTGAAAGCTGCCCAGTATGCCCACAAGGCATCATCTAGTCGTGTGGACCAGTCTTTCCTGTTAGGTCTCACAGTCTTTTGTAAAATGTTCTTTATTTGTCTATTTGAGACCTTGGTCTGCCCATTTGCTTGTGGATGATACGGGGTAGCAATGCGGTGGTTAACCTGTATTTTCTAAGCAGGGCACGGAATTGGGAGTGAATAAAATGGCTTCCACCATCACTGATCATGGCCTTTGGTATTCCAACTGGGAAAAGATGTTCTGCTTAACAAAGTCCATGACAATCTTATGATCGAATCAGCTAGTGGCGATGGCATCAATCCATTTAGAAACATAGTCTACCGAGACAAGGATGTACTCGAAGCCGTTGGATGGTTGAAAGGGGCCCATAAAATCAATACCCCAAAAGTCGAAGATTTCGACAATCAAAATGGGACGGAGGGGCATCGTATCATTTCTGGTCATGGTCCCCAGCATTTGACAGCGTGAGTGTTCTCACGTTTTTGTGCGGGTTTAAAGTGTATCACGTTGTAGTATAACCGACAAAACATTTAAACAAATATAAAGAATTTTATTACTCGAAAAACTAGTGTATCCGAGGTCGAACACGGGGAGCAATCTCAGTACTTTTTAAAACCAAAGAATACAACTGTTAAGTGAAAATGAGTGATTCAGAGAGAATTTTAAAAAGGATTTGTAAAAGAAAATAGAATTGGACGTCTGATTTCTGTATCAGACGTCTTAAATGTAATCCCCTTTCTCTCTTCTTCTCCTTTCTGCTTCTTTCTCTTTCTGCCTTTACTTCTTGTCTCTTATTTCTTCTCCTGCCTTGCCTTCCTTCTTTCTTCTTCTTCTTCTGATCTTTGCTGAGTCTTCACTTGGCCTCTCTTTGTTCTTCTCTTTCTTTTTCCTTGCCTTCCTTCTTCCTTCTCTTTGGTTCTCTACGAAAGCTTCTCCTTCTTTTTCTGCTACACAGCCTCTTCTTCTTTCTTCTTTTCCTTTTCTGCTGATGCTAAGTGTTCGCTTCTTCCTTTGCTTCTTCTTTCCTGTGCACACCAAAGCCAAAGCAAAACCTACCCCCGTCCCTCTACCCAAACGTCTCTCTCTTTCTCTGCAATTCCTTTAAGGACGCTCTCCCAGAGCTACACGGGTAATCGGGTTGGCTTCGCAACCGGGACCAAGCGCACCGGCAGGTGGTGATGCACGAGGAGTGCTCAAGGTTAGGGTCGGGATGGATCCCGCCAGATCCGCGAGGTCAAGCCGTAGACGAGGCAGGTGAGGGACCTCACCCTTGTGCATACGGAGGCAGTGAGCTTAAAACACAAAAATAATTTATATTATACCTGTGTTTCGCGATTCCACGATGTGGGACTATCTGATCAGTCTCGATTTCAGTCACGCCCGCAAAGCTTTCGTCTTGCAATTGCCCCAGCTGCTAGCCTCGCAGTGTGACTTGCTGGCCTCACTCGCTTCCCGACACTCACGTGAGTCTGCTGCACCTGTAGCCTAGGCGCCCTGGTGCCTGAACCTGCTACAAGCTCCTCGCTGCCTCGACCTTCAATGGCGGCAAGATCTGTGACCTGTCATACACAAGAATGGCCTATTGGCCCAACCAGATTAGCTAAAACCTTCGTCGTAGCATGGCGAAGATGATGCGCAGTGCTGCAGGCCACAGGTTGGCCTAGGCGTGCGTGCCTAGGTCAACCTGTGGCCGGAGTTGTGGGGTTGGTCGGGGGTTATTGTGGAGGTCTGGAGTGGCAGTGAAGGGGTGTAATGAGTTCCTGGTGGTGAGGCAGAGCTCACAAGAGGGTTGGTGAGCCGTGTGGAGGCGCGGAGTGGTGTGGGCGGCTCGCCGGAGGGTGGTCGGAGGCGAGGACGATGGAGGTGGTTAGGCACTGTCGGGGGGTAATTGGACAAAATAGCGGGGGAAAAAGAGAGAGGAGAGGATGGAGAGGGTATCTGGGTTGATCTGGAAGGAAGGGAGGCAGCGGAGTGGACGGCGCGTAACTGCCGTCGTCGGGGAAGAAGGACCCTGAGGGAGGAAGCGACGACGAGGATGAGGGCAGGGGCACGCGCGCTTGGTACGGCGTGACGTGGGAAGAAGCGGCGGAGTTGACTCTACTGCTGTATGGTAGCAGAGCGACGAGAAGGAGGGGAGGAGCTCACCAGAGCTTGCGGGCCTTTTGGCCGGAGATGGGAGAAAGGAAATTTGAGGGGATCTCCGTCAAAATCAAGCTTCAGATGAGCGGCCGGAGGTGGTCTCTTTTATAGGCACTAGGCTGGTTGTTCAGGGAGTGGAGGGCACGCAATCGTCTGAGGTCGGTCGCCGGAGATGGAAAGAGGTTAAGATACCCAAATCTCTCGTGCGTTCGCACGAGAGATTGGGTTCACACCAGGGATCAAGATTGGCCTCAGATGGAAGGGAATTCCTCAGAGAATCTCCCTTCCATTTCTGGAAGAGGATCTCTGAGGAATCAGAGAGGATTCCCTCTCAAATCCTCGTCGGAGCAGATTCTGCCCCAATAATGGCGGCAGGACCTGAAAGGTGGCGAGGAACTTAGGCGGCTCTCTGCAAAGATATTCAAAAGATAGGGACCAAATTGTGATTTGGGTGTACTAAATTGCAAAGTAGGTCAAGATGACCTCCCCTTAGGTCCAAATTTTGGTATAAACCTAATTTGGACCTAAGGATTCCAATGGTGAAGTTGGATTTTATTTTTGACCACGTTTGGCTGGATATTTTGCGTAAAAACCCAAATTAGGTCAATTGATGAACTAGGACCCTAATTTAGGTCAAACTGGGTTCCAAAGGCCAAATTAAATGTTATAAACCCTAGAGGATATTTTTTCAAGATTTTTAGAGGGTTTAATTTGTTTTTATCCTGACCAAAACCTTGTTGAATTAAGCAGGTATGTTTTAGGGCTACCACATGTCATTTAATTCCTAGATTGCACATGAACCCATTTCTTATTGACTCAACCCACTTTTTATCTCATTTAGACCTTTTTACCTATGTTTTGCCTTTGAGAAATCCGGTTTATGTACTGCAATGGTAAAATTGCAGTTTTAACCTTTATTTCATGTTTTCCTCTCAGAGCAGTTGTTCCTTCAGTTAAGCCTTCTTAGAGGTTATGTAGGAGCTTTTATCTTCGTTATTGTGTCAAAATGAGCTAGTTATGGCTCATGATGAGGCTCTCATCATACCCCCATGCCTAGCTTTTGCTAGTCCCGTAGCAAAATTTCAAAGTTTTAACTTCCGTTCTAGACCCTGAGTGTCTGTCAATAATGATAAGTGCTTCTCTTTTTCTTTTGTGATTAGGTAGGAATGCCGACAATAGGCCTAGAGGTATTCAAGTACCAACCAAAATCCGGACCTATTCCGCTTTAGCCTCAGTCCTCCGCAAAGGTTTCTACGGCCCACAGAAACTAACCTAGAGTTTGTTGGACTCCGCGGTTAAAGCACCTGTGCTTGAGAGATTTTTACCCTAAGTTCAGTTTGCAGTGCATTTTTTGTAAGAGAGAGATAGAAGATTTATTTGTTTGGAGGGCTTTTCTCTCTCTTTTCTTTTTATTTCTAGCTTTGGATTAGCTTCTCAACACGGTCTGTATCGGATTCCTCGTCCCCATCATCAATCCTCAAGGGTCCCTGGCTATCGAGATTTCGAGATAATCCTGCCCATGGCAACCCCCAGAACCCTGGCTTTCAAGATTTCGAGATAATCCCGCCCATGGCATTCCGTGGCCGTATCCAGACCCTGACGATCAACATTTCGGGATAATGCCGCCCATGGTATCTGAAACAGCAGAGTGCTTACATGCCCCTAGTAGGATATTCAAATATCCTAAGTGATAAGCACCGAGGAGATGATATGTTGTTACGCATCTTCAAGGGGAATTTCCCACCTCTCCGCGCTGGGAACTCGTCCACATTAACTTGTGTTGATTGGCCGCTCCTAATCTAGGTGACATTTGTAGAACATTAAACGCTTTTGCGTGATTTTGATGTTTATGTGCACTGACCCAGACTGTGTTTGAATTTGGGTTGCTTAGGTTACCGAATCCTGCAAATCGGAGGTCAGTTAAAGAGGCCGAATACTTCCTAAGCCTTAGACCTAATGCTTAAGCTTTGCATTTTCCCCAACCTCTTGAGGATTATCCAGATTTTAACGAATACGTGAAATTTTAAGCTAAAGAATCTAGCCCAAGAGGCCTAAGATCAGCGTTCCTGCTAATCTCTTGTTATGACTCCTTAGCACTTTTCTTTTATTTCTTTTCTAATCTGGTCTAGAACTTCAGTTAATTCTTTAATCTTTTACTAATGACTACTTTTTATTTTTCATTTTGTGCTCCTTTTTGTCATTTTTGCTCTTTTTCTCCTCCTTATGAATATCTGGCTCACAAAATTTCCTCCCTCCTCCCATTTCTTTGTTCTTTTTCTTAAATTTTCAAATTTTTTTGTGTTTTTGACATATGTGAATCTTTTGTGAGAATCCTTTTGATTTTTTTCTTGGTTCTGTGTGTATGCACTTTATCACCCCCCCATGCCTAAGTTTTGCATTGTCCTCATTGTAAACAAAGGGTGTGAATTAGTGTTGAGGTCAGTGACTTAGAACAGGATACATTGGGTGGGTGAATGGGTCAAAAATGACTGATGCGAATGATTTCAAGCTCTGATACATGTACTAGAGGTGGGATCAATTGTCCAAGGCTGACTCAAGGTGTAGTAGACGTGGAGTACAGATGGATAATCAGACGGGTCTCTGTTTTTGGGGATGATGGGTTGCCTCCAGTTAAGCACTAAATTTAATGCCTTCAGCCGAGGGGAAAATGGGATGGAGAGGGAGTGGTCAAATCAATGGAATTTTGGAAAACAAGCACCTCGATTAAGAGCCTGGTTGGTCCAACCAGGTGCTTGTTAAGATCAGTGGGCTAATGATGCAGCCCAAACCCAATAAGTCTAGTTGGTTGATAGATGTAGATCAACAAATGTGGAACCCACCATATGCAGTGAAGTTCTGATGGATATAGAAGTGAAAACTCGGGTACAGGCTAAGTCAACTCATCCTGGTGAGAGTAGGGTTCCGAAAGATAATCAATGTAAAGTGTGGAATCCCTACAGGGATGATCAAAGGATGGAGGCTCCTGATTTGTGGTCTGATTGGTGCCCGATACCCGGTATAGATATGGAGTGGAATCATCTGCAAACGACTCAGTGAGAGGTGAATCGGAATAGAAATTGAGTCCGGTTGCGGGTCGGGGTGGAGAACGGAATTTGATTGGTTCTGTATATGTGGAGCAGGTGGCTTAGAAGATTGACATGTTATAATCAGGAGGCAGCTTCTCCCCGATGTTATGGTCAGATTCGAAATCGTCGGAGAGTTTGCGAAAATCAAAATTTGAATGAGATTCACGATCATGGGTTCCACCATAGAATAAATCATAATCTGTAATAGCAACCTGATTGGGGTCTAGCCTAAATGTTAACTCTGAGCTTAAAATGGTGTCCCTATTTGGTAGAGGCTCAGGTTCTAAGCTAGTTGGGCAGCCCCAATTGAAATCCCACTCGTCCAACTCCTCGATTTCTGTGTTGTAGATTTGCATGACTTCCAAAAATTTGATTAGTTCCTTTGAGGATGTTGGCGAGGGATATGCATCAAATAAAGGCCCAAGATCATATTCTTCATTGAAAAATTCATCTTCTTCATATGGGGCCCAGAAATCTTCCCAGTAGGTTTTTGATCTAGATTTTGAGTTTAAGATGTGGGTAGAATTGCTAGAATCTAAGTTCGAATTACCTTCGAGGGTCACCTTATCAGGATAAGGGACGGAATTTACACCATCGAAAGTTCAGTCTTACTTTCATACTTGCAGGAGGCTTGGGATTCTAAAATGGGTTCAACATGATATTTTCCTGCATTTGGGGCTTCCCAACCTTCTTCAATATCAGGCACATTGTGTTCTATCTGGGTTGGGACTCCACAACCACTTTGTGCCTCAAACCCGAGATCAGATTTATCCTCGATGCTATCCCAAGATAGATCATCCTCTGTTGGTATACACGGGTATTTTTGATCAATAATTTGTTTCACTAATCTCATTATCTCTTCTCGTTTTTCAAGACTATCTTGGTGTTGCTTCCAAAGTCGAGGATCTGTCATACATTGGAGGTATCCGAGATTGTGTAGTTTTTCTATCTCAATGTATGCAGTAATGAGCAAGTCATGAGTTGATCCTTTATTGGCTTCTGCTAATAACACTTGGGCACAAGTTATGACAAAGGTTGTGGTTGTTGGGACATCAACCTGAATGTTTCCTACTGTTGTTGAGGTTTCTTCATTTTCATAAAATTTCATGGCATCCTCAATCATTTTATCTCTCATGGATCTCCGATATTCAGGTTTCTCGACTGGTAGTCCTAGGTGTTTTGGCTGCATATTTGGATTAGGTGGTGGAGTCAAGATGTAGAATCAAGTTGGAATCACGATGTGTTATGAAGCGATCAGATCTGAATAACGAGTCCCACTGAAAATGTGTATGTGTGCTCTAAAGAGAAAAGATGAGGGACTGGAGATGTTCTTGACCCAATCAAGACACCCAAAGATTTTTAGATGACTATGGAGGTTCGGGGTGGATGGACCCTTGGATCAGAAGATCGTCCACCTGAGAATTACCTGGGCAGCCAGAGAGGGAGAGTCCCGCAAAGACCCCTACACGGTAGAGCGCCCCTACGGGTTACAGGGTTTCCCCCACCCGACCTCTCTTGTCACTGAGATTCCAGGTAGACCAGAATGGGGACCTTGACCTCTTAAGTCTATCACTTTTTATTTCAAAGGTGATTTTAGGGTTCTCACTTGAACTTTAGATGTTTTTATATTGTGATCTAATTTAGAGGTTGGTTGACCCAAGGGGTCAACTTCACCTGACCTGTCCTATAGATGGTAGAATGATTCTAAGTTTGGAGCCTAGAGATCACCTGATTTGACTCCTAGGTCATTAGGTCCAAAAATTTTAAGATTCAAGCGATTTTAGAGCAAAATTTTAGTGTTTGTCTTATTTAGCTCTCTTAATCAAGGGCTTGGGTAGCACACTGATGCGAAAAGGTTTATTTCCTTTTATACAGGCATGTGTGACTAGCGCTTGAAGACCCTAATGTGGAAACCCTAATTTGGTTCTATTTCCAATCCTCTTTTTCTTTTTCACAAAAGTTCTCTTCGGACTTATAAACAAGAAGTGTGTGGTCCGCCGAGACTAAGCATTATTTCAATTAGGTAGAAGAATTTATGGGATGGAATCTAAAAAAAAATCACTCCAACTTCAAGAATATTTGCAGAAATTTTCACAAAATCAGGAAATGCTTTGCCTTAGAGATGGTGATTACCATATAAAGAAGGCAACTGATTCCTAAATTGATTTTCTTCCTTTTGTCTTTCAAAGATTAGGGGATGATTAAGGAAGAAAAGAAATTACCTGACCTAGAGTGGTTGACTTGCGGGAGAGATTTTCTCGTGAAGTACCTGCAAGATCACATCAAAGCAAAGTAGGGCAAGTTAGTGTTCAATATGATAAAAAGAATGTAGAGACTAGTGGTAAATTGCGCGCTGCTCCCCGACAACGACGCCAAAATGTTCTCACATTTTTGTGCGGGTTTAAAGTGTATGACGTTGTAGTATAACCGAAAAAACGTTTAAATAAATATAAAGAATTTTATTACTCGAAAAACTAGAGTATCCGAGGTCGAAAACGGGGAGCAATCTCAGTACTTTTTAAAACCAAAGAATACAACTGTTAAGTGAAAATGAGTAATTCAAAGAGAATTTTAAAAAGGATTTGTAAAAGAAAATAGAATTGGACGTCTGATTTCTGTATCAGACGTCTTAGATGTAATCCCCTTTCTCTCTTCTCCTTTCTGCTTCTTTCTCTTTCTGCCTTTCTTCTTGTCTCTTATTTCTTCACCTACCTTGCCTTCCTTCTTTCTTCTTCTTCTTCTGATCTTTGCAGAGTCTTCACTTGGCCTCTCTTCGTTCTTCTCTTTCTTTTTCCTTGCCTTCCTTCTTCCTTCTCTTTGGTTCTCTACGAAAGGTTCTCCTTCTTTTTCTGCTACACAGCCTCTTCTTCTTTCTTCTCTTCCTTTTCTGCAGATGCTAAGTGTTCGCTTCTTCCTTTGCTTCTTCTTTCCTACACACACCACAGCCAAAGCAAATCCTACCCCCGTCCCTCCACCCAAACGTCTCTCTCTTTCTCTGCAATTGGCTCAAGGACACTCTCCCAGAGCTACACGGGTAATCAGGTTGGCTTCGCACCCGGAGCAGGCGCACCGACAGGTGGTGATGCGCGAGGAATGCTCAAGGTTAGGGTCGGGTCGGATCCAGCCAGATCTGCGAGGTCAAGCTGCGGACGAGGCGGGTGTGAGGGCAGGTGAGGGACCTCACCCCTGTGCTTACGGAGGCAGTGAGCTTAAAACAAAAAAATAATTTATATTATACCTGTGTTTCGCGATTCCACGATGTGGGACTATCTGATCAGTCCCGATTTCACGCACGCCCGCGGAGCTTCCGTCGTGCAATTGCCCCAGCTGCTGGCCTTGCAGTGTGACTTGCTGGCCTCACTCGCTTCGCGACACTCGCGTAAGTCTGCTGCACCTGCAGCCTGGGCGCCCTGGTGCCTGAAGCTGCTACAAGCTCCTCGCTGCTTCGACCTCCAATGGCGACAAGAGCTGCGACCTATCATACACAAGAACGGCCTATTGGCCCAATCAGATTAGCTAGAAACCTTCGCCGTAGCACGACGAAGATGATGCGCAGTGCTGCAGGCCGTAGGTTGGCCTAGGTGTGCGTGCCTAGGACAACCTGTGGCTGGAGTTGTGGGGTTGGTCGGGGGTTATTGTGGAGATCTAGAGTGGTAGTGAACGGGTGGAATGAGTTCCTGGTGGTGAGGCGGAGCTCACAAGAGGGTTGGCGAGCCATGTGGAGGGGCAGAGTGGTGTGGGCGGCTCGCCGGAGGGCGGTCGGAGGCGAGGACGATGGTGGTGGTTAGGCACTGTCGCGGGGTAATTTGATAAAATAGCAGGGGGAAAAGAGAGAGGAGAGGATTGAGAGGGTATTTGGGGTGATCTGGAAGGAAGGGAGGCAGCGGAGTGGATGGCGCATAACTACCGTCGTCGGGGAAGAAGGACCCTGAGGGAGGAAGCGGCGACGACGATGAGGGCAGGGGCACGCACGCTTGGTATGGCGTGAAGTGGGAGGAAGCGGCGCAGTTGACTCTGTTGCTGGCATGGTAGCAGAGCGACGAGAAGGAGGGAGGAGGTCGCCGAAGCTTGCGGGCCTTTTGGCCGGAGATGGGAGAGACGAAATTTGTGGGGATCTCCGTCAAAATCAAGCTTAAGATGAGCAGCCGGAGGTGTAGTCTCTTTTATAGGCACTAGGCCTGATGTTCAGGGCGTGGATGGCACGCAATCATCTGAGGTCGGTCGCCACAAGCTTGCTCATGATAGAAAGAAAGCACACTCTAAACTTCGTTCTTGAGGATACACCTCCTGATGATCAGGTCGGCACAGAGGCAAAACAGCATGGGATCATCCCAGAAATAGTGCTTGGCCTCGGCCAAGAACCTGTCCCGTTGCTGTCCAGACCAGCTGCGTGGGGTCTGTCATACAACTAGATAGTTGACATAGTCAGCATACCAAGGCAGTTTCTTGTCTTGTACAGGAAGAATGTGTTCATCGGGGAAGGTGTCAGATAAAGGCAGGGAGGGTCCAATGTGGTCTGGGTGAAGTCTAGACAAGTGGTCAGCCACCACATTCTTTGATCTGGCCTTGTCGTGGATTTCTAGGACAAAGTCCTGCAAGAGCAGGATCTATCTGATGAGCCTAGACTTTGCATCCTTCTTAGCCAGCAGACGTCGGATGGCTAAATGGTCAGTATAGATGTGATAAACGCCAGTTTATCATCATTTTTACGCATTAAAACAAACCTAGCTCTTAGGATTTTACTCTGCAAGTAGGTTTTTGGGCTGCATTTAGGCATCAATTAGGTTAGGCATGCATTGCATTTTTTTATTGTCTTTTTGATATGTTTTTATGAGTGTTAAGGATGAATAGATATATAGATCCCTAAAACCCTAGCACTCAAGAAGGCAAATGGTGAAGGAGAAGCTCAGACAAGCTGCAACTCAGCTTGATCCACCTCACCACAGTTGAAACCTAGCTCACTTGAGCTAGGGTTAGCTCATCCCAGCTCCATTCAGCTAATCTCAACTGAATGGCAGCTCAAGAGAGTTCATCTTAGCTCACCTTGGCTCAACTCAGCTCAGATCCAACTCAACTTAGCTGAGTCTAACTCATCTCAGCTCCCACTAGTCCACAGGGAGCTCTAGCTAGCTCAGCTGAGTTGACAGGAGTTCACCCCAGCTCAGACCTAGCTACATCCAGCTCCACTCAACTCCAGCCAGCTGAAGAAGAACTTATCCCAGATTAGGAAGCTCAAGTCCAGCTCCTGGGGAATCAGCTTAGCTCAAGCTGCATTAACCAGCTCGACCCTCCCTGGGAGCACCAGACCTAGCTCACCTCAGCTCATTATGGTAGAAGCCAGCTCACTTTAGCTTGGCATAGCAGCTAGCAAAGAACTAGCAAGCTAAGCCAGCCAGAGTAGCTCCATCCTAGCCTCTTTAGCAACAGCTAGCTCCAGTTCTAGCTCAAGACTTCTCCTCCTCAACTCCTCTCTTCAAACCCTAGCTCCAATACCTCCTCCTCTACTCCTTCATTAGCTATGCTAGCTTAGGTTAGCTTAGCTATGCTACAACATCCTTGTCTACCAATTTCACTCTCATATTCTACCTAGAAGCCCAAGGCCAAGAGAAAAGAAGAAGAATAACATTAAGGGGATATTCTGTCCCCTTGGTGCCTTCCCCTCTTCCCTTCTCTCTTGTGCCCACGCCAGCCAAAGGAGAAGCCAGGCAAGGAAGATCTTTGGAGGAGATCTTGAAGGTAGTCCACGCCACCTTGGAGAAGCTTTTGAGGGTGGTGCACACCCACCCCTTGGAGGAGAGCATTGAAGGTGGTAGCTTCCACCTTGGAGGAGTTCTCAAGGAAGGAGAAGATGGAGGCCCTCTTTTCAAGCCGAGGAGCAACTAGGCTTGGAGCAAGAAGACTCCCTTCTTCACCAATTTTTGCAAAAGGATTTGTGTTTCTTTTATTGCTTTTAAATTTTTTTATTTCTAGTAGAAGCATTCCTCTACTTGTCTTCGAAAAAGAACACAAATTCGAGTTAATTAAATTGCCTTCTTTTTAATTTTCTGTTGCAGTTGTTACTATAGTTCTAGCATTTATTCTACTTCCACTCCCTAATTACTCTTGGCCTCCACTTGCCTAGAGTGAGCTTAGGTAGTGGACTTTTTAATCTCTTAAGTTTCAGCTTGACATTTTAGGTGTTAGGACTCTTTTGTCTCAATTCACACTTGCCCATATTATTTCAAAACACAAAAAAATTATATATATTTAAAATACGAAAAAGAAAGTTGAGATGTGCTTTTTGCAAGAGAATTGAATTGCAATTTTTGCCTCCTTGGACTACCCTAGATACTCCCCTTTCTAGGTTTATAAATTTAAGAGTTGATTGGTTTTGCGCATTACAACGACATATTTTACAAACCACGTAAAATCCGTAATCACTTTTTGGCACCGTTGCTGGGGAGGCATGGCTTTGCTTATTCTTTCTTCTCTTGCTTGAAGTGGATCTCATCCCCTTCTCTTTCTTCTCCTTTGTGTGTGCAGGAACTATTGCAGGAAGAAAGCGAGAATCTGGAAGCAAGAGCTCAAAGTTCCTTTTTCTTCCCGTGAAATTCAGGTTCGTTCCCCATTTCTTGTCACATTTAGGCTAAAAGACTAGCAAAAAAATACTAAACTTGGCTTTCAGGACCCTAAACACTTTAATTAAGTGGAGTGGTGCCCATATAAAATCCATTGTTTGCTTGAATGCTTCTTTAACACCACTCCATTGCCGGTATTGCTGTTCTATTTTTCGTGTCCAGATTTCTGTCCGAACTTTAAAAATCGATTCCTAACACCACAGGCCTCATAAAATCATAAAAGTTCGTACAGTGATTTCAAATTATGTTAGGAACATCTGTTCCAAATTTTAGATCAATTGGATTTGGATTTAATTTTAAAAATTCGTGGACTACAGAAAGGTCACACCCTCCAATCTTCCTTTTTTGCTACGATCCACGAATTTTAAGAATTTTTATACTCATCCAATATTTATGGAATTTAGCTTTATGGAATACTTGTGAAATTTTACACATCATATAAAATCACCAAAATTTTCTGAGGTCAGTGGTAATACTGAAAAGTCCAAAATACCGACAGCTATCATTTCTGGACTTTGACACCAGTACAATTAAAAATTCAAAACAATTACCAAACAAATTCCTAAGATCTTACAAAAAATCTTTTCTGGAATCTATTTTTGATTCCACTCAAGGTAGTCGTGTTGGTTGCATTGTTTGGACCACTATCTATTCAGAAAGCCTAAAAACAACTCATTGGTAGTTAAATTTCTGTCTTAGGGACAATTGGCTTAGGGTTTCTTTCTTTTTTGAGACTCAATTTAAAGGAAATATACAATCACCCATACAACTTATTTTTCCTTTGATTGTGGAATTTCAAACTTGTTTGAAAATTTAACATGAGAAATCGTAAAACACATTCAATTAAATTGAATCCTAAAAGTCAAAAATAAAAAATTGTGTGACAACTTGATTTTCATTGGAGCCACTCTCCAATTCCTGCACACACACACACAAAAAAGAAAAATTGAAATAACAGGGCAACAACCCAATTAACACCCTCCACATTTTCTGTGCACTGTAGTATCCTAGACCTAATTAAAACTTGTAGCAACTTGACCCCTAAGGCTTCATCAACTTAGGCTTGCTATCTAGGTCTTAAGTTTTCTTTAGTAAATACCAATTCTGTCATCTATATCTGGTGTTCAGGCTGAGGGGTCATGTCAAACGAGCAGGTGTGGGTTTTACAAGCACCTGAGGTTTTCCCTGGGAAACATTTGGGCCCAAATCTCCCCTTAAACAACTTCGCTGGATTTGTTGATAGAACGGGTATTCACTATTGATTACTTCTTACATAGACCAAGTGTTAGGTTTCTTATTAGGGTGTCACACTTAAGTTAGGTCTAGATTTGGTTGTTTGATTTGCACACTTTCTCTCATCTTTTTCTCTTCTCCTCTCCCATTCTTCAATTTTATGCACGGGCGATGGTCTCAAAATCCGCACTTGGAAGGACCATTTGATTTCGCCCCCCACGCAAAAGGACCACCTTTTCTGTCTTCTTCTCCTAAAAAAATGGAAAATCGAAAAAGTGGGTCCACTAACCCTTCCACTTCCACCTCTAACCTTACCTCTAACCCCACCACTAACCCTAATTCTAACCCTTCCACCCAAAACCCACCCACCTTTAACTTCCCACACTTGGAGCTCCCTAATCTTGAGTTGCCCCAAACACAACATCAAGACCCCCTGCCTAATCTTTTAAAATTGATGGCTAAGCAGATTGATAAATTAAATTCAAATCAATAAACATTGACAAGGAACATCCAAAACCTAGGCAATCAAAGGCCAAACCCACCAACCCGTCAGCAGGCTGTTATTCCTCTAAAAGATTTTTATGATCAGTCTTATTATGAGGAACAACTAGGGGTGGTCATACCAAAGGGGGACTTCGAGATCAAGCCAAAAGTCCTGAACCTAATTAAACAGTTTCATGACCTTCGTAGGGAAGACCCTTTCAGCCACCTTGAAGAGCTGACTCTTCTTGCACAGACAACCCATTCCCGAAATGTGCAAGAAGACATATGGCTGATGTGGCTTTTTCCATTATATCTTAAAGATAAGGCCCCTTATTGGTTCAGGACCATTGGCCGACCCATCACAACTTGGCCTCTGCTCAAGTGCTCCTTCCTCAAAAAATTCTTTCCCAATGGTCGTACCAATTCCCTGAGAAGATCTATCACGAGCTTTCACCAAAAATCTGGTGAGACTTTCCATGATTCTTGGGAACGATTTCAAGATCTCTTAAGAAGTTGCCCACACTATGAGATTCCTTTATGGTAGCTCGTGCAAATCTTCTATCAAGGATTAGAAGATCAAATCTGACATTTTGTCGATGCCTCGTGTGGCGGCAATTTCTTAAACAAAGATGTTGAAAGTGCCTATGTCCTTTTTGAAGAAATGAGTGAAAACTCATTTAATCAAGCTTCCATGAACACATTTTGCAGAACTCAAAACCTGCAATTCGATGTTCATGAAGTAGGCACTCAATCTATCCCTATCACCCACGACGATCTTCAAATGATCGCTCAAAAACTCGGCCAGATGCATATTAATGAAAAGAAAATTGAGGAAAGGCTAGCCACATCAATCCAAGCTCGACATAATCCACATCTAACCCAACCTAACTTTCCACGAAGAGAAAATTTGCACAAACTCAACACTACTCCTACTGATTATTACCAATATTCTGAGGTTGCCCATGATTCACTGGGGAATTACAACTATCCAGATCTTAACCCCACTCAAAATATTTCTACCATCCAGGAGCCCTTTCAAAATCTTCCAATTGGAAAAATTACCTGAACTACTCCTGGAATAATCAGGTTCCATCCCAACCATATCATTTTAATGGGTATGGGTCGAATCTAACCTTCCATCCTGTGCCATCCAAGCAAGACATCAATGCCTAGATGATGTGAACCCTGCAGGAAATGCAAACAGAAATGACGAAAGTAACCTGCACCATCACAAATCTGAACAATTAGATTGGGGTTACTCCCACGCAAAGACCTACAGGACATCTTCTGTCCCAACCCCTGCCCAACCCTAATCACCAAGGGAACCATTATCAGCGAAGAACTCCACATTATCCGAATTAGCCTCCTCAAAATCCACCACCTCAGCAGCCTCCCAGGTTTCCACAATCACAGGCCCCCCCACCTCCTCCAAATAATAATCCGACTGCACATGCAGTTACTTTGAGGAGTGGGAAAACCACCACTGATCCTGGGCCTTCACACAAACCTGGCGAAATACTTGTGCAAATTGACTCCTCACCTCCCCATCAGGAAGAAAAAGAAATACAAAAATCTCAAGACAGGATTCCTATCCCTTTCCCACAAGCTCTCCACCCCACCACCAACAAAAAAAAGAAATCTGAGCCCACCACAGAAGAACTCATGGATCTATTTAGGCAAGTTCAAATCAATATTCCTCTACTAGATGCCATCAAATATATACCTACCTATGCCAAACTTTTGAAGGAGATCTGTACTCTTAAAAGGAAAGCCCAAAATCTAGGACAGGTGCATCCTTCGGAGGCAGTAAGCTCTATCATACAGAGAAAGCTACCTAAGATGAAAGATCTGGGGACACCTTTAATTTCAGTAATTATTGATAATACTATTTTTAATCGCGTCCTCCTTGATCTTGGTGCCTCAGTTAATATTGTTCCCACAATTTTATTTGAAGAATTTCAAATTGGTGAATTAAAACCCGTCAAGGTTACCCTGCAATTAGCTAATCGATCTACAATCAAACCTCGTGGGATTGTCGAGGATGTTCTGGTCAAGGTCCAGAATTGTGTCTTCCTTCCAGACTTTCTGGCTATTGACATTGAGGTACCCGAATCATTACTGGACTCCCCAATAACCATTGGTCGCCCTTTTTTTCTACTGCAAAGGCAAATATCAATTGCCACACAGGCAAAATGGATGTCACTTGCGCAAGCAAACTATCACTTTAGATATTTTCAAATCCTCCAAGAGATTCCATGATGATAACTTTCTTGAGGACTCAGATACAGAAATTTCCAATATGGTGGAGGAGGCAATGTTGATAGATACCCTTACCGACCATAATTTTTTTGACTCTGATTCAGAATAAATGGTCGACGAAATCTGTGATCTGGAGACTTGTCTTGACTCCATATCCATTCCTGATGCACCCCCTAACCACCCTAACCCACCCACTATTCACACACCTAATTTTTCCACACTAACTTCACCCAATACTCACCATCCCTTCCTCGGGTCCTTTCTTATGGACCTGCCACCAACCCCGCTTGAGTTTGGCATCCAATATGATTTAAAACCATGGTCAGACTTGGGCTACACTTATCATTTTCCATCCAACTTTGATCCCAATATTGCTTCTAATCAAATTTCTAGGGATCCAGAAGAGAACACCACTTTTGCGGGCATCCAAGTGTCCAATTATTTACATGATTTTCCGTCTTCCGTGCATACCTTCACACCCAGCTGAATGGCATAAAGATAGCACTGGATGAGATGTAACGCATCATTTTTTCCTGCTTTCCTTTTTCTTTCTTCTTTTTCCAGGTTTTGATCATCCTAAAACCCGACCATTCTTCACTAAGGTGATCCCTTTTCCTCTTAATGCATGAAGACATGGCATACCTTAAGCATGGGAGGTGTTTTCAAATTTTGACGATCGATTTAGGACTTTCAAAACATAAATATATATATACATATACATTTTTCCTTAATTTATTTCTTGCTTGCAGACCCAAAAAAATTAAAATGTCGAAAACTTTTTGAGGAAAAATTTTTGAAATCGGGACTAAGGTTGAAAAACTCACTTTTGGTACAATGGGATTTAATCTTTAACAAACTAGGGATGAGGATGTGGATCTGATCATTAGAATTTAAGGGTCTATTTTGGACTAGATCAGATATCCTTCTTTAAAATTCCACCTGAACTCATGATAGTTCAGTTGACTTGATCCTACTTTGTAATATGGAAAGTATTTGGCTTAGTTTCTCATTCAAAAACATCCATGTCTTGGGAAACTTCTTGTGTCAATTTTCACACACAAGCCAACACTTAAAAAACAACTAAAAATTTGAAAAACTCCCTTGTTTGGACGTAGTAAAAGTATGAAGCAGATCATTGGTTTGAGTTCCCACTGCAGAGAAGAAGGAAAATGCCCCCTTTGAGGAAGCGATGTCAACATGTTACCGCCTCGACGTTGCTCCATATCTATATTTCATATCTTTAGATGGAGCATTAAAGTGCATTTTAGCAGCTCAAGTGTCTTTGACGGTGCTCTACCTATAGTGTCGAAATAAGAGCTTGAGTTTGCTTGGAGTGGCCCTTTACACCGCATCGTGGTTTCGGGTTGTGAGCTCCTGGGTGGTGTCATGGACAGTGCTATCCCAAAGTACTGGCGCCAGAGCCCCCTCGAGGAATGGTAATGGGAATGATGATCCTGACACATCTATTGTAAGACTAAGCTTAAAATAACCATGGGAGAGAAAAAATAATAATAATAATAATAATAAATTAACATGCCCTTTTAAATGTTGGCTTTTCACAAGCACAGACACAAGATTTTAAAGGATTTTACAAGTTGCGAATCAGATCCATGAGCCAGAAAAATCCAAAAAATAAAAATTTCAAGTCAACCAAATTAACAAGGGGTTAATTTGTGAATTTTCTTGTGGATATATTGAGCCCGTTTTGTCTAATGTTAGGATCAAAAAACAAATCCCGATGTTTATCTTTAACAAATCCTGTACCTCCTGTGTTTAGATCAACCAAGGTCCCTTAATCTCTTTTTCTCCTAAAAAGTCGAAAAAATTAGATTTCCCAAAAAGTCCATTTTCCAAAAAAAAAATTAAAGTTTTGCTAAGAGACTAGCAAAAGATAAGCATGGGGGTGTGATAAATGCCAGTTTATCATCATTTTTATGCATTAAAACAAACCTAGCTCTTAGGATTTTACTCCGCAAACAGGTTTTTGTGCTGCATTTAGGCATAAATTGGGTAAGGCATGCATTGCATCTTTTTATTGTCTTTTCGATATGTTTTTTTGAGTGTTGAGGATGAACAGATATACAGATCCCTAAAACCCTAGCACTCAAGAAGGCAAATGGTGAAGGAGAAGCTCGGACTAGCTGGAACTTAGTTTGATCCAGCTCACCACAGCTGAAACCTAGCTCACTTGAACTAGGGTTAGCTCATCCTAGCTCCATTCAGCTAATCTCAGCTGAATGGCAGCTCAAGAGAGTTCATCTTAGCACACCTTAGCTCCAGTCAGCTTAGATCCAGCTCAACTTAGCAGTGTCTAACTCATCTCAGCTCCCACTAGTCCACAGGGAGCTCTACCTAGCTCAGCTGAGTTGACAGGAGTTCACCCCAGCTCAGACCTAACTACATCCAACTCCACTCAACTCCAGCCAGTTGAAGAAGAACTCATCCCAGCTCAAGAAGCTCAAGTCCAGCTCCTGGGGACTCAGCTTAGCTCAAGTCTTTTGAGTTAAGCTACTTTAGCTGCCTCAACCAGCTTGACCCTCCCTGGGAACACCAGACCTAGCTCACCTCAGCTCATTATGGTAAAAGCCATCTCACTTTAGCTTGGCTTAGTAGCTATCAAAGAACTAGCAAGCTAAGCCAGCTAGAGTAGCTCCATTCTAGCCACTTCAGCAACAGCCAGCTCCAACTCCAGCTCCATACTTCTCCTCCTCAGCTCCTCTCTTCAAACCCTAGCTGCAATACCTCCTCCTCTACTCCTCCACTAGCTAAGCTAGCTTAGCTTAGCTTAGCTATGCTCCAACATCCTTGTCTAGCAATTTCACTCTCATATTCTACCTAGAAGCCCGTGCCAAAGAGAGAAGAAGAAGATTAAGGGGATATTCTATTCCCTTGGTGCCTTCCCCTCTTCCCTTCTCTCTTGTGCCCATGCCAGCCAAAGGAGAAGCTAGGCAAGGAAGATCTTTGGAGGAGATCTTGAAGGTGGTCCACACCACCTTGGAGGAGCTCTTGAGGGTGGTGCTTGCCCACCTCTTGGAGGAGAGCATTGAAGGTTGTAGCTTTGACCTTGAAGGAGCTCTCAGGGAAGGAGAAGAAGGAGGCCCTCTTTTCAAGCCAAGGAGCTGCTAGGCTTGGAGCAAGAAGACTCCCTTCTTCACCAATTTTTGCAAGAGGATTTGTCTTTCTTTTATTGCTTTTAAATTTTTTTATTTCTAGTAGAAGCATTCCACTACTTGTCTTGGAAAAGGAACACAAATTCAAGTTAATTAAATTGCCTTCTTTTTAATTTTCTCTTGCAATTGTTACTGTGGTTCTAGCATTTATTCTACTTCCAGTCCCTAATTACTCTAGGCCTCCACTTGCCTAGAGTGAGCTTAGGTAGTGGACTTTTTAATCTCTTAAGTTTTAGCTTAGCATTTTAGGCGTTAGGACTCTTTTGTCACAATTCGCATTTTCCTGTATTATTTCAAAACACAAAAAAATTATTTATATTTAAAATACCAAAAAGAAAGTTGAGATGTGTTTTTAGCAAGAGAATTGAATTGTAATTTTTACCTCCTTGGACGACCCGAGATTCTCCCCTATCTAGGATATAAATTTAAAAGCGTATGCGAATTCGAGTGTTACAACGACATTAAAAACCCACTTTTACAAATCATGCGTATTTTGTATCAAGATGGTCATGTGGGATCCCAGCAAGTAAGGTTGGAACTTCTCAAGTCCGAAAACTACATCGAGCAATTCTTTCTCTGTGACCGTATAATTTCGTTGGGCCTCGTCCAATGTTTTGCTCCCGTAGTAGATCACCATGGGTTTCTTGTCTTGCCTCTGTCCCAGGATAGTGCCTATAGCAAAATCTGATACATCACACATAATCTCAAAGGCCTGGGACCAATCCGGTGATTGAAGTACAGGAGCTATGGAGACTAAGTCCCGGAGGGTGTGATAAGCCTATATGCAATTAGAGGACATGTGGACTATGGCCTCGTTGGCCAGAAGGTATGTTAAGGGTTTGGAAAGCTTGGAGAACTCTTTAATGAACCTTCAGTAGAAGCCAACATGTCCCAGGAATGCGAACTTGTCGGACCGAGCTAGGTGGAGGAAGTTTGGAAATCAAATCAACCTTAGGCTGATCTACCTCAATGCTCCTATGCGATACGATGTGACCTAGGATGATTCCTTCTTGAACCATAAAATGGCTCTTTTCCCAACTTAACACCAGATTAACCTCGATACATCGTTTTGGGATTTTCTCCAAGTTGCTCAGATAGTGGTCGAATGAATTCCCAAATATATAGAAATCATCCATAAAGACCTCTAAGTATTCACTCACCATTTTTGAAAAGATGGCTAGCATGCAATGCTGGAAGGTAGCAGGTGCATTGCATAACCAGAACGACATTCGACGAAATGCAAACGTGCCATACGGGCAAGTGAATGTGGTCTTTTCTTGATCTTTCGAAGTAGTTGCGACTTGGTTATATCCTGAATATCCTTCCAGGAAGCAAAAATACTTCTGCCCTACCTATTTTTCAAGGATCTGGTCATTGAGTGGCAAGGGGAAATGATCCTTCCTAGTGGCTTCGTTGAGCTTCCTATAATCAATACACCTGCCATGCGATGGGGGTGCAGATGGGGATGGATTCGCCATGCTCATTGGTGACAACGGGGATCCCAGCTTTCTTTGGAACCACTTGAGTGGGTCTCACCCAGGGTCTATCAGAGATAGGATAGATGATGTCGGCGTCCAGGCACCTGATAATTTCTTTCTTAACAACCTCCTGCATGTTTGGGTTTAATCGTCTCTGCATCTGCCGGGAGGGTCGTGCCCCATCTTCCAAGTAAATCTTATCGGTGCAATAGGTGAGGCTAATTCCTCTCAAGTGCGAAATGGTGCAACCAATGGAGGCCTGATGTTCTGAAAGGGTCGCGGTCAACTTGAGCTCCTGATCCTTGGTTAGATGAGAATTAACAATCATAGGGAAGGTCTGGTCAGGTCCCAGGAAGGCATACTTGAGATTCTCAGGTAGTGGTTTAAGTTCGGGTGTGGGTGGAACAATGGTCGACGGAAAAGGGAAAGGAGGGAGTTGATCAACATCGATCTCGTCAAATGGTGTTGTTTGATGGTAATCACCCTTACAGAGGTCCACGGGTAGCGATGGTGATGGGTCAAAACAGTCATTACGGGCTTGGTGGTATGAGACAGAACTAAGGGTGTGGCATTCCTCGACCAGAGTTTCCATGGGATCATGTTCCTCAACACAATCGCAATCGAAAGACTTTGCCGCCAAGAAGATATCCAACTGCATTTTCTTGTCTCCGAAGGTGATTTCCATACATCTCGTGTCACAATCAATGTTTGCCTTAGCCGTAGGTAAGAAAGGTCCGCCTAAGATTATGGGTGCATTCTATAATTTTCCAGGGACTTCCATGTTGAGCACCAAGAAGTCGACCGGGAAATAGAAGTCCTTGACTGGCACAATCACATCCTCGACAACCCCCTTCAGGGTCTTTACAGATCTATCAACCAGCTAGATGGTGATAGGTGTGGGTGTTAACTCTCTAAAACCAAGTTTGTGGTACAGGGTTGTTGGAATCAGATTGATAGAAGCACCTAAGTCCAGGAGTGCTCTATTAAATGTCATATCCCCGATATTGTAGAAAATCAGGGGTGCTCCTGGGTCAGTTCGCTTGAGCGGAAGGTTGCTTGATATCACGGAACTTGCTTGTTCGGAGAGCACAACCTTCCTAGGTGCTTGAGGTCTTGGCTTATGTTTGGGTGTACAGGCATCCTTTAAAAACTTGGCGTAAGCCAGGATGTGCTTAACGACTTCGAGGAGCAGATATTAATCTGTACCTGCTTAAAGATCTCCAAAAGCTCCTCAGTTTCCACAACATTTTTCTTCTTCTTGATTGTCTCCAAGGCCTCAGCGTAGGGTGTCTGAACATGGATTGGATCTATTTCTGGGTCCTTGGGTTTTTCCGGTCCCCCTTCTAGTTCAGGTGTTTCAACTGGTGAAGTTTCAAGGAAAGTCAGCCATTTGGGATCCTAGGTGTTGGTGCCACTTCTCAAGGTTACCGCATTCGCAGAGGCATTGGGACCATGGGATGATCCTTGAGAAGACAAGGATGAATAAGCACCGAACCTAGGGAGTGTTTGTGGGGCTGCCTGAACCATGTGAGGCTGCTCGGAATTGCCCTGGAACCCTTGCGAATTGGGGCCTCTGTTAATCATGTTTCGCAGGTTTGGTTGTGGCTGGGAAGGTAGGGATCCTTGTTGTTTACAGTCCAAAAGTTGGCATAACTATCCCTTTACTAAGGCCATTTCCTTCTGATGTTTCTGGTTTGTTTCGCCATCATCTTTATTAGGGTGTCCATTTCTTTTTGTAGGGGAGGGGGTGCCCTATTTTGATTATATAGGGTCTAACTGGTGGTCCTTGTGATAGGGGGCAAGTTTAGCTGCTGATTTGGCCTGGGCTGGTTTTGGAATTGTGGTGGTTTCTGGTTTGTCCAACCAAAGTTGGGGTGATTACGCCAGCCAGTGTTGTAAGTGTTGGAGAAAGGGTCAGGTTTAGCATAACCTTGGACAGCCTGTACATCACCAAGGATAGCAGATGTTGATGGGGAGGGAAGAGAGTAACAAAGGGTTGAGGAAGCAAAGGTCCCTCCCAAGAACATGGTCAGGGGTTGTTCCAGGTTCAGTTGGCTTAAGAGCTGGACCAGATCAACATTATGTGCTCCCTTTGCTAGGGAGAAGGTCTGTAATGGATTCCAGGTCTGGTTCAGTAGCTCATCAATCTTTTTGTCCACCAATTCCACTTGATCTAGTTTCTTGGCAATGATGTCCATGTCAACCATTCCAAAATTTTCATGTACCTCATAAATCCCACCACAGGGTTGACTGGATCGGTTAAACTGGGTCATGGAGGCATTGTTGAGCGAATTTTTGCTCATAGACTCAAAGATCTCAAACGTGCTCTCCTCATCCTTGTTCAGGAAGTTCTCCCCGCATGAGGCATCTACGAAGTTCCGTACATTGCTGTCTAGACCGTGGTAGAAAATCTAGGCCAATTGCCACTTAGGTACTTCGTGGTGTGGGCATTTCCTCAAGAGTTCATTAAATCTTTCCCACGCCTCATGGAACTGTTCCCCACCCTGGAGTGTAAAGGTAGTAATAGCTCTTCTAAGGGCAATGGTCTTTCCTATAGGGAAGAATTTCTTTAGAAATGCATGCCTCAGTTCTTCCCAGGTGGTGATGGGTCAACCTAGGGTTCCGATGTAAACACATTTACACTACTTAAAATGTCTATTTATGCATGTTCTTAAGAATAGGATTGAATTTCATGATATAAATATTGCATAACATACATCATCTTGCATTTAGAGTAGTTTGAATAAAATGGAAGTTAGTTGTCTCCTTTTATGTGCTTGGACAGGGCAAACATTTTATCAGGGTCTCGGATCAAAGATCCAACCGTATGGATGTGATCAGGATGACGATTGAAGTTCAATGACTCCAAGATCGCCCTAATCAGGCATCTGTAGCATCAGATAGTGATTGGGGAACCCTAGAAGATCAAGTGCCAGGATGGTGTAAATCCATACTTCAAATGACAAATCCGACTACACCGATGAATTCAGATCGACGATCGTAGCTCAACAACAAAAAATCGAGTCAATCCGACATCCATGGCACCATCTACAACTTCCAGAAGATGGACGGCCAAGATGATGCCACGTGGTGCCATCTCAGCCACCCAAACAACCACTTACATTCTATGAAGACTGCACACCTGCCCACTCTCTGCCGTTGGATCTTGATCCAACGGCTGTGGACATGGCTCTTTAAAATCATCCGTGCGACCTTTTGGGCAAGGCAGCGCAGCGGTCCAGCACCTTATCGTGAGGCGCTGGCACGCGTTTGAGCCTCGCCAAGCGATTTCTGAGGCAAGCGGGTGCATTTTGATCAACTGTCAGATCGTAATCGGACGGCCGCGTGCACCCGATAGCATTCACGCGTGATTGAACGTGCGGCGTCACACACGATCGCACGCTACAGCCGGGCGCACAGCGAGCAGGCGGAGATGCATCTTAAGCAGTTCGATCTTGCGATCAGACGGCTAAGAATCAAAGAACGTGTGTGGGCGTTGGAAGCAGGCAGCTGAGGAGGCGCGCGTGGGTGTGGAAGCTACGCCCACGTTGGGGGCTTTAGTGACGGATTTATCCGTCACTAAAGACCCCTCATTTATTATTTTAAAGTTGTAATGCCCATTTTGCCCCCACTCATTGCAACTATAAAAGGAGACCCCCTCCATATGAAATTCTCATCCCCTCCTTCTCTTCTCTGCCCCTCCAAAGCTCAAGAGAACCTTGTCCCACACTTGGGACGCTTCTCGCGAGATAAAGTCCAAATTTTCGTCCCCCTTCGGAAGTGGATCCCGCGACGACGACAACGTGCTGCTCCGTTCTCGTTCTTCTGCTTCGTCCTCCTACGTCCTACATCGTTCTCCTTCATCCAGGCGTCGTCCCGTCCGACTCATCCTCCAAGCGACCGTCGTGGAGGATTTCTCTCTCCCTATTTTTTTACTGCTTTCTAGTGTAGATTTACTACTTTCTAGAGTAGTTCTACTCGTCCTCCAAGCGATCGTCAAGGAGGACATTTCTCCCTCCATTCTTTTAATGCTTTCTAGAGTAAATTTATCGCTTTCTAGTGTAATTGTTTTATGTTTTCTAGTTGTAATGAACAATCTCCTTAATGATAAATTCTTTGTTTATTCTGCATCTCATTTTGATTTTCATGTGTAATACTCTCTCTCTCTCTCACTTTTTTATTGTAAATAATTAGATAGTTTTAAATTGAATTACTTCGTGACAAATAAAAGGAAACGCGTAGTTTTTAATCAAACGTCCACCTCCCTGTGTTCGACCCGGAATTTCAATTTCGGCATAAATTTTATTTGTTGAACACAAATTCTTCTCTTTCAAACTACAATGACAGGTTTTCCAAAATCGAACACGTTAGCAGATCGATTCGTGCGCTCAACATTTTGGCACCGTTGCCGGGGAGGCGACGATCTTTGATTTCTCTTCGTGTTTTATAACTTACAAATCATTTACTTCACTTTTCTCCTTTCTTATTGTAATTGCAGGTACTCTTTTTAGACGAGCAAAAGTGGTAGATTGGAGTAAAGTGTTGTGGAAGGTTTTATAAGTTATCTCCCATTCTTTCCCCCTCCATAGATTTCATTCGCCACATTGAATCCAAATTCTAATTAACCTAGGTGTTTGCATAAATCTTAGGAATAGTTTGGTTGTTTGGATTCTCACTCACATTCATTCCACATTCATTTATATAAAAAAAATAAAAAGATAATTTTGTGGGGCAATTTTCAACAAACACACAATGTACACCCACATTCAAAGGCAATTAACCAAATTGATTTGTTTCTACTCAATCGGGTTCTGATCTATGGAATCAGTACACATAAAGCAACACATAAAAGAGTAGAAATCATTCTACGTTAACCATCTTTGTGTGCCTAACTTAGTGGTGCATTTGTGGCCAGTTGTTTGTGTTGTTTGGGCCGTACCACTTCAATTAAAATCAACTCATCAAGTAGGTGCCAATTAGGTTCAACTTTTAGGGATTTACCAAGCACTCCACATTCTTTGTAAGCTTCAAAGGAAAACATTTTCACCCGTGCTTTCAAAACCTGGTGTGCCAATGAAACTTGTTTGAAAACACCTAAAGTTGAATCCTAAAAGCTACTAAGCAAGATTTGAACCTTAAAATTCACCGCATCAAAAATAATCTTGCTTGAAAATAATTGGTTGTGCACGCACACACAAATCAATCAATCATTAAGGGCACAACCCATTTAAAGGGCCCATCACATTCCAATGCACATTCAAACCTAGCCCTAAATAAAATAGAGTAGTCGTTGGCCTTATGGATTGGACTCGCTCTTCAGAACCTTGAACGAGATTATTTTTGATTAGTTTGTTTCTACTATTAAATCTGATGTCTAGCTAGGGGAGCAGAGTCAAACGATTGCAGCTGGGGAGTACAATAGGAACTGAAGGCGCAAGCCGAAGGAAGAACCTTCTCCCTAGTCCCTCCTAACTGGATGGATTGAATAGACAAAAGTAGATAAAATTGTTTCTTTATCTCAAGACGGGTTTTGAGAGTCTGTAGGTCTGTAGGCTTACCCATTTAAGGATAGGTTTGATTGTTTGTATTGCAGGGCACCTTTCTTCCTCCCGTGTCTCATGAATCCTTCCACATATTTCATGCATTCCTGCTCTTTCCCTCCTGTTGTGAATTATCCTCAACATGACGATTATCCCAACTTGTACTATAATCAACCATCAGTTAGTTGGGATAATTCAGATTGGGGATACAGTTCCGGACCTCCATGTTTAGGGTTTAACCCTGAACACTTTGATTCTGATTTCTATCCTTCTCAGAGCTACATCGATTATAGATCATCTTCCTTTCATGAACAGCCTAATACGGTCTACAATCAAGAAGGATACACCAATCCTTACCCATCCTCTGATTTCACTGCCTTTAGGTCATCACCATCTTTTCAACAATCTAAAATGACTTATTATCAGGAAGGGTATAACGAATCTCAATTCGTTAATTCCCCTGCATTGAGCCCAAACCCACCCAACCCTGAACCAACTCATTTGGTTCAGGTTAACCAGGTTCAAAGTAAGGTTCTGGCTAACTTGAGGAATATGATTCAATCTTTAAAAGTTCAGCCAATACCTTACATTGAGAGATTGGAGCTCCTGATTGAAATGATTGACGATTTGAATAAGCCTTTGTTGGATTGGCTCTACGACGTTAAGGATAAGAACCCAGGTGAGTTTCTACTTGGGAAATTAGCAAAATTGAGGATGAGATTCGTGGTTGCTTTGATTCAATCTTGGGATGATTCCTAGGATGAACCTACTTCAGGAAAGCCAATGACAGAACCTGCTGAGGCACCTGTTGGGGGGACACGTGTTACAAGGCTGACCAGATTGAATTAAAGCAACCAATTAAGGATGATATGATTTCTTCAGCTAAGATCCTTGAGCCTAGTTACGAGGAAACGTATGTCTCCTTGGAACAGAAAGTGACAAATGATTTTGGGACATACATTGTTACGGATCCTGATTTCTTTGATGGTGAAGATTCAAGTTGCCATGTCTCACGTGAGTTTTCCGAACACGATTTCTGTGAGACAATTAGGCCTGAGGAATCTGATAGATCATTTGATAGCCCAAAAACTGAGGAAACTGATCTTAGGGCACACATTACAGATCTAGGATTACATTTTCTGGATGAATCAATTCAATGCCCTGATTATCAGTTACACCTCATTGAGCTTATCGATAATTCTGTTTCTGAGATAATTAGACCCAAGTCAATTCTGATTCTGCCACATCATTTAGACTTGGAGATTTCAGACGGGGTGATTAATATGCAAGAGGTCTCGGAATTTAACATTCGGAACGACGAGGATAGGAGCTTGGAAGTTCTGATTTGGGAAGTTAATTTTGGAAGAAATGGAAGATTGAGTCGAAGGGTTCCTTTTAAGCTGAAACCATCAAATCAGAACCCTTATGACATTTGTTTCGAGGATGTTAAACTCAAGGACACATTCAACGATTATCCTTTTGAGCTTCAATTCTCTGTAACCCAACTTTTTGGTCTTGGGTTGCATCCTCATAAATCACTGGCCTGACCCCGCTTGCATTCTGATTTTAGTTTTGGGTAATTTTTATCCAGAACCTAAGATATTCTCGATTATGGGGAATTGGTCTGCACCACAATCTGGTCCACATCTGTGGACCTCTGTTGATAGGTCAGAAGATTCTTTTGTTTATTCTAATTCTGACCAGCAATTGTGATTTCTTCATTTCTTTGTATAGTGTGCCTAGCTGAAGGCACTAAACTCAGCACATATATAGTTCTTTTTAGTTTTCATTTCAGAGCAGACCTGACATTTACGCAATTCTGGTGCTTTCTTCACTTTTCCACTCTATTTTATGTCTTTTTAATACAATGAGGACATTGCATTAGACAGGCATGGGGAGGTGGATATTCATCTTTGAATTCATTCGTCAGCTCCGTAGATTTATTTTATTTTCTTTTATATAAAAAAAAAATTAGAATTAGGAAAGAGAATTTGGGTTTAAGAAAATTTTCAATCTTAGGAAATACTACATTAAGATCTGAACATAAAGACCCTTCAGGTCTTTGGACTTAATCAGCCCGTGTATCCACTAAAATGTGGATTTGTTTCTCGAGTTCTCGCCAACATGAATTTTATTTTAATTGGAGTAAATAAGTTTGGGCGATAAGTACACGACTTATCAACCCGCCCTCTGATTTGAGGGAGTTTTGAGTCATAAGCATCTACACACTTTCTTTGCACTAACTCGTTGTTCGGTGATTTTAATGGAAATTGGGTAGCTAATGAACCTTCTAAGTTGATATGGCTGGCAAGTTATCGTGGGTAACAACCCATAGGTAGGTTGTCTAGAGCCCAGTCACTAGACCTTTCTCTTTTTGCTGCCCTTAGGTAAATCTTAGACCAGGGAAGCCACCTACTTAAAAAAATAAATAAATAAAAAAGAAATGGAGAAAAGAAAAAAAAAGAAATAAGCCACACTTCGCCGCACGAGTATGGCTGGCAAGTTGTCGGTGGTAGCAGTTCATCGACCGGTTGTCAGAACCCAGCTCAGTAAATGCACTAAAAATTCCCAAAACACTTACGAAGAAGCAGAGAAGTAGAATAAATCGGGGAGATATACACTGGATTCACCCTTGTGTTGACCCCGTAAAAAATAAAAGCAGGGAGAAAGCTACCGATTGTAGAGATACACCCTTAGGCAGAATTCTTTTTGAGGTCACCTAGAGGCGTAGAAATCCGAAGTCTGTTTAATTGCCGGTCAACGTGTCTATCACAATCATAATAAGATGCTTAAAGCTTAGGGTTCTCATCAAATCTTGGGTGAGTTGAATGGCCGTAGAAAGCCACTCTTAAACCTTAAAATTTGAATATCCAAAAAAATATTAGAAAAGAGTAAAAAGAGAAAAAGAAAATTTTCTTTGAATAAGGCGAAGTTTGAGGCAGTCTGCATTTTAGCTAATACGTAGGCGCTGTTGTGTCTTTGAAAGTTCAATTCCTAAGTAGACAATTTCTTAATGATTGAAAATAACTCAGGTCCAAATAATCCAACCTAATTCTTTTATAAATAGCATATAGTTTTTGCTAGGGACTAGTAAAAGATAGGTATGGGGGTATGATGCAAACACATTTACACTACTTCAAATGTCTATTTTTGCATGTTCTTAAGCATGGGATTGAATTTCATGATATAAATATTGCTTAACATGCATCATCTTGCATTTAGAATATTTTGAATAAAATGGAGGTTAATTGTTTCCTTTTATGTGCTTGGACAGGACAAATATTTTATCAGGGCCTCGGATCAAAGATCCAACCGTATGGATGTGATCAGGGCGACGATTGGAGTTCAACGACTCCAAGATCGCCCTAATCAGGCTTCTGTAGCATCAGATAGTGTTCGAGGAACCCTAGAAGATCGAGGGCCAGGATGGTGTAAATCCATACTTCAAATGACAAATCCGACCACATGGATGAATTCAGATCGACAATCGCAGCTCAACGATGCAAAAATCGAGCCAATCCAACATCCGTGGCACCATCTACAACTTCCAGAAGATGGACGGCCAAGATGGTGCCATGTGGTGCCATCTCGGCCGCCCAAACGGCTACTTACATTCTATGAAGACCGCGCACCCGCCCCCTCTCCGCCGTTGGATCTCGATCCAACGGCTGTGGACACGGCTCTTTAAAATCATCCGTGCGACATTTTGGGCGAGGCAGTGTAGCAGTCCAGCGCCTTATCCAGACGCGCTGGCGCGCGTTCGAGCCTCGCCAAGTGGTTTCTGAGGCGAGCGGGCATGTTTTGATCAACCGTCAGATCGTAATCGGACGGCCGCACGCGCCCAATAGCGTTCACGCGCGATTGAATGTGCGGCGTCACGCGCGATCGCACGTGGCAGGCGGGCGCACAGCGAGCGGGCGGAGATGCATCTTAAGCCATCTGATCTTGCGATCGGACGACTGAGAATCAAAGAACGTGTGTGGGCATTGGAAGTAGGCAGCTGAGGAGGCACGCGTGGGCATGGAAGGTACGGCCACGTTGGGGGCATTAGTGACGGATTTATCCGTCACTAGGGACCCCTCATTTATTATTTTAAAGTTGTAATTCCCATTTTTCCCCCGCTCCTTGGAACTATAAAAGGAGAACCCCACCATATGAAATTCTCATCCCTTCGTTCTCTTCTCTACCCCTCTAAAGCTCAGGAGAAGCTTGTCCCACACCCGGGATGCTTCTTGCGAGATAAAGTCCAAATTTTCGTCCCCCTTCGGAAGTGGATCCCACGACAACGACGGCATGCTGCTCCGTTCCCTTTCTTCTACTTCGTCCTCCTTCATCCTGCTTCGTTCTCCTTTGTCTAGGCGTCGTCTCGCCCGGCTCGTCCTCCAAGCGACTGTCGAGGAGGATTTCTCTCTCCCTATTCTTTTGACCGCTTTCTAGTATAGATTTACTGCTTTCTAGAGCAGTTCTGCTCATCCTCCAAGCGATCATCGAGGAGGACATTTCTCCCTCCATTGTTTTAATGCTTTCTAGAGTAAATTTATCACTTTCTAGTGTAATTGTTTTATGCTTTCTAGTTGTAATGGAAAATCTCCTCAATGATAAATTCTTTGTTTATTCTACATCTCATTTTGATTTTCATGTGTAATACTCTCTCTCTCTTTTATTTATTGTAAATAATTAGATAGTTTTAAATTGAATTACTTCATGACAAATAAAAGAAACGTGTAGTTTTTAATCAAACGTCCGCCTCCCTGTGTTCGACCTGGAATTTCAATTTTGGTATAAATTTTATTTGTTGAACACGAATTCTTCGCTTTCAAACTACAACGACAGGATTTCCAAAATCGAACACGTTACCGGAACGATTCGTGCGCTCAATAGGTTATAGGCTAGTGAGAAGCCTTATCGCTCAACGAGAAGGGGAACATCTTAACTAGGACAATGTCAAGGCCAATATTCCTAGGTTTCACAGTTCGTGCTATTCGATCAAGATCCTCTAGGTGCTGGAAGGGTTCCTCATTTGAGCTTCCATGGAAGTGGCTTTGGATTAGACTTAAGACATTTTGTTTTAACTCAAAATCAACTCCCCCTTCGGGGATCCTAAGGTGTGGCTTGACTCTAATAGTGGAAGGATTGCAGAAATCGCGGAGGGGCCCCAGTTGATCCTGGAATGGTGGTAAATCAAGTGGCGGTTGCCCTTGTGGTCCTTGGAAAGGTGGTGGTGGTTGCCCTTGTGGGTTTTGTAACCGATGTATGGCTTGCATGATGGTGTGGATCTGTTGCTGCTGAAGCTGGTGGTTTGCATTAATCTAGGCTTGGATGATGGCCATTGTGTCTGGTGGGGGTTGGTCCTCCATCTCGTCTACACTAGGTTTAGCCATGTTTCTACCAAAATCAAGTCACCTAGATTCCCATCCCAAAACAAACAACTCGAGATGCAGCGAGCATCTCCCGTGCATACAGTAGAGAAGAATAGGAGGGGAAGTGGAGAGCGACAGTTGCGAGAAGTGTGTGTTCAATCAAGCAAAGAAGCCTAGTCCTTACAGTGTATTCCTTAGGAGACTTAGAAATCTCAAAAAGGGTGATTATGTCCGTAAGCACTGGACTCCCCTTCATAAAGTTATCTGGTCAGGTTGATTACAAGGGGATTGCAGGGAAGGTTCTTCCTTTGGCTTGCGCCGCTGGTCCCATAGTCACTTGACTCTACCCCGCAGCCTAGTCACCAGATTCTACAAAGGGATTGAAAGCCAAGTGCCCAGCGAACAAAACCTCGCCTCTCGAGACTTAACTCAGTCCTGCCTAGGGCACGTCTACTGAGTTTTAAAAGGGCTAGGATAGTGCTTATGCTAGGGTTATGTGATGAGGTGCTGATTGGGGTGGTGCCTCTTAGTTTTCCACTTTCAGTGTGTGTGCTTCTATCAAAGCATGGTTTTCAAGCAAGGATTTTTTTCAAGATGTGGTGTCTTTTAGTGGTTCATCCTTACTTTAGTGTCTTTTAGGATTGACGTGTCTTAATGTTTTCTGACAAGTTTCAGTGGGCACGTCAAGTTTTGCACACAATTTTGTGAAAGTAGATTTCCTTTTATTGTGTAGAGGCTCTAAAGCCCTAATGTACTCATCCTAATGATCATGCAGCTTCTATTAGATGAGTCATTTTTAGGGTTGAGTAGTGTGGCCCAAGTCAATCCATGGTGGCTTCGCAAACACCACTCAAAAAGAGAAAAGAACACTCCAAGAATTTATTCAAAATGTTCGAGTGTACATTTTTTTTCCTAGGTGATGTGTTAAGGATGCGGGTCAGGTAATCATACACCACGCTAATTTTTTTTTAATTTTACAATTTTTTTAGTTTTCCAAGCAAGCAAACAATCATGAGTGAAGAACTACTCACTACCGGTCCTTGTTGTGCCTACTCCCTTATTACTGTCATGGTTTGCACTGCTTCGTCGTCAAGCGTCAAATTCTTACAACCATCAAGTAAAAAGAGACAAGGTGTTAGATGATGTGAGAATGGATGTAAAATGGAAGTAACAAAACCAATCCGTTGCCTCCCCTGCAATGGCGCCAAAAACTGACGTGCTTGTGCGCGTGTGTTTGGAAGTGTCGTTATGGTTTGCATTTGCGATGTTGGTTTTAAAATAAAGAAATGGATGTGAGTCCAAGTGTCAGTCTCACAGAGGTGTAAAAATCGGATTCTTCTTGTCACTTATTGTCAAGAAAATCACGGAGTTTTGCCTACGAAAATGCGTGGGTGAAAAGCGAGAGAGACAGAGATTAGGGTCAGAATTGTTTCATTCGCAATATGCAACTTGAATAGAAAATAGAGCAAGCAATTGAATAGAAAACAACTTCATTAACCATGCAACTTTAGTTCATAATTACACCATGTTGAACGATTACGAACCTACGTTAATGTGTTCGGTTTTGGAAAACCTGTCGTTGTAGTTCGAAAGCGAAGAATTCGTGTTCAACAAATAAAATTTATACCGAAATTAAAATTCCGGGTCGAACACAGGGAGGCGGACGTTTGATTTAAAAACTTCGCGTTTCGTTTTTATTTTGTCACGAAGAAATTCAATTTAAACTATCTAAGTATCTACAACAAAATAGAAGAGAGAGGGAGAGAATACTACACATGGAAATCAAAATGAGATGTAGAATAGACAAGGAATTTATCATAAAAGAGATCGTTCATTACAACTAGAAAGCATAAAGCGATTACTCTAGAAAGCAGTAAATCTATATTAGAAAGCAGTAAAAAGAGTAGGGAGAGAGAATCCTCCTCGACGGTCGCTTGGAGGACGAGCCGGACGGGACGACGCCTGGACGAAGGAGAACGAAGTGGGACGAAGGAGGACGAAGCAGAAGAATGGGAACGATGCAGCACTCCGTCGTCGTCACGGGATCCACTTCCGAAGGGGGACGAAAATTTGGACTTTATCTCGCGAGAAGCATCCCGGGTGTGGGACAAGCTTCTCTTGAGCTTTGGAGAGGTAGAGAGGAGAAGGAAGGGATGAGAATTTCGTATGGAGGGGGTCTCCTTTTATAGTTGCAAGGAGTGGGGGCAAAATGGACATTACATCTTCAAACTAATAAATAAGGGGTCTTTAGTGACGGATAAAACCGTCGCTAAAGCCTCGACGTGGCCGTCGCCGCCACGCCCATGCGCGCCCGCTCGGCTGCCCACGCGTGTAACACCTACGCACGTCCGCGAAGTCTCAGCCGTCCGATCGCGAGATCGGACGGCTTAAATTGCGTCCACGCCCGCTACGTAGCGCGCCTGCCCGCGTGCAGTCGCGCGTTATGCCCGGCGTCCAATCGCGCGTCGTCCTGATTGAGCGCGTGCAACCATTAGATCTCCATCTGACGCTCGTCCGCGCCCTCTCGCCGCGCCTTCCACCCCCTCACCGCGGCTCGAACCCGCGACCTCTGCTTCCCCCGTAGCTGCGTCGCCGCTGCGCTACGCGGACGAAATGGTCGCGCGGACGCTTTTAAGCGCGAGCGACTGCAGCCGTTGGATCGAGATCCAACGGCGGAGAGGAGACGGGTGCGCGGTCTTCACAAGATGCATGCGGCCGTTTGGGCGGCTGAGATGGCGCCACGTGGCACCATCTTGCCCGTCCATCTTCTGGAAGTTGTAGATGGTGCCACGGATGTCGGATTGACTCGATTTTTGTGTCGTTGGGCTGCGATCGTCCATCCGAATTCATCCGTGCGGTTGGATTTGCCATCTGAAGTGTGGATTTACACCATCTTGGCCCTTGATCTTCTAGGGTTTCCCGGTCTCTATCTGATGCTACGGATGCCTGATTAGGGCGATCTTGGAGTCGTTGAACTCCAATCGTCGCCCTGATCACATCCATACGGTTGGATCTTTGATCCGAGGCCTCGATAAAATGTTTGCCCTGTCTAAGCACATAAAAGGAGACAATTAACCTCCATTTTATTCAAACTACTCTAAATGCAAGATGATGCATGTTATGCAATATTTATATTATGAAATGCAATCCTATGCTTAAGAACATGCATATATAGACATTTTAAGTAGTATAAATGTGTTTACATCATACCCCCATGCCTACCTTTTGCTAGTCCCTAGCAAAACTATATGCTATTTATAAAAGAATTAAGTTGGATTATTTGGACCTGAGTTATTTTCAATCATTAAGAAATTGTCTACTTAGGAACTGAACTTTCAAAGACACAACAGTGCCCGGGTATCAGCCAAAATGCAGGCCGCCTCAAGCCTCGCCTTATTCAAAGAAACATTTCTTTTTCTCTTTTTACTCTTTTCTAATTTTTTTTTTTTGGATTTTCAAATTTTAGGGTTCAAGAGTGACTTTCTACGACCATTCAACTCACCCAAGATTTGATGATAATCCTAAGTTTCAAGCATCTTATTGTGATTGTGATAGACTCGTTGATCGGCAATTAGAACGGACTTCGGATTTCTACGCCTCTAGGTGACCTCAAAAAGAATTCTGCCTAAAGGTGTACGGCACCAAAATGTTGAACGATTACGAACCTATGCTAACGTGTTCGGTTTTGGAAAACCTGTCGTTGTAGTTCGAAAGCGAAGAATTCGTGTTCAACAAATAAAATTTATACCAAAATTAAAATTCCGGGTCGAACACAGGGAGGCGGACGTTTGATTTAAAAACTTCGCGTTTCGTTTTTATTTTGTCACGAAGAAATTCAATTTAAACTATCTAAGTATCTACAACAAAATAGAAGAGAGAGAGAGTAAGAGAGAGAGAGAGAATACTACACATGGAAATCAAAATGAGATGTAGAATAGACAAGGAATTTATCATAAAAGAGATCATTCGTTACAACTAGAAAGCATAAAGCGATTACTCTAGAAAGCAGTAAATCTATATTAGAAAGCAGTAAAAAGAGTAGGGAGAGAGAATCCTCCTCGACGGTCGCTTAGAGGACGAGCCGGACGGGACGACGCCTGGACGAAGGAGAACGAAGCAGGACAAAGCAGAGGAACGGGAACGAAGCAGCACGCCGTCGTCGTCGCGGGATCCACTTTCGAAGGGGGACGAAAATTTGGACTTTATCTCGCGAGAAGCATCCCGGGTGTGGGACAAGCTTCTCTTGAGCTTTGGAGAGGTAGAGAGGAGAAGGAAGGGATGAGAATTTGGTATGGAGGGTGTCTCCTTTTATAGTTGCAAGGAGTGGGGGCAAAATGGACATTACATCTTCAAAATAATAAATAAGGGGTCTTTAGTGACGGATAAAACCGTCGCTAAAGCCCCGACGCGGCCGTCGCCGCCGCGCCTACGCGCGCCCGCTCGGCTGCCCGCGCACGTAACACCTACGCACGTCCGCGAAGTTACAGTCGTCCGATCGCGAGATCGGATGGCTTAAATTGCATCCGCGCCTGCAGCGTAGCGCGCCCGCCCGCGTGCAGTCGCGCGTTATGCCCGGCGTCCAATCGCGCGACGTCCTGATTGAGCGCGCGCAACCATTGGATCTTCATCTGACGCTCGTTCGCGCCCGCTCGCCGCACCTTCCACCCCCTCACCGCGGCTCGAACCCGCGACCTCTGCTTCGCCCGCAGCTGCATCGCCGCTGCGCTACGCGGACGAAATGGTCGCGCGGACGCTTTTAACCTCGAGCGACTGCAGCCGTTGGATCGAGATCCAACGGCGGAGAGGAGACGGGTGCGCGGTCTTCAAAAGATGCATGCGGCCGTTTGGGCGGCTGAGATGGCGCCACGTGGTGCCATCTTGGCCGTCCATCTTCTGGAAGTTGTAGATGGTGCCACGGATGTCGGATTGACTCGATTTTTGTGTCGTTGGGCTGCGATCGTCCATCCGAATACATCCGTGCGGTTGGATTTGTCATCTGAAGTGTGGATTTACACCATCTTGGCCCTTGAACTTCTAGGGTTTCCCGGTCTCTATCTGATGCTACGGATGCCTGATTAGGGCGATCTTGGAGTCGTTGAACTCCAATCGTCGCCCTGATCACATCCATATGGTTGGATCTTTGATCCGAGGCCCCGATAAAATGTTTGCCCTGTCCAAGCACATTAAAGGAGACAATTAACCTCCATTTTATTCAAACTACTTTAAATGCAAGATGATGCATGTTATGCAATATTTATATTATGAAATGCAATCCTTTGCTTAAGAACATTCATATATAGACATTTTAAGTAGTGTAAATGTGTTTACATCACACCACAAGATAAATGCTTGAACATAAGTAAAGCTTAAAAGAAGAAAGAGAGAGAGAGGGGATGGTGAGGCAGCCACAGTGGTGGAGAGGGCTCCGTTAGCGACTCGTCATCTCCGGCGATTACAAAAGGGCTTAAAGGTAGCTAGGAGGGGGGTAGAGTAGTTGCAGGTGGAGTGAATGCCTTGAATGGGTGGTTGGAAGAGGTTTAAATAGGGAGAAGGGCTTTCCAAAAGAAGAAGGGGTTTTAGCGACGTCCGCAACGTCCCGGACATCGCTAAAACCCTTCCCAAAATGTCAGAGAAGACCTCTGCCCACCAGTCGCTCGCCTGCAGCCATGCTTCCTCACGCCCGATCTGTGTGCGCGCTTCAATCGGATGGCTGGGATCTTGCGCGAGGTGCTCGCCTGGATCGTGCCCTTGCACCTGCGTCATCACGTGCCTCTGGCCAAGGTGCATCTGCAGGCGCCACGTCTTGCGATCTCGTCTGTCCGCTGCTGATCGGGAGGCCCAATTTCGCTCAGGCATGTCGTCCTCTCCGAATTTCAGCTCTGCATGACTCGAACTCGCGTCGCGTGAGCATAGGCATCCGCTCCAACTGCTGCGCTAGGATCGCTATTTTGTCGCGGTGAGTGCGGGTGTGCATGCGGTTCTCAGCCGTTCGATCAAAGATCGACAGTTGAGATCTATCCTCCGGGTCGAGGTGGCGATCTGGGCGTGGTGAGCAGGAGCCACGTGGCGCATCGTGGACCGTTGATCATTAGATCAACAGTCAGACTTCTTGGGCCCATTGTAGGTGCTCCGGATGTCGGATTTGGCTGATTTCGAGTCCGTTGGACTCCGTTCGTTGCTCTGAATCCATCTGTGCTGTCCGATTGCTCATCTAAGGCCTACATTGACAAGTGCTCATATAAATGGCCATTAATACTGTTTTTTAAGCAATCTTGACGTATGATGCATGCAATGCTCCCATTCTACTTATGTTGTGTTATTTGTGCCTTTTATTCTTAAGATTGGCCCTATTTAACAAATTTATTACCCCAAGATGCAGTGTTATCAATCGCCACCCTTTCATGGACAGCCTAATACGATCAATAATCAAGAAGGATACACTGGTCCTTACCATCCTCTGAATACAGTGCCTTTAGGTCATCACCACCTTTTGGACAATACGAAATGACCTATTATCAGGAAGGGTATCACAAATCTCAATTCGTGAACTCCTCTGCACTGATCCCAAACATACCCAATCCTGAACTAAGTCATTTGGTTTAGGTTAACTAGTTTCAAGGTAAGGCTTTGGCCAACTTGAGGAATACTTTACAATCTTTAGAAGTTCAACCAATACCTTGCACTGAAGAATTGGAGCCCCTGATTGAAATCATTGATCATCTAAGCAAGTATTTGTTTGATTGGCTCTAGGATGTTAAGGATAAGAACCCAGGTGAGTTCTTACTTGGGATGTTAGTGAAATTGAGAATGAGATTTGTGGTTGCTTTAGTTCAATCATGGGATGATTACTAGGATGAACCCCCTTTAGGAGAGCCAATGTCAGAACCCGCTCAGGCACCTGTTGGGGGGACACATGTTACAAGGCTGACCAGATTGATTTAAAGCAACCAATTAAGGATGATCTGATTTCTTCACCTAAGATCCCTAAGCCAGGGTACAAGGAAACGTATGTCTCCATGGATCAGAAAGTGATGGATGATTTTAGGATGTACAGTAATACAGATTTAGATTTCTTTGAGTCTAAGGGCGAAGAATCAATTTCCGAAGTCTCACATGAGTTTACAGAGCATGATTTCTAAGAGACAACTGGGCCTAAGGAATCTGATAGATCATATGATGGCCCAATAATTGAGGAAACAAATATTATTGAGACTCACATGATGGATTCAGAATCGCATCTTCTGACGGATTCAATTCAATGCCCCAATTATCAGTTACACCCCATTGAGCTTACTGACGATTCTATTTTTGAGATAATTAGACCCAAGTCAATTATGATTCAGTCACATCTTTTAGCCTTTGGAAATTTCATACGAGGTGATTAATATGCAAGAGTTCTCGGAATTTGACATTCTAAATGAGGAGGATAGGAGTTGGGAAATTTTGATTTGGGAAGGAAGCTCTAGAGGAAGTAGAAGACCGAGTCTAAGGGTTCCAATTAATATGAAACCATCAAACCAGAACCCTTACGACCTTTGTTCTAAGGATGTCCAACCCAAGCACACAATCATTGATTATCCTTTTGAGCTTGATTTCTCTATAACCCGAGTTTTTGGTCTTGGGTTGCATCCTCATAAATTACACGCCTGACCCCACTTACATTCTGATCTCAGGTTTTGGGTAATTTTTATCCATAACCTTAGATATTCTCGACCATGGGGTATGGGTCTACACCATAATCTAGTCCACATCTGTGGACATCTGCTGGCAGGTCCTATGGTGAATCTTTTTATTCTGATTCTGACCTACACTTGTGAATTCGTTATTTCTTCTTCTTTGTATGGTGTACCAAGCTGAAGGCACTAAATTCGTCACGTATACAGTTTTTGTTTATCATGGAGCAGACCCGTTATTCATGCAATTCAGGTGGTTTCTATTCAACTCCACTCCATTTCATGTCTTTTTAATACAATGAGGACATTGCATTAAAGAGGCAGGGGGTGTATATTCATCTCTGAATTACTTCGTTAGCTCCGTAGATTCATTTTATTTTATTTTTATTTATATATATAAAAAAAATTTTGGTAATTAGGGAAGATAACTTCAGCTTTAGAAAATTTTCAATCTTAGCAAATAAAAATGTATGATTTGAACACGAAGGCACTTCAGGTCTTCGGACTTAATCAGCCTGGGTATCCACTAAAATGTGGATTTGTTTACTGAGTCCTCGTCATCCAGAATTTGATTTCAATTTGATTAAATAAGTTGGAGTGATAAGTACACGACTTATCAACCCACCCTCTGATCTGAGGGAACTTTAAGTCTAAGCATCTATACACTATTCGTCATTGACTTATTTTTCAGTGGTCTTAACAGAAATTGGGTAGATAATGAACCTTCTAGGGTGATATGGCTGGCAAGTTATCATGAGTAACAGCCCATAGGTAGGTTGTCTAGAGCCTAGTCACTGGACGACTCTCTTCTTGCCGCCTTTAGGTAAATCTTAAACCAGGGAAGCCACCTACGTAAATAGAAAAAAAGAAAAGAAAAATAAAAATAAAAGGAGGAAAGAAAGAAAAAGAAATAAAAAGAAATAAGCCACACTTCACCGAACGAGTATGGCTGGTAAGTTGTCGGTGGTAACAGCTAATCGACCAGTTGTCCAGATCCCAACTCAAGAAATGCACTAAAAATTCCCAAAACACTTAGGAAGAAGCAGAGAAGTAGAATAAGCTAGGGAGATATACTCTAGATTCACCCTTGTATTGACCCCATAAAAAATAAAATTAGGGAGAAAGCTACAGGTTGTAAAGATACACCTTTAGGCAGAACTCATTCTAAGGTCACCTAGGGGTGCAGAAACACAAAGTTTGCTCTGATTGCCGATCAACGAGGCTATCACTTTCACAAGAAGATGCCTAGAACTTAGGGTTCTCATCAAGTCTTAGGTGGGTTGAGTGGCCGTAGAAAGCCGCATTGTAAACCTGAACTCAAAAATCTGAAAAAAATTAAAAAAGAAGAAAAAGAGAAAAAGAGATCCCTCTTTGAATAAGGCCAGAACTTATGGTGGTCTGCATTTTGGCAGATACCAGGGTGCTGTTGTATCTCTGTAGTTCAGGTCCTAGTTGAAATCCCAAAGTGTTGAAAATAATTATCGCCCAAGAAATCCGACTTAATTCTCTTATAGATAGCAACTATTTTTGCTAGGGACCAACAAAAGATATGTATGGGGGTGTGATGTAAACATGTTTATATCACATAAACTATCTATTTATGCATGTTCTTAAGCATAGAAATGCATCACATACTATAAATATTACATAACATGCATCATCTTGCATTTAGGTTAGTTTGAATAAAATGTTGGTTAATCGTCTCCGTTTTTGTCTAGGTATAAGGCAATGATGAGTCCATTTTAATGGACTATAGTTATGCTTAAGTACTTCAATTCTAATATAGTATGTTTGTTAATAATCACCTTAGGTCATTAAATAAGTGCATGCATCATTACTTGAGTTTTTATCTATTTTAACACATTCTATAACTTATTATGTAATTATTTTATGCTTCATCATTGTAGGAATAAATTGCAAGAGACGAGGGGGGAGAAGTAAATTTTCCCCTCCCCAAATAGCCATTGACCTCAATTGAGTCTTCCTATAGGCCTCAACATCTCCTCAATAGCCGAAGGCCATATTTAGTAAAGGATTTTGAAAATCCCTTAATTTGTGTGGGGAGAGGAGTTAAGAGGAGGCTTGGCAAAGCAGAGGACGGTCGGTTCTTCTCCCCCCCCTAAGGGGATATTCTTCTTCTCCACCTTCCCCACCAAGGAGAGGGCGGACAATGTGGAACCAAGCATGCACTGTGCACACCTTCCACCACCATCACCGCACTGCCATAGCGCCCTCACCAATGCCTTGCAAGCCACAGCCGTGCCCTTGTAGCCCCCACTGCAAGCTCACCCTGTAGGTTCTACACCAACCCCCTCTAGCGCTCACCGCATGTGTGCAACTACTTTGCCTCCACCATGCCCTTGCAGCTCAAGTGCCTACAGGCGTTGCGTCCACAGCACCCTTGCGTGCCCTGTGCCATCACCAACGCTCGCAGACGTTGCACCATATGCCTGTAGGCATCCACCACGCCCTTGGAACCCAAGAACCCACAGGCGCCGCACCCGCACTGCCTGCAGGCACTGCACTCAGCCTCACATTACTCCTACAGGCGCGCCCTTCCAGCCTGCACTAAACCACCCCATTACCCTCCACCGCTACTGTCAAGCACCTGCAGGCACTGTACCCACCACCATTGTGCGCCTCATGCCATCGCCAGCACCTGCAGGTGACCCTCGCCCGCAGGCGCTGCATCCACCACCCGCCTGTGGCCAAGGCTGCAGCCAGCTGCCAACCCCGCAAGCGTGACCTAGCTCGCCTTGCACGCGCGCGCCTAGCGCACAGCCACGTGGGTTCCAGCAGCAGCTCCACCATCTCCTTGCGCGGTGAACCTCCTTCAACAGGGCCAACAGGTTAGCGGCCATCCTCCTCCATCTGGCCACCACTGGCCACCTCTGACTACCGCATCACCACCGTTGCATAGCCTTCGTCGAGGAGCACCACCCCGTCAACTCTCGCTACCAACCGTGCATGGCCATCCACGTGAGGAAGAGAGAGGGGAAATCCTCTATTTTGTCCTCAATTAATTTTTAAAATTTAATGCAATTTCCATTTATATACTCATATTTTTTTCTGGCCAGATTACATTGATACACTTATGGTTTCCTGAAATTACTTCACCTGTGTTATGTGCATCATTTAACTTTGAATTGCGAATCAGATTTGCATGCAAGTTAAATTCATATGATATGCCATTACACATGCATCATACACATATTTTTGGAGCTTAATTCCTGACATGAAAATTGCATAAATACCCCTAAACTTTTAAGGAAATTGGAAGCTCCATTTAAAATAGCATATTCCTCTCATTAAAGTCGCGATAGTGTCTGCGAACAATATATTCCTCTACTCGTGAATTTATTGGTCTATTCCTCCCTGTGGATGCAACATCTTTATTGTGGTTAAATTTGATATTTAGTTTTGATTGAGAGATTTTCCACCACATAAAACATGACATATCATTCTATTGCTATTTTAATTAAGTGAAACTCTCCGTCAGGAAAGTTGTCAATCAGGGCCTCAGATCGAAGATCCAATTGTACGGATCTCATTAGGGCGATGATTCGAGTTCAACGACTCCAAGATCGCCCTGATCGGATATCCGTAGCACTAGATAGAGACTGAGGAACCCTGAAGATCAAGGGCCAAGATGGTGTTAATCCGCACCTCAAATGACAAATTCGACAGCACGGAAGGGTTTGTATCGATGATTGTAGCCTAAGCACATAAAAATCGATCCAATCCAACACCCGTGGCACCATCTACAACACTTAGAAAATGGATGGCTAAGATGGCTTCACGTGGTGCCAGCCCAGCTGCCCAACCGACCCCAAGGACTTTCCTTTGCTCTTCTTCCTCACCCACGCAATGGATTTGGGTTGTTGGATCTTCATCCAATGACACGGTCGCTTGTGGCTTAATTCATCTGCTTGCCTCAAGAGTGAGCTCAGCGCAGCGGTAGTGCCCCTTTGTGAGCAAAGGGCGCACGTTTGAGTCGTGCTGCACCTCAAATTCATAGGGGGCATGGCTATGGGCACGCCATTGCGACCGTGCGATCGGCATTGGGCGGGACGGATTAGCCGATAGCGCCCACGATCAATAGATGCGTAGCGTGATTGCCCGATTGCATGCGGGCGTGCGACACTGGTGAGGAGCGATTTAAGCCATCCGATGTCTTGATCGAACGACTGAGCATGTGCGAATGTGCGCATGCATTTAAAGGCACTGAAGCTGAGCAGGCGCATGTGGTGCACGCACGTCGGCCACATTCAGGCCTTTAGTGACAAATAAATCTGTCACTAAAGGTCTTGAATTAATGCTTTTGATGTTGAAATGTCCAAACTGCTCCCACTCCTTGCAACTATAAAAGGAGACCCCTACCCTATGAATTTCTCATACCTTCCTCTCTTCTCTCACCCCCTGCAAAGCTGTAAGAGCTTGTCCCTATCTTGAGAAGTACCCTATGTTGAGGAGTGCGCTGTCACCATGATCGTCGAGAGGAAGCATGGTTGCGGTCGGATGGCTCATGGTAGCAGAGTCATGGGCATGCGGTAGAGGTTGCTAGAGTGTAGTCATGGGGAACTCATGGTCGTGGCAAGAGAGAAGTTACGGAGTCGACGGAGGCTCGTGGTTGGAAGGAGATGAAGGTGGAGGTCATGCTCCCTCACCGTGGGTGGAAGAAGATGGTGAGGAAGTTTCCCCTCCGTGGAGACGAAGATGAAGATGGTCATCCTCCATGCCCTATTTATATAAAGAAAAAAACAAAGAGAATGATTGAGAGAGATTATTGGGGAGAGAGAAAATAAGGAAGGAAATGTGCATGCATGTGACCAAAAGTGGAGAGAGAGATTAAAGGGAATTCCATTTATTAGTTTGGGAGACATAAAGGAAAAAAATGATTCCCTTACCATATGTTGCAAGAAAAAAATCCCCACAATATGGTATCTCCAATTAAGATTTGATGTGATGCCCTTACCTTTAAAGTGAATAATTAATCATTTCACACAAATATTAATGTAATGAATGCATGAAATGATAAATCTAAAGCTCACATCATTTTGTCAATACCGTGCATGCTTTAGATTAAATTCTCATCTAAATAATAACACACTTAAGCATTAAATTAGTCCACAAAAGTGGACCAATTAGCAGGCATTATTTACCAGATCTCAGATGGCCCATGGGTTGCCACTATTCAGATCATAACCAAAAGGTGGGGATAGCCGTAATGACTAATGAGAAAGGGGAATCTTTAACCATCCATTCATCTTCTGCATGGAGCATTTGTATTGATTATAGGAAGTGTTAACCACACTCGATCGGGTTTTAATTGAGCAAGTCACGTCGTAGTACAGTCGATCAAGCGTTATAATAAAAAAAAAGTTTTTATTACTAGAAAACCTAAGTATCCGAGGTTGAACATAGGGAGAAAATGGAATTTATTCACTAATCTCAATAATGTAATTTGAACACTTAAATCTACACAAAATCTAATTGAGAACATAATGCAAGAGTTTATGAATTAAAATGTAGCAAAAATTTAGAAGAATTGGATAAAAAAATATGTTTTGACTCTTCCTCGTGTGACTTTGTTCTTCAGCTTCTTCTTTCTTCTTTCTTTGATGGCTCTTTATTCCTTTGATTTCTACTTCCTTCTTCTCTGCCTTTACTTCTGCCTTCTCTCTTCTTTCCTGCCTTGCCTTCTCTGTCTTTCTTTTTCCTTTCCTCTGACTTTGGCTTCTTGGCTTCCTTTACCATCTATTTTTTGTCTTCTTCTTTTCTTCTTCCTTGATTTCTCTTGCACAGTGCCTTTCTCCTTCCTTATCTTCTTCTTCCTTGGCTTTATTTCTCCTGCCTTCTTTTTCCTTGGCTTTTCTTTCTTTCTCTTTCTTCTTCAGCAGTGCTCGCCTTCCTTCAGCTTTGCCTTGCTTCTTCCTTAGCCTCAGCTTCTTCCTTCTCCTTCTTCAACCTTTGCCTTCTAGCCTCTACCTCTTCTTCCTTAGCCGCTCCTACCTTCAGCTTCCTTTCTTGCACATGCACATCATTGCAAAACCTATCCCCTACCCTCCCTGCGTACACTGTCTCTCTATTTCTCTCTTGTGTTCACTATCCCAGAACCAACCAGGTAATTGGGTATAGTTATGCATGCCCAAGTCTAGGCCAACAAGCGTGGGTGGTGCGCGTGGAGTGCAGGGTTAATCGGGCTGGTCAGCCAGGTTCGCGGGGGCGTGGGTCACAGACGAGGCGGGTAAGCGTCAGTGAGGGGACCTTACCTCATGTCTTGAGGTGAGGAGAAGAAAACAAAAATTCAACAAAAACCACTCACTACGCTCCTGAGATTCTGAGGTGGGAAAAGAAGTCCTACCTACTTCGCTCGCACACCCGCAGAAGGTCTTTCTCTCAATTGCTGCAGCTGGGCTCTCCTTCAAGGCTAATTTCCTGGTTAAGTGCATGCGCAAGACTAATCCGCGTCTCCTGCGCTTATTCACCTAGAGCGCAGCACTTAGGTTGAAGCTTGCGAGCTGCTTGCTTGTGCTTCGATGGTGGAAAGGGGGCTGAACCTACAACTCAACAAGATGGCCTTGCAGCCCCATTAGAACATACCGGTAGCTTCACCATGGCACGGTGAAGGTGCTAAGGTGGATGGCAAGCCACGGGGTGGCCTCGGCATGCGTGCCTAGGTCACTCTGTGGCCATGGTAATGGGTGTGTTCGGTAGGCGAGTGTGGAGGTGTTGGCGATCAGTGAAGGCATGGAAGATGCTCAATGGATGATGGCAGAGGTTTTGAGGGGTCTGGAGAGATGTGTGGAAGTGCGGAGCGGTGGATGTGCCTTCGCCGGTGGTTGGTCAGAGATGGAGAAGGTGGTGGTGGTTTATGGCGTTGACAGGTTTAAAGTGAAAATAAAGAGAGAGGAAGCGTTCTAACCTAACTATGTAGATGAATGGGGATAGGAGGGTGGTTGGCCATACTTGCCGCCGCCAGAGAAGAAACTTCGAGAGGAGGGAGAATGGCAACGACAATGGGGCTAAAGGCGCGGCGCAGGTATGGTGCAACGTAGTGGAAGGACATGAAGACGTCTCTCCCACTGGTGTTGTGGAAAAGCAACAAGAAGGAGGAGAAGAGGTCCCCGAAGCCTGTTGGACATCTAGCTGGAGGAGAGGGGACGAAATTAGAGGTGGTTCTCTGGCCAAGTCAAGTTGAAAATGTGTAGGCGGTAATGGTGGTCCTTTTATAAGTGCTGGCAAGGGCTCTTGTGCTTGGAAGACAAGATTCCAAGCGGAATAGTCCTCGTCAGAGTACGATTCAGGTAGATACCCAAATCTCTCGAGCTTTCTCATGTGAGGTTGGGTGGAAATCAAGCTAGGGGATTACGTTCAGATGGAAGGGAAGTGCTCAGAGAATCTCCCTTCCAAATCTAGGAGATCTCCAAGGAATCAGGGGGCAATCCCCATCAATTCCTCGTCGGAGTAGGACTTCTCCACTTTAATGGTAGAGGAACCTAATTGTAAGAGTTCTGAGGAAGTTAGGGGGGTTTACGCAATGAATTTCAAAAGCTAGGGGTCAAAATGTAATTGGGTGGACTATTTTGCGAAGTAGGTCAAGGTGACCTCCCCTTAGGTCCAAATTTTGGTACAAACCTAATTAGGACTAGAGGAATCTAATGGTGAAGTTGGATTTTAGGTTTGACCATGTTTGGTTGGACATTTTACAGAAAAACCCATTTTAGGTCAAATATCTAACTACGACCCCAATTTAGGTCAAAATAGGTTCCAAAGGCCAATTAGAATGTTCTAAACTCTAGGGGACATTTTTCCATGAATTTTACAGGGTTTAGTTGATTTTTATCCTGACCAGAACCATGTTGAATTGAGTGAGTCTATTTTAGGGTCATAGAATGTCATTTAATTTGTAGCTCTCACAATAACCCATTTCTGATTGAACCAACTCACTTTTTATCTTCTTCAGACCATTTGACCTGTGTTTATCTCCTGAGAAATCCTGTTGATGTACTATAATGGTAAATTTGCAGTTTTACCCTTTATTTCATATTTGCTTCTTAGAATAGTTCTTCCTTCAATTAGGCTCTTCTTTAGGTTATGTAGGTGCTTTATTCTCTTTCTTCGGTCAAAATGAGCTAGTTAGGGCTCATGATGAGGTTCTCATCATACCCTCATGCCTAGCTTTTGCTAGTCCATTAGCTAAATTTCAAGGTTTCAACTTCTATTCTATACCATGAGTTTCTTTCATTAGTTATGATTAGTGCTTTTTCCGTTTCTTTTAAGACTAGGTCAGAATCTCGATAATAGGCCTAGAGGTACTCAAGTACCAACCAAGATTCGGATCTGACCAGCTTTATCCTCGATCCTCCACGAAGGTTTTTAAGGCCCATTGGAACTATCCTAAGGTTCATTGGACTCCGCGGTTAAAGCACCCGTGCTTGAGACATATTTTAGCCTAGGTTTAGTGTGCAATGCATTTTTGTAAGAGAGAGATGGAGGATTTATTTGTTTGGAGAGTTTTCTCTCTATTTTCTTTTTATTTCTAACTTCAGATTAGCTTCTCAACATGATTTGCATTGGATTCCTTGTCCCCATCATCAATCCTCAAAGGTCGCTGGCAATTGACGCTTTGTGATAGTACTACCCATGGCAACCCCCAGAACCTTGGCTTTTGAGATTTTTAGATAATCCTGCCCATGGAATTCCGTGGCTGAATCTAGACCCTGTCAATTGACATTTCATGATAATGCCGCCCATGGTATCTGAACCAGCAAAGTGCTTACATGCCCCCGGTAGGATTTATAAATATCCTAGGAGACAAGCACCGAGGAGATGATATGTTGTTACACATATTCGAGGGGAATTTCCTACCTCTCCGCATTGGGAACTCGTCCAAATCAACTTGTGTTAATCGGCCATTCCTAATCTAAGCAACTTTTTTCAAAACATTTAAACACTTTTGCATGATTTTGGTAGTTATGTGTACTGAACCAAACTACGTGTGGATTGGGGTGCTTAGGTTACTGAGTCCTGCAAACTGAATGTTAGTTAACGAGGTCGAATACTACCTAAGCCTTAGACCTAATACTTAAGCTTTGCATTTTCCCCAGCCTCTTGAGGATTATCCAGATCTTAGTAAGTACTCAAATTTTTAAGCCAAAGAGTCTAGCCCAAAAGGCCTAAGATCAACGTTCCTATTAATCTCTTTTTGTGTCTCATTAGCACCATTTCCTTCATTTTTCTTCTTTTTTCTTGATGTGGTCTAGAACTTCAATTAATCCCTTAATTTCTTACTAATGACTATCCCTTTTTTTCCTTTTTCATTTTGTGCTCCTTTTTGTTATTTTGCTCTTTTCCTCCTCACATTTATGTATAGCCTAAAAAATTTTCTCTCCCTCCATTTTTTGTTCTTTTTTTATAATTTTCTATTTTTTTGGTATTTTCGACATATGTGAATTTTTTTGTGAGAATCCTTTTGATTTTTCTTGGTTTTGTATGTATGCACATTACCACCCCCCCATGCTTAATTTTTGCAATGTCCTCATTGTAAACGGAGGGTGTGAAATAGTGTTGGGTCAAGGGACATAGAACAGGATCTATTGAGTGGGCGAATTGGTAAGGAATGACTGTTGCAGTTGATTTCAAGCTCTAGTACATGTACCAGAGGTGGGATTGATTATCTAAGGCTGAACTCAAGGTGCAATAGATGTGAAGTACGGATGGATAATCAGACAGATCTTGGGTTTTGGAATGACAGGTTGCCTCCTGTTAAGCACTAAATTCAATGCCTTCACCTGAGTGGGAAATGGGATGGAGAGGGAGTGGTCAAATCTGTAGAATTTTGGACAACAAGCACCTTAATTATGAGCCTGGTTGGTCCAACCAGGTGCTTGTTAAGATCAACAGGCTGATAATGTTGCCCAAACCCTATTAATCTGGTGGATTAATGAATGTAGATCAACAAATGTGGAACCCAGAATATGTTATGCAGCTCGGATGGATACGGACGTGAAAACTTGAGTTTTAGCTAAGTCAAATCAGCATGGTTAGGGTAGGGCTCCGTGAAATGATCAGTGCATAAGGCGAAAATCCTACGGGGGTGAGCAGAGAATGATGGAGCATGGTTTTCAGTGAGATCATTATTTGTTACCCGATGTATGTGTAGAGTTGAATCATCTGCAAATGACTCAGTGAGAGGTGAATCAGAATAAAAATTGAGTCTGGTTGCGGGTCGAGGTTGAAAATGACATTTGATCAGTTCTGTATATTCGGAAGAGGTGGCTTCTATATGAATTGTGCGTGAGGGCTCTTCTAGAAAGAAGCGATAGGTGGTTTCATGTAGGGAGTCCTCATAGTAACTTTCAAAATAGAAAATAAATGCCTGGAGAGTGTTTATAGGATGATAGACATCTGAGTCAAGAAAAGATTCGAATTCTGGGTTGCAATCACTCTCGACATTTTCTGGTTTTGATTCCTGAGGATTGAAAAGAAATGATTCCATGTCACTGGAACTTGAACTTAAATCAGTTATCACGTGAACCGATACCTCAAAGTCGGAGAATGAATCATGTGAGTTGAGGTCGTACATTGGTTCGTTGAATTCAGCAAGCAAATTGTCTCCGAAGTCATGGTAAGATTCAAAGTCGTCGGATTGCGAAAGTAACATTCTGAATGAGATTCAAGATCATGAGTTCCACCATGGAATGAATCATATGATGTAGATTCAGTAGCTTCTCTGGGGTCTAACCTAGATGTCAATTTTGAGCTCAAAAAGGTGTTTGTATTTGGTCTAGGCTCAAGTTCTAAGCTGGTAGGAAAGACCCAATCAAAACCTCACTCATCCAACTCCTCGATTTTTGTATCATAGATTGGCATGACTTCCAAAAAATCTATTTGTCTCTCTGAGGATGCTGGCAAGGGATATTCAACAAATAGAGGCCCAAAATTATACTCTTCATTGAAAATTTGATCTTCTTCATACTAGGCATCGTAATCCTCCCAGGACATTTTAGATCTAGATTCTAGGCTTAGGATTTGGGTTGAATTGTTAGAATCTCAGTTCGAGTACCCTTCGAGGGTTACCTTATCGGAATAAGGGGCAGAATTTACACCCTCGAGCGGTTCAATTCTAATCTCATCATTGTAGGAGATTTTGAATTCTATGCTTGGTGATCTAGTTTCTAGGGTTGGCTCTGTATTGTGTTCTCCTACAATTGGAACTTCCCTACATTCTTCAATATCAGGCATGTTGTATTCTATCTGGGATGGGAATCCATAACGACTCTGTGCCTCAAACACAAGATCTAGGAAGTTAGACTTACCCTCGATATTGTTCCAAGATGGCTCATCATCTGTTTGGGGCGTGTACGGGTATGTCTAATCGATAATTTGTTTCAATAATCTCATCATCCCTTCCCATTATCTCTCTCTTTTCCTCCTCCTCCGTTGTTGTTGTTGAGAGAGATATCTCTCTCTTTTCCTCCTCCTCCGTTGTTGTTGTTGAGAGAGATGGATGATACCGCTGGATCAAAAGGTCGTCCACCTATGAATTACCTGGGTTGCCAGAGAGGGAGAGTCCCACGAAGACCCCTGTTGAACGCTCGGTTTGCTACACTAACGTGTTTGGTTTTGAAAACCTGTTGTTGTAGTTTGAAAGCGAAGAACTCGTGTTCAACAAATAAAATTTATACTGGAATGGAAATCTCAAGTCGAACATAGGGAGGCGAACGTTTGATTTAAAAACACGTGTCTGTTTTATTTGTCACAAAGTAAATTAATTGATTAGAACTATCTAACCATTTACAATAAATAGAAGGAGAGAGAGAATAAGAGAGAGAGAATATTACAAACAAAAACCAAAAAAGAGATGTAGAATGAACATGGAATTTCATCACCAGAAAGATTGTTCATTACACTAGAAAGTGGGAAAATGATTACACTAGAAAGAAGTAAATGTACTATAGAAAACAGTAAATCTATTCTAAAAAGCATTAAAAAGAATGGAGAGAAAAATATCCTCCTCGATGGTCGCTTGGAGGATGAGTCAGATGGGACAATGCCTGGATGAAGGAGAACGGGGCAGGATGAAGGGGGACAAAGCAAGAGAACGGGAACGGGGTAGCACATCATCGTCGTCGCGGGATCCACTTCCAAAAGGGGGATGAAAAATTGACTTTATCTTGTGAGAAGCATCCCTGGTGTGGGACAAGCTTCTCTTGAGCTTTGGAGAGGGAGAGAAGAGAAGGAAGGGATGAGAATTTCATATGGAGGGGGTCTCCTTTTATACTTGCACGGAGTGGGGGCAATTTGGTCATTACAACTATAAAAACATTAATTTAGGACCTTTAGTGATGGATAAAACCGTCACTAAAGGTCCGAACATGGCCATCGTGGGCAACGCGCGTGCTCGCTCACCTTCCACTCCTCAACGCATGTTCACCTCCTTTAAATCACGGCCGTTCGATCACGAGATCGAACGGCTGAGATGCATCCATTGCCCGCCTCAGCGGTGTGCCTCATCGCATGTGATGTCGCATCATCACCGCGTGTCTAATAGTGCGTGAGCACTATCGGGCACGCACAGCCATTCGATGACGATCCAACACTCCTCGTGCCTACTCGCCCGCACATGCTGATTCGAACTCGCATCTGAAGGCGACCGAGCGCCTTATCCACTGTGCTGCGTTCGTGGATGGGCGGGTGCCCGAACTTTTGAACATGCGACTAGGACCTTGGATCAAGATCCAATGGCCCAGATCATGCATTGGATTTTCTTTGGAGAGGCAGCGGCGATCCTGAGGGCCAATTGGATGGCTGAGATAGCACCACATGGTGCCATCTTGGCCATCCATCTTCTGGATGATGTAGATGGCGCCACGAGTGTTGGATTGAGTCAATTTTCGCGTTGTTAGGCTGCGATCGTCGGCCCAAATCAATCCGTGTGGTCAGATTTGTTGTTTGAAGTGTGGATTCACACCATCCTGGCCCTTGATCTTCTAGGGTTCCCCGATCTCTATCTGATGCTACAAATGTCTAATTAGGGCGATCTTGGAGTCGTTCAACACCAATCGTTGCCCTGATCACAACTGTATGGTTGGATCTTCGATCCGAGGCCCAGATAAAAAGTTTTCCCTGTTCATGAACATAAAAGGAGACAAATAACCTCCATTTTATTCCAACTAATCTAAATGCATGATGATGCATGTTATGCAATATTTATACCATGCAATGCAATCCTATGCTTAAGAACATGCTTAAGTAGACATCTTAAGTAGTGTAAACATGTTTACATCATACCCGCATGCCTATCTTTTGCTAGTTCCTAGCAAAAACTATATGCTATTTATAAAAGAATCAGGTTGGATTATTTGGGTTTGAGTTATTTTCAATCATTAAGAAGATGTCTACTTAAGATCTGAACTTTCAAAGAGACAATAGTGCCCGAGTATCTGCTAAAATGCAGACCGCCTCAAGCCCTCGCCTTATTCAAAAAAAAATATCTTTTTCTCTTTTTCCTCTTTTCTATTTTTTTTTTGGATTTTCAAGTTTTATCGTTTAAGAGTGGCTTTCTACGGCCATTCAACTCACCCAAGATTTGATGAGAACCCTAAGATCTAAGCATCTTATTGTGAATGTGATAGACTCGTTGATCGGCAGTTAAAATGGACTTCGGATTTCTACGCCTCTAGGTGACCTAAAAAAGAATCCTGCCTAAAGGTGTATCTTTACAACTGATAGCTTTCTCCCTACTTTTATTTTTTTTACAGGGTCAACACATGGGTGAATCCAATGTATATCTCCCCGATTTATTCTACTTCTCTACTTCTTCCTCAGTGCTTTGGGAATTTTTAGTGCATTTATTGAGCTAGGTTCTGGACAACCGGTCGATGAGCTGTTACCACCGACAACTTGCCAGCCAAACTCGTGCGGCAAAGTGTGGCTTATTTCTTCTTTTCTTATCTTCTTTTCTTGTTCATTTTTTTTTAAAGTAGCTGGCTTCCCTGGTGTAAGATTTAGCTAAAGGTAGCAAAAAGAAAAGATCCAGTGACTGGGCTCTGGACAACCTACCTATGGGCTATTTCCTACGATAACTTGCCAGCCATATCACCCTATAAGGTTCATTAGCTACCCAATTTCCGTTAGAATCACCGAACAATGAGTCAGTGACAAGATAGTGTGTAGACGCTTAAAACTCAAAATTCCCTCAAATCAGAGGGTGGGTTGATAAGTCATGTACTTATCACCCAAACTTATTTACTCCAATTAAAATAGAATTTAGGTTGGCGAGGACTCGAAAAACAAATCCACATTTTATTGGATGCATGGGCTGATTAAGTCCAAAGACCTGAAGGGTCTTTGTGTTTAGATCATAATGTAGTATTTCCTAAGATTGAAAATTTCCTTAAACCCAAGTTCTCTTTCCTAATTCCATAAATTTTTTTTTAATAAAAGAAAATAAATCTATGGAGCTAACGAGTAAATTCAGAGATGAATATCCACCCCCCCATGCCTATCTAATGCACTATCCTCATTGTATTGAAAAGACAAAATCGAGTGGATGAGCGTAGAAAGCACCTGAATTGCGTAAATGTCAGGTCTGCTTCGAGATGAAAACTAAAAAGAACTGTATACATGCTGAATTTAGTGCCTTCAGCTAGGTACACTATAGAAAGAAGAGAAATAAAGAATTCACAAGTGCAGGTCAAAATCAGAATAAACAGAAGAAACCTCTGACCTGTCAATAGATGTCCACAAATGTGGACCATATTGTGATGTAGACCCATACCCATAATCGAGAAAATCTCAGGTTCTGGATAAAAATTACCCAAAACCTAAAATCAATATGCAAGCGGGGTCGGGCCTGTGATTTATGAGGATGAGACCCAAGACCAAAAAGTTAGGTTATAGAGAATTCAAACTCAAAATGATAATAATTGAATGTGTGCTTGGGTTTGGCATCCTCAGAACAAATGTCGTAAGGGTCCTGGTTTGATGGTTTCAACTTAATAGGAACCCTTCAACTCAGTCTTCTACTTCCTCTGGAACTTGCTTCCCAAATCAAAATTTCCCGGCTCCTATCCTCCTCATTCAGCATGTCAATTTCCAGAACCTCTTGCATATTAATCACCCCATCTGAAATCTCCAAGTCTAATGATGTGGCTAAATCAGAATTGACTTGGGTCTAATTATCTCAGAAACGGAATCATCGATAAGCTCAACGGGGTGTGCTTGACAATCAGGGCATTGGATTAAATACTCCAGAAAATGCAATTCTAGATCCGTAATGTTAGCCCTAATAAGATCAGTTTCGTCAGTTATTGGGCTATCAAGTGATCTATTAGATTCCTCAGGCCTAATTGTCTTACAGAAATCATATTCTGCAAACTTGTGTGAGACTTCGCAACATGAATCTTCACCATCAGAATCAAAGAAATCAAGACCCATATTAATGTATGTCCGAAAATCATCTGTCACTTTTTGTTCCAAGGTGACATATGTTTCCTCGTACCCTGGCTCAGGGATCTCAAGTGAAGAAATCAGATCGTCCTTAATTGGTTGCTCTAATTCAATCTGGTTAGCCTTGTTACACGTGTCCCCCCAACAGGTTCCTAAATGGGTTCTGACATTGGCTTTCCTAAAGGGAGTTCATCCTGGGAATCATCCCATGACTGAACTAAAGCAACCACAAATCTCATCCTCAATTTCGCTAATTTCCGAAGTAAAAACTCACCTGAGTTCTTATCCTTAACATCTTGGACCCAATCCAACAAATACTTGTTCAAATCATCAATCATTTCAATCAGAGGCTCTAATCTCTCAATGCAAGGTATTGGCTGAAGTTCTAAAGATTGTATGATATTCCTTAAGTTAGCCAGAACCTTATCTTGAACCTGGTTACCCTGAACCAAATGAGTTGGTTCAGGGTTGGGCAAGTTTGGGGTCAATGCAGGGGAATTAACGAATTGAGGTTCGTTATACCCTTCTCGATAATAGGTCATTTCAAATTGTTCAAAAGGTGGTGATGACCTAAAGACAGTGTAATCAGAGGATGGGTAAGGATCAGTGTATCATTCTTGATTGTAGATCGTAATAGGTTGTTCATGAAAGGTTGACGATCTATAATCGATATGATTCTGAGAAGGATAGAAATCACAATCATAGTGTTCAGGGTTAGACCCTAAACAAGAAGGTGCGGAACTGTATCCCCAATCCAAGTTATCACAACTAACTGATGGTTGATTACAGTACGAGTTGGGATAATCGTCATGTTGAGGATAATTCAAAGCAGGAGGGAAAGAGCAGGAATGCGTGTAATATGTGGAAGGATTCATGAGAGATGGGAGGAAGAAAGGCACCCTGCAATACAAACAATCAAACCTATCATTAAGTAGGCTAGTCTAAAGACCTACAGACTCGCAAAACCCATCTTGAGATAAAGGAATGATTTGATCTACTTCTGTCTATTCAATCCAACCAGTTAGAAGGAGGGACTGGGGAGAAGGTTCTTCCTTCAGCTTGCACCTTCGGTTCCTAGTGTACCCCATAGCCGCGATCGTTTGATTCTGCTCCCCTAGCTAGACATCAGATTGAATAATAGAAACAAACTAATCGAAAATAATCCCATTCTAGGCTCTGAAGAGCGAGTCAAATCCTTAAGGCCAATGTCTACTCTTTTTTATTTAGGGCTAGGCTTCAATGTGCTTTGGAATGTGACGGGCCCTTTATCTGGGTTGTGCCCTTATGATTGCATCACAAAAATAACCTGCAATTGTGTCCTCTTGTGCTATTTCCTAGCATTACTAGTGCATATTAGGTATCCATAGTGGCATTTTTAAAAATACACGCATGCATGCATTTAATTGAGAGGGGAGGAGAGTGAATAAATGGCCTCGCAATTCATGTATTCCTCAAGTGCTGCTTTGCAAAATTCACCATCTTTTTATTGTTAATTTTATTTGACTTTGAATTCTTCCCGCGGCAGCAAGGAATGGCTTCTTCTTCTTCGCACCTTGTCCTGCTCAACCAAGCTCTGCAGCCACATGCCCTACCAAGCCATGCACAGCCAGGGCATGGCTGTGCATGACTTCTTCCTCTATAAATTGATCTCGGCTTCTTTTTGCAAAGCAAAGCTTGGTCCACCAAAAAAAAAACCCAACACAGCTCTTCCTCTCCAGGCCGTCCCCTCCCCTCTCCCTCCATATGCAGGCCCTCCTCCTCTGAGGAGACACTCTACAGGCAGGAGCACCACACAGTGGTGCACAACAACCACAATGAGTCCACCACCGCCCAGCTCATCAGAGAGCCGGTGGGAATGGTGGTTCTCTCCCGGTTTCAACATCCAAGCCACTTCATCCATTGGAGCAGGAGCTTCAAGCTTTGAATCTGAAGCTCCGCACAACAGCAGCTAGGCCCTCCAGCACATGCCTGCAGGCCGCCCTCGCCTCCAGCGCTCGCCTGCAGGCGCCCTTGCCTCCCGCTTCTTCGCGCTGCACTCGCCTTTCCGCCCGCAACCGGCCACCGTGCGCCCCTGCAGCGGCCGGCCAAGCTTCACCGCGCATGCCAGCCAACACCTGCAGGCCAGCACGCACCCTGTCGCGCTCCTTTGCCCACGACCTAACCCTATCCATGCACTCTGCCGCGAAGCCCCGCCCACAAGCCAGCAGCTAGCGCTACTCTTCCGCGTGCATGCCCTGCCGTCCACACCCTCCGCACTCACAGCACTGGACGTAGGTGGTTGCGTGGCTCGCCCAGGCACTGTAGCTACTGGTCACGCGTTTCACTGCAACATTGTGGTTACAGTGGGGTGACCGGTAAGTTTCTAACTTATCTGGTCAGCCGACGGGCCGTAACCGCCGCAACCTGCATGTGCATCGTGCCCCTCATCTCGCTCTAGCGTCGGCCAGCGCGTCTGCCAACGCCCGCAGCCGCCTGCGTCTTCACCTACTCCCTTCTCCCACGCACGCCTACGTCTGCCCGCTCCAGCCCCTTCACGCAACGCAGTGTGCTACGGTTCACTCCCCTGCGCTTACTCCCTCCCAGTGCGCATGTCCTCCCGCATCTACGCTCCTGCGCGGGTGCGTGCGCCATCAGACATTGCCCACTGTTGCAGACGGCTTAAACGCCTCCTTCACTACAGCAGGAAGCTCTTCCTCCCTCTCTCTCTCTCTCTCTCACAGCACTCTCTCACTCACTCTCTGTCGACACTTACACACACGCACTCACAATCTCATGCACACACACACACACCTATACTCTACTTTACACATATATATATATGTGCATATATATGTTTGTGTATGTATATATATACTTATATACATATATCTATACATATATTAGTATTTATATAACTATGTATTAGTCTATATACATACATACTTATATCTATATATACATATATCTATATAGATATATTATTACCTATATAACTAAGTATAAGTATAGATACATATATATATATACATACATATATATACACCTACTTATACATATATATATATATATACAAATATACATACATATATACATATTTATCTATATAACTATATATACATATATATATATATATATATTTACACATATCTATCTACATATATGTATATACATATATTACTATATATATATATACTTACATATATATACATCTATGCAGGTATATATACATACATATACATATATATATATATACATCTATGCATATATCTATCTATACAAATATTTACATATATATATATATACATATATACATATATATATATACATATATAAGTACATATATACCTATATATTTATAACCATATATACATATAGATATATTTACATATATACATATATATATATATATATTTCCACATACGTTGTATTGAGGGAATATCTGCATTAGTTGCTAATATTCCCTGATACACGTGTACAAAAAGCGTGGTCACACACATCTTCTAGCATCCACCGTACACTCTGATAGCGATTTGCGCATGATTTGTAAAAGCGGGTTTTTAACGTCGTTGTAACACGCGAATCCGCTTACGCTTTTAAAATTTATATCCTAGATAGGGGAGTATCTAGGGTCGTCCAAGGAGGCAATATGGTTGCAAAATTGATTCTCTTGCTTGGAATATATCTCAACTTTCTTTTTGGTAATTTTCTATATACCATTTTTCTTTATTTTTGAACTAAGGCAACATGCGAACTGATGGCGGGAAAAGTGTTTACACTTCCAATTAAGTAAACAACTCTAAAGTAGCAAGTAGAGCCCCTCCCTAAGCTCACTCTAGGCAAGTGGAGACCTAGAATAATTAGGGAGAGGAAGTGAAGAATGCTGAAAATAAGCAAAAAGAAATGCAAACAAGATATGCGAAAAAGGCAACTAGATAAGTGATAAAGTGTTTAACAAAAATGCCTAGTAGAGGAATGCTTCTACTACTTGATAATTGAAGCAAAAGAAAACACAAATCCTCTAAATAGATGGTGAAGAAGAGGGCTTCTTGCTCCAAGGTTGGTGGCTCCCAAGCTTGAAAAGAATCCTTCAACTCCTTCCTTGCAGAACTCCGCCAAGGTGATGACCTCCAAGGCAAGCCCTAAGGGGGCGTGCCCTAAGTTTCTCTCCAAGGGTGGACGTCCACCCTAAGTCCTTCTCCCTTGCCTGGCTGTCCTCCTTGAAGTGGAAGAGTCCTCCTCCTTGGCGTGGCCCAAGTCGAAGAGAGTGGGGAGAAGAAGGCACCAAAAGGGCTGGTGGTGTGCCCCTTTAATCTCCTTCTCTACTCCTTCTCCTTGGGCGTAGGTATAGGTGGATGTAGGTAGAAAATACACTAAAGGAGGATGCCCAAAAATGGTGGTAGGTGGTGGCTTTTTATAGAATAGGAGGGGGGCTATGGTGACCTTTGAAATGGATGGCCAAGGAGCTGGTTGTTAGCTATGCTAAGCTAAGCTAAGATAAGCTAAGCTAGTTAGCTAAAGGTGGAGTGGAGGAGAAGGTGTTGGAGCTAGGGTTTGGAGGAAGGAGCTGAGGAGGAGAGTCTGGAGCTGGCTGCTACTGAAGAGGCTGGCATGGGGCTACTCTAGCTGGCTTAGCTTGCTAGTTCTTTGATAGCTACTAAGCCAAGCTAAAGTGAGCTAGCTTCTACCAAAATGGGCTGAGGTGAGCTAGGTCTGGTGCTCCCGGGGAGAATCAAGCTGGTTGAGGCAGCTAAGGTAGCTTAGCTCAACTGAGTTGAGCTAAGCTGAGTCCCCGGGAGCTGGACTTGAGCTTCCTGAGCTGAGATGAATTCTTCTTCAGCTAGCTGGAGTTGAGTGGAGCTGAATGTAGCTGGATCTGAGCTGGGGTGAACTCCTGTCAACTCAGCTGAGCTAGCTAGAGCTCCCTGTGAACTAGTGGGAGCTGAGATGGCTACACTCAGCTAAGTTGAGCTGGATCTGAGCTAACTTGAGCTAGGGTGAGCTAAGATGAACTCTCTTGAGCTGCCATCCAGCTGAGATTAGCTGAATGGAGCTGGGATGAGCTAACCCTAGTTCAAGTAAGCTAGGTTCCAGCTGCGGTGAGCTGGATCAAGCTGAGGTGAGCTGGATCAAGCTGAGGTGAGCTGGATTAGGCTGAGTTCCAGCTAGTCTGGGCTTCTCCTTCACCATTTGCCTTCTTGAGTGCTAGGGTTTTAGGGATCTGTGCATCTGTACATCCCTAATACTCACAAAAACTCATTAAAACGACAATAAAAAAATGCAACACATGCCTATCCTAATTTATGCCTAAATGCAGCCCAAAAACCCGTTTGCGGAGTAAAATCCTAAGAGCTAGGTTTGTTTTAATGCATAAGAATGATGATAAACTAGCGTTTATCACACCCCCATGCTTATCTTTTGCTAGTCTCTTAGCAAAACTTAAAACGGAATTTTTGGGAAATCTAATTTTTTTGACTTTGGAGGAGAAAAAGAGATCAATGGACCTTGGCAGATTAAAAACACTGGAGGTACGGGATTTGTTAAAGATAAACATCGGAATTTGTTTTTGGATTCAACCATTAGATAGAACAGGATCAATATATCTTCCAAAAAATTCTCAAATTAACCCCTTGTTAATTCGGATGACTTGAAATGTTTGTTTTTAGGAATTTTTTTTTTGGCTCATGAATCTGATTCTCAACTTGCAAAATCCTTTAAAACCTTGTGGCTGTGCTTGTGAAAAGCCAACATTTATAAGGGCATGTTAATTTATATATATATATATATAATTTTTTTTTTCTTTTTTTTTTCTCCCCCATGCTTATTTTTAGCTTAGTCTTACAACAGATGTGTTGGGATCATCATTCTCGTTACCATTTCTCGAGGGGGCTCTGGCACCAGTACTTCGAGATAGCACTGTCCATGACACCACCCAGGAGCTCACAACCCCAGAACACGATGCGGTGAAAAGGGACGCTCCAAACAAACTCAAGCTCTTGCTCCGACACTATAGGTAGAGCACCGTCCAAGACACTTGAGCTGCTAAAATGCGCTTTAATGCTCCGTCTAAAGATATGAAATGTAGATATGGAGCAACGCTGAGGTGGTAACATGTTGACATCGCGTCCTTAAAGGAGGCATTTTCCTCCTTCTCGGCGGTGGGAACTCAAACCAATGATCTGCTTCAGACTTTCACTAAGTCCAAACAAGGGAGTTTTTCAAATTTTTAGTTATTTTTAAGTGTTGGCTTGTGTGTGAAGAGTGACACAAGAAGTTTCTCAAAACATGCAAGTTTTTGAATCAGAAGCTAAGTCAAATAATTTCCATATTGCAAAATAGGATCAAGTCACCTGAACTATTATGAGTTCAGGTGGAATTTTATAGAAAGATATCTGATCTTGTCTAAAATAGACCCTGGAATTCTAATGATCAGATCCATATCCTCATCCTTAGTTTGCTAAGGATTAAATCCATTGTACCAAAAGTGAATTTTTCGACCTTAGTCCCGATTTCAAAATTTTTCCTCAAAAAGTTTTGAACATTTTTTATTTATATATATATATATATATATTTTTTTTTTTTTTGGGTATGCAAGCAGGAAATAAATTAAACAAAAATGCATGTTTTTAGGTTTTGAAAATCCTGAATCGATCGTAAAAATTTAAAAACACCCCCCCATGCTTAAGATATGCCATGTCCTCATGCATTAGGAGGGAAAAGGGATCACCTTAGTGATGACGGTCGGGTTTAGGATGAACAAAACCTGGAAAAAGAAGAAAAAAAGGAACGCAAGAAAATGATGGGTTACCTCCCATCCAGTGCTATCTTTTACGCCATTCAGCCGGGCGTGAAGGTATGCACGGAAGACGTAAGATCATGTAAATAATTGGACACTTGGATCCCCGCAGAAAAGGTGTCATCCTCTAGATCCCTAAAAAATTGATTAGAAATAATATTGGGATCAAAGTTGGATGGAAAATGATAAGTGTAGCCTGAGTCTGGCCATGGGTTTAAATTAGGTTGGGTGCCAAACTTAGGCGGGGTTGGTGGCAGGTCCATTAGAAAGGGGTCGGGGAAGGAATGGTGAGGATTGGGTGAAGTTAGTGTGGAAAAGTTAGGTGCGTGAATAGTGGGTGGGTTAGGGGGGTATCAGGAATAAATTTGGGGTCAAGACAAGTTTCCGGATCACAGATTTCGCCGACCACTGATTCTGAATCAGAGTCCTCAAAAAAATTATGGTCGGTAAGGGTATCTATTAACATTGTCTCCTCCACCATATTGGAAATTTCAGTATCTGAGTCCTCAAAGAAGTTATCATCATGGAATCTCCTGGAGGATTTAAAAATATCTAAAGTGATAGTTTGGCCTGCACAGTTAATATCCATTTTGCCTGTGTGGCAATTGATATTTGCCTTTGCAGTGGCCAAAAAGGGGAGTCCAAGGATTATTGGGGAGTCCAGTAATGATTCAGGTGCCTCAATGTCAAGAACCAGAAAGTCTGCAGGGAAGACACAATTCTGGACCTTGATTAAAACATCCTCGATAATCCCACGAGGTTTGATTATAGATCGGTCGGCTAATTGCAGGGTAACCTCGACGGGTTTTAATTCACCGATCTGAAATTCTTCGAATAAACTCGTGGGAATAATATTAACTGAGGCACCAAGATCAAGGAGGGCGCGATTAAATGTAGTGTCATCAATAATTACAGAAATTAAAGGCGACCCCGGATCTTTCATCTTAGGAGGCAGCTTACTCTGTATGACAGAGCTTACTGTCTCTGAAAGATGCACCTGTCGTAGATTTTTAGCCTGCCTTTTAGGAGTACAAATATCCTTCAAAAATTTAGCATAGGCAGGTATATATTTGATGGCATCTAGGAGAGGAATATTGATATGAACTTGCCCAAATAGCTCCATGAGTTCTTCTGTAGTGGGCTCAGATTTCTTTTTTTTGTTGGTGGTGGGGTAGAGAGCTTGTGGGAAAGGGACAGGAATCTTGTCTTGAGATTTTTGTTTTTCTTTTTCTTCCTGATGGGGAGGTGGGGAGTCAATTTGCACTGGTATCTTACCAGGTTCGTGTGAAGGCCCGGGGTCAGTGGTGGTTTTCCCACTCCTCAAAGTAACTGCATGTGCAGTCGGATTATTATTTAGAGGAGGTGGGGGAGCCTGTGATTGCAGAAACCTGGGCGGCTGCTGAGGTGGTGGAATAGGAGGAGGCTGATGTGGATAATGTGGATTTCTGCCCATATAATGGTTTCCTTGGTGATTAGGGTTGGGCATGGGTTGCGACGGAAGATGTCCTACAGGTCTTTGCGTGGGAGTAACCCCAATCTGATTGTTCAGATTTGTGATGTTGCGGGTTACTTCCGTCATTTTTGTTTGCATATCCTGCAGGGTTCGCAGCATCTGGGCATTGATATCTTGTTGGGATGGTCCAGGATGGAAGTTTGGATTCAACCCATACCCATTAAAATGATATGGTTGGGAGGAAACTTGATTATTCTAGGAGTAGTTCGGGTAATTTTTCCAATTAGAAGAATTTTTAAAGGGCTCCTGGATGGCAGAAATATTTTGAGCGGGGTTAAGATCAGGATAGTTGTAGTTCCCTAGTGAATCATGGGCAACCTCAGAATAATCAGCAGGGGTAGTGTTGAGATTGTGCAAATTTTCTCTTTGTGGAAAGTTAGGTTGGGTTAGATGTGGGTGTGGAGCTTGAGTTGAAGTGGCTAGTCTTTCCTCAATTTTCTTTTGATTAATATGCATCTGGTCGAGTTTTTGAGCAATCAATTGAAGATCGTGTTGGGTGACAGGGATAGATTGAGTGCCTATTTCATGAACATCGAACTGCGGGTTTTGGGTTCTGCAAAATGTGTTCATGGAAGCTTGATTAAATGAGTTTTCACTCATTTCTTCGAACAGGTCATAGGCACTTTCTGCATCTTTATTTAAAAAGTTGCCGCCACACGAGGCGTCGACAAACTGTCGGATTTGATCTTCTAATCCATGATAGAAGATTTGCACGAGCTGCCATAAAGGAATCTCCTGGTGCGGGCAACTTCTGAAAAGGTCTTGAAATCTTTCCCAAGAATCATGGAAAGTTTCACCAGATTTTTGGTGAAAGGTCGTAATAGATCTTCGTAAGGAATTGGTACGACCTATGGGAAAGAATTTCTTGAGGAAGGCACTCTTGAGTTGAGGCCATGTTGTAATGGGTCGGCCAATGGTCCTGAACCAATAAGCGGCCTTATCTTTAAGAGATAATGGAAAAAGCCGCATCAGCCATATGTCTTCTTGCACATTTCGGGAACGGGTTGTCTGTGCAAGAAGAGTTAGTTCTTCAAGGTGGCTGAAAGGGTCTTCCCTAGGAAGGCCATGAAAGTGTTTAATCAGGTTCAGGACGGCTGGCTTGATCTCAAAGTCCCCCTCCGGTATGACCACCCCTGGTCGTTCCTCATAATAAGACGGATCATAGAAATCTTTTAGAGGAACAACAGGCTGCTAACGGGGTGGTGGGTTTGGCTTTGGATTGGCTAGGTTTTGGATGTTCCTAGTCAATGTTTATTGATTGGAATTTAATTTATTAATCTGATCGGCCATCAATTTTAAAAGATCAGGTAGGGGGTCTTGATGTTGTGTGTGGGGCAACTCAAGATTGGGGAGCTCCAAGTGTGGGAAGTTACTGGTGGTTGGGTTTTGGCTGGAAGGGTTAGAATTAGGGTTAGAGGTGGGGTTAGAGGTAGACTTGGAAGGGTCAGTGGACCTATTTTGTTGTGTTTCCATTTTTTCAGGAGAAGACAGAAAAAGTGGTCTTTTTACGTGGGGGGCGAAATCAAATGGTCCTTCCAAGTGCGGATTTTGAGACCGTCGCCCGTGCATAAAATGGAAGAACGGGGAGGGGAGGAGAAGAGAAAGAGATGAGAGAAAGTGTGCAATTCAGACAAACAAAAACTAGACCTAACTTAATTGTGACTCCCTAATAATAACCTAAGACTTGGTCTATATAGGAAATAAGTAGTCAATAGTGAATATCCGTTCTATCAACAAATCTAGCCAAGTTGCTTAAGGGGAGGTTTGGGCCCAAACGTTTCCCAGGGAAAACCCCAGGTTCTTGTACAAACCCGCCTGGTGGTTTGACATGGCCCCTCAGCCTGAACACCAGATATAGATGACAGAATTGGTACTAACTAAAGAAAACTTAAGACCTAAATAGCAAGCCTAAGTTGATAAAGCCTTAGGGGTCAAGTTGCTACAAATTTTAATTAGGTCTAGGATTATATAGTGCACATGGAATGTGGAGGGCGTTTATTGGGTTGTTGCCCTGTTATTTGATTTTTTTGTGTGTGTGCAGGAATTGGAGAGTGGCTCCAATGAAAATCAAGTTGTCACACAATTTTTTTTTGTATTTTTGTCTTTTAGGATTTGATTTAATTGAATGTATTTTAGGGTTTCTTTAGTTAAATTTTCAAACAAGTTTGAAAACCCACAATCAAAGGAAAACAAGTTGTATGGGTGATTGTATATTTCCTTTGAATTAATCCTCAAAAGAGAAAGAAAGAAACCCTAAGCCAATTATCCCTAAGACAGAAATTTAACTACCAATGAGTTATTTTTTAGGCTTTCAGAATTAAGTAATGGTCCAAACAAGTCAAAAAACACCACTACTTTGAATAAAATCAAACAAGGATTCCAGAAAAGATTTTTGTAAGATTTTAGGAATTCGTTTGATAATTGTTTTGAATTTTTAATTGTACTGGTGTCAAAGTCCAGAAATAATACCTGTGGGTATTATGAACTTTCTAGTACTACCACCGACCTCAGAAAATTTTTATGATTTTATATGATATATAAAATTTCACAAGGATTCCAACAAGCTCAATTTCCCGAAAATTGGATGAGTATAAAAATTCTGAAAATTCGCGGACAGTAGCAAAATAGGAAGATAAGAGGGTATGACCTCTCTGCAATCCACGAATTTTTAAAAATTAAATACAAATCCAATTGATTTGAAATTTGTATCAGATGTTCCTAACTTAATTGGGAATCACCCTATGAAATTTTATGATTTTAGGAGGCCAGGGGTGTTAGGAATCGATTTTTCAAGTCCGGACAGAAATCTGGACCCGAAAATTAGAACACCAATAATTGCAATGGAGTGGTGTTAAAGAAGCATACAAGCAAACAATGGATTTTAAAATGCACCACTCCACTTAATTTAAGTGTTTAGGGTCCTGAAAGCCAAGTTTAATATATTTTTGGTAGTTTTAATTATTTATGTGACCAGAAAGAGGAACCAACCTGAATTTTCGCGGGAAGAAAAGGACCTTTGAGCTCTCTCTTCCAGATTCTCGCCTTCCCGCTGTAGTTCCTACACACACAAAAGAAAGAAAGAGAAGGGGATGAGATCCACTTCAAGCAAGAGAAAATGAGTTAATGCAAAGCCGTGCCTCCCCGGCAACGGTGCCAGAAAGTGATAGCGATTTGCGCGTGATTTGTAAAAGTGGGTTTTTAACGTCGTTGTAACACGCGAATCCGCTTACGCTTTTAAAATTTATATCCTAGATAGGGGAGTATCTAGGGTCGTCCAAGGAGGCAATATGGTTGCAAAATTGATTCTCTTGCTTGGAATATATCTCAACTTTCTTTTTGGTAATTTTCAATATACCATTTTTCTTTATTTTTGAACTAAGGCAACATGCGAACTGATGGCGGGAAAAGTGTTTACACTTCCCATTAAGTAAACAACTCTAAAGTAGCAAGTAGAGCCTCTCCCTAAGCTCACTCTAGGAAAGTGGAGACCTAGAATAATTAGGGAGAGGAAGTGAAGAATGCTGAAAATAAGCAAAAAGAAATGCAAACAAGATATGCGAAAAAGGCAACTAGATAAGTGATAAAGTGTTTAACAAAAATGCCTAGTAGAGGAATGCTTCTACTACTTGATAATTGAAGTAAAAGAAAACACAAATCCTCTAAATAGATGGTGAAGAAGAGGGCTTCTTGCTCCAAGGTTGGTGGCTCCCAAGCTTGAAAAGAATCCTTCAACTCTTTCCTTGCAGAACTCCGCCAAGGTGATGACCTCCAAGGCAAGCCCTAAGGGGGCGTGCCCTAAGTTTCTCTCCAAGGGTGGACGTCCACCCTAAGTCCTTCTCCCTTGCCTGGCCGTCCTCCTTGAAGTGGAAGAGTCCTCCTCCTTGGCGTGGCCCAAGTTGAAGAGAGTGGGGAGAAGAAGGCACCAAAAGGGCTGGTGGTGTGCCCCTTTAATCTCCTTCTCTACTCCTTCTCCTTGGGCGTAGGTATAGGTGGATGTAGGTAGAAAATACACTAAAGGAGGATGCCCAAAAATGGTGGTAGGTGGTGGCTTTTTATAGAATAGGAGGGGGGCTATGGTGACCTTTGAAATGGATGGCCAAGGAGCTGGTTGTTAGCTATGCTAAGCTAAGCTAAGATAAGCTAAGCTAGCTTAGCTAAAGGTGGAGTGGAGGAGAAGGTGTTGGAGCTAGGGTTTGGAGGAAGGAGCTGAGGAGGAGAGTCTGGAGCTGGAGCTGGAGCTGGCTGCTACTGAAGAGGCTGGCATGGGGCTACTCTAACTGGCTTAGCTTCCTAGTTCTTTGCTAGCTACTAAGCCAAGCTAAAGTGAGCTAGCTTCTACCAAAATGAGCTGAGGTGAGCTAGGTCTGGTGCTCCCGGGGAGAATCCAGCTGGTTGAGGCAGCTAAGGTACCTTAGCTCAACTGAGTTGAGCTAAGCTGAGTCCCCGGGAGCTGGACTTGAGCTTCCTGAGCTGAGATGAATTCTTCTTCAGCTGGCTGGAGTTGAGTGGAGCTGAATGTAGCTGGATCTGAGCTGGGGTGAACACCTGTCAACTAAGCTGAGCTAGCTAGAGCTCCCTGTGAACTAGTGGGAGCTGAGATGAGCTAGACTCAGCTAGGTTGAGCTGGATCTGAGCTGACTTGAGCTAGGGTGAGCTAAGATAAACTCTCTTGAGCTGCCATCCAGCTAAGATTAGCTGAATGGAGCTGGGATGAGCTAACCCTAGTTCAAGTAAGCTAGGTTCCTGCTGCGGTGAGCTGGATCAAGCTGAGGTGAGCTGGATCAAGTTGAGGTGAGCTGGATTAGGCTGAGTTCCAACTAGTCTGGGCTTCTCCTTCACCATTTGCCTTCTTGAGTGCTAGGGTTTTAGGGATCTGTGCATCTGTACATCCCTAATACTCATAAAAACTCATTAAAACGACAATAAAAAAATGCAATGCATGCCTATCCTAATTTATGCCTAAATGCAGCCCAAAAACCCGTTTGCGGAGTAAAATCCTAAGAGCTAGGTTTGTTTTAATGCATAAGAATGATGATAAACTGGCGTTTATCACACTCCACGCAGCACGTCGTCCTGTTGGTTGTCTTTGTAGACGAGGATCGATTCGACACCGTGCTACACTCCATCTCCGTCTCCACCCCCACCCCTTTATACATATATAATATATACATATATATATACTATAATTACTTTTTTTCTGCTTCTCTTTCCTGCCAATAAAACTATAAAAAAAATATATAAAAGGGAAAAGATAATCCTTGACTTATAGGTACTCCATCTTGGGAATAGCAAGAGCCGTTTTGGAACCCAGATTTGGCTCAAAGCCAAGAACCTAATTTTGAGGGTATGCCTCAAGAAGAAGAATTATCAGAAAAAAATCTAAATAGAAAAACACCAAAAACATAGTAAACGAACGGAAGAGATTCGTTGTAAGAAAGGCGTAGAAACTTGACTTCTAACCCCACTTCCCTGAGTTCGACCCAAGGCCTAAATGTGACCAAGATAAAATGAAGTAAGCCAGGTAAAAGATTTTGTAAAGAGATGGTTTGGCTCGATTTAGGTTAACCACTATACTTATTATAACGATAAAATCACCATATTAATACAACCTATACAGGTCCGACCACCATCCCCTTTCATGGCGCCGTTGTGGGGGAAGTGCATATTCAAGTAAGTTTCTATTCCATTCCTTTCATATTTTCTCTTCTCTCTTCACGAGTGTTTTTGTTTATTGCTGTGTAGGTGAACCTGTTGCAAGGAGAAGGCAGGCAGACGAAGTTGGAGACGTGAGCAGATCCAAGGCCGGAACGAGAGTGTGAAGACGCCGACACCGCATTGGAGCTTCGCACATGTTGCTGCACAAGTAGGTCTTTCTTTGTTAGCAACCTAGGTTAACTTGTCACCTTAATAAAAAAAAAAAAACTAAAAACTAGAAAAACTTCTTGCGATCTCTTGGAGCAAGTGGATTAAAATTCACTTGTTTGATTGTTTGCCTTTACCCCCACCACCCCGGGATTTCCGGCCAAACTTCACATAGCGAAGATCCAAGAATCTGGATTCTTGAGTTTTTCTCCGTGTGAAGTATTCTTTGAGGCAAATAAAAAGATTGATTGCCACCCCTTTTTGCCTCATTTATCTACAATTCGAGATCACCTTTTTCGTGGGAAGACTTGGAATTGAGTTGATTCCAACCCCAACACGACCTTTCACGTGCCTAAGATTCAATCTCGAATATTTCAACCCCAACAATTTGATTTTCTTCATTTTTTGCTTGAGCCTTGTGTGTGGAAATCATTTTTGGTGATTGGGAGCACTTGAATTGAAGTGCTTTGGCTCCCTTTCACACTAATCTAAAACTGATTCGTGCATCCACACATAGAAATCTCCATTTAGGGTAGCCCATTGCATTTAGCATACATTAACCAATTGACATTGAAGAAGGGTTTGTTGGGCTTAGAAGGAAACTTATATTCTCTCAAAAGCCCAGAGATTGGTTGAATTGGTAATTAAGAGAAATACTAAAATCCATACTACTTAAGGCTTAAGGCTGAATTCTAAAAACCATTCACCAATTAAAACTTCAATTCGGGGAGATTTCCCCGTTGCATTCTTGATTTACACACTTTGTAAAATCAATCACTTGGGCATTACCCGTAAATAAAGCCCTTCACATTCCAGAAGCACTTGATCCTAAGCCTCTAACTAAAATTGGTAGCAACTTGACCCTTATTAAGGATTGGAGGTCTAACTACCTGCGTGTAGCGCTTACGTGCTAGTGAGGGTTCCTGCATGCTATCGGGTGTCTAAGACTGCGGCAAACGGCCTTTTAATCTAGCCCGGTGGTTCCGCGGTGCTCGCATTCGGTACCGTAGTTCGTTATAGTAGGTAACTTAGATCTTTAGGTCTAAGGACACACTGTAGAGGTTAGGAATTTGATTGAATTGATTTGTCATCAAGTGTACCTTTGCGGCGTCATTTCTCTCATCTCTTTTCCCATCTTATCTCCCCAATTCTTCCTGTGGTAGTGCATGTTTGGGAGGAGGTCACAAAACCTTGAACTATTTGAATTGCCTGATAAATCTAGAAGAGAAGCCGAATCGTCCTCCTCCTCCACAAACATGGCTGCACGCCCACAACCAAATCCTGAGGGAGGAAACCACCCTCAAAACCCACCAGGTGGTGGAGCCTTAGACCCCATAACCTACCTTCAAGCCCAAATGGAAATGTATAATGAGCAAATTGAAGCCATAAGGGAAACATTGGAGGAAATGCAGAACCCTCCCAAACAGCAGGAGCCTAGGTCTCTTAGCTCCTATTAGAATCCCGCTGCTACAGAGACCATACGACAAATTCGGGTCCCCATGGGAAGGGATGACTTTGAACTGAAACCTACCATAATTGGCCAAATAAATTTTTAATTCCTTGGTCTTGGAAGTGAAGATCCTTTTCTCCACTTGGAAGACCTAACTCGATTAGCTGAAACTGCTAAACCTAGAAATACCGGGTTACCTATTGTCCTCATGAAAATGTTCCCATTTTCATTGCGAGATAAAGTGTCGCAGTGGTTACGCACCATTGGGAGAACCATCCACTCTTGGGAAGTGATGCGAATAGCATTTCTCAAGAATTTCTTCTCAATCGGGTGAACCAATGCACTTCGCCATGTTATCACCTTTACGCAACAAACCGACAAACAATTTCTTGAGGCATGGGAGAGATATAATGACCTCCTCAGGAAGTGTCCGTACCACGGTCTGCCTAAGTGGCATATAGCCCGAATTTTCTACTACGGGCTAAATGAGACTTTGAAGCAGATTGCAGACGCTTCTTGCGGAGGGAACTTTATGAATAAAGACGAGAATGGAGTATTCGAATTGTTTGAAAATATGAGCCAAAACTCAATGAACAATGCCTCCATTATCGCCTTTAATCGTACCAGCCAGCTCTGAAATGTCCACGAAGTTGACACGGGACCCTCCCATTCATCCACTGATCTTAGCCTTATCGCACAGAAATTGGATGAAGTCGCCGTCGTGCACAAGAAGCTGGGCGAGCTTCTAGCCAACCCTGCCTGTTCTGTGGCAAACACCCCAACCTCACCACTTTGTCACAATCCCAATTCTTCCAACACCAGGCTTATCCCAAGAAACCTCGTAAGACCTTCCTTACCGAGTGTCGGACCGAGTGACTCGGTAAGTCATGTGGATTTGGCTTCTGCTAGCTAGTATTTTGACACGGAGGGCCAAGCCTCCGTGTGCTCGGATGCATATTTACATGCGGACACGTCTTCTGCCATAGGAGATGCTTGCGCCTTGGGGAACAACCTATTCTCTCCCACTTATAACCAAGGCTGGCGACATCATTCGAACTTCGCATGGTCCAACAACCCGCAAAGCCAAAACTCTGTTGGTGGACCAATGCGACCGTCCTCACCCGTCATCCTAAGGGCCCAGTCTAATCCTATGGCGAATCTGCCATCAGGCCCTTGCGTACCGCAAACTGAACACGCATCAAGTCCTCTTGATAAATTGATGCGTATGATGACGTAAATGCCAAAGCTCCATGAAGAGAACATGACCTCTCTTCAGCACCAATTGGTGTAGCAGAATGCTGAGATCAGTCAACTACGCATGGCGACTCGATCTTAGGGTAGTCTTCCCACCCAGCCTGTTCCAAACCCACGAAATTTCGTACCCCGTGGTCCTCAACCACAGGTACGACCTTCTCAGGGACATGTTAAATGGGATTTCAGGCTAATCCCGCTGCAGCACCGCACTCCTATGTCCCTATTGCGAAATCTCCTCCGTAGTATGATCCCACTGGACCCGCATCATCCAATGCTATCACTACGAGGAGCGATAAGCAGACCGTCGATTCTCCTTGACCTGATCCTGGCCTGTCTTCTTCAGTGCCCTCTCCTTCAGGATGCGCACCACATTTGCAAGAGGACGATACACCCATATTGGAGCCAGAATTAGTTCCATTGCCTGAGGCTCTACTGAGGGAGCCAAAAGGCAATAAGAAAGATATGCAGGCCATTGATAACCTACGTAATTTGTTCAGGATTGTAGAAATCAAGGTACCCCTCCTTGAGGCTATCGACCACAAACCTACTGTCGCTAGATTTTTCAAAGACTACACAACACCTAGGCGATAGTCAAAGAAAACTAAGAATCCGGTGGTTCTCTCGCCTCATGCAAGTTGTGCTATAATGTCAAATCTTCCATCGAAGCAGAAAGATCCAGGCACACCACTTATTTCCTGTTGCATCAAAGGCTGCAGTTTTAACCGTGCCCTGCTTGATCTGGGATCTTCCATCAATCTTATACCAACCATCATGCTCAAAAAATTTTCCTTGGGAAATCTAAAACCCACCCCTATCACATTACATTTGGTAGATCGTTCTGACAAAATCCTTAAGGGTGTGGTGGAAGACGTGGTGGTTAGGGTCAACGGTCTCTGTTTTCCTGTTAACTTTCCTGTTTTAGACATGGAAGTTCCTTGCTCACTTTCTGATTGTCTGATCATCCTTGGTCGACCTTTCTTGGCCACAGCCTGCGCCCATATCGATTGCTAGTCGGGCTGTACTGAGATTGCCATTGTATCTGAAAAGCTCAAGCTTAACATCTTCAAGGCAGCCAAGAACTCTGATTGCGATTATATCGAGGATGACACGTCTGACGAGGATATGGCCATCAGCGTGTGTATCAGACTAATTGGGACTTATTCTGACTGTTGTGGATTACCTGTAAACATTGACGATTGCCTGACCGACACATGTTGTGACGTTCCCTCATCTCTCACAATTCTCGTACCTTCTCCTTACCAGACTTCTGACGAGGTTTTCTCCGCTTCCCATACCTCGTGGTATGAGTCATATCCGGGCTACTCACCGCCGGTCCACACTCTCGAAGATCGGATTCCCTTTCCTTTCCCGCCAAATCAGGAGTATTTGCAGCTCCACACTGGGACCTTGAGCCCACATCCAACTCACTGGGGCTATTCCCTTTTGGATCCATCTATCCAAGAAGCCCCTCTTGTTGGCCAATCTGAGGGCCAACTTCTTCCTCCTGACTTGTTCCCGATCCTCCTGGGACACTCTCATCCCAGGAAATGCCAGATCTTTCACCATCCACCGTCACTTTTCATACCACTGTCACGATCACTTCACTTTTCACTTCACCACCCACCATCCGCCCACCCTACCACCCTGCCATTTACCCTGCACCTCAGCTCTCCTTACCTGATCTTTCATCCTTCCTCTACGCTTCCCTGCATGCATTTGAGGACGTAGCATCGTTTGGCATGGGGCGGTGGATAGGCATCCATAGGATCCGGGTATTTTGTGGTATCATGCAATTTCCACCTATATATATATATAAAAAAAGAAAAAATTATGTTTAGTAATGATCTTAAGGCAGAAAAAAAAGTACAATAAGTGTTTATGGATATTCAACCACTGTTTTGAAGACTTTCGAGGTCACAGAAGCTTGATTCGCTCAGGCTCGGCTTAATTCATTTGAGCATTGACAAGATAGATCGGAATCTCTCCTAACTAAGGACGTATTCTTGTACCTGAGACACCAGTACATGATCCGTTGGTTTGCTTCTACTTGAGAGCCTAAGTAATCTTGGTTCGCACTACACATTTCAAGAAAGACCAAGTGAACATAAGATCCAACCCTAGTGTTCATTAGGGAAGGTGTAGTCCTTACCTGTGCGTGCAGGTAGACTTTTTATCCCAGACTTTAGTCTTGTGTTTAGGAGAGACTCTTTCCACCAAAATGAAACATGTGCTCCTCCAAATAATGTTGTAAGAGATATACTGACAAGTGTTTAAAAAAAAAAAAAAAAAGATATGCAAATAAGTCAGTATATCTCACAAATGTCTGTAAAGTCATCCCATACAAAAATTTTTCAGGGCAAGTTACAAATACCCTATTTTCTTTGAGCCACAAATGTCAAAAAATGGGAGTTTAGTTTCAATCATCTTTTTAAGGGTCAATCCGAAGACACGAGCTAAAATTGGGACCAACCTTTACTTAAAAATTCATGAAACCCTAGGCTTGAGTCTTAATATTCATCTGGTCAGTCTTGATCCTTCACTATGCACAAGCCATAATCTCTTGAGCTCTCGAGTACGGCAAAATCCTCTTGGGTCTTGGAAATCATACTTAAGGTTTAAATATCAAGACTCCTGGTTAGTCGAGAGACGATCTGAGACTTAAAATATTGGTAGTCTTCTCTGCAATTGGTTCTCACAATATCCAAAAATAAACACACCTATGTCGCCTCAGAAGAAAATCTTCAGCTTAAAGATCACTTCTAAATACAACAAAAAAATGTTTTGCTAGGGACAAGCAAAAGATAGGCATGGGGGCATGATTGCACAGCAAAAATACACCTGCAATTGTGCCGTCTTGTGCTATTTCCCAGCATTACCAGTGCATATTAGGTATCCATAGCCGCATTTGTAAAAATACACGCATGCATGCATTTAATTGAGAGGGAGGAGAGTGAATAAAATGGCCACACATTTCAGGTATTCCTCAAGTGCTGCTTTGCAAAATTCACCATCTTTTTATTTTTAATTTTATTTGACTTTGAATTCTTCTCGCGGCTGCAAGGAATGGCTTCTTCTTCTTCGCACCTTGTCCTGCTCAGCCATGCACGGCAGCCGCATCCCTGCCAAGCCATGCACAGCCGCATGCACAGCCAGGGCATGGTTGTGCATGACTTCTTCCTCTATAAATTGAGCTCGGCTTCTTCTTGTAAAGCTGAGCATGGTCCACCAAAAAAAAAACCCAACGCAGCTCTTCTCCTCCAGGCTGTCCCCTCCCCTCTACCTCCATATGCAGGCCCTCCTCCTCTGAGGAGACACTCTGAAGGCAAGAGCACCTCATAGTGGTGCACAACCACCACTGTGAGTCCACCACCGCCCAGCTCATCAGAGAGCCGGTGGGCGGGGTGGTTCTCTCTCTGTTTCAATGTCCAAGCAACTTCAGCCATTGGAGTAGGAGCTTCAAGCTTTGAAGGTCAATCTCCGCACAGCAGCACAAGTAGCAAGGTAGCAGCAACAGCAAGGCCCTCCAACGCATGCCTGCAGGCCGCCCTCGCCTCTAGCAGGCACCTACAGGTGCCCTTGCCTCCCGCTTCTTCGTGCTGCACTCGCCTTTTCGCCTGCAACTGGCTACCGTGCACACCTGCAACGGTAGGCCAAGCTTCAGCGCGCATGCCAGCCAACACCCGTAGGACACCGCGTGCCCTGTCGTGCTACTTCGCTCGCGACCTAGCCCTCTCCGCGTGCTTTTTCGTGAAGTCTCACCCGCAAGCTAGCAGCCGGTGCCACTCTTCCGCACGCGTGCAGAGGCATCTACGCCCTCCGCACTCATAGCACCGGACGCAGGAGGTTGCGTTGCTTGCCCGAGCACTGTAGCCACTATTCATGCATTTCAGTGGAACACTGCGGCTACAGTGGGGTGACCGGTAAGTTTCTCACTTATCCGGTCACCCGACACGTCGCAACCGGCCACAGCCTGCGAGCACATCCTGCCCCATGTCCCGCTCCAGTGCCAGCCCGCGAGTCTGCCAGCACCTGCACCCGTCGAGGTCTTCGCCTGCTCCCTTCGCCCGTGCACGCCTGCGTCTGCCCGCTCCAGCCCCTTCGTGCAGCGCGGTGCACTGCGATTCACTCCCCCACCCTCACTCACTCCCAGTGAGCACGTGCTTGCGTGCCAACGCGCCTGCGCCAGTGCGTGCGCCATCAGATGTTGCCCCACTACTACAGACGGCTTAAATGCCTCCTTCACTCCAGCTAGAAGCTCTCCCTCTCTCTCTCTCTCACAGCACTCTCTCACTCTCTCTCTGCCAACACTTACACACACACACTCACACTCTCATACACACACACACACACCTATACTCTACTTTATACAAATATATATATGCGTACATATATATATATACTTATATACATATATATATATACATATATCTATACATATATTAGTACCTATATAACTATGTATTAGTCTATATACATACATACATATATATATATACACACATATATACTTACAAATATACATATATTTATATACATATATATATACATATATCTATATATATATATATTATTACCTATATAACTAAGTATAGGTATAGATAAACATATATATATACATATATACACACCTACTTATAAATATATATATATATATATACAAATATACATACATATATACATATATATCAATATAACTATATATGCATATATATATGTATATATACACATATCTATCTACATATATCTATATACATATATTACTATATATATATATATAAATACATATATATACATCTATATAATTATATATACATACATATACATATATATATATATACATATATAAGTACATATATACCTATATATTTATAACCGTATATACGTATAGATATATTTACATATATACTTATATATATATATTTTTTCACGTTACTTACCATATGTTGTATCGCGAGAATATTTGCACCAGTTGCTGATATTCCCCGATACATGGGTACAAAAAGCGTGGTCGCACACATCTTCTGCCATCCACCATACTCTCCATGCAGCACCTCATCCTGTTGGTTGCATCTTTCTAGACAACAACTGATTTGACACCATGCTACACTCCATCTCCGCCTCCACCCCCACCCATTTATACATATATAATATATACATTTATATATATACTATAATTACTTTATTTCTGCTTCTCTTTCCTTCCAATAAAAGGATATAAAAAATATATAAAAGAGAAAGATAATCCTTGACTTGCAGGTACTCCGTCTTGAGAATAGCAAGACTTGTTTTGGAACCCTGATTTGGCTCAAAGCCAAGAACCTAATTTTGAGGGTGTGCCTCAAGAACAAGAATTATTAGAAAAAAATCTAAATAGCAAAACACCAAAAATAAAATAAACGAATGGAAGAGATTCGTTGTAGGAAAGGTGTACAAACTTGACTTCTAACCCCACTTCCCTGAGTTCAACCCTGGGCCTAAAAGTGACCAAGATAAAATCAAGTAGGCCAGGTAAAAAGATTTGTAAAGAGATGGTTAGGCTCGATTTAGGTTATCCACTGTACTCATTACAACAATAAAATGACCATATTAACACAACCTATACGAGTCCGACCACCATCCCTTTTCACCTTAATGATTGATTCATTTGTGTGTGCATGCACAACTACTGATTTTCAAGCAAGATTATTTTTGATCTAGTGAATTTTAGGGTTCAAATCTTGCTTAGTAGCTTTTAGGATTCAACTTTAGGTGTTTTCAAATAAGTTTTGTTGGCACACCAGGTTTTGAAAGCACATGTGGAGATGTTTTCCTTTAAAACTTTGAAGAATGTGGAGTGCCTGGTAAATCCCTAATAGTTGAACCTAAGTGGTAGCTACTTGATGAATTGATTTTAATTGAAGTGGTGCGGCCCAATGAACTCAAACAATTGGCCTGTTGCACCACTTAATTAGGCACACAAGTGATTTCCTAATCTGATTTCTAGTCAATTATGTGTTTGAATGTGTGTACCGACTCCAAGGATCGGTTTACCGATTGAGTTTGAAAATCAGATGAGGTTGTGTACCTCTGTGAGATTTTTTTTTATTTTTCTTTTTTTTAAATATGGAGGTTGGGGTTAGTATGGGTGTCAAACAACAAACAATCTAACCTTACAGTTTATAAGAACACCTAGGTTGATTGATGTTTGTGCTATTATGTTGTGGAATGAAATCTATTGGGTGGGAGGTGGGGGATATCTTACAAAAGCTTCCACAGCACTTTACTCCAATCTACCGCTTTTGCTCGTCTTGAAGAGTACCTACAATAACAATAAGAAAGGAGAGAAGTGAGGTAAATGATTTGTAAGTTAGAAAATGCAAAGAAAAAATCAAAGAGCGTCACCTCCTCGGCAACGGTGCCAAAATGTTGAACAATCAGGCTGCTACGCTAACGTGTTTGGTTTTGAAAACCTGTCGTTGTAGTTTGAAAGCGAAGAACTCGTGTTCAACAAATAAAATTTATACCATACGTTTGTTTTATTTGTCACAAAGTAGATTAATTGATTAGAACTATCTAACTATTTACATTAAATAGAAGAGAGAGAGAATAAGAGAGATAGAGAATATTACAAACAAAAATCAAAAAAGAGAAGTAGAACTAACATGGAATTTCATCATCAGAAAGATTATCATTACACTAAAAAGTGGAAAAATGATTACACTAGAAAGCAGTAAATCTACTCTAGAAAATAGTAAATCTATTCTAGAAAGAATTAAAAAGAACGGAGAGAGAAATATCCTCCTCAACGGTTCCTTGGAGGACGAGCCGGACGGGATGACGCTTGGACGAAGGAGAATGGAGCTGGACAAATGAGGACGAAGCAGAAGAACGAGAATGGGGTAGCATGTCATCGTCATCGTGGGACCGCTTCCGAAAGGGGGACGAAAAATTGACTTTATCTCGCGAGAAGCATCCCGGGTGTGGGACAAGCTTCTCTTGAGATTTGGAGAAGGAAAGAAGAGAAGGAAAGGATGAGAATTTTGTATGGAGGGGGTCTCCTTTTATAGTTGCAAGGAGTGGGGGCAATTTGGTCATTACAACTCTAAAAACATTAATTCAGGACCTTTATTCACAGGTAAAATCGTCGCTAAAGGTCCGAACGTGGCCTTCGTGGGTAGCGCCCGTGCCCGCTCGCCTTCTGCTCCTCAACGCACATTCACGTACTTTAAATCTTGGCGATTCGATCGCGAGATCGAATGGCTGAGTTGAGTCCATCGGCCGCCTCAGCCACATGCCTCATCGCATGTGATGCCACATCTTCGCCACACGTCTAATAGCGCATGAGCGCTATTGGGCGTGCACAGCCATTCGATGACGATCCGACACTCCTCGTGCCTGCTCGCCCGTGCATGCGGATTCGAACACTCGTCTGAAGGCAACCGAGCACCTTATCCACTTCGCTGCATGTGTGGATGGGTAGGTAGCCGAACTTTTGAACACGCGATCAGGACCGTTGGATCAAGATCCAACGGCCCAGATTGTGCATTGAATTTTCTTTGGAGAGGCAGCGGCAGTCCTAAGGGCCAGTTGGATGGCTGAGATGGCACCACGTGGCACCATCTTCCCATCCATCTTCTGGATGATGTAGATGGTGCCATGGGTGTCAGATTGAGTCGATTTTCACGCCGTTAGGCTGATCTGGTCGATCCGAATCAATCCGTGCAGTCGGATTTGTCATTTGAATTGTGGATTCACACCATCTTGGCCCTTGATTCTCTAGGGTTCCTCGGTCTCTATATGATGCTACAGATGTTTAATTAGGGTAATCTTGGAGTCATTGAACTCCAATTGTCACCCTGATCACATCTATACAGCTGGATCTTCGATCCGAGGCCCCAATAAAAGGTTTTCTTTGCCGATAAACATAAAAGGAGATAATTAACCTCCATTTTATTCAAACTAATCTAAATGCAAGATGATGCATGTTATGCAATATTTATAGCATGCAATGCAATCCTATGCTTAAGAACATGCATAAGTAGACAACTTAAGTTGTGTAAACATGTTTACATCAACCCCTACATGGTAAAGCGTCCCCACGGGTTGCAGGGTTTCCCCCACCCAACCTCTCTTGTCACTGAGATTCCAAGTAGACCGGAATGGGGACCTTGACCTCTTAAGTCTACCACTTTTAAGATCAAAGGTGCTTTTTAGTGTTTTCACTTCAATTTTTTTTTTCTTTTTTTTTGACCTAATTTCATGGTTGGTTGACCTAAAGGGTCAACTTCACCTGACCTACCCTAAAGATGCCAAATTGATGCTAGGTCAAGACCTAAAAATCACCCTGATTTGACTCTCAGCTTATTAGATGCAAGATTTTAAGATTCAGGTGATTTCAAAGCTTAATTTTAGGGTTTGTATTGCTTAGATATTTTCAATCAAGGGCTTGGGTAGTACACTGATGTGGGAGGGTTTGTTTTTATTTCAAACAAGCACGTGTGAACTAGCACTCCAAAACCCCTACTGTTGAAGCCCTAATTTGGTTCTATTTCCAATCCTCTATTCTTTTTTTTTTAGAAGTTCTCTTTGGATTTTAAAAGAAGAAGTGTGTAGTCCGCGGAGATTCAGAAATAAGCATGATTTCTACTAAGCATAGAAATTTGTGCAGTTGTCTCTTTAAAACTTACCTCAATTTCAATAAGTTTCGAAAAATCTTCGCAAAATTAGGAATCTTTTGCCTTAAAGATGGTAATTACTATAAACTAAAGGCAAGTGATTCCTATTTTGATTGCTTCCTTTTTTCTTTCAAGGATTAGGAGATGGATTTTAGGGAAGAAGAGAGATTACCCGCCCTGGAGCAGTTGACTTGTCCGGGAGATTGATAAACGCCAGTTTATCATCATTGTTATGCATTAAAACAAATCTAGCTCTTAGGATTTTACTCCACAAATGGACTTTTGGGCTACATTGAGGCATTAATTAGGTTAGGCATGCATTGCATTTTTTATTGCCTTTTTGATGTGTTTTCGTGAGTGTTAGGGATGAACAGATATACTGATCCCTGAAACCCTAGCACTCAAGAAGGCAAAAGTTGATGGAGGAGCTCAGACTAATTGGAACTCAGCTTGATCCAGCTCACCACAGTTGGAACCTAGTTCACTTGGACTAGGGTTAGCTCATCGCAGCTCCATTCAGCTAATCTCAGCTGAATGGCAACTCAAGAGAGCTCATCTTAGCTCACCAGAGCTCAGGTCAGGTCGGATCCAACTCAACTAAGTTGAGTCTAGCTCATCTCAGCTCCAACTAGTCCACAGGGAGCACTAGCTAGCTCAGCTGAGTTGACTGGAGTTCACCCCAGCTTAGATCCAACAACATCCTGCTCTACTCAACTCCAACCAGTTGAGATGAATTCATCCCAGCTTAGGAAGCTCAAGTCTAGCTCTCGGGGACTCAGCTTAGCTCAACTTAGTTAAGCTAAACTACCTTAGTTGCCTCAACCAGCTTGATCAACCTCGGGAGCACCAGACCCAACTCACCTCAGCTCATTATGATAGAAGCCAGCTTACTTTAGCTTGGCTTAGTAGCTAGCAAAGAACTAGCAAGCTAAGCCAGGTAGAGTAGCTCCATGCCACCCTCTTCTGTAGCTGCCAGCTCCAGTTTAGCTCCAGGCTTCTCCTCCTCGGCTGCTCTCCTCAAACCCTAAGCTCCACATGCATATTCCTCTACTCTGTAGCTAGCTAAGCTAGCTTAGCTTAGCTAGCAAACAGCTCCTTGGCCATCCAGCACCTTCAACTCAATCCTAGCTAGCTCCACCAACTTAAGCCCTACCTAAGCTAGCTATCCTACTCATTTTGGCGAAACATCTTCACCACCTTTCATCCCTCGACGAACCACCAAATGACACCAAAAGTTGGTGCCAAAACTAACCCTAACCACCTCCCTTTTGGTGCCAAATTTCTTCCCCTTCATCCACCATACACCTACCCACATAACCCATCCTAGCCATCCACATACCCCCTTCTAGAACCTTAAGGTGGAACCACTAGATAGCCTTCTAGAAGGACCATTTTGGTGCCAATTCTATAGGGCACCAAAGCGATAACTACCCCCCTTAGCACCCTTAGGTGGCGCCACTTATCCTTTGCCCAAGGATCCCCAACTACCCATTATATCCTATCCTAGCCATCCTTTCCAAGGGCCACCTATGCCCCCCTTCCTACACTATATACACCCACCTAACTTCCAACATTTTCTTCATCCTCCATTAGTGTGTACTTCCACCTACATCCACCTATACCTACGGCCAAGAAGAAGGAGTAGAGAAGAAGATTAAGGAGGCACATCACCCACACCCTTGGTGCCTTCTTCTCCCCATTTCTTCTCCCTTGTGCCATGCCAAGGCGGAGGAGTGCTCCACCACTAGGAGTATGGCCAAGTAAGGAGGAGCAAGGGTGGTGCACACCCACCCTCGAAGGATAGCATTGAAGGTGGTAGCTTCCACCTTGGTGGAGCATCTCAAGGAAGGAGAAGGAGGAGCCCTTTTCAAGCCTATTAGCCCCTAAGATTGGAGCAAGGAGCTTCCCCTCTTCACCAACAATTCAGGAGGACATGTGTTTTATTTGATTTATTGCAATTATCTAGTAGTAGAAGAATTCATCTACTAGGTTTTTCTGTAAAACACTTTCTCATTAATCTAGTTGCCTTCTTTGAAATTTCTTTTAGTTGCATTTTGATTGCTGTGATTCTAGCACTCTTCACTCCCTCTCCCTAATTACTCTAGGCTGCCACATACCTAGAGTGAGCTTAGGAAGAGGAATTACTTGTCACTTAGATGTTAGCTTAGTGATCGTAGTTATTCACTTTTTCACCAACAACTCGTGTTTTCCCTCGTTATTTCAAAACCCTAAAAAAAATGATATATTTGAAAAGAAGAAAAAAATGAATGGTGATTTCTATTTCCAAGCAAGTGACCTGAATTTTGCAAACATATTGCCACCTTTGACGACCCTAGATACTCCCCAATCTAGGATACAAGTTTGAAAGCAAAGCGGATTTATGCATTACAACGACACTAAATTTCCTAATTAACAAACCGCATATTTTTGCGACCACTTTTTGGCACCGTTGGCAGGGAGGTAGGGCTTTGCTTAATTTTGTTTTCCCTTGCTTGAAGTTGATCTCATCCCCTTCTCTTTCTTTTCTTAGGTGTGTGCAAGAACTACAATGGGAAAGTGGAAATTGAGAAGCAAAAGCTCAAAGTTCCTTTTATTCCCACGATTTTCGATTTGTTCCCCATTTCTTGTCACATTTAGGCTAAAAGACTACCAAAAAAATATTAAACTTGGCTTTCAGGACCCTAAACACTTTAATGAAGTGGAGTGCTGCCTATAAAACTCCATTGTTTGCTTGTATGCTTCGCTAAACACCACTCCAATCCTAGTATTGGTGTTCTATTTTTTGGGTCCAGATTTCTGTCCGAACTTGAAAAATCAATCCTCAACACCTCAGGCCTCCTAAAATCATAAAATTTCAAAAAGTGATTCTAAATTAAGTTAGAAGCATTTGTTCCAAATTTTAGATCAATTGGATTTTTTCCAAAAAATTCATGGACTATAGAATGGTCACACCCGCTAATCTTCCTATTTTGCTACTGTCCGTGAATTCTTAGAATTTTTTAGGTCATCCAATTTTTGTGAAATTTAGCTTTCTAGAATCCTTGTGGAATTTTGCACAACATATAAAATCACCTAAATTTTATGAGTCGGTGGCATTACTAAAAAGTCCAAAATACTCATGGGTACCATTCTGAACTTTGACACTAGTACAAGGAAAAATTCAAAATAATTATGAAACAAATTCCTAAAATCTTACAAAAATATTTTCTGGAATCCTTGTTTGATTCTCTTCAAAGTAGTGGTGTTTCTTGAATTGTTTGGACCACTACTTAATACAGAAAGCCTAAAAACAAATCACTAGTAGTTAAATTTCTGTCCTAGGACCAATTGGATCAGGGTTTCCTTTTTCATTTTTAGAAACAACAAAAGGAAACATATCTTTACCCATACAACTTGATTTCCTCTTGTTTCTGGAATCTCAAACTTGTTTGAAAACTTAAAAAGAAAACTCTAAAATTACACTAAGTTCAATCCAATCCTAAAAGATAGAAATACAATAATTGTGTGACAACTTGTTTTCATTGGAACCACTTTCCAATTCCTGCACACACACTAAAAATTGAAATAATAGGGCAACAACCCAATTAACGCACTCCACCTTCCATGTGCACACTAGTATTCTAGACCTAATTAAAATTGGTAGCAATTTGACCCCTAAGGATTTCATCAACTTAGGCTTGCTATATAGGTCATAAGCTTTCTATAGTTAATACCAATTCTGTCATCTATATCTAGTGTTTAGGCTGAGGGGCTGTGTCAAATGACCAAGCGCGGGTTTGTAGAAGCACCTGGGGATTTTCCTGGGAAACACTTGGGCCCAAACCTCCCTTTAAGCAACTTAGCTAGATTTGTTGACAGAACGGGTATTCACTGTTGATTACTTATTTCCTAAGTAAACTAAGTCTTAGGTTTATTTTTTTAGGGAGTCACACTTAAGTGAGGTCTAGCTTTGGTTGCTTGTGTCCACACTTCTCTCATCTCCATCTCTTCTCCTCCCCTCCCATTCTTCCATTTTATGCACGGGCGACGGTCTCAAAATCTGCACCTGGAAGGACCATTTGATTTTGCCCCCCGTGCAAAAGGACAACTTTTTCTCTCTTCTTCTTCTAAAAAAATGGAAAATCAACAAAATGGGTCCATTAACCCTTCCACTTCTACCTCTAATCTTACCTCTAACCCCACTAATAACCCTAATTCTAACCCTTCCACCCAAAACCCACCCACCTTTAACTTCCCACATTTTGAGCTCCCTAATCTTGAATTGCCCCAAACACAACATCAAGACCTTTTGCCTGATCTTTTAAAATTGATGGCTGAGCAGATTGATAAATTAAGTTCCAATCAATAAACATTGAATAAGAACATCCAAAACCTAGCCAATCAAAGGCCAAACCCACCACCCCGTCAACAGCCTGTTATTCCTCTAAAAGATTTTTATGATTCCTCATATTATGAGTGACCAGGGGTGGTTATACCAGAGGGGGACTTCGAGATCAATCCTGCAGTCCTGAACCTGATTAAACACTTTCATGGCCTTCCTAGGGAAGACCCTTTCAGCCACCTTGAAGAGCTGACTTTTCTTGCACAAATAACCTGTTCTCGAAATGTGCAAGAGGACATATGGCTGATGTGGCTTTTTCCATTATCTCTTAAAGATAAGGCTACTTATTGGTTCAGGACCATTGGCCAGCCCATCATGACATCGCCTCAGCTCAAGAGCACCTTCCTCAAGAAATTCTTTCCCATAGGTCATACTAATTCCCTATGAAGATCTATTACGACCTTTCACCAAAAATCTGGTAAGACTTTCCATGATTCTTGGGAAAGATTTGAAGATCTCTTAAGATGTTGCCCGCACCACGAGATTCCTTTATGGCAGCTTGTGCAAATCTTCTATCATCGATTAGAAGATCAAATTCAACATTTCGTCGATGCCTCGTGTGGTAGCAACTTCTTAAATAAGGATACTGAAAGGACTAATGACCTTTTTGAAGAAATGAGTGAAAACTCATTTAATCAAGCTTCTATGAACACATTTTGCAGAACTAAAAACCCGCAGTTCGGTGTTCATAAAGTAGGCACTCAATCTATCCTTGTCACCGAAGACGATCTTCAAATGATCGCTCAAAAACTTGACCAGATGCATATTAATCAAAAGAAAAGTGAGGAAAGATTAGCCACATCAACCGAAGCTCCACACAGTCCGCATCTAACGCAACCTAACTTTCCACGAAGAGAAAATTTGCACAATCTTAACACTACTACTGATTAATACCAGTATTCTGAGGTTGCCCATGATTCACTGGGGAATTACAACTATCTAGATCTTAACCCCACTAAAAATATTTCTGCCATCCAAGAGCCCTTTAAAAATTCTTCCAAATGGAGAAATTACTCGAACTACTCCTGGAATAATCAGGTTCCTTCCCAACCATATCATTTTAATGGGTATGGGTCGAATCCAACCATCCATCTTGGGCCATCCCAACAAGACATCAATGCCTAGAAGATGTGAACTGGTTGGGCATGTATCACGTGACAGAAATCGGGGTTTTGTTATTTTGGGGTTTTATTATTTTTTTTTTATTTTTGCAATAAAAGACAAGTAGAAAGAATCACAAGATAGAAATGGAACAAATATGATATATATCAGTCCAATGTCAATTACAATGAACTAGAAAAGCATAAAAAGAGAGGGAGGCGAGAGGAAATCTCCCGAATTGACTGTTCGGTGAGACAACGACGCTTGGTGGAAGCTCAGACGAAGGAGGTGAGGAGCGAGACGATGGAGGTGAGATGCAAGAGGACATCGTGTTGCGTAAAGCATCGGCATATATCTGGAATGGAGGAGACAAGACGGAGGTGATCTGCTACTAGAATGGAGGTGGGAGGACAGCTCCAAGGTGACCTATGAAGGGAGATGGGAAGTTGGAGGAGTATTTGGTGAGGCAGAGGTTCGCTACACTAATAGGCACCTTGGGAGCTTGAGAATAAGCTCTAATGGAGTGTTGGTAGGCTTGCTAAAACTTGGTAGTAGGTGGGAGTAGAGTAGGTAGAGATGGCTTGGAAGGGAGGGGGTGTAGGTCCTTTTATAGTGGAGGAGAAGAGGCAAAAATAGGTTTGGGACCATTAGTGACATCCAGGCCATCGCTGGAAACGTCGCTGTAGGTAGCTCATGCTCGTTGGCACCCACAGCTGGCTTTGCTGGCATTAGATGAATTGCCGATGGCTATAAGCATCGCTGTAAGCCCAGCTCATTCGTCGCTGAAGTCCACCTTACACTACGTTGGCGCCACGTTCGTGCCTTGCAGTGCACGTGCACACCCACTCCCTGGCGCTGCACTGCGTGCATGTGCGCCTACGCGCCCGAGTGCACACCTATGCTACTGTGCCCATGTGGTGCTGCATGCGTGTGCTGGAGGCCTCAGCTGTGCCAAGTGGTGCAGTCTGGGCCGTCCATGTTCTTCTCGTAGGGTTTATTATAGAGGCTGAATTCAGTCGATTTTCACGTCATTAGGCTACAATCATCAACCCGAATCCATCCACGTGGTCGGATTTATCATTTGAAGCTTCGAATTATGTCTCCTAGTCCCTTGGCCATTGATCTTCCTCGGACTGCATAGGGTGCTATAGGACTCCATTCGAGGCAATTTCAGAGGTGTTGGACTCTGATCATCATCTTGATCAGATCCATATGGTCAGATCGTCAATCTGAGGCTCTGAAATAAATATGCTTCTCTCCTAACCGTAAAAAAGACATAATTAACCTAAATCATATACAACTACTCTAAATGTAGAATGATGAATGCTATGCAATATTTATAACATGAAATGCAAATCCAAGCCTAGGAGCATGGATGAATAGGCATTTTACTCTCAACAAATGTGTTTACATCATACCCCCATGGCTATCTTTTGCTAGTCCTTAGCAAAATTAAACTATTTGCTTTGTATAAACTTAGAATTGGGATTAGATCACTTAGGCCTAAGTCATTTATTAATAGTAGAAAATTTCAACTAAGGTCCTAAACTACGAAAACTCAATAGTACCGGAGTGTCTGCCAGAATGTACAAAGCCCAAGTTCTCGCGTTATTTGAGAAATGAATATATATATATTTTTTATTTTTCTTCTTTTCTAATTTTTTTATACTTTTGGTGTTTGAGAGTTCTGGGATAACCTTTTACGGCTACCCGACCCGCCCAAGACTTGAAAAGGACTCTAGGTACTAAGCATCTTTGTGAAAAAGTGATCGACTCACAAAACGGCCGTTAAGACAAACTTCGGGTTTCTACGATCCTAGGTGACCTTGCCTAATTGTTTATCTTTACGATCAGTAGCTTTCTCCCTACTTTTATTTATGGGGTCAACACAAGGGCAAACCCAGTGTATATCTTCCCGATTTATTCTACTTCCCTGCTTCTTCGCTAAGTGTTTAAGGAATTATTGTGCAATTTTCTTTTGTGGCCTGGGTTCTGGACAACCGACCGATGAGCTGTAACCACCTACAACTTGCCAGCCATACTCGTGCAGTGAAGTGTGGTTTTATTTGTTTTCTTATTTTCTCCTTTCCTTTTTTTTTCTTGTCATTTTGAGTGTTTCTTTTTTTTTTTTTTAAGTAGGTGGCTTCCTTGATCTAAGATTTACCTAAAGGCAGTACAATGAAAATGGCCTTGTGACTGGGCTTTGAACAACTGGCCAATGAGCTGTTACCACCAACAACTTGCCAGCCATACCACCCAAGTCGGTACATTAGCTACATAATTTCCATAAAAATCACCGGAAAGTGAGTCAGCGTAAAAAAAAAAGTGTGCTGATGCTTAGGCTTAAAGTCCCTCCAAATCAGTGGGCGGGTTGATACGTCACAAACTTTTCATCCCAAATTATTTACCAAATTAAAATGAATTTTACTTGGTGAGGACTCGAGACAAGTCCTTGTTCAAGTGGACACCTAGGCTAATTAAGCCCAAAGACCTGAAGAGTCTACGTGTTTAGGTCCTCTCATATCATTTCCTAAAGTTAATAACTTCCAAATGCCTAAGTTCTCTTTTCCTAATTTCCTTTTCTGTCTTTTTTCAAATTTAAATTTTTTTTTTAATTTTATAAGAAACTAAAAGAAATTCTATGGAGTTAACATAATGATTTCAAGAATTGATTATCCACCCCCCAAGCCTAAATGATGCAATGTCCTCATTGTAAAAGTAAAGACAAAAAGGGTGGAGTAAACAGAATATCACTTGAGTGTTGTGAAAATCCAGTCAGCTCCGCAGAGAGGAGTGTATACACACTCACTAAGTTTAATGCCTTCAGCTAGGCATAACATGCATACAAAGAAGAAATTGAAAATTCACAAGTGCGGGTCAGAATCGAAATAAAAATATTGATCCTGAAGCCTGCCAACAGAATATGTCCACAGACGTGGACCAGATTTTGGTGCAGACCCATGCCCCAAGGTCGAGTGGTTCTCAGGTTCTGGATGAATATCACCCAGAACTGAAGGTTGTTGTGTTTGTAGGGCCAGGCCTGTAGTTTAGTGGTGCGCAACCCAAGACCAAAGTGTCGAACAACTGGTAAAGATGGTTCAATTGGTGCGGTTGTCCACTTAACATCTTGCTCAGAAAAATAATCAGTTATTTCGAGCTTGGGTTGCACCTGAAAGATATCGTAAGGGTCCTGGTAGAAACTGGGTGGTTTTAGGTCAATAGGTACCCTTAGATCCAAAATCAAACTTCCCTCAGAATTAGCCTCCCAAATCTTTGTTTCAACAATTCTATCCTCCAACGTCAACGGCTCCGGCTTCGTGACCTCTAGCATATTACTCACCCCATATGATTCTCCCAAGTCCAGAAATCATGGCTGAATCAAGATTGACTTAGGGACAAAGATCTCAGAAGTTAGCTCTTTGGGGTGCAGATGAGGACTGGGGTCACTGATTGAATCATCAAGATTCAGATCCTCCAAGTTAACCCCAACCGAATCCAAATCTTCAATGAACGGGCTATCAAATGGTTTATCAGATTCCTCATGCCCATTTGTCTCACTACAATCACTTTACTTATGTTCAAGTGAGACTTCACCAAAAGATTCTTCACCCTCAGAGTCAAAGATTTGATGATCCTCATTTATATATGTCTCAAAATCATAAATCATTTCTTGATCCAAGGAGACATAATTTTCTTCGTTTCCTGGCTTGGGGATCTCGGGTGAATCAATCAGTTCATCCTCAAATGGTTGCTCTAGCCCAACCTGGTCATCCCTGGTCTCAGGAAATGTATCCCCCCCGGTAGGCACCTGAGTGGGTTCAGACATTGGCTCTCCTGAAGGGGGTTCATCTTGAGAATCATCCCAAGATTTGACTAGGGCAACCACAAATTTCATCCTTAACCTCGACAACTTCCCAAGTAGAAACTCACCCAGGTCCCTATCCCTAACACTTTGGAGCAAATCAAATAGAGAACTATTAAGTTCATCAATCATTTTGATCATAAACCCCAGTGCTTCAGCGCATGTTGTTGGCTAGGCTTCTAAAGATTGTATGGTGTTCCTCAAATTAGCCAACACTCTATCTTGGATCTGGTACACCTGAACCGACTGGTTTGATTTAGCTTTGGGTTGAATCTAGGGGAGTAAAGATGTCGAGGTTCTCGGGCCCTTTCCTGAAAGTATCTCATTCTAGGTTGTTCAAAGGATGGTGGCGACCTCTATCCAGTGGAATACTGGGGAGGGTAGGTGTTATAATCATGATATCCTTCCTGATTGTAGATCAAGTTGGTTTGGTCATCGAAGGATGGAGATCCATAATCATTATAGCTCTAGGAAGGATAATAATCATAGTCTTGTTGTCCAGGGTTAGGTCCTGGACATTGAGGTCCAGATTCATATCCCCAATCAAAGTCATCTCGGCTAGTGGATGGGTAATTACAAGTCAAGTCAAGATAGTAATCATCTTGGGGATAAGTGGTGGTAGGTGGATAGGATGTGAAATGTGTGTAGGATGTGGAAGGGTTCATGGTCAAGTAAGGAGGGAAATCAGAAGAGAAAGGTGCCTTGCAATACAAAAATACAAGCTTGTCCTTAGGTTGGGTAGCCTAAAGGTCTATAGACTCTCAGAATCCATCCTAAGATTATAGACGATTTATTCTACTTATGTCCAGGCAATCCAACCAGTTAGAAGGAGGGACTGGGGAGAAGGTTCTTCCTTTGTCTTGTGCCTCCGGTTCCTAGTGTACCCCCTAGCCGTGGTAGTTTGATGCTACGCTGTTCCCCTAGCTAAACATCAGATTTACTAGTATAAGTAGGTTAATCGTGAATGATCTCAATCTGGATCCTGACGAGCAAACCAGTTCTTAGGGCCAATGTCTAATAAATTTTAGTTAGGCTTGGGACAATGGTGCTTCAGGAATGTGATGGGCCCTTTAGATGGGTTGTGCTCTTAATGATCAGTTAAAATGTGCGTGCATGCACAACTAGGGTTTTTAAACAAGGTTATTTGATGATGAGTTTTTTACGATTTAACCTTGTTTATTAGATTTTAGGGTTTAATTCTTAGGTTGGTTCAATCAAGGTTTAGTAGAACACTCCAAGTTTTGAAAGCATGGGTGATGATATGTTCCTTTAAAAGTAAAAAATACTGTGGAGCGCCTGCTTCAGCCCTAAGAATCAACCCTAAGTGGCAAGCTACTTGATGGATTAGTTTTAGATTGAGTGGTGCGGCCCAGACAACTCAATCAATTGGCCTATTGCACCACTTTGTTAAGGCACACAGGAATGCTTAACCTATTCAGATTTCTATTCACTTATGTGTGTTTAGTTGAAGTGTACTGGGTCCACAGGTCAGATCCCCATTAAGTTTAGAATCAGAGTGATTGTGTGCCTTAGGATAAGAAGTTGTGGGCGTTAAGTGTGTAGCTTTTAGAAAATCCCACAATCAGATAACACTTTTTTTTTTTTATTTATGTGGATGGCAAGGTGAGTGGAGGTGGCAAACAAACAACCAAATCTATGCTAGGGTTTATAAAAGCACCTAATTTGATTTGGGTTTGAGTTATTTGCTTGTGGAATGAAAACTAAGGTGTGGGTGGTGTGGGGGACAATTACAAACCACTCTACCAGCACTTTACACCAGTCTACCACATTTGGAACTCCATGCTAGGGTACTTGCAAGATAGTAGATCAAAGACAAGTAGGGTTAGTGCTATGACAATGCAAAGAAATGCAATAAACAATAAAGTAAATTCCGTTGCCTCCCCGGCAATGGCTCCAAAATGGTTGGTCGTGTTTCACGTGATAGAAATTAGGGTTACAAGTAACCCATCGTCGTAGTTGCAAAACACGTTGATCAGATAAAATTTATACCAAAACTCCAAGGGAGTCCCAGGTCGAACACAGGAAGGCGACGTTTACTTTACTTGAAAACTACGCTTCATTTCGTTTCTTTTTGGTATTTTGGGGTTTTGTTATTTTTTTTGTATTTTTTAAATAAAAGACAAGTAGAATGAATCACACGATAGAAATGGAACAAATATGATATATATCAATCCAATGTAGATTACAATGAACTATAAAAGCAAAAAAAGAGAGTGAGGTGAGAGGAAATCTCCTGAATCGGCTATTCAGTGAGACGATGGTGCCTGGCGGAAGCTCGGACGAATGAGGCAAGGAGTGGAATGATGGAGGTGAGATGCAGGAGGATGTCATGTTGAGGAAAGCTTCGGCATGGCTCCGGAATGGAGGTGAGAAGACGAATGTGATTTGTTACCGAAATGGAGGTGGGAGGACAGCTCCATGGTGACCTATGAAAAGAGATGGGAAGTTGGAGGAGTATTTGGTGGGGCAGAGGTTTGTTACACTAATAGGCACCTTGGGAGCTTGAGAACAAGCTCTAATGGAGCGTTGGTAGGCTTGCCAAAGCTTGGGAGTAGGTGAGAGTATAGTAGGTATAGATGGCTTGGAAGGGAGGGGGTGTAGGTCCTTTTATAGTGGAGGAGAAGAGGAAAAAATAGGTATGGGACCATTAGTGACATCCAAGCCATCGCTAGAAACGTCGCTGTAGGCAGCTCATGCCCGCTGGCACCCATAGCTAGCTTTGCTGGCATGTGATGAATTACCGACGGTTGTAAGCATCGCTGTAAGTCCAGCTCATGTGTCACTGTAGTCGACCGCACGCTGCGCTAGCGCCACACTCCTACCTTGCCGCGCCCGCGTGCACCCATGCACTGGCACTACGCTGCACGCCCGCTCGTGCACCCACACTGTTGCACATGTGCGGTGCTGAGTGCGTGTGCTAGTGGCCTGGGCTACACCACGTGGAGTAGTCTGGGCCATCCTTGTTCTTCTTGTTGTAGGGTCTGCTACAGAGGTCGGATTGACTCGATTTTTGCGCCGTTAGGCTGCGATCGTCGACCCAAATCCATTCATGTGGTTGGATTTATCATTTGAAGCTCCGAGTTATGTCCCCTAGTCCCTTGGTCGTTGATCTTCCTCAGACTGCATATGTTGCTACGGGACTCCGATCGAGGCTATTCCAGAGGCGTTGGATTCCGATCATCGTCTTGATCAAATCTGTATGGTCGGATAGTCAATCCGAGGCTCCAAAATAAATATGCTTCTCTCCTAACCACAAAAAAGGCATAATTAACCTAAATTATATACAACTACTCTAAATGCGAAATGATGCATGCTATGCAATATTTATAACATGAAATGCAAATATAAGCCTAGGAACTTGCATGAATAGGCATTTTGCCCTCAACAAATGTGTTTACATCATGAATCCTGCAGGAAATGCAAACAAAAATGACGGAAGTAACCTGCACCATCATAAATCTGAACAATCAGATTGGGGTTACTCCCACGCAAAGACTTGCAGGACATCTTCTGTCCCAACCCATGCCCAACCCTAATCACCAAAGGAACCAATATCCAAGCAGAAATCCACACTACCTGATTCAGCCTCCTATTAATCCACCACCTCAGCTGCCTCCCAGGTTTCCACAACCACAGGCCCCCCCACCTCCTCCAACTAATAATCCAACTACACATGCAGTTACATTGAGGAGTAGGAAAACCACCACTGATCTCAGGCCTTCACACAAACCTGGTGAAATCCCCAGCACTGTGCAAATTGACTCCCCACCTCCCCATCAAGAAGAAAAAGAAATACAAAAATCTCAAGACACGATTCTTATCCCTTTCCCACAAGCCCTCCACCCCACCGCCAATAGAAAAAAGAAATCTGAGCCCAACATAGAAGAACTCATTGATTTATTTAGGCAAGCTCAAATCAATATTACTCTCCTAGATGCCATCAAATATATACCTGCCTGTGCCAAATTTTTGAAGGAGATCTATACTCCTAAAAGGCAACCCAAAAATCTAGGACAGATGCATCTTTCGAAGACAATAAGCTCTCTCATACAGAGCAAGCTGCCTCCTAAGGTGAAAGATCCAGGGGCACCTTTAATTTGATGATACTACTTTGAATCGCGCCCTCCATGATCTTGGTGCCTCAGTTAATATTATTCCCACAATTGTATTTTGAAGAATTTCAGATTGGCAAATTAAAGCCCATCGAGGTTACCCTACAATTAGCCGACCAATCTACAATCAAACCTCGTGGGATTGTCGAGGATGTTTTCATCAAGGTCCAAAATTGTGTCTTCCTTGTAGACTTTCTTGTCCTTGACATTGAGGTACTTGAATCCTTACTGGACTACCCAATAATCCATGGATGCTCTTTTTTGGCCACTACAAAGGTAAATATCAATTGTCACATAGGCAAAATGGATATCACTTGCGTCGACCAAATTATCACTTTAGATATTTTCAAATCCTCCAGGAGGTTCCATGATAACTTTTCTGAGGACTCAGATATGGAAATTTCCAATATGGTTGAGGAGACAATGTTGATAGATACCCTTACCGACCATAATTCTTTTGAGGACTCTGATTCAGAATCAGTGGTCGGTGAAATTTGTAATCTGGAGACTTGTCTTGACCCCAAATCTATTCTTGGTGCACCCCCTGATCACCCTAACCGACAAACTATTCTTGCACCCCACTTTTCCACACTAACTTCACCCAATCCTCACTATCCCTTCCCTGACTCCTTTCTTATGGACCTATCACCAACCCCGCCCAAGTTTGGCATCCAACCTGATTCAAAACCATGGCTACACTTGGGCTACACTTATCATTTTCCATCCAACTTTGATCCCAATATTGGTTCTAATCAGTTTTCTTGGGATCTCGAAGAGGACACATATTTTGCAAGCATCCAAGTGTCCAACTATTTACATGATCTTCCGTCTTCCTTGCATACCTTCATGCCAGGCTGAATGGCGTAAAAGATAGCACTGGATGGGAGGTAACCCATCATTTTTCCTTCTTTCCTTTTTCCTTTCTTTTTCTAGGTTTTGACCATCCTAAACCCGACCACTCTTCATTAAGGTGATCCCTTTTCCCTCCTAATGCATGAGGACATTGCATATCTTAAACATGGGGGGGTGTTTTTAAAATTTGACAATCGATTTAGGATTTTCAAAACCTAAAAACATGCATTTTTATTTTCCTGCTTGCGTACCCAAAAAATATATAAATGTTGAAAACTTTTTGAGGAAAAACTTTGAAATCAAGACTAAGGATGAAAAACTCACTTTTGGTACAATGGAATTTAATCTTTAACAAACTAGGGATGAGGATGTGGATCTGATCATTAGAATTTTAGGGTCTATTTTAGACTAGATCAGATATCCTTCTCTAAAAATTCCACTTGAACTCATGATAGTTCAGGTGACTTGATCTTATTTTGTAATATGGAAACTATTTGACTTAGTATCTAATTCAAAAACTTGCATTTCTTGAAGAACTTCTTGTGTCAATTTTCACACACAAGCCAACACTTAAAAACAACTAAAAAATTGAAAAACTCCCTTGTTTGGACTTAGGAGGAAAATGCCTCCTTTGAGGATGCGATGTCAACATGTTACCGCCTCGACGTTGCTCCATATCTATATTTCATATCTTTAGATTAAACATTAAAGCGCATTTTAGCAGCTCAAGTGTCATGGACAGTGCTATCCTGAAGTATTGGTGCCAGAGCCCCCTCGAGATTTGCTAATAGGAGTGATGATCCCGACACATCTATTGTAAGATTAACCTAAAAATAAGCATGGGGGAGAAAAATAATAATAATAATAAATGAATAAATTAACATGCCCCCATAAATGTTGGCTTTTCACAAGCACGGACACAAGGTTTTAAAGGTTTTTGCAAGTTGCGAATCAGATTCATGAGGCAGAAAAATCCTAAAAACAAAAATTTCAAGTCATCTGAATTAACAAGGGGTTCATTTTTTAATTTTTTAGAGGATATATTGATCCTGTTTTGTCTAATGGTTGGATCCAAAAATAATTCCCGGTGCTTATCCAATGCCACCTACATTTAGATCAACCAAGGTCGCTTAATCTTTTTCTCCTCAAAAGTCGAAAAGATTAGATTTCCCAAAAAATTCCATTTTCCAAAAAACTAAAGTTTTGCTAAGAGACTAGAAAAAGATAAGCATGGGGGTGTGATAAATGCTAGTTTATCATCATTCTTATGCATTAAAACAAATCTAGCCCTTAGGATTTTACTCCTCAAATGGGTTTTTGGGTTGCATTTAGGCAATAACTAGGTTAGGCATGCATTGCATTTTTTATTATCTTTTTGATGTGTTTTTGTGAGTGTTAGGAATGAACAGATATATAGATCCCTGAAACCCTAGCACTCAAGATGGCAAATGGTGAAGGAGGGGCTCAGACTAATTGGAACTCAGCTTGATCCAGCTCACCATAGTTGCAACCAAGCTCACTTGGACAAGGGTTAGCTCATCCCAGTGCCATTAAGCTAATCTCAACTAAATGGCAGCTCAAGAGAGCTCATCTTAGCTAACCCTAGCTCAGGTCAGCTCAGATCCAGCTCAACTTAGTTGAGTCTAGGTCATCTCAGCTTCCACTAGTCCGTAGGGAGCTCTAGCTAGCTCAGCTGAGTTGACTGGAGTTCACCCCAGCACAAATCCAGCTACATCCAGCTCCACTCAACTCCAGCCAGCTGAAGATGAATTCATCCAAGCTCAGGAAGCTCAAGTCTAGCTCCTGAGGACTCAGCTTAGCTCAACTTAGTTGAGCTAAGCTACCTTAGCTGCCTCAACCAACATGATCCACCACGAGAGCACCAGACCCAGCTTACCTCAGCTCATTATGGTAGAGGCTAGCTTACTTTAGCTTGGCTTAGTAGCCAGCAAAGAACTTGCAAGCCAAGCCAACTAGAGTAGCTCCATGCCACCCTCTTCAGCAGCTGCCAGCTCCAGTTCAGCTCCAAGCTTCTCCTCCTCAGCTCCTCTACTCAAACCCTAAGCTCCACATGCATATTCCTGTACTCTATAGCTAGCTAAGCTAGCTTATCTTAGCTTAGCTTAGCTAGCAACCAGCTCCTTAGCCGTCCACCACCTTCAACTCAACCCTAGCTAGCTCCATCAACTTAAGCCCTACCTAAGCTAGCTATCCTACTCATTTTGGCACCACCTCTTCACCACCATTCACCCCTCAACTAACCACCAAAAGACACCAAAAGTTGGCACCAAAACTAACTCTAACCATCTCCCTTTTGGCGCCAACTTTTAGCCCCTTTATCCACCCTACACCTACCCACATAACCCATCCTAGACATCCACTTACCCCCTTCTAGAACCCTATCATGGCACCACCTAATAGCCTTCTAGAAGGCACATGTTGGAGGCAATTCTAAAGGGTACCAAAGCCATAATTACCCTCCATAGCACCCTTTAGGTGGCACCACTTATCCTTAGCCCTAGGATCCCCAACTACCCCCCATATCCTATCCTAGCCATCCATTCCAAGAGCCACCTATGCCCCCCTTCCTACACTATATTTGCCTACCTAGCTTCCCACATTTTCTTCATCCTCCATTAGTGTGCACTTCCACCTACATCCACCTATACATACGGCCAAGAAGGAGTAGAGAAGAAGATTAAGGGGACACATCACCCACCCCCTTGGTGCCATCTTCTCCCCATTTGTTCTCCCTTGTGCCATGCCAAGGAAGTGGAGCACTCCACCACTAGGAGGTCGGCTAGGCAAGGAGGAGCAAGGGTGGTGCACGCCCACCGTAGAAGGAGAACATTGATGGTGGTAGCTTCCACCTTGGAGGAGCATCTCATGGAAGGAGAAGGAGGAGCCCTTTTCAAATCTATGAGCCCCAAAGCATGGAGCAAGGAGCTTCCCCTCTTCACCAACAATTTAGGAGGACTTGTGTTTTATTTTATTTATTGCAGTTATCTAGTAGTAGAAGCATTCATCTACTAGGTTTTTCTGTAAAACACTTTCTCATTAATCTAGTTGCCTTCTTTGAAATTTCTTTTAGTTGCATTTTGATTGCTGTGATTCTAGCACTCTTCACTCCCTCTCCCTAATTACTCTAGGCCTCCATATGCCTAGAGTGAGCTTAGGAAGAGGAATTACTTGTCACTTAGGTGTTATCTTAGTGATCGTAGTTGTTATTTCTTTTTCGCCAACAACTCGTGTTTTACGTATTTTCGCGACCAGAGATCTTCTCATGAAATACCTCGCAAGATCACAGCAAAACAATAGGGCATGTAGTGCTCAAATAGAATAAAAAATAATGCAGAGAATAGTGATAAATTTCACGTTGCTCCCCGGCAACGGTGCCAAAATGTTTACAACACTCGATCGGGTTTTAAATGAGTAAGTCACATCGTGGTACTGTCGATCAAGCATTATAAAGGAATAAGGAGTTTTATAAATTGAAAACCTAAGTATCCAAGGTCAAACACAGGGAGCAAATGGAATTTATTCACTAATCTCAATAATGTAATTTAAACACTTAAATCTACTCAAAATCTAATTCAGAATATAATGCAAGAGTTTATGAATTAAAATGCAGCAAAAATTGAGAAGAATTGGATAAAAAAATATGTTTTGACTCTTCTTCCTTTGACTTTGTTCTTGAGCTTCTTCTTTCTTTTTTCTCTGACAGCTCTTTCTTCCTTTGATTTCTCCTTCTTCTTCTCTGCCTTTGCTTCTGCCTTCTCTCCTCTTTCCTGCCTTGCTTTCTCTGTCTTTCTTTTTTCCTTTCCTCTAACTTTGGCTTCTTGGCTTCCTTTACTGTCCGTCTTTGGTCTTCTTCTTTTCTTCTTACTTGATTTCTCTTACATAGTGCATTTCTCCTTCCATATCTTCTTCTTCCTTGCCTTTATTTCTCCTGCCTTCTTTTTCCTTCACTTTTCTTTCTTTCTCTTTCCTCTTCAGCTATGCTCGCCTTCCTTCAACTTTGCCATGCTTCTACCTTAGTCTCAGCTTCTTCATTCTCCTTCTTAGACCTTTGCCTTCAAGCCTCTGCCTCTTCCTCCTTAGCCACTCCTGCCTTCATCTTCCTTTCTTCCTTTCCTGCACATGCACACGAGTTCAAAGCCTATCCCCTACCCTCCCTGCATACACTCTCTCTCTATTTCTCTCTTGGGTTCACTCTCCCAGAGCCAGCCAAGTAATCGGGTCAGGTTATGTGTGCCTATGTCCAGGCGCACCGGCGTGGGTGGTGCGCAAGGAGTGTAGGGTTAATCGGGTCGGTCAGCCATGTCCGTGGGGGCGTGGGTCGCGGACGAGGCGGGTAAAAGTGGGTGAGGGAACCTCACCCCGTGTCTTGAGATGAAGAGAAGGAAACACAAATTCAATAAAAACAACTCGCTGGGCTCCTGAGTTTCCAAGGTTGGACTACAAGTCCCACCCGCTTCGCTCGCACACCTGTAAAAGGTCTTTTGCTCAATTGCTATAGCTGGGCTCTCCTTCAAGGGCAATTGCCTGGCTAAGTGCATGCAAAAGACCAACTCATGTTACCTGGGCTTATTCACCTGGAGCGCAGCACCTGGGTTGAAGCTTGCGAGCTCCTTGCCTATGCTTCAATGGCGGAAAGGTGGCTGAACCTGCAACTCAACAAGATGGCTTCACGTCCCCATTAGAACATACAAGTAGCTTTGCCGTGGCACGGTGAAGGTGCCGGGGTGGATGGCTGGCCGTGGGGCGGCCTAGGCATGCATTCCTAGATTGCTTTGTGGCAGTGGTAACGGGTGTGTTCGGTGGGCGAGTGTGGAGTTGTTGGCGATCAGTGAACGGGTGGAAGATGCTCAGTGGATGATGGTAGAGGTTTTGAGGGGTCTGGCAAGGCGTGTGGAAGTGCGGAGCGGTGGATGCACCTTTGCCGGTGGTCGGCCGGAGATGGAGAAGATGGTGGTGGTATGCGGCATCAAGGGGTTTAAAGTGAAAATAAAGAGAGGGGAGAGAAAGGAAGCGTTCTAACCTAAGTAAGTACATGAATGGGGATAGGAGGGTGGCTGGCCGTACCTGCCGCCACTGGAGAAGAAACTTCCAGAGGAGGGAGAATGATGAAGACGACAGGGTTGGAGGCACGCGCACAGGTATGGCGCGATGCGAAGGAAGGAGATGAAGACGTCTCTGCCACTGTAAATGTCTTAGAGCGACGAGAAGGAGGAGGAGAGATCGTCGGAGCCTGTTGGACACCTGGCGAAGGAGAGGGGACAAAATTAGCGGTGGTTTGCTGGCCAAGTCAGGCAGAAAATGTGCAGCCGGAGATGGTGGTCCTTTTATAGGTGTTGGTAAGGGCTCCTGTACTTGGAAGAGAAGCTTCCAAGTGCAAGAGTCCTCGGCGGAGTAGGAGTCAGGGAGATACCCAAATCTCTCAAGCTTTTGCATGAGAGATTGGGTGTGAATCAAGTCAGGGGATTGTGCTCAGATGGAAGGGAATTCTGCAGAGAATCTCCCTTCTAAATCTGGGAGATCTCTGAAGAATCAAGGAGTAATCCCCCTCAATTTTTTGCTGGAGTTGGACTCCACTTTAATTGTGGAGGGACCTAATTATAAGAGTGGTGAGTAAGTTAGGGGGGTCTACGCAATGAAGTTCAAAAGCTAGGGGGTCTCAATGTAATTGGGTGGACTATTTTGCAAAGCAGGTCAAGGTGACCACCCGTTAGGATACAAATCTAATTTGGACCTAAGGAATCCAATGGTGAAGTTGGATTTTAGGTTTGACCACATTTGGCTAGACATTTTACACAAAAACCCATTTTTGTTCAAATATCGAGCTAGGACACCAATTTAGGTCAAAATAGGTTCCAAAGGCCAATTTGAAGGTTCTAAACCCTAGGGGATATTTTTCCATGAATTTTAGTAGGTTTAGTTGATTTTTATCCTGACCATAACCTTGTTGAATTAAGTGAGGTTGTTTTATGGTTACAGAATGTCATTTAATTCTTAGCTCTCAAAATAACCCATTTCTTATTGAACCAAGTCACTTTTTATCTTCTTCAGACCATTTGACCTATGTTTAGTCCCTGAGAAATCCCGTTGATGTTCTGCAATAGTAAAATTTGCAATTTTACCCTTTATTTCATTGTTTCTTCTCAGAACAGTTCTTCCTTGAATTAGGCCCTTCTCTATGTTTTGTAGGAGCTTTTATTCTCTTTCTTTGGTCAAAATGAGCTAGTTAGTGCTCATGATGAGGTTCTCATCAGGAAGCTGGACACAACCACCAAAAAGGCCCATTTTCCTTTGCCATTCATTCATAAAATCCTAGAAAGGTTAGTCGGGAAAAAGTACTTTTGCTTTCTAGAATATTTTTTGGGATATAACCACATCCCTATCCATCCTGAAGACCAAGAAAAGAAAACTTTCACATGTCCCTACGAAACCTTTTCATTCCGTAGGATGTCTTTTGGGCTTTACAATTTGGGCTTTACAATGCACCCATGACTTTTCGAATGTGCATGATGGCCTTCTTTTTTGACATGGTGGGAGAATGTCTTGAGGTGTTCATGGTTGGTTTTTCCATTTTCGGAGATTCCTTTGAGTCATGCCTAGCTAACTTGGAATTGATCCCCAAGAGATGCATCAAGACACGATTGGATTTTATCTAGGAAAAGAGCCACTTTATGACTCAAGAAGGCATTGACTTGGGTCATGTGGTCGCTAATCAAGGAATTGACGTTGATAAGGCCAAGGTGGATGCCATCTCTAAACTTCCACCCACATCTATGAAACAAATCCGATCATTCCTAGGTCATGTGAGTTTTTATCGAAGATTCATCAAGGACTTCGCAAAGGTTTCTCAACACTTGAGTAAACTTTTGGCCAAAATCACATTGTTCGAGTTTGATGAATCATGCCAGAAGGCATTTGATTTAGTGCAAACGGTAGTCACCTGTGCCCCGATGTTGCAACAACTGGTCTGGACGATCCCATTTGAGATTATGGCTAACGCATCTGATTATGTGGTCGAGGTTGTCTTAGGTAAGAAACTAGATAAGAAGCCCTCTGTTATATACTACGCTAGCAAAACATTGGACAAGGCCCAGAGGAACTTTACCATTACTAGAAAAGAGCTGCTAGCAGTAGTCTTTGCTTTGGAAAATTTTAAGGCTTATCTTTTTGGTTCTTGTGTTATCACTTACATTGACCACTCGACCTTGAAACATCTCTTGGCCAAAAGGAATTCCAAGCCTCAGCTTATTCTCTAGATTCTTTTACTTCAAGAATTTGATCTTGAAATCAAAGACAAAGTCGGGGCACAAAACATAGTGGTGGAGAACCTTACATGAATCCTAATTGATTCTCCTTATCTGGATATCTCTATCTCAGACACTTTTTTGGATGAGGCTATCCCTACAGTCACAGGTATTCGAATTCCTTAGTTTGTGGATATCATTAATTATTTGGCCGTTGGCCAAATCCCCCTGGATTGGACCAAACAACAATGGGATAGACTTATGTCGGAGGCTAAATATTATTTTTGAGATGATCTTGAGCTGTAACACATCGATGTCGACTAGATTATTCGCCAATGCATCCCAGAAAATGAGTTCCACAGTATACTTGAGTTCTGCCATGCATCTGCGTGTGGTGGACACCTTTTTGGGAAAATGATGACGACAAAAATTCTGCTATATGGATTCTATTAGCCGTTGTTATTTAAGGAAGCTAAGGAAATCTCAAGGTCATGCACCTAAAGCTAGACACAGGGGAACATGGCCAAGAGAGACATGATGCCCCTAAACCCTATACTTCTCGTCAAAATTTTTGACATTTGGGCATTGATTTCATGGGACTCTTTCCTCCTTCATTTGGGCAGCAGTATATTCTAGTTGTTGTGGATTAGTTGTCCAAATGGATTGAGGCAATTCCCACCCGAACCAATGACCACAAGGTGGTCATCAATTTTGTGAAGAAAAATATCTTCAGTCTGTTCAGGATTCCTCGGGCCATTATCAGTGATGGTGGCACGCATTTCACTCATGCCGAATTCAAGAATTTACTAGCAAAATACAGGGTGAATTATCGAATTTCCATACCCTACCACCTCCGGACAAACGGACAGGCTGAGGTTTCAAATCGGGAGATCAAGAACATTCTCTAGAAAATGGTTAGGCCTGATAGGAAGGAATGAACCCAAAAGCTTGATGATGCTCTTTGGGCTTACCATACGACATATAAAATGCCTATCAGTATGCCTCCATTCTGTCTGGTGTTTGGTAAGGCGTGTCACTTACCTGTAGAATTAGAACACCAATTATTTTAGGCCATCAAGAAATGCAATCTTGACCTAAGGTTCGTCAGGAAGGTATATACATGTATAAATTCATCATAAAATGCTTATTTACGATAGTTCCTAGGCCTAGCATTGCATATCATGATGAAAATATTGCGCAAACATCCATTGCATTGCATTCATGATAATTGTATATTATGTACATTAATTTCGTCATTTTACAAGGCCAAGAGGCAGTGTGACATCTTTACAGGCTTCGGATGGAGAATTCGACCATATGGATGGATTTAGAGTGGTGATCGCAGTTCATCAATGATGTAAACACATTTATTGAGGGTAAAATGCCTATTCATGCATGTTCTTAGGCTTAGATTTGCATTTCATCTTATAAATATGGCATAGCAAGCATCATTCTACATTTAGAGTAGTTGTATGTAATTTAGGCTAATTGCATCCTTTTTATGGTCAGGAGAGAGGAATATTTATTTCGAAGCCTCGGATTGACGATCCGAACGCTTGGATCTAATCGAGACGATGATTGGAGTCCAACGACTCTAAAATCGCCTTGATCGGAGTCCCATAGCACCATATGCAGTCTGTGGAAGATCAACAGCCAAGGTACTAGGTGATATAATTCAAAGCTTCAAATGACAAATTTGACTACACGAATGGATTTTAGTCAATGATCGCAGCCCAACGGCGTGAAAATCGACTCAATCCTACCACTGTAGCAGCCCCGCAATGAAAAGAAGATAGATGGCTCAGATTGCACCACGTGGTGCAACCCAAGCCACCGATGCGCACGCACGTGCCACCGCACACACACAGCAACATGGGTACGCGCGCCCGTGCAGAGGCATCCATGCACACAGCTTAGAGCTAACACTTAAGCGTGCAGGCGCACGACAAAGAAAGCACACAGCGTAGTAGGTTGATCTTCAGGGACAGCCTAACAGACATTTAGTGACGCTTACAGACATCGCTAACTGTTCGCGGGTGCAAGGCTAGTTGCGCATGGTAGCGGGCATGAGCTACCTGCAGCAACACTTCCAGTGACGGCCTGGAGGTTGGTAATGGTCCCATACCTATTTTAGCCTCTTCTCCTCCTCTATAAAAGGACCTACACCCCCTCCATCCAAGCCATCTCTACCTACTCTACTCCCACCTACTCCCATGCTCTAGCAAGACAACCAGCACTCTATTAGAGCCTACTCTCAAGCTCCCAAGGCACCTATTAGTATAGCGAACCTCTGCCTCACCAAATGCTCCTCCAACTTCCCATCTCCATTCATAGGTCCCCTTGGAGCCGTCCACCCACCTCCATTCCGGTAGCAGATCACCTATGCCTTCTCACCTCCATTCTGAAGCTACACTGAAGCATTCCTCTACCCTACGTCCTCTTGCTTGTCATCTCTGTGATCCTACTTCCCAACTCCTTCATTTGAGCTTTCGCCAGGCACATCGTCTCACCAAACAGCCGATTCAGGAGATTTCTTCTCACCTCCATCTCTTTTTATGTTTTCTATATTATTGTAATTGACATTCATGCAATATATCAGATTCAATTCTATTGCTCTCTTGTGATTGATTGTCATTTTATTTCAAAAACAAATTAAAAGAACAAAACCCTAAAACACCAAAAAGAAACAAATCGAAGCACGATTTTCATTCAAAGTAAGCGTTGCCTTCCTATGTTTGACACGGGATTCCCTTGGAGTTTCAGTATAAATTTTATCTGATCACAAGTTTTGCAACTACGACGATGGGTAACTCATAACCCTAATTTCAAACATGCGAAACCCATGCGAACATTTTGGCGTCGTTGCCGATGAGGCAACGTATTTTTTTTTTGTTTTCTACACTTCTTTGCATTTACATAGCACTAACCCTGCTTGTCTTTGATCTACTATCTTGCAGGTACCCTAGCATGGAGATCCAAGTGCTGTAGACCTGATTAAAGTGTGGGTAGAGTGTTTCATAAGTGTCCCCCACATTTTACCCCCACCAGTTCAATTCGCCACACCCATAACAAAGACTTAATGTAATTAGGTGTTTGCATAAACCCTATGATAGAATTGTTTCTCTTGTTTGCCACATTCATACACCCTACCCTCACATTTAAAAAAATATATATAAAAAAGAAGATACTTTCTGTGGGATGAATCAATATACACACTTCATACACCTACATTTGAGGCACATAATCGAACTTGATTTTCATCTACTCAATCAGGATTCCGACCTGTGGACTCGTTACACTAAATGAACACTAAATCAGGTTAATCACCTTTTTTTGTGCCTTAATTGTTGGTGCATTTTGGACAATTGATTGAATTATTTGGGCCGCACCATCTAATTTAAAAGAGATTCATTTTGTAGCTGCCCCATAGGATTCAATACTTAGGTCAAGCTAGGCACTCCATATTTTCTTGATTTACAAAGGAAAAATACTTGAACTCGTGCTTTCAAAACTTTGATTGCCTCACAAAACTTGATTGAATATACCTTGTATTTGAATCCTAAAAGCTACTAAGCAAGATTTGAAACCTAAAATTCACCTCATCCTCAATAATATTGCATGAAAATATTTTCGTTGTGCACATACACACATTCTCGAACAAATCATCATGGGCACAACCCATTAAGGGCCCATCAAATTCTAGAAGCACCAATAACCCAAGCCTAACTAAAATTGATCAGACATTGACTATAACGACTGATTCAGTCATCACGGTCCAGATTGAGATTATTTATGATTAACCTGCTTACAGTAGTCAATCTCATGTTTAGCTAGGGGAGTAGAATCAAACGAGTGCGACTGGGGGATGATTAGCCCATATTTGTGGGCTATTTAAGTATTTATGTGCCTTGACATTAAGTTAATTTTAACATTAGATAGCATACATTATGATGTAATTAAATTAATTCATATTTATAGCGTAAGGGCATAATCCATTTGTGGCATCCATATCTAAATGCATTTAGAATTAACCTAGCATTGCATACATTTGAGTAGTTAATTAATTAGGTGCATTACATACATTATTTTAATTAACATAGAAGTTAAGGAGTTATGTATAAATAATCCTAATTATTTCATTATTTTTTTCTTCTTCTCCTTTTTGTAGGGTAACCACTCTGTCTCTGCCTCCTCCTCCTGTGCATTCACTTGACGGTGGCCTGTTTGAATTTCAAAATTTTGTTGCTGTGGCTACAAATGAGGAGGAAGGGTTGTCGTTCAATTGAGGCCACCACCCTTTCCTCACTGTGTAGAGAACCTAGTTTCTCATCCACTCCTCACCACTGGCCTCAACTGCGACAACGCGACTCCACCACCATGGGCGTGTGGTGTGACAGCCCACACCACCAATCAAAGTCCGTACATCACCATGCTTCTTCTTCATTAGCTCCTCAACCACCAGCACCATCCCTGCACACGTCCCTCACCAAGTATAGGAACCTCCCTCCAGCACCTCCAAGTGCGCCTCACCTCCTGCAACAGCTTCATTCCCGCGTGCCTGCCACTCACAGCAGCCTGCCCACACACGCTGCACCTCCACCGCAGCAGGCGCGCACCCACCAGCAACTCAGCACACGCATTCCCATTCCTCCACCCGTGCATAGAGAACACCCCATTTCCAACCCGCATGCGCTTCCCTATCTGCGTCCACACCTTCGCTTGTGCCTCCCTTGCTACACCTCTACCTGTAGCACCCGCCGTGCACCCTCCACTAGTAGAGCGTGCAGTCCTTGCCACCATAGCCGCACGCCCTCCAGTAGCAGAGTGTGTGCTCCTTGCAGCCACCGGCCCTCACCTCTACCTGCACATGCAAGAGTAGCAACACCAGCCGCCGCTACCGCTTCTCTCCTCCGTCCAATCGGCCCAGGCCATCTCACAACACGGCGCCGCCACCACCACGAAGGCCTTGCTCCACTCAACCTTTTCTTAGAGTAGCTCCTCAAATGAGCCTCTCCCCGAAGCACGTGGAGGGGAGAGGTATAATCCATTATTTTTGTGTGAATTTCTAGTTGCGAAAATTGCCAATGTTAACATTCATTTTTCTAATTTCTTTAATTAATTAAATTATGGTGAGGTTATGACTTTATGTTTATTCTTCTAGAGAATTGTTAAGCCTTATTGATTCATCTCCATGTGCATTACATTTAATTTTGAATTACATTTTAGTATGCATGCAAGTGAAAAGTGCATGGCATACCCATGCACATGGATAATTTTCTTAATTGAAAATTACGCCAACAGCATTGATTTCTCAACAAATTTATGGTTTAAATTCAGAGCAACAAAAGCATTGTTTGGTTTAATGAGTATTTCAGCGAACTTGATTTCTACCTAATTGTGAGTTTAAATAGGTCATTGCCTCTCTGTGGACACGACCCTCTCTTCTGTGAGTGGTTTAATTTTTATTTTAATTATTTTGTTAAGCAGTTTTCCTCCACTTTGATACTAAAATGACAAATCATCTTAATCATATTATTCGAAAGCAAAAATCGTCTTACTAGGGGGTACATCAGGAACCTAAGGCTCAAGCTAAAGAACCTTCTCCCCAGTCCCTCCTTCTAACTGGTTAGATTGCCTGGACATAAGTAGAGTTAATCGTGCAAAGTCTTAGGATAGATTCTAAGAGTCTGTAGACCTTTAGGCTACCCAACCTAAGGACAGGCCTATTTTTTTTGCTGCAGTGTCCCTTCTCCTCCCTGTCCTTCCAACTTCCTTCTAGTGTATGCTTCAAAGGAGGCCATTGAACCCTAGATTAGAAGGACCTTTATACCATCCTCGGAGGTGGAGGTTGACCTTTTGCCAAGCAGATCCCATGGCTGATCAACAACCACCACCCCCACCCCAAAACCAGTAGGAGCTGATTCAGAGACAGTTGGAAGAATTGCAGCAGATGCAGCAATGGTTCCAACGAATGAATGGTCAAGGCACTCGACCCTTGAAGGATTTTTATGATCCTTCAAATTATGAGGATCATCCTGGCGTTGTGATCCCCATCGGTGATGTTGAGATCAAGTCCCAGGTTTTGAGTCTAATTAAACACTTTCACAGGCTTGGCTTAAAGGACCCATTCCAACATTTGGAGGACATCATCACTCTAGTTTAGACCACCAAATCGCACAATGTGGATGAAGAACAGATGCTTTTGAGGGTTTTACCACATTCACTCAGGGATAAGGCTGCACATTGGTATCGTACCATTGGAAGACAGATTGCTACCTAGACAGCTTTGAAATCAGCCTTCCTGAAAAGATTCCTCCCAATTGGGTGAACCAATGAGTTGCGACGGGAAATTACTACTTTTACCCAGCGATAGGGGGAACCACTTCATGAGGCCTTGGAGAGATTCCAGGATCTATTCCGGAAGTGTCCACACTAGGAGGTGCCTAAATGGCAACTTGTGTAGATTTTTTATCATGGGTTGAATGATCAACATCGTAATCATGTGGATGCTTCTTGTGGAGGTGATTGCACAGCAAAAATACACCTGCAATTGTGCCATCTTGTACTATTTCTTAGCATTACCAGTGCATATTAGGGTTCTATAGTCGCATTTGTAAAAATACATGCATGCAAGCATTTAATTGAGAGGGGAGGAGAGTGAAATAAATGGCCTTGCAATTAACATTTTTTCCTCAAGTGCAACTTTGCAAAATTCACCATCTTTTTATTTTTTATTTCACATGATTTTGAAATCTTCCCCGCGGCTGCATGGAACATCCTCTTCTTCGCGCCATGTCCTGCTCCCCCTCTCTTTGCCAGCCTTGCAGCCGCATCTCCCTACCGGCCATGCTGAGGCATGCACAGCCAGGGCATGGCTGTGCATGTCTTCTTCTTCTTTAAAAGAGCTCGGCTGCCTTCTTGCAAAGGGCCTTGTCCTCCACCAAAGAAACACACAGCAGCTCTTCTCCAGGCCACCGTCTCCTCCCTCTCCCTCCATACACAGGACTTCCTCCTCAGAGGAGCCACTCTGCGGGCAGGAGTCTCCACTGTGGTGCACACCCACCACCGTGAAACCACCATCGCCAAGCTCATCAAGAGCAGGTGGGCATGGTGGCCTTCTTTCCTGTTTCACTTTGCAGCCATTCCAGCCATTAGAGTGAGAGCTTCAAGCTTTGAAGCTCAAAGCTCCGCACACAGCAGCAGCAACAAGGCGGCTGCAGCAGCACGTAGCAGCAGCCACCCAGCCCTTTCCGCGCACGCCAGTAGGCCGCCCTCGCCTCCCGCGTGCGCCTACGGGCACCCTTGCCTCCCTCTCCGCGTGCCCTGTCGCACTCTCTCTTCCGGCCGCAACCAATCGGCGCAGACCTTCTTCTGTGCATGCCAGCCCACGAGCACCAGCCGTAAACCGCCCGAACTCATAGCACCTGCAGTAAACAGTCGTGCGGCTCGGCCATACACTGTAGCCACTGTTCACGGTAGTCTGCGGAACACTGTGGCGACAGTGGGGTGACTGGTAGGCTTCTCACTTATTCGATAACCCGGTGCGCCCCAACCATTGTTCTCCCATGCACGTGTTCAGTCCCGCGCCTGCTCCACCGCCTGCTCGCACGTCTGCGTGCGTCCGCGTTGCCCGCACCCGCCCGCTACCTTTCGCCCGTGTACGCCTCTCAACGCAGCGCTGCGCGCTGCAGTCCTCTACGTGTGCCCACTCCCTCCTGTGCGCTCCTCTCTGCGTGCATACACGCCTACGTGCATGCGTGGAAGCCTCAGACGTCGGCCTTGAAGCTCAGACGGCTTAACCCGCCTCTTCTTCACTCCAACAGGACCGATCTCTCTCTCTCTCTCTCTTTCTCACAGCACTCTCTCCCTATCTCTTTACCAACACTTACACACATACACTCACACTTTCATACACACACAGACCTATACACTATTATAAACATATATATATATACGTATACATATATATTGATATAATACATATATTTAAATACATATATATATATATACTTATATCTATATGTAAAGTAGTCTGTATATAACTAAGTATTATTATATATATATATGCATATATCTATATACTTATATAAATACATATATACATATATATTTACATATATATATATACTTATACACATATATATATTTATAGATATATATATATATATATATACAAATATCTATCCATATATTAGTACTTGTAGAACTATGTATTAGTCTATATATATATATATTTATACACTTATATATATATATATAAATGCACATATATACTTACCTATATACATATATTTATATACACACACATATATATATATACATATATCTATATATATATTACTACCTTTATAACTAAGTATAAGTATAGATATATATATATTTATACAAATATACATACATGTATACATATATATCTATATAACTATATATACATATATATATATATATATATATGCATATCTAGCTACATATATCTATATATACATATATTGCTATATACATACACATAGATATATATACATCTATATAGTAATATATACAAAGATATACATAAACATTTATCTATCTATACATATATTTACATACCTATATATATACACATACATATATATACATATGTATATATACATATAACTACATATATACCTATATATTTATAACCATATATATATATATATATACGCATTTAGATATATTTTCATATTACTTACTATATGTGATATCGCAGGAATATCTGCACCAGTTGCTGATATTCCACGATACCCGTGTACAAAAAGTGTGGTCACACTAGTCTTCCACCATCCATCTTACACTCCATGTGGCACCTCGTCCCATTGGTTGCGTCTTTCTCGACGACGATCGACTCGACACTGTGCTACACTCCATCTCCACCTCCACCCCCTCCCCTTTATACATATATAATATATACCTATATATATACTATATTTACTTTATTTCTACTTCTCTTTCATGCCAATAAAAAGATTAAAAAAATATATAAAAGAGAAAAGATAATCCTTGACTTGCTGGTACTCCATCTTGCAAATAGCAAGACCCATTTTGTAACCCTGATTTGGCTCAAGGCCAAGAACCTAATTTTGTGGGTGTGCCTCAAGGACCAAGATTATCATAAAAAAAATCTAAATAGAAAAACATCAAAAATACAATAAACGAACAGAAGAGATTCATTGTAGGAAAGGCGTAGAAACTTAACTTGTAACCCCAGTTCCCTGAGTTTGACCCTGGGCCAAAAAGTTACCAAGATAAAATCAAGTAGGCCAGGTTAAAAATTTTGTAAAGAAGATGGTTAGGTCCGATTTAGGTTAACCACTATACACACTTCAACGGTAAAATCACCATATTAACAACCTAACAGGCTCCGACCACCATCCTTTTCTGGCACCATTGCCGGGGAGGTGCGCCTTTAAGTAAGTTTCTATTCCATTCCTTTCATTTTTTCTCTTCTCTCTTCACAGGTGTCTCTATTTTTGGTGTGCAAGTAAACCTGCTGTAGACGAAGTCAGAGACGTGGGCAAGTCCAAGCCGAGAACGAAAGCGGGAAGATGCCGACACCACACTGGAGCTCCGCACATGTTGCTGCACAAGTAGGTCTTTCTTTCCTAGCAACCTAGGTTAACTTGTCACCCTAATAAAAAAAAAAAACTGACAACTAAAAAAACTAGAAAAACTTCTTGGGATCTCTTAGGGCAAGTGGATTAAAATTCACTTGTTTGATTGATTGCCTTTACCCCCACTGCCCTACGATTTCCCGCCCTACTTCACATAGGGAAAATCCAAGAATCTTGATTCTTGAATTTTTCACCGTGTTAAGTATTCTTTGAGGCAAATAAAAAGATTGATTGCCACCCCTCTTTGCCTCATTTACCTGAAATTCGGGATTGCCTTTTTGGTGGGGAGACGTGGAATTGAGTTGATTCCAACCCCACCATGACTTTTCAACTTGCATAAGATTCGATCCCAAATATTTCAACCCCAACAAATTAATTTTGTTTATCTTTTGGTTGAGCCTTGTGTGGAAATCTTTCTGGTGATTGGGAGCACTTGAATTGAAGTGCTTTGTCTCCCTTTCACACTAATCTAAAACTGATTCGAGCATCCACACAGAGAATTCTCCATCTAGCGAAGCCCATTGCATTTTAGCATGCATTAACCAACTGACATTGAAGAAGGGTTTGTTGGGCTTAAAAGAAATCCTATACTCACTCAAAAACCTGGAGATTGGTTGAATTAGTGTTTCAGTGAAATCCTAAAATCCATACTACTTAAGGCTGAATTCTACAAACTATTCACCAATTAAAACTTCAACTCGGGGAGATTTCCCTGTTGCATGCTTGTTTTACACACTCTGAAAATCAATCACTTGGGAGTTACCCGTAAACAACGCCCTTCACATTCCAAAAGCACTTGATCCTAAGCCTTTAACTAAAATTGGTAGTAACTTGACCCTTATTAAGGATTGGAGGTCCAACTATCTGCGTGTAGCGTCTACGTGCTGGTGAGGGTTCCCACGTGCTATCGGGTGTCTAAGACTGGGGCAAATGGCCTTTCAATCTGGCCCAGTGGTTTCGTGGTGCTCGTATTCGATTCCGTAGCTAGTGATAGCAGGTAACTTAGATCTTTAGGTTGAAGGGCACACTGTAGAGGTTAGGAATTTGATTGAATTGATTTGTCATCAACTGTACCTTTGTGGCATCATTTCTCTCATCTATTTTCCCTTCTTATCCCCCTAATTCTTCCTGTGGTAGTGCATGTTTGTGAGGAGGTCACAAAACCCTGAACTGTTTGAATTGACTGATAAATCTAGAGAAGAAGCCGAATCATCTCCTCCTCCACAAACATGGCTGCATGCCCACCCCTTAATCCCGAGGGAGGAAACCACCCTCAGAACCCACCAGGTGGTGGAGCCTTAGATCCCATAACCCGACTCAAAGCCTAAATGGAAATGTATACTGAACGAATTGAGCCCATTCGGGAAACATTGGAGGAAATGTCGAACCCTCCCGAATGGGAGGAGCCTAGGTCTCTTAGCTCTTACCAGAATCCCGCTGCTACAGAGACCATAGGACAAATTTTGATCCCCATGGGCAGGGACGACTTTGAATTGAAGCCTAGCATTATTGGCCTAATAAATTTTCACTTCCATGGTCTTGCAAGTGAAGATGCTCTTCTCTACTTGGAAGACCTAACCCGATTGGCTGAAATTGTTAAACCAAGAAATATCAGGTTACCTATAGTCCGCATGAAAATGTTCCCATTTTAGTTGCGGGATAAAGCATCACAGTGGTTACGCACCCTTGGGAGAACCAACCACTCTTGGGAAGAGATGAGAATAGCGTTTCTCAAGAAATTCTTCCCAATAGGGTGAACCAATGCGCTTCGTCGTGCTATCACTTCATTTAAGCAACAAAACGGCGAACAATTTCATGAGGCATGGGAGAGGTATAATGACCTCCTCCAGAAGTGTCCACACCATGGTTTGCTTAAGAGGCATATAGCCCAGATTTTCTACTATGGGCTAAATGAGACTTTGAAGCAGATTGCAGACGCTTCCTGCGAAGGGAATTTCATGAATAAAGATGACAATGGAGCATTTGAATTATTTGAAAATATGAGTGAAAACTCAATGAACAATGCCTCCAATATCGCCTTTAATCATACCAACCAGCCCTGAAATGTCCACGAAGTTGACACGGGACCGTCCCATTCATCCACTGATCTCAACCTTATAGCACAAAAATTGGATGAAGTCTCTGTCGTGCACAAGAAGCTGGATGAGCTTCTGGCCAACCCCGCCCGTTATATGGCAAACACCACCTCTTCACCACTTCGTCACAATTCCAATTCTTCCACCACCAGGCTTATCCCGAGAAACCTTGTAAGACCTTCCTTACCGAGTGTCGTGCCAAGCGACTCGGTAAGTCATGTGGACCTGGCTTCTACGACCTAGTATTTTGACATGGAGGACCAAGCCTCCGTGTGCTCAGACGCATATTTACATGCGGACACGTCTTCTGGCATAGAAGATGCTTGCACCATGGGGAACAACCCGTTCTCTGCGACGTATAACCCAGGGTGGCGAAATCATCCGAACTTCGCATGGTCCAACAACCCGCAGTGCCAAAACCCTGCGGGTGGACCAATGCGACCGTTCGCACCCGTCATCCCAAGGGCCCGGTCTAATCCTATGGCGAATCCACCATCAGGCCCTTGCGTACCGCAAGCAGAACATGCATCAAGTCCTCTTGACAAATTGATGCGAATGATGATGGAAATGTCAAAGCACCATGAAGAGAAGATGACCTCTCTTCAGCACCAATTGGTGCACCAGAATGCTAAGATTTGTCAACTATGCATGACGACTCGATCTCAGGGCATTCTTCCACCCCAACCTGTTCCAAACCTGGGAAATTTCGTACCCCATGGTCCTCAACCACAGGTTCACCTTCTCAGGGATAGGTTCATCCTATTCTACAGGCTCCGAGCATTCCTCCAGGATTTCAGGCTAATCCCACTGCAGCACCTCGCTCTTATGTCCCCATTGCGAACCCTCCTCCGCCGTATGATCCCACTGGACCTGCATCGTCCAATGCTATCACTACGAGGAGCGGTAAGCAGACTGTCGATCCTCCTCGACCTGATCCTGGCCCGTCTTCTTCATCACCCTCTCATTCGAAATGCACTCCGCATTCGCGAGAGGACGATACACCCAAATCGGTGCCAGAATCATAGTCATTTCCTAAGGCTCTACTGAGGGAGCCAAAAGGCAAGAAGAAGGATACGCAGACCTTTGATAACCTGCATAATTTGTTCAGGGATGTAGAAATCAAGGTACCCCTACTCGAGGCTATCGACCACATACCTACTGTCGCCCGATTTTTCAAAGACTACACAACACCCAAGCGACAGTCAAAGAAAACTAAGAATCCGGTGGTTCTCTCACCTCATGCGAGTTGCGCTATACTGTCAAACCTACCATCGAAGTAGAAAGATCCAGGCACACTGCTAATTTCCTACAGCATCGAAGGTTTTAATTTTAACCGTGCCCTGCTTGATCTAGGATCTTCCATAAATCTTATACCAACCATCATGCTCGAAAAATTTTCTTTGGGAAATCTGAAACCCACCCCTGTTACGTTACAGTTGGCAGATCGTTCTGTCAAAATCCCGAAGGGTGTGGTGGATGACGTGGTGGTTAGGGTCAACAGTCTCTGTTTTCCTGTTGACTTTCTTGTTTTAGATGTGGAAGTTCCTAGCTCACTTTCTGATTGTCCGGTCATCCTTGGTCGACCTTTCTTGGCCACAGCCTGTGCCCTTATCAACTGCGAGTCGGGCTGTATCGAGATTGCCGTTGGATCTGAAAAGATCAAGCTTAACATCTTCAAGGCAGCCAAGAACTTTGATTGCGATTACAACGAGAGTGACAAGTCTGACGAGGACATGGCCGTTGGCGCGTGTATTGGACTAATTGGGACCAATTCTGACTGCTGCGGATTACCTGTAAACACTAACGATTGCCTGACCGACACATATTGTGATGTTCCCCCATCCCTCCCTATTCCCGTACCTTCACCTGACCAGACTTCTGACGAGGTTTTCTCCGCTTCCCATACCTCGTGGTCTGAGTCATATCCAGGCTACTCACTGCCGATCCACACTCTTGAAGACTGGATTGCCCTTTCTTTCCCACCAAATCAGGTGGATTTGCAACTCCACACTAGGACCTTGAGCACATATACTTCTCACTGGGGCTATTCCTTTTTGGATCCATCTATCCAAGAAGCCCCTCTTCTTGGCCAATCTGAGGGCTAACTTCTTCTTCCCAACTTGTTCTCCGATCCGCCTGGGACACTCTCGTCCCATGAAATACCTGACCTTTCACCATCCACCATCACTTTTCACGCCACTATCACGATCACTTCACTTTTCAGTTCACCACCCACCATCCACCCACCCTACCACCCTACTGTATACCCTGCACCTCAGCTCTCGTTACCCTATCTTTCGTCCTTCCTATACCTTACCTTGCATGCATATGAGGACATAGCATTGTTTGGCATGGGGGGGTGGATAGGCATCCATAGGATCTAGGTAATTTATGGTATCATGAAGTTTCCACCTATTTATAAATTTGCCAGAAAAAGAAAAAGGAAAAAAAATATATATATAGTGTTTAGTAAAGATCTGAAGGCTGAAACAAAAATACAATAAGTGTTTATGGATATTCAACCTCTGTTTTGAAGACATTCCAAGCCACAGAAGCTTGATTCGCTCTGTCTTGGCTTAATTCACTTGAGCATTGACAAAATAGATCGAAATCTCTCCTAACTAAGGACATATTCTTGTACCTGAGACACCAATACAGGATCCATTGGTTTGCTTCTACTTGAGATCCTAAGAAATCTTGGTTCACACTGCACATATCAGGAAAGACCTGGTGAACACAAGATCCAACCCTAGTGTTCATTAGGGAAGGTGGAGTCCTTACCTATGCGCGTAGGTAGACTTTTTATCCCAAGATTTTAGTCTTGTGTTTAGGAGTGACTCTTTCCACCGAAAAGAAAAAAAAAGTGTCCTCCTCCAAATAATGTTGTAAGAGATATACTGACACATGTTTCAAAAAAAAAAAAAGAGAGATGCAAATAAGTCAATATATCTCACAAAATTTTGTAAAGTCTTCGCCCTACAAGAAGTTCTTCAGGGCAGGTTGCAAATACCTTGTTTTCTTTGAGCCACATATGTCAGAAAATATGAGTTGAGTTTCCATCATCTTTTTAAGGGTCAATCCGAAGACATGAGCTGAAACTGGGACCAACCTGTACCTAAAAATTTGAGAAACCCTTGGCTTGAGTCTTAATGTTCATTTGGTCAGTCTTGATTCTTCCCTAAGCACAACCCATAACCTCTTGAGCTCTCGAGTACGGCAAAAACCTTCTGGGTCCTGGAAATCGTACTTAAGGTTTAAATATCAAGAGTCCTGGTTAGTCGAGAGATGATCTATGTCATGTGAGATTTAAAGTACTAGTAGTCTTCTCTATAATTGGTTTTCCCAATATCCAACAATAAACACACCTATGTTGGCTCAGGAGAAAATCTTCAGCTTAAAGATCATTTCTAAATACAACACAAAAATGTTTTGCTAGGGACTAGCAAAATATAGGCTTGGGGGTATGATTGCACTACAAAAATACACCTGCAATTGTGTCGTCATGTGCTATTTCCTAGCATTACCAGTGCATATTGGGGTTCCATAGTCGCATTTGTAAAAATACATGCATGCATGCATTTAATTGAGAGGGGAGGAGAGTGAAATAAATGGCCTTGCAATTAACATTTTTTCCTGAAGTGCATCTTTGCAAAATTCACCATCTTTTTATTTTTTATTTCACTTGATTTTGAAATCTTCCCTACGGCTGCATGGAACATCGTCTTCTTCTTCGTGCCATGTCCTGCTCCCCCACTCCCTACCAGCCCTGCAACTGCATCTCCCTACCAGCCATGCTGAGGCATGCACAGCCAGGGCATGGCTGTGCATGTCTTCTTCTTCTTTAAAAGAGCTCAGGTGCCTTCTTGCAAAGGGCCGGGTCCTCCACCAAAGAAACCACAGCAGCTCTTCTCCAGGCCATCGTCTCCTCCCTCTCCGTCCTTACGCAGGACCTCCTCCTCAGAGGAGCCACTCTACGGGCAGGAGTCTTCACTCTGGTGCACACCACCCACCATGAAACCACCATCGCCCAGCTCATCAAGAGCAGGTGGGCGTGGTGGCCTTCTTCCCTGTTTCACTTTCCACCCATTCCAGCCATTGGAGTGGGAGCTTCAAGCTTTGAAGCTCAAAGCTCCGCACGCAGCAGTAGCTGCCCAGCCCTTTCAGCGAATGGCAGCAGGCCACCCATGCCTCCCGCACGCGCCTGCAGGCGCCCTTGAGTCCCTCTCCGCGCTCCCTGTCGCGCTCTCTCTTCCGCCCGAAACCAGTCGGTGCAAATCTACTTCCGCGCGTGCCAGCCCGCGCGCGCGAGCCACAAGCCGCCAGCACTCACAGCACCTGCAGCAAGCGGTCGCGCGGCTTGGCCATACACTGTAGCCACAGTTCATTCCAGTTTGCGGAACACTATGGCTAAACTGGGGTGACTGGTATCCTTATCACTTATCTGGTCACTCGGCGTGTGGCTACCGCATTTCGTTCGTGCACGCATTCAATCCCGCGCCCGGTCCAACGCTGGCCCGCACGTCTGCGTGCATCCGCATCGCCCACACCTGCTGGCTCCTTCGCCTGTTCCCTTTCACCTGCGTACACCTTTCAGTGCAACGCTGCGCACTGCGGTCCTCTGCATGCACCCACTCCCTCCACCACGCTCCTCTCTGCGTGCATACGTGCCTGCGTCGCGTGTGGAATCCTCAAACATCAACCCTGAAGCTCAGACGGCTTAACCTGCCTCTTCTTCACTCCAGTAGGACCGATCTCTCTCTTGCTCTCTCTCTTTCTTTCTCACAGCACTCTCTCCCTATCACTTTACCAATGCTTACACACATACACTCAGACTTTCAGACACACACACACACACACCTATACACTATTTTATACATATATATTGATATACAAACATATATTTATATATATATATATATATGTATATACTTATATCTATATATATAGTAGTATGTATATAACTAAGTATTAGTATACATATATATATATACATATATCTATATACTTATATATATATATATATATACATTTATATTTACATATATACATATACTTATATACATATATTTGTAGTTTTATAACTGTGTATTACTCTATATATATATATCTATATACTTTTATATATATATATATATACGCATATATACTTACCTATATACATATATTTATATACATATATATATATATACATATATCTATATATATATTATTGCCTATATAACTAAGTACAAGTATAGATACATATATATATATATATACATATATACACACCTACTTATACATATATATATATATACATATCTAGCTACATATATCTATATATACATATATTACTATATACATATACATACATATACATATTCATATATCAATCTGTACATATATTTACATACCTATATATATACATATGCATCTATATACATATATATATATAAACATATAACTACATATATACCTATATATTTATAACCATATATATATATACATATACATATATTTTCATATTACTTACTGTACGTGGTATTGTGGGAATATCTGCACCAGTTGCTGATATTCCTCGATACTCGCGTACAAAAAGCGTGGTCACACTCATCTTCCACCATCCATCTTGCACTCCACTTGGCACCTCCTCCTGTTGGTTGCGTCTTTCTAGACGACGACCGACTCGACACCGAGCTACACTCCACCTCTGCCTCCACCCCCACCCCTTTATACATTTATAATATATACCTATATATATATACTATATTTAATTTATTTCAGCTTCTCTTTCATGCCAATAAAAAGATAAAAAAATATATAAAAGAGAAGATAATCCTTGACTTCCTGGTACTCTGTCTTGCGAATAGCAAGACCTATTTTGGAACCCTGATTTGGCTTAAGGCCATGAACCTAATTTTGAGGTTGTACCTCAAGGACCAAGATTATCAGAAAAAAAATCTAAATAGAAAAACACCAAAAATACAATAAATGAATAGAAGAGATTCGTTGTAGGAAAGGCATAGAAACTTGACTTGTAAGCCCACTTCCCTGAGTCGACCCTGGGCCTAAAAGTGACCAAGGTAAAATCAAGTAGGTTAGCTTAAAAATTTTGTAAAGAGATGGTTAGGTCCGATTTAGGTTAACCACTATACACACTTCAACGATAAAATCACCATATTAACAACCTAACCGGGTCCGACACTAGGAGGCAATTTCCTCAACAGAGATGCAGATAGCTTGTATGATTTATTTAAGGAAATGAGCAAAAATTCTTTAAACCATGCCTACATGAAAACCTTCAACCGATCCCAACAAACTAGATCAAATTCCAATGGGGTCCAAAATTCTCATACATCTGATATGGAATTGATCTGCAATAGATTAGATATGATGGATTTGGTTGCTAAACGAATGGAAGAGTGGATGTCTGAAAACTCTAATTTTTCTAGATCCACTCAATCCCAATGATCGAAATTCCATTCTTTGCAAGCTCCTATGGGATGAAAGTTTTTGAACTAACTGGAGTCAACTCAACCTTCGAGACAACTCTTCTCAGAACCTTATGGGTTCCAACTGGGGCCTTTGATCCTAGTCTTTCTAATCCTTCTTCATCCTGATCTTTTGAGGATGTTAGGTTGATGCGAAATACACGTGATTTGCAACGGCGGGTTTTTAATGTCATTGTAACACGCGAATTCGCATATGCTTTTAAATTTATATCTTAGATAAGGGAGTTTCTACGGTCGTCCAAGGAGGCAAAAATTGCAATTCAATTCTCTTGCTAAAAATACATCTCAACTTTAAATATATATATATTTTTTTTTTTTTGTGTTTTGAAATAACATGGACAAAGTGCGAATTGTAGCGGAAAGTACTAATACCTATAATTACTTAACTGAAACTTAAGAGATAGTTATTTCCTCTTCCTAAGCTCACTCTAGGCAAGTGGAGGCCTAGAGTAATTAGGAAGAAGAGGTGAAACAACTGCTAGAACCAAACAACAATTGCAATAGCAAATAGAAAGAAGGCAATTTGATTATCTAGAATTTGTGTTCTTTTCCAAGACAAGTAGAGGAATGCTTCTACTAGAAATGAAAAAAATCTAAAAGCAATAAAAGAAACACAAATCCTCTTACAAAATTTGGTGAAGGGAGTCTTCTCGCTCCAAGCCTAGCTACTCCTTGGCTTGAAAAGAGGGCCTCCTTCTCCTTCCTTGGGACCTCCAAGGTGGATGCTACCACCTTCAATGCTCTCCTATAAGGGGTGGGCGTGCACCACCCTCAAAAGCTCCTCCAAGGTGGCGTGGACCACCTTCAAGATCTCCTCCAAAGATCTTCCTTGCCTGGCTTCTCCTTTGGCTGGCTTGGGAACAAGAGAGAAGGGAAGAGGGGAAGGCACCAAGGGGACAGAATATCCCCGTAATCTTCTTCTTCTTCTTCTCTCTTGGGCATGGGCTTCTAGGTAGAAAGTGAGAGTGAATTTTCCAGCCAAGGATGCTTTGAATGGTGGTGGGTAGTGGTCTTTTTATGGGGTAGGATGGGGGGTTAAGGTGACTCTTGAAATGGAGGGCTAAGATGGGAAGATGGAGGTGGTTGGGGATCCTATGGCTAAGGGTAATTGGCGCCAACACAAGGGGTGCCATGGGGTGGTTATGGTGGTGAAAGGGCACCTATATTTGGTGCCAACTATGGGGCTTCTATGAAGTAGGTGAGGTGGATGGTGGAGATGGGTTTAACGAGAGATGTGTGGTGGAGATGAAGGGGATTTTTGGAGGGAAAAGTGGCGACAACAAGGGGGTAGTTAGGGTGGTTTTGGCACAACTTTTAGGTGTCTTTTGGAGGTGGTGGGTAGGCTAGGTTGGCGCCAAGTAGGTTTAGCTTATGTGGAGCTTTGGTGGAGCTAGTTGGTGGAGTTGTTAGGTAGGGTTTTTGGGTGGTACATGCGAATGAAGTTGAAGCATAGCTAAGATAAGCTAAGCTAAGCTAAGCCAAGCTAGCTTAGCTAATGGAGGACTAGAGGAGGAGGTGTTGGAGCTATGGTTTTGAGGAGGGGCTGGTTCTGAAGAATCTGGAGCTAAAGTGTAGCAGGTAGCTGCTGAAGAGGTCAACATGGGGCTACTCTAGCAGGCTTAGCTTGCTAGTTCTTTGCTTGCCACTAAGCCAAGCTAATGTGAGCTGGATTCTATTGAATGAAGCTGAGGTGAGCTGGGTCTGGTGCTCCCGAGGAGGACTGAGCTGGTTGAGACAGCTAAGGTAGCTTAGCACAATCAGCTTGAGCTAGGCTGGGTCCCCAGGAGCTAGACTTGAGCTTCCTGAACTGGGATGAGTTCTTCTTCAGCTGGCTGGAGTTGAGTGGAGCTAGATGTAGCTGGATCTGAGCTGGGGTGAACTCCTGTCAACTCAGCTAAGCTAGCTAGAGCTCCCTGTGGACTAGTGGGAGTTGAGATGAGCTAGACACAGCTAAGTTGGGCTGGATCCGAGCTTACTGCAGCTAGGGTGAGCTAAGATGAACTCCCTTGAGCTACCATTCAGCTGAGATTAGGTGAATGGGGCTGGGGTGAGCAAACCCTTGTTCGAGTGAGTTAGGTTCCAGCTATGGTGAGCTGGATCAAGCTGAGTTCCAACTAGTCTGAGCTCCTTCTTCACCAATTTCCTTCTTGAGTACTACGGTTTTAGGGATCTGTATATCTGTTCATCCCTAACACTCACAAAAACACAATAAAAAAATAAAAAAACTTAAATGTAATGCATGCCTAACCTAGTTAATGCCTAAATGCAGCCCAAAAACCCGTTTGCGGAGTAAAATCCTAAGAGCTAGGTTTGTTTTAGTGCATAAGAATGATGATAAAATGACATTTATCACACCCCCTTGCTTATCTTTTGCTAGTCTCTTAGCAAAACTTTAATTTTTTCGGAAAATGGAATTTTTGGGAAATGTAACTTTTTTCTACTTTTGAGGAGAAAAAGATTAAGGGACCTTGGTTTATCTAAACACAGGAGGTACAGGATTTGTTAAAGATAAACATTAGGATTTGTTTATGGATCCAACCATTAGACTAAACGGGATCAATATATCCTACAGAAAATTTACAAATTAACGCCTTGTTAATTCACATGACTTGAAATTTTTATTTTTAGGATTTTTCTAGCTCATGAATCTGATTCGCAACTTGCAAAATCCTTTAGAACCTTGTATCCGTGCCTGTGAAAAGCCAACAATTATAAGGGTGTGTTAATTTGCTTATTATTATTATTATTTTTCTCCCCATGCTTATTTTTAGCTTAGTCTTACAACACTTGTGTCAGGATCATCATTCCCATTACCAGTCCTCGAGGGGGCTCTGGCGCTAGTACTTCAGGATAGCACTATCCATGACACCACCCAGAAGCTCAGAACCCCAAAACACAATGCGGTGTAAAGGGGTGCTCTAAGCAAACTTAAGCTCTTGCTACGACACTATAAGTAGAGCACCATCCATGACACTTGAGCTGCTAAAATGCGCTTTAATGCTTCGTCTAAAGATATGAAATATAGATATGGAGTAGCGCCGAGGCTGTAACATGTTGACATCGCATCCTCAAAGAAGGCATTTTCCTCCTTCTCAGTGGTGGGAACTCAAACCAATGATCTGCTTTAGACTTTTACTAAATCCAAACAAGGGAGTTCCTTCAAATTTTTAGTTGTTTTCAAGTGTTGGCTTGTGTGTGAAAATTGACACAAGAAGTTTCTTGTTCGTCACGCTTTTGTGCGGTTTGTTAAAAGATAATATCGTGTTGTAGTATAGCTGCGAAAGCGTTCAAAACAAATAAAGATTTTTATTACTCGAAAATCAGAGTATCCGAGGTCGAACATAGGGAGCAATCTCAGTACTTTGGAAAACCCAAGAATACAACTGTTACATGCAAATATAATTGATTCAAAGAGTTTTTAGAAAAAGTAGAATTAGACGTCTGATTTATGTATCAGACGTCTTAAATGTGATCTTTCTTCCTTTCTTCCTTCTTCTCCTTTCTGCTTCTGTATCTTTCCTTCTGCTTTGCCGTTCTGATCTCTTTGCAATCTGCCCTTGTCCTTCTTCTTCTCCTCTGCGAGGACTTCTAATCTTTCTATTTTCCTTCTCCTGCGAAGGCTTCTTTCTTCTTCTTCTGTCTTCTTCTTTGGCTTGCTTTTCCTTCTTCTGCAGCGGCCAAGTCCTTTTCCTGCGAACAGGAGCAAAACCTAACCCTTCTCCCGCTACCCGCACGTCTCTCTCTCTCAAGCAATTCACTCAGAGTCGCTCTCCCAGAGCCACAAGCATTAATCGGGTCGGATCGTACCCGGACCAGGCGCACCTGAAGGTGGTGTGATGCGCGAGGAGTGCGTAGGTCTAGGTCGGGTCGGATCCGCCAAGTCCGCGTGGTCAGGCCGCGAACGAGGCGGGTGGGGTCAGTGAGGGACCTCACCGCTGTGCTTTCGAGGCAGTAAAGCTATATCACAAAAACTCTTTATACCATACCTGTGCTTGAGATTCCACGAGGTGGGACTAAACGTTCCGCCCTTCCTTTGCACGCGCCCACAGACTCTCGTGTGCAATTGCCCACGCTGAAGACCCTCCTGGTGCTCCCTGCTGAACTCAGTCACTTCGCAACACTTGCGAGAGCCAGCTGCACCTGCCGCCTGGGAAGCCTGACGCCTGCTGCTGCTTCAAGCTTCCTGCTGCTTCGGCTGTTAACGGCGGCCGGGGCATTCACCTGAGATTCCACAGAACAGCCTATTGGCCCAATCAGAATAGCTGGAAACCTTCGCCGTAGCACGGCGAAGGCGGTGGGTGATGCTGCAGGTTGTCGGTCGGCCTAGGCGTGCGCGCCTAGGTGAACCGGTGGCCGGAGATGGTGGGTTGTTCGGGGGGTGGTTATGGAGGTCTGGAGTGGCAGTTGTGGGGTGGAGGGAGTTCCTGGTGGTGAGGCGGAGCTCATGAGGTGGTTGGCGAGCTGTGTGGAGTGGCGGAGTGGTGTGGGCGGCTCGCCGGAGTGCGGTCGGAGGCGAGGAAGATGAAGGCGGTTAGGTACTGTCGAGGGGTAATCAAGTAAAATAGTTGGGGGAAAAGAGAGAGGAGAGGATGGAGAACGTATCTGGGGTTGTCTGGAGGGAAGGGAGGCGGCGGAGAAGACGGCTCGTAGCTGCCGTCGTCGGGGAAGAAAGACCCTGAGGGAGGAAGCGGCGACGAAAATGAGGTCAGAAGTGCGTGCGCGGGGTACAGCGCGACGCGGGAGATAGCGGTGGAGAGGACTCTGCTGCTGGTATGGCAGCAGAGCGACGAGAAGGAGGGAAGGAGGTCGCCGGAGCTTGTGGGTCGTTTGGCCGGAGATGGAGAGGGGGAGGAATTTGGAAGGGATCTCCGTCAAAATCAAGCTTGGCCTATTCGGCCGGAGTTGTAGGTTCTTATATAGGCGCTGGACTGGGTGTGCAGGGCGTGAAGGGCACGTAATTGCCTGAAGTTGGTCGCCGGAGATGGAAAGGAGTTAGGATACCCAAATCTACCGTGCGTTCGCACGAGAGATTGGGTTCACACCAGCGATTGTAATTGACTTTATAAGGAAGGGAATTCCTCAGAGAATCCTCCTTCCATTTCTGGGAGGGAATCTCTGAGGGATTTGAGAGCAATCCCTCTCCGAACCTCGCCGGAGCTCGGTTCTGCCCTAGCAATGGCGGCAGGACCGGTTTGCAAAGGAGGCGAAGAACCTAGGGGGTTCTCTGCAACGGTATTCAAAAGATAGGGACCAATTTGTGATTTGGGTGTACTAAATTGCAAAGTAGGTCAAGATGACCTCCCCTTAGGTCCAAATTTTGGTACAAACCTAATTTGGACCTAAGGAATCCAATGGTGAAGTTGGATTTTAGGTTTGACCTCGTTTGACTGGACATTTTGTGTAAAAACCCAAATTAGGTTAATTGAAGAGCTAGGACCCTAATCTAGGTCAAACTAGGTTCCAAAGGCCAAATTAAGTGTTCTAAACCCTAGAGTATGTTTTTCCATGATTTATAGAGGGTTTACTTGCTTTTTGTTCTGACCGGAACCTTGTTAATTTAAGAGGGTCTGTTTTAGGGTTACCAAGTGTCATTTAGTTCTTAGATTGCACATGAACCCATTTCTGATTGACTCAACCCACTTTTTATCTCATTTAGACCATTTGACCTATGTTTTGCCTCTGAGAAATCCGGTTTACGTACTGCACTGGTAAAATTGCAGTTTTAACCTTTATTTCATGTTTTCTTCTCAGGGCACTTGTTCCTTCAGTTAGGCCTTCCTCTAGGTTATGTAGGAGCTTTTATCTTCTTTATTGGGTCAAAATGAGCTAGTTATGGCTCATGATGAGGCTCTCATCATACCCCCATGCCTAGCTTTTGCTAGTCCCTTAGCAAAATTTCAAAGTTTTAACTTCCATTCTAGACCCTGAGTGTCTGTCAACAATGATAAGTGCTTCTCCTTTTCTTTTGTGATTAGGTGCGAATGCCGACAATAGGCCTAGAGGTACTCAAGTACCAACCAAAATCCGGACCTGTTCCGCTTTAGCCTCAGTCTTCTGCAAAGGTTTCTACGGCCCACAGAAACTAACCTAAGGTTTGTTGGACTCCGCGGTTAAAGCACCCGTGCTTGAGATATTTTTAGCCTAAGCTCAGTTTGCAGTGCATTTTTTTGTAAGAGAGAGATAGAGGATTTATTTGTTTGGAGAGCTTTTCTCTCTCTTTCCTTTTTATTTCTAGCTTCGGATTAGCTTCTCAACACGGTCTGTATCGGATTCCTCGTCCCCATCATCAATCCTCAAGGGTCCCTGGCTTTCGAGATTTCGAGGTAATCCCGCCCATGGCAACCCCCGGAACCCTGGCTTTCAAGATTTCGAGATAATCCCGCCCATGGCGTTCCGTGGCCGAATTCAGACCCTGGCGATCGACATTTCGTGATAATGCCGCCCTTGGTATCTGAACCAGCAGAGTGCTTACATGCCCCTGGTAGGATATTTAAATATCCCAAGAGACAAGCACCGAGGAGACGATATGTTGTTACGCATCTTCGAGGGAATTTCCCGCCTCTCCGCGTTGGGAACTCGTCCAAATCAATTTGTGTTGATTGACCACTCATAATCTAGGTGACTTTTTCAGAATATTAAACGCTCTTGCGTGTTTTGGATGTTTTATGCGCACTGAAACAGACTGTGTGTGAATTTGGGGTGCTTAGGTTACCGAATCCCGCAAACCGGAGGTCAGTTAACGAGGCCGAATACTTCCTAAGCCTTAGACCTAATACTCAAGCTTCGCATTTTCCTCAACCTCTTGAGGATTATCTAGATTTTAATGGATACGTGAATTTTTAAGGTAAAGGTACTAGCCCAAAAAGCCTAAGACCAGCGTTCCCGCTAATCTCTTGTTATATCTCCATGGCACTTTTCTTTTCTTTTTCTTGATTCGGTCTAGAACTTCAGTTAAACCCTTAATCTTTTACTAATGACTATTTCTTTTCATTTTCATTTTGTGCTCCTTTTTGTCATTTTTTCTTCTTTTCCTCCTCTCATTTGTATGACCTTGAATTGTTCCTCCCCTCTATCAAGTCTTTTTTTTTTTTATTATTATTATTTTTTTTTTTTTATGTGAAACCCTTTCTTGATATGAATTTTCTGACATTTTGCACTTTCATACCCCCCATGCCTAAGATTTGCAATGTACCCATTGTAAATTAGGTGGGTTCGAATTCAACTTAGTTCATGTATTAGGACAGGTGTGTGGTGAGTGAATGGGTCGAAGCGACTTGTTGCGAACGATTTCTAATCTCGGGTAGGTATACCTGAGGTGAAGTCGGCTGTTCTAATGGATGAACCCTAAAGTGCAATATGAGTTCCGCATAGAGATGTCAGAAACGGTTTCAGGTTTTCAAAGAATGACGGGTTGCCTCCCGTTAAGCGCTGAGTTTTACGCCATCGGCTGGGCGCAATGAGCTCAAGAGGAATGGAGGGTAAAGGATGACTCAGTCAAATCTATATCGGTCATGTCAATGAACGGCTTGAGTCTCTGCCCGTTCACGACAAAGGGTTCAGAATCGTGGCTGAGTGGGCTGATTTCAATAGCACCATTTCCGAAGATTTGGCGGACTAGGTAGGGTCCGACCCACTTGGATCTTAGCTTTCCTGGGAATAGCTTGAGTCGAGCATCAAAGAGTAAAACTTTTTGACCAGGATGAAAGACCTTTCTAGAAATGTGTTTGTCGTGAAAAGCTTTAACCCGTTCCTTGTAAATTCGTGAGTTCTCATACGCGTCGTGGCGTAATTCATCGATCTCGCTCATTTGAAATCTTCTGTGGGTTCCAGCCTTAGAAAGGTCGAGATTACAGGTCCGTACTGCCCAATAGGCTTTATGCTCCAATTCGACGGGGAGGTGACATGCCTTCCCGTACAATAGTCTGAAGGGAGACATTCCTAATTGGGTCTTGTGGGCGGTCCTATAGGCCCACAATGCTTCCGGAAGCCGAGAAGACCAATCTTTTCTATCAGGTCGAACAGTAACCTGAAGGATCTTCTTGATCTCTCGGTTAGATAGCTCAGCTAGACCATTAGTTTGGGGGTGGTAAGGAGTAGAGATTCGGTGTGACACCCCGTATTTGGTCATCAGTGACCTGAACTGAGCGTTTGTAAAATGGGTCCCTCCGTCGGAAATTATAGCACGCGGAATCCCGAACCTTGAGAAAATGTTTTGATGGGGGAATTTTATAACGACTTTATGATTGTTGGTTCGGGTCGGAATGGCTTCTATCCACTTGGACACATAGTCAACTGCGAGTAAGATGTATTCGAAGCCATCCGAGTTCGGAAAGGGTCCCATGAAATCAATCCCCCAAATATCGAAAATTTCGCATACCAAGATCGGCTATAGAGGCATCATGTCTCTATGGCTCATGTTGCCCAGAGTCTGGCAACGGGAACATACCTTACGGTGATCGTATGCATCCTTGAAAATTGTGGGCCAGTAGAAGCCACACTGGAGGACTTTCGATGCGGTTTTATGTCCAGAAAGATGTCCACCGCATGCCTGGTCATGGCAGAATGAGAGTATGTCTTTGATTTCCACTTCCGTGACGCACCGTCGGATTATCTGATCAGCACCAATGCGGAAAAGATACGGGTCTTCCCATAGGTAATACTTGGCATCGGAACGTAATTTGTCCTTTTTGGCCTTCGACCAATCGGGCGGAATCCGATGTGATGCCAGGTAATTAACAATATCGGCGAACCATGGAAGACTTGTACTGATAGTCAGGAGGTGCTCATCAGGGAAATGTTCTGTAATAGGTCCGGAAGGATCAATAATTTCAGAAGGAAGGCGGGACAAGTGATCAGCTACCACATTGTGCTTTCCCGCCTTGTCGCGAATCTCGAGGTCAAATTCTTGCAATAGCAAGATCCAGCGGATTAGTCGAGGTTTCGCATCCTTCTTGGCAAGGAGATGCCTTACAGCTGTGTGATCCGAGTATACGATAATACAGGAACCCAGAAGGTATGATCTGAATTTTTCCAGGGCAAATACTATGGCCAGCAGCTCTTTCTCAGTAACCGTATAGTTACGCTGAGCCTCATCCTGTGTTTTGCTGGCGTAGTAAATGACCACAGGTATCCCGTCAATTTTCTGCCCCAAAACTGCTCCTACAGCAAAGTCAGATGCATCGCACATGATCTCAAAGGGTTGAGACCAATCAGGGGACTGTAGGATTGGGGCTTGGGTGATTCGGTCACGTAGGATCTCAAATGCTTGAGTGCATTCCTTGGAAATTTCGAAAGGCACATCCTTGGAGAGAAGATTGGTCAGGGGGCGCGCGATCTTGGAGAAATCAGGGATGAATCGACGGTAGAAACCGACATGCCCCAAAAAAGATCGGATGTCCTTAATCGAGCTAGGCATAGGGAGCCTGGAAATCAGGTTAACCTTAGCTCGATCCACTTGGATGCCTTTCTTTGAGATTAAATGTCCCAGGACAATTCCCTCAGGCACCATGAAATGGCTCTTTTCCCAGGAAAGAACCAAATTCACCTCAATGCACCGCCTGAGTATATGGACCAAGTGTTGGAGGCAATCGCCAAATGATTGTCCAAAAACTGAAAAGTCATCCATGAAGACTTCCAGATAATCACCTACCATATCTGAGAATATGGCAAGCATGCATCGCTGAAAAGTTGCAGGTGCATTGCAGAGACCGAACGGCATCCTTCGGAACGCGTACGTCGCGAAGGGGCAGGTGAATGTGGTCTTTTCTTGGTCCTCTGGATGGATTGCCACCTGATTGTAACCGGAGTACCCGTCAAGAAAGCAGAAGAATTTATTTCCCGCTAGTTTCTCGAGGATCTGATCAATAAATGGTAGTGGGAAATGATCCTTCTTCGTGGAGGAATTTAGTCTTCTGTAATCAATGCAGACTCTCCACGAATTAGCTATTCGGGTAGGAATGACTTCCCCTGTTTCAGTCGTGATGATGGTAAGTCCTGCCTTCTTAGGTACCACTTGTGTTGGACTCACCCAACGACTGTCGGAGATCGGGTAGATGATCCCTGCATCTAACCACTTAATGATCTCCTTTTTCACGACCTCCTGTAGGTTAGGGTTTAGGCGTCTTTGCATTTCTCTTGAAGGTCGTGAGCCTTCTTCCGTGTAGATTCGATGTGTGCAGTATGAAGGGCTTATACCAGTCAAATCATCTAGAGTCCATCCAATGGCTCTACGATGTTGCTGGAGAACAGAAATCAAACGGAGTTCCTGGTCAGGTGTGAGTCGAGAATTGATAATCACAGGAAACGTCTGATTTGAATCCAAAAAGACGTATTTTAGATGTTCAGGAAGGGGCTTGAGTTCCGTGACAGGATTGCCAGCAGCAGCGGGTGGTTCGGGGTTTGTATCGGGAGCAATGGTAGGAGTCATAGGTGTGTCTAGATCATGTCCGCACTCCTCTGTTAGCGGTTTTTGCTCCTCTAGTGGTTGATCAGGAATAATCAGGTTGTCCTCTATATGCAGTTCATCAACAACGGCTTCGACATCACAAATTTCCTCTATCACCCCTCAATTAATCCCTTGATGGGCCTTGAAAATGTCTATCTTCAGATTTTGATTCCCAAATTTTAATTCTATCTGGCCCTCTTCGCAGTTTATATTGGCCCTAGCAGTGGCCAAAAAGGGTCACCCTAATATGATTGGTGTGTCCCTTGGGTTCTTAGGTGCATCCATGTCTAGTACTATGAAGCCCACTGGAAAATAAAAATCTCGTACCCTAACAATGACGTCCTCGAGTATTCCTTTGGGTGACTTGATGGATCGATCGGCTAACTGCAATGTCACCTCGGTGGGTTTAAGTTCAGATTCTTCAAGGTGGTCAAGGAGGGATGTAGGTATTAAATTTATGGAGGCACCTAGGTCTAGTAGGGCTCTATCAAGTTGGGTTTCACCAATTTTACAAGAAATCAAGGGAGTTCCTGGGTCTTTAGCCTTAGGTGGGACTTTGCTCAAGATGACAGAGCTGGCTTGCTCTGATAGTACAATTGGGTTCCCATCCTTGGTTCGCGGCTTACGTTTAGGTGTACATATGTCTTTCAAGAACCTTGCGTAAGCCGGTATGTGGCGGATTGCATCCATCAACAGGATGTTTATCTGGACCTGTTCAAAGAGCTTGACCAGATCCTCCTCAGGAGCCACAGGTTTGGTTGTCCTTTTTCCTTTGGTCAAGGCCTCAGGAAATGGGATCCTAGCTGGTTCCTCTAGGATAGGTCCAGGTTCTTGATCTGGGACAGTAGTATCTTGGATGACTACCCTAGGGTCTTGGCGATTATCAGGCTTGGAGTGGTTCAGATAGTGTGGGTCTTGTGTTGTTTTACCACTGCGTGTTGTTACAGAGTTTAATCCGACCTGACTTTGGTTTGGGTTAGGTAGGAGGGGTGGCTGCTGCTGCAATCCTGCATAAGATGTTGACGCCTCCATCCCGTCTGGTGATGGAGTAGCAGGGGCCTGATAAATCAAATGTGCGTGGCCTGGATTAGGATTCATAACGCGCCTCTGGGTCGGCACGTTATTTGGGTTGGGCAGAGGTTGCGAAGGAAGGGTGCCAGGTTGGCGGGAATTTGCCATCTGGGCCAGTTGGTTGCGAACCTCTGTGATCTCGTCCTTGTGCTGTTTTTGCATTGCCGCATTCGTCTTTTGAATGTCAACCAGTGTTTGAAGGATAAGAGTCAGTTGATCCTGATTTTGCCCGGATTGGTAGGTGGGATTGGGCCGAGGCTGAGGCGGCTGATATAGACGAGGAGCTTGTGGGCGGGGTTGATATGGTGGTTTTTGAGAATTTCCTGCCCACTGAAAGTTAGGATGATTTGGCCATCCAGGGTTGTAGGTATTGGAGTATGGGTCATTCTGGATGGCGTTGAGGTCCTCGCAGTTCTGAGGAACCTCAAGAAAGTCAGAATACGAGGGTTCAGAGTTCCCCCAACTCGAATAGAAGGGATCAGAGGTCACTCCGGTCCGAGAGGTAGACGGAGGTGGATATGGGTCCATCCCCTTGGCAGGTTGGTGATAGATGTTTTGCACTGTTTCCCTTGCCAGAGGAGGTCGTGTAAAAGAATTTTGTGCAGAGGTGGCTTGCTGCAAATGTCGAGTTAGCTCGTCCACCTTCTTTTCTATGATAGAGACCTTGTCCAACCGACTGGCCATCAGTTCCAGGTCGACAGAAGTGGACAGGTCCTGCGTCTCATGTGTCCCTCTTAGATTCGTCGATGCGCGGGCATTCGTCCTGTCGAATAAGCCCAAGGAGTCATTGTTTATGGAGTTCTCGCACATGTTTTCGAGAATCTCCCATACCGTGTCCTCGTGTTGGCCCATGATGTTTCCTCCACATGTTGCATTCACGAATAGACGAATATCCTCACGGAGTCCCTGGTAAAAAGACTGGACTTGTTCCCACTTAGGAAATCCGTGATGGGGCACTTTCGCATGAGATCTAGGAATCGATCCCAAGCTTCATGAAGAGGTTCTCCCGGTTGTTGAGTGAAATGAGTGATCTAGTGGCTCAAGGCTTTTGTCCGGCCAAGAGGGAAGAATTTTTTCAAAAATTCAGACTGTAATTCCTCCCAAGTGTTGATCGGGCGGGTCTGAGTCTGATACCAGTGTGCAGCCTTGTCCAAGAGGTAGAACGAAAACATTTTCCTGAGTAGGATATCCCGGTTTTGTACATCTGACCCGAAGGTCTGGGCCAAATGCTTGAGTTCTTTAATGTGTTGGAATGGATCCTCCGAGTTAAGCCCATGGAACTTCGGTATGGCATGAATCATATTGGGCTTCAGATCAGAATCGGGTCCTCCAATTAGGATTCGTACTCGGGGTTCGATTGCCACCGCAGCAGGATTATAGTGATCTCGCATCATAGGTCGCTGCGGTGGGTTTACAAAGTTCTGAAAGAGATCGTTCAAGCGTTGAAGTTGGTGTTCAAGGTTATTCTCCTCTTCAATGGGTTGTGCCATGATGGGAGAAGAAGGGGAATCAGGGTCTGAGTCAGATGAAAGATTTATGTGGGGCGTCGAGGCTTGGCCTCGACGAGAATGAATTTCTAAGGGAGGTCTTAAAGGTGGTCTTAAGGACCTCCTACCGAACATGCACCGAAAGATGTGATGAGATTAGAAGGTGCTGGACCCAATCAAGACACCCAGGAATTGTTGGGTGACTATAGAGGTTCGGGGCAGATGGACCCCTGGATCAGAAGATCGTCCACCTGAGAAATACCTGGGCAGCCAGAGAGGGAGAGTCCCGCAAAGACCCCTACACGGTAGAGCGTCCCCACAGGTTACAGGGTTTCCCCCACCCGACCTCTCTTGTCACTGCGGTTCCAGGTAAACCAGAATGGGGATCTTGACCTCTTAAGTCTACCTTTTCTTTATCTTAAGATCAAGGTGCTTAATGTTCCACTTGAACTTTTAAGTATTTTGAGTGCAAAAGTGACCTAATATTAAGGTTGGTTGACCCGAGGGATCAACTTCACCTCTTGTTCCTTTGAGAGATTTTAGGTCCTTCCTTTTATGGTTCAAATGGATTATCAGCCTGATTTGCTTAGGGTTCCTCTTGTATAAATCTTTTCAAACACGGTTTAGGCACACCTCTTTTTGGAAAATTTGTTTCTTTGTTTTAGAGAAGATGTGTCTCTAAAAACCCTAGCTTTGCAATCCCTAACTTGGCTCTAGTGGGTCCAATTTAGTTGCCGTAGAAATTAGCACCTAGGGCTCAATCAAGAAAGTTTTTGCCCTAGTTGCCTTAGTTGGATGAACAGATAAAAATATGTTGAAATGAAAATCAGGCAACTTGATGAGTTACTAAATATGAGACAGGTAGCCCTAAGTTGATTTCCCTCCCTTTCTTAGATTGTGAGAGGGTTAAGATAGAGGACTTATGGAGATTACCTATTCCTTGGAGAGTCTGTTGTGCAGTTGCTATTCTTTCCTTTTTATTTTGCTTTCCCTGAATGAACACAGCAAAAGAGAGAAGTCAAGTCGGATATTAGATAGAAAAGTTGTACTCAAAAGTTTTAAAAGTGCCCGTTGCTCCCCGGCAACGGCGCCAAAATGTTCGTCACGCTTTTGTGTGGTTTGTTAAAAGATAATATCGTGTTGTAGTATAGCCGCGAAAGCGTTCAAAACAAATAAAGATTTTTATTACTCGAAAACCGGAGTATCCGAGGTCGAACACAGGGAGCAATCTCAGTACTTTGGAAAACCCAAGAATACAACTGTTACATGCAAATATAATTGATTCAAAGAGTTTTTAGAAAAAGTAAAATTAGACGTCTGATTTATGTATCAGACGTCTTAAATGTGATCTTTCTTCCTTTCTTCCTTCTTCTCCTTTCTGCTTCTGTATCTTTCCTTCTGCTTTGCCGTTCCGATCTCTTTGCAGTCTGCCCTTGTCCTTCTTCTTCTTCTCTGCGAGGACTTCTAATCTTTCTATTTTCCTTCTCCTGCGAAGGCTTCTTTCTTCTTCATCTTTGGCTTGCTTTTCCTTCTTCTGCAGCGGCCAAGTCCTTTTCCTGCGAATAGGAGCAAAACCTAACCCTTCTCCCGCTACCCGCACGTCTCTCTCTCTCAAGCAATTCACTCAGAGCCGCTCTCCCAGAGCGACAAGCATTAATCGGGTCAGATCGTACCTGGGACCAGGCGCACCTGAAGGTGGTGTGATGCGCGAGGAGTGCGTAGGTCTAGGTCGGGTCGGATCCGCCAAGTCCGCGTGGTCAGGCCGCGGACGAGGCGGGTGGGGTCAGTGAGGGACCTCACCCCTGTGCTTTCGAGGCAGTAAAGCTATATCACAAAAACTCTTTATACCATACCTGTGCCTTGACATTCCACGAGGTGGGACTAAACGTTCCGCCCTTCCTTTGCGCGCGCCCACAGACTCTCGTGTGCAATTGCCCACGCTGAAGACCCTGCTGGTGCTCCCTGCTGAACTCAGTCACTTCGCGACACTTGCGAGAGCCAGCTGCACCTGCCGCCTGGGAAGCCTGACGCCTGCTGCTGCTCCAAGCTTCCTGTTGCTTCGGCTGTTAACGGCGGCCGGGGCATTCACTTGAGATTCCACAGAATGGCCTATTGGCCCAATCAGAATAGCTGGAAACCTTCGTCGTAGCACGGCGAAGGCGGTGGGTGATGCTGCAGGTTGTCGGTCGGCCTAGGCGTGCGCGCCTAGGTCAACCTGTGGCCGGAGATGGTGGGTTGTTCGGGGGGTGGTTATGGAGGTCTGGAGTGGCAGTTGTGGGGTGGAGCGAGTTCCTGGTGGTGAGGCGGAGCTCACGAGGTGGTTGGCGAGCCGTGTGGAGTGGCGGAGTGGTGTGGGCGGCTCGTCGGAGTGCGGTCGGAGGCGAGGAAGATGAAGGCGGTTAGGTACTGTCGAGGGGTAATCAAGTAAAATAGTTGGGGGAAAAGAGAGAGGAGAGGATGGAGAACGTATCTGGGGTTGTCTGGAGGGAAGGGAGGCGGCGGAGAAGACGGCTCGTAACTGCCGTCGTCGGGGAAGAAAGACCCTGAGGGAGGAAGCGACGACGAAGACGAGGTCAGAAGTGCGTGCGCGGGGTACAGCGCGACGCGGGAGATAGCGGCGGAGAGGACTCTACTGCTGGTATGGCAGCAGAGCGACGAGAAGGAGGGAAGGAGGTCGCCGGAGCTTGTGGGTCGTTTGGCCGGAGATGGGAGAGGGAGGAATTTGGAAGGGATCTCCGTCAAAATCAAGCTTAGCCTGTTCGGCCGGAGTTGTGGGTTCTTATATAGGCGCTGGACTGGGTGTGCTGGGCGTGAAGGGCACGTAATTGCCTGAAGTTTGTCGCCAGAGATGGAAAGGAGTTAGGATACCCAAATCTCCCGTGCGTTCGCACGAGAGATTGGGTTCACACGAGCGATTGTAATTGACTTTATAAGGAAGGGAATTCCTCAGAGAATCCTCCTTCCATTTCTGGGAGGGAATCTCTGAGGGATTAGAGAGCAATCCCTCTCCAAACCTCGCCGGAGCTCGGTTCTGCCCTAGCAATGGCGGCAGGACCGGTTTACAAAGGAGGCGAAGAACCTAGGGGGTTCTCTGCAACGGTATTCAAAAGATAGGGACCAATTTGTGATTTGGGTGTACTAAATTGCAAAGTAGGTCAAGATGACCTCTCCTTAGGTCCAAATTTTGGTACAAACCTAATTTGGACCTAAGGAATCCAATGGTGAAGTTGGATTTTAGGTTTGACCTCGTTTGACTGGACATTTTGTGTAAAAACCCAAATTTGGTTAATTGAAGAGCTAGGACCCTAGTCTAGGTCAAACTAGGTTCCAAAGGCCAAATTAAGTGTTCTAAACCCTAGAGTATGTTTTTCCATGATTTATAGAGGGTTTACTTGCTTTCTGTTCTGACCGGAACCTTGTTAATTTAAGAGGGTCTGTTTTAGGGTTACCAAGTGTCATTTAGTTCTTAGATTGCACATGAACCCATTTCTGATTGACTCAACCCACTTTTTATCTCATTTAGACCATTTGACCTATGTTTTGCCTCTGAGAAATCCTGTTTACGTACTGCAATGGTAAAATTACAGTTTTAACCTTTATTTCATGTTTTCTTCTCAGGGCACTTGTTCCTTTAGTTAGGCCTTCTTCTAGGTCATGTAGGAGCTTTTATCTTCTTTATTGGGTCAAAATGAGCTAGTTATGGCTCATGATGAGGCTCTCATCATACCCCCATGCCTAGCTTTTGCTAGTCCCTTAGCAAAATTTCAAAGTTTTAACTTCCATTCTAGACCCTGAGTGTCTGTCAACAATGATAAGTGCTTCTCCTTTTCTTTTGTGATTAGGTGGGAATGCCGACAATAGGCCTAGAGGTACTCAAGTACCAACCAAAATCCGGACCTGTTCCGCTTTAGCCTCAGTCTTCTGCAAAGGTTTCTACGACCCACAGAAACTAACCTAAGGTTTGTTGGACTCCGCGCTTAAACCACCCGTGCTTGAGATATTTGTAGCCTAAGCTCAGTTTGCAGTGTGTTTTTTTGTAAGAGAGAGATAGAGGATTTATTTGTTTGGAGAGCTTTTCTCACTCTTTTCTTTTTATTTCTAGCTTCGGATTAGCTTCTCAACACGGTCTGTATCGGATTCCTCGTCCCCATCATCAATCCTCAAGGGTCCCTGGCTTTCGAGATTTCGAGATAATCCCGCCCATGGCAACCCCCGGAACCCTGGCTTTCGAGATTTCGAGATAATCCCTCCCATGGCGTTCCGTGGCCGAATTCAGACCCTGGCGATCGACATTTCGTGATAATGCCGCCCATGGTATCTGAACCAGCAGAGTGCTTACATGCCCCTGGTAGGATATTTAAATATCCCAAGAGACAAGCACCGAGGAGACGATATGTTGTTACGCATCTTCGAGGGAATTTCCCGCCTCTCCGCGCTGGGAACTCGTCCAAATCAATTTGTGTTGATTGACCGCTCCTAATCTAGGTGAATTTTCAGAATATTAGACGCTCTTGCGTGTTTTGGATGTTTTATGCGCACTGAACCAGACTGTGTGTGAATTTGGGGTGCTTAGGTTAACGAATCCCGCAAACCGGAGGTCAGTTAACGAGGCCGAATACTTCCTAAGCCTTAGACCTAATACTCAAGCTTCGCATTTTCCTCAACCTCTTGAGGATTATCCAGATTTTAATGGATACGTGAATTTTTAAGCTAAAGGTACTAGCCCAAAAAGCCTAAGACCAGCGTTCCCGCTAATCTGTTGTTATATCTCCGTGGCACTTTTCTTTTCTTTTTCTTGATTCGGTCTAGAACTTCAGTTAACCCCTTAATCTTTTACTAATGACTATTTCTTTTCATTTTCGTTTTGTGCTCCTTTTTGTCATTTTTTCTTCTTTTTGTCATTTTTTCTTCTTTTCCTCCTCTCATTTGTATGACCTTGAATTGTTCCTCCCCTCTATCAAGTCTTTTTTTTTTTTTTTTTTATTATTATTTTTTTTATGTGAAACCCTTTCTTGATATGAATTTTCTAACATTTTGCATTTTGATACCACCCCATGCCTAAGATTTGCAATGTCCCCATTGTAAATTAGGTGGGTTCGAATTCAGCTTTGTTCATGTATTAGGACAGGTGTGTGGTGAGTGAATGGGTCGAAGCGACTTGTTGCGAACGATTTCTAATCTCCGGTAGGTATACCTGAGGTGAAGTCGGCTGTTCTAATGGATGAACCCTAAAGTGCAATATGAGTTCCGCATAGAGATGTCAGAAATGGTTTCAGGTTTTCAAAGAATGACGGGTTGCCTCCCGTTAAGCGCTGAGTTTTACGCCATCGGCTGGGCGCAATGAGCTCAAGAGGAATGGAGGGTAAAGGATGACTCAGTCAAATCTATATCGGTCATGTCAATGAACGGCTTGAGTCTCTGCCCGTTCACGACAAAGGGTTCAGAATCGTGGCTGAGTGGGTTGATTTCAATAGCTCCATTTCCGAAGATTTGGCGGACTAGGTAGGGTCCGACCCACTTGGATCTTTGCTTTCCTGGGAATAGTTTGAGTCGAGCATCAAAGAGTAAAACTTTTTGACCAGGATGAAAGACCTTTCTAGAAATGTGTTTGTCGTGAAAAGCTTTAACCCGTTCCTTGTAAATTCGCGAGTTCTCATACGCGTCGTGGCATAATTCATCGATCTCGCTCATTTGAAATCTTCTGTGGGTTCCAGCCTTAGAAAGGTCGAGATTACAGGTCCGTACTGCCCAATAGGCTTTATGCTCCAATTCGACGGGGAGGTGACATGCCTTCCCGTACACTAGTCTGAAGGGAGACATTCCTAATTGGGTCTTGTGGGCGGTCCTATAGGCCCACAATGCTTCCGGAAGCCGAGAAGACCAATCTTTTCTATCAGGTCGAACAGTAACCTGAAGGATCTTCTTGATCTCTCGGTTAGATAGCTCAGCTAGACCATTAGTTTGGGGGTGGAAAGGAGTAGAGATTCGGTGTGACACCCCGTATTTGGTCATCAGTGACCTGAACTGAGCGTTTGTAAAATGGGTCCCTCCGTCGGAAATTATAGCACGCGGAATCCCGAACCTTGAGAAAATGTTTTGATGGAGGAATTTTATAACGACTTTATGATTGTTGGTTCGGGTCGGAATGGCTTCTATCCACTTGGACACATAGTCAACTGCGAGTAAGATGTATTCGAAGCCATCCGAGTTCGGAAAGGGTCCCATGAAATCAATCCCCCAAATATCGAAAATTTCGCATACCAAGATCGGCTGTAGAGGCATCATGTCTCTATGGCTCATGTTGCCCAGAGTCTGGCAACGGGAACATACCTTACAGTGATCGTATGCATCCTTGAAAATTGTGGGCCAGTAGAAGCCACACTGGAGGACTTTCGATGCGGTTTTATGTCCAGAAAGATGTCCACCGCATGCCTGGTCATGGCAGAATGAGAGTATGTCTTTGATTTCCACTTCCGTGACGCACCGTCGGATTATTTGATCAGCACCAATGCGGAAACGATACGGGTCTTCCCATAGGTAATACTTGGCATCGGAACGTAATTTGTCCTTTTTGGCCTTCGACCAATCGGGCGGAATCCGATGTGATGCCAGGTAATTAACAATATCGGCGAACCATGGAAGACTTGTACTGATAGTCAGGAGGTGCTCATCAGGGAAATGTTCTATAATAGGTCCGGAAGGATCAATAATTTCAGAAGGAAGGCGGGACAAGTGATCAGCTACCACATTGTGCTTTCCCGCCTTGTCGTGAATCTCGAGGTCAAATTCTTGCAATAGCAAGATCCAGCGGATTAGTCGAGGTTTCGCATCCTTCTTGGCAAGGAGATGCCTTACAGCTGTGTGATCCGAGTATACGATAATACGGGAACCCAGAAGGTATGATCTGAATTTTTCCATGGCAAATACTATGGCCAGCAGCTCTTTCTCAGTAACCGTATAGTTACGCTGAGCCTCATCCAGTGTTTTGCTGGCGTAGTAAATGACCACAGGTATCCCGTCAATTTTCTGCCCCAAAACTGCTCCTACAGCAAAGTCAGATGCATCGCACATGATCTCAAAGGGTTGAGACCAATCAGGGGACTGTAGGATTGGGGCTTGGGTGATTCGGTCACATAGGATCTCAAATGCTTGAGTGCATTCCTTGGAAATTTCGAAAGGCACATCCTTGGAGAGAAGATTGGTCAGGGGGCGCGCGATCTTGGAGAAATTAGGGATGAATCGACGGTAGAAACCGACGTGCCCCAAAAAAGATCGGATTTCCTTAATCGAGCTAGGCATAGGGAGCTTGGAAATCAGGTTAACCTTAGGTCGATCCACTTGGATGCCTTTCTCTGAGATTAAATGTCCCAGGACAATTCCCTCAGGCACCATGAAATGGCTCTTTTCCCAGGAAAGAACCAAATTCACCTCAATGCACCGCCTGAGTATATGGACCAAGTGTTGGAGGCAATCGCCAAATGATTGTCCAAAAACTGAAAAGTCATCCATGAAGACTTCCAGATAATCACCTACCATATCTGAGAATATGGCAAGCATGCACCGCTGAAAAGTGCAGGTGCATTGCAGAGACCGAACGGCATCCTTCGGAACGCGTACGTCCCGAAGGGGCAGGTGAATGTGGTCTTTTCTTGGTCCTCTGGATGGATTGCCACCTGATTGTAACCGGAGTACCCGTCAAGAAAGCAGAAGAATTTATTTCCCGCTAGTTTCTCGAGGATCTGATCAATAAATGGTAGTGGGAAATGATCCTTCTTCGTGGAGGAATTTAGTCTTCTGTAATCAATGCAGACTCTCCACGAATTAGCTATTCGGGTAGGAATGACTTCCCCGGTTTCAGTCGTGATGATGGTAAGTCCTACCTTCTTAGGTACCACTTGTGTTGGACTCACCCAACGACTGTCGGAGATCGGGTAGATGATCCCTGCATCTAACCACTTAATGATCTCCTTTTTCACGACCTCCTGTAGGTTAGGGTTTAGGCGTCTTTGTATTTCTCTTGAAGGTCGTGAGCCTTCTTCCGTGAAGATTCGATGTGTGCAGTATGAAGGGCTTATACCAGTCAAATCATCTAGAGTCCATCCAATGGCTCTACGATGTTGCTGGAGAACAGAAATCAAACGGAGTTCCTGGTCAGGTGTGAGTCGAGAATTGATAATCACAGGAAACGTCTGATTTGAATCCAAAAAGACATATTTTAGATGTTCAGGAAGGGGCTTGAGTTCCGTGACAGGATTGTCAGCAGCAGCGGGTGGTTCGGGGTTTGTATCGGGAGCAATGGTAGGAGTCATAGGTGTGTCTAGATCATGTCCGCACTCCTTTGTTAGCGGTTTTTGCTCCTCTAGTGGTTGATCAGGAATAATCAGGTTGTCCTCTATATGCAGTTCATCAACCACGGCTTCGACATCACAAATTTCCTCTATCACCCCGCAATTAATCCCTTGATGGGCCTTGAAAATGTCTATCTTTAGATTTTGATTCCCAAATTTTAATTCTATATGGCCCTCTTCGCAGTTTATATTGGCCCTGGCAGTGGCCAAAAAGGGTCTCCCTAATATGATTGGTGTGTCCCTTGGGTTCTTAGGTGCATCCATGTCTAGTACTATGAAGTCCACTGGAAAATAAAAATCTCGTACCCTAACAATGACATCCTCGAGTATTCCTTTGGGTGACTTGATGGATCGATCGGCTAACTGCAATGTCACCTCGGTGGGTTTAAGTTCAGATTCTTCAAGGTGGTCAAGGAGGGATGTAGGTATTAAATTTATGCAGGCACCTAGGTCTAGTAGGGCTCTATCAAGTTGGGTTTCACCAATTTTACAAGAAATCAAGGGAGTTCCTGGGTCTTTAGCCTTAGGTGGGAGTTTGCTCAAGATGACAGAGCTGGCTTGCTCTGATAGTACAATTGGGTTCCCATCCTTGGTTCGCGGCTTACGTTTAGGTGTACATATGTCTTTCAAGAACCTTGCGTAAGCCGGTATGTGGCGGATTGCATCCATCAACGGGATGTTTATCTGGACCTGTTCAAAGAGCTTGACCAGATCCTCCTCAGGAGCCACAGGTTTGGTTGTCCTTTTTCCTTTGGTCAAGGCCTCAGGAAATGGGATCCTAGCTGGTTCCTCTAGGATAGGTCCAGGTTCTTGATCTGGGACAGTAGTATCTTGGATGACTACCCTACGGTCTTGGCGATTATCAGGCTTGGAGTGGTTCGGATAGTGTGGGTCTTGTGTTGTTTTACCACTGCGTGTTGTTACAGAGTTTAATCCGGCCTGACTTTGGTTTGGGTTAGGTAGGAGGGGTGGCTGCTGCTGTAATCCTGCATAAGATGTTGACGCCTCCATCCCGTCTGGTGATGGAGTAGCAGGGGCCTGATAAATCAAATGTGCGTGGCCTGGATTTGGATTCATAACGTGCCTCTGGGTCGGCACGTTATTTGGGTTGGGCAGAGGTTGCGAAGGAAGGGTGCCAGGTTGGCGGGAATTTGCCATCTGGGCCAGTTGGTTGCGAACCTCTGTGATCTCTTCCTTGTGCTGTTTTTGCATTGCCGCATTCGTCTTTTGAATGTCAGCCAGTGTTTGAAGGATAAGAGTCAGTTGATCCTGATTTTGCCTGGATTGGTAGGTTGGATTGGGCCGAGGCTGAGGCGGCTGATATGGACGAGGAGCTTGTGGGCGGGGTTGATATGGTGGTTTTTGAGAATTTCCTGCCCACTGAAAGTTAGGATGATTTCGCCATCCAGGGTTGTAGGTATTGGAGTATGGGTCATTCTGGATGGCGTTGAGGTCCTCGCAGTTCTGAGGAACCTCAGGAAAGTCAGAATACGAGGGTTCAGAGTTCCCCCAACTCGAATAGAAGTGATCAGAGGTCACTCCGGTCCGAGAGGTAGACGGAGGTGGATATGGGTCCATCCCCTTGGCAGGTTGGTGATAGATGTTTTGCACTGTTTCCCTTGCCAGAGGAGGTCGTGTAAAAGAATTTTGTGCAGAGGTGGCTTGCTGCAAATGTCGAGTTAGCTCGTCCACCTTCTTTTCTATGATAGAGACCTTGTCCAACCGACTGGCCATCAGTTCCAGGTCGACAGAAGTGGACAGGTCCTGCGTCTCATGTGTCCCTCTTAGATTCGTCGATGCGCGGGCATTCGTCCTGTCGAATAAGCCCAAGGAGTCATTGTTTATGGAGTTCTCGCACATGTTTTCGAGAATCTCCCATACCGTGTCCTCGTGTTGGCCCATGATGTTTCCTCCACATGTTGCATTGACGAATGGACGAATATCCTCACGGAGTCCCTGGTAAAAAGACTGGACTTGTTCCCACTTAGGAACTCCGTGATGGGGGCACTTTCGCATGAGATCTAGGAATCGATCCCAAGCTTCATGAAGAGGTTCTCCCGGTTGTTGAGTGAAATGAGTGATCTGGTGGCGCAAGGCATTTGTCCGACCAACAGGGAAGAATTTTTTCAAAAATTCGGACTGTAATTCCTCCCAAGTGTTGATCGGGCGGGTCTGAGTCTGATACCAGTGTGCAGCCTTGTCCAAGAGGGAGAACGAAAACATTTTCATGAGTAGGATATCCCGGTTTTGTACATCTGACCCGAAGGTCTGGGCTAAATGCTTGAGTTGTTTAATGTGTTGGAATGGATCCTCCGAGTTAAGCCCATGGAACTTCGGTATGGCATGAATCATATTGGGCTTCATATCAGAATCGGGTCCTCCAATTGGGATTCGTACTCGGGGTTCGATTGCCACCGCAGCAGGATTATAGTGATCTCGCATCATAGGTCGCTGCGGTGGGTTTACAAAGTTCTGAAAGAGATCGTTCAAGCGTTGAAGTTGGTGTTCAAGGTTATTCTCCTCTTCAATGGGTTGTGCCATGATGGGAGAAGAAGGGGAATCAGGGTCTGAGTCAGATGAAAGATTTATGTGGCGTGGTTGCTGCACAAACAAGGGCGTCGAGGCTTGGCCTCGACGAGAATGAATTTCTAAGGGAGGTCTTAAAGGTGGTCTTAAGGACCTCCTACCGAACATGCACCGAAAGATGTGATGAGATTAGAAGGTGCTGGACCCAATCAAGACACCCAGGAATTGTTGGGTGACTATAGAGGTTCGGGGCAGATGGACCCCTGGATCAGAAGATCGTCCACCTGAGAAATACCTGGGCAGCCAGAGAGGGAGAGTCCCGCAAAGACCCCTACACGGTAGAGCGTCCCCACGGGTTACAGGGTTTCCCCCACCCGACCTCTCTTGTCACTGCGGTTCCAGGTAAACCAGAATGGGGATCTTGACCTCTTAAGTCTACCTTTTCTTTATCTTAAGATCAAGGTGCTTAATGTTCCACTTGAACTTTTAAGTATTTTGAGTGCAAAAGTGACCTAATATTAAGGTTGGTTGACCCGAGGGATCAACTTCACCTCTTGTTCCTTTGAGAGATTTTAGGTCCTTCCTTTTATGGTTCAAATGGATTATCAGCCTGATTTGCTTAGGGTTCCTCTTGTATAAATCTTTTCAAACACGGTTTAGGCACACCTCTTTTTGGAAAGTTTGTTTCTTTGTTTTAGAGAAGATGTGTCTCTAAAAACCCTAGCTTTGCAATCCCTAACTTGGCTCTAGTGGGTCCAATTTAGTTGCCGTAGAAATTAGCACCAAGGGCTCAATCAAGAAAGTTTTAGCCCTAGTTGCCTTAGTTGGATGAACAGATAAAAATATGTTGAAATGAAAATCAGGCAACTTGATGAGTTACTAAATATGAGACAGGTAGCCCTAAATTGATTTCCCTCCCTTTTTTAGATTGTGAGAGGGTTAAGATAGAGGACTTATGGAGATTACCTGTTCCTTGGAGAGTCTGTTGTGCAGTTGCTATTCTTTCCTTTTTGTTTTGCTTTCCCTGAATGAACACAGCAAAAGAGAGAAGTCAAGTCGGATATTAGATAGAAAGGTTGTACTCAAAAGTTTTAAAAGTGCCCGTTGCTCCCCGGCAACGGCGCCAAAATGTTCGTCACGCTTTTGTGCGGTTTGTTAAAAGATAATATCGTGTTGTAGTATAGCCGCGAAAGCATTCAAAACAAATAAAGATTTTTATTACTCGAAAACCGGAGTATCCGAGGTCGAACACAGGGAGCAATCTCAGTACTTTGGAAAACCCAAGAATACAACTGTTACATGCAAATATAATTGATTCAAACAGTTTTTAGAAAAAGTAGAATTAGACGTCTGATTTATGTATCAGACGTCTTAAATGTGATCTTTCTTCCTTTCCTCCTTCTTCTCCTTTCTGCTTCTGTATCTTTCCTTCTGCTTTGCCGTTCCGATCTCTTTGCAATCTGCCCTTGTCCTTCTTCTTCTTCTCTACGAGGACTTCTAATCTTTCTGTTTTCCTTCTCCTGCGAAGGCTTCTTTCTTCTTCTTTGGCTTGCTTTTCCTTCTTCTGCAGCGGCCAAGTCCCTTTCCAGCGAACAGGAGCAAAACCTAACCCTTCTCCCGCTACCCGCACGTCTCTCTCTCTCAAGCAATTCACTCAGAGCCGCTCTCCCCGAGCCACAAGCATTAATCGGGTCAGATCGTACCCGGGACTAGGTGCACCTAAAGGTGGTGTGATGCGCGAGGAGTGCGTAGGTCTAGGTCGGGTCGGATCCGCCAAGTCCGCGTGGTCAGGCCGCGGACGAGGCGGGTGGGGTCAGTGAGGGACCTCACCCCTATGCTTTCGAGGCATTAAAGCTATATCACAAAAACTCTTTATACCATACCTGTGCCTTGAGATTCCACGAGGTGGGACTAAACGTTCCGCCCTTCCTTTGCGCGCGCCCACAGACTCTCGTGTGCAATTGCCCACGCTGAAGACCCTGCTGGTGCTCCCTGCTGAACTCAGTCACTTCGCGACACTTGCGAGAGCCAGCTGCACCTGTCGCCTGGGAAGCCCGACGCCTGCTGCTGCTCCAAGATTCCTGCTGCTTTGGCTGTTAATGGCGGCTGGGGCGTTCACCTGAGATTCCACAGAATGGCCTATTGGCCCAATCAGAATAGCTGGAAACCTTCGCCGTAGCACGGCGAAGGCGGTGGGTGATGCTGCAGGTTGTCGGTCGGCCTAGGCGTGCGCGCCTAGGTCAACCTGTGGGCGGAGATGGTGGGTTATTCGGGGGGTGGTTATGGAGGTCTGGAGTGGCAGTTGTGGGGTGGAGCGAGTTCCTGGTGGTGAGGCGGAGCTCACGGGGTGGTTGGCGAGCCGTGTGGAGTGGCGGAGTGGTGTGGGCGGCTCGCCGGAGTGCAGTCGGAGGCGAGGAAGTTGAAGGCGGTTAGGTACTGTCAAGGGGTAATCAAGTAAAATAGTTGGGGGAAAAGAGAGAGGAGAGGATGGAGAACGTATCTGAGGTTGTCTGGAGGGAAGGGAGGCGGCGGAGGAGACGGCTCGTAACTGCCGTCGTCGGGGAAGAAAGACCCTGAGGGAGGAAGCGGCGACGAAGACGAGGTCAGAAGTGCGTGCGCGGGGTACAGCGCGACGCGGGAGATAGCGGCGGAGAGGACTCTGCTGCTGGTATGGCAGCAGAGCGAAGAGAAGGAGGGAAGGAGGTCGCCGGAGCTTGTGGGTCGTTTGGCCGGAGATGGGAGAGGGAGGAATTTGGAAGGGATCTCCGTCAAAATCAAGCTTGGCCTGTTCGGCCGGAGTTGTGGGTTCTTATATAGGCGCTGGACTGGGTGTGCAGGGCGTGAAGGGCACGTAATTGCCTGAAGTTGGTCGCCGGATATGGAAAGGAGTTAGGATACCCAAATCTCCCATGCGTTCGCACGAGAGATTGGGTTCACACCAGCGATTGTAATTGACTTTATAAGGAAGGGAATTCCTCAAAGAATCCTCCTTCCATTTCTGGGAGGGAATCTCTGAGGGATTAGAGAGCAATCCCTCTCCGAACCTCGCCGGAGCTCGATTCTGCCCTAGCAATGGCGGCAGGACCGGTTTGCAAAGGAGGCGAAGAACCTAGGGGGTTCTCTGCAACGGTATTCAAAAGATAGGGACCAATTTGTGATTTGGGTGTACTAAATTGCAAAGTAGGTCAAGATGACCTCTCCTTAGGTCCAAATTTTGGTACAAACCTAATTTGGACCTAAGGAATCCAATGGTGAAGTTGGATTTTAGGTTTGACCTCGTTTGACTGGACATTTTGTGTAAAAACCCAAATTAGGTTAATTGAAGAGCTAGGACCCTAATCTAGGTCAAACTAGGTTCCAAAGGCCAAATTAAGTGTTCTAAACCCTAGAGTATCTTTTTCCATGATTTATAGAGGGTTTACTTGCTTTTTGTTCTGACCGGAACCTTGTTAATTTAAGAGGGTCTGTTTTAGGGTTACCAAGTGTCATTTAGTTCTTAGATTGCACATGAACCCATTTCTGATTGACTCAACCCACTTTTTATCTCATTTAGACCATTTGACCTATGTTTTGCCTCTGAGAAATCCTGTTTACGTACTGCAATGGTAAAATTGTAGTTTTAACCTTTATTTCATATTTTCTTCTCAGGGCACTTGTTCCTTCAGTTAGGCCTTCTTCTAGGTTATGTGGGAGCTTTTATCTTCTTTATTGGGTCAAAATGAGCTAGTTATGGCTCATGATGAGGCTCTCATCATTTCTTAAGACATGCAAGTTTTTCAATCAGAAACTAAGCCAAATACTTTCCATAGTACAAAATAGGATCAAGTCACTTGAACTATCATGAGTTCAGGTGGAATTTTTAGAGAAGGATATCTGATCTAGTCTAAAATTGACAATGAAATTCTAATGATCAGATCCACATCCTCATCCATAGTTTGTTAAAGATTAAATCCCCTTGTTCCAAAAGTGAGTTTTTTGACCTTAGTCCCGATTTCAAAATTTTTCCGCAAAAAGTTTCCAACATTTTTAATTTTTTCGGTAAGTAAGTAGGAAATAAATTGAAGAAAAATGCATGTTTTTAGGTTTTGGAAATCCTAAATCGATCATCAAATTTAAAAACATCCCCCCATGCTTAAGATATGCAATGTCTTCATGCATTAGGAGGGAAAAGGGATCACCTTAGTGAAGAACGATCGGATTTAGGATGATCGAAACCTGGAAAAAGAAGAAAAAAGGAAAGCAGGAAAAAAATGATGGGTTACCTCCCGTCCAATGCTATCTTTTACACCGTTCAGCTAGGTGTAGTGTGCATTAGTGATTGAGGGTGGCTGGCTCAGTAAAATTAAAATATTCAGATGGAATTTTAGGCGTATGATCAAAATACGGCTTTAAACGTTGGCCATTGACTTCAAAGGTCGAATTAGTTTTTGGATTGAAAAGATCAACAGTGCCATATGGATATGTTTTATGGACAATAAAGGGGCCGGTCCATTTTGATTTTAGTTTGCCAGGAAAAAGACGTAATCTCGCATCAAAAAGCCTAACGTGTTGATTAACATCAAAGTGTTTCCAAACAATATATTTATCGTGAAATTTTTTTATTCGATCTTTATAAATCCTATCGTTTCCATAAGAAAAATTTCGTAATTCTTCCAATTCAGTTAATTATAATTTTCTATGGATACCGGCGTTAGATAAATCCATGTTGAGTTGTTTTATTGCCAAAAAATCCCTATATTCTAGCTCTACCAAGTGATGGCATGCCTTCCCAAAAATCAAATGGAAGGGAGACATGCTGAGCGGGGTTTCGAAAGCGGTACGGTAGGCCCATAAAGCATCGTCCAATTTGGTGGACCAATCTTTACGGTTAGGCCTAACGTCTTTTGTAAAAGATTTTTATTTTCCCGGTTAGAAACTTCAGCTTGGCCATTTGTTTGGGGGTGATAAGGTGTGGAAATTTTATGATTAACGCCTTATTTAGAAAGAAGGTGACGGAATTGTGAGTGGGTGAAATGTGAGCCTCCGTCACTGATAATGGCTTTTGGTATGTCGAATCTTGAGAAAATATTTTTCTTAAGAAATTCAACAACCACACGGTGATCTCTAGTGCGGGTGGGTATTGCTTCTATCAATTTAGAAACTTAGTCGACTGCAACTAGTATATATAAATACCAACCAGAGTTGATGAACAGTCCCATGAAGTCGATGCCCCAAACATCAAAAATTTCAACCTCTAAAATAGGATTAAGGGGCATGATATCCTTTTGAGTCCTGTTGCCGATGCTCTGGCAATGCACACAAGACCGAACAATGTCATGGGCATCTTTGTGCAAGCTGGGCCAATAAAATCCAGCATTAGGGATTTTAGCTGTAGTTTTCTTGCCCAAAAAATGTCCGCCACAGGCCATTGAGTGACAATGTGTCAAAATATCATGGATTTCAAAATCGGGGACACATCGTCGAATGACCTGATTGGCACAAATGTGGAAAAGGTCGAGCTCCTCCCAAAAATATTATTTAATATCAGCAAAGAACTTATCCCGTTTTGTTTTTGGCAAATCAGGGGGGATTGATTCTGTTGCTAAGTAGTTTGTGATGGGTGCAAACCGAGGGTAGTAGCAGCTAAAATGCTTTCATCGGGGAGCTGATCTGGCGGGGTAATTATGTCATTCGTCATAAGACGAGAGAGATGGTCGGCCACTACATTGTGCGATCCCATCTTATCCTTGATTTCTAGGTCAAATTCCTGGAGCAGTAGAATCCAATGGATAAGGCAGGGTTTCGCACTTTTCTTTGTCAGCAAATATTTAATTGTTGAGTGGTCGGTATATACAGTGACATGTGACCCCAACAGATAAGATCTAAATTTTTCTAAGGCAAATACAATGGCAAGAAGTTCCTTTTCAGTAATCGTGTAATTCCATTGTGCATCATCAAGGATTTTGCTAGCATAATAGATCACAACGGGTTTCTTGCCAATTCTTTTCCCGAGAACGGCCCCTACAGCAAACTCTGAGGCATCTGTCATTAATTTAAAGGGACTATTCCAATTAGGTCCCTGCAATATTGGTGCCTCAGTAGCCTCTTTCCTCAACCTCAAAAAACTCTCCAGGCACTTATCATTAAAATCAAATGGCTGGTCTTTAGTGGGAAGCTAACTTAAGGACTTGGAGATTTGGGAAAAATTTTGTATAAATCGATGGTAGAAACCCACATGACCCAAAAAGGATCTGATCTGTTTGATAGTAGTGGGTGGTGGGAGCTTAGATATGGCATCTATTTTTGCTTTATCTATCGCAATTCCTTGTTTTGAAATAACATGTCCCAAGACAATACCTTCTTGGACCATGAAATGACTTTCTTCCCAATTGAGGACCTAATTAACTTATATGCATTTTTGGAGAGTTCTTTCAAGGTTTTTGAGACCATGGTCAAAAGAATCTCCAAAAATAGAAAAGTCATCCATAAAGACTTCTAAACATTCACCTACCAGGTCTGAAAAAATTGCAAGCATGCACCTTTGAAAAGTTGCAGGTGCATTGCAATGATCGAAGGGCATCCTTCAGAAAGCAAATGTTCCGAAGGGGCAGGTGAAAGTTGTCTTGTCCTGGTCCTCAAAATGAACCGCTACCTAATTATAGCTAAAATAACTGTCCAGAAAATAGTAAAAATCCCGTCTGGCTAACTGCTCCAAGATTTGATCAATAAAGGGGAGCGGGAAATGGTCCTTCTTGGTGGCGGTGTTTAATTTTCGGTAATCAATGCACACGCACCAAGAAGAAGCGGTTTGAGTGGCTACATTCTCCCCATTATCATTTGTGACAACTGTTAGTCCAGCCATTTTGGGTACAACTTGTGTTTGACTAACCCAGGAACTGTCAGAAATGGGGTAGATGACATCAGCATCTAGTCACTTAATAATCTCCTTTTTTACCATCTCCTGCATAAAAAGGTTCAAGTACCTTTATGGTTGGCTGGAGGGGTGAGAATCGTTCTCTAAATATATACGATGTGTACAATAGGACGTATGAATACCCTTAAGATCAGAAAGGGTCCAGCCAATAGCTTTTCGATATTTACTCAAAACCTGGAGGAGTTTGTGTGCTTGTGCCCCAGTAAGTCTGGAATTTATAATCAGGGGCACAGTCTGATTAGGACCCAGGAGGACATATTTAAGGGAGTCAGGCAGAGGTTTTAATTCCAATTGTGGGCCCAGCACCGAAAGAGTTTTTGCTTTGTGGGTTAGTGGTGAGGTAAGAGTGAAAGGGTCAGCTGGAAGGTTAGCTGGACATGTGGTTGGGGTGGAAGGGTGAGAAAAAGTGGATTGTTCAGGAACCGTATTGATAGCAAAACCGGAACCTAAATGGGAAATCTGCAAAGTTTCCTCCACAATGTTTTCTATTTCTGAATCCGAATTATCAAAGAAATCTGGTTCTTGGAATCGCCTAGATGCTTGAAAAATGTCTAAGGTTACAGATTCACTGCCACACATGATATTCATCTTTCCAAAATCACAATCAATATTTGCACGGGCGGTGGCTAAGAATGGTCTTACAAGAATAATGGGGGCAAACTTTAGTGCTTCTGGTACCTCTATGTCCAGGACTAAAAAGTCTACTGCGAATAGACAAGTTTTGACCTGGACAAGAACATCCTCAACAATTCCCCTTGGTTTAATTGTAGATCGGTCAGCTAATTGGAGAGTAACCTCGACAAGCTTTAATTGCCCGATCTTAAATTCTTAAAAAACAACTATGGGGATAAGATTAATTGAGGCACCAAGGTCCAACAAAGCGCGATCAAATGCGGTATCATTAATGATAACTTGAATTAGGGCGGCGCCAAGATCTTCTCTTAGGAGGCAGTCAGCTCTGCACAACTGAGCTGACTATCTCTGGAAGGATCACCTTTCCTAAATTTCTGGGCTGCCTTTTTGGAGTACATAAATCTTTTAGGAATTTAGCATAGGCAGGGATGTATTTAATGGCATTTAGGAGAGGGATATTAATTTCTACTTGCCCAAATAAATCCATTAATTCCTTCTCAGTGGGCTCAGATTTCTTCTTTTTCTTTTTTGAAGAGTGGAGGGCTTGTGGAAATGGGGTAGGGTTTCCCTGTTTTGCATTAATTGGTTCCTGAACAATAGGAGGGGAAGAGTTAATCTGTGTTTCATTAAAGCGGGTTTCTTTAACAGGCATGGGATTGTGAGTGGTTTTCCCATTCCTCTAGGTAATTGCATTTGTAGTCTGGTTGTTTCTTGGATGAGGATGGGTGGCCTGGCTATTATTGAAACCCGGTGGATGCTGAGGTGCTGGCTGAATGGGTTGACTGGGATATCTACCTTGGAATTGATTCCTTTGATTATTTGGGTTGGGCATGGGTTGGGAAGGTAAATTCCCAATAGGTCGATGATCAGGAGTAACCTTAACTTGGTGTTGCAAGTTGGTAATCATGCGGGTTACTTTTGTCATTTGAGTCTGCTTTCCTTGCAGAGTTTTCATGACTTGATTATTAATATCATCCTGGGATTGTCCAACGTGATACATAGGTTGCCCATAATTCCCAAAATAATTTTGTTTTGGAAAAGGAATCTGGTTCGAGTTTTTCCAGGAGTGATTCGGGTTAGTCATCCATTTTTGATTGGAAGTGTTGGAGGGGTTTCTAAATTGCTCCTGGAGAGCATAAATATTTTTTGAGGTGGGATAAAAAATATCTTGATCAAAATTCCAAGTCAAATCTTGTGAGAAATCAGCCAGAAAGTGTTGGCCAGCAGATGTGGCATCAATGTTGTGTAGATTTTGTCTTCGGAGAATGTGTGGGGGGTTATTGTGTGGAGAGTGAACATGTGGAGCTAGTTTATTTATGAGCTTTTCTTCCATTTTCTTTTGGAGAATTTGCATCTGGTCCAGTCATTTTGCTAACATATATAGATCATCTTGAGTGACTGGAACAGAGGTGGATTTGGAGTCAACTTCATGGACTCCGTGTCTGGGGTTTTGTGATCTGCCAAAAGTGTCCATTGAAGTCATGTAAAATGAGTTTTCACTCGTTTCTTCAAAGTGGAGATAGGCACTTTCGGTGTCTTTGTCAGGAAAATTGCCCCCACATGAGGCATCCACAAATCATTTCAATTGATCTTTAAATCCATGATAGAAGATCTGCACAAACTACCATTGTGGAATTTCATGGTGGGGACAACTTCTTAGAAGTTCCTGAAATCTTCCCAGGCTTCATGGAGGGGTTCACCAATTTTCTGTTGAAAGGTCGTTATGGATCTTGTTAATGCATTCGTTCGACCGATCGAAAAATTTTTTTTAAGAAAAGCACTTTTTAATTGGGGCGAGGTGGTAATAGGGTGCCCAACCATTCTAAACCAACGAGATGCTTTGTCTTTAAGAGAGAGAGGAAAAAGTCTCATTAACCACACATCTTCCTACACATTGCGGGAATGAATTGTTTGAGCGAGGACAGTTAATTCCTCGAGATGACAAAAAGGGTCCTCTCTTGGAAGACAATGAAAATGTTTGATAAGGTTAGAATGGCTGGTTTGATCTAGAAATCCCCTTGTGGTATACCACCCCTGGTCTTTCCTCATAATTGGAAGGATCATAGAAATCCTTAAGTGGAATGACCAGCTATTGGCGTGGTGGTGGATTTTGTCCTTGATTAGCCAGGTTCGTGACAGTCCTAGCTAGATCTTCTTGACTTTGTTGTAGTCAAACCAAATGGTCGACCATTAATGCAAAGGGATTTGGATTTTGGGTTACAGTTGGAGGGCCACCTAGCCCTGCTGGTATTTCTGGTTGCTCCAAGTTAAGTAGGTGAGGGAGGGTAAAGTCAACTTATAGGTCGGCTGACGGGTTAGAAGTGGAAGCAAAATTTTTTTGACGGCTTCCAGGGTTTTCGATTTTTTTAGAAGAGGAGGGGGAAGAAAACAATGATTTTCTGCAGTGGGGGGCGAAATCAGATGGTCCCTAAAGGTGTGGTTTTTGGGACTGTCGCCCACGCATGCACTATTTTTGAAGAATTGGAGAGGAGAAGAGAAAGAGATGAGAGAAAGTGTGCAATTCAAACAAAAAAAGCTAGACCTAACTTAAATGCGACTCCCTAATAAGAAACCTAAAATTTGGTCTATGTAGGAAATAAGTAATCAATAGTGAATACCCATTCTGTCAACAAATCTAGCCAAGTTGCTTAAGGGGAGGTTTGGGCCCAAACATTTCCCAAGGAAAACCCTAGGTGCTTGTACAAACCCGCGCCTGGTCGTTTGACACGGCCCCTCAGCCTGAACACCAGATATAGATGACAGAATTGGTATTAACTAAGGAAAACCTATGACCTAAATAGCAAGCCTAGGTTGATGAAACCTTAGGGGTGAAGTTGCTACAAGTTTTAGTTAGGTATAGGGTACTACAGTGCACAAGGAATGTGGAGGGCATTAATTGGGTTGTTGCCCTGTTATTTGAAAAGTTTTTTTGTGTGTGTGCAAGAATTGGGAAGTGGTTTTCAATGCAAAGTAAGTTGTCACACAATTATTATATTTCTGTCTTTTAGGATTTGATTTAACTTAGTGTATTTTTAGGATTTTCTTTTTAAGTTTTCAAACAAGTTTGAGATTCCAAAAATAAGAGGAAATCAAGTGGTATGGGTGAAGATATGTTTCCTTTTGTTGTTTATTTCTAAAAATGAAAAAAAGAAACCCTAATCCAGTTGGTCCTAGGACAAAAATTTAACTCCAAATGAGTTATTTTCAGCCTTTTTGTATTAAGTAGTGGTCCAAACAATTCAAACAACACCACTACTTTGAAGAGAATCAAACAAGGATTCCAGAAAAGATTTTTGTAAGATTTTAGGAATTTGTTTGATAATTATTTTAAATTTTTACTTGTACTGATGTCAAAGTCCAGAAATGATACCCGTGGGTATTTTGGACTTTTCAATATTACCACCGACCTCAGAAAATTTTTTTGATTTTATATAATGTGTATAATTTCACAAAGATTCCAGCAAGCTAAATTTCAAAAAAATTAGATGAGTATAAAAATTCTAAAAATTTGCAGACAGTAGCAAAATAGGAAGATTGGAGGGTGTGACCCCTCTACAGTCCACAAATTTTTAAAAATTAAATAGAAGGCCAATTGATCTAAAATTTGGAGTGGATGTTCCCAACTCAATTTTGAATCACTGTATGAAATTTTATGATTTTAGGAGGCTTGTGCTGTTAATGAAACATTGAAGCAAATAATGGATTTTTATGGGCACCACTCCACTTAATTAAAGTGTTTGGGATCTTGAAAGCCAAGTTTAATATGTTTTTGGTAGTTTTAATTAATTATGTCACCAGAAAGAGGAACCAACCAGAATTTCATGGCAAGAAAAGGAACTTTGAGCTCTTACTTCCAGATTCCCACTTTCTTCCTGCAATAGTTCCTGCACACACGAAAGAAAGAAAGAGAAGGGGATGAGATTCACTTCAAGCAAGAGGAGAAAGAATAAGCAAAGTCGTGCCTCCCTGGCAATGAAGCCAAAAAGTGATGCGAAATACGTGTGATTTGCAAAGGCAGATTTTAATGTCATTGTAACACGTGAATTCGCATACGCTTTTAAATTTATATCCTAGATAGGGGAGTATCTGGGGTCGTCCAAGGAGGCAAAAATTGCAATTCAATTCTCTTGCTAAAAATACATCTCAACTTTCTTTTTGGTATTTTAAAAATATATATATTTTTGTGTTTTGAAATAACACGTTGAAAGTGCGAATTGCAGCGGAAAGTACTAACACCTATAATTGCTTAACTAAAACTTAAGAGATAGATATATCCTCTTCCTAAGCTCACTCTAGGCAAGTGGAGGCCTAGAGTAATTTGGAAGAAGAGGTGAAAAAACTGCTAGAACCAAAACAACAATTGCAAGAGAAAGTAAAAAGAAGGCAGTTTGATTATCTAGAATTTGTGTTCTTTTCCAAGGCAAGTAGAGGAATGTTTCTACTAGAATGAAAAAAGATATAAAAGCAATAAAAGAAACACAAATCCTCTAGCAAAATTTGGTGAAGAAGGGAGTCTTCTTGCTCTAAGCCAAGCTGCTCCTTGGCTTGAAAGGAGGGCCTCCTTCTTCTCCTTCCTTGAGACCTCATCCAAGATGGATGCTACAACCTTCAATGCTCTCCTCCAAGGGGTGGGCGTGCACCACCCTCAAAAGCTCCTCCAAGGTGGCGTGGACCACCATCAAGATCTTCTCCAAAGATCTTCCTTTCCTGGGTTCTCCTTTGGCCAGCGTGGGCACAAGAGAGAAGGGAAGAGGGGAAGGCACCATGGGGACAGAATATCCCCTTAATCTTCTTCTTCTTCTTCTTCTCTTGGGCGTGGGCTTCTAGGTAGAATATGAGAGTGAATTTGCTAGCCAAGGATGCTTTGAATGGTGGTGGGTAGTAGTCTTTTTATAGGGTAGAATGGGGGGTTAAGGTGACTCTTGAAATGGAGGGCTAAGATGGGAAGATTGGAGGTGGTTGGGGATCCTATGGATAAGGGTAATTGGCGCCAACCCAAGGGGTTCCATGGGGTGGTTATGATGGTGAAAGGGCACCTATATTTGGCCCCAACTATGGGGCTTCTAGAAAGTTGGTAAGGTGGATGGTGGAGATGGATCTAAGGGGAGATGTGTGGTGGAGATGAAGGGGATTTTTGGTGGGAAAAGTGGCGCCAACAAGGTGGTAGTTAGGGTGGTTTTGGCACCACCTTTAGGTGTCTTTTGTAGGTGGTGGGTAGGCTAGGTTGGCGCCAAGTAGGTTTAGCTTATGTGGAGCTTAGATGGAGCGAGTTGGTGGAGTTGTTAGGTAGGGTTTTTGCGTGGTACAGGCTAAGAAAGTTGGAGCATAGCTAAGCTAAGCGAAGCTAAGCTAAGCTAAGCTAGCTTAGCTAATGGAGGAGTAGAGGAGGAGGTGTCGGAGCTAGGGTTTGGAGGGAGGAGCTGGTTCTGAAGAATCTGGAGCTGAAATGGAGCAGGCAGCTGCTGAAGAGTTCAACATGGGGGCTACTCTAGCTGGCATAGCTTGCTAGTTCTTTGCTAGATACTAAGCCAAGCTAAAGTAAGCTGGCTTCTGTTGAATGGAGCTGAGGTGAGCTGGGTCTGGTGCTCCCAGGGAGGATTGAGTTGGTTGAGACAGCTAAGGTAGCTTAGCTCAATTAGGTTTAGCTATGCTGGGTCGCCGGGAGCTGGACTTGAGCTTCCTGAGCTTGGATGAGTTCTTCTTCAGTTGGTTGGAGTTGAGTGGAGCTGCATGTAGTTGAATCTGAGCTGGGGTGAACTCCTGTCAACTCAGCTGAGCTAGCTAGAGCTCCCTGTGGACTAGTGGGAGCTGAGATGAGCTAGACTTAGCTAAGTTGAGTTGGATCCAAGCTGACTTGAGCAAGGGTGAGCAAAGATGAACTCTCTTGAGCTGCCATTCACCTAAGATTAGCAGAATGGAGCTGGGATGAGCTAACCCTAGTTCAAGTGAGCTAGGTTCCAACTGTGGTGAGCTGGATCAAGCTGAGTTCTAGCTAGTCTGAGCTCCTTCTTCACCAATTGCCTTCTTGAGTGCTAGGTTTTTAGGGATCGGTATATTTGTTCATCCCAAAAACACATTAAAACAACAAAAGAAAATGCAATGCATGCCAAACCTATTTAACGCCAAAATGCTGCCCAAAAACCCATTTGTAGAGTAAAATCTTGAGAGCTAGGTTTGTTTTTGTGCATAAGAATGATGATAAACTGTCGTTTATCATAGGTCCAACCCTTATTCGAATTCCTATAATTCTGGTCGGAAAAGTCATCCTAGCTACTCTTGGAAAGATCAGGGGTGGTAGACCCAATATCGACCCAACAACTATGTACCACAAAAACCAACGGATCATGTATATACTCAGTTGGCCCTTAATTAGGTTAATCAGCCCATGTGGAATTCTCAACAACCCGCCGGGCGGGCTGACTTGAACATGAAAATGGTAGAAATGCAAGGGTCAATGGTCCAGCTCATGTAACAGATGAAAACTTCGCTGAACACCTTGCAATCCGGACTTAGTACAAACAATCGACAACCCGAATCTCTACCATCACAATCTATACCAAACCCAAGGAATGTACAGAATCGAGGCGCTGGGCCTCAAGATTTTGGTAATAATGGGGAGTCATATGCTCAAGCTCATGTTATCTATCAGGCTACCCCATCCCCTCTCGGAGTGAACCAAGTTCCTACCATAATCAACTGGGAGCCTCTTGTTTTGCCCAACCCTCCCCAAGGCACTAACCAACAGCATTTTTCCACGGCAAACACCATCACCTTGAGGAGTGGTAGTAGACACAAGGGACCTACCGAATCCCATGTCCACCCCATTAGGCCTCGTACCAAGAATTCCAAACTCCCAACTAAGAATGTGATCAACAAAACATCAGAGTCTGATTTAGGAGTATGTTGTTGTATGGGAAAATAGAAAAAGTCACAAGAGAAATTACAGGAAAGGTTGTCCTTACTTCAGGCTTCCAAATTGACAATCATTTTACTCCTTACAGCTATCGAATCAATCCTCGCCTACACCATAGGTTTACTGAATGCATATAAAGAAAGGCGCAGAGCGAAATCTAAAATCAATAGGAGAGTAGTTTTGTCCGATAACACAAGCACATTGATCCTAAACAAGCTACCTCCTATGAAGCAAGACCCGAGAGCCCCACTGATTTCCTGCACAGTGGGAAACATTACTTTTGAGTTGGCCCTCCTCAACGTAGGTGCTTCCATTAAAGTGATCCCCACCTCACTACACATGGAATTGGGTCTAGGATACCTAAAACACACTGACATAATATTGTAATTTGTCTATAGATCCATTACAAAACCAAGGGGTATTTTGGAGGTTATTTTATTCAAGGTTAATGATTTGCATTACGTTGCTGATTTCATGGTCTTCGACATGGAAGCCACAAAATAGCTCAACCACACCGCGTTTATTTTGGGAAGACCTTTCCTGGCTACTACCAAGGCAAGGATTGATTTTGAATCAGGAAATATATAAATGGGCTCAGGGGATAAGACAAATCGATTCAATATTTTGAGGTCTCAAAGAAAAATAAGGGTAAGTGTGGTTCAGTGGGGGAGCTTGGTAGAATAGAGGAAGTAATGGCCATATATACCTTAGACAACCTTTTAATGGCCAACTCAACCCAAACTCGGGAAGAAGATCACATGGCTATAAAAATAATTGACGACAAAGCAAAACAATGACCAGTTGTAGCAACACGGGATGAGGAAGATATACATGAAATCAAAAATTTGTTGGATGATTCAGGTGATCAAGATAAAACCCGTTGATTCCTGCCCTCTGATGTAGGGGGACTTTAAGCCTAAGCATCTACACACTTGTTTTGCACTAACTCACTTTTCGATAGTTTCTTTGGAAATTGGGTAGCTACTAAACTATCTAGGGTGGTATGGCTGGCAAGTTGTTAGTGGTAACAGCCCATCAACAGGTTGTCCAGAGCCCAGTCACAAGACCATTTTTGTTGTACTGCCTTTAGGTAAATCTTAGATAAGGGAAGCTGGCAACTTAAAGAAATAGTAATAATAAACAAACAAACAAAAGAATATTTATATAGAAAAAGGAGAAGCAAATAAAAAAATAATAAACAAAACCACACTTCATCGCACGAGTATGGTTGGAAAGTTGTCGTGGATAACAACCTATTGGCCGGTTGTACAGAACCTAGCTTGCAAAAAAATACACAATAATTCCCAAAACACTTACCGAAGAAGCGGGGAAGTAGACTAAACTGAGGGGATATACACTTGGTTCGCCCCTGTCTTAACCCCATAAATAAAAGATGTAGGGAGAAAGCTACCAATTAAAAAAATAAAACTTTAGGCAAGGTCGCCTAGGGTCATAGAAATCGAAAATCCGTTTCAACAGCTGCCTAGTAAGTCTTTCACTATTTTCACAAGATGCTTAGCACTTAGAGTCCATCTCGAGTCTTAGGTGGGTCGAGTAGCTGCAAAAAGTTATCTCGAAACTCTTAAACTCCAAATGTACAAAAAATTTAGAAAATAAGAAAAATAAAAAAATGTATCTTCCCTTTTCAAATAAGGTGAGGACTTGGGCTGTCTGCATTCTGGCAGACACCCAGGTATTGTTGAGTCTTCGTAGTTTAGGACCTTAGTTGAAATTTTCTATTGTTAATAAACGACTTAGGCCTAAGAGATCTAATTCTGCTTTTATACATAGCATATAGTTTAATTTTGCTAGGGACTAGCAAAAGATAGGCATGGGGATATGATGTAAACACATTTATTGCCGGTGAAATGCCTATTCATGCATGCTCCTAGGCTTAGATTTGCATTTCATGTTATAAATATTGCATAACATGAATCATTCTACATTTAGAGTAATTGTATATAAATTAGGTTAATTGCATCCTTTCTGTGGTCAAGAGAGAAGGATATTTATTTCAGAGCCTAAGATTGACAATCCAATCATATACATCTGATCAAGACGACAATCGGAGTCCAACGCCTCCAAAATCACCTTGATCGGAGTCCCGTAGCACCATATGCAGTCCGAGAAATATTAATGGCCAAGGTACTAGGTGAAATAATTTGGAGCTTCAAATGACAAATCCGACCATGCGGATGGATTCGAGTTGATGATTGTAGCCCAACGCCACGAAAATCGACTCAATCCAACCTCTGTAGCAGCCCCTACAATGAAAAGAAGATGGACGGCTCAAATTGCACGATGTGTCGCAACTTAGGACAGCCATGCACACACACATGCCACCGCACACGCACAGCAGCATGGAGGCACGCATGCACCCAGCATATCGCCAATGTGTGAGCATGCGTGCACGCAACAAAGGCAGCACACAATGCAGCACCAACGGTGCATGAGCAGTGCATCGATCTTCAACTACAGCCTGGAGAGCATTTACTGATGTTTATAGCTGGCACTAATTGTTCGTGGGCACAAGGCTAGCTACGCGCACCAGCGTGCATGAGCTACCTACACCGAGACTTCCAGCGATGGCCTGGAGGTCGCTAATGGTCCCATACCTATTTTAGCCTCTTCTCGGTCACTATAAATGGACCTACACCACCTCCCTTCCAAGCCATCTCTACCTACTCTACTCTCACCAACTCCCATGCTCTAGCAAGCCTACCAACGCTTTGTTGGATCATGTTCTCAAACTCCCAAGGTGTCAATTAGTATAGCGAACCTCTGCCCTACCAAACACTCCTCCAACTTCTAGTCCCCATTCATAGGTCACCTTAGAGCCGTCCTCCCATCTCCATTTCGGTTGTAGATCATCTCCACCTTCTCACCTCTATTTTGGAGCTGCGTTGAAGCTTTCCTCTACTCGACATCCTCCTACTTCTCATCTTTGTCGTTCTGCTTCCCAACTCCATCTGAGCTTCCACCAGGCGTCGTCGTCTTTCCGAATAGCCGATTCGGCAGATTTCTTCTCACCTCCCTCTATTTTTATGTTTTCTATATTATTGTAATTGAGATTCATGCAATATATTAGATTCAATTCTACCTCTCTCTTCTTATTGATTGTCATTTTATTTCAAAAACAAAAAAAAGAGAAAACCCTAAAACACAAAAAGAAACAAATCGAAGTGCAGTTTTCATTCAAAGTAAACGTCGCCTCCCTATGTTCGACCCGGGACTCCCTTGGAATTTTAGTATAAATTTTATTTGATCATGAGTTTTGCAATCACGATGAGAGGTTACTTGTAACCCTAACTTCAAACACACGAAACCCATGCGATCATTCAACGTGAGAATCACCCCGATCAGAGCTCTGTAGCACCCTTTGGAAGAAGACGAAGACGGATGGCCCATATGGCACCATCCAGGCCGCCCCACCTGGGCCAAGGTATCTCCAAGGCTGTCGCAAGATGAGATCCCAGCCGTTGGATCTCAATCCAATGGTTTAGATGTGTGCTCCATGGTTGAACTCCTCACCCGACCTCAGGTAGCTTAAGGTTGTCCTCATCTCGACCATTGGATCTTCATCCAACAGTTTAGAAAAGCGACTGCACCACTCCCTCCACTCAACAAACCATAGTTTTGGTACATTGGTGAAGATGCGCTTGCAAACTGTGGGCACAAGTTCTAGCCACGGTGGGGGGAGGCTATTTCGCGAAGAGCGGGTGTAATCAAATTACGCCAGATGGATGAGTGCAGATGCCGTACGCGGCCGTCGATGCTCCTATAGAATGCACCATCTCACATGCAATCAAGAGGTGCGATCTCCATGCCATCTCAACCATTCACGTCTGAATCCAATGGTTTCAGCCCATCAATCCTAGCAATAACAGGCGGGCATGAGTGGTAAGTGATAAGTTTGTTTTCGCTTTCGAATTATGTTATCAAGATGATTTGTCATTGTGGGATTGAAGTGGCAGAAAATCACCTAACAAAATAATTAAAATTAAAATTAAACCACTCACAGGAGGGTAGGTCATATCCACAGAGAGGCAATGACTTAGTTAAACTCGCAATTAGGTCAAAATCAAGTTCGCTAAACTATTCGCCAGATCAAAAATGCCTGTGTAGCTCTGTAAGTAAACCTTAAATTTATGAAGGCAAGGGGTGCGAATGTAATTTTTATGTCAGAAAATTATCCATGTGCAAGCGTATGCCATGTAGTATGCACTTGCATGCATACGAAAATGTCATTCAAAATTAAATTCAGCGCACATAGACATGAATAACATGGCTTAACAATTTTCTAGAAGCATGAGCATGAAGGCATAAATTTGCCATAATAAAATAAGGATAAATCAAAATTCATTTTTATGGAAATGGAATGAAATGTAATTATTAATTGAGGTTGAAATAGGGGATTAGCTTCGGGTGGAACTTATGCACGGATGAAGGAGAGATGGATGACGAGTTGGCGAATAGAGGTAGCCCTCCCAGATCCACACCTGATGGTGGTGGCGGCTTGATGGATGGTGGTCAGAGCCGGCCTGTCGGAGGAATGAAGTGGTGGCGGTGGAGGATGCTGCCGCTATTTGCACGTGCTGCAGGCGTAAGGAGGGCTAGTTCACGGGCATTGCAGGCGTGTGCAGGGTGTGGGCACGTGGAGGGGCGGTGCTCTGTGGGTTGCACAAGCACGCGTGGGGGTTCTGTTGGCGCCGACTACAGGTGCTGCAGGGAGGCGCTAGAGGGCAGGCGTTGGGGTGTGGTAAAGGCACTGCTGGAGGGTGCTCTGCGGGTGCATGCGGGGCATGGGCGCGTGGAGGCACGGGCTCTGCAGGGCACACAGGCGTGCACAGGGGTTCTGTTGGTGTCGGCTGTAGGCATTGCAGGGAGGCGCGAAGAGGGGCTGCGCGGTGGGTCTTGGGCATGGTGAAGGCACTGCTGGAGGGCTCTCTGTATGCGTAAGGGTGCGCAGGCATGCTGGCAGGTGAGGGCGTGCGGTGAGCTGATGGCATGCGGTGGGCAGATGGCACATGGTGGTGTGGGTGGTGGGAATCAAGGCGCAGGCGTTGGTGCTGGAGCATGGGTGGACTGGAGATGAAGGTGAGGGTAGGGTCTGCTGGCTGGAGATGAATTGAGGGCGCGTGGTGGCAGGCACGCTTTGCAGAACATGTTGCAGAGACTCTTGGCGGTGTAGGCTGTCACCCCATAATCCCATGGTGGTGGAGTCGCACTGCCGTGGTGGGAAGCTGGTGGTATGGAATGGATTAGAAGCAAAGTTATCAATGCACAGTAACGAACATAGTGGTGGAGGCCTCCCTTTGAACGATAGCCCATCCTCTTTTGTAGCCACAGCTATGATTTGAAATTCAAAAACTACCATAGAATCAATGTGATGCGCAGGAGGACGTGGAGATGGAGGAGTTACCTACAAAGGAGAAGAAGAAGAAAAAGAATAAATAATTAGGGTTATTTATACATAACTCCTTAACTTCTATGTTAATTAAAAAGTGCACCTAATTAATTAACTAATTAAATGTATGCAACCCTAGGTTAATTCTAAATGCATGAATTATGCACTTAAGCTAAAAATATGAATTAATTTATTTACATCCTAATGTATTCTATTTAAATGTTAAAATTAAGTTAATGTCCATACACTTAAATACTTAAATAGCTCACAATTATGGGCTAATCAATTACCCCCATTCCTAGTTTTTGCTAGTCCCTAGCAAATCCAAGCAAAACCTAGCACTCCAAGTAGACTAGCCGACCCAATCGGTCTTCCTTTTGAAACATACTAAGCTCAGACTTTAGACCTAACATTCCTAAGTAGCTGCTAAGTTACAGACTTGGTCGGCTAAAGATGGGTTGCAGGCACAAGTTTCTCTGATTTCTAACTCTACCCTAAGGTTTATTGATCCTTGAGATTAAAGCATCCGTGCATGTGCATTGTTAGAAGTTATTTGAGGTTGGTATGATTGCCAACATAAAAAAAATTTTTTTGAATAATATATATATATATATATATATATTTTGTTTGATTCCTCTAAGTCTTACCTCGGATGAAATGAAAAGGGTGGCGATGTTAGGTGGTCTCAAGGCAGCAACAGGCGATCTCAGGGTGGCAACTGATAGAATCAGGGAAGACGAGGGATGGACAACTTGGAGGTCAAGGGCATGGAGGTGGAAGGAGAGGAGAGACTTTGATATACATGGTAAAAGGGTGATGGAGGCAAGGTGGATTGATAGAGGTTGGGCAAGGGAGAGCCGAAGGATAGTGTGCTTCTGATGCAGGCGATGGGGTTTTATGGTGGCTAGCTACCGATCTCCCGTTATGTGTCTAGCGTGCAGAGGATTTGGTCACAAATGGGATTTGTACTGAGTTCTTGACGGGCAGATGAAAGGCCACCTTTTCCTGCGCTCTGAAATTTTGATTTCTAGGGCTTAGCCTATGCCACCACCGCCACCACCCACCCGTACCTATGGGGGGCATATGGTTGATGTGGAGATCCCTATGACAGAGAACATCAGAGCGATAGAGCTGGTATTGCGAGGGGAGCTGATCAGAGAGGTTATGACTAGGAGACTGACACCGAAGAACTTGCTAAAGCTGGTAAGCTCTCTTTCCCTATCAACCAATTCCTGGTAGTTCGCCTCTCTGTCGCATACACGGTTTGTTCTCTTTGGATTGGGGATGATGGATGTCTAGAGACTGCAATTTCAAACATCCTTCAATGATGTCCTAACGGTGATTTGGATATCAGTGTCTCCCTTTGATGGAGCACTGCCGGAAAGGCCACCCCAGAGATTGGAATTCAAGTCAGGGAGACTTGAGATCAAGGGGCTACCTTTACTCCTGAGGTCGAAGGAGGTTGTGGCATCTATGATATCTGGGTTTGCCTCATTGACTGAAGATGCGGTTGTAGGACTGTTGGATGGCGATGGGCACTCACTGAACGAGATGGTCGATGTGTTTAAAGCTGGTTCGATCCTTGACAGATTGATTTTAAGATGTGGTGGAAGCTCATGGTTGCTGATGCTGAGGTTCACGGTGGGCGACACTGTTGTGAGGTAGGATAAGTCGTTTGATTCTGAAGCTGCTGAAGAGGCAGTTGCGCAGGGTGGGTGTAGGGCTTCTCCTAAAGATCCCCATTTGTCAGAAAATGCAAGGACCTTCACTTGGCGGAGAGGGTGGAGACAATGGCTGAAGAGATGGAGGAATCGGTTAGGATGGAAGAAATAAGGCCAATGCTTGAGGAAGCAGGAAGTGTGCTACCAGACAGTGAGGATATTGAGGTGCAGGCGGTACAAGAGCCTCGGCCCGACTCCTAGAAGGATCAGTAGAATTTGCAGGAGATGGAGGGTCTTAAATTTGGTGTTGGATCTTTCTTAAAATCTGCCAAGGGCAGATCATCTTATAGTCTCAGGCAGAGGAAATCAAAGGCTGACATATTGCTGGAAGAAGACAAGATTGCAGAACATATGTAGGTTTGCAAATGTCAAAACCACAGGGGGGAGGGATCTCATGAGGATAGATGAGAATCCTCACTTGGAATGTGCGCGGGTTGCGCGATAAGAGCCAGAGGGTTTCTTTGTTGAGATACTTGAGAGACTGGGGGATTGAGTGTGCGATCATTCAGGCGATGCACATTGAGAATGACTTGGATAGACTATGGAGTGACTTATTGGCTGTGGGGGCGAATGAATGTGTGAAGGTTAATGCACATGGTAGATTGGGGTCATTGCTATTTGGTGGAGAAAGGTCAGGGCACACTGTCTGGAAATTCACAAGGCCAGACACTTACTGACTTGCAAATTCCAAACTCACCAGGGGCATGACACTATCTGGGTTACTAGGGTGTTTGGCCCCTGTGTTGCATCTGCAAGGCAGGAATTGTGGGAGGATTGGGCAGCTACACATGGTAGATTGGGGGGCAGTGCTATTTGGTGGAGAAAGGTCTGGGCACACTGTCTGGAAATTCACAAGGCCAGAAACTTACTGACTTGCAAGTTCCAAGCTCACCACGGGCATGACACTATCTGGGTTACTAGGGTGTTTGGCCCCTGTGTTGCATCTGCAAGGTAGGAATTGTGGGAGGATTGGGCGGCTGCGGCTGAATTGGTTCAAGGGGAAGGCTGGTTGACAGGAGGAGACTTCAACTGTGTGATGATAGGGGTAGATAGGCCTTTTGGTGACATAAACAGCTTAGCTATTGGCTTCCAGCAGGTTGTTCAATCTCTGGAACTGACTGAGTACCCTTCTCCAGGTGCTTAATTTACTTGGCGCAATGGTAATGGGTTTCTTTCCAAAATTGATAGATTTTTTCGGAATGTGAACATCCTTCAAAGATTCCAGCTGTCGAGTGTTACTGGCTTGGACTGACCTTTCTCTGACCATAACCCTTTGGTTTGGGATAGTGGGCTCATACTTCAAACATAGAAGATCATGGCTGAATCAACCTGGGTTCCTTTAGATGATCAGTTCCTGGTGGGAAGCTAAAAAGTTTGTTGGTTCTGCTACTGTTAGATTGGCATCCACGTTGGTAGCCTTGCACACAATCTTGAAAGAGTATGGTCCTATTGTGAACACTTTCAGGCATCAAAGGCAGGTAGAGGCTTTGAGTAAAGTGCAGGAGTTGGACTTTAAGGAAGCAGCAAGTCCTCTGTTAGAGGAGGAACTTGCCGATAGGAAGATGTGGCAGGGTGTGATAATGGAAGAGGACTTCAAATAGGAGATTGATTGGAGGGAGAGATCAAGACAATTGTGGCTTAAGGAGGGAGATGCCAACACAAAATTCATCCATCTTGTGACTAGCTATAGGAGGCATGAAAATTTTATTTCTTCTATTTTAGGAGATGGACAGAGGATCTCATCCATCCAGGAAATAAGATTAGAAGCTATTAGATATTATAGGGGAGCCTCTCAGGCAATTAAGAGAGGGGAATGGATAATGGCAGGGAATGATCAACCTGGTGTGACAAGAGAACAGGCTTCTCAACTGACAACTGCCATCCCTGAACGGGAGACCCTGTAGGCAATTAAAGAGCTTAATATGGAAGGTTCCCTAGGCCTTGAATGGATACAAGTATTCTTTTATAGAGAAATGTGGAGTGTGGTGGGCAATGAGGTGATGGAAGTCATTAGACAGTATGAGAAGGGGAATGCTGGCTTTGATAAGATCAACAAATCATATCTCTTCCTACTACCAAAGACATTGGGAGCAGAGAAGTTTTCAGATTTCAGGTTGATTTCATTATCAAATTCCATCTACCTTGTAGTGAGCAAGATATTAGCAAATCGACTGAGAAATGTTCTTTAGAACCTAATCCACCCTGTGCAGTCTGCTTTTTTACCCAATGGATCACTCCAAGAATCATTCATATTAGCTCAAGAAGTGGTGAGTGGATGGCACAGAAGGAAGTGCAAGGCATTCATGTGGAAAGTTGACTTCCAAAAGGCATATGATTCAATTTCTTGGTCTTATATCTGGGAGGTATTTAAAAGAAGATGATTCCGTCCTCTTTGGATCCAATGGATGAAACGTTGTATCACAACTGCCTCCTTTTCTCCACTGATCAATGGGAGGCCATGTGGTGCTTGGATTCAACCTCAACATGGGGTTAGACAAGGATGTCCTCTAGCCCCCTTGATCTTTAACCTTGCAGTGGATGGGCTTGCTAGATATGCATGCAGATTGGCAGAAGTGGGGGTATTTAGAGGGTATTCACTGTACAATAGAGGAACCTTGGCTCCCATTTTGCAATATGCAGATGACATGGTCTTCTTTGTGGAAGGGACCAATCCTGCTGCACATGCCTTGGGGCTTATGGTAAATATCTTTGGGGATATCTCAGGCTTGAAATTGAGCAAGGAAAAATCTACTCTGATATGTTTTGGCATGAATGAGTTGGAACAGAAGGAGGTGGAGAATACATTGGGATCACCTCGAGCTAGGTTACTAATGAAGTACCTAGAACTGCCATTGAGAGCTGCAAAGCTGAAAGAAAATGACTGGAATATTTTGTTTGATAACGTTTCTAGCAAGTTGAAAGGTTGGAGTAGCAAATTCTTATCGAACGGTGGGAGATTAATCCTCCTTAACTCAGTCATAACATCCATCTCGGTCTTCTACTTCGGCATCTTTAAAGCCCCGAAATCTATTTGGAAACGATTGGATGTTATGTGGAGAAGATTCTTTTGGAAAGGAGCTGGCCATGAGGGAGGTTTTATGTAGCCCATCAGATGGGAAAAGATATGAAGGCCGAAGGAGGCAAGTGGTATGGGGATTAAGGCACTCAAGGAGTTCAATGAAGCTCTCCTGATCAAGTGGGCCATCAAGATTTTGGACTGCAAGGATGATATAATGACAGACTTAATCAAAGACAGTTATGGTGAGTCTAATAGCGCACTGAAGAGGATACAACCAGTGAAGCCATCCCCTTTTTGGCGATCTGTTACACGTGCAATCAGCAACAACTGCCACCTGTTGCAGTCTAGGCTTGGTGATGGTTGTGATTTCAGTCCGTGGAATGAGCAATCGTCAGGTTTGGGGATTTTGAAAGATACATATTCGAGGGCATATGCTGCTACTACAGATAAGGTGGCCACTGTCAACAGTCTATGGTCTACTGCAGAGGGGTGCTGGAGGCTGGAAGGTCATGAACAAAGCAGATCTGCCACTCGGCTATGGGAGGATAGGCACAACTTATTGGCTGCACTGCAGCAGACGCATCCTAGGCAGAATATGGTTGATACATATGGCTAGAATGGGGTTTTCTCAGTGCAGCAGGCCTATGAGAGGATCATCAGATCAAAATCAGATATGGAGAGTGATCCAATTGATAGGAAAATATGGCTATTGAAGATACCTTTCAAGGTTGAAATTTTCTTGTGGCTTTGCAGGCGAGAAGGCTTGATCGCTAGCAATCTTAGACACAGAAGATTGGAGACTACTTTGAATGCTTGCCATCTCTGTGGTTTACACACTGGCAGTGCTTTGCATATTTTATCTTCATGCCTGGTCACAGACAAGCTTTGGAGGAAGATGTGCCTGGAACCACTACCTTCTAGGGACTCCTTGTGGCAGAGGTTCGACGATCCTGGATGACCATACAGGTGTATAGCTACTACCTTGTGGTGTGTGTGGAGGGCGCAATATGAGAAGTTTTTTTAGGAGAGACAGGCTAGTTGTGAGAAAATTGTAAATGAATGCTGGTCCCTCATACACAGTTGGGGATCTATTTTGTAATGTTTTGTCTGATGTGAAATATATTACCCTCCGGATTTCTATCATTTAACGATAGCTTTCCCCACTGTTTCAAAAAAAAATCTAACCTCAGATCAGCTATCAACACGGTCTGTGTCGGATTCATTGTCCCCATCACCATGCCTCGAAGGGTGCCTACCTTTCGATGCTTTGAGATAGCACTGCCCATAGCGACCCCAAGAACTCCAGACAATCGATACTTCAAGATAGTATTGCCCATGGATTTCTTAAGTGAATTCAGGCATGTGGCAATTGGCACTTCGAGATAGAGCCGCCCATGGTACCTGAACCACACAATGCGCTTACATGCCCCTAGTATGATGGATATTCTAAGAGACAAGCGTCGAGGAGGTAATATGTTATCATCGGATCCTCAAGGTGAGTATATACTCCACCTCTCCTACGGCAGGAACTCTTTCAATCAAATTGTGTTTTCAAGGCTCTCCTATGTCAAAAATAAGAGAACCAAATTTCTTTTAAGAAAGAAATTTAGGTGATTACTTACTTACACAAGACCAAGTGTGTGAAATTTGGATGCTTGGGTTGCAAGGACGCGTAAACCAAAAGGTAGAATAAGACTCCAGACACTACCACAACTTTTAACGCAATCCCTAGCTTTCCTTCCTCAACCTCTTATGGAATGGTTTGCAACTTAACTCCTACTTAAGTTTTTAAGTCCACAAAGGACCCTAAAGGTCTAAAGCTAGTAGCTCACTTAGCTTCTAAAGTTTGACCCTCGAATCAGCTTAGTCTAACCTAGAGTTCTAATTTTCTTAAGAATGCAGGGCCTAGCCAGTTAAGCTCAATAATTACAAAATATTTTTCTCCTTGTTCTCTCTATTTCTTTTAATGCAAATGTAAATGCTTTAACTAAAGGCATGAATGAACTATGTATAAATGCTATGTATATCCCCAAGTACAGCCCTCCATGCCTAAAATGTGCAATGTCCCCATTGCAAAGAAGGATATTACCTGGGCCAGAGATGGGTCGCCGTTAATTTGCTAGTAGCTGAGTATCCAAAGAACCTGTAAATCAAGTTCAAGGATTGTAGAAATAGGCCTTAAAAATGAGCAAAGTAATGCTATCTTAGAAATCAGGTAACCTAGGATGTTGGCTAGCTGATGATGAATCCCAATAGCAAATGCTCGCCCAACTAAGATGGGAATGAAATCTTCCCAGGCCACCAGAAGAGGTTTTAAAGGATAAACTGGCATAACAACCTCCAATGGGGTAGGGGAAGGATGACAAGGATACTCCAATAGAGATGGGGAAGGAATGGTGCAGAGATAAACACCCATGGTAATGGACTAACTAAAGAAATCATCAATTCATACCCAATACTCCATTACAAGAAATATTAGCCTATTAAGCCCCCTGGTCAGAACAAAAGTGAGCATATCTCTAAGCCAAGGATCGTCTACGGTGTCCAAGTTTCGAGGTTGCAGGATGGCCATAAAATATAGGTTGGGTTTAATCAGCTTGATGTCCATCCCTAACAATCTTTCCAAATCCTCAATTCCATCCCTAGCATTCCTTGCACTAACACAAGTATCTTCCTGCACTTCATCAGGAGTCAAAATTTTGCCTTCAGACATAAGTAAATAAAAGGGTCACTTCGAAACAAATGAAGGCAGGTTGGAAGCAACAGATCTGGGGATTATCCTATCAACGTCATCCCTAGGTTCTTGTTCTTTACTAAAATTTTCCCCGGAGTCTGTTTGTGAATCCACATAAATCTTAGAAGTTACTTCCAAATTTTCCAACATTTCATCATGAGGAGAAATATCATCGATGGGTGTGCTAAGGAAACCTAATTTGGTTAAATTTGTGACATCCTCAGGGGCTAACTCTTCAAATAAGACATAATCGCCCTTAGTGTCACTCCAAATCTTGAATGAAGTTCCTCATATAATTTATCCTTCTCCTCATCATATGATTCATCATATACCCAAGGTCTAGAATCATCTAAAATCTCAGTAGATCCCCTAGGGTACTCAATCTGAAGTAAATTGTTTACATTGGTGACATCGGACTCCTCAGATAGGTCAGTTTCATTAGGGTTAGGTTCCTAAGGGTGGGCTTGAGTTCCATCTCATGATCAGAAGGGAGGGTAGGATTAACAACTTGACTTCGTCCCACTTCATCAAATGTCACGAAAATACTATCATCTGGGTCGAGGTCTTCCAATGGTACCATCATTCCCTTCTTTTGACTCCAATATAATTTAGGTGGATACTCAACCTTATCATCGTCTTCCTCGAGTTGCCACCTTTCTTCATCCAATGCATAGCTACTTTCATATGTATCTTCCACTTATGGCGTGGATCTCTCAAGGAAGTGTCATCTAATGGGGAGGTTTCAAAATCGATCCTTGAAAAGTAGCTATTCTCCCTTACATAATCTCCAAAACTTCCCTCCAACTTAAAGTGTAGCTCTCCCACTGGAGATGCATCTATTGTAGAGGGGTGTACTTCATCCTCAATGGGGTAGATTGGGTGGCTAATTTCATCTCTTTCTTGTTGGCCTTCTCTCGAAGATTCTCCTAAGAATTCAATCATTTCGTCTTGCATTTTCTGTATTTCCATCTTCAATGAGGAGAGGTCATTTCTATCAGAAGATAAGTCAGGCTCAGACTTATAGTACCTAGGAGTGTCTATCAAACCATTATAATTATTCAGAGAGGGTGGGTTGGGTATTTCTATGGTGTGTGGGATATTGGACAAAGTAAATCCCACTCCTACGTTCTGCTCACTGATTTGGGGCTTAACCACGCCAATACTCCTATAATAGGAGTAAAACTGTTCCCAGTGATTGTCATTATGTCCATCAAAGGATAGACCATCTCGGTGTATGGGATCGAAGAGTGCAAAGTGGGGGTAAGGGTGTGGCTAAGATGTGAAAGAATGAAAATCAATGTGGTCCATTCTAACTCACACCTCATTCAGAATTCCCCAAGCAAAACACAATTCAAAAAGGACTTTTTAGGTCATTCCCAAATTAGGCTTTTGATTTTAAGTCGGATTGTAGGTGACAATAGAATTTGTTCAATCAATTTATGCGCTTATTGTCAACCTACGTATCACCTAAGAAGACTTAACTGGGACTTAGGTGATCCTTCCTAAAGCCCAAAAAGCTTAGTCACCACCAAACATAGCAAAGAAGGATGCAAGTAGGGTTAAACTCTTCCTTTGAAGCATTGCTTTCGCGGTGCCTCTTAACTGCCCTCAATCCGCAAGGTTTGTAGGCAACTTCACCTCAGAAGTAAAGTTTGGGTCACTTCAGACCTCAATAATAGGAGGCTCTAGTCCTAGTGATTCCAAACCTAAGGAGTGTCTAAAAGCATTCCATGATGCAAGAGATATAAGTGTGCATACACTGCAAAATATTTTGAATTTTGAATCACACGCCAAGTTTGAAAATCAAATCCTTAGCTTTTAAATGTCCCTCCTTTAATTAGTCCTTTCTAAAAATATGTGACCACTTGTTAGATCTATTCAATATAGATTAAGTGGTCTTGAAATTAATCAAATGCATTTGCATGATAGGTAGAAATGTAAAGTTAGAAGTGCATACCCAATTCCAACAACTTCTTGCAATATGCAAGATAGGAAATTAGATCTAGATGCTGCTCATTCAATCCTAAATGATGCGACCTAGGGGTAGGTAGCTTCTAACAGGTAGCCCGCATTTTTTTTTTTTTGCACAATCAAGAAAAATAAAATCAATTCACAAAAGAAAACCTAGATCTAAAGAAAAAGGAAACAAGCTTGTAAAAATTACCCAACACGGGCCTAAAATAAAATCGGGGAACAAACCCCTCAGATGTACCGTAGAGCAAGGGTTTTCCAAATGAATGTACTAAAATAAAGAGAAGAAAGAAAAATAAAATCTATATATAGCTAAATGGATGAGATGAAGAAGTGGGTGTGATGCTCCTTCTCCCAATGTTGCAACTACACTGACAATGTCATGGATCGCTTGATCTTTGAGGCTGGTGCGACAAGATGTCTCTAAAAACATGTACCTTTTACCAAACAAAAAATCAAATTTAAATATGCTTCAAATAAAATGTGAACAAATAATTAAATAAACGTGAGTCTAGTAGGCCCATTGCCTCCCCAGCAACTTCGCCATTTGATAAGTCAATTTTCACTTTCGAATTATGTTATTAAGATGATTTGCTATTGTAGGATTGAGGAGGAGGAAAATCGCTAAACAAAATAATTAAAATTAAAATTAAACCACTCACAGCAGAGCAGGTTGTGTCCACAGGGAGGCAATGACTTAGTTAAACTCGCAATTAGGTCAAAATCAAGTTCGCTAAACTATTTGCCAGATCAAACAATGCCTGTGCAGCTCTGAAAGTAAACCTTAAATTTATGGAGAAGTCAAGGGGTGTTAATGTAATTTTTATGTCAGAAAATTATCCATGTGCAACGGTATGCCGTGTACTATGCACTTGCATGCGTACGAAAATGTAATTCAAAATTAAATTCAACGCACATAGAGATGAATAACAAGGTTTAACAATTTTCTAGAAGCATGAGCATGAAGGCATAAAATCACCATAACAAAATAATGATAAATCAAAATTCATTTCTGTGGCAATGGCATGAAATGTAATTATTAATTAAGGTTGAAAGAAGGGATTAGCTTCGGGTGGAGCTTGTGCACGGATGGAGAGATGGACGGCGAGTTGGCGACCAGAGGTATCCCTCCCCGATCTGCACCAGATGGTGGTGGTGGCCCGATGGATGATGGTCGGAGCCGACCTGCTGGAGGAAAGAAGTGGCGGTGGTGGAGGATGCTGCTGCCGGGCGTGTGTGCTGCGGGCGCAAGGTGGGGCAGCGCGCGGGCACTGCAGGCGCTGCAGGCACGTGCGGGGTGTGGGCATGTGGAGGGGCGGTGCTTTGCAAGCCACACAGCCGCGTGCGGGGGTTCTGTTGGCGCCAGCTACAGGTGCTACCGAGAGGCGCTTGAGGGCGGGTGCTGGGGTAAGGTGAAGGCACTACTGGAGGGCACTCTGTAGGCGTGCGTGAGGCTTGGGCACGTGCAGGCGCGGGCTCTGTAGGGTGCATAGGCATGCACAGGGGTTCTGTTGGCATTGGATGTAGGCACTGCAGGGAGGCACGAAGAGGGACTGCGCGGTGGGGCTGGGGCATGCTAAAGGCACTGCTGGAGGGCACTCTGCAGGCGCAAGGGTGCGCAGGCATGCTGGCTGGTGAAGGCGTAGTATGGGCTAATGGCACGCGGTGGCCAGCTGGCGTGCGGTGGCGTGGGTTCTGGGAATGAAGGTGCGGGCGTGGGTGCTGGGGATGAAGCTGTGGGTGTGGGTGCTAGAGCATGGGTGGATTGGAGATGAAGGTGTGGGCAGGGTCTGATGGCTGGAGATGAAGTGAGGGCACACGGTGGCAGGCGTACTTGGCAGGAGATGTTGCAGAGACTCTTGGCGGTGTGGGCTGTCACCCCCCACTCCCACGGTGGTGGAGTTGCACTACCACGGTGGGAGGTCGGTGGTATGGAATGGATGAGAAGCAAAGTTCTCAATGCACAGAGAGGAACAAAGGGCTGGTGGCCTCCCTTTGAACAATAGCTCCTCCTATTCTTTTGTAGCCACGGCTAAGATTTGAAAATGAAAAACTACTGTAGAATCAATGTGATGTGCAGGAGGAGGAGGCGGAGACAGAGGAGTTACTTGCAAAGGAGAAGAAGAAGAAAAACAATAAAATAATTAGGGTTATTTATACATAACTTCTTAACTTCTATGTTAATTAAAATAGTGCACTAATTAATTAACTAATTAAATGTATGCAACCCTAGGTTAATTCTAAATGCTTGAATTGTGCGCTTAAGCTAAAAATATTATTTAATTTATTTACATCCTAATGTATGATATCTAAATGTTAAAAGTAACTTAATGTCTAAACACTTAAATACTTAAATAGCACACAAATATGGGCTAATCAGCAGGCATAGGATTTGCAGCGACAGAAGGGGGGCCTTAGTGACACTTGTACCTATCACTAAATGGCCTGCGTAGTGCGTGCGCCAGCCAAGGCATTGAAGGGGCACAGATCTTTTGGTGATAGCTTGAGCAGCCTTTAGTGACGCTTGTAGCCATCGTTGAATGTTTGTTTGTGAAATGCTCTTCCTCCCATCACTATATAAACACCCCTACACTACCCATTCCTCTTCATCTCTACCTGCTCTACTCTGACGTACTCCTAAGCTCTTCCAAGCCTACCAATGCTTTGTTAGAGCTTACTCTCAAGCTCCCAAGGCACCTATTAGTGTAGCGAACCTCTGCCTCACCAAATATTCCTTCCTCTTCCTGTCACTATTCATAAGTCACCTTGGAGCCATCCTCTCACCTCCATTCTTGTAGCATATCATCTCCGCCTCCTCATCTCCCTTCCGCAGCCATGTTGAAGCTTTCCTCTGCCCGACGCCCTCCTGCATCTCACCTCCGTCATCCCACTCCTCACCTCCTTCATCCAAGCTTCCACCAGGCATTGTCGTCTCACCGAACAGCCGATTCAGGAGATTCATTCTCACCTCTCTTTCTTTTTATGCTTTTGTAGATTACTGTAATAGACAATGGTGAAATAAATCATATTTGTTCCATCTCTCTTGTGAATTTATTCTGCTTGTCTTCTTTTTTCAAAAACACAAAAAAAAGCAAAACTTCAAAATACCGAAAACAAGCGAAACGAAGCACGATTTTCAATTAAAGTAAACGTCCCCTCCCCGTGTTCGACCTGTGATTCAATTTTTGTGTTTCGATTATAAATTTTATCTGATAGACATGTTTTGCTAGCTAAGACGATGAGTCTTCCAAACCCCTAATTTTAATTCGTGAAACATGCCTACATTAGGAAGACTAGGAAACTCCAATTATTTGAGTTGGAGGAGCTTAGAAATAATGCCTACGAGAATGCCAGAATCTATAAGGCAAGGAATAAATCTCTTCATGACCAGATGATTTCACGTAGGAGCTTTGAGCCAATCTAAAGGGTCTGGCTTTTTGATTCTCGACTTAAGCACTTCCCCAGCAAACTTAGGTCTAAGTGGAATGGCCCATTCATTATTGAGAGGATTTTTCCTAATGAGGCCGATGAAATATCTAACCCAAAGATGGGTAATTCCTTCAAGGTTAATGAGTAACATCTCAAACCATATGTTGACCATGTGTTCCCTGAACTCGTCTCGGACAAGGTTGCTCTCACCTTGCCCTAATCTCTATTTGTCGATCAACGCCTGGCTGAAGGTCGTAAACTTAGCACATGTATAGATTGTTTGGAGCTGATCGGAGTTTCATGAAATTTAAGTGATATTCTTCCTATTCTTCCCTCCTGTATGCTTTTATTTTACAATGAGAACATTGCATTAGCTAGGCATGGAGGGTTGGATATTTTGTGATTTGATCATGTTGTTAGCCTGTAATAGCAATCTCCTATTATTTTAAAAAGGAAAACTACTATTAGGAGAAGAGAACTTAGGCATTAGGCGTTGCGAACTTTAGGAAATGATATTTTAAAACCTAAATATGAAGACTCTTCAGGTCTTCCGGCTTAATCATCCTAGGTGTCCACTCAAATGTGGACTTGGTCTCGAGTCCTCACCAAGTAATTATATTCTAATTTGGCGAACAAATTGGGGTGATAAGTGCATGACTAATCAACCTGCCTTTTGATTTAATGGGACTTTAAGTCTAAGCATCTGTAAACTTCTTTCATTGACTCACCTTCCGACTGTGTTTACGGAAATTGGGTAGATAATGAACCAACTACAGTGGTATCGCTGGCAAATTGTCGTTGGTAACAACTCATCAGCTAGTTGTCCATAGTCTAGCCACACAACCATTCCTTTCCTACTGCCTTTAGGTAAATCATAGATTAAGTTACCTACTTAGAAAAAACAAACAAAAGAAAAAGAAATACCCCCGAAAAAAGGAGAGAAGAAAAAATGTACAAAACAAAATAAGCCACACTTCACCGCACAAGTATGGCTGGCAAGTGGTCGATGGTAACTACTCATCGACTGGTTGTCAAGAGCTCAGGTCATAAAAAAGCATAAATAATTCTCAAAACGCTAAGGAAAGAAGCGGGAAGTAGAATAAATGGGGGAGATTTACATGGGGTTTGCCCTTGTGTTGTCCCCATAAAAATAAAAAATAGGGAGAATGCTAACTGTCGATTAGATAAACCTTTAGGTAGAAATTTTTAAGGTCACCTATTATTGTAGAAACTTGATGTCCATTTTAACGGTAACCTAGTGAATCTATCACCTTTTCACAAGATGCCTAGAAATTAAAGTTCCTTTCGAGTCTTGGGTAGGTTGGGTAGCCATAAAAAGTTATCCCGAAACTCTCAACTCCAACATTTCAAAATAATTATAAAAGAAAAAGCAAAAAAATGTACCTTCCCTTTTCTAATAAGGCGAGGACTTGGGAGATCAGCATTCTGGCAGATACGTGACCATTGTTGAGTTTCTGTAATTAGGTGCTTAGTTGAAATTTCTAATGCAATCAAGAAATCCTGCCTAAGTAATCAGATCATGATTCTATTTTTATACATAGCATTTAGGTTAATTTTGGCTACGGACTAGCACAAGAAAAGCATGGGGGTATGATAAACATGCATGTATTCCTGATAAAATGCTCACTTGTGATAGTTCCTAAGCCTAGCATTGCATTCCATAATATAAATACCGCATAATATTCATCGTACTGCGTTTAGTGTAATGTGTATAAATTGTACAGTAATTCCTAAATTATTGTGGCTAGGAGGCAGGGTGTGACATTTCAAAGCTTCAAATGAAAAATCCACCCGTATAAATGAATTTGGAGCGATGGTCGCAGTCTGACAACATGGAAATCATCTCGTTCCGAGCACTGTGGTATCCTATACAAGCTAGGAATGGTGGATGTTCTAGATGGTGCCACGTGGCACCATCCAGATCACCCAATGTCGCCCAGCCTCCTCTAAAGCTCCTCAAGAGGAGATCCTAGCCGTTGGATCTCAATCCAATGGCTGAGAATCCACTACTGAACCGATGACTTAGCTCTAAAGGGGGAAGATCTGGTGAAATCTCGACTGTTGGATCTTCATCTAGTGGTCGAGAACTAGGGAGGCAACAGCTCTTGGCATGACAATCCAGCACCTTGTCTCATTGGTTTTGCACCCATCTCTCAACGGAGAGGCACAGGTTCGAGCAGCGATTCGCGGCAACTTCTTCAACACCAGCAAAATTGGACCGCTCAATCTTGATCCAGTAGTCAGGATTTCGCAAGTGTGATTAGACACCCGTCAAACGATGCGGGAATGCACATCAGATCAGACGCGTGCAATCTAGGGTGCTTTCTTAAGTTGACCGCATATGTTCTTTACCATCTAATCATAGAGAAGTGTGATGTGCCTGTATTTAAACTCGCGAAGGCACGATGAGATTACACTCCTCAACCTCACGATCGTGAATCCAATGGCTGACATTCTTTCCCTCCGCCAGCGAGCATGCTATTCAAATTTAAGCATGCATGACCTCTGCTCCATCCGCACCATCCACTTTTGATCTAACAGCCTACAGATGCTGCAGCATTTGCCAGCTACAGTGCGCGGATGTGCCAGTGCCAAGAGCGCGATGCACGTGCTCGTACAGTGCATTGCATGTAGCTGTGTGTGAGCGATGCATGCACAGCTTGTGTTGTGTGTGCTACATTTGGTGCATGGCCATAGCATACTCCTCCCTTACAGCTATACAAGCTCAACTACACCTCCCCATTGCCGTTCATTACTTCCTATGCAATTCCCACGTACTCCCAGGAGCTCTCCTAAGCTCCAAGGATTCTCCTATTATTGTAGAGATCCCTTACTCTAGCAAAAATTCATCCTTTACCTCACAACCTTCTTTGGAAATCCGAAGGGCTATCCTCCCACCTCCATTCAGGAAGTTGATTGCCTTTGCTGCATCATCACCATTCCTACTGCTTGGTCAAGTGGCCCTCTAACTGGATTCTTCTTCCAACTCATCTCCGACATCCATCATCTCCGCTCCTCCGTCGAAGCAACCACCAAGCAACATCTTCTCGCCAGACATCTGTTTTGGGTGTTTTCCTCTCGCCTTTATCCATTTTTTTAGTTTGTTTCACTCATTGTAGTTGTAACAAACATTATTTCAAGTATCAAGTTTCATCTCCTTACTCTTTCTATCTTCATTTTGCAAGTAGCTAGTTTAATCATTCTCCTAACATACCAAAAAATAATAATAAAATCCTAAAAATAACAAAAAGAAACAAAGCAAAACACGGATTTAAAAGAAACAAATGTCGCCTCACCGTGTTCGACCTGATATTCCATTTCGAGTTTCGATAAATTTTATTCGGTAGCGAGTTTTGCAACTGTGGCGGCAGGTCTCTCAAATGCCTAACTTTTCTTCGTGAAAATCGGTTGATCAACCTGCACCACCTCTACCATCTTGCCATGCCATCCACGTGAGGCCAGCAGCTGCGTGCACATCCAGCAACCAGTGCCTCGCACCCACCCTCATCATGCCTCCACCTGCCTGAGCAGCTTCTCGTGCACACGCATAGCCTGCATGACCAATGCGTCACCTGCATGCACCTCCAGCGTGACATCTCCTCTCCGTGCATGACCCCAGCAAGCAGCCCACGCGCACCTCTCCTTCGCCTCCAGTAGTAAGTAGCAGGAGGAAGCTTCACTGCCACCCATCACCTTCCACAACTTCGTCAAACCACCTCGCACTTCGCCGCGACTGCCATCGCAAAGCACTCAGTTCAGAGATTCTCCTTCGAGCACCTAACCACCAACTGTCACCTCCTTCATGCACAGCAATGCCTTGAAGAAATCCCCTATTTTGGGTTTCATTTCTTATTACATTCAATGCCATTATGACATTTTGATTTTTGATTTATTAATTAAATATTATGGCTACTTTATGGGCTTCTTCCGAAGTTCAAGGAAAATGAGAGAGAGGGTGATCAGCATCGGGCGATAGGCAGCAGTGGGACGGAGCCATCCAGGGCTGGAGAAGGGGGCGAGTGGAGGACGTGGAGATCGAGGGATTGGAGGAGAAGGGAGTGGGTCTGGCAGGAGAGGTTCCTTAGGTCATCTGAAAATGTTCGAAGACGACCCTAGAGGAAGATGAATGGCAACGTGCTTTGTTTCATATGCAGACAAAGGGGTCATGTGGTGGCGATTTGTAAAAACCATCTGATCTGCTTGGCGTGCAGGGGTGAAGGGCACAAACGTGAGTCGTGCCCTAGGAGGATTCCTATGCAGGCAAAGAGGGTATTCTCGCACCCTGTCTTGATGGTGAAGAATGAAACCCGACTGCCGCCGCTGTCGATTTTGGGCAGGCACTCAATTGAAGTTGAGATCCCAGCTTCTGAAGAGATCTCGTCTGCAGAGATCATGCTGAGGGATGCTTTGATTGGCGAGATCATGGCAAGCAAACCTTCGATAGATAAGCTTCAAAACTTGGTATGCTCCTTAAATCTCCTATATGCGGGCTGGAAGGTAGCCATGATATCCCATTCTCAGTTCTTGGTATTTGGTTTGGGTATGTTGGATGTAGAAGGACTGAGATTTCATTTGAGCTCTTTTCAAGATTTCATTGTGATTTGGAGAATGGTATCTCCCTTTGATGGGGCTCTTCTTGATCGGCCTTCGCAAAGAGTGAGCTTTAGAAGGATTCTTCTTCAGATTTTTGGACTGCCGCTACATCTGAGATTAAAGGGGGTCGTTTCTAAAATGCTAGCAGGCTTTGCATCCATCTGTGATGGATCTGAAATTTTGATTAGAGAGGGGGACATCAGATCTCTTAGAATTGTGGTTGATGTCATCAGTGCTGATTCAATTCCTGATATGGTCACAATCAGATATGGGGGCACTTCTTGGCTTGTTCGGCTAGCAATATTGGACAGGCGCCTGGTCAGGTTGGACAAGGATAGGATAAGTCATCTAAGGAAGGACAGATGCCTGGAGCCAACACTGAGGTGAGAAAACAGAGTGAAAGGTGTGGCCGCATTCCTCCTATTGATGCTCCTAATCCTAAAATGAGGAAGGACTATCACCAGGTCTATGCTGAGGAGAATCAGAAGGAAGAGGTTGATACAACTGATGATTGCAGACATGCCATGGTAATAAAAAAAGATGGTTATCTTGAGGTTGCTGAGAATTCAGTGACAGATTCGGAGATGCATAGCAGTAAATAGGAGGGCAGGATAGGAAGAGATCTGGTGCTCAAAGATGCAAACTAGATGCAGCTCTCTATTCCTACTGATCTGAAGTATAGCAGTGGTTCCAATCAGAAAAGAGGTGTGGGTAGATCTCCCTACATGTTGAGAAGGAGAAGGAAGGAGAACTTGCCCCTATTAAGGAGCAGAATATTGCTAATTCTATTATGGTCGAATTTGTGGGTTGTATGGCCCAAGGGAGTCATTCCATTGAGGAATGAGAGTGATGACTTGGAATGTGCGTGGGTTGCGCGACAAACAGAGGACTTCATTGTGTAGATAACTCTCTGAGTGGGAGATTGACTGTGCTCTCTTTCAAGAGACACACTTGGAGATGGAGAATGGTCAGGAATGGGATTATTTTAAACAATTTGGCCACAGTGATGTTGTGGTTAAGGGTGTCTCTAGAAGGTCTGGTGGATTGGCCTTTTGGTGGAGAAAGTCTTCCATATCAGTAACTGAAATTATTTGCGACAGGTAAATGCTTTCTTACAGATGTCAGTCTCCCCGAGGAGACATGGAATGGTTTGTTTCGTGCATTTATGGTCCTTGTGTGGCTACCGACAGGGTTGGCTTGTGGGAGGAGCTCTCTGCAATGCACTAAAGAGTGAAAGAGACCCCATTGCTGATAAGGGGTGATTTCAATTGTTATCTCTCAGGTGATGACAACCCAGATGGGAGAATGGACAGCACTATGGCAGGCTTCCAAATGGCTGTGCAGAACATGGGAATGACTGAATACCCCATCAGTGGTGTGGAGTTTACTTGGAGGAATGGCAGTGGACAGGTTTCGAAATTGGATAGATTTTTTGGCAGTCCTAGCATGTTGGAGAGGCATCAATTATCAGTAGTTATGAGCGTTGATAGGCCTTTCTCTAACCACACGCCGCTTGTTTGGGACAGTGGGATGAATTCGAACATTGGATCACACTTCAAACTCAAGAGATCTTGGTTTAGGGAAGAAGGTTTTATGCAAATGATATCCTAGTGGTGGAAAAACAAGGCAATGCAAGGTACTGCTACACAGCAGCTGGCTGCAAAATTGTCAGGCCTACGTGATGTGCTGAAGGAATATGGGCAGGCTATGACTCTAATCAGAGAATAGAAGAGGAGGGAATCTCTGGCAGTAATCAGGGACCTGGATCTGAAACAATGGAGGCAAGCTTTGAACCACCAGGAGTAGCAGCTAAGGCAGCAGATGCAAGCAGTAGTGGGGGATGAGGATTTGAAGGCAAAAATGGATTGGCATGAAAGATCAAGACAGTCATGGCTTAAAGAGGGTGATGCAAACACGAAGCTTTTCCATCTTGTGGCCAGTGCTAGGAGGAGATTCAATCTTATCTCATCTATTAAAGTTGAAGAGAGAACTGTTACCTCTGTTAGTGAAATCAGAACTGAAGCAAGTAAGTATTTTAAAGAAATTTCGAAGGCTGCCCTAACAGGTTCTTGGAGGATGGCATCGATGGACTTCCCCTGTGTTAGTGATGATCAGAGACACATGCTTGTCACCCCTATATCTGAACAAGAAGTACTAAAAGCTATTAAAGATTTAAATAATGAAGGTGCTCCTGGTTCGGATGGATTTCAGGTTTTCTTCTACAAAGAGCTATGGAGTGTTGTTAAGGGGGATGTTTTAAAGGTTATTCACGAATTTGAACTGGGCAACTCTGGATTTGAGAGGTTGAACAAATCCTATATGTTTTTTCTTCCTAAGAAATCAAGTGCGGAGAGATTTTCTGATTACAGACCCATTGCACTATCTAATTCCATCTACCCTATTATTAGTAAGCTTATATGTAACATATTGCTGGAGGTTTTAAAGGACCTGATAATGCCTGTTCAATCAGCTTTTCTTCCTGGGAGATCATTACAAGAGTCCTTCATTGTTGCGTAGGAGATGGTAATGGGTTGGCACGGGAGAAAGTCCAAGGCTTTTTTATGGAAAGTAGATTTTTCCAAGGCTTATGACTCAATCTCCTGGTCATACTTGTAGGAGATTCTTAGAAGAAGGAAGTTTCCACCTTTATTGATATAGTGGGTGAAGAGGTGCATTACAACAACCTCTTTTTCCCCATCGATAAATAGTAAACCATGTCGTTCTTGGATTCTACCCCATTGTGGTGTTAGGCAAGGCTGCCCAATTGCTCGTCTGATTTTAAACCTTGCTGTGGATACTTAGGCTAGATTCACCTGCGAACTGCCAGTGGATGATTTTATACGGGGGTATTCAATGTCTAATCATAGGGCTCTAGCCCCTATACTTCAATATGCAGATGATACTATTTCTTTTGTGGAAGGGGGGAAGAGAGAACTGCAAGCACTTATACTTATGGTAAAGATTTTTGGAGAGATTTCTGGTCTCAGACTGAATGGAAATAAATCCTCCCTGGTCTGCTTTGGGTAGAACAGTGTGTTACAGAATGACATCTCCACCATTCTAGGTACACCTGTGGTTCCACTACCTATTAAATACCTGAGTCTGCCTTTAAAATGCTCTAAGATGAAGAAAGCAGATTGGTCTTTCCTTTTCGAAAAGGTAGCTATGAAATTGGAGGGCTGGAGCAGTAGATACCTATCAAAAGGTGGGAGATATATATTACTGAATTCTATCATTACTTCAATTCCAGCATTCTTCTTCTCTGTCCTTAAAGCCCTGAACTCTATCTGGAAAAAGCTAGATGTGATGCGCAAAAGATTCTTTTGGAAAGGGGCCTCTCAACAAGGGGCTTTTTTTCAACCTTTGAATTGGGAATCAATTTGCAAGTCAAAAAAGATGGGAGGTATGGGTGTTAGATCCCTTAAGGAATTCAATGAAGCTCTACTATTGAAGTGGGCTGTTCGGTTGATGTAGGGAGATTAAAAAATTTGGACAGAAATTATTCAGGATAGTTATGGGACTGCCAATGATGAGAATAATCATCTAAACAGCTGTAAACCTTCCCCCTTTTGCTCTTCAGTGGTGCATGCCATGAGGGACAATTGGAATTTATTCAAATTTGTATTAGGTGATGGAAAAAGCTTCAAGTTTTCGCTAGAAAATTGGGTACATGGAGGGATGTTTAAAGACAGTTTCCCCCTTGCTTACGTAGCGGCTTCGGATAAAAATGCTGTGGTGTCCAATTATTGGGATGTGGAATCTGAGCAATGGCTGTTCAATAATGGTGGAGAGAATAATCATGAAACAAGAGAACGAGTAGAGAATGAACGTCTCCTGCAAGAACTTGCTGCCTTCAAACCCATGCCTCATGAATATGACACACAAATGGGAGGGTAAATTTTCTATTGCGGCTGCTTGTGACAGATTGATAATGTCCTCCAAGATGGCGGAAGCTGATGTGATGGGAAAGAAGCTATGGAAGTTAAAAATACTACTAAAGATACAAATTTTTTTATGGCTCTGCAGAAGGGATGGCTTGATTACTGGAGATCTGAGGCACAGGAGGATGGGTACCCCCACCTAGTTTTGTCTTTTATGTGGGATGCATAATCATTCCAGCATTCATATCTTTTCTTCTTGCGCGATCACTGATTATGTATGGAGGAGAGTACGTAATGAGTCTCTACCCACATGGGAGAATTTGTGGCGCTGTCTTGTGGATGGGAATAAGCCGTGTTTACATATGGTGACTGTGTTATGGGCTGTATGGAGGGCTAGAAATGAGTGTGTTTTTCAGGAGACCTCAGTGTATGTGGATAATATTGTAATTTTTTGCTGGAGTCTCATACAGCATTGGGGTTCGATCATGTATTTATTTCTTTATTATCAATAATAGCTCTCCTGGTTTGCTATCGGTGATTCGATAGCATTCCTTTCCTTTTCAAAAAATTATGGATAGTTTATGCAAAGAACCTCCTCGTCTCATAAATGCTATTTCAGCATTACTCATCATTGTTAGCATAATCTGAAAGGAGTTTCAACTTTATTTATATGCAAAACTTTGGTAAACGTTTATTTTCAAATTTTGTGAGTTCTATTAAGCATGTTCCTCCATGTGGATAGGACCCGCTCTTCTTGAGTGGCTAACTTTAAGTGTTTTGGCAACTAGTTTTCCACCAATTGCATACAACAGCGCTTCATTTTTTGTACAAAATTACTTCCAAGGCAAAAACCATCTCGTCAGGTTGTCGTGATCAAGTTTATTGAAGCACCTAAGTCCGGGAGCACTCTGTCGAAAGTCAAGTCACCAATATTTTACGAGACCATAGATGCTCCAGGGTCAGTCCTTTTAGGAGGTAGGCTACTCAATATCACTAAACTAGCCTAGTCAGATAGCACTACCTTCCTAGATGCTTGGGTTCTTGCCTTACGCTTCGGTGTGCAAACATCCCTCAAAAACTTCGCGTAAGCTAGGATTTATTTAGTTGCTTCAAGGAGAGGTATATTGATCAGTATTTCTTCGAATATTTCTAGCAACTCATGCTCAACCACATTTCTCCACTTCTTGACCTTGTCCAAGGCTCCAGGGTATCGGATTTGGGTTTAATCCAAGTCGGGTTCCCAATTTTAGGGTTCCTCTCACTCATCGTCAGAATCATTAATTATCTAGGGTAATGTAGTCACGGAAGGACTCGGCCATTTCAAGTCCTATGTTTGAGTGTTGCTTCCCAAGGTAAACTGCATTTGCTGAGGCATTGGAACTAGGGTTGGGTCCTTTAGAAGAATAAGAAACAAACCCTGGGGGTGTTTGCAGGGCTTGGAAAATCATATGGGCTTGCCCTTGATTTTTTTGGAACTCTTGAGGATGTGACCTCTATATATTATGTTCCTTGGGTTTGGTTGTTGCTGAGATGGAACGAACCTCTATTTTTTTTTATCCAATAGCAAGCTCAATTTTACCTTCACAAAAGCCATCTCCACCTGATGTTTCTGATTCATGTCAGCCATCATCTTAATCATAGTGTACATTTTATTTTGCTGTGTAGGAACCACCCTATTCTGGTCATAGGGTGGTCTAGCAGGTGAACATTGCTGATAGGAGGGAGGGTTTGGCCTGGGTTGGTTCTGGAATTAGTTTGGTCTTTGGTTCGGCTAGGCAAAATTTGGGTTGTTGGGCCATCCAGGGTTGTAAGTGTTGGAGAAAGGATCAGTCCTAGAGTATCCCTAGATGGCCTGGACATCTTCAAAGGTAGAAGGTGCTAAATGGGAGGGGAAAGAATAATCAAGGTTTGAGGGAGAAAAGGCCTCTCCTTGGAACATGGTTAGGGATTGTTCTAAGCGCACTTGGTTCATAGACTAAACCAGGTTAACATTATGTGCTCCTTTCACTAGGGAGAAGGTTTGTAGTGGGGCTCAGGATTGATTCAAAAGCTGATCAATTTTCTTATGCACCAACTCAACCCGATCTAGTGTCTTCGCTATGATGTCCATATCAACCATCTCGAAATTAGTTTGTACATTGTAAATCACATCAATGGGTTGACTAGACCCATTAAATTGGGTCATGGAGCATTATTAAGTGAGTTGTCACTCATTGACTAAAAGAGCTCGAATGCACTTTCCTCGTCCTTGTTCAGAAAATTGCCTCCACATAATGCATCAACAAAATTCCTAAGGTTTCTGTCCAGACCATGGAAGAAGATCTGGGCCAATTGCCACCTCGGAACCTCGTAGTGTTGGTATTTCCCTAGTAATTTGTTAAATCATTTACATGCCTCATGAAATTTTTCTCTACTTTGTAAGGTAAATGTGGTAATGGCTCTTCGAAGGGCATTAGACTTTCCTATGGGGAAAAACTTCCTTAGGAATGCATGCTTCAATTCTTCCCATGTGGAGATGGGTCTCCCTAAGCTAATGAGAAGCTTTGTCTCTCAAGGGGAATGGGAACATCTTAATTAAAACAATGTCCAAATGGATGTTCCTTGGTTTCATGGTCCAAGCAATTTGATCTTGGTCCTCTAGGTGTTGGAAAGGGTCTTCGTTTGAGCTCCCAAGAAATGGCTTTGAATCAAGCTAAGGACATTAGGTTTTAGCTCAAAATCGTCTCCCACTTCGAAGACCCTAAGATATGGCTCGACACGGATGGCAGAAACATCGTAGAAATCATTGAGAGGCCTTAGTTGGCCCTCAGGGGGTTGTGGTGGGTTAGGTGGGGGTTTCCCTTGAGGGCTTTGCAATTGAGGGTTCCGCAATTGGTGTTTGGTCTGCAATATGGTTTGGATCTATTGTTGTTGGAGTTTATAGTTGGTAGTGATTTGAGCTTGGATAATGACCATAGCATTAGGTTGAGGTTGGCCCTCAATCTTCTCAACTCTTACGTTGGCCATTTCCTCAGTAATTTCCCTTGAAGAATGAAGTCTCCTCCTAATCTCTCTCTCTAAAGAAACCAACTCAGGATGAAGTGATCGTCTTCCATGCATACACTAGAGAAGACCAGGGAGGGATGCGAAGGGAGGCAGCTGCGAGGAAAGTGTGTGCACAACAAGCAAACAAGTATAAGCCATATTATGTAGACCTAGGTGACCTATGCATCAGAAATAAACTCCAACCACGCCACGAATTCGGTGTTGTCCTTACTTTCGAAGGTGGTAAAGTTCGGCAGGCGAAGTAGGGGGAGCATGTCCTAAGGACCACTAATTATGCCAAACCCTGCTTAAGTCATTTGACATTCAGGCCTCCCAACTTAGCACCTTTTGAAGCAAGCAGACATCATTAATTCAAAATGCATTGAGGAGACTACCCTGAAATGGACTTAATGAATCCAAGGGCCAACGTCTACTCAATTTTAATTTTGGCTACGTCAGTGCTTGTTCTCAAAGAATATGATGAGGCATTGTTGGGGTTGTGCCTCCTAATTAATCCAATTGAGCATGTGTGTGCACTCAATAAAACATAGTCTTCAAGCAAGGTTTTTAGGGTGTGGTACATTTTAATGATTTGTCCTTCCTTTGCTGCATTTTAGGGTTAAAATTTTTAAGTAGATTCAAGCAATGTTTTCAATGGCCACTCAATGTTTTGCACACAACGGATGATAGCCAATTTCCTTTAGAGAAAATGATGTGGCATTAGAAATAAATAACCCTAGTTTATTAACCCTAAGGTTTATGTAATTCTATCAGGTGAATTGATTTTAATAAGAGTAGTGCAGCCAAACACAAAGTACGGGTGGCTTCACAAACACCACACAAAAGGAAAAGAACACTCCGAATATATTTTTTCTCTAAAAATATTAGGGTTTATTTTTTCTTCGCATGATAGATTTGAGATGTAGGTCAAGTAATCATTCACCACGCCAATTTTTTTGATCTTTTTTTAGATTTTTTTTGGATCTTTTTAACTAAGCATGCAATCAAACTTTCTTAGGGTTCACACACGAGCCTAAATGCCATTTTTTTGTCAAAAATGAAACAAAGATGAGACTACGCTAGGTAGAATGGTGCTTACAAGAGTCTTCACGGCACTTTAACCGATCTATCGTCTTGGATATCACTCCTCTTATCTCTTTTGCATCAGATTCCTACAATAAGTCAATAAAAAGAGAGGAAAGCTAGTTAGAAATTTGAGCAACAATGCAACGATAAAACTAACTAAAAGATCCGTTGCCTACTCAGCAACAATGCCATAAACTGACGTCAAAAAATGCACTTGATTAATTTATACGTCGTAGCATGCATTTACAGCAATAATTTTAAAAGAAAACCAAATGTGAGTAGGAGTGTCGAACACAAGGAGGCATGAAATCATATCAATTAATCGCTTAATGTCACAAGTTATTTTACTCAGTTTGCTTACAAAAAGTGAATAGAGAGAGTGGGAGAGTATAGGGTTTCACAGTAGAGTGAAGTTCTCTAATTACACTTTGGTGAAATCATGCATCATGGAAATGAACATAATAGTGTAACATAAACTAAGTAGGAAATCACTCTGAAGGCATCTGATGTGCACACATCTAATTGGCCTAAAATGTTTACTTATGTATGCTTCTGGTGTCATAGATGCATTCAGCATTATAAATATTGCATACCAAGCATCATTCTACATTTAGATTAGTTTGTACAAAATATAGGTTAATTTGCCTCTTTTTATGGCTAGGGACAAGGCAATATTTATTGGGGCGTCAGATTGAAGATCCAACCATATGGATCTAATCAAGGTGATGATTGGAGTCCAATGCCTCTGAGATCGCCCCGATCAGATCTCCATAGCATTAAATGTAGTCTAAGGAAGATTAAAGGCCAAGGGGCAAGGTGGTGTAAAATCCAAACCTCAGACAACAAATCCAACCGTATAGATGGGTTCGGATCGATAATTATAGCCCAACGATGTGAAAATCAGTCCAATCCGACATCAGTGGCACCAACTACACGTTAGAAAAGATGGACAGCCAGGATGGCGCCATGTGGCACCATCCCAACTGCCCAAAATGGTCCAAGCTCCCCATAGCACTCCTCATCAAGGAAGCCTTGATCTCAGCTATTAGATCATGATCCAATAGCTAAGAACGTGCCACATCATCCCGCTCTAGCACTTCACAACTAATGAAGGCAAGGGCTCGAGTGATCGTGATCGTTGGATCACCATCCAACAGTCGTGAGCGCTTGCCCCCTAAAACATAAACACGGCAAACATCTGAGTGCAGTGCAACGGCTGTGTGCCTTACGCATGACGCATGATGTACACACAACTAATAGACCTAAAATGTGTATTTATGCATGTTTCTAGTGTCATAGAAGCATTCATGCAGTACATTATATACCATGCATTATCATGCATTTAAGTTAAATTGTATAAATTTTAGGTTAATGTCTCCCTCTCTATGGTCAAGCAGCAGGGCAACATTTATCGAGGCTTCAGATTGAAGATCCAACCGTATGGATTTGATTAGGGTGACGATCAGAGTTTGACTCCAAGATCGCCCCAATCATACCTCTGTAGTATAAGATGCATTTCAAGAAAGATGAGAGGATAAGGGCCAAGGTGGTGTAAAATCCACACCTATGATGACAAATCCAACCGCAAGGATGGGTTTTGATCGACGATCACAGTGCAAAGATGCGAAAATCGATCCAATCTGACATCCGTGGCACCATCTACAAGTCAAAGAAGATGGAAGGCAAAGATGGCGCCATGTGGCACCATCGCAGTGCCTAACACTGGCCCAAACCTCTTGCTCCACCTATTCAAGCAATGATCAACACATCTCAGCTGTTGGATCATCTATCCAATAGTTGTGAATGTGCCACGTCGCTCTTAGGCCGGTGCTGTCATCTACCGAAGGATAAGGTGCACTCGATCTCGACCATTAGATCGACATGCAAAGGTTGTGAGCGTTTACACCTTAAATCATAAACGTGACATAAGGCAGGGTGTAGCACATTGGCTGCGCACCTCCTCACTAAGGCAGTGATGCTAGGTCGGGCCTCCATCTGCTTCAAATTGAGCAGGGGAGCGAGCGCGGATGGAATTGCATAGTTGGATGAAGTGTAGACGGTTGTTCGAGCGAAGATGTGGTAGCACGGATGAAGGCACGCATGAATGCGCTTGATGACGTGCCGATGAATGCTCAATTTGACGCCAGCGCTACACCCGTGAAGAAGAAGAGGCTTAAGGCTTAATGGACGGCTAAGATAGCCGATCTTGGGGGCATGCCTCAACTGTTGAAGATGAAGAGGTGAGGGCGTGTAAACATGTTTAGCGACGTGGGTCTTTGGTGGCGTTTATATCCATCACTAAAGACCCCAACAATTAATGCGTAAAGCCTTAAAAGACCTTTTTGCCCCCAATTTCTACAACTATAAAAGTGGACCCCTACCACTCAATTTCATCATCTCTTCCTCTCCTCTCACCCCTTCCAAAGCTCTATGAGCTTGTTTCGAACCCAAGATGCTCCATTAGAGTAAAAAATATAATTTTTGCACCCTCTCGCCTCCTTCGTGGAGCTTTTCACAGTTGTCCTCTCACTGCCGTTTGGCAAGTGGATCTCGCTGAGACATCGCGTTTCTTTGTCCTCCTTCCTCCGCATTCATTCTCCCTCATCCAACACCTCACCACCCTCATCCGGGAACTTCGTTAATGTGACCTTTCCTCCAAGTAGTCATCGACGAGGATAATCTCTCTTCCTCTTCCTTTTAACACTTTCTAGATTAGATTTCTACCTTTCTAGTATAGCGAGTAGTTCTAATGAACATGAATTTGTGGCGATGAAATATTTGATCATCCTCTCCCTATTTTCTCTTTATTTGCTTTATTCTTTCTCTCTCTACTATTAATTTTTCTTTAAGTAGATAGCTAGCATAGATTTAATTCAATCAGCTCATCTACTTCATGACAACAAATATAAATGCGATTTTTCATCAAATGTTCGCCTCCCCGTGTTTGACATAGGACTCACTTTAACTTTTAGTTAAAATTATCTATTTGACATATTTTTATGAGACTACGACGACAAGGTTTTCGAAACCCAAATTTTTAATGCAGAAATTCCCATCTAAGATTTTGGCATCGTCGCTAAGAATGAGCCACATCGCTTTCAGGTCGGTGCTCTAATCTACTGAAGGATAAGGCACACTCGATCTCGACCGTTGGATCGAGATCCAAAAGTCATGAGCATTTCCACCTTAAATCATAAACGTGACACAAGGCAAGGCATAGTGCATTAGTTACATGCCTCCTCGCGAAGGCAGTGGTGCCAGGTCGAGCCTCCAACGTTTTCAAATTAAGCGGACGAGTGGGCACATATGGAATTGCATCATTGGATGAAGTGCGGGTGGCTAATGGAGTGAGGACGTGGTGCCATGGATGAAGGCATGTGTGATGGCACACCGATGCACACCCGATCTAATGCAGGCATTGCGTGTGTGAAGAAGAAGAAGAAGAGGCGCTCCAGGCTTTTAAGCTATCTAATCTCTCAATCAGACAATTGAGATTAGTCGATCATGTGAGCACGCCTAAACTAATGAAGATGAATAGGCAAGGGTGCATGTGTGTGTTTAGTGACGTGGGTCTTTAGTGACATTTATATCTATCACTAAAGACACCAACAATTAATGTGTAAAGCCTCAAAAGACCATTTTGCCCCCAATTTCTACAACTATAAAAGGGGACCTCTACCACTCATTTTCATCATCTCTTCCTCTCCTCTCTCACCCCTTCTAAAGCTCTGTGAGCTTGTCCCAAACCTTGGAATCTCCATTAGAGTTAAAAATAAAATTTTTCAACCTTCTCACCCCTTTCGTGGAGCATTCCACAGTTATCCTCCTTCCTCCATCTTCGTTCTCCCTTGTCAATCATCTCTCCACCCTCATCCAAGCACTCCATCAATGCAGCTTGTCCTCCAAGCAACCGTTAAGGAGGATAATCTCTCTCCCACTTCTCTTTATCACCTTCTAGATTAGATTTCCTTCTTTCTAGTATAACGAGAAGTTGTAATGAACATGAATATAGGGCCATGAAATATTTGTTCAATCTCTTCCGATTTTCTCTTCATTTTCATTATTCTTTCTCTCTCTTCTAATAATTATTCATTAAGTAGATAGCTAGCATAGATTTACTTCAACCAACTAATCTACTTCATGACAACAAATATAAATGTGATTTTTGATCAAACTTTTGCTTTAAAATTATCTGTTTGGCAGGTTTTTACGCGAGTACAACGATAGGGTTTTCAAAAGTTAAATTTTTAACGTAGAAATTCCTCTTCAACATTTTGGCATCATTGCCGGGGAGGCAAGACACTTTGATGTCTTGCGTTTTCCTGCCTTACTTCTCTTCTACCTCACTTCTCCACTTTCTTATTTTGATTGTTGGTACTCTCTGGAGATAGGCAAAAGCGGTAGATTGGAGTAAAGTGCTATTGAAGGGCCTGTAAGTTTAGCCCATGATGTACGGGAATTCGTTGCAAAAAGATTTGGGTTAAGAAAACCCATCCTTCTAGTGCGATTCGCAAGAAAATATATCAATCAAATAAAATTTAACCAAAACTCAGAATGGGTCACGGGTCGAACATGGGGAGGCTGAATCGATTTGAAATCCACAACTATTTTTTTTTTGTAATTTTTGTTTATAAATGAAACATTCACAATGATTACTATTCTACTTGCAATATAAACACTACAACAAGGGAGAGAGGGAGCGATAGAGAAAAACAACTTTTATACTCAAAATAATGTCATTACAACTACTAGCTATACTAGAAAGTGGGAAATTAAATCTAGAAAGTGATAAAGAGAAGGGGGAGAGAAGTTGTCCTCCTCGATGGCTGCATGGAGGAAGAGTTGGACAGACGTCGTCAGGAAGGGGAGAGAAGACTGATGACAGAAGATGGATTGAGAAGAACTGAGGGTGACGTAGGGTGTTGACATTGTGGGATCCACTTCCAGAATGAAGGTGAGAAGATGGCTAGCGAGAGCTCCGCAAAGGGGATGAGAGGTTAGAAAGTTTGTATTTTTACCCTAGCGGAGCTTCCCATAGCTTGGAAGCACTAGAGTGAGCTTTAGAACTTGAGTTTTTAGCTCTTACAGAGGGAGAGAGATGATGGAAGGAAAGAAGGAAATGTGGAGGACGTAGGGCCTTTAATAGGTGTGGAATAAGGGGAAAAATAGGTCATTTTAATCTTATAGCATTAATGTAAGGGTCTTTAGTGACTAATATAACCATCACTAAAGCCCCTATGTTGCTAAACACCTGCGTGCCCCCTTACCTGTTCAGCTTCATGTGTTGGGCGCTCCACCCACGTCCAACTCATCTCAACCGTTCAATCGAGAGATTGGATAGCTGAGAATCCACGTGTGCCACTTCTTCTCTACCTAAGCGCGTGTGTACATGTGATCGTGTGTTCGACCGTGCATCAGATCATGCGTGCACATTTGTGCTCATCTGTGCTGCCATGCAGTGTCCGCATCCATCACCTACTCATGATCCAGTGGCTGAGTTGAGCTGCACCTCACTCGCTCATTCGATTTGAGGCACGCGGGGCTCGAACCGACGCCTCGTCTTCACGAGGAGGCTCTTCGACCACTACGTTGCTCCACGACTTGTGTTGCATTTTGGTTTTAACATTCGTGCACCCTCAGCCATTATATCTCAATCCAACGGTTGAGATCACCTGATTATTCCTTCAGAGGTGGAGTGGGAGGCTTGGCCAGTGCTGGGCAGCTGGGCCTGTGCTGGGCGGTTGGGATGGTGCCACGTGGCACCATCCTGGCCGTCCATCTTCTCTAACTTGTAGATGGTGCCACGGATGTCGGATTGGATCGATTTTTGCACTGGTAGGCTGCGATCGTCAATCCAAACCCATCTACGCTGTTGGATTTATCTTCTGAGGTATAGATTTACACCATCTTACCCCTTGACCTCTGATTTTCCTCAGACTACATCCGATGCTACGGAGGTCTGATCGGGGTGATCTCGGAAGTGTTGGACTCTGATCATCGCCCTAATCAGATCAATATGGTTGGATCTACAATCCGAGGACCTGATAAATGTTGCCCTGTCCCTGGCCACAAAAAGAGGCAAATTACTGTACACTTTATACAAATTGACCTAGACGGATGTTGATGCATGTTATGCAATATTTACAATGCATGATGTTTCTATGACACTAAGAACATGCATAAATTGACATTTTAGTCAACTTAGATGCATACACATCACATCCCCATGTCTATCTTTTGCTAGTCCGTAGCAAAACTATTTGCTATTTATAAACAAAATTAGGATCAAGTTACTATGGAAAAAGTTATTTTTCAACACTAGGATCAAATTACTAAGGACCTAAACTACAGAGACACAACAACAACCGAGTGTCTGCCAAAATGTGAACCGCCTAAGCCCTTGCCTTATTCAAAAGCAGAAACATCTTTTTCTCTTTCCACTTTTCTATGTTTTTTGAAGTTTTTAGTTTAGGGTTTCAAGGCAGCTTTCTACGGCTACACAACCCAGCCAAGACTCGAAGAAAACTCTAACTACTAAGCATCTTTCTATGTGAAATGTAATTGAATCACTGATCGATGATTATAATAGACTTCAGGTTTCTACACCTCTAGGCAACTTTGATAAGAATTCTACCTAAAGTTGCATCTATACGGTCGGTAGCTTTCTCCCTACTTTTATTTTTAGGGGGTCAACACAAGGGTGAACCCAATGTATATATTTCTGGCTTATTCTAATTTCTGCTTCTTCCTAAGTGTTTGGAATTAAACGTTCATTTTTACGAGCTAGGTTTTAGACAACCGACTGATTAGCTTTTACCACTGACAACTTGCCAGCCATACTCGTATGGTGAATTGTGCTTCATTTATTTCTTCTTTTCTTCTTTTCTATTTCTTTTTCGATCTTGGATACTCTCTTTTTTTTTTAAGTGTCTTCCCTGATCCAAGACTTACCTAAAGACAAGAAGAGAATGTTCGTGTGGCTGGGCTTTGGACAATCAGCCGATGAGCTATTACCACCGACAACTTGCCAGCCATACCACCCTAAAAGGTTCATTAGCTACCCAATTTCTGCTAAAACCACTGAGAAGAAGTTAGTGCAAATAGTGTGTAGATGCTTAGACTTAAAGTCCCCTTAGATCAGAGGGTGGGTTGATAAGTTGTGTACTTATCCCTCAACTTATTCAACCAATTTTAAATTAATTTTCCAATGCCAATGACTCTACAAACAAGTCCACATTTTAGTGGGCTCCTGGGGAGGTTAAGCCCAAAGACTTGAAGAGTCTAGGTGTTCAGGTCCTATTGTATTATTTCCAAAGGTTGAAAATTTCTAAAGCCCAAGTTTTCTTTTCCTAATTCAATGTTTTTATTAGTGAAAAGGAAAATTAAACAAAAATTTACAAGAAATCCATAGAGATGACAATATGATTCAAAAAGTTATTCCACCCCCCATCCCTAGCTTATGCAATGTCCTCATTAAAAAGAAAAGCCATGAGAAAAGGGCAGAATGGAAAAATATCACCTGTAGTTCATTATGGTTTGTCCAGCATTGAGCCAACTATATAAGCCCTGAGTTTAATGCCATCAGCTAAGCAGGGTCCAGCCAAATAAAGTAAGATTAGGGTTAAAGGAACCTTGTCTGAGATGGGTTCTAGAATAAGCAGTCAACATAAGGTTTCGGACGCTGTACATTGAGTTTAAAAGAATTACCCATCTTTGGGTCAAAAATCTCAACAGCTCCATTCAGGAATATCCGATAAATGATGAATGGGCCATTCCACTTTGACCTAAGCTTACCGGAAAATAGTTTAAGTCGAGAATCAAAGAGCCAGACGTTCTGGTTCGGCTCAAAGCTCTTGCAGGAAATCAGCTTGTCATGAAGAGCTTTGGTCCTAGCCTTATAGATCTTAGCATTCTCTTATGCATCATTTATAAGCTCCAACTCAAATAGTCGGAGTTTCCTAGTCTTTCCAGTTAAACCTAAATCAAAGTTGCATTTCTTGATTTTCTAGAATGCCCGATGTTCATATTCTATGGGTAAATGGCATGACTTTCCATATACCAGACGAAATGGTGACATACCGATACGTGTTTTGCACACCGTACGGTAGGCCCAAAGAGTGTCATCAAGCTTTTGACTCCAATCTTTCCTATCAGGCCAAACCATCTTTTGTAGGATGTTCTTGATCTCCCAATTGGACATCTCAGTCTATCCATTCGATTGGGGGTGGTAAGGTGTGAAAATTATATGATTCACGCTGTATTTCGCCAGTGAATTACGGAACTGGGCATTTTGAAGTGAGTACGACCATCGCTAATGATGGCCCTCAAAATCCCAAATCGATTGAAGATATTCTTCTTGACAAATCGATGGCCACTTTGTGGTCATTTGTTCAGGCGAGAATAGCCTCAATCCATTTGGACACATAGTCAACAGCTATGAGAATGTACTGGTGTCCAAATGAAGGGAGGAAGGGTCCCATGAAATCGATGCACCAAACGTCAAATATTTCGACGAGAAGAATCGAGTTTAGAAGTATCATGTCTCTCTTGGCTATGCTCCTCAGTGCCTAGCATTGAGAACACGACATTTAGAATTCTTGGGCATCCTTGAATAAATACAACCAATAAAATCCATATTGCAAAATATTTTTAGCCGTCTTTTTCCCAAAGAAATGCCCACCATATGCTGATGCATGGCAAAACTCAAGTATACTTTGAAACTCATTCTCCGAAACACATCAACAAATAATCTTATCAGAGCCGATGCGGGACAGTTCAAGGTCATCCCAAAAGTAATATTTTGCTTCAGATATATGTCTATCCCATTGTTACTTGTCCAATCTTGAGGGATTTGAACGACGGCCAAATAATTTACCATGTCTGTATACCAAGCTGATTGGAGACATAAAATTCTAAGAAGTCTCGTCCGGAAAAGTACCAGTAATCAGAATATCCAAACGAGAAGAATCACTTAGGATCTTGAAAGATGATCCGCCACCACATTTTCACCACATTTTTGTCTTTAATTTCAAGATCAAATTCTTGAAGTAAGAGAATCCATCGGATGAGCTAGGGGTTTGGCATCCTTTTTATCTAATAGATGTCTCAAGGTCAAGTGGTCAATATAGATTACACATGATATGCTAAGAGATAAGCTCTAAATTTTTCCAATGCAAATACTACAGGTAGCAATTCTTTTCCGGTAACAGTGTAGTTTCTCTGGGCCTTATCCGGAGTTTCTCTAATGTAGTAGATGATAAAGGGTCTCATGTCTATCTTCAGACCCAAAATAGCCCTGACCGCGTAATCAAAAGCGTCGGTCATAATCTTAAATGGGGCTGTCCAGATCAGTGGTTGCAGCATCGGAGCACAAGTGACTGTCGTTTTAAGAAAATTAAATGCCTTGTGGCATGATTCGTCAAATCAAATTACATATCATTTGCCAGAAGGTTGCTCAAAGGTCGAGCAACCTTGGAAAAGTCCTTGATGAGCCTCCTATAAAATCCCACATGATCAAGAAATGATCAGATTTGTTTAACAGATGTCGGAGGAGGAAGTTTAGAGATAGCATCAACCTTAGCTTTATCAACCACAATTCCCCTCTTAAAGACTACATGACCCAAGACGATGCCTTATTATGTCATGAAGTGACTCTTTTCCCAGCTGAGGACTGATAAATGCCAGTTTATTAGCATTCTTATGATCTAACACAACTCTAGCTCTTAGGGCCTTAACTCTGCAAATGGGTTTTGGGGGTTGTATTTAGGGATAGCCTAGGATTAGGCATGCATTGCATTCTTTTTATATTTTTAACATCTTTACTTGAGTATTAAGGTTAAGCAGATATTCAAACCCTTAAAACCCTAGCACTGAAGAAGGAAGAAAATGCAGAGGAAGTCCAGTTCATCTCAACTGGATATTAGCTCACATTGGTTAAGTTTAGCTCCTTCTAGCTTATTTCAGCTCACCTTAGCTGGATGGTATCTCAGAGTAGCCCATCTTAGCTCAACCCACCTCAGCTCAGCATAGATCCAGCTCAACTTAGCTGAGTGTAGATCATCCTAGCTCGAGTCTATTTACTGGGAGCTCTAGCTAGCACAGCTTAGTTGACTGGAGTTTATTCCAACTCTAGCTCTACCGAGCTCCACTTAGTTCACAACAGTTGAACTTCCTCCAACTTTGCTACTACTTGCCCACTTAGTAGCTAAGCTAGATTGGGAGTTCTCATCAGAGGCAATTCTAGTTCAACCAAGCTTAGGCTAGGTTGAAACCTGCTCAACGTAGCTCAACTACTCAAGCCTACCTATTAGCATAAGAACTAGCTAGCTAAGCAAAGTAGTTAAGCTCCTCATGAAGACCTCCTGAACAGATTCAGCTCCAGTGTAGCACTAGTCAGCTTCCCTCAGCTCTTCTTCAAAAACCTTACTCCTCCACTACTATCTACTAGCTAAGCTAAATTAGCTAGCTTGGCTAAGGTCAAAACCAGCTCCACCTCCTTGGCCATCCACCAACTACCTAAACCCTAACCTAACTCCACCTTAACTCCACTCTTAGTTGGTGCCACCAACCCCCATGTCCCCTCACACCACCACCTCCAAAAGCAACCAATGTTGTTGCCAACTTCCCCATCTCGAAATACCCCCCATTTGGTGCCAAAACACCCTCTATCCTATCCTTACACCTACCCCTTAAACTCATCTCAAACTTACACCTACCCTCCCTTCTGGAACCCCTTAGGATGGTGCCAAACCGTGGCACCTTTCCATGCTTGCGCCAACTTAGGTACCCCATAGCCACCCATAACTACCCCCTTTACACCCATTCAAATGGCGCCAAACCTGCCTAACCCTAGGATCCCTAATTACCAACCAAGAACAAATCCTAACCATCCCTTTTTGCACCATTTATTAAACCCAAAGATGGTGTCAACTCTAGCCTAACCAACCTTAACCATGCATGTACAAACCCTTCCACTTGGCGCCAACCATCCATGACCATAGATCTCACAGCCACCCTTCTAATAACAAATCCAAACCACCCATGCCACTCAACACAAACCCTCCTTAACCCAACCTAAATTGGTGCTAACCCCATCTAGCCACACCTAGAGTTGGTGCCATTTCTACCTACACATCCATACATTTGGCGCCAACCAATCCAAGCCCGCCATCCATTAACCACCACCATAACTCCTCATCCTAACCCTACATCACCTTCCACTCCACTTAACCCAACCACCGACACCCTTGGCCCATGTAAGGACCCATATCCACCACCAAAAAGGTATCCTTGGTTACATTTCTTCTACTCACACTCCACCCATATCCAACATCCATGGAGAGAAGAAGAGAAGGAATAAGATCAAGGAGACATCTTGTCTCCATGATGGCTTCAACTTCTTCTTCTTACTTGTGTCACCACCAATCCAAGGAGGAAGGCCAGGCAAGGAGGACATCCAGGGGAGGAGATCCTAAAGGTGGTCGACACCACCTTACGGTGAAGTTCTTGGAGTGGAGATCTTCTACACCAAGCTGGAGGAGGCATGCCCACCAAGGTTTTGCCACAAGGAGGACAATAAGAAAAGAAGATTTCCTTTTGGTCCTGGGGTAACCAGGACTAGAGTAGGAATTCTATGTTGCAGCATCATCACTAACATCATCTTCCTAAGCTTTCTTCTATACTCTTGTTATTTATTTTGCATGGTAGTGTAGTAAATTTGGTTGGAGATTACAAGTGCGAATCCCTTTCACTTGAGAGTTCTCCAATCCAATTGTAAAACAGTTTCAATTAAGAAGCATTCCTCTACTATCCCTTTAATTATCTTGTTGTTCTTTTATTATGTCTTGTTATATCCATTATTCCATGTATTCCTTGTTTGGAGTGAGTTGGATAAAACAAAACACTTGTTACTTTGCTTCCTGTAATTCAAATTCCATCTCTCTGCGCATTAATTCACCTTAAAAATTTCATATTTCAAAACCCTTAAAAAAAGAATTTGATTCCAAGGATTAAGCGAGAAATTTGGTTTCATGTATTCCTATCTCTTTTGGGACAACCCAAATGCTTTCTCAAGTACTCGGAGTTTATAAATTTAAAAGCGATCCAAATTGCACGTTACGACCTAAATCATGATTTTTACAAATCATGCTTTTTAGTAAGCAAGGTCCAACTGTGTTTTGATGCATCTCTTAAGGATCAATTCAAGGTTAGACAAGCAAGAATCAAACGATTCTCTGAAAGTGGAGAAGTCATTCATGAATACTACCATAAACTCTCCCACCATATCAGAGAAAATGGCTAACATACACCTTTGAAAAGTCATAGGTGCATTGCAAAGCCCAAATGACATTCTACGGAATGCAAAGGATCTGTAGGGACAAGTGAAAGTTGTCCTTTCTTGATGCTTAGGATGGATAGGGACTTGGTTGTTTCCTAAGTAACCACCTAGGAAACAGAAATACTTTTGCCTACCTAACCTTTCAAGGATTTGGTCACTGAAAGGCAGAGGGAAATGATCCTTTTTCGTGGCTGTGTTCAATTTCCTATATTTGATATAGACTCTCCAAGATGAACTTAAATGAGTTATGACAGATTCTCCTTTCTTATTAGTCACAACAATAATCCCAGCTTTCTTGGGAACAATTTGCACAGGACTAACCCAAGGACTATCCAAGATTGGATAAATGATTCCTACGTCAAGCCACTTAATGATTTCTTTCTTGACTACTTCTCACATATTAGGGTTCAATCTCCTCTACATCTGGCGAGAAGGGCAGGATCCATCTTCCACAAAAATTTGATGATTGCAATAAGATGTCTCAATCCCCCTAAGGTCATGGATGGTCCAACAAATTGCCTCCTTACACGCTTTGAGGGCCATGATCAGTTTCATTTTCTGCTCCGTAGTCAATTTTGCACTTATAATCACAAGGAGCATTTTCTTTGGTCCTAAACATTCATATTTCAGACTCTCAAGCAATGGTTTCAATTCAAGTTGGGGCGGGTTTAAGATGGAGGGTACAGAGGATGCTGATGAAGATTCATTAGGACGGTCTAATGGAAGAGGTTGGAAGTGAACAAAATCAGCAACCTCTTCAAGGTGTGGCGGGTCTGCCATGGAGGGTTGAGGTTTGGGTTCATCAGTGTAGGAGGAATTCTCAAGGATGGTAAAAGCCATATAAGTCTCAACATTCAATTAATCTTCCTCAAGTTCCTCAATATATCCTCAATCCTCAAATTTGTTAATCACCTTGAAAATATCAAGTTTCATTTTTCTATACCCAAAAGGCGATTTCCATACTACCTCTTTCACAATTAATATTGGCCTTAGCGGTAGCCAAGAACGGATGTCCTAGAATGATAGGGGTTCCATAAATCTTCATGTACATCCATGTCAAGGAAAAGGATTTCTAAATAAAAGAAGTCCTTAACCTTGATGATAACATCCTCAATAATGCATTTCTGGTTTGTGATCGAACAGTCTTCTAACTGCAGCGTTGCTAAGACTAGCCTAAATTCACCTATTCCAAACTTTTCGTAAAGAGAAGTTGGAATTAGGTTAATGGATGCACCTAGATCCAAAAGTGTCCCGTCAAAAGTGTAATCCCTGATAACACATGAAATCAATGGGGCACTTGGATCTCCCTTTTTCTGAGGAAGGTGATGTAGGATAATAGAACTAGCCTGCTTGGATAGTACCACATTCCCTGGGGTAGATTCACTCGACTTACGTTTTTGTGTGATAAATCATTTATGAATTTAGCATAAGCAAGAATGTGTTTAATAGCATTGAGGAGTGGGATATTGATTTCAACATTCTTGAATATATTCAAGAGTTCCACGTCGCTATCAATAGACTTCTTCTTCTAGGGTTTAAGCAAGGCTTCAAGGAATGGAACATGAGTCAGATCTTTGGAATCCAATTCCTAAGCCTTAATGTTATGAACGCGTGCCCCAGACGTCTTTTAAGACGTCCGGGAGGTGGGCTAGACGTCGGACCAGACGTCTGGAGTCACTTCCAGGCGTCGTATCAGACGTCTGGGATCGTTGCCAGATGTCTGGAAATCTGTTATCTTTGCCACACGCGGGTCGTTTGCACGCCTGAGCGCGCAGACCCGCATATTCGCTTATTCCTTCCTCCTGCGGCTGTAGATTAACCTACCGCGCTCCTTCTCTCTCCTCCTCGCGCAGCCTTAAAAGGCCACGCGCTCTTCCGTCACCACCGCCTCCTTCCTCTTCTCCTTCAGCCAGTGAGCACGAGAGCGAGCGCGAGAGCTAGCGCGAGGTTGCAGTAGTAGCGGCGGCCGCAGTGAGCGTGGAAGAGGTGCTGCATGCGAGAGCGGCGCTCAGCCATGAGGGCGAGCTCACTGGGGCTGCCAGGGCCAACCGGCGGGGAGCGCAGCGGGCGCGGGGCGACGCGGGGTGGACTGCTGCGGTCCGAGCAGCAGGCGCACGAGGTGCGACGAGGCGCGGCGTCGCAAGCGGAGGGCGAGTCGCGACCTGATTCTGGAAACATTTCTAGAATCAGACGTCTGGGCTGATAGCCAGACGGCGGGGGCGACGTCTGGAAGATCATCCAGACGTCTAAAAGGTGAGTTGTTCCGTCTTCTTCCTTCCTGTCAACTGACCGTACTGAGAGAGAGAGTTGGGTGCGTGCAGGCTCGGTGATTCGCCATCCAACGCGAATCATACGTCTGGCTGTAGTACCAGACGACGAGAGCGACCTCCAGACGTCCGGGGTGACCATCGAACGTCTGGGAACTAGGCCAGACGTCCCCGCAGGCTTCTGGACGTCTGAGAAACCACGCAGAACACGGTAATTCTCTGATCCAGTTTTTAAGATGTCTGGAAGAAGTTCCAGACGTCTGATTTTTGCACAGTGTCGTCGTTTTCGACCCGTTGAGGGCCCGTTCGGGTTCCGTTTTCCGCATTTCGAGTTACGTTCCTTCTGGAATTAAATCCTCTACCCGTCTACAGTCGCTATACACTATTTTGAGACACTCCTTGTGTTTGATCCTTGTGATAGGACCTCGTTCCGTTGCAGTCTTGGGGGTCGCGGAGGCACGCGGGATTCCCGATCACGCCCCCATTACTCAAGTCGTACCTGGTAGAGGGGCTTTTAAGTATAACATGTTAAATTGTGGAATCATAAATAGAACCTAGGACATTGCATGAATCCTAGGAAACAAAAACAGATTGAATGATAGATCCTAGGTGTTGCATGAATCCTAGGGTTGGAAAACTAGATTGTATGATAGATCCTAGGATACGCCATGAATCCTAGGACGGGAAAACTAGTGGAACAGATGAATACTGCAGTCTTGGAAAAATGGAAAGGAACAAATAGCTGCCTGTAATTGAATTAACAGCTGCCTGTTGAATAAATAAACGTGTTTGAGAACATGGATTGTGATAACGTGAAACTGGAAGGTGAAACTTAGACGTTCTGAGCTGGAACCCTACGGGGAAGTAGGAGTGGAACTCCTGGAAAGAGAAAGGAATGGAACCGAGAAAGAAAGATGTAGTGGTGTACTGTCTCTTGGGTACGTAGTACCAAGGGAAGTACCTGTACCTGTTTAGTGCAGAGTGGGGCCAGCCACCCCAGGGACCCGGGGTTAGGACCGGCCGCTCTGTACCGACTTGCTGGCCCTCGTGTACGTAGTACCGAGGAGAGCTACTAGTGTTAGGAGGGCACTAGCTACCCCACGGGCCCCGAGGTTCAGCTAGCCTCCTACACCGACTTGTTAGGCCCGCTGGGGCAAACCAGGGTAGTCAGGAGAGGGTGCGTGGACTGTGGGGGTGCAAGGCCCCAGTTTGGTTACTGTGGAGGGGTTGGACCCCTGTTACTGAGAGGGCTCTGCCCTAGACTGGTTCCGTACTGTGCTTTGGGCGCACCCATTAATGGAAACGACTGACCGCATGCCAGTACGGGTTAGCTACCTGTGTGTTTATCGCACGTGCCGTAGTCACCGTTACGTCTGTTCAGTGACCTTGGGGTGGTTGACTGAGGGTGGGATCACCACGTGGGACTCTCCCGGCCAGGAGAGCACCACGTGCTACTTCTACCTTTTGGAAAAGACTGCAATCAAGATCGTTCCCACGAGGAACATTCGAGATCAAGTGAAGGATCTGAGAAATAAACGAAATCGTGAGATAATTGAAAGACTTAAATAAAGAAAGTAACAGAACTTAACAGCTACTGTACACACTACTGTTTCTTTAGTTTTAGTTGCCACTCTACTCAGCATTTTGCTGACGTGTTACACTCGTTACCTTTCAGGACCAGGTGTTGAGCAGCCAGGGTCAGCGGCTGCAGAGGACGCTGGGCCGAGTAGGGTCCAGTAGAGTTGCCACTGTTTCTTGTACCTCTTTTTGTTCTGTTATAGTGACTAGTTCTTGTTTCCGCTGTACTTTTCTTTACCTGCAGTTCATATTTAGTTATGAATGTTGTTCTACTGTTGTGGTGGTATATACAGTAGTACTTTCCTTCCTTGCTGCTGTATTTTCTTACGGTTAGTTATATTCATGTTGAATGTGGTTTATTTTACTGCTCTTTTGGTTACTTCCTCGTTGGACGACTAGGTCTTGGGATTAGTTGAGTCGGTCCGGTTCTCGTGTCTTGTAGGGGCTCTGGAACTGGGTCATTGCAAGATGGCATCAGAGCAAGGTCATCCCGAGAAGTGAATCAACTGACTGTAGAATAACCAATTCACATGTTTATAACTGGAGTAGCCACCACAACATATCTCTTGACATGGGCTCTTAGAAGTTTCGTTAGGTACCGTTTGTTTTGACGTTTTTCCGTTTTGTTTCGCGTCTCCTTACAGGAGATGCCTCGTCGCGGGATTGGTGAGACTGGCCGCGGGCACGGCCGGGGACGAGGTCGGCGAGGTGGATGTGCCGTTGTTGATGTCTCGGTGGACCAGCCACCACTCCCGGGCATCCAGTCCTAGGACCTCGCCAGACTGATATGAGACATTGTACGAGAGGAGCTCCACCTACTGCCCCGAGCACCTCCTCCTAGGGCTGCAGAGGGGGAGTCCTCTGTGGGACCACGCAACGGACACGGCGCTGGACACGAGGGGGGGTTAGGCCGCTGCCGCCCCCACCTTCCTCAGACACTTCTGTACACGAGGCACCTTCGCCTGGAGGTGCACCTTCGCCTGGAGGTGCACCAGCACCTCCCCTACAGCGCCACTTCGAGCTTTTCGAGTAGTTCTAGAAGCTGAAGCCCCCCTCCTTCAAGGGGGATGAGGACCTGACCGAGGCAGAGGACTGGCTTGAGCAGCTGGAGAAGATCTTCGACACCCTTCGCCCCCCGGTGGAGTGCCGCGCGGCCTTTGCCACGTACCTGCTGGAGAGTGCGGCACACAGGTGGTGGAGGGCGGTCTGGGGACAGGAGAGGGATGAGCCGACGTGGGACCAGCTCGTCACCCTTTTCTGCGAGCAATACTTTCCCCAGACGTGGCAGGACCAGAGGAGGCAGGAGTTCCACACTCTCCGCCAAGGGACGATGGCTGTGAGTGCGTACCGCACGTGTTTCCTGGAGCTCTCCCGCTTTGTAGCGACAGCGGTAGCCACTGAGGAGGAACGCCTTTGGAGCTTCACCGAGGGGCTCCGGCCTGCGATCCGGGTGTCTGTCAAACCCCTGAAGCTGCCTACATTTTCGAGGGTGGTAGAGGCAGCTATGACTGACGAGGAGACCAACCCGTCCGCGCGAGACACCAACGGCGGGCGGAAGAGGCCCTTCCAACCAGACTTCTCACAGGGCCGGCGAGAACGGAGACGCGTGGCGGCCACAGGAGAGCCGTCATGTTTTGCAGGGCCATCAGTGGCCTTTGGGGGCCCTCGACAGGGGCTAGTCGCCAGCACCGGACCCCCGTCTAGCCGACAGCAGGGACCCACTGAGGGTGGGAGTCGGGTTCCCCTCTGTTACCAGTGTGGCCAGCCGGGCCACATCAGGAGGGACTACCCGTCTAGGGCAGGAGGTCAGCAGATACTCCCCGCGCAGAGCTCTAGAGGGCGCGTAGGAGGCCGCGGTTCCCAGGCGCGAGGAGGAGGACAGCAGCCGCGAGGAGGGTACCGGCCAGCACCTACCCGTCCGACGCAGAGTGTGGCTGCTTCGTCCGCACCTAGAGCTGAGGGGCGTATCAACGCCCTAACACACAGGGATGCCAGAACTTCAGGATCAGTGGTAGCAGGTATGCTTTCAGTTTCCGACAGACTCGTTTACACGCTTTTCGATTCTGGCGCTACGCACTCGTTTGTTGCAGCCAGTTTCGCAGTTAGTTTGGACTAGGATTATACGCTGTTAGAGAATCCGTTTGTCATCAGAGGTCCGAGTGGTCAGCTGTTTGTAGCTGACGAGGTGTACACGGATTGCGAGGTCAGCGTCGGGGGACATAGCCCGCCTGCTGACCTGATTATGATAACGATGGAGGACTTTGGAGTGATTCTGGGGATGGATTGGCTGTCCGCTTACCACGCCTTGCTGGACTGTTTTGAGAGGAAGATCGTCTTCTCCATTCCGGAGTTGCCTTCTTTCAAGTTTCACGGACAGGCAGTGGACGGTTGTTTCAGGTGCACTTCGGCACTTTGGGCGGTGAGACTTTTGAGCCAGGGGTGTGAGGGCTTCCTAGCTTGTGTGGTGGCAGAGCCCAGCCCTATGGCAAACTTCCAGAGCATCCCGGTGGTCAGAAAGTACCCTGACGTGTTTCCAGACGAGTTACCAGGACTACCGCCCGAGCGTGAGATCGAGTTTGAGATCTCACTAGTACCAGGGACCAGCCCCATCTCCACCGCGCCAAAAAGGATGGCACCGCTCGAGCTGCGAGAGCTCAAGTCTCAGTTGTAGGACCTTCTGGAGAAGGGTTTCGTGAGGCCCAGTGCGTCTCCCTGGGGAGCCCCGGTACTGTTTGTGAAGAAGGATGGGACCTTACGCCTTTGTGTGGACTACCGACAGCTGAATAGGGTCACCATCAAGAACAGAAATCCGCTGCCGAGGATCGACGACTTGTTTGACCAGTTGCGGGGTGCCACGGTGTTTTCCAAGATCGACTTGAGGTCTGGATACCACCAGTTGAGGATCAGGGAGACCAACGTCTCCAAGACAGCTTTCTGCACCTGGTACGGACACTACGAGTTTTTGGTCATGCCGTTTGGGCTGACCAATGCCCCACTGCTTTCATGGACCTGATGAACCGGGTGTTTAGACCGTACTTGGACCAGTTCGTGGTGGTTTTCATAGATGATGTACTCATCTATTCTAGAGATCGGACGCAGCACGGACAGCACTTGCGGATAGTTCTGGACACTCTGAGATGACGTGGTCTGTACGCCAAATACAGCAAGTGCGAGTTCTGGTTGAGGGAGGTGACCTTCCTAGGTCATGTGATCTCTGGAGACGGCTTGGCGACGGACCCAGCCAAGGTCAAGGCAGTGCTCAGGTGGGAGAGACCGCAATCAATTACTGAGATTCGCAGTTTCCTGGGACTGGCAGGCTACTACAGACAATTCACCAGAGGATTTTCACCGATTGCACGTCCTATGACACAGTTGACCCGGAAGGACGTGCCTTTCGCTTGGACACACGCCTATGAGGCGTGTTTTCTGGAGCTGAAGGAGAGGTTGACCTCGGCTCTTGTGCTCACCATCCCTGACAGTAGTGGCGGGTTCGTTGTGTACACGGACGCCTCCTTGCAGGGGTTAGGAGGTGTGCTCATGCAGAGGGGTCATGTTGTCGCTTACGCTTTGCGGCAACTGAAGCCCCATGAGCATACCTACCCTACCCACGACTTAGATTTGGCAGCTGTTGTGTTCGCGCTGAAGACCTGGAGGCACTACTTGTACGGTGAGACCTTCGAGATTTTCAGAGATCACAAGAGCCTCAGATACCTTTTTGATCAGAAGGAGCTCAACATGAGACAGAGACGTTGGTTGGAGCTCCTGAAGGACTACTACTGCAGTATCTCCTACCACCCGGGAAAGGCCAATGTGGTGGCTGACGCCTTGACCTATAAGGCGCCCGCACTCTTGGCCAGTCTACAGTTACAGGGTTGGAGCCTTCTGGAGGAGGTGGGCAGTTGGCTACCCCTAGAGTTACGAGGGTACTGTGGGGCAGTGACGGTGACACGGCAGACTAGGCCAGAGCTGATAGATCGCATCATCACAGGACAGATGGCCGATCCGTACTTGCAGTCTTTGCGCGACAGAGTGCTATCAGGACACCCAGGGGACTTCTCTTTCACGGACCAGGTGCTACGCTTGAGGGGACGGTTGTGCATTCCCAGAGACGAGGAGCTGTTGAGAGAGCTCCTGACTGAGGCACACGATTCCAGATTCACCATACATCCCGGAAACACGAAAATGTACCACGACTTGAGATGCAAGTTTTGGTGGAGAGGGATGAAGTGGGATGTGGGTGAGTTCGTGCAGCAGTGCTTAGTGTGCCAGCAGGTGAAAGCCGAGCATCAGAGGCCTGCAGGGCCGCTTCAGCCGCTTCCAGTGCCAGAGTGGCAGTGGGAGAGCTTCACCATGACTTGGTGGTGGGCTTACCTATTACCCAGCGGGGACACGACGCAGTCTGGGTAATAGTGGATAGACTGACGAAGACGGCGCGATTCTTGCCGATCCGAGTCACTTTGGGACCAGCACAGTTGGCAGAGAGGTATATCCGTGATGTGGTACGACTACACGGAGTTCCGCGGGAGATCGTATCCGACCGGGATACCCGCTTTACGTCCAAGTTTTGGGCTGAGTTTCAGCAGGCCTTGGGGACGCGGTTGAGGTTTAGTACGGCTTACCATCCCCAGACGGACGGACAATTTGAGCGCACGATACAGACACTTGAGGACCTTTTGCGTGCCTGTGTACTGGACTGGAGGGGCTCTTGGGAGGAGCACCTGCCCCTGGCGGAGTTTGCATACAACAACAGTTATCACTCGAGCATCGGCATGGCTCCCAACGAGGCTCTGTACCGACGGAGGTGTAAGGCACCCTTGAGTTGGGTTGAGGTGGGGACCAAGTGGGAGGTTGGCCCCAGGTTGATCAGGCAGAGTCAGGAGGTAGTTGAGCAGATCCACAGACGAATCCGCACTGTAAGGAGTAGACAGAAGAGCGCCATGGATTGGAGATGCAGAGAGGTGTAGTTTGAGGTTGGGGACCACGTCTTCCTTCGTGTTTCGCCCATGAAGGGCTTACAGCGGTTTGGGGTGAGAGGGAAGCTCGCGCCGAGGTTCGTGGGGCCCTTTGAGGTCGTAGAGCAGGTTGGACCCGTTGCTTACAGACTAGCCCTTCCCCCGCTACTTTCTGGTGTGCACGACGTGTTCCACGTGTCTAACCTCAGGAAGTACGTAGCCGACTCCAGCCACGTACTGAGTCACGAGAGCGTCGAGGTGGGCGACGACCTGACCTACCCCGAGAAGCCAGTGCAGATTCTAGACCGAGCTGTCCGCAGTTTGAGACGGAAGCAAGTACCCCTGGTAAAGGTCCTGTGGAGGAGCCAACGATACGAGGAGGCTACCTGGGAGCCTGAGGCGGCAATGCGAGAGCGGTACCCGGAGCTTTTCGCGGGTACGTCTTTTCGGACCGACTTCGGTACTCCTTGAGTTTGTTATGGTTATTTGGACGTCTTTTCCGTACCCTACTTAACGCAAGTTTCGGGGACGAAACTTCCTTTGAGTTTGTTATATTGTTATGAATGCATGCCCTAGACGTCTTTTAAGACGTCCGAGAGGTGGGCCAGACATCGGACCAGACGTTTGGAGTCACTTCCAGACGTCGTATCAGACATCTGGAAATCTGTTATCTTTGACACGCGCGGGTCGTCTGCACGCCTGAGAGCGCAGACCCGCAGACTCGCTTATTCCTTCCTCCTGCGACTGCAGATTCCCCTGCCGCGCTCCTTCTCTCTCCTCCTCGCGCAGCCTTAAAAGGCCACGCGCTTTTCCGTCACCACCACCTCCTTCCTCTCTCCTTCAGCCAGTGAGCGCGAGAGCGAGCGTGAGGTTGCAGCGGCCGCAGTGAGTGCGGAGGAGGTGCTGCGTGCAAGAGCGGCGCTCAGCCGTGAGGGCGAGATCGCCGGGGCTGCCAGGGCTGGCTGGCGGGGAGCGCAGCGGGCGCGGGGCGACGCGGGGGGGACTGCTGCGGTCCGAGCAGCAGGCGGACGTGGTGCGACGAGGTGCGACATCGCGAGCGGAGGGCAAGTCGCGGCCTGATTCTGGAAACATTTCCAGAATCAGACGTCTGGGCTGATAGCCAGACAGCGGGGACGACGTCTGGAAGACCATCCAGACGTCTGAAAGGTGAGTTCTTCCATCTTCTTCCTTCCTGTCGACTGACCGTACTGAGAGAGAGAGTTGGGTGCGCGCAGGCTCGGTGATTTGCCATCCAACGCGAATCAGACGTCTGGCTGTAGTACCAGACGGCGGGAGCAACCTCCAGACGTCTAGGGTGACCATCGGACGTCTGGGAACTAGGCCAGACGTCCCCGCAGGCTTCTGGACGTCTGAGAAATCACGCAGAATAAGGTAATTCTCTGATCCACTTTTTAAGACGTCTGGAAGAAGTTCCAGACATCTGATTTTTGCACAGTGTCGTCGTTTTCGACCCGTTGAGGGCCCGTTCGGTTTCCGTTTTCTGCGTTTCGAGTTGCGTTCTTTCCGGAATTAAATCCTCTACCCGTCTACAGTAGCTATACACTATTTTGAGACACTCCTTGTGTTTGATCCTTGTGATAGGACCTCGTTCCGTTGTAGTCTTGGTGGTCGCGGAGGCACGCGGGATTCCCAATCATGCCCCCATTACTCCCGTCGTACCTGGTAGAGTGGCTTTCAAGTATAACCTGTTAAATTGTGGAATCATAAATAGAACTTAGGACATTTCAAGAATCCTAGGAATGAAAAACAGATTGAACGATAGATCCTAGGTGTTGCATGAATCCTTGGGCTGGAAAACTAGATTGTATGATAGATCCTAGGATACGGCATGAGTCCTAAGATGGGAAACTAGTGGAATAGATGAATACTGGAGTCTTGCAAAAATGGAAAGGAACAAATAGTTGCCTGTAATTGAATAAACAGCTGCCTGTTGAATAAATAAACGTGTTTGAGAACATGGATTGTGATAACGTGAAACTGGAAGGTGAAACTTAGAAGTTCTGAGCTGGAACCCTACGGGGAAGTTGGAGTGGAACTCCTGGAAAGAGAAAGGAATGGAACTAAGAAAGAAAGATGTAGTGGTGTACTATCTCTTGGTTACCTAGTACCAAAGGAAGTACCTGTACCTGTTTTGTGCAGAGTGGGGCCAGCCACCCCAGGGACCTGGGGTTAGGACCGGCCGCTCTGTACCGACTTGCTGGCCCTCGTGTACGTAGTACCGAGGAGAGCTACTAGTGTTAGGAGGGCACTAGCTACCACACAGGCCTCGGGGTTCTGCTAGCCTCCTACACCGACTTGTTAGGGCCACTGTGGCAAACCAGGGTAGTCAGGCGAGGGTGCGCGGACTGTGGAGGGGCAAGGCCCCAGTTTGGTTACTGTGGAGGGGTTGGACCCCTGTTACTGAGAGGGCTTTGCCCTGGACTGGTTCCGTGCTATGCTTTGGGCGCACCCGTTAACGGAAATGACTGACCGCGTGCCAGTACAGGTTAGCTACCTGTGCGTTTATCGCACGTGCCGTAGTCACCGTTACGTCTGTTCAGTGACCTTGGGGTGGTTGACTGAGGGTAGGATCACCACGGGGGACTCTCCCGGCCTGGAGAGCACCACGTGCTACTTCTGCCTTTTGGAAAAGATTGCAATCAAGATCGTTCCCACGAGGAACATTCGATATCAAGTGAAGGATCTGAGAAATAAATGAAATCGTGAGATAATTGAAAGACTTAAATAAAGAAAGTAACAGAACTTAACAGCTACTATACACACTACTGTTTCCTTAGTTTTAGTTGCCACTCTACATAGCATTTTGCTGACGTGTTACACTTGTTACCTTTCAGGACCAGATGTTGAGCAGCTAGTGTCAGCGGCTGCAGAGGACGCTGGGCCGAGTAGGGTCCAGCAGAGTTACCACTGTTTCTTGTACCTCTTTTTGTTCCGTTATAGTGAGTAGTTCTTCTTTCTGTTCTACTTTTTTTTACCTGCAGTTCATATTTAGCTATGAATGTTGTTCTACTGTTGTGGTGGTATATACTGTAGTAGTTTCTTTCCTTGCTGCTGCATTTTCTTACTGTTAGTTATATTCATGTTGAATGTGGTTTATTTTACTGCTCTTTTGGTTACTTCCTCGTTGGACGACTAGGTCTTGGGATTAGTTTAGTCGGTCTGGTTCTCGTGTCTCGTAGTGGCTCAGGAATCGGGTCGTTACACTTAATCACTTCTTTAGTGTTCTATTTTCCTTCCTTAGGCTCACAAGGGTGTGATTCACTAGAAGAGGGTAATTTTGGGTCCTGGGTTTGTCATCCACTCATGAAGGTAACAGAATTTGCAAAAGCATATAGGTTTGAGTGTTAGGGAGGGTTAGGAAAGATCAGAGGGGCTTGATTCACCAAATAACCCAGATTGGTTGAAGAAACAAAAGAACCCTGCTGAACCACCAAAGCATGTACGTATGGGTCCCTTTGATTCCAGTATCATTATGCTCGATTGCCCTAATTCTATATGTTGCGAGCGATGGGTACGGGTTGAGATGACAGAGATCTAGGTTAACAAGAATTAGAAATGAGCTTGGATTGCAAGTTGTCCAATGATGTTTTCATTTGATGCTTGAGTTGGAGCATGGATCCTTTCATCTCTACCATCAGTCGGTTCAAATCAGCCTGCCCTACAAGTTGACGGGCATTCTAGGTTGGCTGATTGACCTGATTAGGGGGCAGTTTAGTGCATACATGACCTTGACCCATTGGTCTTTGCGGTGCATAGTTGCTAAGTCAGATTTGGTTCTGCTGCCCTAGACTTTTCCAGGAGAAGTTAGGGTGGTACCTCCAACCAGGATATAAGAATTAGAATATCGGTTGGACCGAATGCGAAATACGCGTGATTTGTGAAAGTGGGTTTTTATCGACGTTGTAACAGGCGAATTCGCATAAGCTTTTAAATTTATATCCTAGATAGTGGGGTATCTAGGGTCATCCAAGGAGGCAATATGTTTACAAAATTAATTCTCTTACTTGGAATATAAATCTCAACTTTCTTTTTGGTCTTTTTCAATATATCATTTTTATGTTTTTGAAAGCAGGGGATGCCTAAAAGCGTTAGGGGTTGGGGAATGGAGCAGAGTTCAAAACCCGGGAAGTGAGATTCCGCCTCAAGCTTGGTTTATCTTTCTATTGTGCTTACTGGGCTCTGATTATTGACTATAGGCTAGGGCACATTTCATTCCACTCGTTTCCCCTAACTAAGGGTAAACTCGCTTCATTCCATTTCACGAGTTAATTGCGAGTGTTCGTTAGTTATTCGAATTCGAATTTCACTTCATATTCGCTTCACTTACACTTCAACTCAATATAGTACTTCTAAAGTGGCAAGTAGAGCCTCTCCCTAAGCTCACTCTAGGCAAGTGGAGGCCTAGACTAATTAGCGAGAGGGAGTGAAGAATGCTAAAAACAAAGCAATTAAAAATGGAACTAAAGAAATTGCAAAGAAGGCAATTAGATTAATGAAAAAGTGTTTTACAAACAACCCTAGTAAATGAATGCTTCTACTACTGGAAAAATTGCAATAAATAAAAGAAAACACAAATCCTCTTGATAGAGGGTGAAGAAGAGGGCTTCTTGTTCCAAGCTTGGTAGCTCCCAAGCTTGAAAAGAGTCCTCCAACTCCTTTGTTGCTAGGCTCCGCCAAGGTGATGTCCTCCAAAGAAAGCCCTAAGGGGGCGTGCCCTAAGCTTCTCTCCAAGGGTGGATGTCCACCCTAGGTCCTTCTCCTCTGCCTGGCCATCCTCCTTGAAGTAGAAAAGTCCTTGGCGTGGCCAAAGTTTAAGAGAGTGGGGATAAGAAGGCACCAAAAGGGCTGGTGATGTGCCCCTTTAATCTTCCTCTCTACTCCTCCTTGGTCGTAGGTGTAGGTGGGTATAGGTAGAAAAATGCACTAATGGAGGATGCTCTCAAATGGTTATAGGTGGTGGGTTTTTATAGAGTAGGAAGGGGGCTAAGGTGACTCTTGGAATGGAGGGCTAGGATGGAGAGATGGAGGTGGTTGGGGATCCTATGGCTAAGGACAATTGGTGCCAACCTAAGGGGTGATAAGGGGGGTAGTTAAGGGTTTGGTGCCCTTTAGAATTAGTGCCAAAATAGGCCTTCTAGAAGGCCATTAGGTGGCGCCACCTTAGGGTTCTAGAAGGGGGTATGTGGATGGCTAGGATGGGTTATGTGGGTAGGTGTAGGGTGGATAAAGGGGCCGAAAGTTGGCACCACAAGGGAGGTGGCTAGGGTTAGTTTCGGTGCCAACTTTTGGTGTCTTTTGGTTGTTAGTTGAGGGGTGAAAGGTGGTGAAGAGGTGACACCAAAATGAGTTGGATAGCTAGCTTTGGTAGGGCTTAAGTCGGTGGAGCTAGCTAGGGTTGAGTTGAAGGTGGTGGATTGACAAGGAGCTTATTGCTAGCTAAGCTAGCTACGCTAATGGAGGAGTAGAGGAGGAGGTATTGGAGCTAGGGTTTGAATAGAGGAGCCGAGGAGGAGAAGTCCAGAGCCGGAACTGGTGCTGGCTATTGTTGAAGAGGCAAGCATGGAGCTACTCTAGCTGGCTTAGCTTGCTAGTTCTTTGCTAGCTGCTAAGACAAGCTAAAGTAAGCTGGCTTCTACCACAATGACCTGAGGTGAGCTAGGTCTGGTGCTCCCAGGGAGCATCAAGCTGGTTGAGTGATTGCACCGCAAAAATACACCTACAATTGTGCCATCTTATGCTATTTCCTAGCATTACCAATGCATATTAGGTTTCCATAGTCGCATTTGTAAAAATTCATGCATGCATTCATTCAATTGAGAGGGGAGGAGAGTGAATAAAATGGCCTCGCAATTCACATTTTCTTCAAGTGCTGCTTCACAAAATTTCCATCCCTATTTTTATTTCGATTCGATTTTTGAAATCTTCCCCACAACTGCAAAGCATGGCAGCTTCGTCCTCACGCCATTCCCTACTAAGCATGGTCTACAAGCCACTCCCTGCAGCTACATGCAAGAGAGCTGACTTCTTCCTCTATAAAATAGACACGGCTCCTTCTTTGCAAGAGAGCCTAGTCCTCCACACAAAAAAAAAACCCAACGCAACTTCTTCTCCAGGCCACCAACTCCTTCCCTCTCCCTCCATACACAGGACCTCCTCCTCTGAGGAGCCACTCTGCGGGCAGCAGTCCATCACTGTGGTGCACACCAACCACTGTGAGACTACCACCGTCCAGCTCATCAAAGAGCTGGTGGGCGTGGTGGTCTTCTCTACCCTGTTTCAACGTCCAAAGCCACTTCAGCCATTGGAGCAGGAGCTTCAAGCTTTGAAGCTCAAAGCTCCGCACGCAGCAACAGCAACAGCCACAAGGCCCTCCAACGCATGCCTACAGGCCGCCCTCGCCTCCACCACGAGCCTGCAGGCGCCCTCGCCTCCTGCTTCCTTGCGCCGCACTCATCTTTCGGCCCGCAACTGGCCACTACGCGCCCGTACAGCGGCTGGCCAAGCTTCACCGTGCACACCAGCCAACACTCGCATGCCACCGCTTGCCCTTTCGTGCTCCTTTGCCCGCGACCCAGCCCTCTCCATGAGCTCTGTTGTGATGTCCCGCCCACAGGCTAGCAGCCGAAGCCACTCTTTCGTGCGTGCGCCGAGCCGTCCGCACTAATAGCACCTACATGGCTGTAGCCACTATTCATGCATTTCTCCAGGACACTATGGCTGCAGTGGGGTGACCGGTAAGTTTCTTACTTATCAAGTAACCTGGCGTGCCACTACCGGCCACTGCCAGCACTCGCGTCCAGCCCTGCTCCAGCGCCCACCCGCTCGTCTGCATGGGCCCGCGTCGTGCGCACCCACCCACGTCGCCCGCTCGCTTCTCCCACGTATGTCTGCGTGCACCCGCTCCAGCTCTCAGTGCAGCACTGTGCGCTGCGGTCCTCTCCGTGCCCATCTCCCTCCAGCGTGCGCCTCTCCACATGCATACGCACCTGCGTGTGCACGTGGACACAGACGTCAGCCCCTGATACTGCAAACGACTTAACTCCTCACTCCAGCAGGAAGCCCTTTCTCTCTCGTGCTCTCTCTCTCTCTCTCTTACATCACACTCTCCCTCTCTCTCTGCAGAAACACATACAAACACACTCACACTCTCGCACACACACACTCTCACTTATATATTATTATATACTTATATATATATACATATACATATATATATTGATATATATACATATATTTATATACATATATATATATACTTATATCTATACATATAGTAGTACCTATATACTTAAAGTATTAGTATACATACGTACATATATATATATATCTATATATTTATATATACATATATATTTACATATATACATATACTTATATACATATATATATATATGTACACATATATCTATACATATATTAGTACTTATATAAATATCTATTAGTCTATTTACATACATATTTACATATATATATACAACTATATACTTATATATATATATATACATTTATATACACATATACTTATACATACATACATATATATATATATATAAATATACATACATATATACATATCCATCTATATAACTATATATACTTATATATATATACATATACATATATATATATACATATATAACTACATAGAGATATATTTACAAATATAGATATATATTTTTTTTCACATTACTTACCATACGTGGTATTGCAGGAATACCTACACTAGTTGATGATATTCCCCGATACATGCATACAAAAAGCGTGGTCACACTCATCTTCCATCAATCCACCTTACACTCCACGCAGCACCTCGTCCTGTTGGTTGCGTCTTTCTAGACGACGACCGACTCGACACAATGCTACACTCCATCTCTGCCTCCACCTCCACCCCTTTATGCATATATAGTATATACATATATATATACTATAGTTACTTTACTTCTGCTTCGCTTTCCTGCCAATAAAAAGAGAAGAAATATATAAAAGATAAAAGATAATCCTTGACTTGCAGGTACTCCGTCTTGCGAATAGCAAGACCCATTTTGGAACCCTGATTTGGCTCAAAGCCACGAACCTATTTTTGAGGGTGTCGCTCAAGGACCAAGATTATCAGAAAAAAATCTTAAATAGAAAAACACCAAAAAGACAATAAACGAAAGAAAGAGATTCGTTGTAGGAAAGGCGTAGAAACTTGACTTCTAACCCCACTTCCTTGAGTTCAATCCTAGGCCTAAAAGTGACCAAGATAAAATTAAGTAGGCTAGGTAAAATGAAAAAAAAAAACTGTAAAGAGATGGTTAGGCTTGATTTAGGCTAACCACCATACACACTTCAACGATAAAATCACCATATTAACACACCTATCCGGGTCCGACCAACATCTTTTCTGGCACCGTTGCCGGGGAAGTGCACCTTCAAGTAAGCTTTTACTTCATTCCTGTAATTTTTCTCTTCTCACACCCTTCTCTTCATGGGTATTTTTGTTTTTGGTGTGCAAGTAAACCTATTGCAAGGAGAAGGCAAGCAGACAAAGTCTTAAACATGGGCAGATCCAAGGTGGGAATGAGAGCGTGAAGACGCCGGCACCACACTGGAGCTCTGCGCACGTTGCTGAACAAGTAGGTGTTCCTTTCTTAGCAACCTAGGTTAACTTGTAACCTTAATAAAAATAATAATAATAAAAAAAAAACTAAAAACTAGAAAATCTTCTTGGGATCTCTTAGGGCAAGTGGATTAAAATTCACTTGTTTGATTGTTTGCCCTTACTCCCACCGCCCTGGGATTTCCCGCCTTACTTCGCATAGCGAAAATCCAAGAATCCTGATTCTTGAATTTTTCTCTGTGTGAAGTATTGTTTGAGGCAAATAAAAAGATTGATTGCACCCCACTTTGCCTCATTTATCTGCAAATTCGGGATCACCTTTTTGGTGAGGAGACTTGGAATTGAGTTGATTCCAACCCCAGCACGACTTTTCAATTGCCTAAGATTCAATCCCGAATATTTCAACCCCAACAAATTGATTTTCTTTATCTTTTGGTTGAGCCTTGTGCGGAAATCATTTTCGGTGATTGGGAGCACTTGAAATGAAGTGCTTTGGCTCCCTTTCACACTAATCTAAAACTGATTTGTGCATCCACACATAGAAATCTCATTTAGGGTAGCCCATTGCATTGTAGCATGCATTAGCCAACTGACATTGAAGAAGGGTTTGTTGGTCCTAGAAGAAAACCTATATTCTCTCAAAAACTCAGAGATTGGTGGAATTGGTAATTCATCGAAATCCTAAAATCCATACTACTTAAGGCTGAATCCTAAAAACCATTCACCAGTTAAAACTTCAATTCGGGGAGATTTTCCTGTTGCATGCTTGTTTTACACACTTGAAAAATCAATCACTTGGGCATTACTCGTAAACAATGCCCTTCACATTCCAAAAGCACTTGATCCTAAGCCACTAACTAAAATTGGTAGTAACTTGACCGTTATTAAGGATTGGAGGTCTAACTACCTGCGTGTAGCGCCTACATGCTGGTGAGAGTTCCCGCATGCTATCGAGTGTCTAAGACAGGGGCAAACGGCCTTTCAATCTGGCCTAGTGGTTCTGTGGTGCTCGTATTCCGTTTCGTAGTTTGTGATAGCAGGTAACTTAAGTCTTTAGGTCTAAGGGCACACTATAGAGGTTAGGAATTTGATTATACTGATTTGTCATCAAGTGTACCTTTACGGTATCATTTCTCTCATCTCTTTTCCCTTCTTATCTCCCTAATTGTTCCTGCGGTAGTGCATGTTTGGGAGGAGGTCACAAAACCCTGAACTGTGTGAATTGCCTAATAAATTTAGAAAAGAAGTCGAATCATCCTCCTCCACAAACATGGCTGCATGCCCACCCACAAATCCCGAGGGAGGAAACCGCCCTCAGAACCCACTAGGTGGTGGAGCCTTAGATCCCATAACCTGCCTCCAAGCCCAAATGGAAATGTATAATGTGCAAATTGAAGCCATTTGGGAAACATTGGAAGAAATGCAGAACCCTCCTGAATGGGAGGAGCCTAGGTCTCTTAGCTCTTATCAGAATCCTACTGCTACAGTGACCATAGGATAAATTCGAGTCCCCATGGGTGGGGATGACCTTGAATTGAAGCCTAACATAATTGGCCTAATTAATTTTCACTTCCATGGTCTTGCAAGTGAAGATCCTTTTCTCTACTTGGAAGACCTAACCCGATTAGCTGAAATAGTTAAACCAAGAAATATCGAGTTACCTATAGTCTTCATGAAAATGTTCCCATTTTCATTGCGGGATAAAGTGTCATAGTGGTTACGGACCCATTGAAGAACCATCCACTCTTGGGAAGAGATGCGAACAGCATTTCTCAAGAAGTTCTTCCCAATCGAGCGAACCAACGCACTTCGTCGTGCTATCACTTCATTTACGCAACAAAATAGCGAACAATTTCGTAAGGCATGGGAGAGGTATAACGACCTCCCCAGGAAGTACCCGCACCACGGTCTGCCTAAGTGGCATATAGTCCAGATTTTGTACAATGGGCTAAAAGAGATTTGAAGCAGATTGCAGACGCTACCTGCGGAGGGAATTTTATGAATAAAGATGAGAATGGAGCATTCAAATTATTTTAAAATATGAACGAAAACTCGATGAACAATGCTTCCATTGTCGCCTTTAATCGTACCAGCTAGTGTTGAGCCCGGATAGGTTGTTAATATGATGATTTTATCATTCAAGTGTGTATAGTGGTTAACCTCAATTAGACCTAACCATCTCTTTTTCAAAACTTTTAACCTGGCCTACTTGACTTTATCTTGTCACTTTTAGGCCCAGGGTCGAACTCAGGGAAGTGGGGTTACAAGTCGAGTTTCTACGCCTTTCCTACAATGAGTCTCTTCCGTTCGTTTATTGTGTTTTTGGTGTTTCTCTTATTCAGATTTTTTTCTGGTAATCTTTGTCCTTGAGGCACACCCTCAAAATTGGGTTCTTGGCTGAGTAAAAACAGAGTTCCAAGACGGGTCTAGTTATTCGCAAGACAGAGTACTAGCAAGTCAAAGATTATCTTTTCTTTTTTATATAATTTTTTGTCTTTTTACTATCAGGAAAGCGAAATAGAAATAAAGTAAATATAGTATATATATATAGGTATATATTATGTATATAGAGGGGCGGGGGAGGAGGCGGAGATGGAGTGTAGCACGGTGTTGAGCCGATCGTCGTCTAGAAAGATCCAACCAACAGGACGAAGTGCCGCGTGTAAGGTGTAGGATGGATGCGAACACGCTTTTTGTACATGTGTATCAAGGAATATCAGCAACTAGTGCAGATATTCCCGGGATACAGCGTTTGGTAAGTAATGTGAAAAATATATATATGTATATATGTAAATTGTCTATATGCATATATGGTTATAAATATGTAGGTATATGTATATGTATGTATAAGTACATAGTAATATATGTATATATAGATATATGTAGCTATATGTATAGATAGATATATGTATATATATATGTATGTATATATAGTTATAGATAAATATATGTATAGATGTATACATATATCTATATGTATGTATGTATATAAAACTATATGGATGTATATGTATATATTTATATAAATAATAATATATGAATATAGGTATATGTATCTAGATATGTATACATATGTATATATGTATATATAGTTATATAGATATATATATGTATATATGTTTGTATATATAAGTAGGTGTGTATATATTTATTTATAGATATATATGCATATATATATATGTATCTATACTTATAGTAGTACATATATAGATATATATATATGTGTGTATATATATATATATAAGTAGATATATATATATATATGTGTATATGTATAGACTAATACATACTTATATAAGTACTAATATATGCATAGATATACGTATAAATATATATATAAGTATATAGATATATGTATATATATATATCAGTATATATAAGTGTACGTATATATATATGTTCATAATAGTGTATATGTGTCTGTGGGTGTGTGGAAGTGTTAGCGTAGGTGTGTGTGTGCGTCGGTGTAGAGAGAGTGAGATAGCGTTGTGAGAGAGAGAGAGAGACAGCGGGAGCGGAGAGAGCAGCAGGTTAAGTCGTCTGCAGATTCACTACGCCATCTAGAGGTTCAAGCCCGCGCGTAGGCGTGCATGCACACGCTGGAGGGTGAAGGCGAGGGTGCAGAGAGAAGACGCATAGCGCACCGTGCTACGTGTGGGTCGGAGCGGTTGCTGGCATGCATGCATGGGTGAGGAGAGCTGGTGATGCAGGCGCTGGGAGAGGGCTGGCAGACGTGCGGGCGTCTGCGGGCAACGCGGGCGGAGACACGCGAGCAAGCGTGTGCACGAGCGAACAACGGTCGTGGCGCGTCGAGTGACCGGGAAAGTAAGAAGCTTTCTATTCACCCCACTGTAGCCACAGTGTCATGCAGACTCGTGTGAACAGTGGCTACAGTGGTCGTCCGCGCCACGCAACAGGGTACAGGCGGTTGTGTGAGTGCGGACGGCTCGGTGCGTGCGGCGGAGTGGCTTCGACTGCTGGCTTGTTGGAGGAAGGTGGCCACATAGTGCGCACTGGCGTGCGCGGTGGAGGGCGAGGGCGACGTGGGTGCTGCTGGGGTGCGTGGTGAGGGTTGGCCAGCCACTGCAGTGACGCGCGGTGGCTGGCTGCAGGCGGGAGAGAGCGTGCTAAGAGCGAAGAAGCGAAGGCGGAGGCACCTGCAGGCGCATGAGGAAAGGTGAAGGCACCCTGCAGGCTTGCGCTAAAAGGAGTAGGGCGGTTGCTGATGCTGCTGCTGCTTCAAGCTTCAGACCTTGATGCGTGAGGCCATGGCGTAAGGTGCTGGAAGCTTAAAAAAAAAAGCTAGAAAAGAGCCACCACACCCACCGGCTCTTTGAAGAGCTGGGCGGTGGTGGTCTCACAGTGGTGGTGTGCACCACAGTGAGAGCTCCTGCCCGTAGGGTGTCTCCTCGGAGGAGGAGGGCCGGCGTATGGAGGGGAATGGAGGAGAGGATGTCCTGGAAGGAGAAGTTCTGTAGGTGGTTTTCTTTGTTGTTAGACAAGGCTTGTTGCAAAGGAAGGAGCTGTGGTCTTTTATAAAGGAAGAAGGCAAGGCAAAAGCATGGCGTGGCAGGGAATTGTAGCCACAAGGAAGGGTTGGCAGGGAGAGGCTGTCGTAAGGAAGCATGGCACGCCAAGAAGAAGAAGATGCAGCCGTGGGAAAGAAGTCAAAATCAAAAAGAAATAAAAAATGGAGATGGAAATATTGCAAAGATGCACTTGAGGAAAATGTAAAATGCAAGGCCACTTATTTACTTCTCCTCCTGTCTTAATTAAATGCATGCATGCATGTATTTTTACAATGCAACTATGGAGACCCAATATGCATTGCTAATGCTAGGAAATAGCACAAGATGGCACAATTGTAGGTGTATTTTTGTGGTGCAATCATACCCCTATGCCTATCTTTTGCTTGTCCCTCGCAAAACATTTTTTTTGTAGTATTTAAAAATGATCTTAAGCTAAAGATTTTCTCCTAAGGCAACACAGGTGTGTTTATTATTGGATATTGTGAGAACCAATTGTAAAGAAGACTACCAGTACTATAAGTCTCACATGACAAAGATCTTCTCTTGACTAACCAGGACTCTTGATATTTAAACCTTAAGTATGATTTCCAGGACCCAGGAGGTGTTTGCCGTTCTCGAGAGCTCAAGAGGTTATGGCATGTGCATAGTGAAGGATCAAGACTGACCAGATGAACACTAAAACTCAAGCCCAGGGTTTCACGAATCTTTAAGTAGAGGTTGGTCCCAGTTTCAGCTCATGTCTTCGGATTAACCCTTAAGAGGATGATGGAAAACTCAACTGCCATCTTCTGATTTTTGTGGCTCAAAGGAAAATAGAACTTTTGGTAGGAAGATTTTACAAACATCTGTGAGATATACTGATTTATTTGCATCATTTTTTTTTTTTTGAATCACATGTCAGTATATCTCTTACAACATTATTTGCAGGAGCACACTTTTCTTTTTGGTGGGAGAGTTTCTTTTTTGTAGAAAGAGTTTCTCCTAAACACAAGACTAAAACCTAGGATAAAAAGTCTACCTGCGTGCACAGGTAATGACTCCACCTTCCCTAATGAACACTAGGGTTGGATCTTATGTTCAGCTGGTCTTTCCTGATATGTGTAGTGTGAACCAAGTTTACTTAAGCTCTCAAGTAGAAGCAAACCAACGAATCTTGTACTGGTGTCTCAGGTACAAGAATACGTCCTTAGTTAGGAGAGATTCCAATCTATCTTGTCAATGCTCAAGTGAATTAAGCTGAGCCTGAGCGAATCAAGCTTCTATGGCCTGGAAAGTCTTCAAAATAGTGGTTGAATATCCATAAACACTTATTGTATTTTGTTTTAGCTTTCAGATCATTACTAAACACCATTTCTTTATGTATATATTTTTTTTTTTAAATTTTTTTTTCTTTTTCTTTTTCTTGCATATTTATAAATAGGTGAAAACTACATGATACCATAAAATACCTAGATCCTATGGATGCCTATCCACCCCCCCATGCCAAACAATGCTATGTCCTCATATGCATGCAGGGAAGGGTAGAGAAAGGACCAAAGATCGGGTAACAAGAGCTGAAGTGCAAGGTATACAGCAGGGTGGTAGGGTGGGTGGATGGTGGGTGGTGAAGGATCTGGCATTTTCTGGGACGAGAGTGTCCCAGGAGGAACAGAAAACTGGTCTGGAGGAAGCAGTTGACCCTCAGATTGGCCAAGAAGAGGGGCTTCTTTGATAGATGGATCCAAAAGGGAATAGCCCCAGTGAGTAAGAAGTGGGCTCAAGGTCCCAGTGTGGAGTTGCAAATCTGCCTAATTTGGCGGGAAAGAAAAGGCAATCGGATCTTCCAGATTGTGGACCGCCGGTGAGTAGGCCAGCGATGAGTCAGACCATGAGGTATGGGAAGCGGAGGAAACCTTGTCAGAAGTCTGGTCAGGAGAAGGTACAGGAATAGGGAGGGATTGGGGAACGTCACAATTTGTGTTGGTCAGGTAGTCATCAGTGTTTATAGGTAATCTGCAGCCGTCCGAATCGGTCCCAAATAGTCCGATACACGCACTAACGGTCATGTCCTCGTCAGACTTGTCATCTTCGATGCAATCGCAATCAAAGTTCTTGGATGCCTTGAAGATGTTCAGCTTGATCTTTTCAAATCCAACAACAATCTCAATACAGCCCGACTCGCAGTCGATAAGGGCGTGGGCTGTGGCCAAGAAAGGTCGACCGAGGATGATCGGACAATCAGAAAGTGAACTAGGAACTTCCATATCTAAAACAAGAAAGTCAACAAGAAAAAAGAGATTGTTGACCCTAACCACCACGTCTTCCACCACACCCTTCAGGATTTTGACAGAACGATTTGCCAACTGTAACGTGACTGGGGTGGGTTTCAGGTTTCCCAAGGAAAATTTTTTGAGCATGATGGTCGGTATGAGATTTATGGAAGATCCTAGATCAAGCAGGGCACAGTTAAAATTGCATCCTTGGATGCTACAAGAAATCAGCAGTGTGCCTGGATCTTTCTGCTTTGGTGGTAGGTTTGACAGTATAGCACAACTCGCATGAGGCGAGAGAACCACCGGATTTTTGGTTTCCTTTGACTGTCGCCTGGGGGTTGTGTAGTCCTTGAAAAATCGGGCGACAGTAGGTATGTGGTCGGTAGCCTAGAGCAGGGGTACCTTGATTTCTACATCCCTAAACAAATTACGCAGGTTATCGAAGGACTGCATATCTTTCTTTTTTCCTTTTGGCTCCCTCAGTAGAGCCTCAGGGAATGGGACTGATTCTGGCAACAATTTGGGTGTATCATCCTCTCGCGAATGCGGTGCGCATCCCGAATGAGAGGGCGATGAAGAAGAAGATGGGCAAGGATCAGGTTGAAGCGGATCGACGGTCAGCTTATCACTCCTCGTAGTGATAGCACTGGACAATGTGGGTCCAGTGGGATCATAAAGCGGAGGAGGGTTCGCAATGGGGACATAAGAGTGCGGTGTTGCAATGGGATTAGCTTGAAATCCTAGTGGAATGCTCGGAGCTTGCAGAATTTGATGAACTTGTCCCTGAGAAGGTTGTACCTGTGGTTGCGGATGATGGGGTACGAAGTTTTGTGGGTTGGGAACAGGTTGGGTGGGAAGAGTGCCCTGAGATAGAGTCGCCATGTGTAGTTGACTGATCTCAGCATTCTACTATGCCAATTGGTACTGAAGAGAGGTCATGTTCTCCTCATGGCTCTTTGACATATCCGTCATCATTCGCATCAATTTATCAAGAGGACTTGATGCGTGTTCTGCTTGCAGTACGCAAGGGCCTGATCATGGATTCGCCATAGGATTAGATTGGGCCCTTGGGATGACGGGTGCGGACGATCTCATTGGTCCACCCGTGGGGTCTTGGCGCTGTGGGTTGTTGGACCATGCAAAGTTTGGATGATTACGCCACCCTAGGTTATAAGTGGTAGAGAATGGGTTATTCCCCAGTGCACAAGCGTTCGCATGTAAGTATGCGTCCGAGCACACGGAGGCTTGGTCCTCCATGTCGAAATACTGGCTCGCAGAAGCCAGTTCCACATGACTTACCAAGTCGCTTGGCGTGACACTCGGTAAGGAAGGTCTTACGAGGTTTCTCGGGATAAGCCTAGTGTTGGAAGAATTTGGATTGTGACGAAGTGGTGAAGAGGTGGTGTTTGCCAGAGATCGACTGGGGTTGGCCAGAAGCTTGTCCAGCTTCTTGTGCACGACGGAGACTTCATCCAGTTTTTATGCAATAAGCTTAGATTAGCGAATGAATGGGAGGGTCCCATGTCAACTTCGTGGACATTTCAGGGCTGGCTGGTACAATTAGAGGCGACAATGGAGGCATTGTTTATTGAGTTTTCACTCATATTTTCAAACAATTCGAGTGCTCCATTCTCATCTTTATTCGTAAAGTTCCCTCCGCAGGAAGCATCCGCAATCTGCTTCGAAGTCTCATTTAGCCCGTAGTAGAAGATCTGGGCTATATGCGACTTAGGCAGACCGTGGTGCGGACACTTCCTGAGGAGGTCATTATACCTCTCCCATGCCTCATGAAATTGCTCACCGTTTTGTTGTGTAAATGAAGTGATGGCACGATGAAGCGCATTGGTTCACCTGATTGGGAAGAACTTCTTGAGAAACACTGTTCGCATCTATTCCCATGAGTGGATGGTTCTCCCAAGGATGCATAACCATTGTGACGCTTTATCCCGCAATGAAAACGAGAACATTTTCATGAGGACTACCGGTAACCCGACAATTCTTGGTTTAACCATTTCAGCCAGTCGGGTTAAGTCTTCCAAGTGGAGAAAAGAATCTTCACTTGCAAGACCATGGAAGTGAAAATTTATTAGGCCAATTATGTTCGGTTTTAGTCCAAAGTCGTCCCCACCCATGGGGAGCCGAATTTGCCCTATGGTCTCTGTAGCAACAGGATTCCGATAGGAGCTAAGAGACCTAGGCACCTCCTGTTCGGGAGGGTTCTGCATTTCGTCCAATGTTTCTCGAATGGCTTCCATTTGCTCATTATACATTTCCATTTGGGCTTGGAGGCGGGTTATGGGATCTAAGGCTCCACCACCTGGTGGGTTCTGAGGGTGGTTTCCTCCCTCGGGATTTGCGGGTGGGTGTGCAGCCATGTTTGTGGAGGAGGAGGACGATTCGGCTTGTTTTCTAGATTTATCAGTCAATTCAAATAGTTCAGGGTTTTGTGCCCTCCTCCCAAACATGCACTACCGCAGGAAGATTTGGGGAGATGAGAAGGGAAAAAAAGATGAGAGAAATGACGCCGCAAAGGTACACTTGATGACAAATCAATACAATCAAATTCCTAACCTCTACAGTGTGCCTTTAGACCTAAAGATCTAAGTTACCTACTATCACGAACTACAGAACCGAATGCAAGCACCGCGGAACCACCGGGTGAGATTGAAAGGCCGTTTGCCCTAGTCTTAGACACCAGGTAGCACGCGGGAACTCGCACCAGCACGTAGCTACTAAACGCAGGTAGTTAGACCTCCAACCCTTCAGAAGGGTCAAGTTACTACCAGTTTTAGTTAGAGGTTTATGGTCAAGTGCTTTTGGAATGTGAAGGGAGTTGTTTACGGGTAATGCCCAAGTGATTGATTTTTCAAAGTGTGTAATCCAAGCATGCAACGGGGAAATCTCACCGAATTGAAGTTTTTAATTGGTGAATGGTTTTTAGAGTTCAGCCTTAAGAAGTATGAATTTTAGGATTTCTCTTAATTACCAATTCAACCAATCTCCGGGTTTTTGAGAGAATACAGGTTTTCTTTCTAAGCCCAACAAACCCTTCTTCAATATCAGTTAGTTAATGCATGCTAAAATGCAATGGGTTACCCTAAATGGAGATTTCTATGTGTGGATGCATGAATTAGTTTTAGAGTTTATGTGAAAGGGAGCCAAAGCACTTCAATTCAAGTGCTCCCAATCACCAGAAAGATGTCCACACAAGGATCAATCAACCGATAAAGAAACTAAAATTGTTGGTGTTGAAATACTCGGGATCGAATCTGAGGCAACTTGAAAAGTGGTGGTGGGGTTGGAATCAACTCAATTCCAAGTCTCCCCACCAAAAATGTGATCCCGAATTGCAGGTAAATGAGGCAAAGAGGGTGCAATCAATCTTTTTACTTGCCTCAAACAATACTTCCCACAGTGAAAAAATCAAGAATCAAGATTCTCAGACTTTCGCTATGCGAAGTAGGGCAGGAAATCCCAGGGCGGTGGGAGTGAAGACAATCAATCAAACAAGTGAATTTTAATCCACTTGCCCTAAGAGATCAAGAAGTTTTTCTAGTTTTTAGTTTTTAACTTTTTTTTTTATTAAGGTGACAAGTTAACCCTAGTTGCTAAGAAAAGAAGACCTACTTGTTTGGCAACGTGTGCGAAGGTCTAATGCGGTGTCGGCGTCTTCATGCTCTTGTTTCCGCCTTGGATCAGCTTACGTCTTTGACTTTGTTTGCCTGCCTTCTCCTTGCACCAGGTTCACCTGCACACCAAAAACAGAGATACCCGTGAAGAGAGAAGAGAAAAATTGAAAGGAATTGAATAGAAACTTACTTGAAGGCACAGTTCCCTGGCAAAGGCACCAGAAAAGATATGTTGTCGAGCCCGAATAGGTTTTTAATATGATGATTTTATCATTGAAGTGTGTATAGTGGTTAACCTCAATCAGACCTAACCATCTCTTTTTCAAAATTTTTAACCTAGGCTACTTGATTTTATCTTGTCACTTTTAGGCCTAGTGTCGAACTCAGGGAAGTGGGGTTACAAGTCGAGTTTCTACACCTTTCCTACAACGAGTCTCTTTCATTCATTTATTGTGTTTTTGTTATTTTTCTTATTTAGATTTTTTTTCTGGTAATCTTTGTCCTTGAGGCACACCCTCAAAATTAGGTTCTTAGCTTGAGCCAAAATAGAGTTCTAAGACGGGTGTTGCTATTCGCAAGACAGAGTACCTGCAAGTCAAAGATTATCTTTTTTCTTTTATATATTTTTTTGTCTTTTCACTATCAGGAAAGCGAAAAAGAAATAAAGTAAATATAGTACATATATATATAGGTATATATTATGTATATAAAGCGGTGGGGGAGGAGGCGGAGATGGAGTGTAGCACGGTGTCGAGTCGGTCGTCGTCTAGAAAGACGCAACCAACAGGATGAAGTGCCGCATGTAAGGTGTAGGATGGATGGTGGAAGATGGATGCGAACACGCTTTTTGTACGCGTGTATCGGGGAATATCAGCAACTGGTGCAGATATTCCCGCGATACAGCGTTTGGTAAATAATATGAAAATATATATATATGTATATATGTAAATATGTCTATATGTATATATATATATGGTTATAAATATATAGGTATATATATATGTATGTATAAGTATACAGTAATATATGTATATATAGATATATGTAGCTATATGTATAGATAGATATATGTATATATATATGTATGTATATATAGTTATAGATAAATACATGTATGGATGTATATATATATACATATATATGCTTGTATGTATATAATACTATATAGATGTATATGTATGTATATATATATATATAAATAATAATATATGTATATAGGTATATGTATCTAGATATGTATATATATGCATATATGTATATATAGTTATATAGATATATATATGTATATATGTATGTACATATAAGTAGGTTTGTATATATGTATATATATATATATGTATGTATCTATACTTATAATAGTATATATGTAGATATATGTATATTTATATATATATATGTATATGTATATGTATAGACTAATACATACTTATATAAGTACTAATATATGCATAGATATACATACAAAAATATATATATATAAGTATATAGATACAAGTATATATACATCAATATACATAAGTCTACAAATCGATTTATGTTTATAATAGTGTATATGTGTCTGTGGGTGTGTGGAAGTGTTAGTCTCGGTGTGTGTGTGCGTCGGTGTAGAGAGAGTGAGAGAGAGAGAGCGGGAGAGGAGAGAGCAGCAGGTTCAGTCGTTTGCAGATTCACCGCATTGTCTGGAGGTTCAAGGCCGCATGCAGGCGCGCACGCATGCGCTAGAGGACGAACGTGAGGGTGCGGAGAGAAGACGCACAATTCACCATGCTGCGCGAGGGCTGGAATGGTCGCTGGCATGCACGTGTGTGCAAGGAGAGCTGGAGATGGAGGCACTGGGAGAGGGCTGGCAGACGCGCAGGCGTGTGTGGGCGACGCGAGCGGAGACTCGCAGGTAGGCACGTGCACGGGCGAACGGCAGTCGCGGCACACCGGGTGATCGGGAAAGCGAGACGCTTTTCAGTCACCCCACTATAGTAACAGTGTCGAGCAGACTCGCATGAATAGTGGCTACAGTGGCTGTCCGCGTCGCGCAACTGGGTACGGGCGGTTGTGTGAGTGCGGACGGCTCGACGCGTGCGGCGGAGTGGCTTTGGCTGCTGGCTTGCGGGCGGAAGGTCGTGACAGAGTGCGTGCTGGCATGCGCAGCAGAGGGCGAGGGCGATGCGGGTGCTGTTGGGGTGCGTGGTGAAGGTTGGCCAGCCACTGCAGTGACGCGCGGTAGTCGGCTGCAGGTGGGAGAGAGTGTACTATAGAGCGAAGAAGCGAAGGTGGAGGCGCCTGCAGGCGTGTAAGGAAAGGTGAAGGCAGCCTGTAGGCTTGCGTGGAAAGGATTGGGGCGGTTGCTGCTACTGCTGCTTCAAGCTTCAGACCTTGAACAGTGCGGCCATGGCATAAGGTGCTGGAAGCTTAAAAAAGAAACTAGAAAAGAGCCACCATGCCCACTAGCTCTTTGAAGAGCTGGTTGGTGGTGGTCTCACCATGGGGGTGTGCACCACAGTGAGATCTCCTGCCCGCTGGGTGTCTCCTCGGAGGAGGAGTGCCAGCTTATGGAGCGGAATGGAGGAGAGGACGGCCTGGAAGGAGAAGTTCTACAGGTGGTTTTTTTTGCTATTGGACCAGGCTTGTTGCAAAGGATGGAGCCGTGGTCTTTTATAAAGGAAGAAGGCAAGGCTAAAGCATGGCATGGCAGGAAATGGCAGCCGTAGGGAAGGGTTGGCAGGGAGAGGCAGCCGCAGCGAAGCATGGCGTGCGGAGAAGAAGATGCAGCTGCGGGAAGGAAGTCAACATCAAAAAGAAATAAAAAATGGAGATGGAAATATTGCAAAGATGCACTCGAGGAAAATGTAAAATGCAAGGCCACTTATTTATTTCTCATCTCTTAATTAAATGCATGTAAGCATGTATTTTTACAATGCAACTATGGAGACCTAATATGCATTGGTAATGCTAGGAAATAGCACAAGATGGCACAATTGCAGGCATATTTTTGCGGTGCAATCACCAGCCAGCCCCGAAATGTCCACGAAGTTGACACGGGACCCTCCCATTCATCCACGGATCTCATCCTTATAGCACAAAAATTGGATGAAGTCTCCGTTGTGCAAAAGAAGCTGGACGAGCTTTTGGCCAACCCCGCCTGTTCTATGGCGAACACCCCCACCTCACCACTTCGTCACAATTCCAATTCTTCCAACACCAGGCTTATCTCGTGGAATCCTGTAAGACCTTCCTTATCGAGTGTCGCACTGAGCGACTCGGTAAGTCATGTGGAACTGGCTTCTGCGAGCCAGTATTTCGACAAGAAGGACTAAGCCTCCATGTGCTCGGAAACATATTTACATGCCGATCCGTCTTCTGGCATAGAAGACGGTTGCACCCTGGGGAATAACCCGTTCTCTGCCACTTATAACCCAGGGAGGCGAAATCATCCAAACTTCGCATGTCCAACAACCCACAGCGCCAAAACCCCGCGGGTGGACCAATATGACCGTCCGCACCCATCATCCCAAGGGCCCATTCTAATCCTATGGCGAATTCGCCATCAGGCCCTTGCATACCGTAAGTAGAACATGCATCAAGTCCTCTTGATAAATTGATGCGAATGATGATAGAAATGTCAAAGGGCCATGAAGAGAACATGACCTCTCATCAGCACCAATTGCCGCAGCAGAATGCTGAGATCAATCAACTATGCATGGCGACTCGATCTCAGGGCATTCTTCCCACCGAACCTGTTCCAAACCCATGAAACTTCGTACCCTGTGGTCCTCAACCACAGGTACGACCTTCTCAGGGGCAGGTTAATCAAATTCTGCAAGCTCCGAGCATTCCACCGGGATTTTAGGCTAATCCTGCTGTAGCACCACACTCATATGTCCATATTGCGAACCCTCCTCCACCTATGATCCCACTGGACCTGCATCATCAAATGCTATCACTACGAGGAGTGGTAAGCAAACCATCAATCCGCCTCGACCTGATCCTGATCCGTCTTCTTCATCACCCTCTCATTCAGGATGTGCATCGCATTTGCGAGTGGACGATACACCCAAATTGGTGCCAGAATCAGTTCCATTCCCTGAGGCTCTACTGAGGGAGCCAAAAGGCAAAAAGAAAGATACGGAGGCCTTCGATACCCTACGTAATTTGTTCAGGGACGTGGAAATCAAGGTAGTCCTGCTCGAGGATATCGACCACATGCCTACTATTGCTCGATTTTTGAAAGACTACACAACACCCAAGCGACAGTCAAAGAAAACTAAAAATCCAGTGGTTCTCTCGCCTCATGCGAGTTGTGCTATACTGTGAAACCTACCACCAAAGTAGAAAGATCCAGGCACACCGCTGATTTCCTGTAGCATCGAAGGCTGCAATTTTAACCGTGCCCTGCTTGAACTAGGATCTTCCATCAATGTTATTCTGACCATCCTGCTAGAAAAATTTTCCTTGGGAAATCTAAAACCCACCCCTGTCACATTACAGTTTCCAGATCATTCTGTCAAAATCCCAAAGGGTGTGGTGGAAGACATGGTGGTTAGGGTCAATAGTCTCTGTTTTCCTGTTGACTTTCTTGTTTTAGATATGGAAGTTCCTAGCTCACTTTCTGATTGTCCGATCATCCTCGGTCGACCTTTCTTGGCCAAAGCCCGTGCCCATATCAACTACAAGTCAGGCTGTATTGAGATTGCCGTTGGATCTGAAAAGCTCAAGCTTAACATCTTCAAGGCAGCCAAGAGCTTTGATTGCGATTGTATCGAGGATGACACGTCCGATGAAGACATGGCCGTCAGCATGTTTATCGGACTAATTGGGACCCATTCTGATTGCTGCAGATTACCTATAAACATTGACGATTGCCTGACTAACACAAATTGTGACGTTCCCCCATCCCTCCCTTGTCCCGTACCATCTCCTGACCAGACTTCTGACGAGGTTTTCTCCACTTCCCATACCTCATGGCCTAAGTCATATTCGAGCTACTGACCGTCGGTCCACACTCTTCAAGATCGGATTGCCCTTTCTTTCCCTCCAAATCAGGCGGAGTTGCAAATCCACACTGGGACCTTGAGCCCATATACTTCTCACTGGGGCCATTCCTTTTTGGATCCATCTATCTAAGAAGCCCCTCTTCTTGGCCAATCTGAGGGCCAATTTCTTCCTCCTGACGTGTTCTCCAATCTGCCTAGGACACTCTTGTCCCATGAAATGCCAGACCTTTCACCGTCCACCATCACTTTTCACGCCACTATCACGATCACTTCACTTTTCACTTCACCACCTACCTTCCACCCACCCTACCACCCTGCTGTATATCCTGCACCTCAACTCTCGTTACCCGATCTTTCATCCTTTCTCTACCTTTCCCTGCATGCATATAAGGACATAGCATCATTTAGCATGGGGGGGTGGATAGGCATCCACAGGATCTGGGTATTTTATGGTATCATGCAGTTTCCACCTTTTTATAAATATGTAGGAAAAAAAAAATGGTGTTTAGTAATGATCTAAAGGCTGAAACGAAAATACAATAAGTGTTTATGGATATTTAATCGCTGTATTGAAAACTTTCCAGGCCACAGAAGCTTGATTCTCTTAGGCTCGGCTTAATTCAATTGAGCATTGACAAGATAGATCGGAATCTGTCCTAACTAAGGACATATTCTTGTACCTGAGACACCAGTACAAGATCCGTTGGTTGGCTTCTACTTGAGAGCCTAAGTAATCTTGGCTCACACTACACATATCAAGAAAGACCAGGTGAACATAAGATCCAACCCTAGTGTTCATTAGGGAAGGTAGAGTCCTTACCTGTGCGCACAGGTAGACTTTTTATCCCAGGCTCTAGTCTTGTGTTTAGGGGAAACTCTTTCCACCAAAAAGGAACCCTCCCACCAAAAAGAAAAAAGTGTGCACCTCCAAATAATGTTGTAAGAGATATACTGACACGTGTTTCAAAAAAAAAAGAAAGAAAGAAAAAGATGCAAATAAGTCAGTATATCTCAGAAATGTCTGTAAAGTCTTCGCCCTACAAGAAGTTCTTCAGGGTAGGTTATAAATACCTTGTTTTCTTTGAGCCACAAATGTCAGAAAATGGGAGTTGAGTTTCCATCATCTTTTTAAGAGTCAATCCGAAGACATGAGCTGAAACTGGGACCAACCTGTACTTAAAAATTTGTGAAACCCTGGGCTTGAGTCTTAATGTTCATCTCGTCAGTCTTGATCCTTCACTAAGCACAAGCCATAATCTCTTGAGCTCTCGAGTACGGCAAAAACCTCCTGGGTCCTGGAAATCGTACTTAAGGTTTAAATATCAAGAGTCCAGGTAAGTCGAGAGATGATCTATGTCATGTAAGACTTGAAGTACTGGTAGTCTTCTCTACAATTGGTTCTCACAATATCCAACAATAAACACACCTATGTCACCTCAAGAAGAAAATCATCAACTTAAGATCATTTCTAAATATAGTAAAAAAAAAATGTTCTGCTAGGGACTAGCAAAAGATAGGCATGGGGTATGATTGCACCGCAAAAATACACCTGCAATTGTGCCGTCTTGTGCTATTTCCAAGCATTACCAGTGCATATTAGGTCTCCAAAGTCACATTTGTAAAAATTCACGCATGCATGCATTTAATTGAGAGGGGAGGAGAGTGAATAAAATGGCCTCGCAATTCACATTTTCTTCAAGTGATGCTTCGCAAAATTTCCATCTCTATTTTTATTTCTATTTCATTTTTGAAATCTTCCCCGCGGCTACAAAGCATGGCAGCTTCCTCCTCGCACCATTCCCTGCAAAGCATGCTCTGCAAGCCACTCCCTGCAGCCACATGCAAGCCATGCACAGCCAAGGCATGGCTGTGCGTGACTTCTTCCTCTATAAAACAGACATGGCACCTACTTTGCAAGAGAGCCAGGTCCACCACACAAAAAAAAAAACCCAACGCAGCTTCTTCTCCAAGGCACCATCTCCTTCCCTCTCCCTCCATATGCAGGAACTCCTCCTCTGAGGAGCCACTCTGCGGGCAGGAGTCCATCACTATGGTGCACACCCACCATCATGAGACCACCACCACCCAGCTCATCAAAGAGCAGGTGGGCGTGGTGGTCTTCTCTTCCCTATTTCAACGTCCAAAGCCACTTCAGCCATTGGAGCAGGAGCTTCAAGCTTTGAAGCTCAAAGCTTCGCACGCAGCAGCAACAGCAGGGCAGCAGCGGCCACAAGGCCCTCCAGCGCATGCCTGCAGGCCACCCTCGCCTCCAACGTGCGCCTGTATGCATCCTCGCCTCCCGCTTCTTCGCGCTGCACTCACATTTCCACCCACAACCGGCCACCACCCGCCCCTACAGCGGCTGGCCAAGCTTCACCACGCGCACCAGCCAACGCCCGCAAGCCACCATGCGCCCTATCGTGCTCCTTCTCCCGCGACCTAGCCCCCTCCATGCACTCTGTTGCGATGTCCTGCCTGCAAGCTAGCAGCCAGAGCCACACTTCCGCGAGGGCACTGACCCGTCCGCACTCACAGCACCTACAGCACTCTGTTGCGTGGCTCGCCCGGCAACTGTAGCCACTATTCACGCATTTCTGCGGAACACTATGGCTACAGTGGGGTAACTGGTAAGTTTCTCACTTATCCGGTCACACAGCGCGCCGCTACCAGCCACTGCCTACACCCACGTCCAGCCCCACGCCAGCTCCAGTGTCGCACGCTCGTTTACGTGCGCCTGCATCACCCGCACCCGCCTACGTCATTCGCTCCATTCTCCCGCGTACGTCTGCGTGTGCCTGCTCCAGCTCTCTGCGCAGCGCTGTGCGCTGCGGTCCTCTCCATGCCCATCTCCCTCCAGCGCGCACCTCTCTGCGCGCATACACGCCTACGTGCACACGTGGACACAAACGTCGGCCCCAGATGCTGTAGACGACTTAATTCCTCACTCCAACAGGAAGCCCTTTCTCTCTCGTGCTCTCTCTCTCTCTATCACAGCGCACTCTCCCTCTCTCTCTGCAGAAACTCATACACGCACACTCACTCTCGCACACACACACTCTCACTTATATATTATTATATACTTATATATATATACATATACATATATATATTGACATATATACATATATTTGTATACATATATATATACTTATATCTATACATATAGTAGTATCCATATAATTAAAGTATTAGTATACATACATACATATATATATATATATACTTATATACATATATCTATGCATATATTAGTACTTATATAAATATGTATTAGTCTATATACATACATATATATACATATATATGCACATATACTTATACATACATACATATATATATATATATAAATATACATACATATATACATATCCATCTATATAACTATATATACATATATATTTATATGCATAGCTATCTACATATATCTATATACATATATTACTATATATATATATATATATATTTACATCTATATAGTTATTTATACATACTTATACATATATATATACATATATATATATCTATACATATATCTATCTATACATATACATCTATATACATATACATATATATATACATATATAACTACATATATATACCTATATATTTATAACCTTATATATATATACATATATATATATATATATATTTTTTTTTTTACATTACTTACCATACATGGTATAGTGGGAATATCTGCACCAGTTGCTGATATTCCCCGATACACGCATACAAAAAGCGTGGTCACACTCATCTTCCATCAATCCACCTTACACTCCACACAGCACCTCATCCTGTTGGTTGCATCTTTCTAAACGACGACCGACTCGACACCGTGCTACACTCCATCTCCGCCTCCACCCCCACCGCTTTATACGAAAATAGAATATACATATATATATATACTGTAGTTACTTTACTTATGCTTCTCCTTCCTGCCAATAAAAGGATAAGAAATATATAAAAGAGAAAAGATAATCCTTGACTTGTAGGTACTTCGTCTTCGGAATAGCAAGACCCATTTTGGAACCCTGATTTGGCTCAAAGCGAAGAACCTAATTTTGAGGGTGTGCCTCAAGGATCAAGATTATCAGAAAAAAATCTTAAATAGAAAAACACCAAAAGCACAATAAACGAATGGAAGAGATTCGTTGTAGGGAAGGCATAGAAACTTGACTTCTAACCCCACTTCCCTGAGTTTGACCCTAGGCCTAAAAGTGACCAAGATAAAATTAGGTAAGCCAGGTAAAAAAAAAAAAATTTGTAAAGAGATGGTTAGGCTCGATTTAGGTTTACCACTATACACACTTCAGTGATAAAATCATCATATTAAGATGCCTATCCGGATCCGACCACCATTTAGGCAGCTAAGGTAGCTTAGCTCAACTGAGTTGAGCTAAGCTGAGTCCCCGAGAGCTTCTTGAGCTGAGATGAGTTCTTCTTCAGCTGGCTAGAGTTGAGTGGAGCTGGATGTAGTTGGGTCTAAGCTGGGGTGAACTCCAGTCAACTCAGTAGAGCTAGCTAGAGCTCCCTGTGGACTGGTGGGAGCTAAAATGATATCGACTCAACTAGCTTGAGCTGGATCTGAGATGACTTGAGCTAGGGCGAGCTAAGATGAACTCTCTTGAGCTGCCATTCAGCTGAGATTAGCTGAATGGAGCTGGGATGAGCTATCCCTAGTTGAAGTGAGCTAGGTTCCAGCTGTGGTGAGCTGGATCAGGCTGAGTTCCAGCTAGTTTGAGGTTCTCCTTCACCATTTGCCTTCTTGAGTGCTTGGGTTTCAAGGATCTGTATATCTATTCATTCCTAACACTCACAAAAATATATCAAAAATACAATAAAAAATGCAATGCATGCCTAGCCTAATTTATGCAAAAATGCTGCCTAAAAACCTATTCGCGGAGTAAAATCCTAAGAGCTAGGTTTGTTAAATACATAAGAATGATGATAAACTGGCATTTATCACACCCCCATGCTTATCTTTTGCTAGTCTCTAAGCAAAACTTCAATTTTTTTTGCAAATGAAATTTTTGGGAAATCTAATTTTTTTGACTTTTGAGGCGAAAAAGAGATTAAGGGACCTTGGTTGATCTAAACACAGGAGGTATAGGATTTGTTAAAGATAAATATCAGGATTTGTTTGTGGATCCAACCATTAGACAAAATGTGATCAATATATCCTCCAGAAAATTCGGAAATTAACCCCTTGTTAATTCAAATTACTTGAAATTTTTGTTTTTAGAATTTCTATGGCTCATGGATCTGATTCGCAACTTGCAAAATCCTTCAAAACCTTGTGTCTGTGCTTGTGAGAAGCCAACATTTATAAGGGAATGTTAATTAATTTATTTATTTATTATTATTATTATTTTCACCCACATGCTTATTTTTAGCTTAGTCTTACAACAGATGTGTCGGGATCATCATTCCCGTTACCATTCCTCGAGGGGGCTCTGACGCCAGTACTTCGGGATAGCACTGCCCATAACACCACCCAGGAGCTCACAACCCCAAAACACAATGCGATGTAAAGGGGCGCTCCAAGCAAACTCAAGCTCTTGCTCCAACAATATTGGTAGAGCACCGTCCAAGACACCTGAGCTGCTAAAATGCGCTTTAATGCTCTATCTAAAGATATGAAATATAGATATGGAGCAGCGCCGAGGCGGTAACATGTTGACATCGCATCCTCAAAGGAGGCATTTTCCTCCTTCTCGGCGGTGGGAACTCAAGCCAATGATCTTCTTCAGACTTTTACTAAGTCTAAACATGGGAGTTTTTCAAATTTTTAGTTATTTTTTAAGTGTTGCCTTGTGTGTGAAAATTGAGACAAGAAGTTCCTCAAGACATGCAAGTTTTTTTTGAATCAAAAACTAAGCCAAATATTTTCCATATTACAAAATAGGATCAAGTCACCTGAACTATGATGAGTTCAGGTGGAATTTTAGAGAAGGATATCTGATCTAGTCTAAAATAGACCCTGAAATTCTAACGATCTGATCTGCATCCACATCCCTAGTTTGTTAAAGGTTAAATCCCATTATACCTAAAAGTGAATTTTTCAACCTTAGTCCCGATTTAAAAAATTTTTCCTCAAAAAGTTTTCAACATTTTTATTTTTCTGGGTATGCAAGCAGGAAGTAAATTAAAGAAAAATGCATGTTTTTAGGTTTTGAAAATCCTAAATCAATCGTCAAAATTTATAAACACCCCCACCCCCATGCTTAAGATATGCCATGTCCTCATGCATTAGGAGGGAAAAGGGATCACCTTTGTGAAGAAAGGTCGAGTTTAGGATGATTAAAGCCTGGAAAAAGAAGAAAAAAGGAAAGCAGGGAGAAAATGATAGGTTGCCTCGCATCCAGTGCTATCTTTTATGCCATTCAGCCGGGTGTAATGTGCATTAGTGATCAAGGGTGGCTGGCTCAGTAAAATTAAAAGATTTAGAAAGAATTTTAGGTGTATGATCAAAATAGGGCTTTAAACATTGGCCATTGACTTGAAAGGTCGAATTAGTTTTTGGATCAAAAAGTTCAACAGCGCTGTTTGGATATATTTTATGGACAATAAAGGGGCCGGTCCATTTAGGTTTTAATTTTCCAGGAAAAAGATGTAATCTCGCATCGAAAAGCCAAATGCATTGATTAATGTCAAAGTGTTTCCAAACAATATATTTATCATGAAATTTCTTTGTTCAGTCTTTATAAATCTTCGTATTTTCATAGGAAAAATTACGCAATTCTTCCAATTAAGTTAATTCTAATTTTCTATGGTTGCCAGTGTCAGATAAATCCATATTGAGTTGTTTTTTTGCCTAAAAAGCCCTATCTTCTAATTCTACTGGAATATGGCATGCCTTCCCAAAAATCAGATGGAAGGGAGACATGCCAAGCAAGGATTTAAAAGCGATACAATGGACCCATAAAGCGTTGTCCAATTTGGTGGACCAATCTTTACGGTCGGGCCTAACCGTCTTTTGTAAAATATTTTTAATTTCCCGGTTAGAAACCCCAGCCTGGCCATTTGTTTGGGGGTGATAAGGTGTGGAAATTTTATGACTAACCCTATATTTAGAAAGAAGGTGACGGAATTGTGAGTGGGTGAAATGTGAGCCTCCATAACTGATAAAGGCTTTTGGTATGCCAAATCTTCAGGAAATATTTTTCTTAAGAAATTCGACAACCACACGGTGATCACTAGTGCGGGTGGGTACTGCTTCTATCCATTTAGAAACATAGTCAACTACGACTAGTATATATAAATAGCCACTAGAGTTGATGAACGGTCCCATGAAGTCGATGCCCCAAACATCAAAAATTTCAACTGCTAAAATAGGATTAAGGGGCATCATATCCTTCCGAGTCATGTTACCGATGCTCTGGCAACGCACACAGGATCGAACAAAGTCATGAGCATCTTTGTGCAAGCTGGGCCAATAAAATCCCGCATTAAGGATTTTAGCAGCAGTTTTCTTGCCCGAGAAATGTCCGCCACAGGCCATTGAGTGACAATGTGTCAAAATATCACGGATTTCAGAATCGAGGACACATCGTCGAATGACCTAATCGGCACAAATGCGGAAAAGGTTGGGCTCCTCCCAAAAATAATATTTAATATCAGCAAAGAACTTATCCTCGGCAACGGCACCAAAAAGTGATGTGAAATACGCGTGATTTGTAAAAGTAGGTTTTTAACGTCTTTGTAACATTCGAATTCGCATACACTTTTAAATTTATATCCTAGATAGGGGAGTATCTAGGGTCGTCCAAGGAGGCAAAAATTGCAATTCATTTCTCTTGCTAAAAACACATCTCAACTTTCTTTTTGGTATTTTAAATATATATAATTTTTTTGTGTTTTGAAATAGTACGGGCAAAGTGCGAATTGTGACAAGAGAGTCGTAACACCTAAAATGCTAAGCTGAAACTTAAGAGATTAAAAAGTCCACTATCTAAGCTCCCTCTAGGTAAGTGGAGGCCTAGAGTAATTAGGGAGTGGAAGTAGAATAAATGCTAGAACTACAGTAACAATTGCAATAGAAAATTAAAAAGAAGGCAATTTAATTAACTCGAATTTGTGTTCTTTTTCTAAGACAAGTAGAGGAATGCTTCTACTAGAAATAAAAAAATTTAAAAGCAATAAAAGAAACACAAATCCTCTTGCAATAACTGGTAAAGAAGGGAGTCTTCTTGCTCCAACCCCAGCTGCTCCTTGCCTTGAAAAGAGGGCCTCCTTCTTCCCCTTCCTTGAGATCTCCTCCAAGGTGGAAGCTAGCACATTCAATGCTCTCCTCCATGGGGTGGGCGTGCACCACCCTCAAAAGCTCCTCCAAGGTGGCGTGGACCACCTTCAAGATCTCCTCCAAAGATCTTCCTTGCCTGGCTTCTCCTTTAGCTGGCGTGGGCACAAGAGAGAAGGGAAGAGGGGAAGGAATCAAGGGGATAGAATATCCCCTTAATCTTCTTCTTCTTCCCTCTTGGGTGTGGGCTTCTAGGTAGAATATGAGAGTGAAATTTCTAGCCAAGGATGGTTTGAATGGTGGTGGGTAGTGGTCTTTTTATAGGGTAAGATGGGGGGTTAAGGTGCCCCAAGAAATGGAGGGCTAAGATGGAAGGATGGAGGTGGTTGGTGATCCTATGGCCAAGGGCATTTGGCGCCAACCCAAGGGACTCCTAGGGGGTGGTTATGGGTGGTGACACCCCTTGAAGTTGGCGCCAAAATATCTTCTAGAAGGGGGTCTTAGGTGGTGCCAAGTAAGGCTCTAGAAGGAGGGGGTATGTGGAGGGTGGAGATGGGTTTAAGGAGAATTATGTGGTGGCGATGAAGGGGATTTTTGGAGGGAAAAGTGTTGCCAACAAGGGGGTAGTTAGGGTGGTTTTGGTGCCACTTTTAGGTTTCTTTTGGAGGTGGTGAGTAGGCTAGGTTGGCGCCAAGTAGGTTAGCTTATGTGGAGCTTAGGTGGAGCTAGTTGGGTGGAGTTGTTAGGTGGGTTTTTTGGGGTGGTACAAGCAAAGGAAGTTGGAGCATAGCTAAGCTAAGCTAAGCTAAGCTAGCTTAGCTAATGGAGGAGTAGAGGAGGAGGTGTTGGAGGTAGGGTTTGGAGGGAGGAGTTGAAGAGAAGTCTGGAGCTGAAATTGGAGCTGGCTGCTCCTGAAGAGGCTGGCATGGAGCTTCTCTTGCTGGCCTAGCTTGCTAGTTCTTTGCTAGCTGCTAAGCCAAGCTAAAGGTAGCTGGCTTCTACCATGATGAGCTGAGGTAAGCTTGGTCTGGTTCTCCCAGGGAGGATCAAGCTCGTTGAGGCAGCTAAGGTAGCTTAGCCCAAGTGAGTTGAGCTAAGCTGAGTCCTCGGGAGCTGAACTTGAGCTTCCTGAGCTAGGATGAGTTCTTCTTTAGCTGGCTAGAGTTGAGTGGAGCTGGATGTAGCTGGATCTGAGCTGGGGTGAACTCCTATCAACTCAGTTAATCTACCTAGAGCTCCCTGTGGACTAATGGGAGCTGAGATGAGCTAGACTCAGCTAAGTTGAGCAGGATCTGAGCTGACTTTAGCTACGGTGTGCTAACCCTAGTTCAAGTGATCTAGGTTCCAGCTGTGGTGAGCTAGATCAAGTTGGGTTCCACCTAGTCTGAGCTTCTCCTTCACCATTTGCCTTCTTGAGTGCTATGGTTTTAGGGATCTGTATATCTGTTCATCCCTAACACTAACAAAAACATATCAAAAAGATAATAAAAAATGTAATGCATGCCTAACCTAATTTATGCCTAAATGCAGCCCAAAAACCTGTTTGCAGAGTAAAATCCTATGAGCTAGATTTGTTTTAATGCATAAGAATGATGATAAACTGGCGTTTATCAGGGGCAGTTTAGTGTATACATGACCTTGACCCATTGGTCTTTGCGGTGCATAGTTGCTAGGTCAGATTTGGGTTTGCTGCCCTGGATTTTTCCAGAAGTTAGGGTGGTACCTCCAACCCAGATTATAAGAATTAGAATGTGGGTTGTACCGAACGTTCTGTTGTACAACATACACATCCTCATAGGGAGAGGATGGTGGGAAACGAGAGGGATCAGAGAAACTAGGATCAAATGGGCCAATTTGGAAGTGTTGAACGTGTACGAACCTACGCTAACGAGATTGGTTTTGGAAAATCTATCATTGTAGTTCGAAAGCGAAGAATTCGCGTTCAACAAATAAAATTTATACCGAAATTAAAATTCCGGGTCGAACACAGGGAGGCAGACGTTTGATTTAAAAACTACACGTTTCTTTTTATTTGTTTCAATTTAGAACCATCTAATTATTTACAATAAATAGAAGAGAGAGAGAGAAAGAGAGAAATAGAATATTACACAGAGAAATCAAAATGAGATGTAGAATAAACAAGGAATTTTTGTATTGAAGAGATTGTTCATTACAACTAGAAAGCATAAAACAATTACTCTAGAAAGCGATAAATTTACTCTAGAAAGCATTAAAAGAATGGAGAGAGAAATGTCCTCCTCGACGATTGCTTGGAGGACGAGTAGATTAATCTAGAAAGCAGTAAATCTACACTAGAAAGCGGTAAAAAGAATAGGGAGAGAGAAATCCTCCTCGATGGTTGCTTGGAGGACGAGCCGGACGGGACGACGCCTGGACAAAGGAGAACGAAGCGGGACAAAGGAGGACGAAGCAGAAGAACGGGAACGAAGCAGCACACCGTCGTCGTCGCGGGATCCACTTTCGAAGGGGAACGAAAATTGGACTTTATCTCGCGAGAAGCATCCCAGGTGTGGGACAAGCTTCTCTTGAGCTTTGGAGGGGTAGAGAAGAGAAAGAAGGGATGAGAATTTCGTATGGAGGGGGTCTCCTTTTATAGTTACAAGGAGTGGGGGCAAAATGGACATTACATCTTCAAAATAATAAATAAGGGCTCTTTAGTGACGGATAAATCCGTCACTAAAGCCTCGACGTAGCCGTCGCCGCAGCGCCCATGCGCGCCTCCTCGGCTGCCTGCTCCTCAATGCTCGCGCACGTCCGGCGCTTTTCAGCCATCCGATCGCGAGATCGGACGGCTTAAAACGCGTCCGCGCCCGCTGCAACCTGCCCGCGTACGCGTGAGATCGCGCGTTACGCAGGGCGTCCAATCGCGCGTCGGCGCTATCGGGCGCCTGCAACCGCATGATCTCCATCCAACGCTCCACGTGCCTCAATTACTCGCGCCTCCAATCCCCTCGCCGCGGCTCGATCCCGCACCCCACGCTCGCGTATGCGCGCTCGACCGCTGCGCTGCGGGGCGCGGATGGTCGAGCGCATGTTTTAAGCGCCGGGCAGCCATAGCCGTTGGATCTCCATCTGACGGCGGAGAGTGATCGGGCGGGGGCCTTCACAAAATGCCAGCGGCCGTTTGCGCGGATGAGATGGCGCCACGTGGCGCCATCTTGGCCGTCCATCTTCTGGAGGTTGTAGATGGTGCCACGGATGTCGGATTGACTCGATTTCTGTGTCGTTGGGCTGCGATCGTTGATCCGAATTCATCCGTACGGTCGAATTTGTCATCTGAAGTGCGGATTTACACAATCCTGCCCTTGATCTTCTAGGGTTCCCTGGTCTCTGTCTGATGCTACGGATGCCTGATTAGGACAATCTTGGAGTCGTTGAACTCCCATCGTCGCCCTGATCACATCCATACGGTTGGATTTTTGATCCGAGGCCCCGATAAAATTTTTGCCCTGTCCAAGCACATAAAAGGAGACAACTAACCTCCATTTTATTCAAACTACTCTAAATGCGAGATGATGCATGTTTTGCAATATTTATATCATGAAATGCAATCCTATGCTTAAGAACGTGCATAAATAGACATTTTAAGTAGTGTAAATGTGTTTACATCATACCCCCATGCCTATCTTTTGCTAGTCCCTAGTAAAAACTATATGCTATTTATAAAAGAATTAGGTTAGATTATTTGGACCTGAGTTATTTTCAATCATTAAGAAATTGTCTACTTAGGAACTGAACTTTCAAAGACACAACAGTGCCTGGGTATCAACCAAAATGCAGACCACCTCAACCCCTCACCTTATTCAAAGAAAAATTTCTTTTTCTTTTTACTCTTTTCTAATTTTTTTTTTTTTTTTGGATTTTCAAATTTTAGGGTTTAAGAGTGGCTTTCTATGGCCATTCAACTCACCCAAGATTTGATGAGAACCCTAAGTTTTAAGCATCTTATTGTGATTGTGATAGACTCGTTGACCGGAAATTAAAACGGACTTCGGATTTCTACGCCTCTAGGTGACCTCAAAAGGAATTCTACCTAAAGGTGTATCTTTACAACCAGTAGCTTTCTCCCTACTTTTATTTTTTAACGGGGTCAACAAAAGGGTGAATCCAGTGTATATCTCCCCGGTTTAGTCTACTTCTCCGCTTCTTCCTAAGTGTTTTGGGAATTTTTAGTGCATTTTCTGAGCTGGGTTCTGGACAACCGGTCGATGAGCTGTTACTACCGGCAACTTGCTAGCCATACTCGTGCGGCGAAATGTGGCTTATTTCTTTTTCTTCTTTTCTCCTTTTTGATTTTTTTTTTTTTTTAAGTAGGTGGCTTCCCTGATCTAACATTTACCTAAAGGCAGCAAAAAGAGAAAGGTCCAGTGACTGGGCTCTGGACAACCTACCTATGGGTTGTTACCCACGATAACTTGCCAGCCATATCACCCTAGAAGGTTCATTAGCTACCCAATTTCCGTTAGAATCGCCGAATAACAGGTCAGTGCAAAGAAAGTGTGTAGATGCTTAAAACTCAAAATTCCCTCAAATCAGAGGGCGGGTTAATAAGTCATGTACTTATCACCCAAACTTATTTATTCCAATTATAATAGAATTAAGATGGCGAGGACTCAAAGACAAATCCACATTTTAGTGGATACACGGGCTGATTAAGTTCAAAGACCTAAAGGGTCCTTGTGTTCAGATCTTAATGTAGTATTTCTTAGGATTGAAATTTTTCTTAAACCCAAATTCTCTTTCCTAATTCTGATTTTTTTCTCTTTTTTTTTTATATATAAACCAAATCTACGGAGCTGACGAATGAATTCAGAGATGAATATCCACCCCCCCATGCCTATCTAATGCAATGTCCTCATTGTATTAAAAAGACATAAAACAGAGTGGAAAAGTGAAGAAAGCACCTGAATTGCGTGAATATCAGGTCTGCACCAAGATGGAAATGAAAAAGAACTGTATAAGTGTTGAGTTTAGTGCCTTCTGCTAGGCACACTATACAAAGAAAAGAAATAAAGAATTCACAAGTGCAGGTCAGAATTAAAATAAAAAGAAGAATCCTCCGACCTATCAACAGCGGTCCATAAATGTGGACCAGATTGTGGTGCAGACCCATCCCCCATAATCGAGAATATCTTAGGTTCTGGATAAAAATTACCCAAAACCTAAAATCAGAATGCAAGCAGGGTCAGGCCAGCGATTTATGAGGATGCAACCCAAGACCAAAAAGTCGGGTTACAGAGAATTGAAGCTCAAAAGGATAATCATTGAATGTGTGCTTGAGTTGAACATCCTCGAAACAAATGTCCTAAGGGTTCTGATTTTATGGTTTCAGCTTAAAAGGAACCCTTCGACTCAATCTTCCATTTCCTCCAAAATTAATTTCCCAAATCAACACTTCCCAGCTCCTATCCTCCTCATTCAGCATATCAAATTCCAGGACCTCTTGTATATTCATCACCCCGTCTGAAATCTCCAAGTCTAAATGATGTGGCAAAATCAAAGTTACCTTGGGTCTAATTATCTTAGAATTAGAATCATCAATAAGCTCAACAGAGTGTAACTGATAATCAGGGCATTGAATTGATTCCTCCAGAAAATGCGATTCTGGATCTGTATCGTGTGCCCTAATAAGATCAGTTTCCTCAGTTATTGGGCTATCAAATGATCTATCAGATTCCTCAGGCCCAATCGTCTCACAAAAATCCTGATCTGAAAACTCGTGTGAGACTTCGCAACTTGAATCTTCACCATCAGGATCCGTACCAATGTATGTCCCAAAATCATTTGTCACTTTGCGTTCCAAGGAGACATACGTATCCTCGTAACCCGGCTCAGGGATTTCAGGTGAAGAAATCAGATCATCCTTAATTGGTTGTTTTAATTCAATCTGGTCAGCTTCGTAACACGTGTCCCCCCCAACAGGTGCCTGAGCGGGTTCTGTCATTGGCTTTCCTGAAGAGAGTTCATCCTGGTAATTATTCCAAGATTGAATCAAAGCAACCACGAATCTCATCCTCAATTTCCCTAATTTCCCAAGTAGAAACTCACCCGGGTTCTTATCCTTAACGTCCTGGAGCCAATCCAGCAAAGACTTGTTTAAATCATCAATCATCTGAATCAGGGGCTCCAATCTCTCAATGCAAGGTGTTGGCTGAACTTCTAAAGATTGAATGATATTTCTCAAGTTAGCCGGAACCTTATCTTGAACCTGGTTAACCTAAACCAAATGAGTTGGTTCAGGGTTGTTCGGGTTTGGGCTCAATGTAGGGGAATTAACGAATTGAGATTCGTTATACCCTTCCTGATAATAGGTCATTTTAGATTGTTGAAAAGATGGTGATGACCTAAAGGCAGTGAAATCAAAGGATGGGTAAGGATCAGTGTATCCTTCTTGATTGTAGATCGTATTATGCTGTTCATGAAAGGAAGACGATCTATAATCGATGTAGCTCTGAGAAGGATAAAAATCAAAATCAAAGTGTTCAGGGTTAGACCCTAAACTCGGGGGTCCGGAATTGTATCCCCAATCCGAATTATCCCAACTAACTGATGGTCGATTACAATACGAGTTGGGATAATCGTCATGTTGAGGATAATTTACAACAGGAGGGAAAGAGCGGGAATGCGTGAAATATGTGGAAGGATTCAAGATACACGGGAGGAAGAAAGCTGCCCTGCAATACAAACAATCAAACCTGTCCTTAAATAGGTTAGCCTAAAGACCTACAGACTCTCAAAACCCGTCTTGAGATAAAGGAACGATTTGATCTACTTCTGTCTGTTCAATCCAACCAGTTAGAAAGAGGGACTGGGGAGAAGGTTCTTCCTTCGGCTTGCGCCTCCGGTTCCTAGTGTACCCCCCAGACGCGATCGTTTGACTCTGCTCCCCAAGCTAACATCAGATTGAACAGTAGAAACAGACTAATCTAAAATAATCTCATTCTGGGTTCTGAAAAGCGAGTCCAATCCTTAAGGCCAACGTCTACTTTGTTTTATTTAGGGCTAGGTTTGAATGTGCTTTGGAATGTGATGGGCCCTTTAAATGGGTTGCGCCCTTAATGATTGATTGATTCGTGTGTGAGTGCACAACCAGTGGTTTTCAAGCAAGATTGTTTTTGATGTGGTGAATTTTAAGATTCAAATCTTGCTTAGTAGCTTTTAGGATTCAACTTTAGGTGTTTTCAATGAAGTCTCATTGGCACACCAAGTTTTACAAGCACAGGTGAAGATGTTCTCCTTTAAAGTTTAAAAAGAATGTGGAGTTCCTGGTAAATCCCTAAGAGTTGAACCTAATTGGCAGCTACTTGATGAGTTGTTTTTATTTGAAGTGGTGCGGCCCAATCAACTCTAACAATTGGCCTGTTGCACCACTTAATTAGGCACACAAATGATTACCTAATCTGCTTTCTACTCAATTATGTGTTTGGATGTGTGTATCGGCTCCTAAGGTTGGATTACTGGTTGAGTTTGAAAATCAGATGAGGTTGTGTACCTCTGTGGGATTTTTTTTTTTTAATGTGGGGGTTGGAGTGAGTATGGATGTCAAACAACAAACAATCTGACCTTAGAGTTTATAAGAACACCTAGGTTGATTGATGTTTGAATTATTATGTTATGAAATGAAATCTAATGGGTGGGAGGTGGGGGATAACTTACAAAATCTTCCACAGCACTTTACTCCGATCTACCGCTTTTGCCTGTCTCGAAAGAGTACCTACAATTACAATAAGAAAGGAGAAAAGTGACGTAAATGATTTATAAGTTACAAAACGCGAAAAGAAATCAAAGAGCATTGCCTCCCCGGCAACGATGCCAAAATGTTGAACGTGTACGAACCTACGCTAACGAGATTGGTTTTGGAAAACCTGTCGTTGTAGTTCGAAAGCGAAGAATTCGCGTTCAACAAATAAAATTTATACCGAAATTAAAATTCCGGGTTGAACACAGGGAGGCAGACGTTTGATTTAAAAACTACGCGTTTCTTTTTATTTGTTTCAATTTAGAACCATCTAATTATTTACAATAAATAGAAGAGAGAGAGAGAAAGAGAGAAATAGAATATTACACAGAGAAATCAAAATGAGATGTAGAATAAACAAGGAATTTTTGTATTGAAGAGATTGTTCATTACAACTAGAAAGCATAAAACAATTACTCTAGAAAGCGATAAATTTACTCTAGAAAGCATTAAAAGAATGGAGAGAGAAATGTCCTCCTCGACGATTGCTTGGAGGACGAGTAGATTAATCTAGAAAGCAGTAAATCTGTACTAGAAAGCGGTAAAAAGAATAGGGAGAGAGAAATCCTCCTCGACGGTTGCTTGGAGGACGAGCCGGACGGGACGACGCCTGGACGAAGGAGAACGAAGCGGGACGAAGGAGGACGAAGCAGAAGAACGGGAATGAAGCAGCACGCCGTCGTCATCGCAGGATCCACTTCCCAAGGGGAACGAAAATTGGACTTTATCTCGCGAGAAGCATCCCGGGTGTGGGACAAGCTTCTCTTGAGCTTTGGAGGGGTAGAGAAGAGAAAGAAGGGATGAGAATTTCGTATGGAGGGGGTCTCCTTTTATAGTTACAAGGAGTGGGGGCAAAATGGACATTACATCTTCAAAATAATAAATAAGGGGTCTTTAGTGACGGATAAATCCGTCACTAAAGCCCCGACGTGGCCGTCGCCGCCGCGCCCACGCGCGCCTCCTCGGCTTCCCGCTCCTCAATGCTCGCGCACGTCCAGCGCTTTTCAGCCGTCCGATCGTGAGATCGGACGTCTTAAAACGCGTCCGCGCCCGCTGCAACCGGCCCGCCTACCCGTGCGATCGCGCGTTACGCGGGGCATCCAATCGCGCGTCGGCGCTATCGGGCGCCCACGACCGCACGATCTCCATCCGACGCTCCACGCGCCTCAATTACTCGCGCCTCCAATCCCCTCGCCGCGGCTCGAACCCGTGCCCCGTGCTCGCGTAAGCGCGCTCGACCGCTGCGCTGCGGGGCGCGGATGGTTGAGCGCATGTTTTAAGCGCCGGGCGGCCACAGCCGTTGGATCTCCATCTGACGGCGAAGAGCGATCGGGCGGGGGCCTTCACAAAATGCCAGCGGCCATTTGGGCGGATGAGATGGTGCCACGTGGCGCCATCTTGGCCGTCCATCTTCTGGAAGTTGTAGATGGTGCCACGGATGTCGGATTGACTTGATTTCTGTGTCGTTGGGCTGCGATCGTCGATCCGAATTCATCTGTGCGGTCGGATTTGTCATCTCAAGTGAGGAGCTACACCATCCTAGCCCTTGATCTTCTTGGGTTCCCCGATCTCTATCTGATGCTACGGATGGCTGATTAGGGCGATCTTGGAGTTGTTGAACTCCAATCGTTGCCCTGATCACATCCATACGGTTGGATTTTTGATCCGAGGCCCCAATAAAATTTTTTCCCTATCCAAGCACATAAAAGGAGACAATTAACCTCCATTTTATTCAAACTACTCTAAATGCGAGATGATGCATGCTATGCAATATTTATATCATGAAATGCAATCCTATGCTTAAGAACATGCATAAATAGACATTTTAGGTAGTGTAAATGTGTTTACATCAGGAAGCCATGGGGTTCTGAGTAATGCTGGCTCATATGTTGAGCTGCTTCTAGTTGATTCACGAACTCTTGTCCAGCAGGAGCTCGTGAAGAATGGAATCCTAAGTTTGGGGATTGAGTGGATTGAGAGGTATTTGCAAAGTTTCCAACCATCCACTCTTCCATTCTTTTGGTAACCAAATCCACCTTATCTAGTTTATTACAATCAACTCCATATCGAATGAATGAGAGTCATGGACCCCATTAACATTCTATTTGGGCTGTTGGGAAGGGTTAAAAGTATCCATGGAGGCATGATTGATGGAATTTTCACTCATTTCCTCAAGCAATTCATGTGCACTATTTGCATCCTTGTTAAAGAATTTGCCTCTGCAAGAAGCGCCCATGTGGTTACGGAGTTGCTCAGTCAACCCATGATAAAAGATCAGCATGAGTTGCCATTTCGGTACCTTGTGGTGTGGACACTTCCACAATAGATCCTGGAATCACTCCGAGGCACCATGAAGTGGTTCCCTCGACCACTGGATGAAAGTAGTAATCGCCCATCGCAAAGAATTGGCACGCCTGACTTGGGAGAATTTCTTTAGGAAAGTCAATTTAAGATCATTCCAAGTTGCGATCGGCCTTCCAATTGTCTGGTACCAATGTACGACCCTATCCATAAAAGAGTAGGGAAAGAGCCTTATGATCATTTGCTCCTCATCCACATTTTAAGCTTTCGTGGTATGGACAAAAGTGGTCAAGTCCTCTAAATGCTGAAATGGTTCTTCAAAGCCAAGCCCATGGAAATGCTTGATTAGGCTTAACACTTGGGGCCTCATTTCTACATCAACGACTGGAATCTGGACATCGGATGTTCCCCATAATTTGAAGGATCACAAAAATCTTTCAATGGCTGAGTGCCCTGACCATGAAATCGTTCGAACCATTCTTGCATTTGCTGCATTTGTTCCAGCTATCTTTGTAGCATCTCTTGCAGATTCTGAGGCGAAAGAGGTATCTGATTAGCCATGGGATCAATTGAATTAAAATACAACCTACGCCTCCTAAAACGGTCTAATGGTCCTTCCAAGTGGGGGTTCAACGACCTGCTTCTAAGCATAAACTAGGAGGAGGCTGGAAGAACTAAGGATAAGAACCTTGCAGCACAACAATACAAACCTGTCCTTAAGTTGGATAGCCTAAGGACCTATGCTTCAAAATAAACTCAAACCACAACACAAATTTTGTGTTATCCTTAATCCAAAAGCTTGTTAAGTTGGGATGGCGAGACAGGGGGAGCGTGTCTCGAAGCCTGCTAATTATGCTGAACCCCTGCTTGCTTAAGTCATTTGACAATCAAGCCACCCAATTCATCACCTTCTGGAGAAAGAAGACGTCACAAATTCATACCACTGTACGAGAAATATCCTAAAACGAACTGATGAGTCCTAGGGCCAACGTCTACTTGATTTTAGATTAGGCATGGGATAGTAGTGCTTTTGGAATGTGGTGGGCTCTTAGAATGTGTTGTGCCCTTAATGATTGATTGAATAAGTGTGAGTGTATGCACAACCAGGGTTTTCAAGCAAGATTACTTGGATGAGTGGCTTTTATAGTTCAAATCTTGCTTAAGTAGCTTTTAGGGTTTGAATTACGGTGATTTCAATCGAGTTCTGGAGGCACACCAAGATTTGCAAACAAGAGGGAAGATGTTTTCCTTTAAAATCAAAACAAGGTGGATTACTTGGTATTGACCTTAATTGTTTACCCTAATGATTAAGCTACTTGATGAGCTTTTCTTATATGAAGTGGTGCGACCCAAGTAACTCAATCAATTGGCTTTAATGCACCACTGAGTTAGGCAGACAAATGGTTACCAAATCTGATTCCTACTCAATTATGTGTTTAGTTGTGTGTACCGGTTCCAAAGATTGGGATACCGGTTTAGTATGAGGAATCAGAAGAGGTTGCGTACCTCTATGCTTTTTTTTTTAGATTTTTTGTTATAGTGGGAGTGAGGTGGGTGGAGGTGGAAATCAAAGCAACCAAACTAATCCTAAGGTTTATGAGAACACCTCGGTTAATTAGGGTTTGAATTAGAATGATGGAATGAAATCTATGGAGGGGGAAAGAATGGGGGAACTCTTATAGTTGTCTTCAACTGCATTTTACTCCTTTCTGCCACTTGAAGATTCCTAGTTGGGGTTCCAACAACATAGCAGAAAAGAACTAAAAGAGAGTTAGAAAGCAGTTAAGTATGCGAAATGTCGAAAAGAAATCAAGATTCATTGCCTCCCAAGCAACAGAACCAAAATGATGTACGGGAATTCATTGTGAAAAGATTTGAGTTAAGAAACTCGTCATTGTAGCGCGATTCACAAGAAAATCCATCAATCAAATAAATTTATCTAAAACTCAAAATGAGTTCTAAGTCAAACATGGGGAAGCTACACTAATTTGAAATCCGCAATTATAATTTTTTTTGTAATTTCTGTTTATAAATGGGGCATTCACAATGATTACTATTCTATTCGCAATATAAGTAGTACAACCAGAGTGAGGGAGAAATAACTTTTATACTCAAAATAATGTCATTACAACTACACTAGAAAGTAAGAAATTAAATCTAGAAAGTGATAAATAGAAGGGGGAGAGAAGTTAACCACCTCAACAACTACTTGGAGGATGAGCCAGACAAATGTTGCTTGGAAGAAGGAGAGTGAAGACGGATGATGGAGGATGGATCGGGAAGAACCAGGGGTGAGGCAATGCGTCGACGTCGTGAGATCCACTTTCAGAATGTAGGTGAGAAGGCAGCTGGTTAGAGCACTGGGAAGGGGATGAGTGGTGGAAAAATTTATATTTTTACTCTAGCGGAGCTTCCTGTAGCTTGGGAGCACTAGACTGAGCTTTAGAAATTGAGTTCTTAGTTCTTAGAGAGGGAAAGGGATGATGGAAGGGATGAAGAAAATGTGGAGGGCATAGCGCCTTTTAGAGGTGAGGAATAGGGGGCAAATTGGTCATTTTAATCATAAAACACTAATGAAAGGGTCCTTAGTGATGACAGAACCGTCACTAAAGCCCCCATGTCGCTTAACACGCTTGCACACCCTCACCTCTTCAGCTTCATGCATTGAGTGCTCCACCCACGTTTAGCTCATTTCAACCGTCCGATCGAGAGATCGGATGGCTGAAAATCCACGCGTGCCTCTTCTTCTTTGTTGCATAAGCATGAATGTGTGAGATCGCATGTCAGATCGTGCATGCACGTCTGCGCTGATCCGTGCCGCCACGTAGCGCCTGCATCCACCACCCACTTCTGATCTAGTGGTCAAATTGAGCCGCACTCCACTTGCTCATTCGATTTGAGCAGCATGGGGCTCAAACCCACGCCTCGTCTTCACGAGGGGGCTCTTCGACCACTATGCTACGTCGTGACTTTTATTGCATTTTTGTTTTAACATTCACGCACCTTCAGTCATTCAATCTCAATCCAACGGCTGAGATCGCATCTTGATCGTGGCTTAAGAGGTGGAGTGGGAGGCTTGGTTGGTGTTTGGTGGCTGGGATGGCACCACGTGGCGCCGTCCCGGCCGTCCATCTTCTCTAGCTTGTAAATGGTGCCACGAATGTTGGGTTGGACCGATTTTTATGCTGTTGGACTACGATCATCGATTTGAGCCCATCCGTATGGTTGGATTTGTCAACTGAGGTATGGATTTAGACCACCTTGGCCCTTGAGCTCTAATCTTTCTCAGACTGCATCTAATGCGACGAAGCTCCGATAAGGGCGATCTTGGAGTCGTTGAACTCTGATCATCACCTTGATCAAATCCATAGGGTTGGATATTTAATCCATGGCCTCGATAAAAGTTGCACTATCCTTGTCCATGAAAAGAGATGAATTACTATGCACTTTATACAAATTGACTTAAATGCATGATGATGCATGTTATGCATTATTTACAATGCATGATATTTCTATGACTCTAAGAACATGCATAAATAAACATTTTAGGCTACTTAGATGTATACACATCACACCCCCATGCCTATCTTTTCCTAGACCCTGGAAAAACTTTATGGCATTTATAAAAGAATTAGGATCAAATTACTTAGGCAAAAGTTATTTTTCAACACTATGATTAAATTACTAATGATCTAAACTATAGAGACGTTATACTGCCCGGGTGTCTACCAAAATGCAAACTGCCAAAGCCCTCACCTTATTCAAAAGTAGAAGCATCTTTTTCTTTTTCTTCTTTTCTAATTTTTTTGGACTTCTATGTTTAGCATTTCGAGGTAGCTTTCTACAGATACCAAACCCACCCAAGACTCGAAGAGAACTCTAAGTACTAAGCATCATTTTGTGTGAAATGTGATGGACTCATTGATCGGCAATTAGAACGAACTTCGAGTTTCTACACCCCTAGGTGACATTGAAAAGAATTCTGCTAAATGCGTATCTATAAAACCAGTAGTTTTCTCCCTACTTTTATTTTTATGGAGTCAACACAAGGGCAAACCCTGTGTATACCTCCTTAGCTTATTCTACTTCTCCTCTTCTTCCTAAGTGTTTGGAATTAAACGTGCATTTTTGTGAGCTGGGTTTTGGACAACTGGCCAATAAGCTGTTACTACTGACAACTTGCCAGCCATACTCGTACGGTGAAGTGTGTCTTATTTCTCTCTTCTTTTCTTCTTTTCTATTTCTATTTCCTTTTTTCTTTTCGGATAGTCTTTTTTTTTTTTAATGAGGTGGCTTCCCTGAACAAAGATTTACCCAAGGTAGCAAGAAGAGAATGGTCGTGTGGCTAGGCTTTTGACAATCAACCAATAAGCTATTACCACCAACAACTTGTAGACCATACCACCCTACTAGGTTCATTAGCTACCCAATTTTAGTTAAAATCGTCGAAAACCTAGTTAGTGCAACTAGTGTGTAGATGCTTAGACTTAAAGTCACCTCAAATTAGAGGGCAGGTTGATAAGTCGTGTACTTATCACCTTAATTTAACCAATTTGAAATGAATTTTCCAATGGAGAGGATTCGAGAAACAAGTCCACATTTTAGTGGACACCTGGGCTGATTAAGACTGAAGTCTTGAAGGTTCTAAGTGCTCGAGTGCTACTATATTATTTCCTAAGGTTGAAAATTTCTAAAGCCCAAGTTTTCTTTTCCTAATTCAATTTTTTTGAGAAAAAGTAAAAATAAGGAAAATTTGCAAGAAATCCACAAAGCTGACAATATGAATCAAAATTGAATCCACCCCCTCATGCCTAGCTTATGCAATTTCCTGATTGAAAATAAAAGGTATGAGAAAAGGGCAAAATGGAAAAATCTCATCTCTACTCCATGATGCTCTGGTCAGCTCTGAGTGAGACTGTACAGGTGCTGAGTTTAATGCCATCAGCTAGGAGGGTACAACTAAAGAAAGTCATATTAAGGTTAAAGCAACCTGGCTTGAGATGGATTCCTGAATAAAGCAGTCAACATAAGGATTCAAATGTTGTCCATTGAACTTAAAAGAATTACCCATCCTTAGGTCAGAAATCTCAACGGCTCTGTTTAGGAATATCCGATCAATGATGAATGGGTCATTCCACTTTGACCTAAGCTTGCCGAGAAAGAGCTTTAGTCGAGAATCAAAAAGCCAGACCTTCTAGTTCGACTCAAAGCTCTTGCAGGAAATCAATTAGTCAAGAAGAGCTTTGGTCCTAGCCTTATAGATCCTAACATTCCCGTATGCGTCATTTCCTGGTCTTTCTGGCTAAACTCAAATCAAAGTTGCATTTCTTCATTATGCAGAATGCTTGATGTTCAATCTTTACAGGTAAATGGCCTGCCTTTCCATACATCAGACAAACTGGTGACATGCCGATACGAGTTTTGTATGTCATACGATAGGCCCAAAGAGCGTCATCATGGTTTTGAGTCCAATCTTTTCTATCAGCCTTAAACATCTTTTGCAGGATGTTCTTGATCTCCCGAATGAAGATCTTGGCATGTCCATTAATCTGGGGGTGGTAAGGTGGGGAAATTCTATGATTCATCTCATATTTTGCCAGTAAATTATGGAACTGGGTATTGGTGAAGTGAGTACCACAATCGCTGATGATGGCCTTAGAAATCCCAAACCAACTGAAGATATTGTTCATGACAAAATCGATGACCACCTTGTGGTCATTGGTTTGGGTGGGAATAACCACAATCCATATTGACATGTAGTCAATAGCTATGAGAATGTACTGATATCCAAATCAAGGGTGGAAGGGTCCCATGAAATTGATGCCCCACACGTCAAAAATTTCAAGGAGAAGAATCGGGTTTAAAGGCATGTCTCTCTTGGCTATGCTTCCGAGTGCCTGGCATCGAGAACACAACCTTGAGAATTCCTGGGCATTCTTGAATAAAGACGACCAATAAATTCTTGATTGAAAAATTTTTGCAACTATTTTTTTCCTATAGAAATGTCCAGCACATGCAGATGCATGGTAGAACTCAAATATACTTTGAAACTTATTCTTTGGAACACATCGCTGAATAATCTGATCAAATCCAAAGCGGTACATTTTAGGGTCATTCCAAAAGTAATACTTAGCATCAGATATAAGTTTACCCAATTGCTGCTTGGTCCAATTCTGGGGAATTTGACCAATGGCCAAATAATTTACCATGTCTGCAAAGCAAGGGGTTTGGAGAACTGAAATTGTAAGAATAGTCTCATTTAGAAAAGTATCAGTAATCAGAAAATCCAGATGAGAAGAATAACTTGGGAGTCTCAAAAGATGATCTGGCACCACATTTTGCGCCTCGGATTTGTCTTTAATTTCATGATCGAATTCCTGAAGTAAAAGAATCCATCGGATGAGCCATGGTTTGGTATCCTTTTAGTAAACATACGTCTCAAGGTCGAGTGGTCAGTATAGATTATAACATGAGATCCTAAGAGATAGGCCCTTTTCCAAAGCAAATACAACAGCTAGAATTCCTTTCAGTAACAGTGTAGTTTCTCTAGGCCTTGTCCAGAGTTTTGCTAGCATTGTAGATGACAGAGGGTGTTTAAGCGAATTCGTCATTGTTTAAGAGTTGTGTCGTAGTATAAAACAAAAACTGCTCAAATCATTTAAACTTATAACTTAGATTCTAAAATGTTGTCCGAGGTCAAACACAAGGAGCAATTAATGGCAATTCAATCTCACTAATCACAATTTAATATGAAATATAAGCAATTATGAGCAAAGCTTTATTTTGAACTACTAAAATGATATATATAAGAAATCAAGTAGCACACTAAAAGAAAAGAACTGGTTAAAATGGTGATTTGAATCACTAAATTAACCCTCGAAATTATTCTCAAGTATCTCAAATAATTGAACAGTAAATCCAAGCAAATATGCCACATCAACCATGTGAATATCCCAATAGAACTAAGGCACCAGCATCGATCAAATGAAGGCACAAGGCATTTGATGCCTTAAGTACTCAGGGCTAAGCTCCAACAGGAGAGGAAAATGCCTCTTCTCTACTTCGTGCCTCAAGAGAGAGGCAAGCACAGCACAGCACAGAGGCAAAGTCCTCTTCACAAATCAGCTAAGTGTAGAGAGGCACGAAGGGCAGAAACCCCCCTCTCTCTCTCTTCTTCTTCTTTCTTGTAGAGACCTGACCTTAATGGGGTAGTCTGCCAGGTAATCAGGCATGAACAGTGGACTAGGCTTGTGGGCATGGTCAAAAGTTCGGACTGTACAGAGGCAGGTAAGCGGATGATGGTGGTATGAGGACCCAACCCCCGTGTCTTGGGTGAGGGGTCAAGGAGAGGAATTCCTCTTATCTTGTGCTAGTGGCTTCAGATTCCACGATGTGGGACTATTTGTCCTGTAGTTCTTCTTGCATGCAGTTGTAACATGAATCCCCTGATTGAAGCTGAAGATGAGGCTGCCGAGTCCAATTTAGTGCTTGGAGGAAGACCTAGAGGTCAGCCGTGAAGCTTGGAGGTGGAATCTGGAGAGGTCATGGCCAGGGAACTACAGCTGTTGTCGGAGAAGTTGAGGGTGGTGGTTGTCATCCGGTGAAGGCCTGAAAGAAGAAAATGGCCTTGTGGCTTTGTCAAATATGCTCAGTAGGATCACCATGGAATCGTGAGTGGATTGGTGGGTGCGGCATGGCATGCAGCTGAGTGTGGAGGCCTGACGACCTCGAGAAGGTGGTGCGAAGGGTGTGAGTCGGGTGGAGTGCATGAGCGACTAATCCCTTCTATTACATGGGGGATTTTGGTCATGAGGACATGGTGGATGGTTTGAGACCAGTGGGGAGAGAATTGGTGCGAAGTGGCAAATTTGCAAGGTCACTGAAGGTACATTGGAGATGAGGGAGATGATGGTGGCACAAGCGTGATGGTGTACTAAAGTGACTATCTGGTGTTTGTGTCAGATCAGTAGGCGATGTGGAGTTGAATGAGGGCAATTGGAGATGAAGGGGATGTGGAGATGGCAGCAGCTATAATTGGCCAGTGCCAGAGATGATGGTGGCTCTGGGGGGAGGATGGCAATGCTTGAAGGGAGAGGGAGCTCCTCACAGGTATGGCGAGGTGCGAAAGAAGCTGGGTAAGATGGACCTACTACCTATAGTATGTGGCAGCAGGCGAGGAGACCGGAGGGAGGAGGTCATCAGAGCAGAGTTGGAGCCGGCTGGAGGTAGCGGAGAAGAGGGATTTTTTGGCCTAAAACTCTCTAAGAAGTTTGACTATGCAATGGGGAGGCTTTTATGGAGCTTCAAGGAAGCTTCCAAGCTTGGAAAAAAGCTTGTTGGATTTTTAGGAAAAAGATGCTTGAATTTCATGGATTCACACTTGCTTTATGAGGAGATTTGGGGTCATAATCTAAGTTTAAACAAAGTAGGACTTCCTCAAGATCATCCCCAACAATTTTGGAAGGGATTGGCCAAGCAATCAGGGAGGAATCCTTAATTGAAACTCAGATCCCACAGGTTCACACTATTAATGGTAGTAGGGACCTTTTTGAAGAAAATTAAGAGAACTTGGGGGCTAAATGCAAACATTTCAAAAGCTAAGGACTTAACAGTGAGAAATAAAGTTTAAATGAACTAAAATGCAAACTAGGTCAAGATGAGCTCTAATTGGGCCCAAATTTTGGTACAAATCTAATTTTGACCCAAAAAATATGATGGTGAAGACAAATTTTAGTTTCGACAAAGTTTGATAGGGAAATTTGTGTAATTATGGCAAAACTATGTTTGTGACTCTATTTAAGGTCAAAATGGGTTCCAAAGGTGAAATCAAGCGTACCAAACATACGGAATAATTTTCTATGATTTTTAAAAGTTTTAGATGAATTTTATCCTGACCAAAACCTTAGTAATTTAAGCAGGTCTGAAATTTGGGCTTTGGGTGCTGTACCTATTCTCGAAATGCACAAAACCCCATTTCTATCTGCATTGACCCACTCATTTCACTTTATTGCTCATTTGACATTTATTTCACCCCTAGTAAACCCCTTGGTTATTCAATGAACATGATATGCTGTTAAAATTACATAATTAACCCTAGTTTTCCATTCTCTTCTCAAAATAGCCTGAAGTGGAGTTATGACCCTCAGATGGATATGTTGGAGCTTTTATCTTTCAAACCTCACTAAAAGTGGCCAGTTTGGGCCTATGATGATGTTCCCATCATACCCCCATGCGTGGCTTTTACTAGTCCCATAGCAAACATCCTATGGATCAAATCAGGTCTTTAGGTTGAATGTAACCGTCAAGGTGCCTTACTAAGCTGCATCTCTAGAAATTAGATCAGTATACTATCAATACACCAAGAGGTACTCAAGTATCAGCCAAGATCCTAACTTGACCAGCTTTAGACTGAGTCTACTGTGAAGGTTTTTAAGGCCTGCAAAAACTGCCTAGAGGTTCATTGAACCCAATGGTTAAAGCACCTATGCGTAGAATGTACCATGTCTAGGTTCAGTTTGCAGTGCATTTTTACATGAAAGAGATAGAGGAGTTTCCATTTGGAGAGCTTTCTCCCTTTTCTTTATTTTTTCCCTAAATCCAGCATCAAATTGACCCTAAACACGGTCTGTATCGGATTCCTTGTCCCCACCATCAATCCTCGATGGGTCCGTAGCATTCGTCACTTTAAGATAGCACCACCCATGGCAACCCCCAGAACTCTGGCTTTCGACACTTCAGGATAGTGCCATCCATGGCATTCTATAGCTACAATCAGGCCCTAGTAATTAACATTTTGGGATAACCCTGCCCATGGCACCTAAACCAGCACAAGGTGCTTACATGCCCCCGGTAGGATATTTAGATATCTTGAGAGACATACTGATAAGACCACATTTGTGGTCTAATTAATACAAAAATGCCTAATTTTTATGGTAGCACCTCCATATACAAAACATGCTTTGATTTGTAAATAAATTAATGTTTGCATATAGGGGCATACATGCATTTCATGTATTAGTTTAGATGATTTTTATAAATAACTTGATTTATTTTAATTTTGTTTTCTTCCCACAGAATGTGCCACTCCTTCCAGACTCAATGCAACGCCTACATGCCTCTTCGCGCTCCCACCAGCGGCCAACAGTGCACCCGTGCCCATCCAAGGTGATAGTGCATACCACATTCTTGCAACAACAACCTCTCCAAACTGCCCCATCACCAAGACTATTGGAGTGGATCTCGGTAGAAGAAACAAACTGAGAAGAGTTACAAAGAGGCACAATCAACCCTGGGTGGGATCTCTTCCCTACCTTTCCACTGTGAAGCAGAGCCTGCACTGTGGAAGCCACGCGCACTGTGGCCATTCAAGGGTGCACCGGGGCACCACCGTAAACTCCACATCTATCGGTAGTACAGTGACGGTGCACTGCCCCACAGCCAACAGTGTGCACCAGGCCGCACGTCCCCTTCAGTCTCCTTTCTACATACTCTGCATGCATCGCTCAGCGCCCCCTCACCGCACAGCCACGCTTGCCTACGCTCCAACAAGAAGGTGTGTTCAGCTACCTAGCAATAGCCACTCCAGCTAGTGAATAGTAGCCCCACTGTGTGCACACCCACTTCCACAACTGGTCCCCTCTTCTTCTTCTTCCTTTACTTCCTTCAACCCACCTGCAACCAAACCGAAGGAACCCACCATAAGCACATGGCCAAGCATCTCGCCGGCCACGCTTACGCACAGCTGTGCCCACAGGCAGCCACCCGGTTGTGTGTACACAGTACCGCTGTGCGCAGCAACCACCTGCGTGCGGCTGCAGTCCCTGCCGCTCCTCTCTGCCGCCGCCTATTGTCCGTCCATTTGCCACCGGCTGTCCCGATCCTTGCTGTGACCACCAAAGGGTGCGGACCTATCCCATCAACCTCTGGAGAAGGTCTCGCTAGTAGCCTCACCTCCGTCCATGCGTGGAAGCTCCTCCACATAGCTCCCCTATTTTGCTACATTACCTGATGCATTTCTTATTACATTCTTCAGCCATTGCCAAGTATATTGAGTTGAGTTGAATATTTTAATGCATTATGGGAGCACTTGCTACAAACTCCGCACAATTCTCTTTATTTCCATGCTCACTATGATTGATTTTAATCTCTCACTCTCTCATTTTACACATATCGTCTCTCATTGAAATTGGGTTTAGAGTTGCATGCAATTCAAAATTACATAATAAGGCCACTGCACATGCATCATCTACATATTTTTGGAAGCTTGATTTCTGATGTGAAAATTACATAAATATTCTTGAACTTCTCGTGAAACTCAAAGTGACATTCAGAGTGGTAAATTCATTAAATTGATTTCGCGAATGTGTCTACCAACGTGATGGCTCTCTACTCGTGAATTTGTTGGATCTATTCCTCCCTAAATCTTCGTGGTTAGTTTTGAATTATTAAGTATCTTTGATTAGGAGATTTCAACCACATAAATTACAATGACATATCATACTATTACCTTCTTAATCAAGTGAAATTCTCTCTATCAAATGGCATTATTGCCGGGGAGGCAATAGACTCAATAGATTTACTTGATTATTTCTGAGTATTCTGAGTTGCATAATTATCTGAGCATTCTTTATCTTTTTGTGCGAGGAATCTGATGGGGCGATAGGTGTAGCAAAGTGATGACATCAACCTTGGGCAACGCCCACATGAGGAGAAGATGTAAGAGACTTGGATCCCACTTTCATAGGGGATTCTCCTTCGTCACAAATTTTACTTCTGTCTTCTCGCCCTTGTAGTAATTGGTGTTGAATTTTTATGGGTCTATCCCCACATTCTTTAACTACTAGGGTTTACATTCTTCTGCATGCGTGATTCATTTTTCTACCTGCTTGCCTCAATCAAACACAGAAAATACTGAGCTACCTGTTTAGGAGTTGCATGCCCTTAGGTGCATTCTTTAGGGGTGATTGAGCAGCACATTAGATCTCATTGTTGCATTACAAGCATATTGGCACGAAGATTGCTGGAGATAGGTACACCATTCTATCTTTTGCATCTAGATCCTATTCATGCATTTGCATTCGGATTATAATTCAAGACCACCAAGTTGATTGAATTTACTAATTCAGTGGTCGCCTAACTAAAAGTGGGACTGAGAATCAGATTCAACCAAAAAATCAAATCACACTTGATCTAATTCAAAGGGACTTGTCTACATTTTCAAAATTAAGAAAAAGGTTTTACAGTGTGATGCACACTTCTGACATTGAGCATGCACATTAGGCATCGCACTAAGGCTCGATCATTTAAGGCTATAGGCACCGATCTCTTTATCGGTGCTGACCCTCCTATCGTGCTTTGTGGTGGTGGTACAATCTATTGACCAAGTGTTTTGATGCATCACAGAGGGGGACACCCATTAAAGGAACAAAAGGGTAGTTAAGAGGCATCGCATATGCATCACCTCAAAGGAAGGGTTTACCCTACTTGCATCCCTTTGTTCGTCCTTGGAGTAACTTCTAACTTGATCACATGGGAGTATCATCTAAACAAAGTATAGATCCTAGGGCACTCGAAGGTTGAAATAATTCATCTAATTGTAGTGAATGACTTGTTTAGCCATCTATATCAACCAATTCTACCACCGCAACAAAGAAGGTTAAGATCTCAAGTCATCACCCCTCTTATACCACTTACGTGGAACAGAGGGATAAGCCTTGACCCTTTGAACTATCTCTGGAGTGGAGGTTTCACTTAATGAAGAAGAACTTGAAAATGATATTATATGCTTGGTAGACGCACTCTTGAGGGTAGTCTAGTGTTTGATCTTGAGCCCGAGAGAATTCTTAGAAGAGCTCAGCTAGGAGAGAAAAGAGAAGGCATGACCGATTAAGGAGCAAATCAACAACGGACCTTGAGGGCCTATTTTATTCCAACCAACCAACCCGCACAAGCACTGAGACGACCGGAAGGGGATAATCCATATGAGATCAAGAGCAATACCATATCTTTGTTTCCTTCCTTTTATCGTACTACTAGGGAGGACCCCTACCGGCATTTAGAGGAATTCACAGAGGTCTATTCCATGGTGAAGCTCCAAGGGTTTATTGATGAAGACCTGATGAGTACTCTATTTCCATTCTCCCTAAAGGATAAGGCCAAGCACTGGTATCAAACCCTCGATGCAAGGGTAAATGATTGGACCACCCATAAGGGAGAATTTTTGAAAGAGTATTTTCCTATGCGTAAGACCAACCATTACAGAAGCGAGATTATGGGTTTTACTCAACAGGAAGGGGAGCAATTTCATGAGACTTGGGAGCGCTTTAATGACCTTCTTGGATTATGCCCCCACTACCAGTTGCCAAGATGGCAGTTGGTCGAAAGGTTCTATAACGAATTATCTGAAAGGCATAGGCAAACCATCGATGCAGCCTATGCAGGAACCTTCATGACCAAAACTGGGGATGAATCCTGGGCATTATTTGAAACATTAAGTGACAAATCCATACATTTATCCTCTGCCTATCAAGAAAGAAAACCATCAATCTTGTAGAGGAAGATAGAGGCCGATGAAGTTAGGGCTTCCCAGGATTTGGCTTAATAGATTCAATTATGGAATAAAAACTTTGACAGGCTTTTAGCAAACCCCGACATGAACTTGCAAGCAGCCTTTATCCTTCAGGCTTGAAGTGAATGCTCCATTTGCTGAAACACAATGCATGCCACTGTGGAGTGCCACCAGGAAAATCAATTCCCTGAGTTGATTTAGGTCAACTTGAACGTGGCCCAAGGTTTCCGCCCACCTCCTCGCAATAACCCTTATTCGAATACCTATAATCTGGGGTGGTGGAACCATCCAAACTTCTCCTGAAAGCAAGGTGATGCTTCCAACTCAGGGAATACAAGGCCCTTGCCTCCCCAACCCATATACCAACCATCCTATGAAAACCCTCCTCAGAATAAGCCCTCTAAGATGGATGAACTTAAAGCCATGATGAAAGCGATGCAAGAGCATCAGAATACGGTCATCCAATCTCAGAATAACATGATTACTGATACGCAATCCCAAATTGGTCATCTTATTGAGGTAGTTACACAACGTGATCAAGGGAAGTTGCTTAGCTCTTCTGAGGGGAACCCTAAGGGCAAGGGGGTTGTATTCGGGGAGCACGCCCAAGCTGTGACCATGCTGAGGAGTGGAAAGAAAATTGACAAGCCTGATAACACTCCTACAGTTACATCTCAGAATTCCCATTCTACACCTGACTCGACCTCCATCTCCACCGAGGAAGGGCAACACTGCTCTCCCTCACATGAAATCACCCACAATGACGATGTTGGCCTTCCACCACCCCTCTCCCGCCTTGACAGCCCGTCTACCCGGAAGCTGAGGGTGCCCTATCCAGAGCACTTATCTACTCCTGGGGAATCTTCTGTTGGCTTGCCTGGAGCCAAGGATAGGACGGAGGAGGTTATGGACACTTTTAGGCAAGTCCAGAACAACATGCCTCTATTGGAAGCTATCAAATAGATCCCATCCTATGCCAAGTTTCTAAAGGACCTGTGCACCCAGAAGCACCGATCTAGGCGACAAGTCCAAGCTAAAATCATCCTGCCTGACCATGTTAGCTCAGTTTTCCAACATGGAACACCCCCCAAAATGAAAGACCCAGGGGCCCCGTATATTTCAATTGTTATAGATAACCAACACATTGACGAGGCTCTGCTCGATCTGGGGGCAGGGGTGAACATTTCACCAAGTTCTGTCTATGACCTTTTGGGAGAAGGTGAGTTAAAACCTAGTCCATTCATACTTCAAGTCACAGACAGATCACTTAAGACACCATGGGGATTATTGGAAGATGTCCTTGTGAGAGTGGAGGACTTCTTCTTCGCTATTGACATTTTGGTGCTAGATACTGACCCAGCTAATAAGCCCACAAAGTCGTTCATTATTCTGGGATGCCCCTTCTTAGCCACAACGAACACCTCTATCCATTGTAGATCATGGCCACTTAAAATGGGCTTTGGGAATAAGAAGACTCGGTTGAATGTTTTTGATACTTACAAGCAATCCCGATTTGAAGATTGTTCTCAGATTGAGGTCATTGATGAAATAATTGAAGAGGCTATTCCGACACTCCTATGTAGAGATCCCCTTCAAAAGGTCAAATATAAGGACCATCCTCTAATTATTAAAGAAACTAAAAGGGAAATATCCCAATTAGAAGAGTTGCTGGGGATACACACAGAGTCTCTGTCCCCACCCTGGACTGTGAAGGTAGATCCACTACCTAAGGCCGGGACATCTCAACATAAACCGTAAATCCAAAGGGCTCCTGAGTTGGACTTGAAACTTCTCCCGAGCACATTGAAATATGCTTTCCTTGTCCCTAATGACATGCTCCCCGTTGTTATCTCATCTGCATTATCTAAATCATTGGAGGGAGCTCTGCTTGAGTGTTTACAAAGGCACAAGGAAGCAATTGCCTGGTCAATTGCTGATATTAAGGGTGTTGATCCCTCCCTTTGCCTACATCATATATACACGGACGAGTCCGTGAAAACTTTCCAAGACATGTAGAGATGGCTCAACCGTAATATGCAGAAGGTTGTTAAAAAGGAGATTTTGAAATGGCTGGATGTAGGGATTATCTATCCCATTTTAGATAGTAAATGGGTCAGTCCTATTCATGTTGTACCCAGAAAGGCAGGAATCATTGCGGAAGAGAATCACCGAGGAGAGCTGGTGACCACTAGACCCTCAACTGATTGGAGGGTCTGCAATGATTACCGCCGTTTGAGCACGACTTCATAGAAGGACCATTTCCCCTTACTATTTATCGATCAGCTTTTGGAACGACTAGTGGGGAACAAGTACTTCTATTTTCTTGACAAGTACTCTAGGTATAATCAGATAGCCGTTCTTCCTGACGATCAGGAGTGTACCACCTTCACCAGTACATATGGCACATTTGCGTTTCATCGAATGTCATTCAAGTTAGGTAATGCTCCTGCCACTTTCCAATGTTGTATGATGGCTATCTTTTCTGATATGATCGGCTAGTTCATTGAAATTTTCATGGATGACTTCTGCATTTATGGCTCATCATTTGACCTATGCTTTCGCACCATGATAAAGTGTTAACCCATTGTGAAGTGGCAAAGCTAGTGCTTAACTGGGAGAAAAGCCACTTTATGGTCCAACAGGGCATTGTGTTAGGGCATGTAGTTTCCAAGAGAGGATTAGTGGTGGACACCACAAAAATTGATTCCATCTCCAAGCTTCCATTGCCTGCCAATGTATGTCAGGTTAGATCTTTCGTTGGCCATGCTGGATTTTATAGGTGCTTATTTAGAGATTTTAGTAAAATCTCTAAGCCACTCTACGACCTGTTAGCGAAGGTTGTCTCCATCGATTTTGATGATAGATGTGGTGAGGCTTTCCAAGTCTAAAAGAAAGCCCTTGTTACCACGCCGATTCTCAAAGCACCAGATTAGACCCTCTCGTTTGAGCTAATGTGCGATGCTTTTGATTTTGCAGTGGGAGCGGTCTTAGGTCAAAGGGTTGATGGCAAACCTCATGTGCTGCATTATGCCAATAAGATCCTTACGGATCCTCAGCAAAACTACACAGTCACTGAAAAGGAACTTCTTGCTGTAGTATTTTCTTTGGAAAAGTTTCAATCTTATCCTTTGGGATCGAAGGTTGTGGTGTTCACTGATCATTCTGCCTTAAAGCATCTTCTTGCTAAAAAGGACAAAAAACCTCGTCTAATTCATTGGATTCTGCTACTCCAGGAATTTGACCTGGAAATTAAAGATAAGAAAGGAGTTGAGAATGTGGTAGCAGATCATCTGTCTAGGATGCCTATTGAGGCATCAAACCCTGCTAGCGGTATTCAAGAGACTTTCCTTGATGAGTCTCTGATGGTCGTGGAGGCCAAAACTCCTTTGTTCGCTGACATAGTGAACTATCTAGTCACCGGCATTATCGCCAGTACTTGGGACAAATAGAAGCAAGATAGGTTTCTTGCTGATGCTAAATTTTATCACTGGGAGGAACCCGAGCCTTGTAGAGTAGGCCCTGACCAGCTTTTTCACCGTTGCGTCCCTGACGAAGAACAAAGAAGTGTTCTGAGTTTCTGCCATGACCTCCACTGTGGGGGACAATTTAGTGGGAAAAAGACTGCCCATAAGGTTCTTCAGTCTGGCTTTTAGTGGCCCACATTATTCCGAGATGCACATACATATGTGGGCGCATGTCTACAATGGCAGCAAACAGGAACCACTGGAAAAAGGGGTGAGATGCCGCAGCAACCAATCCTCCTTGTTGAGATCTTTGATATTTGGAACATCGACGTCATGGGTCCCTTTCGTATGTCCTTTGGATATGAGTACATCCTTGTGGCTGTGGACTATGTATCAAAATGGATAGAAGCCATACCCATGCGAACCAATGACCATTTCGTGGTCTTGGGCTTTGCTAAGGCTAATATCATTTCTAAGTATGGGTGCCCAAGGATGACCATAAGTGATGGAGGACCTCACTTCAAGAACATACACCTCAAATGATTACTCCAAAATTTGGGAGTCAACCACATGACAGCCACACCTTACCATCCCCAAACGAATGGGCAAATTGAAATGTCTAATAGGGAGATTAAGGGAATTTTAGAAAAAACTATCAGGCCCGATCATATGGATTGTTCTAAAAAACTAATGATGCTCTTTGGGCCTACAGAACAGCGTATAAGACTACCTTGGGCATGACTCCTTTCCGCCTTGTCTATGGAAAGGCCTGCCATCTTCCTGTTAAAATACAACAAAAGGCCTATTGGGCTAATGAAAATGTTAACTTAAATTTAGATAAAGTGGGAAAGGCATGTATGCTAGAGTTAAGTGAGCTTGAGGAGCTTCGTAATGAAGCCTATGAAACTTCTCAAGCATACAAACAATGTACAAAGGTCTTCCATGATAAGCACATCATTAGAAAGAATTTTGAGCCCAACCAGTGGGACTGCCTTTTCAATTCCAAACTTAAATTATTTCCAGGAAAGCTCAAGTCCCGTTGGGATGGGCCATATGTTGTTATCAATACTTTCTCTCATGAAGCTATAGAAATTCGAAACCCTACTTCTAGTGCGAGCTTTAAGGTAAATGGCCAGCGACTTAAACCTTATATTACTCTTTCAGATGGCCAAGTTTTAGATGCACTTCGGCTTGAGGAGCCTTAGCTTCTCCCCCTCTCCTCATCTGGTGATATTCTTCTATGTCTGCAATTTTTCAAGGAGGACATTGTCAATCTTACACATGGGGGGGTATAACCTGAGAATGTTTATAGCATTTATAAATATTTGCATACATATAGGATAGTGATAAATAAAGAAAAAAAAATCTTTTATTTTCTTGAGGTGAATTGGTCAGTCTCTAGCAAAACATCTTTGTCATGGCGGTGTCATTAAAGATTTTTCTTCTTTAAATGTTTCTCAAGTTTAGAATCCAGTACATTTACTTCACTTGCACGTAGGTTGGGTAATGGATCTTTGAAGAAAACCAGTAAGCATTTTTAGTGTACTGAAACCTTGGATAGTTAATAGGGAGTCAGGCATACTATCTTCTAGTAGATCCACCTCATATTTGTGAGAAAAAATTAGAGAAATTACTAGTGTGCTATGTCTAATGCAAGGACTCTTAAGTTTTGGACAATTAGATGATGATACCACAGAGTTAGGCATAGTTTTCGCTCTCTGTTCCTATATGCGTACATTGTGTGAATTCCTGAAAGTCATCAAATATGGTAGACGCACAGAGATTGAGTCTTAATAAAGCTATGACTATGGTGGATGGTTACGACCATCCTTCATAGAGTCCTCAGCTGAAGGAGGGTAATAGTGTGAAAGGTCAGAAATATGCTTGTCCTATCCATTGCTTCCTAGTGCCGTGAGTAGACACTTCAACTAAATAAGCCACACAATATCCTCTTGACCATCATCATCCCTAATAATGTCTCATAAATAAAAGTCTGGGTCGTGTTATGTTGATTTATAAAGAAAGAAAAAGAAAAAACAAAACAAAGAAAAGGAAAGAAACAATTATATTTAGAAAAAAAAGAGAGAAAAAAGAAAAGATAGAGAGAAAAGAAAAAGAAAAGAGTCTAAGTTTATAATTTTAGCCTCATGATGTTGTTTCTGAGGCAATAAAAACACCCATCATAAACCACCAAATATGACCCATACCTACCTTTCAGTATTTCTGATAGCTAGAATACTGGTTGGGGACTCTAACTTAGTTGTAGGTTATTAGAACTTTAGTTGAAGTGTGAATGCCATGGGAGGCCACCAAACAGTGAGTACATTTACCAAATCTGGTGAGATTCGTGATCTCGGAAAGAAAACAAAGAAAAGAGTGAGCACAACGAAACAACAAGAGAGCATAGTTGTTTAGCTTCTCTTTGGGTTGACTCATTTGATAGTTTGGAGAGTTAGAGTCTACAGTACTAGACTACAGGTTGCACCAGACGAGTGTGAGCCACCAAGTATAAATCTATTTGACTTTGTCTCTCCTACCTAAGCCAAAAAACTGGGATCAAACTACATATTATTTTCTACTTTATCCCTGAGTGAAGAAGTTTCCTATCCTAATAAAATTTACTAAGCGATAAGTACGAATCGCAAATGAAAGTTAGCTTTTCACTTGATTTCGTTACTTAGGCTATTATTACTTCACAATTATCTCGATTTCTAAGTTTTTGGAATATGGGAAGAAGAAATCTCTTGGTTACTTCCATTGTTTTCCACTTTTGCTAGGTACTAGCAAAATTTAGGCCAAGGAGCATTTGATGAGACCACATATGTGGTCTAATTAATACATAAACGCCTAATTATTATGGTAGCATCTACACATACAAAGCATACTTTCACTTGTAAATAAATTAATGTTTGCATATAGGGGCATACATGCATTTCATGTATTAGTTTAGATGATTTCTATAAATAACCCCATTTGTTTTTTTTTTGTTTTCTTCCAGCAAAATGTGCCACTCCTTCTAGACTCAATGCAACGCCTGCACGCCTCTTCGTGCTCCCACTAGCGGCCAATAGCACATTTATGCCCATGCAAGGTGATAGTGCATCCCACAATCTCGCAACAGGAACCTTTCCAAACCGCCCCAACATCAAGACTGTTGGAGAGGATCTCGGCAGAAGAAACAAACTGAGAAGAGTTACAAAGAGGCGTAGTCGGCCCTGGGGGGGGATCTCTTCCCTTCCATTCCACCATGAAGTAGAGCCTACAACATGGAAGCTGCGCGCACTGTGCCACCATGAGCTCCTCATCGATCGGCGGTGCGATGATGGCACACTGCCTCGCAGCCAACAGTGCACACCAAGCCACAGGTCCCCTTCAGTCTCCTTTACACATGCTCTACGTGCGTCGCTCAGCGCCCCCTCACCGCACAGCCACGCCCGCCTGCGCTCCAGCAAGCACGTGCATTCAGCCACATAGCAACAGCTGCTCTGGCCAGCGAACAGCAGCCCTGGTGTGTGCATCCCCCACATCGCGCAGCCACGCCTGCACGAACCCACTTCCACAGTTGGTCCCCTCTTCTTCTTCTTCCTTTGCTTCCTTTAACTTGCCTGCAACCAAATCGAAGGAACCCACCATAGCCACATAGCCAACCATCTCGCCAGCCATGGCCGCACACAGCTGCGCCCGCATGCAGCCACCGCCTTGTGCGTGCGCAACACCTCCACATGCAGCAACCACCGATGTGCGGCTGCAGTCCCTGCCTCTCCTCTCGGCCACCACCTGCTTTCCGTTCGTTCGCTACTGGCCATCCCGATCCTCACTGCGACCACCACCGGGTGTGACCCCATCCCATCAACCTTAGGTGAAGGTCTCGTTAGCAGCCTCGCCTCTGTATGTGCGTGGAATCTCCTACATGGAGCTCCCCTATTTTGCTACAGTACCCAATGCATTAGTTATTACATTCTTCTGCCATTGCCAAGTATATTGAGTTAAGTTGAATATTTTAACGCATTATAGGGCCATTTTCTATGAACTCCTCGTGATTCTCTTTATTTCCATGCTCACTATGATTGATTTTAATCTCTCCCTCTCATTTTATACATATCATCGCATTGAAATTGGGTTATGAGTTGCATGCAATTCAAAATTACCTAATAAGGCCACTAGAGATGCATCATCTACATATTTTTGGAAGCTTGATTTCTGATGTGAAAATTTCATAAATGGCCTTGAACTTCTCGTGAAATTCAAAGTGACATTCAGAGCAGTAAACTCATCAAATTGATTTTGCGAATGTGTCTGCGAACATGATGGCTCTCTACTCATGAATTTATTGGATCTATTCCTCCCTGTGGATACGATCTAAATCTTTGCGCTTAGTTTTGAATTATTAAATATCTTTGATTGAGAGATTTCCACCACATAAATTACAATGACATATCATTCTATTATCTTCTTAATCAACCAAAATTCTCTCTATCACATACACCGAGATAATATGTTATTACACATCTTCGAGGGGAATTTCCTACTTCTCCATGCTAGGAACTCATCCAATCAACTTGTGTTGTCAAGCCACTCCTAAGCTAGATCTTTGAGATGGCTTTCCAGAATAGAACACTTTTGGCAAATTTTGCTTGTTAAGAGCTCTGAACCAGACTTAGTGTGTGGTTTTGGGTGCATATGTTACCAAGTCCCACAAACCAAATGGCATGCAACAGGGCCGAATAATCCCTATGCCTTAGACCTACTACATCAGCTTTGCACTTTCCTCAACTTCTTGAAGATTAATCCAGATCTTTGCAAATACTTGAGTGTTTAAACCTTAGAATAGATCCAAGAGGCCTAAGGTCGATATCCACAACTAATTCCCTAAGTTTTAGCCTTCTAGGTCTTAATTCATCATTCGATATAACCAAGAAGTTAGGTAGGTTCCAAATTAAATTTAACGAGACTCTTTTTTTTTCTTTTCTTCTATTTCTTCTCTTCCTTTCATTTTGTTCAAAATGACCTCTCCTTTCCTCTTTCCTCCTCTATTTGTTGTTTTCTTTTTTATGAAACCCTCCCATGCATTGATTTCACAATGTTTTGCACTTTAATACCCACCCATGCATAAGATTTGCAACATCCCCATTTGATAAACATAGTTTATCATCATTCTTATGCATTAAAACAAACCTGGCTAATAGGATTTTAACTCTGCAAATGAGTTTTTGGGCTACATTGAGGCATAACATAAGTTAGGCATGCATTGCATTATTTTGTTATTTTTAAGATGTTTATTTGAGTGTTAGGGTTAAACCAGATAAGTAGAACCCTAAAACTCTGACTCATGAAGAAAAATGGTGAACAAGAAGTTCAATTCAGCTGGAAATTAGCCAAATCTAGCTCCTAATAGCTGGATGCCAGCTTTCTTAGGCTAAGGCTAGCTCCATTTAGCTCCATTCAGCTCATCTTGGCTTGATGATAGCTCAAGCCAATTCATCCTAGAAAAACCTAGCTTAAGTCAGCTCAGATCCAAGTCAACTTGGTTGAGCCTATCTCATCTTAGCTGTAAACATTCCACTGGGAGCCCTAGCTAGCTCAACTAAGTTGACATGAGTTCATTCTAGCTCCAGCTCAGCCTAGCCTAGCTCCACCAAGCTCCCCTTAGCTCATAGGAGCACCAATCAACTCAACTTAGCTACTAGTTTTTAGCTGGCAAAGCTAGGTCAACAGAGAAGTCCTTAGCCAGCTTCCTCAAGCTCCAGATTAGTTGATACTAGCTCAACCTAGCTCAACCTACTCAACTTAGTAGCTAGCAAAGAACTAGCTATCTTAAGTAAAGTAGTTGAGCTCCAACAAGGACTTCTTCAGCAAATGACAGCTCCCACAAGCTTCAGGCAGCTCAAGGCTACTTCCTGAGCTCCTTTTGCCTAAACCCTAGCTCATCCCACCTCCTCCTTTACTCGACTACTAGCTAAGCTAACTTTGCTAGCCTACCTTAGCTAAACCCTAGCTCCTAATGTCCACCTCTTACCTAAAACCATAACCTAGCTCCACTTGAACTTAACTACTAGCTCGACCTAAAGGACACCTCCACTCCCTTCCCTTTTTGGAGCCAACCACCAACCGCACATCCGTTCACACCACCACCTCCAAAAGCCACCATAAAGGTGGCACCAAAACACCACTCCATACCCCTTTACCTTGGCACCATTCATAACTGCCCTTGATCCCACGACCACCACCACATGGAACCATCCTAGCCCTTCATAAAGCCTACACCACCTAACCCATCAAAACCCTCCTAAAGTTGGCACCAAAACACTTAGCCAAACCTCCACACATCCCTTAGGTTGGCGCCAACTCACCCTAGCCATCCATCTCCTAACCACCACCCTACGACCTAATCCTAGCCCTACAACACATCAACCTACCCTTATCTCTAATCTACATAGAGTTGGCACCAACTCTTCCACCCACCACAACGACCACCTCATGCATCATTCTACCTCCATGCCAACCCTCATCCACCATTCATCCACCAACTTCCAAATCGTAGCCATCCATAACGCCACCCTTCCCTTAACCGTAGTCCACACCATCCTGCATCCCCTCCACTCTATAGAAATCCCCATAACAACCACCATTTCCATCACATTTGGCAACATAATTTCTACCCATACATCCACCTCCATAGATGACCAAGAGAAAAAGAAGAAGATTAAGGGGACACTCTGTCCCCTTAGTGCCTTCCCCTCTTCTCTACTCTCTTATGCCCACACCAACCATGGGGCGAAGATAGGCAAGGGAGAAGACCTAGGGTACATGCCTACCATAGGAGGAGGATCTTGAGGGTGGTGCATGCCCATCGATGGAGGAAACTTTGAGGTGGATTCATCCACCTTTGGAGGAGCCTTGGCATGCCCTCCTTGGGCTTGCCAAGAAGAGGTTCACATCAACTTTTAGGAGCATTGTAAGAAAGGAGAAGAAGCAGATCTTTTCAAGCCAAGGAGCAACTACGCTTGGAGTAAGAAGAGCTTCATCTTCTTCACCGCCATCATCATCTAAAGGATTTTTTTTTATTTTGTTCTTTCAAATTCTTGTAGAAGTATTCCTCTACTTGTAAAAAGCAATTCCCTCTAGTAAAGAATTTTTGCCTTCTTTGAAATCTTGTAGCAATTTCCTTAAATTTTTTTACTTCATTTTTTTTGCATTTACGCTCCCTCCCTTTAATTACCCTGGGCCTTCATGTACCTAGGGTGAGCTTAGAGAGAGCCCATTTTGTGTCACATAGGCACTTGGTTCTTAGGTGTTTTCCTCTTTAGTTTCACAATTGCCCTTATTGTTTCAAAAACCCCAAACATCTTATATTAAAAAATACATAAAGAAAGGTGATTCCCATATTCATGCAAGAGATTTATAATTGCAAAAATTAGCATCTTAGATGACCCAAGATACTCCACTATCTAAGATTACAAATTTAAAAGCGATTGAGATTTGGTTTGTTACAATGACTTAAAAGCCCGCTTCTACAAATTAGGCCATTTTTCACATCACCTTTTGGCATCATTGCTAGGGAGGCACGACTTGCCTCAATTATTCTCTTGCTTGTTAAAGTGGATCTCATCCCTTGTCTCCTTTTCTCTTGTGTGTGTAGCTGTTGCTGGAAGAAAGCGGGATTTTTAGAAGCTTGAATTGCCTTATCATCCCGCAAAATTCCATGTTAGCACTTCTTGACATGTCACAGAATTCTTTAAAAACTACCAAAAATACATTAAATTTGGCTTTTAGGATCTTTAACATTAAATTTAGGTAGAGTGGTGCCCTTTAAAATTCATTGTTTGCTTGATTGCTTCATTAAAACACCGCTCTAATTCAGGTGTTGGTAATCTGATTTTCAGGTCCAGACCTTTGTTTGAACTTCAAAAATCAACTCCCGACACCACAAGCCTCCTAAAATAATGAAATTTCGTCCATTGATTCAAAGTTAGGAACATCTTTTCCCAATTTCAGAACAATCAGATTTGTATATAATCTTTAAAAATTCATGGACTATAGTGGGGTCATCTCCTCTAATCTTCCTATTTTACTACTGTCTGTGAATTTTAGGAATTTTTATAATCAATCAATTTTTGCGAAATTCAGCTTTCTGGAATTCTTGTGAAATTATACACATCACATTAAATCACAAAATACCCTCAGGTATCATTTTCGGACTTTGACATCAGCATAAAGAAAAATCTTTTAAAAATATCAAACAAATTCCTAAAATCATAAAAAAATATTTCTTTGAATCCTTCTTTGATTTTCCATATAGTAGAGGTTGTACTTGCTTTGTTTCGACCACTACATAAAAAGAAGCCTAAAATGAATTCATTGGCAGTAAAATTTTTGTCTTTGGATAAATTCAATTAGGGTTTCTTTTCAAATTTTTAGTCCCACAAACTAAAGGAATCTTATCTTCGCCAATACAACCTATTTTCCTTTTATTTGTGGAATTTCAAAGTTGTTTGAATACCTAAAAAGAAAACCATAAAATACACTTTTCTAAAGCATACCCTAAAAGCAGAAATACATTCAAGTATTTTGTGCCAACTTGATTGCTAATTGTAATCACTTTTCCATTGTTGCACACAATATAAAAAGTGAAATAGCAGGAAATTACCCCAATCAACTCCCTCCACATTCCCGTACACATTTAGACACTGATGTAGCCACAATTATTATGGGTAAAATGTCTATTCATTCATATTCCTAGGCTTAGATTTGCATTTCATGTTATAAATATTGCATAGAATGCATCATTCTGCATTTTGAGTAGTATATATTTTAGGTTAATTAGGTCCTTTTTATGGTCAGGATAGAAGAAGATTTATTTCAGGCCCTCGGTTGGACTATCGGACTATACGGATCTAATTAGGACAATGATCGGAGTCTGATGCCTCGGAAATCGTCTAAATTAGGGAGCCATAGCATCATAAGAAGTTCGAGGAAGATCAATGGTCAGGTGGGCAATGCGACATCCAAACAGGTTTCGGATGGAAAATCTGACCGTATGGATGGTTCTGGAGCAACAATTGTAGTCCGGTATCGCGGGAATCATCTCGATCTGAGGACCGTGGCATCCTTTACAAAAGAAGGAAAAATGGATGGCCTAGATTGCACCAGATGGAGCCATCCAGGCTGCCCAACATCGGCCAGCAGTAGCCACAGGTGCCTCGTCATCATCGTTGATCTTGCATCACAGTTGTTGGATCAAGATCCAATGGTTGGGATTTGTCCGCACCCTCAACGCCCATGCTCTCCTTGAGACTCAACCCTACCCTTGCCTCAACGATGAAGCTCTTGGCTTACACAGAGGGAACGCAGGCTTAAGACTCTCAGAGCCCCCAAAACAGCAATTGAAGTGGCCCCCAAATCAGCCAGCACATGCACGCTTACTCGCATGCAGCAGTAGTGCACAGCGGAGTGCCTGCACGCATAGTGCAACGCCAGCATGTGAGCGTCCGCATGCGATGTGCGGATCAACGGAGCATGAGCAGCCGTAGATCTTCAACGACATGGTCCTTTAGTTACCTTGCAGCTGTCACTAATGGCCCGTGTGCACCAGCAAACGAATTAAAGGCCAGATCTTTAGTGACTGCTGCAAGGATCTTTAGTGACCTTTATGAACGTCAGTAATGACCTAGATGCGAATTTGTTGTTCCTCCACTATAAAAGGACCTACCCACAACCATTCCAAACCATTTCTTCCTTTCTTCCTCTCACCACCTCTAAGTTTCTAGAGAGAGCTTGTCCCAAGCCCAGGATGCTCCTCTAGAGTAGAACCAAACTTTTCCCTGCATCTCGCCCCCCTTCGTGGAGTATCTCGTGGTCATCCTCTCACTGCCCTTTGAGAAGAAGATCCTCGCCGCAACACCATCCTACCGCATCCTCCATCCTCCGACTCCATCCCCATTCGTCCTACTTTTCACCACCTTCCTCTAGGCGACGTCAAAGTGAGTCATCCTCCTAGCGACCGTCGAGGGGGATTTCTCTCACATCATTCTATCCTTTTTTGCTTTTGTGGTGTAGATTTTCTGCTTTCATCATGTAAAAATCATTCGTTAATAAATAGATGATTGTTTCTCTCTCTTTCTCTCTCTTTTATATTGTTGCAAATAGATTAGCTAGAAGTCATTGAGCTGATCTCTTTCTTGATAAAAACTAAAAAAATTAGAAAAGATAAAAATGACCAAAAATAAATAAAAGAAAATCACAGATTTTCAAAACCAAATGTTCCCCTCCCCGTGTTCGACCCAGGACTCATGTTTTGAGTTTCGGTTATAAATTTTATCTGATAGACTCGTTTTGCGAGCTACGACGACGGGTCCTCCAAACCCCTAAATTAATTCGTGAAACACGCCACATCGGGCACCCAAGCCTAACTTAAAACAAGTAGCCACTTGGCCACTTAAGGACTACATCCACTTTAGTCATGATATGTAATATTTAAGGATCATTAAGTTCTCCAACTTCCTTTAGACAATGCGGCATCAAACTTAGAGGGAAGTCAAATGACAGGTGCGGGTTCACACATGCCCTTTTGATGAGAGCCTCATCATGAGCCCTAACTAGCTCATTTTGACCCAAGAAAGAGAATAAAAGCTCCTACATAACCTAGAGAAGGGCTTAATGGAAGGAATAAGTGTTCTGAGAAGAAAAAAAGAAATAAAGGTTAAAACTGTAATTTTACAATTGCAATACATAAGTGCGATTTCTTAGAGGCAGAACATAGGTCAAATGGTCGGAATAAGATAAAAAGTGGGTTACTTTAATCAGAAATGGGTTTAAGTGCAAACCAGGAATTAAATGACATCTTATAACCCTAAAACAGACCTGCTTAATTCAACAAGGTCCTGGTTAGGATAAAAATCAAGTAAGCCCTCTAAAATTCATGGAAAAATATCCCCTAGGGTTTTGAACATTCAATTTGGCCTGGAACCTAGTTTGACGTAGATTGGGGTCCTAGCTCATCAATTGACCAAATTTGGGTTTTTATGCAAAATATCCAATCAAACGTGATCAAACCTAAAATCCAACTTCACCATTGGATTCCTTAGGTCCAAATTAGGTTTGTGCCAAAATTTGGACCTAATGGCAGGTCATCCTAACCTACTTTTCAAATTAGTACACCCAATTACATTTTGACCCCTATCTTTTAAAAACTATTACACAAAACCATCTAGCTTCCTCGCCACTCTTACAAACAGGTCCCTCCGATATTAATGGGGAGGAATCCTTCTCCAACGGGGAAGGGAGTGGGAATACTCCCTGATCCCTCAGAGATCCCATCCCAGATTTGGAAGGGAGATTCTCTGAGGAATCCCCTTCCATCTGAGCCCAATCACAATCTTTGATTTCCATCCAATCTCTCATGTGAATGCACGAGAGATTTGGAATCCCAACTACCTTCAGTCTTCGATGAGACGTCGGTGGCAAAAGCCTTGCCCTCCACATACCAGAAGCTCAGCCAGCACTTATAAGAGGACCCCCGACCCTCTGCGAATCTCTCAGACTTGTTTTGGCTGCAGAATCCCCCAGATTTCATCTCCCCTTGATGGTTGACCTGGATAGGTTGTTAATATGATATTTTTATCGTTGAAATGTGTATAGTGGTTAACCTAATTCAGACCTAACCATCTCTTTACAAAAGAGGCAGGAAGGCGCTTGGCCGGCCGCTGCTGAGGAGCGCAGCGACCGGTTGCGGGCGCAGAGGCGGGCGACAGAGCGAGGAAGCGGACGCGGGGAAGGCCTGCAGGCGCGTGCAGAGGGGCTGGGGCGCCTGCAGACGCTCGCGGAAGCTGCGGGGGCCGCTGCCGCTGCTGATGCTGCTGCCGCCGCTTAGCTGCTGCTGCTGCTTCCGCTTAGCTGCTGCTGCTGCTTCCGCTTAGCTGCTGCTGCTGCTTCAAGCTTCAGACCTTGAAGAGGCAGCCATGGCGGGAAGGGCAGGAACGGAAAACAAATGAAAACAGAGAGCCACCACGCCCACCGGCTCTTTGAAGAGCTGGGCGGTGATGGTCTCACTGTGGTAGTGTGCACCACAGTGAGCTCCTGCCCGTCGGGTTTCTCCTCGGAGGAGGACCGACGTATGGAGGGGAGAGGGAGGAGAGGAAGGTGGCGGCCTGCTGGTGGTGATTCTTTCTTGCTGCAGCCAGCCCGCAGCTGCGTATTGCAGCAATGTTCCCCCCTGGCTTCGTCGCGAGGAAGAGCTGCTGCTTTATAGAGGAGGAGAGCATGGCGGGGAGGCATGGCAGCAGCAGGGAGAGGCGTTGGAGAGTGGCTGCTGCAGGGAGAGGCGCGGGAAGTTGCAGCAGCGGGAAGGACGGCAGGGAGAGGCAGCGGAGAAGAGGTTGCAGCAGCGGGAGATGGGAGGAATGGCAGCCGCAGGGAATGGCTTGGGCAGGGAGAGGGCGGGACTGCTGCATGCGGCTGCGGGAAGGCGCATGGCGGGGAGAGGTTGCGGAGAAGTTGCAGCCGCGGGAGAGAAAAAATAGAAATCAAGAGGAAATAAAAATAGAGAAGGGAATTTTTGCAAAGAGGCACTTGAGGAGAATGTAAATTATGAAGCCCTTTTATTCCAATCTTCCCTCCTCTTAATTAAATGCATGAATGCAAGTATTTTTACAGATGCGACTATAGGATTATAATATACATAGTTAATGCTAGAAAATAGCATAAGAAGGCGTCCCTATAGGCGTGTTTTGAGGTGCAAACATATACCCCCATGCCTATCTTTTGCTAGTCCCTAGCAAAACCGTATTTAGAAATGTTCTTAAGCTGAAGATTTTCTTCTGAGATGATATCGGTGTGTTTATTATCGGATATTGTGAGAACCAATTGTAAAGAAGACTACCAGTACTTTAAGTCTTACATGACAAAGATTATCTCTCAACTAACCAGGACTCTTGATATTTAAACCTTAAGTACGATTTCCAGGACCCAGGAGGTTTTTCCATACTCGAGAGCTCAAGAGGTTATGGTTTGTGCATAGTGAAGGATCAAGACTGACCAGATGAACCTTAAGACTCACTCCCAGGGTTTCACGAATTTTTAAGTACAGGTTGGTCCCAATTTCAGCTCGTGTTTTCGGATTGACCCTTAAGATGATTACGGAAAACTCAACTCCCATTTTTGAAAAACAAATTATACCGACATTTATGAGATATACTGATTCTTTTGCAACATCTTTTTTTTTTTTTTTTTTTTTTTTTTTTTTTGGGAGAGTTTCTTTTTGGTGGAAAGAGCCACTCCTAAACACAAGACTAAAACTTGGGATAAAAAGTCTACCTGCACGCACAGGTAAGGACTCCACCTTTCCTAATGAACACTAGGGTTGGATCTTATGTTCACCTGATCTTTCCTGATATGTGTAGTGTGAACCAAGTTTACTTAAGCTCTCAAGAAAAAGCAAACCAACGAATCCTGTACTGTGTCTCAGGTACAAGAAACGTTCTTAGTTAGGAGAGATTTTGATCTATTTCGTCAATGCTTTAAGTGAATTAAGCCGAGCCTGAGCGAATCAAGCTTCTGTGGCCTGGAAATTTTTCAAAACAGAGGTTGAATATCCATAAACACTTATTGTATTTTTGTTTCAGCTTTTAGATCATTACTAAACACCATTTATTACTATATATATATATATATATATACTTTTTTTTTTTTTTTTTTTTTTTTTTTTTTTTTGCATATTTATAAATAGGTGGTAATTGTCTGATACCATAAAATACCCGGATCCTATGGATGCCTATCCACCCCCCCATGCCAAACAATGCTATGTCCTCATATGCATGCAGGGAAAGGCAGAGGAAGATCGGGTAACAAGAGCTGAGGTTCAGGGTATAGATCAGGGTGGAAGGGTGGGTGGATGGTGGGTGGTGAAGAGAAAAGTGAAGTGATTGCGATAGAGGTGTGAAAAGTGATGGTGGATGGTGAGTGCTGTTAGGGTGCCTCCCAACAAGCGCTGAATTTAATGTCCCCAGCTGGACTCAGAATGAGGCAAAGAATTAGTTACCCTCCAGCAGGGCAACGGTTTCTCCAACGGGGGCAGGTTCATGAGTCAGATAGGGTTTCAAACGCTGCCCGTTGACCGTAAATTTACGCCCAGATTTGGGATCTTCGATTTCGACGGCCCCATTGGGGAATGGTCTTGAGACCAGAAAAGGACCAGTCCATTTGGACTTTAATTTCCCAGGAAAGAATTTGAGTCGGGCATTATAGAGCCAAACTTGCTGAGATGGCTCAAATTCCTTCCGCCGAACATGGCTGTCATGAAAAGCCTTAGTGCGCTGTTTAAAGGTTAGAGCAGAATCATAGGCTTCACGACGGAGCTCTTCCAGCTCTTGGAGTTGGAGTTTCCTTTCTCGTTCACACAAGTCTGGGTCGAGGTTACATTGGCGAACCGCCCAATAAGCGCGGTGCTCCAACTCCACAGGCAAATGACAAGGCTTCCCGTAAACGATTCTATATGGAGACATACCAAGGGGAGCCTTGAAGGCGGTCCGATACGCCCAAAGTGCGTCAGTCAGCTTGTCGGACCAATCCTTACGGTCAGGCCGAACCGTTTTCTGGAGAATCTGCTTGATTTGCCGGTTCGACACTTCCGCCTGGCCGTTCGTCTGAGGATGATACGGGGATGCGATACGATGGTGGACTCCGTATCTCCTCAGAAGTGCCCGAAAAGAAGCATGGGTAAAGTGGCTTCCTCCATCCGAGATAATGGCCCGAGGGATCCCAAAACGCGCAAAGATATGGTCTTTGACGAATCGGGTGGAGATAACATGGTCAGCACGGCGCGCGGGAATAGCCTCGATCCATTTTGAAACATAGTCGACGGCCACGAGGATGAATTCGAAGCCGTTGGATGGAGGGAAGGGACCCATGAAGTCAATTCCCCAGATGTCGAAGATTTCCGCAGCTAGGATGTGTTGCAAGGGCATCATGTCACGACGTGCCATTGACCCTAAAGACTGGCACCTAGTGCAATGTTTGGCATAAGCGTGCGCATCCTGGTGAAGGGAGGGCCAAAAGAAACCGCACTGCAACACCTTGGCTGCAGTTTTCCTCCCAGAGAAATGGCCTCCACAGGCCTGATCGTGGCAGAAGGATAGCACACTGGGGAACTCACTGTCAGGAATACAGCGACGGATGATTTGATCAGCACCTATCCGAAAAAGAAGTGGATTATCCCAGAAATAATACTTTGCTTCTGCCATGAGACGCTCACGCTGGTTTTTAGGCCAGCCACGTGGAAGAGATCCAGAAGCAAGGTAATTGGCAATGTCGGCATACCACGGTCCACTTGCCGCATTTATTGCCAATAGGTGCTCATCAGGAAAAACTTCATTGATTGGCAGAGTAAGTCCAATATGGTCAGGGTCCAGTCTGGAAAGGTGATCAGCCACAACATTCTGGGCTCCGACCTTATCACGAATCTCAATGTCAAATTCCTGGAGCAGAAGGATCCAACGAATCAGTCTAGGCTTGGCATCCTTCTTGTGCATGAGATGGCGAATGGCCGCGTGATCAGTTAAAACAATAATGTGAGAGCCCAGAAGGTAAGAACGGAATTTTTCCAGCCCAAAGACGACTGCCAGTAGTTCCTTTTCAGTGGTAGTATAATTACGCTGGGCCTCGTCCAACGTCTTACTGGCGTAGTATACCACGAAGGGGTGTCTATCGCGTCTTTGTCCCAGGATGGCTCCGACTGCAAGGTCTGAAGCGTCACACATAAGTTCAAAGTTGAGGGACCAATCAGGCGGCTGGAGAACAGGGGCCTTGGTGACAGCATTACGCAGTTGCGTGAATGCTTGTATACAGTCAGGGCCCATGTCGAAGGGCACGTCGGTTGATAGGAGATGAGTTAAGGGTCGAGAAATTTTGGAGAAGTCTTTGATGAATCTCCTATAGAAACCGACGTGTCCCAAGAAGGAGCGGATTTGTTTGACAGAACCAGGCACAGGTAAATCAGCAATGATATCGAGCTTAGCTCTGTCAACCTCGATACCCCTATCGGAGATGATATGTCCAAGAACAATTCCTTCGTGCACCATAAAATGACTTTTTTCCCAGGAAAGCACGAGGTTTACATCAATACATCTCCTAAGGATGCGAGTCAGGTTGGCAAGACATTCGTCGAAAGATGGTCCAAAGATTGAAAAGTCATCCATGAAGACCTCAAGAAAGTCACCCACCATGTCATGAAATATCGCCAGCATGCATCTCTGGAAAGTTGCTGGCGCGTTACAAAGTCCGAACGGCATCCTTCTAAAGGTGAAGGTGCCGAAAGGGCAGGTAAAAGTGGTTTTCTCTTGGTCTCGGGGGTCTATTGCCACCTGGTTATATCCTGAGAATCCATCCAGGAAGCAGAAAAATTTATTTCCCGCTAACCGCTCCAGGATTTGGTCAATAAATGGTAGCGGGAAGTGATCTTTCTTGGTTGCAGCATTGAGTTTCCTATAATCCACACACACTCTCCAAGATGTAGGAGTGCGTGTAGGGATGGATTCGCCCCTGTCATTGACACGGATGGTGAGTCCTGCCTTTTTGGGCACAACGTGAATCGGACTCACCCAGGGGCTATCGCTGATCGGGTAGATTATACCCGCATCCAGCCACTTAATGATTTCATTCTTAACGACCTCCCGCATGTTAGGGTTGAGACGTCGCTGCATCTCGCGAGAAGGTCGAGCCTCCTCCTCCGTATATATACGATGAGTGCAGTAGGAGGGACTAATACCAGATAAGTCTGATAAAGACCATCCAATAGCTGCCTTGTGTTCTAGGAGGACCTTAGTTAGTTTGCACTCCTGCTCCATGGTTAATTTTGAACTGATGATTACAGGGAGCGTTTCATTTGGTCCCAGGAAAACATACTTGAGTGTATTAGGCAGCACTTTTAGCTCGGGAGTGGATGGGGAAGGATCTGGCATTTCTTGGGACGAGAGTGTCCCAGACGGGTAGGAGAACAAGTTAGGAGGAAGAAACTGGCCTTCAGATTGGCCAAGAAGAGGGGCTTCTTGGATAGATGGATCCAAAAATGAATAGCCCCAGTGAGAAGTATATGGGCTCAAGGTCCCAGTGTGGATTTGTAAATCCGCCTGATTTGGCGGGGAAGAAAGGGCAATTCGGTCTTCATGAGTGTGGACTGACAGTGAGTAGCCCGGATATGACTCAGACCACGAGGTATGGGAAGCGGAGAAAACCTCGTCAGAAGTCTGGCCAGGAGAAGGTACTGGACAAGGGAGGGATTGGGGAACGTCACAGTATGCGTTGGTCAGGCAGTTATCAGTGTTTATAGGTAATCCGCAACAGTCCGAATAGGTCCCAATTAGTCCGATACACGCGCTGACGGCCATGTCCTCGTCAGACGTGTCATCCTCAATGCAATCGCAATCAAAGTTCTTGGCTGCCTTGAATATGTTAAGCTTGAGCTTCTCAGATCCAACGGCAATCTCAATACAGCCCGACTCGCAGTCGATGTGGGCGCGGGCTGTGGCCAAGAAAGGTCGACCGAGGATGATCGGACAATCAGAAAGTGAACTAGGAACTTCCATATCTAAAACAAGAAAGTCAACAGGAAAACAGAGACTGTTGACCCTAACCACCACGTCTTCCACCACACCCTTCGGGATTTTGACAGAACGATCTGCCAACTGTAACGTGACAGGGGTGGGTTTCAGATTTCCCAAGGAAAATTTTTTGAGCATGATGGTCGGTATGAGATTGATGGAAGATCCTAGATCAAGCAAGGCACGGTTAAAACTGCAGCCTTGGATGCTACAGGAAATCAGTGGTGTGCCCGGATCTTTCTGCTTCGGTGGTAAGTTTGATAGTATAGCACAACTCGCATGAGGCGAGAGAACCACCGGATTCTTAGTCTTCTTTGACTGTCGCCTGGGTGTTGTGTAGTCTTTGAAAAATCGAGCGACAGTAGGTATGTGGTCGATTGCCTCGAGCAGGGGTACCTTGATTTCTACATCCCTGAACAAATTACGTAGGTTGTCAAAGGCCTGCGTATTTTTCTTTTTGCCTTTTGGCTCCCTTAGTAGAGCCTCAGGGAATGGGACTGATTCTGGCACAAGTTTTGGTGCATCATCCTCTCGCGAATGCGGTATGCATTCCGAATGAGAGGGCGAAGAAGAAGATGGGCCAGGATCAGGTCGAGGCGGATCGACGGTCTGCTTACCGATCCTCGTAGTGATAGCATTGGACGATGCGGGTCCAGTGGGATCATACGGTGGAGGAGGGTTTGCAATGGGGATATAAGAGTGTGGTGCTGCAGCAGGATTAGCCTGAAATCCCGGTGGAATGTTCGGAGCTTGCAGAACTTGATTAACCTGTCCCTGAGAAGGTCGTACCTGTGGTTGAGAACCACGGGGCACGAAATTTCGCGGGTTTGGAACAGGTTGGGCGGGAAGAGTGCCCTGAGATCGAGTCGCCATGCGTAGTTGACTGATCTCGGCATTCTGCTGCGCCAATTGGTGCTGAAGAGAGGTCATGTTCTCTTCATGGCGCTTTGACATTTCCGTCATCATTCGCATCAATTTGTCAAGAGGGCTTGATGCGTGTTCAGTTTGTGGTACGCAAGGGCCTGATGGCGGATTTGCCATAGGATTAAACTGGACCCTTGGGATGACGGGTGCGGACGGTCGCATTGGTCCACCCGCGGGGTTTTGGCGCTGCGGGTTGTTGGACCATGCAAAGTTCGGGTGATTACACCACCCTGGGTTATAAGTGGCAGAGAACGGGTTGTTCCCCAGGGCGCAAGCATCTTCTATGCCAGAAGACGCGTCCGCATGTAGATATGCGTCAGAGCACACGGAGGCTTGGTCCTCCGTGTCGAAATACTGGCTCGCAGAAGCCAGTTCCACATGACTTACCGAGTCGCTTGGCGCGACACTTGGTAAGGAAGGTCTAACGGGGTTTCTCGGGATAAGCCTGGTATTAGAAGAACTTGGATTGTGACGAAGTGGTGAAGAGGTGGTGTTTGCCATAGATCGGGCGGGGTTGGCCAGAAGCTCGTCCAGCTTCTTGTGCACGACGGAGACTTCATCCAGTTTTTGTGCAATAAGGCTTAGATCAGTGGATGAATGGGAGGGTCCCGTGTCAACTTCGTGGACATTTCGGGGCTGGCTGGTACGATTAAAGGCGACAATGGAAGCATTGTTCATCGAGTTTTCACTCATATTTTCAAACAGCTCGAATGCTCCATTCTCGTCTTTATTCATAAAGTTCCCTCCGCAGGAAGCGTCTGCAATCTGCTTCAAAGTCTCATTTAGCCCATAGTAGAAAATCTGGGCTATATGCCACTTAGGCAGACCGTGATGCGGACACTTCCTGAGGAGGTCGTTATACCTCTCCCATGCCTCATGAAATTGTTCGCCGTTTTGTTGCGTAAATGAAGTGATAGCACGGCGAAGCGCATTGGTTCGCCCGATTGGGAAGAACTTCTTGAGAAATGCTGTTCGCATCTCTTCCCAAGAGTGGATGGTTCTCCCAAGGGTGCGTAACCATTGCGACGCTTTATCCCGTAATGAAAACGGGAACATCTTCATGAGGACTATAGATAACCCGACATTTCTTGGTTTAACGGTTTCAGCAAGTCGGGTTAGGTCTTCCAAGTGGAGAAATGGGTCTTCACTTGCAAGACCATGAAAGTGAAAATTGATTAGGCCAATTATGTTTGGTTTTAATTCAAAGTCGTCCCCGCCCATGGGAACCCGAATTTGTCCTATGGTCTCTGTAGCAGCGGGATTCTGATAAAAGCTAAGAGACCTAGGCTCCTCCCGTTCGGGAGGGTTCTGCATTTCCTCCAATGTTTCCCGAATGGCTTCGATTTGCTCATTATACATTTCCATTTGGGCTTGGAGGCGGGTTATGGGTTCTAAGGCTCCACCACCTGGTGGATTCTGAGGGCGGTTTCCTCCCTCGGGATTTGGGGGTGGGCGTGCAGCCATGTTTGTGGAGGAGGAGGACGATTCGACTTGTTTTCTAGATTTATCAGTCAATTCAAATAGTTCAGGGTTTTGTGACCTCCTCCCAAACATGCACTACCGCAGGAAGAATTGGGGAGATGAGAAGGGAAAAGGGATGAGAGAAATGACGCCGCAAAGGTACACTTGATTACAAATCAATACAGTCAAGTTCCTAACCTCTACAGTGTGCCCTTAGACCTAAAGATCTAAGTTACCTACTATCACGAACTACGGAACCGAATGCGAGCACCGCGGAACCACCGGGCCAGATTGAAAGGCCGTTTGCCCCAGTCTTAGACACCCGATAGCACGCGGGAACTCTCACCAGCACGTAGTCGCTACACACAGGTAGTTAGACCTCCAATCCTTAGTAAGGGTCAAGTTACTACCAGTTTTAATTAGAGGCTTAGGGTCAAGTGCTTTTGGAATGTGAAGGGCGTTGTTTACGGGTAATGCCCAAGTGATTGATTTTAAGAGTGTGTAAGAACAAGCATGCAACGGGGAAATCTCCCCGAATTGAAGTTTTTATTGGCGAATGGTTTTTTTAGTTCAGCCTTAAGTAGTATGAATTTTAGGGTTTTGCTGAATTACCAATTCAACCAATCTCCGGGTTTTATGCAAAAATACAGGTTTTCCTTCTAAAACCCAAGAAACCCTTCTTCAATTATCAGTTAGTTAATGCATGCTAAAATGCAATGGGCTACCCTAAATGGAGATTTCTATGTGTGGATGTGCGAATCAATTTTATACCAATGTGAAAGGGAGCCAAAGCACTTCAATTCAAGTGCTCCCAATCACCAGAAAAGATATCCACACACAAGGCTTCAACCAACAGATAAAGAAACTAAAACTGTTGGGGTTGAAGTATTCAGGATCGAATCACAGGCAAGTTTGAAAAGTCGTGGTGGGGTTGGAATCAACTCAATTCCAAATCTCCCCACCAAAAATGTGATCCTGAATTAAAGATAATTGAGGCAAAAGAGGGATACAAGCAATCTTTTTCTTTGCCTCAAAGAATACTTCCCATGGCGAAAAATCTAAGAATCAAGATTCTAGAATTTTCGCTATGCGAAGTAAGGCGGGAAATCCCGGGGCAGTGGGAGTGAAGACAACCAATCAATCAAGTGAATTTTAATCCACTTGCCCTCAAGAAATCCCAAGAAGTTTTTCTAATTTTTTAGTTTTTAAATTTTTTTTTATTTTTGTGGTGGCAAGTTAACACTAATTTGATGAGAAAAGAAAACCTACTTGTTCGGCAACGTGTGCGAAGCTCCAATGCGATGTCGGCGTCTTCACGCTCTCGTTCCCGCCTTGGATCTGCTCACGTCCTCGACTTCGTTAGCCTTCTTCTCCTTCCACCAGGTTCACCTGCACACCAAAAACAATAATACCCGTGAAGAGAGAAGAGACAAATTTAAAGGAATTGGATAGAAACTTACTCGAAAGCGCACCTCCCCGGCAGCGGCGCCAGAAAAGCTATGATGGTCGACCTGGATAGGTTGTTAATATGATATTTTTATCGTTGAAATGTGTATAGTGGTTAACCTAATTCAGACCTAACCATCTCTTTACAAAATTTTTAACCTGGCCTAATTGATTTTATCTTGTCACTTTTAAGCCCAGGGTCGAACTCAGGGAAGTGGGGTTCAAGTCGAGTTTCTACGTTTTCCTTAAAACGCGTCTCTTCCGTTCGTTTATTCTGTTTTTGGTATTTTTCTTATTTAGGTTTTTTTTTCTGGTAATCCTTGTTCTTGAGGCACACCCTCAAAATTGTGTCCTTGGCTTTTAGCCAAAACAGAGTTTCAAAACACGTCTTGCTACTTGCAAGATGGGGTACCTGCAAATCAAAGATTATCTTTTCACTTTTATACCTTTTTTTTTTAATCTTTTTACTAAGGAAGCTATCAGATAGAAAGTAAATATAGTAGCTATAGATATATATTTATATGTAGTATATATATAAAGGGGTGGGGGTGGAGGTGACGATGGAGTGTAGCACTATGTCGAGTCAGCCGACGTCTAGAGAGACGCAACCAACACGACTAGGTGCCGCGTGGAGTGTGGATGGAGGATGGATGATGTATGGGACCACGCTTTTTGTACACGCTGTATCGCAGAATATCAGCAACTGGTGCAAATATTCCCGCGATACAGCGTATAGTAAATAACGTGAAAATATATGTACATATGTATGTATATAAATGTATAAGTATATATGTATAGATATATATAGATAGATATATATATATATAGGTGTATATATATATATATATATATATATATGTATATATGTATATAGCTATGTATATATGTATATAAGTATATATATATAATACTATATAGATATATATATATATATGTATATAGGTATATATGTACCTAGATATATATGTATATATATATATGTGTATATGTATAAGTATATAGATATGTATATATATATATATGTATATGAGTATGTGTATATATATATATATATATATTATATATGTATATGTATATATATATTATATTATATGTATGTATACATAACTATATAGATATACTATGTATATATAAGTATATATATATAGATATATGTATATGTATATATATATATATATATATATATATATGTATGTATATAAGTTACTATTAGTGTGTGAGTGTGTGTGTCGGTGAATGGGTGTGTGTGTGTTGCTGTAAGTGAAAAAAAAAGAAAGAGAGAGAGAGAGAGAGATCGGCAGAGGGAGAGAATGCAGGAGAGAGCTGGCAGGAGAGGAGAGAACGGAGGCAGCCGCACTGCAGGAGGCGAGGGAGCACGTTTCAAGTCGTCTGCAGTCGAAGGCCGTCGTCTGATGGTCGTGGGCGCGTATTCGCGCAGAGGAGATGAGTCTGCGTCAACCTGCTGCGAGCGCGGAGGCTCGCGACAGCGCGCCCGGAGAAGGAGGCGGGGAGTCTGCAGGCACGCGCGGGCGCTTGCAGAGGTTGGTAGGGAGGCAGGAAGGCGCTTGGCCGGCCGCTGCTGAGGAGCGCAGCGACCGGTTGCGGGCGCAGAGGCGGGCGACAGAGCGAGGAAGCGGACGCGGGGAAGGCCTGCAGGCGCGCGCGGGCGCTTGCAGAGGTTGGTAGGGAGGCAGGAAGGCGCTTGGCCGGCCGCTGCTGAGGAGCGCAGCGACCGGTTGCGGGCGCAGAGGCGGGCGACAGAGCGAGGAAGCGGACGCGGGGAAGGCCTGCAGGCGCGTGCAGAGGGGCTGGGGCGCCTGCAGACGCTCGCGGAAGCTGCGGGGGCCGCTGCCGCTGCTGATGCTGCTGCCGCCGCTTAGCTGCTGCTGCTGCTTCCGCTTAGCTGCTGCTGCTGCTTCCGCTTAGCTGCTGCTGCTGCTGCTGCTGCTGCTTCAAGCTTCAGACCTTGAAGAGGCAGCCATGGCGGGAAGGGCAGGAACGGAAAACAAATGAAAACAGAGAGCCACCACGCCCACCGGCTCTTTGAAGAGCTGGGCGGTGATGGTCTCACTGTGGTAGTGTGCACCACAGTGAGCTCCTGCCCGTCGGGTTTCTCCTCGGAGGAGGACCGACGTATGGAGGGGAGAGGGAGGAGAGGAAGGTGGCGGCCTGCTGGTGGTGATTCTTTCTTGCTGCAGCCAGCCCGCAGCTGCGTATTGCAGCAATGTTCCCCCCTGGCTTCGTCGCGAGGAAGAGCTGCTGCTTTATAGAGGAGGAGAGCATGGCGGGGAGGCATGGCAGCAGCAGGGAGAGGCGTTGGAGAGTGGCTGCTGCAGGGAGAGGCGCGGGAAGTTGCAGCAGCGGGAAGGACGGCAGGGAGAGGCAGCGGAGAAGAGGTTGCAGCAGCGGGAGATGGGAGGAATGGCAGCCGCAGGGAATGGCTTGGGCAGGGAGAGGGCGGGACTGCTGCATGCGGCTGCGGGAAGGCGCATGGCGGGGAGAGGTTGCGGAGAAGTTGCAGCCGCGGGAGAGAAAAAATAGAAATCAAGAGGAAATAAAAATAGAGAAGGGAATTTTTGCGAAGAGGCACTTGAGGAGAATGTAAATTATGAAGCCCTTTTATTCCAATCTTCCCTCCTCTTAATTAAATGCATGAATGCAAGTATTTTTACAGATGCAACTATAGGATTATAATATACATAGTTAATGCTAGAAAATAGCATAAGAAGGCGTCCCTATAGGCGTGTTTTGAGGTGCAAACACCCCTCTCTCCAGCCAAGTAGCCTGCAAGCTCGGGCGATTCTTCCTCCTCTCTCTCATCACTCTACTGCCATACTAGTAGTAGGGCTCACTCTGCATCGTCCTCCCGCATCGCGCCGCACCAATGCACGCCTTCCTATCCTCCTTGTCACCGTTATCTCCCTCAGGGCCATCTTCTCCGACGACAGCACAAACGAGCCGTCTATCTCCTCTACCCCCCTTTGCTCCCAATAATCCAGATAAGCTCCCCATCTTCCAATCTTTCATTTTCCACTATCTATTTCACACAACACCCCTCGACCGCCACTGTACGCTCATCTCTTCCCCATCTACGGCCACCCTCCGACGAGATGCTTCTGCCACTCCACAACCCTCCATGTCTCGCCACCCACCACACAGCCTTTGCCACACTCCACTGAACACCGTCCACCCATCCACAGGATGCCACATGCACTCCACGCTTCCCTCAACCTAACCCATACATCCAGCCACAGAGCGACCTAGGAACGCACAGCTAGGTCACCCTGCATCCTACCACCTACCGCCTCACCTTCGTCGTGACACGGCGAAGGTCCTCATGTGTTCTGATAGAGCTGCAAGCTTCTTTTTGTGCCGTAAAGGGTCTGAGCTCCAGCCGCCATTAGCGACGGCTCGAGGAGGTTGAGAGCTCGCTCCAGGCTAAAGTGCTTTGGAGTTCCAGGTCTAGTCGGTGCGGGGAGGTCTCGAGCAATCAGCTGTTCTAGCAAGTGGCGCTGCAAGGCTGGTAGCTGCTGCAATTGGAGAAACAATCTCCTGTAGGTGCACTAGCAAAAGCGGTGGAACATTAGTCCCACCACGGTAAGCAGTGACCTCTTTGAGTACTTTAAATTGATTTGGTGATATGGTCAGGTTGTCTCCAACTCACAGAGGTGAGGTCCCTCCTCACCTATGCACGCCACATCCGTGAACTAGCCCGCAGACCTGGTAACCCAACCCGATTATCCTCCTATGCACTCCTCGAGCACCACACCCATGCAGGTGCCGCTGGACTCGGGCGTGCGACCTGACCCGATAACCTAGCTCTGGGAGAGCGTACCAAAGAGAGATTCAGAGAGAGAGAGATGCACAGGAAGGGTAGGGGAATAGGTTTTGTTGCATGGTGCTTGTGTAGGAAGAGGATGCTAAGGAAGAAGCAGCAAGAGAAGGAAGCAGGGACTTAGCCGCTGCAAGCGAGGAAGAAGAAGAAGAACACCCTATAGTAGAGGTGCGGCAGACCAAGAGAAAGAAGAAGAGAGAGATAAAGGGGCAAACAAAGAGGAGAAGCAAGAAAGCAGAGGAAGAAGAGGAAGAAAAAGAAGGCAACCTAAGAAGAGGAAAAGGCAGGACTTAGTCACAAGAAGAGAATCAAGAATAGAAGGAAAAAGAAGAGGAGCAAAAGTAGCTAAGGAAGAAAAAGAAAAGGAGCAACCATAGTTGCAGCAGAACAAATCACCAACAGATGAAAAGAATCTAAGAGATAACTTTAAGACGTCTGATGCAATATTAAACGTCCATTCTTTTTAGCATTTTCTTTCCATAACATTATCCTATCACTTCTACTAAACTAGTCATTTCTTTTTATTAAAAAGTTGTGTTCTCAAGTTTTGGAATACTCAAATTGCTCCCTGTATTCTACCTCGGATACTTTGATTTTCGAGTTATAAATTTTTATTTGTTTTCGCGGAAAGTTCATCTATATTGCAACGATATATTTGTTAATACACGATCTAGCCGAGTGAACATTTTGGCGCCATTGCCGGGGAGCAACAGGCACTTCGGAAGCTTTTGATCATAACTTCTGATCCAATACAGATTTAATTCCTCTCCTTTGTTGTGCTTGTCTCAGGGAAAGCAGAGAAAAGAAGAGAAGCTGCACAACGGCTACACCAAAGAACAGGTAACTTTCTTTAGCCCTCTCGCTTAACCCTCTCAAAGTCTGAAAAGGAACAAAGAGGAATCAACCTAGGGCTACCTATTTCATACCTGGTAATTCATCAAAGTTGCCTGATTTTCATTTCAACACATCTTGAACTGCACATCAAACTAAGGTAACTAGGGCTGAAACTTTCTTGATTGAGCCCTAGATACCAATTTTTGAAGCAACTAAATTGGACCTACTAGAGCCAACCTAAGGATTGCAAAGCTAGGATTTTTAGAGACACATCTTCTCTTAAACAAAGAAAAAAGTTTTTTCAAAAGAGGTGTGCCTAAACCATGTTTGAAAACACCTACACAAGAGAAACCCTAAACAAATCAAGCTTTTAAATCCATTTGAACCCTAAAAGAGAGGACCCAAAAGCTCTCAAAGGAACAAGAGGTGAAGTTGATCCTTTGGGTCAACCAACTTTAAAATTAGGTCACTTTTGCACTCAAAAGACCTAAAAGTTCAAGTGGAACCCTAAGCACCTTGATCTTAAAGTAAAAAGGGTAGACTTAAGAGGTCAAGGTCCCCATTCTGGTCTACCTGGAATCTCAGTGATAAGAGAGGTCGGGTGAGGGAAACCCTGTAACTCATGGGGACGCTCTACCGTGTAGGGGTCTTTGTGGGACTCTCCCTCTCTAGCTGCCCTAGTAATTCTCAAGTGTACAACCTTTCTGACTAAGGGATATCATCTGCCCCGAACCTCTATAGTCACCCAACAATTTCTTGGTTCTCGATTGGATCCAGTACCTTCTAATCTCATCACATCCTTTGGTGCATGTTCGGTAGGAGGTCCTTAAGACCAACCTTAAGACGTCCTTTATGAATTCACTCTCACCGAGGCCAAGTCTCGATGCCCTTGTTTGTGCAGCAATCTCACCACATAAATCTTTCATCCAATTCAGAACCAAGTTCTCCTTCCATCATGGCACAACCCATTGAAGAAGAGAACAACCTTGGGCACCATCTTCAATGCCTGAATGATCTCTTCCAAAACTTTGTAAACCTATTGCAGTGACCAATGATGCGAGATCACTATAATCCCGTTGCGGTGGCGATCGAGCCTCGAGTCCGAATCCCGATTGGAGGTCCTAATTCCGAACTTAAGCCCAATATGATTCTTGCCAAACCAAAGTTTCATGGGCTTAACTCCGAGGATCCATTCCAACACATTAAACAACTCAAGCATATGGCCCAGACCTTCCGGTTAGATCCACAAAATCGGGATATCCTACTCATGAAAATGTTTTCTTTCTCTCTCTTGGACAAGGCTGCCTATTGGTATCAAACTTAGACCCATCCGAGCAACACATGGGAGGAACTTCAGTCTGAATTCTTGAAAAAGTTCTTCCCCGTTGGCCAGACGAATGCCTTGTGCCACCAGATCACCCATTTCACTCAACAAACGTGAGAACCTCTTCACGAAGCATGCGACCGATTATTAGATCTCATGCAAAAGTGCCCCCATCACAGAGCTCCTAAGTGGGAACAAGTCCAGTATTTTTACCAGGGACTCCGTGAAGACATTTGATTATTCGTTAATGCAACGTGTGGAGGAAACATCATGGGTCAACATGAGAACACGGTGTGGGAGATTCCCGAAAACATGTACGAGAACTCCATTAATAATGACTCCATGGGCTTATTCGACAGGACGAATGACCGCACATCGGCGAATTTCAGAGGGGCACATGAGACACAGGACCTGTCCACATCCGTCAACTTGGAACTGATGGTCGGCCGGTTGGACAAGGTTTTGACACGGATTTTATGCAATTTGTAAAATACGTTGTTGTAACACGCAAAATCGATCAACTCTTAAATTTATAAACCTAGATAGTGGGGTATCTAGGGTCATCCAAGGAGGCAATATGCTTGCAAAATTAATTCTCCTGCTTGGAATATAAATCTCAACTTTCTTTTTGGTCTTTTTCAATATATCATTTTTATGCTTTTGAAATTAATGCAACATGCAAAATTGTGGTGGGAAAATGACTTACACTTCAACTCAATATACTAATAAAGTGGCAAGTAGAGCCTCTCCTGAAGCGCACTCTAGGCAAGTGGAGGCCTAGAATAATTAGGGAGAGGGAGTGAAGAATGCTAAAAACAAAGCAATTAAAAATGCAACTAAAGAAATTGCAAAGAAGGCAACTAGATTAATGAAAAAGTGTTTTACAAAAAAGCCTAGTAGATGGATGCTTCTACTACTAGAAAAATTGCACTAAATAAAAGAAAACACAAATCCTCTAAATAGATGGTGAAGAAGAGGGCTTCTTGCTCCAAGCTTGGTTGCTCCCAAGCTTGAAAAGAGCCCTCCAACTGCTTCCTTGCTATGCTCCGCGAAGGTGATGTCCTCCAAAGCAAGCCCTAAGGGGGCATGCCCTAAGCTTCTCTCCAATGGTGGATGTCCACCCTAGGTCCTTATCATTTGCCTGGTCATTCTCCTTGAAGTAGAGAAGTCCTCCTCCTTGGTGTGGCCCAAGTTGAAGAGAGTGGGGAGAAGAAGGCACCGAAAGGGCTGGTGATGTGCCCCTTTAATCTTCTTCGCTACTCCTTTTCCGTAGATGTAGGTTGGTATAGGTAGAAAAATGTACTAATGGAGGATGGGAATTATGTGGTGGTAGGGTAGGGTATTTATAGGATGGGAAGGTGGGTGGTTATGATGTTTTTTTGGAGGGAAATGAAGGGGTGATTGGATATTTTTGGAGGGAAAAATGGGAGGGAAATGAAGAGGTACCTTGGTTTTCCCACCACAAATTCCTTCTAGAATGCAATTTTTGAGGGAAAAAATGGAGGGTAGAGATGGCTTTTGAAGGTGGATGTAGGGTGGTGATGGAAGGGATAGTTGGCACCAAAATAAAGTAGCTTTTTGCCAGAGCTTAGGTAATAGGGTAGTAGGTTTTGGTGCCATGGAGGTGGACTGGCTAAGTTAAGCAGCTTAGCTAGCATTGCTAGTAGGGAGTAGAGTTGGAGGCATTTGGAGCTAGGGTTTTCAGGGAGAAGAGCTGGAGGTAGTCATCTTGAGCTGCACTAGAGCTGGTGGTTGCTGAAGAGAGCTACGAGGAGCTACCTTAGCTGGCTTGGCTTTCTAGTCCTTTGCTAGCTACTAAGCCAAGGTAAAGCAAGCAAGCTTCTTCTAAAAGGAGCTGAGGTGAGCTGGGTGTAATGCTCCCGGGGAGGATCAAGCTAGGTGAGGTTGCTAAGGTAGCTTAGCTCAACTAGGTTGAGCTAAGACGAGTCCTCGAGAGCTGGACTTGAGCATCCTAAGCTGGAATGAAGTCATCTTTAGTTGGCTGGAGTTGAGTAGAGCTAGATGTAGCTAGACCTGTGCTGGGGTGAACTCCAGTCAACACAGCTGAGCTAGCTAGAGCTCCCTGTGGACTAATGGGAGTGGAGATGAGCTAAACTCAGCTAAGTTGAGCGGGATCTGAGCTGACCTGTGCTAGGGTGAGCTAAGATGAACTCTCTTGAGCTACCATTCAGCTGAGATGAGCTGAATGGAGCTAAGATGAGCTAACCCTAGTTTCAGTGAGCTAGAATCTAGCTATGGTGAGCTAGATCAAGCTGAGTTCCAGTTAGTCTGAGCTTCTTCTTCACCAGTTGCCTTCCTGAGTGCTAGGGTTTTGGAGTTCTTACAATCTGCATATCCCTAACCCTCACAAAAACACATTAAAAAGATAATAAAAAGTGCAATGCATGCCTAACCTAATTGATGACTAAATGCAGCCCAAAAACCCATTTGCGGAGCAAAATCCTAAGAGCTAAGTTTGTTTTAATGCATAAAAATGATGATAAACTGGCATTTATCACATCCCCATGCTTATCTTTTGCTTGTCTCTTAGCAAAACTTAAATTTTTACAAAACGAAATTTTTGGGAAATCTAATTTTTTTCTACTTTTGACGAGAAATAGATTAAGGGACCTTGGTTGATCTAAACACAAGGGGTACATGATTTGTTAAAGATAAACATCAAGATTTATTTTGGATCCAACCATTAGATGAAACGGGATCAATATGTCCTCCAGAAACTTCACAAATTAACTCCTTATTAATTCAGATGACTTGAAATTTTTGTTTTTAGGTTTTTTCTGGCTCATGAATCTGATTTACAACTTGCAAAAATCCTTTAAAGCCTTGTGTCTGTGCTTGTGAAAAGGTAACATTTATAGGGGCATGTTAATTTATTTATTTATTCTTTTTTTTTCTCCCCCATGCTTATTATCAGCTTAGTCTTACAACAGATGTGTCGGGATCATCATTCCCGTTACCAATCCTTGAGGGGGCTCTGGCACCAGTACTTCAGGATAGCACTGTCCATGACACAACCCATCAGCTAACAACCCCAAAACACAATGCGGTGTAAAGGGGCACTACAAGCAAACTCAAGCTCTTGCTCCGACACTATAGGTAGAGCACCGTCCAAGAGACTTGAGCTACTAAAATGTGCTTTAATGCCCAGTCTAAAGATATAAAATATAGATATGGAGCAGCACCGAGGTGGTCACATGTTGACATCGCATCCTCAAAGGAGGCATTTTCCTCCTTCTCGATGGTGGGAACTCAAACCAATGATCTGTTTCAGACTTTTACTAAGTCCAAACACAGGAGTTTTTCAAATTTTTAATTATTTTTAAGTGTTGGCTTGTGTGTGAAAATTGACACAAGAAGTTTCTCAAGACATACAAGTTTTTCAATCAGAAACTAAGCCAAATACTTTCCACACTACAAAATCGGATCAAGTCACCTGAACTATGATGAGTTCAGGTGGAATTTTTAGAGAAGGATATCTGATCTAGTCTAAAATAGACTCTGAAATTCGAATGATCAGATCCACATCCTCTTCCCTAGTTTGTTAAAGATTAAATCTCGTAGTACCAAAAGTGAATTTTTCGACCTTAGTCCTGATTTCAAAATTTTTCCTCAAAAAGTTCTCAACATTTTTTTCTTTTGGGTATGCAAGCAGGAAAATAAAATAACTAAAGAAAAATGCATGTTTTTAGGTTTTGAAAATCCTAAATTGATCGTCAAATTTTAAAAACACCCCCCACATGCTGAAGATATGTCATGTCCTCAAGCATTAGGAGGGAAAAGGGATCACCTGAGTGAAGAACGGTCAGGTTTAGGATGATCAAAACCTGGAAAAAGAAGAAGAAAAAGGGAAAACAGGAAAAGAAATGATGGGTTACCTCCCATCCAATGCCATCTTTTACGTCATTCAGCCGGGCGTAGTGTGCACGGAAGATGGAAAATCATGTAAAAAGTTGGACACTTGAATGTCTTTACTAAAAGTGTCTTCCTTAGGATCCCTAAGAAGATGAGTGGTAGAGATAAAGGGATTAAAATAAAATAGAGAAATGGAAAAAGGACCCCGGTCTGGCCATGGTTTGAATTGATGATGAAAGCCAAACTCAGGTGGATCAGGTGGTAGCTCCAATAGAAAAGGGAGGGAAAAGGAGTTAGTGAGATGCAGGATGGGTGAAGTTATTGTGGATATTTTTGGTGAAAAATCAGGAAGATGAAAAGGGGGAAAGTCAAACCCTAGTTGATCTGGAAAGTCTTGGACCACATATTATCCTTAGAATAAGAATCAATAAAATCTTAATCAATAGTGGTCAAAGATGAATGAGATTGGATCAACATAGGCTTCTCAAATACCGCTTCCATTTTATTATCAGTGTCCTCAAAAATTCTGTGATCAATGGACCTCTTGGAAGCTTGAAATAAATCTAATGAGAAGGTCTGGTTACTGCAACTTATATTCATTTTCCTAGAATGAGAATTGATATTAGCTATTGCCATAGTCAGAAAAGGTCTTCCAATGATGGCTTTAACGAGAGCCTTAGGTACCTCTAAGTCAAGGACCAGAAAATTTATCGAAAATAGATAATTCTGGACCTTGATGATACTATCCTCAACAACTCCCCACGGTTGAATGGTAGACCGGTCTTCCAATTGAAATTGAACCTTAGTAGGTGTTAAATCACTGAATCGAAATTCCTTAAATAAGACCAGGGGGATGAGATTACTAAAGGTACCTAAGTTGAGAGGGGCGCGAAAGAAAATGGTGACAGTTATGATAACTGAGATGAGTGATGTGCCCTGGTCCTTTTTTGTGGAAGGCAGCGTGCTCTGAAAAACTGAGCTGGCTATCTTTGAAAGGACCAACCTTTCTAGATTCTGATCATGCCCTTTTGAAGTAAACTTTTTAGAGGCATGGGGAGAATCTCAGAAGGAAATATTCCTCTCGACTTGCTCAAATAAGTCTGAAGGATTGTGGGCAGAGGACTCTGGTTTTGGATTGTTGGATTGCAGTTTCTGAGAATGGGAAAAAAGGTTTGAATCAGGCATTTTTGGGATTTCTTTTTCTTCTTCCTTATTGAGGTTAGGGGAGTCAATCTACATTGGTTGAGAATCAGTTTCATCATTTGAATGTGAAGGCCTTAAATCCATGGTGGTTTCCTCCCTCCTCAGAGTCTCTGCATACGCAGCTTGGTGATCACTGAGAGGAGGTGGGGGGGCCTGATTTTGATAGAAACTGGGTTGGTGCTGCGATATTGGGTTAATAGGATGCTGAACCATGTGGTTCTGATGTTGGTATCCACCTGAGTGTTGGTTCCGGGGATTAATAAAGTTTGGTGTGGGTTGGGAAGGTGAGTGTCCTATAGGTCTTTGAGTCGGAATATCCCCAATTTGATCATTGAGATTGTTAATAAGATGGGTTGTTTCCTTTGTTTTTCTTTGTAACTCCTACAGGGTTTTCATCATCTGGGCATTAATGTCTTCTTGAGATTGCCCAGATTGATAAGTCTGATTTGAACCATACCCTCCAAACGGGTTCTGTTGTTGGTGTGGAATCGGATTGGTCCAGGAGTGAGTCGGATAATTCCCCCCATTAGAGGAATTTTTCAATTTCTCCTGGAAAGTAGGGACATTTTGGGTGCGGTGATGATTGGGATAAACATAATTCCCTGCTGAACCGTAGAAGGCCTCAGAATAATAATTATACTCAGCATGGGATTTATGCAGATTTTCTCTCTTGCGGGTGTTAAAAGGGGCAAGATGTGGAATGTGTGGAGCTTGGGTAGGTGTGGCAGGACTCCCTTCGTTGGCTAGGTTTGTTAAATCCTTATACAACTGTTGTTGCTTAACTTGTAGCTAAGCCATGATAGAGTAGTGATTAGGTGGAGGGGCCTGATTAAGTAGTTCCTGGGTGAGAAAATAGGGAAAAGAAAAATTAGCATGCAGGTTAGAGGACCAATTTTGATTTTCCATTTTTAAAGAAGTGGAAGAATGCAGGAAAAGTCCTTTTTTGGGGAGGCAAAATCAAGTGGTCCCTCCAAGTGTGGAGTTTCGGACCGTCACCCGTACAAAATGGAAGAAATGGTAGGGGAGGAGAAGAGATGGGGAAGGGAGAAGTGTGCACACAAGCAATCAAATTCTAGACCTAACTTAATTGTGACTCCCTAGAATTTAACCTAAGACTTGGTCTACCTAGGAAATAAGTAATCAACAGTGATACCTATTCTATCAATAAATCTAGCCAAGTTACTTAAGGGGAGGTTTAGGCCCAAGCGTTTCCCAAGAAAATCCCCAGGTGCTTGTACAAACCCACACTTGGTCGTTTGACACAGCCCCTCAGCCTGAACACCAGATATAGATGGCAGAATTGGTATTAACTAGAGAAAACATAAGTCCTATATACCAAGCCTAAATTGATGAAACCTTAGGGGTCAAATTCATACAAATTTTAGTTAGGGCTAGGATATTATAGTGCACACGGAATGTGGAAGGCGTTAATTGGGTTGTTACCCTGTTATTTCAATTTTTTTAGTGTGTGTGCAAGAATTGGAAAGTGGCTCCAATCAAGAAGCAAGTTGTCACACAATTTCTTGTATTTTTGTCTTTTAGGATTTGATTTAATTAAATGTGTTTTAGGGTTTTTCTTTTTAAATTTTCAAACAAGTTTCAAACTCCACAATCAATGGAAAAATAAGTTGTATTGGTGATGGTTAATTTCCTTTAATGTGAGTCTCTAAAAAGAAAGAAAGAAACCCTAACTCAATTATCCCTAAGACAGAAAATTACTACACATGAATTAATTTTAGGCTTTCTGTATTAAGTAGTGGTCCAAACAAGTCAAAAAATATCATGAATAAAATCAAACAAGGATTCCAAAAAATATTTTTTTAAGATTTTATGATTTTTTTTTATTATTTTGAATTTTTAAATTACTGGTGTCAAAGTCCAAAAATGATACCTGTAGGTATTTTGGACTTTTTAGTATTACCAACGACCTCAGAAAATTTTTGTGATTTTATATGATATGTAAAATTTCACAGGGATTCTAAAAAGATAAATTTCACAAAAATTGGATGAGCATAAAAATTCTAAAAATTCACGGACTGTAGCAAAATAGGAAGATTGGAGGGTGTGACCCCTCTGCAGTCTATGAATTTTTAAAAATTAAATATAAATCCAATTGATCTGAAATTTGGAACAAATGTTCCGAACTTAATTTGGAATCACTGTATGAAATTTTATGATTTTAGGAGACCTGTGGTGTTAGTAATCGATTTTTCAAGTCCAGATAGAAATCTGGAACCGAAAAATAGAACACCAATACTTGTAATGGAGTGGTGTTAAAGAAGCATTCAAGCAAGCAATGGATTTTAAAATGCACCACTCCACTTAATCAAGTTGTTTAGGATCCTGAAAGCCAAGTTTACTATATTTTTGTAGTTTTTAACTAATTATGTGACTAGAAAGAGGAACCGACCTGAATTTCGTGGGAAGAAAAGGAACTTTAAGCTCTCGCTTCCAGATTCCCGCTTTCTTCCTGCAATAGTTCCTACACACACGAAAGAGAAGAAAGAGAAGGGGATGAGATCTACTTCAAGCAAGAGGAGAAAGAATAGCAAAGCTGTGCCTCCCCGGCAACGGCGCCAAAAAGTGACACGGATTTTACACAGTTTGTAAAATTCGTCGTTGTAACGTGCAAAATCGATCAACTCTTAAATTTATAAACCTAGATAGTGGGGTATCTAGGGTTGTCCAAGGAGGCAATATGCTTGCAAAATTAATTCTCTTTCTTGGAATATAAATCTCAACTTTCTTTTTGGTCTTTTTAAATGTCATTTTTATGTTTTTGAAATTAAGGCAACATGCAAAATTGTAGTGGGAAAGTGACTTACACTTCAACTCAATATACTAATAAAGTGGCAAGTAGAGCCTCTCCCTAAGCTCACTCTAGGCAAGTGGAGGACTAGAATAATTAGGGAGAGGGAGTGAAGAATGCTAAAAGCAAAGCAATTAAAAATGCAACTAAAGAAATTGCAAAGAAGGCAACTAGATTAATGAAAAAGTGTTTTACAAAAAAGCCTAGTAGATGAATGCTTCTACTACAAGAAAAATTGCAATAAATAAAAGAAAACACAAATCCTCTAGATAGATGGTAAAGAAGAGGGCTTCTTGCTCGAAGCTTGGTTGCTCCCAAGCTTGAAAAGAGTCCTCCAACTCCTTCCTTGCTATGCTCCGCCAAGGTGATGTCCTCCAAAGCAAGCCCTAAGGGGGCATGCTATAAGCTTCTCTCCAAGGGTGGACGTCCACCCTAGGTCCTTCTCCTCTGCCTGGCCATCCTCCTTGAAGTAGAGAAGTCCTCCTCCTTGGTGTGGCCCAAGTTGAAGAGAGTGGTGAGATGAAGGCACCAAAAGGGCTGCTGATGTGCCCCTTTAATCTTCTTCTCTACTCCTTCATTTCCGTAGGTGTAGGTGGGTATAGGTAGAAAAATGCACTAATGGAGGATGGGAATTATGTGGTGGTAGGGTAGGGTATTTATGGGATGGGAAGGGGGGTGGTTATGGTGTTTCTTTGGAGGGAAATGAAGGGGTGCTTGGATATTTTTGGAGGGAAAAATGGGAGGGAAATGAAGAGGTACCTTGGTTTTCCCTCCAAAAATTCCTCCTAGAAGGCAATTTTGGAGGGAAAAAATGGAGGGTAGAGATGGCTTTTGATGGTGGATGTAGGGTGGTGATGGAAGGGATAGTTGCCACCAAAATAAAGTAGCTTTTTGCTAGAGCTTAGTTAATAGTGTTGTTGGGTAGTAGGTTTTGGTGACATGGAGGTGGACTAGCTAAGTTAAGCAACTTAGCTAGCTTAGCTAGTAGGGAGTAGAGTTGGAGGCATTTGGAGCTAGGGTTTTCAGGGAGAAGAGCTAGAGGTAGTCATCTTGAGCTGCACTAGAACTGGTGGTTGCTGAAGAGAGCTACAAGGACCTACCTTAGCTGGCTTGGCTTTCTAGTTCTTTGCTACCTACTAAGCCAAGCTAAAGCAGGCTGGCTTCTATTGAAAGGAGCTGAGGTGAGCTGGGTCTAATGCTCCCGGGGAGGATCAAGCTGGGTGAGGCAGCTAAGGTAGCTTAACTCAACTGAGTTGAGCTAAGACGAGTCCCCGAGAGCTGGACTTGAGCTTCCTAAGCTGGAACGAAGTCATCTTTAACTGGCCAGAGTTGAGTAGAGCTGGATGTAGCTGGACCTGAGCTGGGGTAAACTCCAGTCAACTAAGCTGAGCTAGCTAGAGCTCCCTGTGGACTAATGGGAGAGGAGATGAGCTAGACTCAGCTAAGTTGAGCGGGATCTGAGCTAACCTGAGCTAGGGTGAGTTAAGATGAGCTCTATTGAGCTGCCATTCAGCTTAGATGAGCTGAATGGAGCTAGGATGAGCAAACCCTAGTTCAAGTGAGCTGGAATCCAGCTACGGTGAGCTGGATCAAGCTGAGTTCCAGTTAGTCTGAGCTTCTTCTTCACTAGTTGCCTTCCTGAGTGCTAGGGTTTTGGAGTTCTTACAATCTGCATATCCCTAACACTCACAAAAACACATTAAAAAGATAAGAAAAAGTGCAATGCATGCCTAACCTAATTGATGCCTAAATGCAGCCCAAAAACCCATTTGCGGAGCAAAATCCTAAGAGCTAAGTTTGTTTTAATGCATAAAAATGATGATAAACTGGCATTTATCAGGTTTCTATCATAGAGAAGAAGGTGGACGAGCTAACTTGGCATCTGTAGTGAGCCACCTCTGTGCAGAACTCTTTTGCATGACCACCTCTGGTGAGGGAGACTGTGCAAAAGATCTACCACCAATCTTCTCAAGGGATGGACTCGTATCTGCCCCCATCTGACTCTCAAATCGGAGTGACCTCCGATCCATTCTACTTGAGTTGGGGGAACTCTGAACCCTCGTATTCTGACTTTCCTGAGGTTCCTCAGACTTGCGAGGACCTCAACGTCATCCAGAATGACCCATTCTCTAATACCTACAACCCTGGATGACGAAATCATCCAAACTTTTAGTGGACGGGAAATTCTCAGACTCAAAGACCACCGTATCAGCCCCGTCCACAAGCCCCTCGTCCATATCAGTTGCCTCAGCCTTGGCCCAATCCCACCCACCAATCCGGGCCAAACTAGGATCAAATGACTCTTATCCTTCAAGCACTGGCTGACATTCAAAAGACAAATGTGGCAATGCAAAAACAGCACAAGGATGAGATCACAGAGGTTCGTAACCAACTGGCCTAGAAGGCAAATTCCTGCCAACCTGGCACCCTTCCTTCGCAACCTCTGCCAAACCCAAATAACGTGCTGACCTAGAGGCGCGTTATGAACCTAAATTTAGGCCACGCACATTTGATTTATCACGCCCCTACTACTCCATCACCAGATGGGATGGAAGCTTCGACATCTTATGCGGGATTTCAGCAGCAGCTAGCCCTCTTACTAAACCCAAACCAAAACCAGGTTGGATTAAACTCTGTAACGACGCGTAGTGGTAAAACAACACAAGGCTCACATTATTCGAACCACTCCAAACCTGGTGGTAGCCAAAACCCTAGGATAGTTATCCATGATACCCCTATCCCAAATCAAGAACCTGGACCTATTCTAGAGGAACCAACTAGGATTCCATTTCCTGAGGCCTTGACCAAAGTAAAAAGGATAACCAAACCCATGGTTCCTAAGGAGGATCTGGTCAAGCTCTTTGAATAGGTCCAGATAAACATCCCCTTGATGGATGCAATTCGCTACGTACCGGCTTACGCAAGATTCCTGAAAGACGTATCTACTCCTAAACATAAGCCGCGAACCAAGGGTGGGAATCCAATCGTACTATCAGAGCAAGCCAGCTCTGTCATCTTGAGTAAACTCGCACACAAGGGTAAAGACCCAGGAACTCCCTTAATTTCTTGTAAAATTGGTGAAACCCAATTTGACAGAGCCTTACTAGGTCTAGGTGCCTCCATAAATCTAATACCTACATCCCTCCTTGACCACGTCGAAGAGTCCAAACTTAAATCGACTGAGGTGACATTGCAGTTAGTTGATTGATCCATCAAGTCACCTAAAGGAATACTCAAGGATGTCATTGTTAAGGTACGGGATTTCTACTTCCCGATGGACTTCATAGTTCTGTACATGGACGCACCTGAGAACCCAAGGGACACGCCAATCATATTAGGGAGACCATTTTTGGCCACTACTAGGGCCAACATAAACTACGAAAAGGGCCAAATAGAATTAAAATTTGAGAATCAAACTCTGAAGATTGACATCTTCAAGGCCCAACAAAGGATTAATTACGCGGTTATAGAGCAAATATGTGATATTAGAGCCGTGGTTGATGAATCGCATACGGAGGACAACCTGATTATCCTGGATCAACCACTAGAAGATCAAAACCCGCAAACAGAGGAGTGCGAACATGATTTAGACACACCCATGACTCCGACCCTTGTTCCTAATACAAACCCCGAACCGCCTGCTGTTGCTGACAATCCTGTCATGGAACTCATGCCCCTTCCTGACCATCTGAAATACGTCTTTTTAGGTTCCAATCAGACGTTTCCTGTGATTATCAACTCCCAAATCACACCTGATCAGGAATCCCATCTGATTACTGTTCTCCAACAACATTGTAGAGCCATTGGATGGACTCTCGATGACTTTACTGGCATAAGCCCTCGTACTGCACATATTGAATCTACATAGAAGAGGACGCACAACCTTCAAGAGAAATGCAGAGATGTTTAAACCCTAACCTGCAAGAGGTCATGAAAAAGGAGATCATAAAGTGGTTAGATGCAGGGATCATCTACCCGATCTCCGACAGTTGTTGGGTGAGTCCAATACAGGTGGTGCCTAAAAATGCCAGACTCATCATCATCACAACTGAAACTGGAGAGGTCATTCCTACCAGAATAGCCAACTTGTGGAGAGTCTGCATTGATTATAGAAGATTCAATTCCTCCATGAAGGACCATTTCCCACTACTGTTTATTGATCAAATCTTCAAGAAACTAGCGGGAAATAGGTTCTTATGCTTTCTTAACAGGTACTCCGTTTACAACCAGGTGGCAATCCATCCAATAGACCAAGAAAATACCACGTTCACCTGCCCCTTCGGGACGTACGCGTTTCGAAGGATCCCTTTCGGTCTCTGCAATGCACCTGCAACCTTTCAGCAATGCATGCTTTCCTTATTCTCACATATGTTAGGTGATTATTTGGAAGTCTTCATGGATGACTTTTCAATTTTTGGAGCATCATTTGACGATTGCCTCGAACACTTAGTCCAAATACTCAGGCGATGCATTGACGTGAATTTGGTTGTTTCCTAGGAAAAGAGCCATTTCATGGTGCCTGAGGGAATTGTCCTGGGACATCTAATCTCGAAGAAAGGCATCCAAATCGATTGAGCTAAGGTTAACCTAATTTCTAAGCTCCCTATACCTAGCTCGATTAAGGTCATCCGATCTTTCTTGGGGCACGTTTGTTTTTACCGTCGATTTATCCCCGATTTTTCAAAAATCCTGCGCCCCCTGACGACTCTTCTCTCCAAGGATGTACCTTTCGAAGTTTCCAAGGAATGCACTCAAGCATTTGAGATCCTTCGTGATTGAGTCACCCAAGCCCTGATCCTACAATTCCCTGAATGGTCTCAACCCTTTGAGATCAAGTGCGATGCATCTGACTTCACTGTAGGAGCGGCTTTGGGGTAGAAAATTGACGGGAAACCTATGGTCCTTTACTACGCTAGAAAAACACTGGATGAGGCTCAGCGTAACTACACGGTTGCAGAGAAAGAGCTGCTAGCTGTAGTATATGCCCTAGAAAAATTCAGATCATACCTTTTGGGTTCCTGTGTTATCATATACTCAGATCACATAGCGGTGAGGCATCTTCTTGCAAAGAAGGACATGAAACCTCGATTAATTCGATGGATCTTGCTGTTGCAAGAATTTGACCTCGAGATTCACGACAAAGCGGGAAAGCAAAATGTGGTAGCCGATCACTTGTCCCACCTTCCTTCTAAAATAATTGACCCTTCAGGACCCATCACAGAACACTTTCCTGATGAACACCACCTGACTATCAATACAGGCCTTCCATGGTTCGCAAATATAGTGAATTACCTGGCATCACATCAGATCCCGTCCGATTGGCCGAAGGCAAAGAAGGACAAATTGCGTTCCGATGCCAAGTATTACCTATGGGAAGACCCGTATATATTCCGCATTGGTGCAGATCAGATAATTTGACAGTGTGTCGCGGAAGTAGAGATCAAAGACATACTCTCCTTTTGCCATGACCAGGCATGCGGTGGACATTTCTCAGGACACAAAATCGCAACAAAAGTCCTCCATTGTGGCTTTTACTGGCCCATAATTTTCAAGGATGCATACGATCACTGTAAGGCATGTACCCATTGCCAGACTTTGGGCAACATGAGCCTTCGAGACATGATGCCTCTATAGTCGATCCTGGTATGAGAAATTTTTGACATCTAGGGGATTGATTTTATGGGACCCTTCCCTATCTCGGATGGCTTCAAATACATCTTACTAGCCGTTGACTACGTATCCAAGTGGATAGAAGCCATTCCGACCCGAACCAATAATCATAAGATCGTTATCAAATTCATTCATCAAAACATCTTCTCAAGGTTCGAGATTCCACGAGCAATAATTTCCGACGGAGGGACCCATTTTACAAATGCTCAGTTCAAGTCACTAATGACCAAATACGAGGTGTCACATCGAATCTCTACTCCCTACCACCCCCAAACTAATGGCTTAGCTGAGCTATCAAACCAAGAGATCAAGAAAATCCTTCAGGTTACTGTTTGACCTGACAGAAAAGATTGGCCTTCTCGTCTTCCAGAAGCATTGTGGGCCTATAGGACCGCCCACAAGACCCAATTAGGTATGTCTCCCTTCAAACTGCTGTACGGGAAGGCATGTCACCTCCCTGCCGAATTGGAGCATAAAGCCTATTGCGCATTATGAAACTGCAATTTATATCTTTCTAAGGCTGGAACCCACAAAAAGCTTCAAATAAGCGAGATCAATGAATTATGCCACAACGCGTATGAGAACTCACAAATTTACAAAGAACGGGTTAAAGCTTTTCATGACAAACACATTTCTAGAAAGATCTTTCATCTTGGTCAAAAGGTTTTACTCTTTGATGCCCGACTCAAATTATTCCCAGGAAAGCTACGATCTAAGTAGGTCGGACCCTACCTCGTCCGACAAATCTTTTGAAATGGAGCCATTGAAATCAGCCCAGTCAGCCACGATTCCGAACCCTTTGTTGTGAACGGTCAGAGACTTAAACCATTCATTGACATGACCGATACAAATTTGGCTGAGTCATCCTTTACCCTCCATTCTCCTTGAGCTCATTACGCCCAGCCGGTGGCATAAAACTCAGCGCTTAACAGGAGGCAACCCGTCATTCTTTCAAAAACCTGAAATCTTTTCTGAAATTTCTACGTGGAATTCATATTGCACTTTAGGGTTCATCCATTAGAACAGCCGACTCCACCTCAGGTATCCTTACCTGAGATTAGAAATCGTTCTCAACAGTCACTTCGACCCGTTCACCCACCCAACACCTGTCCTAATGCATAAACTAAGCTGAAATCAAACCCACCTAATTTACAATGGCGACATTGCAAATCTTAGGCATGGGGGGGTATGAAAGTGCAAAATGTCAGGAAAATTCATATCAAGAAAAGGTTTCAACTAAAAAAAAAAAATCTTGGAAATGAAAAAAAAAATGAGGGGGGAGAGATAATTTTGTAAGCCACATAATTATATGGAGGAAAAAAAAGCAAAAATGAAAAAAGAGCACAAAATGAAAAAAAAAAAGAAATATTCGTTAGTAGGAGGTTAAGGAATTAACTGAAGTTCTAGACCAGAGCAAGAAAAGAGAAAAATAAAAGAAAAGTGCTAATGAGGCGAAAAAAGAGATTAATAGGAATGCTGGTCTTAGGCCTCTTGGGCTAGATTCTTAGGCTTAAAAATTCACGTATCCGCTAAGATCTGGATAATCCAGAAGAGGTTGGGGAAAATGCGAAGCTTAAGTATTAGGTCCAAGGCTTAGGAAGTATTCGGCCTAGTTAACTAGCCTTCGGTTTACAGGATTCGGTAACCTAAGCACCCCAATTCACACACAGTCTGGTTCAGTGCACGTAAATATCTAAATCATGCAAAGAGCATTTTAATGTTATGAAAAAGTCACCAAGATTAGGAACGGCCAATCAACACAAGTTGATTTAGAAGAGTTCCCAGCACAGAGAGGCGGGAAATTCCCCTCGAAGATGCATAACAACATATCATCTCCTCGGTGCTTGCCTCTTAGGATATTTAAATATCCTACGGGGGCATGTAGGCACTCTGCTAGTTCAGATATCATGGGCGTCATTATCACGAAATGTCGATTGCCAGGGTCTGATTCAGCCACGGAATGCCATGGGCGAGATTATCTAAAAATCTCGAATGCTAGGGTTCTGGGGGTTGCCATGGGCGGTGCTATCTCGAAGCATCGATAGCCAGGGACCCTTGAGGATTGATGATCGGGACGAGGAATCCGATATAGACCATGTTGGGAAGCCAATCCGAAGCTAGAAATAAAAAGAAAAGAGAGAGAAAACTCTCCAAACAAATAAACCTTTTGTCTCTCTCTTTTACAAAAATGCACTTCAAACTGAACCTAGGCTAAAAATGGCTCAAGCACAGGTGCTTTAACCGTAGAGTCCAACATGCCCTAGGAAAGTTTTTACGGGCCTTAAAAACCTTGGCGGAAGACTGAGGCTAAAGCGGGTCAGGTCCGGATTTTGGTTGGACTTTAGTACCTCTAGGCCTATTGTCGGCATTCTAACCTAATCACAAAAGAAAAGTACTTATCATAACTAATGATAGACATTCAAGGTCTAGAACAGAAGTTAAAACCTTGAAATTTTGCTAAGGGACTAGTAATAGCTAGGCATGGGGTTATGATGAGAGCCTCATCATGAGCCCAAACTAGCTCATTTTGACCTAAGAAAGAGAATAAAAGCTCCTACATAACCTAGAGAAGGGCTTAATGGAAGGAATAAGTGTTCTGAGAAGAAAACATGAAATAAAGGTTAAAATTGAAATTTTACCAATGCAATACATAAACATGATTTCTCATAGGCAGATCATAGGTCAAATGGTCTGAATAATATAAAAAGTGGGTTGATTTAATCAGAAATGGGTTTATATGCAAACTAGGAATTAAATGACATCTTGTAACCCTAAAGCAGACCTGCTTAATTCAACAAGGTCCTAGTCAGGATAAAAGTCAAGTAAACCCTCTAAAATTCATCGAAAAATATCCCCTAGGGTTTAGAACATTCAATTTGGCCTTTGTAACCTAGTTTGACCTAGATTGGTGTCCAAGCTCATAATTTGACCTAATTTGGGTTTTTATACAAAATATCCAATCAAACATAGTCAAACCTAAAATCCAACTTCACCATTGGATTCCTTAGGTTCAAGTTATTTTTGTACCAAAATTTGGACCTAAGGGGAGGTCATCTTGACCTACTTTTCAAATTAGTACACCCAATTACATTTTGGCCCCTATCTTTTGAAAACTACCACACAAAATGCCCTAGCTTCCTCCCCAGTCTTATAAACAGGTCCCTCCACCATTAATGGGGAGGAATCCTTCTCCAGCGAGGAATGGAGGGTGAATAGTCCCTGATCCCTCAGAGATCCCCTCCAAGATTTGGAAGGGAGATTCTCTTAGGAATCCACTTCCATCTGAGCCCAATCACAATCTTTGATTTCCATCCAATCTCTCCTGCGAACGCACGAGAGATTAGGAATCCCAAATACATTCATTCTCCAATGAGACGTTGGTGGCAGAAGGCTTGCTCTCCATGCACCAGAAGCTCAGCCAGCACTTATAAGAGGACCCCCGGCCCTCTATGAATCTCTCAGACTTGCTTTGGCCATAGAATCCCCAGATTTCATCTCGCTTCTCTCCGGCCAAGTAGCCCGCAAGCTATGGTGATTCTTCCTCCTCCCTCTCGTCACTCTGTTGCCATACCAGTAGTAGGGTTCACTCCACCTCATCCTCCCATGTTGCATTGCACCAACGTACGCCTTCCTGTCCTCCTCCTCGTCGCTGTTATCTCCCCAAGGGTCGTCTTCTCCGACGACGGGACAAACGAGCCTTTTGTCTTCGTTGCCCCTCTTCTCTCCCAATAATCCAGATAAGCTCCCTGTCTTCCACTCTTTCATTTTCCTCATTCTATTTCACACAACACCCCTCGACCACCACTATCCGCTCATCTCTTCCCCATCTTCGGCCACCCTCCGGTGAGACGCTTTTGCCACTCCGCAACCCCACACGTCTCGCCACCCACCTCACAACCTTCACCACACTCCATTGAACAACGTCCACCCATCCATAGGTCGCCACACGCACTCCACGCTTCCCTCGACCTAACCCACACATCCGGCCACAGTGCGACCTAGGCACGCATGCCTAGGTCACCCCACGGCCTGCCACCTGCCACCTCACCTTCATCGTGACACGGTGAAGGTCCTCCAGTGGTCTGATAGAGCTGCAAGCTTCTTTTTGTTCCGTGCAGGGTCTGAGCTGCAGCCGCCATTAGCGACGGCTCGAGGAGGTTGAAAGCTCACACTAAGCTGAAGTGCTTTAGAGTTCCAGGTCCAGCAGGTGCTGGGAGGTCTCGTATAGTCAACTGTTCCAGCAACTGGCACTGCGAAGCCTACAGCTGCTACAATTGGAGGAATGATCTCCTGCGAGTGCATTAGCAAAAGCAGTGGAACATTAGTCCCACCTCGGTAAGCAGTGACCTCTTTGAGTACTTTAAATTGATTTGGTGATATCGTCAGGTTGCCTCCAACTCACTGGGGTGAGGTCCCTCCTCACCTATGCACACCTCATCCGTGAACTAGCCCGCGGACCTAGTAACCTGACCCGATTGTCCTCTTGTGCACTCCTCGTGCACCACACCCAAGCCGGTGAGCCTGGACCCGGGCGTGCAACCCGACTCGATAACCTGGCTCTGGGAGAGCATACCCAAGAGACATTTAGAGAGCGAGAGACGCGCGGGAAGGGTAGGGGAATAGGTTTTGTTGCGTGGTGCCTGTGCAGGAAGAGGACGCTCAGGAAGAAGCAGCAAGAGAAGGAAGCAGGGACTTAGCCGCTGCAAGCGAGGAAGAAGCAGAAGAAGAACACCCTGTAACAGAGGTGCGGTAGACCAAGAGAAAGAAGAAGGGAGAGATCAAGGGGCAAACAAAGAGGAGAAGCAAGAAAGTAGAGGAAGAAGAGGAAGAAAAAGAAGAAGGAAACCTAAGAAGAGGCAAAGCCAGGACTTAGTCGCAAGAAGAGAATCAAGAAGAGAAGGAAAAAGAAGAGGAGTAGAAGTGGCTAAGGAAGAAGAAGAAATGGAGCAACCACAGCTGCAGCAGAGCAAATCACCAACAGAAGAAAAGTATCTGAAAGATAACTTTAAGACATCTGATGCAATATCAGACGCCCATTCTTTTTTAGCAATTTCTTTCCATAACATTATCCTGTCACTTCTACTGAACTAGCCATTTCTTTTTATTAAAAAGTTGTGTTCTCAAGTTTTGGAATACTCAGATTGCTCCCTGTGTTCAACCTCAGATACTTTGATTTTCAAGTTATAAATTTTTATTTGTTTTCGCAGAAAGTTCATCTATATTGAAACGAGATATCTGTTAAAACATGATCTAGCCACGTGAACACCCTGATTTTCTTGGAAATGCTTGGGCCCAAGCCAGATCTTTAGTCTAGCTGGGCTCTCTTTTGGAATTAGGTTCACTTGCTGATCACTTACTTATTGGGTTTCGAAGTCTTAGGTTTTAAAGAGTCAACCTTATGACAAGACTAGGCTTGTTTGTTTGAATTGCACACTTTCTCTCATCTCTCTCTCTTCTCCTCCCCTCCATTTCTTCCAAAAAGGTGCATGCACGAGTGAAGGTCCCAGAACCCACATCTCGAGGGACCATCTGATTTTGCCACCCGCACCAGAAAATCATTATTTTCTTCTTCCACAACTATTAATATGGAAAACCTAGGAAATGGACAAAAAATTCTTTTTTTGCTTCTAACCCATTAGTCGACCCACAAGCTGACTTCTCCATCCCTAACCTCCCCTATTTAGAGAAACCAGAAAATCCCGCAGGAACAGGTGGCCCTCAAATCCGAACTCAAAATGCAAACCCCTTTGCCTTTATGGTTGACCATCTGGTTCGACTTCAACAAATCCTAGAAAATTTGGCTAGGACTATAATGAACCTAGCCAACCAAGGGCAAAACCTGCCACCCCGTCAACATCCTGTTATTCCTCTTAAGGATTTTTATGATCCTTCCAATTATGAGGAAAGATCTAGGGTTGTCATACCACAAGGGGATTTTGAGATCAAGCCAGCTCATCTAATCCTAATCAAGCATTTCCATGGTCTTCCAAGAGAGGACCCTTTCTGTCATCTTGGGGAATTAACTGTCCTCACTCAAATCACCTGTTCCTGCATTGTGCAGGAAGAACGTTTACGCACCCTATCACCACCTGGCCCCAATTAGGGAGCACTTTTCTTAAAAAAAAATTCCAATAGGTCGCACTAATGCATTAAGAAGATCCATAATGACCTTTCGACAAAAAAATGGTGACCCTCCATTAGTCTAGGGAAAGATTCCAAGAACTTCTAAGAAGTTGTCCCCACCATGAAATTCCAAAGTAGCATTTAGTGTAGATATTCCATCATGGATTAGAAGATCAATTAAAGAGATTCGTGGATGCCTCATGTGGGGCCAATGTCCTTAGCAAAAGACGCTGAAAGTGCCTACCTCCTTTTTGAAGAAATGAGTGAAAACTCATTTAATATGACTTCAATGGACACTTTTGGTGGAACTAAAAACCCATGACTCGGAGTCAATGAAATTGACTCAAAATCCACCTCTATTCCAGTCACTCATGATGATCAATACATGGTAGCTTAATGACTGGACCAGATTCAAAAGCACCAGAAAAAAATTGAAGAAAAGCTCACATAGAAATAAGCTCCACACCTTAACTCTCCACACTTTAACTCTCCACACCCTAACTCTTCGTAACTTCCCAGAAGAGAAAATCTACACAACATTGATGCCACACCTACTGGTTAGTAGTTTTCTACTGATTTTACACATGATATGACTGGGAATTTTGATTACCTGAATTAGAATATTCTTGATCCCACCACTGAAAATATTTATGCTCTCCAAAAGCAATTTCGGAATCCCTCCAACACTTACAATCAAAACTGGAGGAGCAACTCGAAACACTCCTGGAAAGCTCCAAACCTGAATCCATTTCCCATACAAAATCAATTTGTGAATTATAGGCAACCCGCATATCAACCTGGATCATCCCAGGAAGATATTAATATCAAGGTCATGAAGGCTCTGCAGGGAATGCAGAATCAAATGACAAAAGTAACCTGCGTGATAACCAACTTGCAGCTTCAAGTTATGGTTACTTCGAATCATAGACCTACTGACAATCTACCATCCCAACCCATGCCCAATCCCAATAATCAACATAATGAATTCCAAGGTGGATATTGCAGTTAGCCTATTCACCCAGCACCACAGCATCTCTCAGGTTTCAATCACAGTCAGGCTTCTCGTCCTCCTCCTAGAAACAACCATACTGCAAATCAGTTACTTTGAGGAATGGGAAAAGCATTAAAGATCCCCTGGCTACTAAAGAAACTCGCTTCAATGAAAAATGGATCAGCTCTTCTCCCTCTTCCTCTAACTTTGTTCACGAACCTGAAAAAGCAAAACAGGAAAACCCAATACCCTTCCTACAAGCCTTTCACTCTTCACACACCAAGAAAACGAAATCCGAGCTCATTGATAAGGAATTAATGGATCTTTTTAGGCAAGTAGAAATTAATATCCATCTCCTAGATGCCATAAAATATATCCCTGCCTAGGCCAAATTTTTTGAAAGATTTGTGTACTCCGAAAAACCTAGGAAAGATAATCCTTCCAGAGACAGTTAGCTTAGTTCTGCAAAGCAAACTGCCTCTTAAGAGAAAAGATCCAGGCCCTACCCAAATTCAAGTTGTCATTAATGACACTTCTTTTGATCGTGCCTTACTGGATCTCGGTGCCTCAATTAATCTTATCCCCATGGTGGTTTTTAAGGAATTTAAGATTGGAGAATTAAAGCATGTTGAGGTCACTCTTTAACTAGCAAACCGATCTACAATCAAACCAAGGGGAATTGTTGAGGATGTCCTTGTCAAGGTCAAAAATTATCTATTTCCTGTAGACTTTTTAGTCTTTGATCACTACTAGAAAAATTTGATATGCTATCGGTTATTTTCATCGGTTAATAAAATCGATGGCAATATTATTTTTACCATCACTTATTGAAATAAGTGAAGGCGAAGGCCTGTACACGACCAACCACCGTTTGAGGAAAAGTGATTGGGTGTGCGGTTGTCATTAATAATCGTTGTTGCTATAGTAAGGGATGGCGAATATATTTTAATCATCGGTTGGTAGAATAAGAGATGGTAAATATATTTTTACCGACGGTTAGAGTAATAAGAAACAACAAATGAGTAGTGTACTATTGCCTACCCCTCCCCACACTAACAAAGGAAAGCGACGGAGTTTTAATTGTGTTTTTGCCGTCATTTGTTTAGAGAAGAGACGACGAATGTATTTTTGGTCTTCCCAGACATCCAGACATATTGTCAGACGTCCAGCCTATCATCTGGGCAACTTATCCTAGAACCCTGCTTCAATCTTGTGAAAATAGGAAGGAAAGCATCTTAGGATTAGATGTCTGACATTTATCCCAAACGTCTTATAATAGAAGCATTACCATCGCTTATAGGAAGAAGTGAAAACGAAAGGTCAGATAAAATTTTCAGCCAAAAGTTGGGTGCGAGAGAAGGGATTTAATTTATCCTTTACCATTAGTTTCTGATATAACCAACGGTAAAGATCTATTCATCATACTAATGCACAGAGTCCTCTCCTCGCCTCACAACTCACAAAACCCTCGCCTCTCCTCCTCTCCTTATCCTCCTCGGCGATTGGCCAACATCATCCATGCATCGTTCCTCACCCTCTATCAGTCGCCAGTTCTCCTACTCCTCAGGTAGCCCGTCACCGCCCTACCCTCCTCCTCCTCCTCCTCCTACTCCCACTACCGACATCGCCCTCTCCAACTCGACCCATTCTACTGCCCCCTCCTCTCCTCCTCCTCATCCCCTTGCCGACATCCTCCTCCTCCCCATCCAGCCGACAACCTCCTCTTCTCCAACCCCTCCTGCAGCCTCCTCCTCTTCCCTAACCCCTCTTGTTGCCTCCTTCCTCCTGCAGATAGCCTAATCCTCCTCCCCCTTCTGTAGCCCTCCTCCTCCTCGACCCTCCTACCGCCTCCCACCTCCTCTCTTCATCCTCCTCCTCTCTGACAGCATGCCCCTCCTCCTCCCAGACCCCTCTTGCTGACCCCCATCTCTCCTCCTCCTCCTCCTCCTACCGTCAACCTGCTCCTCCTCCTCCACCTCCCTGACACCTCCTACCACCCCCATCCCCTTCTCCTCCTCCTCCTTTAACCCCTTCCTTCTTCCCCCAAAATGCTCACAAGCACAAAAGGCCCCAAATCACCCAAACTCCAAGTCGACGGCCCCCTCTCCTCAACTACCCTAGCTACGCCAATGACTGCCACCCACCTTCGATGATTAACGACCGGCAACCCCTTCTCCTTTGTGTTAGGGGGATTACTCCTCCTCGTTATAACCCCTTGTGCTCCACCCCTTTCCATGTTTTATCATGAATCGAGCCATGGTTTGAGAAAAATTTAATTGTTTCTTTGGATTTCTCTCATAGTCAACCCAGTTAGTGATGGCTTTTTCAGCAAATGTCAAGGGTACTGCCTTATATCATAAAAACTTTTAAATGCAGCATGATTGAACCGGCATACTGCTACATGATATTCAATTGGTAGGTTATACTATTTGGATAGATTTAAGCTTTAACATAGCAGCTTGCATCATAGGCAAACTACCAAACACTATCTTGTTGTTTTTGTGGCATGATTAATGACAAATGGATTGATGATTGCATACCTTTGTGTCGATGTATGACTATGTCAATGATTGGATGGCAAGAGTACTGCCTCATTAGGATAGATACATTCCGACAAGAATATTGAATGTCTTGTCAGCTATTTATCTCCATTGAATCCTCCCCTTCATTCTTCACCTCCAAGCCACCTTATCACTTTGCCACCTCCTCACCTCCAACACCACTCCCACCCATTTCCTCCAAAACCCTAACCATGGCAACGGCCTCCACCCCAGCTCCCTTTCTTATCTCTTATAACATTAAAGATTATAATCTATTATTTAGTTAATTTTGATTTTGAAATTGTAGGTTATTAGTGTCGGGTACAATCGGAGGCTTGAGTAGTTAGAGGTATATGTGCATTCAATCTTCTTAATTTAAACGAATGATATTTTAGTCTTTTCTTGAATTCCTTTAATATTCAAATTAATTATTCTTTAGATGCACACACTTGCTAAGGAAGATATATGCACGCAAGGGAAAATATTAGGTATTCTAACCCCTAGGGTAAAAGTGCTCCGAGTCAAATTGTGCCCAAATTACTCGCCTGTCAAGACTTATGATCATGTTGTACGGACAATGCCGGAAGTGTATGCATACCTCACTTACATGCATGATGTGGTCTCTTTGTAACATGCCATAAGAATTGATCGACTTTTGCTCGATGAAGTACCAAACTAAAGAAGGTCCTTAAAGATTTGATCACAACTTACTTTTGCTCATTACATATAACCTTGTACGGTGAAATTTTGGCTGCTTCTTCATGCTCTTCTTTGGTCTACCAACTAATCTTATCTAGTTTCTTGCGGTGCCCTTAATTAGGTGTTAAAGGAAATCTAGCTAAGGTTAGTATTGGGCGGTATACTGGAGAAGTGTGGGGAGATGCTGTCGAAATTTCACCGCACTAAGGTTACATTTAATGAGCAAACCTAAGTTATGATCAAATCTTTGAGGATGGGCTATGAAGTGAAAATCTTAATCATGAAACACATCATTTGGTCCTTTCCCTTCCTAGTAAGTGATTTGTTTAATTAAATTTTATGTTACAATGGATAAATCTTGGATTGGATTGCGGGCTTCAGATTACACCAGGTATAAGGATGGAGAAATTTCATTCCTGGATTGGGCCTTTGATGATGATATGAAAATGTTTAGGAGAGGAGGTCAATTTGAGAACATCTTCTACCCATGTTGAAGATGTTTGAATGGTTCCTTTAATGATCGTAACACAGTGCTTGAGCACTTGATTTGTAATGGGTGCTGGCAGCATTACACTACTTGTGTAGCTCATGGAAAAGAGTTGACTGAGAAAGTTATAAACAATGAAAACACTATTGATGAAGAGATCGACGACGAAATTGGTGATAGTGGAGGTGAAGAAATACAGTGCATGTTGAATGAGATGAGAGCAGGAGAGGATATAAATGCAAATAAAGAAGATCCGTTCAGTTGTGATCCATTCTATGATGCTGTTAAGGCAGCTGAGGATCCTATTTCTCCCGATGTTATGAAAATGTCAAAGTCGTCAGTTTTATTGAAGATGTTTCAACTGAATGTTATTAATAGAGCTAGTGCTAAATTCATATCAGAAATGCTTTAGTTTATTACTGAGCTGTTGAATAATCCTGATGGTTTTCCAGCTTCATAGTATGAAGCAAGGAAACAGATGCGTAAGCTTGGTTTGGGCTATCAGAAGATCAATGCATGTCCGACTGCCTGCATTCTTTTCAAAAATGAATTCGCAAACTTGTGTAACTATCCCGAATGTGGACTTGAGAGATATAAGGAAGGTCAAAATGAAAGTAAGAGGAAATAACCTCTGAGGGTTCTTCGTTACTTCTCACTGGCACCTAAGCTTCAATGTCTTTTTTTGTCAAGTAAAGCTGCACGATTGATGATATGGCACCGGGATTGTAAATCTCAAGATGGAACAATATGTCATCCTACTAACTCAGAGGAGTAGAAGAGATTTGACGAAATAAACAATTAATTCGCTTTAAGGAACATACAGTAGGGTCTTGTAAGCGATGGATTCTATCCAGTTAAGAGTATGTACTCGTTGTACTTTATATGACCAATGGTAATGGTCACTTATAACTTACCTCCCTAGTTGCGTATGAGATCATCATTCATGATACTGACACTATTAATCCCCAATCCAAAATAAGGAAATGCAATAGATGTTTATCTCCAGCCATTAATCAATGAACTAAAGTAGTTGTGGTTCACCGACATGAAGACGTATGATGCAGAAAGGAAACAATTTTACAATATGCAGCAACATTATTGTGGACCATAAATGGCTTCCCGGTGTACGCAAATTTGTCAGGTTGGAGCACTAAAGGAAAGCGCTTGCCGAGTCTATGTGGAAGACACTCATCACCTATGACTGCTAGAAAGTTAGAAGTTATGTTACTTAGGACATCGCAGATTTCTACCTATTGAACGTAGATGTCGAACGTCATAGTTTAGAAGTAAATTTCATGGCAGGACATGTTGTATTCAAAGAAAAATCTAAAAAATAAACTTAGTACAAATTCTATCAGGTTGCCGCGTAAGGTTATAATGGAGAGATTACAAGAAATGGGTGAGATACGGTTGGGTTGACCAATCGAGCAAGACCAGATGGCCTCAAGGAATTTTAGATTTCGAAAGAAAAGTGTTGAAGCTGCAAGTTACTATGCTATCATATTTGGTTGTTGAAAACCTATCGTCGTAGTTTGAAAGCGAAGAACTCGTGTTCAACAAATAAAATTTATACCAGAATAGAAATCCTGGGTCGAACTCAGGGTGGCGGATGTCTGATTAAAAATACACGTTTGTTTTATTTGTCACAAAGCAGAATAATTGATTAGAAATAATCTATCTGTTTACAATAAATAGAAGAGAGAGAGACTATTACAACGAAAAACCAAAATGAGATGTAGAATGAACATGGAATTCATTATCAAAGAGATTGCTTGTCACACTACTCATTACGACTGAAAAGCAAAAAATGATCACACTAGAAAGCAGTAAATCTACTCTAGAAGGCACAAAAAAGAGTGGAGAGAGAAATATCCTCCTCGACGGTCGCTTAGAGGACGAGCAGGACAAGACGATGCCTGGAAGATGCGGAACAGAGCAGGACGAAGTGGGAAGAATGGGAACGGGCAGCACGTCGTCATCGTCGTGGGATCCACTTCTGAAATGGGGGCGAAAATTTGACTTTATCTCTTGAGAAGCATCCCGGGTGTGGGACAAGCTTCTCTTGAGCTTTGGAAAGGGAGAGAAGAGAAAGAAGGGATGAAATTTTCATATGAAGGCGGTGTCCTTTAATAGTTGCAAGGAGTGAGGGAAATTTGGTCTTTTTAATTTGAAAAACATTAATTCAAGACCATTAGTGATCGATAAAACCGTTGCTAAAGGTCCGAACGTGGCCTTCGTGGGCGATGCTCTCGCGCCTGCTCACCTCCCGTGCGTGAAATGCTCGTTCATGTTCTTGAAATCTCGATCATTCGATCGCGAGATCGAACGGCTAAGATGCGTCCTCGCTGCGCCTCAACTGCGTGCTCACCCGCATCTGATCCTGCGTTATGCATAGGAGTCTGATGCAGTGTGAGTGCTATCGAGCACACACGACCACTCAATTGCGATCGAGTGGCCAATCGCACCCACTCACTGTGCCTCAACTGCTACTTGCCAAGGATCGAACGCGTCCCTCATCATCACATAAGCGCGTTCAACCAACACCCTACAAGAGCATTTTTGTCGTGCTTACATTTTATGCACGTGCATCCATAGTCGTTGGATGCTCAACCAACGACAGAGAAGCGACGCTCAGATTGAAGAAGAGATGGAGCAGCGGGTGCAGCGACCGGTTGGGCAGCTGAGATGGTGCCACGTGGTGCCATCTTAGCCGTCCATCTTCTGGACGATGTAGATGGTGCCACGGTTATCGGGTTGAGTTGATTTTTGTGCCGTTAGACTGTGATCGTCTCTCCGAATCCATCCGTGTGGTCTGATTTGTCGCCTGAAGTGTGGATTCACACCATCTTGGCCCTTGATCTTCTAAGGTTCCTCAGTCTCTATCTGATGCTATAGATGTCTGATTAGGACGATCTTGGAGTCATTGAACTCCAATCATCGCCCTGATCAAATTTGTATGGTTGGATCTTCGATCTGAGGCCCCGATAAAAATTTGCCCTATCCCTAAACATAAAAGAAGACAATTAACCTCTGTTTTATTCAAACTAATCAAATGGAAGATGTTGCATGCTATGTAATATTTGTAGTATGTAATGCAATTCTATGCTTAAGAACATGCATAAATAGACATCTTATGTAGTGTAAACATGTTTACATCAAAAATCATTTTCTTTATGGAGCTGCTATACTGGAAAGATCTTACACTACATCATAATTTAGATATTGTGCACATCGAAAAGAATGTGATGGAAAACATCTTAGACATATTAAATCGGACTGATGATTCAGAGGACACGATGAAAATAGGAAAAGACATGAAGAGTTTGGGTAGACATCTGGAGTTGCAAATTCATGAGGATGATGGCTACTTTCCATCTGCTATTTACAGCTTGAATCAGGACTAGAAGAGTAGACTGCTCTCCTTCTTAAAGGAAATTTAGGTGCCAGATGGATTTTCCTCGCAGCTTTCCCATTGTGTGAATGAAGTGTAGAAAAAGATATCTAGCTTGAAAAGTCATGATTCACACATTTATATGCAAGTATTGTTTCCACTAGAGATACAGGGATACTGCTGGAGCCAGTTGGTGATTCAATCACAGAGATGAGTAGGTCTTTCAAAGCTATTTGTTCGAAGATGCTACAAAATGATATGTTGGATTACCATTGTTTATAGGAAGAGGTGACAATGAAAGGTCGGTTAAAATTTTTAGTGAAAAGTTGGGTGCGAGAGAAGGGATTTAATTTATCCTTTACCATTAGTTTCTGATATAACCAACGGTAAAGATCTATTCATCATACTAATGCACAGAGTCCTCTCCTCCCCTCACAACTCACAAAACCCTCGCCTCTCCTCCTCTCCTTTTCCTCCTCGACGATCGGCCATCATCATCCATGCGTCGTTCCTCACCCTCTATCAGTCGCCAGTGCTCCTACTCCTCAGGTAGCCCGTCACCGCCCTGCCCACCTCCTCCTCCTCCTATTCCCACTACCGACATCACCCTCTCCACCTCGACCCATTCTACTGCCCCCTCCTCTCCTCCTCCTCATCCCCTTGCCGACATCCGCCTCCTCCCCATCCAGCCGACAACCTCCTCTTCTCCAACCCCTCCTGCGGCCTCCTCCTCTTCCCTGACCCCTCTTGTCGCCTCCCTCCTCCTGCAGATAGCCTACTCCTCCTCCCCCTTTTGTAGCCCTCCTCCTCCCCGACCCCTCCTACCGCCTCCCACCACCTCTCTTCATCCTCCTCCTCTCTGACAGCATGCCCCTCCTCCTCCCCCTTCTACCACCCTCCTCCTCCCAGACCCCTCTTGCTGACCCCCATCTCTCCTCCTCCTCCTCCTACTACCGTCAACCTGCTCCTCCTCCTCCACCTCCCTGACACCTCCTACCACCCCCATCCCCTTCTCCTCCTCCTTTAACCCCTTCCTTCTTCCCCCAAAATGCTCACAAGCACAAAAGGCCCCAAATCACCCAAACTCCAAGTCAACGGCCCCCTCTCCTCAACTACCCTAGCTACGCCAATGACTGCCACCCACCTTTGATGATTAACGACCGGCAACCCCATCTCCTTTGCGTTAGGGGGATTACTCCTCCTCGTTATAACCCCTTGTGCTCCACCCCTTTTCCATGTTTTATCATGAATCGAGCCATGGTTTGAGAAAACCCTTAATCGTTTCTTTGGATTTCTCTCGTAGTCAACCCAGTTAGTGATGGCTTTTTCAGCAAATGTCAAGGGTACTGCCTTATATCATAAAAACTTTTAAATGCAGCATGATTGAACCGGCATAATGCTACATGATATTCAATTGGTAGGTTATACTATTTGGATAGATTTAAGCTTTAACATAGCAGCTTGCATCACAGGAAAGCTACCAAACAATATCTTGTTGTTTTCGTGGCATGAGTAATGACAAATGGATTGATGATTGCATACCTTTGTGTCGATGTATGACTATGTGAATGATTGGATGGTAGGAGTACTGCCTCATTAGGATAGATACATTCCGACAAGAATATTGAATGTCTTGTCCGCTATTTATCTCCATTGAATCCTCCCCTTCATTTTTCACCTCCAAGCCGCCTTATCACTTTGCCACCTCCTCACCTCCAACACCACTCCCACCCATTTCCTCCAAAACCCTAACCATGGAAACGGCCTCCGCCCCAGCTCCCTTTCTTATCTCTTATAACATTAAAGATTATAATCTATTATTTAGTTAATTTTGATTTTGAAATTGTAGGTTATTAGTGTCGGGTACACTCGGAGGCTTGAGTGGTTAGAGGTATATGTGCATTCAATTTTCTTAAATTAATTGAATGATATTTTAGTCTTTTCTTGAATTCTTTTAATATTCAAATTAATTATTCTTTAGATGTACACACTTGCTAAGGAAGATATATGCACGCAAGGGAAAACATTAGGTATTCTAACCCCTAGGGTAAAAGTGCTCCGAGTCAAATTGTGTCCAAATTACTCGCCTATCAAGACTTATGATCATGTTGTACGGACAATGCAGGAAGTGTATGCATACCTCGCTTACATGCATGATGTGTTCTCTTTGTAACATGCCATAAGAATTGATCAACTTTTGCTCGATGAAGTACCAAACTAAATAAGGTCCTTAAAGATTTGATCACAACTTACATTTGCTCATTACATATAACCTTGTACGGTGAAATTTTGGCTGCTTCTTCATGCTCTTCTTTGGTCTACCAACTAATCTTATCTAGTTTCTTGCGGTGCCCTTAATTAGGTGTTAAAGGAAATCTAGCTAAGGTTAGTATTGGGCGGTATACTGGAGAAGTGCGGGGAGATGCTGTCGAAATTTCACCGCACTAAGGTTACATTTAATGACCAAACCTAAGTTATGATCAAATCTTTGAGGATGGTCTATAAAGTGAAAATCTTAATCAAGAAACACATCATTTGGTACTTTCCCTACCTAGCAAGTGATTTGTTTAATTAAATTTTATGTTACAATGGATAAATCTTGGATTGGATTGCGGGCTTCAGATTACACCAGGTATAAGGATGGAGTAATTTCATTCCTGCATTGGGCCTTTGATGATGATAGGAAGATGTTTAGGAGAGGAGGTCAATTTGAGAATATCTTCTACCCATGTTGAAGATGTTTGAATGGTTCCTTTAATGATCGTAATACTGTGCTCGAGCACTTGATTTGTAATGGGTGCTGGCAGCATTACACTACTTGTGTAGCTCATGGAGAAGAGTTGACTAAGAAAGTTATAAACAATGAGAACACTATTGATGAAGAGATTGACGAGGAAATTGGTGATAGTGGAGGTGAAGAAATACAGTGCATGTTGAATGAGATGAGAGCAGGAGAGGATATAAATACAAATAAAGAAGATCCGTTCAGTTGTGATCCATTCTATGATGCTGTTAAGGCAGCTGAGGATCCTATTTCTCCCGATGTTATGAAAATGTCAAAGTCGTCAATTTTATTGAAGATGTTTCAACTAAATGTTATTAATAGATCTAGTGCTAAATTCATATCAGAAATGCTTTAGTTTATTACTAAGCTGTTGTATAATCCTGATGGTTTTCCTGCTTCATAATATGAAGCAAGGAAACAGATGCGTAAGCTTGGTTTGGACTATCAGAAGATCAATGCATGTCCGAATGTCTGCATTCTTTTCAAAAATGAATTCGCAAACTTGTGTAACAATCCCGAATGTGGACTTGAGAGATATAAGGAAGGTCAAAATGAAAGTAAGAGGAAATAACCTCTGAGGGTTCTTCGTTACTTCTCACTGGCACATAAGCTTCAATGTCTTTTTTTGTCAAGTAAAGCTGCACGATTGATGATATGGCACCAGGATTGTAAATCTCAAGATGGAACAATACGTCATCCTACTGACTCAGAGTAGAAGAGATTTGATGAAGGAAACAATTAATTCGCTTTAAGGAACATACGGTTGGGTCTTGTAAGCGATGGATTCAATCCAGTTAAGAGTATGTACCCATTATACTTTATATGGCCAATGGTAATGGTCACTTATAACTTACCTCCCTAGTTGCGTATGAGATTGTCATCCATGATATTGACCCTATTAATCCCAAATCCAAAATAAGGAAATGCAATAGATGTTTATCTCCAGCCATTAATCGATGAACTGAAGTAGTTGTGGTTCACCGACGTGAAGACGTATGATGCAGAAAAGAAACAATTTTACAATATGCAGCAACATTGTTGTGGACCATAAATGCCTTCACGGTGTACGCAAATTTGTCAGGTTGGAGCACTAAAGGAAAGCGCTTGCCCAGTCTATATGTAAGACACTCATCTCCTATGACTGCTAGAAAGTAAGAAGTTTGATTAAAAATACACGTTTGTTTTATTTGTCATAAAGCAGAATAATTGGTTAGAAATAATCTATCTATTTACAATAAATAGAAGAGAGAGAGAGTATTACAAAGAAAAGCCAAAATGAGATGTAGAATGAACATGGAATTCATTATCAAAGAGATTGTTTGTTACACTACTCATTACGACTGAAAAGCAAAAGATGATCACACTAGAAAGTAGTAAATCTACTCTAGAAAGCATTAAAAAGAATGGAGAGAGAAATATCCTCCTCGACGGTCAGTTAGAGGACAAGCAGGACAAAACGACGCCTGGAAGATGGGGAACAGAGCAGGACGAAGGAGGATGAAGTGGGAAGAATGGGAATGGGCAGCACGTCATCATCGTCGTGGGATCCACTTCTGAAATGGGGGCGAAAATTTGACTTTATCTCTTGAGAAGCATCCCAGGTGTGGACAAGCTTCTCTTGAGCTTTGGAAAGGGAGAGAAGAGAAAGAAGGGATGAAAATTTCAAATGAAGGGGGTGTCCTTTAATAGTTGCAAGGAGTGAGGGAAATTTGGTCTTTTTAATTTGAAAAACATTAATTCAAGACCTTTAGTGATCGATAAAACCGTTGCTAAAGGTCCAAACATGGCCTTCGTGGGCGATGCTCTCGCGCCTGCTCACCTCCCGTGCGTGAAATGCTCGTTCATGTTCTTGAAATCTCGGTCATTCGATCGCGAGATCGAACGGCTAAGATGCGTCCTCGCTACGCCTCAACCGCGTGCTCGCCCGCGTCTGATCTTGCGTTATGCGTAGGAGTCTGATGCGGTGTGAGTGCTATCAAGCACACACGACCACTCAATTGCGATCGAGTGGCCAATCGCACCCACTCACTGTGCCTCAGCTGCTACTTGCCAAGGATCGAACGCGTCCCTCATCATCACATAAGCGCGTTCAACCAACACACTACAAGAGCATTTTTGTCATGCTTACATTTTATGCACGTGCAACCACAGTCGTTGGATGCTCATCCAACGGCAGAGAAGCGATGCTCAGATTGAAGAAGAGATGGAGCATCGGGTGCAGCGACCGGTTGGGCAGCTGAGATGGTGCCACGTGGTGCCATCTTAGCCGTCCATCTTCTGGACGATGTAGATGGTGCCACGGTTATCGGGTTGAGTTGATTTTTGTGCCGTTAGACTGTGCTCATCGCTCCAAATCCATCTGTGTTTTATGATTTGTCGCCTGAAGTGTGGATTCACACCATCTTGGCCCTTGATCTTCTAGGGTTCCTCAGTCTCTATCTGATGCTATAGATGTCTGATTAGGGCGATCTTGGAGTCGTTGAACTCCAATCATCGCCCTGATCAAATTTGTATGGTTGGATCTTCGATCTGAGACCCCGATAAAAATTTACCCTATCCTTGAACATAAAACAAGACAATTAACCTCTGTTTTATTCGAACTAATCAAATGCAAGATGATGCATGCTATGTAATATTTGTAGTATGTAAAGCAATTCTATGCTTAAGAACATGCATAAATAGACATCTTATGTAGTGCAAACATGTTTACATCAAAAATCATTTTCTTTATGGAGCTGCTATACTGGAAAGATCTTACACTACATCATAATTTAGATATTATGCACATCGAAAAGAATGTGATGGATAACATCTTAGACATATTAAATCGGACTGATGATTCAGAGGACACGATGAAAATAGGAAAAGACATGAAGAGTTTGGGTAGACATCTGGAGTTGCATATTCATGAGGATGATGGCTACTTTCCACCTGCTACTTACAGCTTGAATCAGGACTAGAAGAGTAGACTGCTCTCCTTCTTAAAGGAAATTTAGGTGCCAGATGGATTTTCCTCGCAGCTTTCCCATTGTGTGAATGAAGTGTAGAAAAAGATATCTAGCTTGAAAAGTCATGACTCACACATTTATATGCAAGTATTGTTTCCACTAGAGATACAGGGGATACTCGTGGAGCCAGTTGTTGATTCAATCACAGAGATGAGTAGGTTTTTCAAAGCTATTTATTCGAAGATGCTACAAAATGATATGTTGGATTACTAGGATAAACAAATTGTCATTACTCTCAGTAAGATGGAATAGATTCTTCCCCCAGCCTTCTTTGATGTAATGGTTCATCTCATGCTGCATCTTATAAATGAAGGGAGAATCGGTGGACCTATACAACTCAGATGGATGTATCCTGTGGAGCGATTTCTGAAAAAGCTTAAAGATTATGTTTTGAACAAGGCAAAGCTGGAAGGATCAATTATAGAAGGCTATCTCATGGAGGAATGTATTAATTTTACGTCCATGTATGTGAATGAAACAGACAACCGCTTTAATAAACTTCAAAGGAATTATGAGGGGGAATACAATGACAGTGATGAAGAATGTTTGTATTTTTTTGATACTAGTGGAAGGTTGATCCTTCATACGGAGTACAAGGTTATTTCAGAAAATGATAGATGTTGCGTGCATCTATATATTTTAAAACAAATTCATGAAATTGATCCAGTTTACAACGAATTCGAACGATTACCTCTTTCTAAGATAAACGAATTTGGCTTCTTAGATTGGCTTAAACACCGAGTTCATCAATTGAAAGAGGATAATGACCCACGATGGGTACCAGATTTTGATGTAATTGCCGATTCATCATTACATTTTGCACATTACCACTCTGGGTATATAATAAATGGGTTTAGATTTAGAATAAAAGAAACTAATGATAGGAAGGTTACATGGTAGGCCAGAGTTGTTGATTCAGATCTTTCCACCGGTATAGATGGATACTATGGTAAAATCAAAGAAATTATGGAGATCAACTTTAGAGATGATTGTAAAGTTGTCCTATTTAAATGCCATTGGTTTGATAATTTTAAAGAGGGAACCAGTTTCAAAATTGATAGGAAACACAATTTCTTGACATTAAATCCTAATCGTCAAATTCTTCAGTCTGATGAACAATTCACATTGGTATGTCAAGCAACACAAGTTTTTTATCTCCCTGATAATTGCCAAAGGGGATGGGTTGTACCTATAAGAACAATACTGCACAACCATTTTGACACACAGTCTGAAGCATACCAAGAATTAACAGAAGAAGGTCATATAGATTTAAATGCAGTAGATGTGGACATTTAAGGTTTGCAACAATTTATTTACATTCTTTCATTTCTGTTTATATCAAATTCATATTTAAATTTAAGAAACCGAAACTACAACTGATATTTTCTACACATTATAAATAACTAAACTTAAACCAGTCACACACACATGTTCAAAATTTTTTACTGTTTCTCTATTGGTATTTTAATTACTTTTATTTTTCAAATTATAGGTTATCGATGATAGGCATACTCGGAGGCTGTTGTATTTAGAGATATAATTTCAATGTCTTAAATTTAATTGAATGAAATTATAATTTTTTGCTAGGTGTGGGGTGTACCCACTTGTGTTGTATATTTTATTCGAATGGATGTGGGGTGTACCCACTTATGGTTTGTCTTTGCACTTTTGTTTTATGTGGGGTGTGCCGAATTTAATTTTAATTTGCAGGTTTAAAGAGAAACCTCCAATGTTAGGGGAAATTCTATCAAAATTTTTAAATATTTCTTCTTTATTTTGCAAACTTTTTTCATTGATGATTTATATATTAATGATTTACAACTATATTAATTATTGCATTTTATACTTGTTACAGATGAAGTTGTTTAAGAAAAACCCAGAAAAAAGGGTCTTCTTGAGACACAGCCCTCCACGCAGCCTGATTCATCTCCTCAGGCTCTGCCAGCCACCCCCCCACCACATTAGGCTTAGCCACCTCTTCGACAGTAGGTTCAACCACCCCCCAGTCACGTTTCGTACGACCCGGGGAGATGCCACGTTTACTATATGATGGGAGGAAGGGAAAGGGGAAGGAGATTTGCCCAGGCCTTCCTAGATCGAGTAGAGGATGATCTAGATTATGGAGGATCAAAGGTTGTTGAGGGGGAGGAGGAGGGGGAGGAGGTAGGAGAGGAGAGAGGAGGAGAGTGAGGAGGTGGAGGATGAGATGGATGGGAGTACGTCCCCAGTTCATGTCGACAACTCACCAATGGGCTCATGTTTGGGTAAGAAATCATATACATTTTAGAAGTAAATTATATACCTTCAAAAATATATAATGAATAAGATTAATGTTTACATAGGTAGACTAAGAAGAGGATGGGGGAAGACAAAAAATCTAGACCTCTAGCATATCCCTAAGGGTGTCAGATTAACAATTAGGCTCAGATCCATAGGCGAGGTAGAGAATTACCCGGGATTTATCAGTCTAGTGTGCACAACTGCTAAGACCATTGTGCCCATTTTCTACTTCAACAGGAGGAAGGTGCTCGAAGAGTTGAAGAGGCAGTTCATCCGTCAGTTGAAGGTAATTTCATTTACAAAATTTATTTCTTTTATAGCTTTACCCTAAAATTATTTTAAAGTAACATTGACATATGTTTTTTAAAAATTAATGTGGCAAATTACGATTGGGGTGACAACCCCAATGGCTCTCGATATATTCTTAAGCATGCTGCCAAAATCCACAGGGTTTGGATGACAAACACTAAGAGAAATGTAAGAATTTTCAAACATTTACATTTATATACTTAATTTCTTATATTATTTCTAAAAATTTATTTTTGGTACTTAGTGGTTCTCAAACAAGAGCTCACTTGAGGAGGCAATGGGTGATGCACCTCCTGATATTGTTCCTGACGATTGGAAGAAGGCATTCAAAAATTGAATGAATCTAAAGATGGAGGTTAGTAAATAATTACAAATTATTCTACTAATTTCATATATATTAAATTAATAAAAAGTATTATTATGTATGTCTACTGGAGCAAGTAGAAAAAATAAGGCCAATAGGGCTAAAGCTCCACCATAGACCCATTATTTGGGTCAAAGAAGCATCGAGATAGTCAAGAACCATTATGTAAGTATTGAAATTACTTTTTAATTAAATATTACTTAATTTTTAAGTTATTTTGACCTAATTGTATCATTTTTATAATTTCAGTCCGTTGGACATGATGTGATGGAAACGACTAGGATGGAAATCTACGAGGTCACCCATGGTAAACCAGCAGCTGATGGTGCTCGTAAGTAGATTCATGAGTCATACTAGGAGAAACATGTAAGTTTCCTAAACTCAAAAAATTTATAACTTTGTATATATATATTATAATGATCTTTTTCATTACGTTTAGTATCAAATGGTACAATTAGTACATACCCCCACTGACGAGACCTTTGACAGCGTCCAGCAGCCTTTGGATGTTGAGGAGGCATTTAGGAGAGTAATGCCACTAGACCACGGTGGTTTCGTTCATAGTACGAGGAGGGCATACTCTTTATCAACCTGGTATGGGAGGAAAGGTGTCGTCTCATCTAGTGATGTCGATCAGGTGCATCAAAAGATAGACACACTACAGAGATGAGAGGAGGAAAGGGAGAAGAGAGAGGTAGAGATGAAGAATAAGATGAATGCCATGGATGATAAGCTTTAGATGCTTATAGCCCTTATTCAGAATAAGAGTCAGTTAGAGGATTCATCTTCCATAAATCCCAGCATCTACAAATGAGAAAACAACAACTCCTTAGGCAGTGCAGGTGGAGCTGGTGGCATTGGGGCAGCTGTATCTTGATTTCTATCCATTTTCTTTTCTTATGATTTTCATGTAACATTTTTATGTAAATATTTCATTTTCAAACTTTTAATGCATTAGATTTTATATTTATGAAATATAAATTTCTGTTCATTTTCATTACTTGTTTTACTATAAAAGTAAGATTTTTAAGTAGATTAGTAGGTAGTTTCCATCATTGGTAATAATAATAAAAGAAAAACCCATACATTTGTCGTCACTTATTCAAATAAGCAATGGCATATAGGTGACGGTATAAATATTTTTACTGTCATTTTTATAATAACTGACAGCATAGAAGGTTCGATAAAATTGCTATTCCCATTTTATGCAGTTAGTTTGATGAATAAGCGACAGCTAAATTATTTTTGCCGTCACATATCTGTGACGATAAAGTTACTTAAACGACAACAAAAATAAAAAAGGGTGCATAAAGGGAGGAAAACGTGACCTACATATAGTGTCGGTTATGTAATAACCGACGGCAAAAACAAGTGTCGTCGGTTGTGAAACGATGTCAAAATCTCCAATCTGTCCAATGGTCAAATAATATTTTGACATCAGATTAGCCTTGTAACCGAAGGCAAAGCAAAACAGCGATGGTATTAATGGCTTCACTGATTTCCATCGATTATTTGAGATTTGCCATCGATTTTCAACCGAGGACGAAAGCCATGTGTATTGTAGTGGATATAAAGGTATCGGAAGCTTTAAAGTTTGACCATAAAATTCTTGGAAGATCATTCTTAGCCACTGTGTGTGCCAATATTGATAATGATTCAGGCATGATGAAGGTCATGTGTTGCGGTGAATCTATTATCCTAGATATTTTCCATGCTTCCAGGTGATTCCAAGAACCTGATTTCTTTGATGACTCGAATTGAGAAATTGAAAATATAGTGGTGGAAACTATGCAGATTCACACTTGGGTTCCTATTTTGCCATTAACATTGTTCCTGAACAATCCACTTCACCCCACCCTCCTACCCTAACCACACTTTCTTTAGCTAACAGTCCAGCTATCCCCTTCACTCTCACTTCACCTCTAACTTCTCGGGCAGAAATTCATTCGGAGTCAGGCCCTTAATAGGAATTAAAACCCTTGCACAACTCCCTTAAATATTTTTTCCTGGGTCCGAATCAAACCATGCCCCTAATTATCAACTCTGGACTTACTGGGGCACAAAAAGAAAAACTTCCCCAGGACTTAAGCAAAAATAGAAAAGTTATTGGCTGGACCCTTTCTAACCTTAAGGGTATTCATCCATCCTATTGCACCCATTGCATCTATCTAGAGGATGATTCTTGCCCCTCTCGCCAACCACAAAGGCACCTAAACCCTACTGTGCTGGAGGTGGTAAAAAAGGAGATTATAAAGTGGCTTGATGTTGGTATCATCTACCCCATTTCTGGTAGCTCCTGGATTAGTCCTACTCAAGTAGTTCCTAAAAAGGCTGGACTAACAGTTATCACCAATGAACATGTGGAAAATATAGCCACTAGGACCGCTTCTTCTTGGCAAATGTGCTTTGATTACAGAAAATTAAACACTACCACCAAGAAGGACCATTTTCCGCTCACTTTTATTAATGAAATCTTAGAGCAGTTAGCCGAACATGAATACTATTATTTTCTTGATGGTTATTTCGGCTATAATCAAGTAGCGATCTATCCTGAGGACCAAGACAAAACTACATTTACCTGCCCCTTTGGAACGTTTGCTTTCTGAAGAATGCCCTTCAGTCTTTGGAATGCACCTGCAACTTTTCAACGGTGTATGCTTGCAGTTTTTTCTGACCTAGTAGGTGAATGTCTGGAAGTCTTCATGGATGAGTACTCTATTTTTGAAGATTCTTTTCACCTTTGTCTCCAGAATCTTGAAAGAACCCTTAAAAAATGCATAGAAGTTAATCTCATCCTCAGCTGGAAAAAAAGTCATTTCAAGGTCCAGGAAGGTATTATCCTGTGCCATGTTATTTCTAAAAATGCAATTGCGATAGATCGAGTGAAAATTGATGCTATCTCTAAGTTCTCACAACCCACTACTATGAAATAGATTTGTTCTCTTTTAGAGCATGTGGGTTTCTACTACCGTTACATCAAAAAATTTCTCACAAATCTCCAAGCCCGTAAGTCAATTGCTTACCAAAGACTAGCCATTTGATTTCAATGACCAATGCCTGGAGAGTTTTTTGAGGTTGAAGAAAGATGTTGTAGAGGCACCAATTTTATAGAGACCTAACTAGAATTGTCCCTTTGAGCTCATGACTGATGCCTCTAATTTTGCTATGGGGGTCATTCTAGGGCAAAGAGTTGACAAGAAGCCCGTTGTGATGTATTATGCTAGCAAAACCCATGATGATGCACAACGTAATTACACGGTTACTGTAAAAGAACTTCTTACCATTGTCTTTGCCCTAGAAAAATTTCGATCTTATCTCTTGGAGTCACATGTCACCGTATATACCGACCACTTAGCACTTAAATATTTGCTGACCAAAAATGATGTGAAACCTCGTCGTATACGTTGGATACTTCTACTCCTGGAATTTGACATGGAAATCAAGGATAAGGTGGGATCGCAAAATGTAGTAGCCGACCATCTGTCTCGTCTTATGACGAATGATATGTTGACCCCCCCTGATCAATTCCCTGATGAAAGCATCTTAGTTGCCAACAAACTCCATTGGTTTGCACCCATTGCAAATTATCTAGCAAATTAACGAATCCCCTCTGATTGGCCAAAAACCAAAAAGGACAAGTTCTTTGCTGATATTAAATACTATTTTTGGGAGGAGCCCGGCCTTTTCCACACTTGTGTCGATCAGGTCATTAGACGATGTGTTCCTGAGTCAAAAATGCGTGATATTCTGTCACATTGTCACTCAATGGCTTGTTGTTGTCATGCTTTTGTGAGGTTTTAAAGGATGTCACGTTGTAGTATAGCCGACAAAGCATTCAAACAAATAGAGAATTTTACTACTCGAAAACCGGAGTATCCGAGGTGGAACACAGGGAGCAAATGGAATTTACTACTAATCAAAATATAATTGAACACTCTAATTTACTCAAAATGTTAATTTAAATATGAATGTATGCCATTAAAAGTAATTATGACAAAAAATATGAAATTGGACGTCTGATCTGGTGATCAGATGTCCTAAAAGTATTTTCCCCTTTTTCTTCTTCTGATCTTCTTTCTCTTCTTTGCTTGCGAAGGCTTCTTCTTCCTGCGTTTGTATCTTTTCTCTTGTTTCTTCTCCTGCCTTGCCTTCCTTCTTTCTTCTTCTTCTGATCTTTGCTGTCTTCACTTGACCTTTCTTCCGTTCTCTGGCTTGCTCCTGCCTTGCTCTTCCTTCTTCTCTTGTGAAGGCTTCTTTCCTCTTCTTCTTCTCTGCCTTGGTCTCTCCTTTGCTCAGTTTCTTCTTCTGCTTCTTCTCTTCTCCTTATGGCTAAGTCTCTCTACGCTCAGTCTGCCTGCACAGGAGCAAAACCTACCCAGTTCCCTCTACCCGCACGTCTCTCTCTCTCTCAAGCAATTCACTCAACGACGCTCTCCCAGAGCCACACGGGTAGTCGGGTCGGATTCGCACACGGGACCAGGTGCACCGGCAGTTGGTGATGCACGAGGAGTGCGTAGGTTTAGGGCGGGTCGGATCCCGCCAGATCCGCGATGTCAAGCCGAGGATGAGGCGGGTGTGAGGGCAGGTGAGGGACCTCACCCCTGTGCTTACGGAGGCAATGGGCTTAAAACACAAAAATAATTTATATGATACCTGTGTTTTGCAATCCCACGATGTGGGACTATCTGGTCGGTCCTGCTTTCGCGCCCGTAGAGCTTTCGTCGCGCGATTGCTCCAGCTGCAGGCCTCTCTGTGCAACTTGCTAGCCTCACTCACTTCGCGACACTCGCGTGAGTCTGCTGCACCTGCAGCCTGGGAGTCCTGGTACCTGAAGCTGCTGCAAGCTCCTTGCTGCTTCGGCTGATAATGGCAGCCGGAGCTTAAACCTGTCACACACAAGAACGGCCTATTGGCCCAATCAGATTGACTAGAAACCTTCGTCGTGGCACGGCGAAGGTGGTGCTGCAGGCTGTAGCTCGGCCTAGGCGTGCGTGCCTAGGTCAACTTGTGGCTGGAGATGTTGGGTTGTTCGGGGGGTGATTGTGGAGGTCTGGAGTGGCAGTGGTGGGGTGAAGTGAGTTCCTGGTGGTGAGGCGGAGCTCACGAGGGGTTGGCGAGCCGTGTGGAGGGGCGGAGTGGTGTGGGCAGCTCGCCAGAGGGCGGTCGGAGGCGAGGACAATGGAGGTGGTTAGGCACTGTCGAGGGGTAATCAGATAAAATAGCAGGGGGAAAATAGAGAGGAGAGGAGGGAGAAGGTATCTGGAGTGGTCTGGAAGGAAGGGAGGCGGTGGAGAGGACGGCGTGTAACTGCCGTCGTCGGGGAAGAAGGACCTTGAGGGAGGAAGCGGCGACGAAGATGAGGTCAGCGGCACACGCGCGTGGTACAGCGCAACGTGGGAGGAAGTGGCCGAGTTGACTCTGCTGCTGGTATGGCAGCAGAGCGATGAGAAGGAGGGGAGGAGGTCACCGGAGCTTGCGGGTCATTTGGCCGGAGATGGGAGAGAGGGAATTTGGAGGGGATCTCCGTCAAAATCAAGCTGAAGATGAGCGGCCGAAGGTGTGGGTTCTTATATAGGCACTGGGCTAGTCGTTCAAGGCGTGGAAGGCAAGGAATCGTCTGAGGTCGGTTGCTGGAGATGGAAAGAGTTTAGATACCCAAATCCCTCGTGCGTTCGCACAAGAGATTGGGTTCAGACCAAGGATCAAGATTGGCCTCAGATGGAAGGGAATTCCTCAGAGAATCTCCCTTCCATTTCTGGGAGGGGATCTCTGAGGAATCAAAGAGGATTCCCTCTCAAATCCTCGTCGGAGCAGGATTCTGCCTTAATAATGGCGGCAGGACCTGATTGCAAAGATGGCGAGGAAGTTAGGGGGCATTCTGTTATGCTTTTCAAAAGATAGGGACCAAATTATGATTTGGGTTTCCTAAATTGCAAAGTAGGTCAAGATGGCCTCCCCTTAGGTCGAAATTTTTGTACAAACCTAATTTTGACCTAAGGAATCCAGTGGTGAAGTTGGATTTTAGGTTTGACCTCGTTTGATTGGACATTTTGTGTAAAAACCCAAATTAGGTTAATTGATGAACTAGGACCCTAATCTAGGTCAAACTGGGTTCCAAAGGCCAAATTAAGTGTTCTAAACCCTAGGGGATATTTTTCCATGATTTTTAGAGGGTTTAATTGATTTTTATCCTGATCAGAACCTTGTTGAATTAAGCGAGTCTATTTTAGGGTTACCACATATCATTTACTTCCTAGATTGCACATGAACCCATTTCTGATTGACTCAACACACTTTTTATCTCATTTAGACCTTTTGACCTATGTTTTGCCTCTGAGAAATCCCATTTATGTACTGCAATGGTAAAATTGCAGTTTTAACCTTTAATTCATGTTTTCTTCTCAGAGCACTTATTCCTTCAGTTAAGCCTTCTTCTAGGTTATGTAGGTGCTTTTATCTTCTTTATTGGGTCAAAATGAGCTTGTTATGGCTCTTGATGAGGCTCTCATCATACCCCCATGCCTAGCTTTTGCTAGTCCCGTAGCAAAATTTCAAAGTTTTAACTTCCATTCTAGACCCTGAGTGTCTGTCAACAATGATAAGTGCTTCTCCTTTTGTGATTAGGTAGGAATGCCAACAATAGGCCTAGAGGTACTCAAGTACCAACCAAAATCTGGACCTGTTCCGCTTTAGCCTCAGTCCTCCGCAAAGGTTTCTCCGGCCCACAAAAACTAACCTAGGGTTTGTTGGACTCCGCGGTTAAAGCTCCCGTGCTTGAGACATTTTTAGCCTAAGTTAAGTTTGCGGTGCATTTTTTGTAAGAGAGAGATAGAAGATTTATTTGTTTGGAGAGCTTTTCTCTCTCTTTTCTTTTTTCTTCTAGGTTCGGATTAGCTTCTCAACACGGTCTGTATCGGATTCCTCGTCCCCATCATCAATCCTCAAGGGTTCATGGCTTTCAAGATTTTGAGATAATCCCGCCCATGGCAACCCCCAGAACCCTGGCTTTCAAGATTTCGAGATAATTCCGCCCATGGCGTTCCGTTGCCGAATTCAGCCCCTGGCGATCGACATTTCGTTATAATGCCGCCCATGGTATCTGAACCAGTAGAGTGCTTACCTGCCCCAGTAGGATATTTAAATATCCTAGGAGACAAGCACCGAGGAGACGATATGTTACACATCTTCGAGGGGAATTTCCCACCTCTCCGCACTGGGAACTAGTCCAAATCAACTTGTTTTGATTAGCCGCTCCTAATCTAGGTGACTTTTGTAGAACATTAAACGCTCTTGTGTGATTTGGATGTTTATGCGCACTGAACCAGACTGTGTGTGAATTTGGGGTGCTTAGGTTACCGAATCCCGCAAACCAACGGTCAGTTAGCGAGGCCGAATACTTCCTAAGCCTTAGACCTAATACTTAAGCTTCGCATTTTCCTCAACCTCTTGAGGATTATCCAGATTTTAACGGATACGTGAATTTTTAAGCTAAAGATACTAGCCCAAAAGGCCTAAGACCAGCGTTCCCGCTAATCTCTTGCTATATCTCCGTAGCACTTTTCTTTTCTTTTTCTTGATTCGGTCTAGAACTTCAGTTAATTCCTTAATCTTTTACTAATGACTATTTCTTTTTCTTTTCCTTTTGTGCTCCTTTCTTCATTTTTGCTCTTTTTCTCCTCCTTATGCTTATGTGGCTCACAAAATTTCCTCCCTCCGCCCATTTTTTGTTCTTTTTCTTAATTTTTTCAATTTTTTTGTGTTTTTGACATATGCAAATTTTTTGTTTGTGAGACTCCTTCTGATTTTTTTTCTTGGTTCTGTTTGTATGCACTTTATCACACCCCCTATGCCTAAGTTTTGCAATGTCCTCATTGTAAACAGAGGGTGTGAATTAGTGTTGAGGTCAGGGACTTAGAACAGGATACATCGCGTGGGTGAATGGGTCGAAAATGACTGATGCGGATGATTTTAATCTTTGATACGTGTACCAGAGGTGGGATCAACTATCTAAGGCTGGACTCACGATGCAATAGACGTGGAGTACAAATGGATAATCAGACGGGTCTCTATTTTTGGGAATGACGGGTTGCCTCCCGTTAAGCGCTAAATTTAATGCCTTCAGCCGAGCGGAAAATGGGGTGGAGAGGGGGTGGTCCAATCAATGGAGTTTTGGAAAACAAGCACCTTGATTAAGAGCCTGGTTGGTCCAACCTGGTGCTTGTTGAGATCAGTGGGCTGATGATGCAACCCAAACCCAATAAGTCTGGTGGGTTGATAGATGTAGATCAGCATATGTGGAACCCACAATATGCAGTAAAGTTCTGACGGATATGGAAGTGAAAACTCGGGTTCAGGCTGAGTCAAATCTGCTTGGTCAAAGTAGGGTTCCGAAAAATTATCCATGTAAGGTGTGGAATCCCTATAGGGGTGATCAAAGGATGGAGGCTCCTGATTTATGGTCTGATCAGTACCCGATACCCGGTCTAGATATGGAGTTGAATCATTTGCAAACGGCTCAGTGAGAGGTGAATCGGAATAGAAATTGAGTTCGATTGTGAGTCGAGGTGGGGAACAGGTTTTGATTGGTTCTGTATTTGTGGAGCAGGTGGCTTCAAAGAAGATTGACATGTTATAATCAGGAGGTAGATTTTCTCCGATGTTATGGTCAGATTTGAGATCATCGGAGAGTTTGCGAAAATCAAAATTTGAATGAGATTCTAGATCATGAGTTCCACCATAGAATAAATCATATGTTGTATATTCAGCAGCCTGACTGGGATCTAGCCTAAATGTTAATTCTGAGCTTAAAAGGGTATCCTTATCTGGTAGAGGCTCAGATTCTAAGCTAGTAGGGCAGACCCAATTGAAACCCTGCTCGTCCAACTCCTCGATTTCTGTGTCGTAGATTGGCATGACTTCTGCAAAATTGATTCGTTCCTCTGAGGAGGTTGACAAGGGATATTCATCAAATCGAGGCCCAAAATCATATTCTTCATTAAAAGATTGATCTTCTTCATCTGGGGCCTTGAAATCTTCAAAATATGTTTCAGATCTAGGTTCTAAGCTTAGGATGTGGGTTGAATTACTAGAATTTAGGTCTGAATAACCTTTGAGGATCACCTTATCAGAATAAGGGATGGAATTTACACCCTCAAGAGGTTCAGTTCTACTCTCATACTTGCAGGAGTCTTGGGATTCTAAAATGGGCTCATCATGGTCTTTTCCTGCATTTGGAGCTTCCCAACCTTCTTCAATATCAGGTGCATTATACTCCATCTGGGTTGGGTATCCACAACCATTTTGTGCCTCAAACCCGAGGTCAGATTTATCCTCGATGTTTTTCCAAGATAGCTCATCCTCTGTTGGTGGTATGTACGGGTATTTCTGATCAATCACTTGTTTTATTAATCTCATTATCTCTTCCCGTTTTTAAGACTATCTTGGTGTTGCTTCCAAAGTCGAGGATTGGTGATACATTGAAGGTATTCACTATTGTGCAATTTTTCTATCTCAATGTATGTAGTAATGAGCAAGTCACGGGTTGATCCTTTGTTGGCTTCTGCTAATAGTACTTGGGCACAAGTTATGACAAAGGTTGTGGTTGTTGGGACATCAACCTGAATGTTTCCTACTGTTGTTGAGGTTTCTTCATTTTCATAAAATCTCATGGCATCCTCAATCATTTTATCTCTCATGGATCTCCGGTATTCAGGTTTCTTGAATGGTAGTCCTAGGTGGTTCGGTTGCATTTTGGATTAGGTGGTGGAATCAAGATCAGAGTTTGACACAAGATGTGTTATGAAGCAATCAGATCTGAATAATGAGTCCCACTAAAAACGTATATGTGTGCTCTAAAGAGAAAAGATGAGGGACTGGAGATGTTCTTGACCCAATCAAGACACCCAAAAGATGTTTGGATGACTATGGAGGTTCGCGGCGGATGGACCCCTAGATCCGAAGATCGTCCACCTGAGAATTACCTGGGCAGCCAGAGAGGGAGAGTCCCGCAGAGACCCCTACACGGTAGAGCGTCCCTACGGGTTACAGGGTTTCCCCACCCGACCTCTCTTGTCCCTAAGATTCCAGGTAGACCAGAATGGGGACCTTGACCTCTTAAGTCTATCACTTTTTATTTCAAAGCTGCTTTTAGGGTTCTCACTTGAACTTTAGATGTTTTTGGTATTGTGACCTAATTTAGAGGTTGGATGACCCAAGGGGTCAACTTCACTTGACCTATCCTATAGATGGCAGAATGATTCTAAGTTTGGAGCCTAGAGATCCCCCTGATTTGACTCCCAGGTTATTAGGTCAAAAAATTTTAAGATTCAAGTGATTTTAGAGCTCAATTTTAGGGTTTGTCTTATTTAGCTCTCCTCAATCAAGGGCTTGGGTAGCACACTGATGCGGGAGGGTTTATTTCCTTTTATACAGGCATGTGTGACTAGCGCTTCAAGACCCTAATGTGGAAACCCTAATTTGGTTCTATTTCCAATCCTCTTTTTCTTTTTCAAAAGTTCTCTTTGGACTTATAAATAAGAACTGTGTGGTCCGCCGAGATTAAGCGTTATTTCAATTGGGCACAAGAATTTATGGGATGGAATCTAAAAAAAATCACTCCAACTTCAAGAATATTTGCAGAAATTTTCGCAAAATCAGGAAATGTTTTGCCTTAGAGAAGGTGATTACTATATAAAGAAGGCAATTGATTCCTAAATTGATTTTCTTCCTTTTGTCTTTCAAAGATTAGGGGATGATTAAGGAAGAAAAGAAATTACCTGCCCTGGAGTGGATGACTTGCGGGAGAGATTTTCTCATGAAGTACTCGCAAGATCACATCAAAGCAAAGTAGGGCAAGTTAGTGTTCAATATGATAAAACGAATGTAGAGACTAGTGGTAAATTGCGCATTGCTCCCCGGCAACGGCACCAAAATGTTGTCACACTTTTGTGAGGTTTTAAAGGATGTCACGTTGTAGTATAGCCGACAAAGCATTCAAACAAATAAAGAATTTTATTACTCAAAAATCGGAGTATCCAAGGTCGAATACAGGGAGCAAATGGAATTTACTACTAATCAAAATATAATTCAACACTCTAATTTACTCAAAATGTTAATTCAAATATGAATGTATGCCATTAAAAGTAATTATGACAAAAAATATGAAATTGGATGTCTGATCTGGTGATCAGACGTCTTAAAAGTATTTTCCCCTTTTTCTTCTTCTGATCTTCTTTCTCTTCTTTGCTTGCGAAGGCTTCTTCTTCCTACCTTTGTATCTTCTCTCTTGTTTCTTCTCCTGCCTTGCCTTCCTTCTTTCTTCTTCTTCTGATCTTTGCTATCTTCACTTGACCTTTCTTCGTTCTCTGGCTTGCTCCTGACTTGCTCTTCCTTCTTCTCCTGCGAAGGCTTCTTTCCTCTTCTTCTTCTCTACCTTGGTCTCTCCTTCACTCAGTTTCTTCTTCTGCTTCTTCTCTTCTCCTTGCGGCTAAGTCTCTCCACTCTCAGTCTGCCTGCACAGGAGCAAAACCTACCCAGTTCCCTCTACCCGTGCATCTCTCTCTCTCAAGCAATTCACTCAACGACGCTCTCCCAGAGCCACACGGGTAGTCGGGTCGGATTCGCACTTGGGACCAGGCTCACCGGCAGGTGGTGATGTGCGAGGAGTGCATAGGTTTAGGGCGGGTTGGATCCCGCCATATCCGCGATGTCAAGCCGAGGATGAGGCGGGTGTGAGGGCAGGTGAGGGACCTCACCCCTGTGCTTACGGAGGCAATGGGCTTAAAACACAAAAACAATTTATATGATACCTGTGTTTTGCAATCCCACGATGTGGGACTATCTGGTCGGTACTACTTTCGCGCCCACAGAGCTTTCGTCGCGCGATTGCTCCAGCTGCTAGCCTCTCTGTGCGACTTGCTAGCCTCACTCACTTCGCGACACTCGCGTGAGTCTGCTGCACCTACAGCCTGGGAGTCCTGGTACCTGAAGCTGCTACAAGCTCCTTGCTGCTTCGGCTGATAATGGCAGCCGGAGCTTAAACCTGTCACACACAAGGACGGCCTATTGGCCCAATTAGATTGGCTAGAAACCTTCGCCGTGGCACGGCGAAGGTGGTGGGCGGTGCTGCAGGCTACAGGTCGGCCTAGGCTTGCGTGCCTAGGTCAACTTGTGGCCGGAGATGTTGGGTTGTTCGGGGGGTGATTGTGGAGGTTTGGAGTGGTAGTGGTGGGGTGAAGTGAGTCCCTGGTGGTGAGGCGGAGCTCACGAGGGGGTTGGCGAGCCGTGTGGAGGGGCGGAGTGGTGTGGGCAGCTCGTCGGAGGGCGGTCGGAGGCGAGGACGATGGAGGTGGTTAGGCACTGTCGAGGAGAGGAGGGAGAAGCTATCTGGAGTGGTCTGGAAGGAAGGGAGGCGGTGGAGAGGACGGTGCATAACTGCCGTCGTCGGGGAAGAAGGACCATGAGGGAGGAAGCGACGACGAAGATGAGGTCAGGGGCACGCGCGCGTGGTACATTGCGACGCGGGGGGAAGTGGCGGAGTTGACTCTGCTGTTGGTATGGCAGCAGAGCGATGAGAAGGAGGGGAGGAGGTCGCCAGAGCTTGCGGGTCGTTTGGCCAGAGATGGGAGAGAGGTAATTTGGAGGGGATCTCCATCAAAATCAAGCTGAAGATGAGCGACCGGAGGTGTGGGTTCTTATATAGGCATTGGGCCAGTCGTTCAAGGCATGGAAGGCACGCAATCGTCTGAGGTCGGTCACCCGAGATGGAAAGAGTTTAGATACCCAAATCCCTCATGCGTTCGCATGAGAGATTGGGTTCACACCAGGGATCAAGATTGGCCTCAGATGGAAGGGAATTCCTCAGAGAATCTCCCTTCCATTTCTGGGAGGGGATCTCTGAGGAATCAGAGAGGATTCCCTCTCAAATCCTCGCCAGAGCAGGATTCTGCACTAATAATGACGGCAGGACCTGATTTCAAAGATGGCGAGGATGTTACGGGGCGTTCTGTTTTGCTTTTCAAAAGATAGGGACCAAATTGTGATTTGGGTATACTAAATTGCAAAGTAGGTCAAGATGACCTCCCCTTAGGTCCAAATTTTTGTACAAACCTAATTTAGACCTAAGGAATCTAGTGGTGAAGTTGGATTTTAGATTTAACCTCGTTTAAATGGACATTTTCCGTAAAAACCCAAATTAGGTTAATTGATGAACTAGGACCCTAATCTAGGTCAAACTGGGTTCCAAAGGCCAAATTAAGTGTTCTAAACCCTAGGGGATATTTTTCCATGATTTTTAGAGGGTTTAATTGATTTTCATCCTGACCGAAACCTTGTTGAATTAAGCAGGTCTGTTTTAGGGTTACTATATATCATTTACTTCCTAGCTTGCACATGAACCCATTTCTGATTGACTCAACCAACTTTTTATCTCATTTAGACCTTTTGACCTGTGTTTTGCCTCTGAGAAATCCTGTTTATGTACTGCAATGGTAAAATTGCAGTTTTAACCTTTAATTCCTATTTTCTTCTCAGAGCACTTATTCCTTCAGTTAAGCCTTCTTCTAGGTTATGTAGGAGCTTTTATCTTCTTTATTGGGTCAAAATGAGCTAGTTATGGCTCATGATGAGGCTCTCATCACCTGTGGAGGATATTTTTTGGGCAAGAAAATTGTAGCTAAGATACTCAATTCTGGTTTCTTTTTGCCCAGCCTGCATAAAGATGCTCATTCATTTGTTCGATCCTGTGTGCGTTGCTAGAGCATCTGCAACATGACTAAGAAGGATATGATGCCCTTAATCAAATTTTAGAGGTTGAAATTTTTTATGTATGGGGTATCGACATCATGGGATAGTCATCAACTCTGGTGCGTATTTGTATATGCTAGTTGCAGTCGACTACGTATCTAAATTGATTGAAGCAATACCCACCTGCACCAATGATCACCATATGCTTGATGAATTCATAAAGAAAAATATTTTCTCAAGATTCGGCATTTCGAAAGCCATTATCAGTAATGGACGATCACACTTCACTCACTCACAATTCCGTCACCTTCTTTCTAAATATTGGGTTAATCATAAAATTTCCAAGGTTTATCACCCCCAAACAAATGGCCAAGCAGAAGTTTCTAATCGGGAAATGAAAAATACTTTACAAAAGATAGTTAGGCCCGATTATAAAGATTGGTCTGACAAATTGGACAATGCTTTATGGGCCTACCATACCACTTTTAAAACCCTGCTTGGCATGCCTTTCTTCCATCTAATTTTTAGGAAGGCATGCCATGTCTAGGTAGAACTTGAACATAGGGCTTTCTGGGTAATAAAGCAATTAAATGTGGTTCTATCTGACGCTGATATTCACAAGAAATTACAATTGACTGAACTGGAAGAATTACGTAATTTTTTTTGTGAAAACACGAGGATTTATAAAGATCGAACAAAGAAAATTTCATGATAAATACAATGTTCGAAACTATTTTGACGTAAATCAACACGTTTGGTGTTTTGATGCATGATTACGTATTTTTCTTGGCAAATCAAAATCCAAATGGACTGGTCCTTTTATTGTCCTCGAGACATATCCTTATGGCCCTGTTGACCTTTTCAATCCAAAAAGTAATACAAGTTTTCAATTCAACGGCTAGCATTTAAAGTCCTATTTGGATCATAACCTGAATCTTCCTTCAGAATCATTCGAGTTAACCGACCCAACCATTGGTGGTCACTGATGCACATCATGCCCGACTAAATGGCTTAAAAGATAGCACTAAATGGGAGGTAAACCATCATTTTTTTGCTTTCCTTTTTCCTTCCTTTCATTTGTTTTGATCATCCTATTTCCAACCGTCTACATTGAGGTGTATTCCTTTCCCTTCCTCTAGCATGCGGACATGCAACATCTTCAGCATGGGGAGGGCATTTTTAAATTTTGACGATCAAATCAGGATTTTCAAAACTCGAAAATATGCATTTTTATTTATTTCAATTTCTACATGCGTACAAAAAACCAAAAACATGCATTTTTCTTGTTTTATTTTGTGCTTGCATATCCAAACAATAAAAATGTTGAAAACTTTTTGAGGAAAATTTTGAAATCAAGAGTAAGGTTGAAAACTCACTTTGCGGTACAATGGGATTTTGTCTTTAACAAACTAGGGATAAGAATACCGATCTGATTATTAAAATTTTAGGGTCTATCTTTAGACTTGATCAAATATCCTTCTCTAAAATTCCACTTGAACTCATGATAGTTCAGGTGACTTAATCCCCTTTTGTAACATAGAAAGTATCTCACTTAGTTTCTAATTCAAAAACTTGCATCTCATGCAAAATTTCTTGTGTCAAAATTCACACACAGGCCAACATCTAAAAACAATTAAAATCTGGAAAAACCCTTTGTTTGGTCTTAGAAAAGTTCGATGTATATCATTGGTTTAAGTTCCCATCATCGAGGAGGAAAATGCCTCCTTTGAGGACGTGACGTCAACATGTTATTGCTTCGGTGCTGCTCTATATCTATATTTCATATCTTTGCACGGAGCATTAAAGCGCATTTTTGTAGCTCAAGCAGCTTGGACGATGCTCTGTTCATAGTGTTGGAGCAAAAGCTTGAGTTTGCTTAGAGTGCCCCTTTTCACCGCATTATGTTTTGGGATTGTGAGCTCTTGGGTGGTCTCATGGACAACGCTATCTCGAGGTACTAGTGCCAGAGCCCCCTCGATGATTGTTAACATGAATGATGATCCTAACACACCTATTGTAATACTAAGCTAAAAATTAGCATGGGGAAGGGAAAAAAAATTTTAAACCAAAAACTTGTCCTTAAAAATGTTGTCTTTTCACAAGCACATACACAAGGTTTTAAAGGTTATTGCAAGTTGCGAATCAAATTCAAGAGCCAAAAAAATCCTAAATACAAATTTTTCGAGTCATCTGAATTAACAAAGGGTTAATCTATGAATTTTTTGGAGGATATATTGATTCCGATTCGTTTAAATTTTGGATCCGAAAATAAATCATGATGTTTATCTTTAACAATTCCCATACCTCCTGTGTTTGGATCAACTATTGTCCTATAATCTCTTTCTCCCCAAAAGTTGAAAAAAATTAGACTTCCCTAAAATTCTATTTTGCAGAAATTGATGTTTCGCTAAGAGACTAGCAAAAGATAAACATGGGAGTGTGATAAACGCCAGTTTATCATATTCTTATGCATTACAACAAACCTAGCTTTTAGGATTTTAACTCCGTAAACGAGCTTTTGGGCAACATTTAGGCATCACATAGGTTGGGCATGCATTGCATTGTTTTGTTATTTTTAACATGTTTATTTGTGTGTTAGGGCTAAACCAGATAAGCAGAACCCTAAAACCCTGACACTCATGAAGGCAAATGGTGAAGTTCAATTCAGGTGGGACCTAGCCAGATCTAGCTCCTCAGAGCTGGATGCCAGCTTACTGGGGCTAAGGTTAGCTCCATTCAACTCATCTTGGCCAGATGGCAGCTCAAGGCAGCTCATCCTAGCTAAACTTAGCTTAAGTCAGCTTAAATCCAACTCAACTTGGTTGAGCCTAGCTAATCTTAGCTCCAACCAATTCACTGGGAGCTCTAGCTAGCTCAACTGAGTTGACATGAGTTCATTCCAGCTCCATCTCAGCTCACTCCAGCTCCACCTAACTCCCCTTAGCTCACAGGTGCCCGAATCAACTTACCTTAGCTACTAGTTTTTAGCTAGTTAAGCTAGGTCAGCAGAGAAGTCCACAACTAGCTTCACCCAGGTCCAGATTAGTTGATACCAACTCAACCCAACTCAACCTACTCAACTTAATAGCTAGCAAAGAACTAGCTAGCCAAAGTAGAGCAGTTAAGCTCCTACAAGGACTTCTTCAGTAGATGACAGCTCCCACAAGCTTCAGGGTAGCTCAAGGCTACTTCCTCTACACCTTTTCCCTAAACCCTAGCTCATCCCACCACCTCCTCTACTCAACTACTAGCTAAGCTATCTTAGCTAGCCTAGCTTAGCTAAACCCAAGCTCTTAATGTCCACCTCCTACCTAAAACCCTAACCTAGCTCCACCTAAAAAACACCTCCACTCCCTTCCCTTTTTGGCGCCAAACACCAACCCCACATCCTTTCACACCAGCACCTCTAAAAGCCACCATAAAAGGGGTGCCAAAACCTCCATAATCACCTTATACTGGATGCCACCTTTTCCCTCCAAAAAATCCCTACATCACCACAATACACCTACCCCTACAACCAATCCTAACCCTACACCTAACCCCCTTTCAGAAACACATACTAGGCGCCACCTAACTTCACCTTAAGCACCTCCTAACCACCATATAAATGGCGCCAAAACACCACCCCACACCCGTTCACATTAGTGCCATTCATACCTACCCTTGATCCCACAATCACCACCACATGGAACCATCCTAGCCCTTCATAAAGCCCATGCTAGCTAACCCACCTAAACCCTCCTAAAGTTGGTGCCAAAACACTTAACCAAACCTCCACACATCCCTTAAGTTGGAGCCAAGTCACCCTAACCATCCATCTCCTAACCACCACCCTATGACCTAATCGTAGCCCTACAACACATCAACCTATCCCTTAACTCTAACCGACATAAAGTTGGCACCAACTCTTCCACCCACCAAAACCATCACTTCATGCAACCTTCTATCTCCACGCCAACCCTCATCCACCATTCATCAGCCAACTTCCATACCCTAGCCATCCTTAACACCACCCTTCCCTTAACCACAGCCAAAGCCAACCTACACCCCCTCCACACTATAAAAACCCCCATAACCACCACCATTTCCATCACCTTTGGCTACATAATTTCTACCTATACTTCCACTTCCATACATGACCAAGAGAAGAAGAAGAAGAAGAAGATTTTGGGGACACTCTGTCCCCTTGGTTCCTTCCCCTCTTCTCTTATCGCTTATGTCCAAGCCAGCCATAGGGAGAAGCCAGGCACGGCAGAAGACCTAGGGTACATGCCTACACTAGGAGGAGGATCTTCAGGGTGGTGCACGCCCTCCATTGGAGGAGACTTGGAGGTGGACTCATCCACCATTGTATGAGACTAGGTACGACCCCCTTGGGCTTGCTAGGAGGAGGTTCACATCAACTTGGAGGAGCTTTGCAAGAACGGAGAGAAGGAGATCTTCTTTTCAAGCCAAGGAGCAACTAGGCTTGGAGCAAGAAGAGCTTCATCTTCTTTGCCACCATCATAATCTAAATGATTTGTTTTTATTTTGTGCTTTCAAATTTTAGTAAAAGCATTCATCTACTTCTAAAAAATAATTCCCTTTAGTAAAGAATTTTTGCCTTCTTTAAATTCTTGTAGCAATTTCTATAAATTTTATTGCTTCATCTTTTGTGCAGTTACACTCCTTCCGTCTAATTACCCTAGGCCTTCACATGCCTAGGGTGAGCTTAGAGAGAGGCCATTTTTTGTCTCATAGGCATTAGGTTCTTCGGTGTTTTCTGCTTTAGTTTCAAAATTGCCCTCGTTGTTTCAAAAGCACTAAAAATCTTATATTTAAAAATACAAAATGAAAGGTCATTCTCACTTTCAAGTAAAAGATTTATAATTGCAAAAATTCCATGGATGATCATAGATACTCCAGTATCTAGGATTACAAATTTAAAAGCGATTGTGATTTGGCTTGTTAGGATTTAAAACTCTCTTTTACAAATCATGCCATTTTTCGTATCACTTTTTGGCACTATTGCCCTGGAGGCATGGCTTTCTTTAATTATTCCTTTTCTTATTAAAGTGGATCTCATCCCTTTGTCTCTTTTTCTCTTGTGTGTGCAGGTGTTGTAGGAAGAAAATAGGGTTTTGAGAAGCTTGAAGTGCCTCGTCTTCCTACAAAATTCCAGGTTAGCACTTCTTGACTAGTCACACAATTCTTTAAAAACTACCAAAAATGCATTAAATTTGGCTTTCAGGATCTTGAGCATTAAATTTAGGTAGAGTGGCAACCTTTAAAATTCATTGTTTGCATGATTGCTTCATTAAAACACCACTCTACTTCAAGTGTTGGTAGTTTGATTTTCAGGTCCAAATTTCTATCTGGACTTAAAAAATCAATTGGCGACACCGCTTACCTCATAAAATCTTGAAGTTTCATCCAATGATTCTAAATCAAGTGAGAAATATATGCTTCAAATTTCAAAACAATTGGAATTGTATACAATGTTTAAAAATTCATGGGCTATAGAGGGGTCATCTCCTCTAAACTTCCAGTTTTGCTATAGTCCACAAATTTTATGAAATTTTCTACTCATCTAATTTTTCTAAAATTTATCTTTCTGGAATCCTTTGAAATTATACATATCAGCTAAAATTACAAAAATTTTTGGTGGCCGGTGGTGGTACTGAAAAGTCCAAAATACCCTTGAGTATCATTTCTAGTCTTTAACAAGCATAAAGAAAAATCTATTTAAAATATCAAAAAAAATCATAAAAACACAAAAAAATATTTTTGGAATCCTTGTTTGATTTTCCATAGAGTAGTGGTGTCACTTGCTTTGTTTAGATCACTATTTAAAAGGAAACCCGAAAACAAATTCATTGGTAGTAAAATTTCTGTCATATGATCAATCCAACTAAGATTTCTTTTCAAATTTTGTCCCACAAATTAAAGGAAACTTATCTTCACTAATGCAGCCTGATTTTCTTTTGTTTATGGAATTTCAAACTTGTTTGAATACCAGGAAAGAAAACCCTAAAATACACTTTTCTAAAACAAATCCTAAAAGCAGAGATACATTAAAGTATTGTGTGCCTACTTGATTGCTAATTGGAATAACTTTTCCAATCTTGCACACAGAAAAATATTTTTTGGAATTCTTCTTTGATTTTCCAAACAGCAGTGGTGTCGCTTGCTTTGTTTGGACCACTACTTAGAAAGAAACCTTAAAACGAATTCATTAGTAGTAAATTTTCTATCATAGGATCAATTCTACTTGGGTTTCTTTACAAATTTTTACTCCGACAAATGAATGGAAACTTATCCTCACCAATACAACCTAATTTTCTTTTGTTTGTGGAATTTCAAACTTGTTTGAATACCTAAAAGAAAACCCTAAAATACACTTTTCTAAAACAAATCCTAAAAACAAAAATACATGCAAGTATTGTGTGCCTACTAAAATAACAGGGCATTACCCCAATCAACGCCCTCCACATTCTCGTGCACATTTAGTCACCCAAGCCTATCTTAAATTAAGTAGTCACTTGACCACTTGAGGACTTCATCAACATTAGGCTTGATATCCAATATGTAAGGGTCACTAAGCGCTCCTACTTCCCATAGACAATGCGGCGTCAGACTTAAAGGGAACTCAAACGATGGGTGCCAGTTTACACAAGCCCCTGGTTTTCCAGGAAATGCTTAGGCCCAAGCCACTTCTTTACTCTAGCAAAGCTCTCTTTCGGAATTGGGTTCACTTGCTAATCTCCTACTTATTGGGTTCCCAAGATTTAGGTGTTAAGGCATCAACCTTAAGAAAAAACTAAGCTTGTTTGTTTCAATTGCACACTTTCTCTCATCTCTCTCTCTTCTCCACCCCTCCATTTCTTCCAAAAAAGTGCATGCACAGGTGAAGGTCCCAGAACCCACATCTTGAGGGACCATTTGATTTTGCCACCCGCACCAGAAAATCATTATTTTCTTCCTCTTCCTCGACTGTTAATATGGAAAACCCAAGAAATAGACAAAAAAATTTTGCTTCTGCTTCTAACCCATCAGCCGTCCCATAAGCTGACTTCTCCATCCCTAACCTCCCACTTTTAGAGCAACAATAAAATTCTATAGGGCTAGGGGACCCTCAATTCCAAACTCAAAATTCAAACCCCTTTGCCTTTATGGTCGATCATCTAGTTTGACTTCAACAAAACCAAGAAAATTTTGCTTGGACTATGAAGAACCTAGCCAACCAAGGGCAAAACCTGCCACCCTATCAATAGTCTGTCGTTCCTCTTAAGGACTTTTATGATTCTTTCAACTATGATGGAAGACTTGGGGTGGTCATACAACAAGGGGATTTTGATATCAAACCAACTATTTTGAACCTTATCATGCATTTCCGAGAGAGGACCCTTTTTGTCATCTCAAGGAATTAACTATCCTCACTCAAACCACTCATTCCCGCAATGTGCAGGAAGATGTGTGGTTAATGAGACTTTTTCTTCTCTCTTTAAAAGATAAAGCTTTACACTGGTTTAGAATGGTTGGGCACCCTATCACTACTTGGCCCCAATTAAAGAGTGCTTTTCTTAAAAAAAATTTTTAGATCGTTCAAACTAATGCGTTAAGAAGATCCATAATGACCTTTCAACAAAAAAATGGTGAACCCCACCATGAATCTTGGGAAAGATTCCAAGAACTTCAGAGAAGTTGTCCCCATCATGAAATTCCACAATGGCAGTTAGTGCAGATCTTCTATCATGGATAAGAAGATCAATTAAAGAGATTTGTGGATGCCTCATGTGGGGGCAATTTCCTTAACAAAGATGTCGAAAGTGCCTAACTCCTTTTTGAAGAAATGAGTGAAAACTCATTTAATATGACTTCAACACACTTTTAGTAGAACCCAAAACCCAAGACATGTAGTCAATGAAATTGACTCCAAATCCACCTCTGTTCCAGTCACTCAAGTTGATCTATATATGACAGCTCAATGACTGGATCAGATGCAAATACACAAGGAAAAAATGGAAGAAAAGCTCACTAACAAACAAGCTCCACACCTTACACTCAACTTCTCTAAAGAGAAAATCTGCACAACATTGATGCCACACCTGCTAGTTAGCTATTTTCAACTGATTTTACATAAGATTTGATTGGGAATTTTAATTATCTGAATCAAAATATTCTTGATCCCACCACGGAAAATATTTATGCTCTCTAGGAGAAATTTAGAAACCCCTCCAACACTTACAATCAGAACTGGAGGACCAACCCGAATCACTCCTGATAAGGCCGAAACCAGATTTCATTTCCTAAACAAAATCAATTTGGGAATTATGGGTGACCCACATGTCAACCTAGACCATCCCAGGAAGATATCATTACCCAAGTCATGAAGACTCTGCAAGATATGTAGAATCAAATGATAGAGGTAACGCACATGATCACAAACGTGCAACATCAAGTTAAGGTTGCTCTTCATCATCGACCTGCTGGGAATTTACCTTCCCAACACATTCCCAACCGAAATAATCAACGGAATTAGTTCCAAGGTGGATATCCTAGTCAACAAATTCTCACAGGACCTCAGCATCCCCCGAGTTTCAATAACAATCAGGCTTCCCATCCTGCTAGAGTGGAAAATCATCGCAAATAGATTTGAGTTTGGAAAATCCATCATTGGAGTATGATTTGCGAAGAAATCCGCCAAGAAAAAAATTTTTCTAAAACTTGAAAAGAATTCTAGGTCAAACATAGGGAGGCTACGTCGATTTGAAATGCGTGATTATATTTTTCATTTCTTATTTTTTTTTTTGTTTAGAAAGTGAGATAATCACATTGAATTAATATTAACAATAGGAGAGAGAGAGAAAGAGACCAAACACTTTATAATATGGATAACATTTTTATAACTAGAAAATAGGAAATATTACACCTAGAATGTGGGAAATATTACAATTAGAAAGTAGTAAAATCTACTCTAAAGAGCAGAAGAAAGAAAGGAGGTGAGAAGTTATCCTCCTCAACGGCTACTTGGAGGACGAGCCAGACGAGGCAATGCCTAGAAGATGGAGGGTGAAGACAGAAGATAGAGAACGAACCGAGAAGAACCAGGGGTAAGGTAGGGTGTCGTCATTGCGAGATCCACTTTCAGAATGGGGGCGAGAAAACTTCGAATTTAAATCTAGAGGAACATCCCGAGTTTGGGACAAGCCTCTTTAGAGCTTTTTAGAGGGAGAGAGGTGAAGGAAGGGTTGAGAAATTCGAGTAGTAGGGGTCTCCATTTATAGTTGTTGGGATTGAGGGCAATTTGGTCATTTCATGCTTAAAAACATTAATTCAAGGTCTTTAGTGACTTATTTAAGCGTCACTAAAGCCCCTGAATGTGGGCGTAGGTCATGCGGATGTCGTGCCTCCTCTCCTTGTGCTTGAACGCCTACGCACGATCATGCGCTCGTAGCCATACGATCGCGAGATCGAACAGCTTTGAAGCCATCGCACCCACACCTTCATCGTGCCTCATCAAGCACCTGCAAGAGATTGGGCATTCAAACGCATGTCCGATTGTGCATGTGTGATGAGCTGCCCAGATCACACCACCTTACCATTTCATCCACCGTCTGCAATGCATCCAACAGGCGAGTTTCGCCCGAGCCCGCATGTGGTTGATTTAAGCACTCGAAGAGCCTCAAACTCGCACCTTCCCCTTTGCATAGTGCCTTCGCCCAATGTCGTACATCTACGTTTGAGGTGTGCACATGTTTTAATGAACATGGGACCATGGTCATTGGATGGTGATTGAACGACCTAGATCTGATCACACAGATGATGAGAGAGAGGGAGCGGGTGCCTTTCGCTAGTGTGGGTAGCTGAGATGGTGCCACATGGCATCATCTTGGCTATCCATCTTTTGTGTCTTGTTGATGGTGCCATAGATGTCAAATTGGATCGATTTTTGCGTCATTAGGCTACGATCATCAATCATAACCCATTCGTGCAGTCGGATTCATCATTTGATGTATGGATTTACACCATTTTGGCCCCTTGAGCTCTGATCTTTCTCGGAGTACATCTGATGTTACGGAAGTCTGATTGAGGTGATCTTAGAGTCGTTGAACTCCAATAGTCACATTGATTAGATCCATATGGTTGGATCTTCAATCCATGCCCTCGATTAAATGTCACCCTATCACCTGACCATAAAAAGGAGAAATTAACATAAATTTTATACAATCTATCCTAAATGCATGATGATGCGTGTTATGCAATATTTATAATGTATAATGCAACTATATGCCTGAGAACATGCATAAATAAATAGTTTAAGTGATATAAACGTATTTACATCGCACCCCCATACTTATCTTTTGCTAGTCCCTACCAAAACAATATGCTATTTATAAGAGAATTAAGTCAGATTTCTTGGGCAAAAGTTATTTTTCAACACTTGGAGATTTCAACTAAGACCTAAACTATAGACCCACAACAGTGCCTGCGTGTCTACCAAAATGCAACCACCTCAAGCCCTCACCTTATTCAAAGAATGATCTTTCTCTTCTTTTTCTTCTTTTCTAATTTTCTTGGATTTTTGAGTTTAGGGTTTTGGAGTAGATTTCTACGGCCACTCAACCTACCTAAGACTCGAAGAGAACCCTAAGTTCTAAGCATCTTTGTGTGAAATTTAATAGACTCATTGATCGACGATTAGAATGGACTTCGGGTTTCTACGCCCCTAGGAAACCTTAAAATGAAAATTCTGCCCAAAGGTGTATCTATTTGACTAGTAACTTTCTCCCTACTTTTATTTTTATGGGGTCAACATAAGGGCAAACCAAGTGTATATCTCCCTAACTTATTCTACTTCTCCACTTCTTCCTAAGTGTTTTGGAATGATACATGCATTTCTTGAGTTAGGTTCTAGACAACCTACCAATGGCCTATTACCCACGATAACCTGCTAGCCATACTCATGCGGTGAAGTGTGGCTTAATTCATTTTTTATTTTCTTTTCTCCTTTTCTATATATATTCTTTTCTTTTTAGATATTCTTTTATATTTTCCTTTTTTTCTAAGTAGGAGTGTGGCTTTTCTCCTTTTTCCTTCCCTGATCTAAGATTTACCTAAATGTAGGAGGAAAAGAATGGTCGTGTGAGTAGGCTCTGGACAACCTACCAATGGGCTGTTACCTGCGATAACATGCCAGCCATACCACCCTAGAAGCTTCATTAGCTATCCAATTTCCATTAAAATCGCCGAAAAGTGGGTTAGTGCAAATAGTGTGTAGATGCTTAGACTTAAAATCCTCTCAAATCAGAGGGTGGGTTGATAAGTTGTGTACTTATCACCCCAACTTATCTAACTAATTAAAATCTAAATTTACAATGGCGAGGACTCGATAAACAGGTCCACATTTTAGTGGACACCAGGCCTAATTAAGCTCGAAGACATAGAGGATCTAAGTGTTCGAGTCATATAGTTTTAATTTCTAAGATTGAAAAGTTTTTAAAGCCCAAGTTCTTTTTCCTAATTTCACAATTTTTCTTTTTGAAAAAAAAAAAAGAATCTACGAAGCTGACAAAATAACTCAGAGATGAATGTCCACCCCCCATACCTATCTAATGCAATGTCCTTAATGTATTAAAAAGACATGAAATTGAGTGGAGTAGAGTAGAAAGCACCTGAATTGCGTGAATAATAGGTCAGCTCCAAGATGAAAAGAACCGTATAGGTGCTGAATTTAGTGCCTTCAGCTAGGCACACTATACCAAGAAGAAGAAATAAAAAATTCACAGGTGCAGGTCAGCATCAGAATAAAAAGATTCACCTCAGGACCTGCAAGCAGATGTCCACAGATGTGGACTAGATTGTGATGCAGACTTGTACCCCATGGTCGAGTAAATCTAAGGTTCTGGATAAAGATTATCCAAAACCTAAGATCAGCATGCAAGCAGGGTCAGGCCTGCAATTTGTGACGATGAAACCCAAAACCAAAAAGTCGGCTTACAGAGAAATCAATCTCAAAAGAATAATCAATGAATGTGCTCTTGGGTTGGACATCCTTGATTACGCAGCAATCATAGGTCTTAATTGACCTAGATTTGGCTAAAACTTAGCATAAGTTAGGGTAATTCATGCATGCATAAGCATTATCTGCATCTTTACTGCTTTAGCTTTGCATAAAATAATGTTATAATGTGCTGGTTAAGTACATTATGTCGATTGCTGGCAATAAGCTGATCAGGAGCTAAATTTGGAGCAGGATTTGAAGCAAGATCAGGAATAACGTGTGTTGCAGCAGAGCTGGAGCAGAAGGATTAGATTAGATGTAGGAATAATGATGTAAGGAAGTTAAGGTTTGCTATTCTATTAAGTAGAAATAATGCAGTAAAATGTGAAGAGCTTAGATCCATCCTAGACATAGGATAGCCTAGAGACTTCCCCCAAACCTTAGCCACCCTTAGATTAGGTCACAGCACCCTAGGAAGCCCTAAAACCCTAGTTCCAACCAATATCTGGATGCCCAGATAAGTTATAGGATGTCCAGGACCCTTAGCCATCTCCTACACACCTCAAACCCACTTCTACAGTGTTATTGGACATCTGGACACTTTGTCAGACGTCCATTTTCTGCAGAATACCGAAAATAGAGCCTAGATTTCCCCTGACACAGATTGGACATCCAGAACTAAAGTTTGGACTTCTGATTTTTTAGTATAAGTTGTTTGATCATATTTTTGGATGTAAAGAACTGGTCTCCTGTTCCTGTTTTGAGATTCAAGCCTTGATCTTGGATCTCTAGCTCCCAAGACTTAATCCCAACCCCATAGGAACCTAAATTAAGGTGTCCTAACTCTAGTACATCACCTCTAAACCTACCTAAGGATCTACTTAGGTCCTCACCAAACCCAATTGACTTAGATCATAGTCAATTACCTTCCCTAAGTCAATTGGACTCATTGAGTCCAATTCAGCTTAGATCTCAAACACACATGTTCAATTGGACTTAGTGAGAGTCCAATTGACCAAAACACAACCTAATTGAGTTATTTCACTCTCAATTAGGTTCACACTCATTCTATTAAACTTGGGTTAGGTTTAATTGCAAATTCCACTTAGAAATTAGGGTTTTAACCCTAATTCAAGGCATGCACCTACCTAAACCCCTTAGGACCTAACCTAAACCACCTAGCCACATAAGGCACGATGACACACACACACACACACACACCCATTCACGCACTGCCACACATCTAGAGTTCTCTAGAACTCTCTCTAAGTGGCACCACTCTTGGTTGCCAAATTTAGCAACCAAGAGGCATTCAAATAGAGATCCACATTTTGTGGATCTCAAAACCACTTGACCGGCCACTCTTGGACTCTCTCTAGAGAGTTCCAAACTTCTCTACAGAGAAGCCCTTTGGTCTATAAAAAGACCTAAGGGGTAGCCAATTGCACCCATTAACATTCATTGGCTCCCATCCACATTCATGTCTTCATGCACTTGTACTTAGGCTAGCCACCACCCTCTCCACCACCATCTCCACGAGCTAAGCACCACCATGAAGGACACCATGCCAAGATGTTGGATCACTCCTCTCTCTCGCCAAGGGTCAGCCTAAGCTCCATTGGCCACCCCTCATTCACCTCTCCACCATTCCAAGGTCATCGAAGACCTCCTCCAAATGCCCTCACTTCCAATAGATTAGTAAATAGTTCTTTACATTTACTGCATTTACTTACTGCTTAGTAGTGTAGTCCTTATTCTCCCCAAATGCTGCATGCAAAATCCCCCCCGTAGATTCTTGCATGCGATCTTTTTCTAGTAGATAGATTTACATTTTTAGCATTTCTATACAAGCTTTCCTCTACAAGTTCATCTTGCAAACACTCACCAGATGAATGAATGAAAATATATTTTCTATATATATATGTTGAGAATCATCATGAGCTCATTACAATATCTTTTGTGTATGGTTAATGTTCCTTGTTTTTAATTTCTGATATTTTGCAACATGCATGTCATTTTCGAAAAATAGAGAAAATCTAACTATAGATGCATTTTCTATAAACAGTCACCACCTCACTAGAATCGTGTGCACAGAAACTCACACTTTCACTTTTGTGATCTATTTAGCACTCGCGCATGTAATTAGGGTTCATAATAGAGTGGTGAAATTTTAATCAGAAGACTGGAAACCGACGTGTGATTTTGAACAAAGTAGAGCGATAAAAGAGTGAATTCAAAAGTAAAACAAACGCCTCCCAGAGATGAACGACCGGGACTCAAAGTCTCGTTATCTTTTATTAAATATCTTTGTTTGATCATATTGCACACTATGCTATAATGTTTTCCTATTAAAAACGTGCATTACGCTTACAACAAATGGTGCTGTTTTCAGGGAGGCAAGACCAATTTCTTTGATTTCGATATTTTAAACTACCTCTGACAAATCACTCTCTACTTTGTTTTGGATGTGTAGGACAACATGGAAGAAAAATGGGATCTACACATGCAATGAGCGCAGTAAAGAGAAAATCAGGTGCACATCATCTCCTCTGTAGATTAGGTTTCCTTTTTGAACCCTACGAGTAGATTCGCTTTCTGCAAGTTCTTTTGAAAAAAAATATATATCTTTATTCAATTTCGTGAAAAAGGAAAAAAATCAGAAAATTTTTTTTTTTTTAAGAATCTAGATTAGGCTTCTTTTTTAATATTAGGGTACTTGAAAAAGCAAAATATAGATATATATTTGTGAAAATCCCTTGAAAAAGAATATTTATCCTTTTGAAAATAAAAAAAAATTGCAAAAGTTTTCAAAAAAAAAGAAAAACAGCTTTGGTGGAAGGCTTGGATTTCAAACCCAAACCCTCTTTAAAAAGTCTTTTCACCATCTTCTGATTTTCAGCCATATTTCAAAGTCTGATTTAAAAATTTGATTGTCGAAAAACTAATGAGCAAAAAAATGTAAAATCTGAGTTAAACCTTCATTCTTAAACCATCTTTCAAACGCCACCGTTCTTTTAAAAGATTTTGAAGTATAAAATTTTTAAACATTCATGAAGTGCACAAAGGTTAGACAAACCAAAATTTGATATTTTTCAAATTTAAAAAAGCAATTCCTAGTATTTCATGAACATGTTTTGACTAAAAATGGTGGGGTTTGAAAGTTGGTCTCATTGGTTTTATTTTCCATGCTTTTCTTGAATTTTTGAAGGTCAATTGTTACTGCTTCAAAGTAAAGGACCAACCAGGGGTCAGAAATTCCTAATCTGACCCCCTAACATTCAAAAATCCCTAAAAATTCGGATGAAATAGTCAAAATTCTAAAAAAATATTCTGTAAAAGGATAATTTAAAAAGGAATCTTCTCACAAAATTTCAACTTAATTGGATTCCAATTGTTATCAGAGAACGAATTTTATTTTTGTGGTCTACTGAATTAGAACAAAATCCTAGAAGTGCGTGAACCTTAGGGTAAATCTTTAGTGTTAAAATTTAGAGACCACACATGGGCTTACCTAAACTTAATTAAGTCTAGCACTTAGCCGGTGACCTGGTCACCTTGTGGACCACTCACCAAGAGAAAACCCCACTGAAGAAAATGGGCTAAAACAAATTTTAAAACATGAAATAAAACTCGAATTCATTGTCATATTACTGTTGTTTTCAACCTCTTGGCTAGGTTAGCGAAGAGGTGGTAATCGCTTTCAGTCGGTTATATGACGAATTTCATTAAGAATTAAAACCTAAAACAAAAAATCTGGTCATACGATTCATAAGGACCACTTGATTGACAGGGCCTTAGCCTTGTCTTGCATGGCCACACCAACCCAGGGGTTGGGTGGTGTATGCGAGGAAGGAGGTCACATAGACCTCACTTGGTTGGACCTTGGGAGCCACTCCCAATGAGGCGAGTCACTTCGCCGGGACTATTTTTCCCCCCCACTTTGTCTACTCCCAGAGCCAACATGGCTAATCCTGGACCTGGACCTAGACCGGGTTAGGATATCGAGAATCTGGGCTCGATGGCTCGTTTGGAAGCCCAGATAGTTGAGTCTGAGGAGCGGCATCGGCAGAGCATGGATTGCATCTTAACGGAGCTTGACAAGATGTAGCACCTAGTGCGAGGAGAATAACTGCATGATTTCTACAATCTAGCCGCACAAATCATCGTACCACTAGTTAGAATTCTTGCAGGCGGAGATGTGTTTGAGCTCAAGCCCAATGTGATTAGGCTGATCAGCACTCACTTATATGAGAACTCAAGCGAAGATCTGTTCGAGAACCTTGAGGACCTGAGTCGACTCGATGAAATGATTCGACCCAGGAATATCGATCTCAGGATTGTTCTAATGAAGCTTTTCCCATTCTCTCTGAGGGACAAAGCTTCATACTGGTTCAAGACCATTGGGAAGCCAAATGGAACCTGGCTGGAATTACGACGTGAATTCCTGCAAAAGTTCTTCCCAATTGGTCGAACAAATGCAATGCGGCGTGCAATCATGACTTCCTCCCAGGGAGCTGGGAAGAAGTTACAAGAAGCTTGGGATAGATTTCACGACTTTCTCCGAAAGTGCCTGCACCATGGTATACCCAGATGGCACCTAGCTCTGATCTTCTACCATGGGCTAGATGACACACATCGGTATCAGGCTGATGCATCTAGTGGAGGGAATTTCCTCGCAAAAGATGAAAACAATGCATTTCAGTTGTTTCAATCCTTAGTGGAGAACTCGATGAATGTCGCATCCATGAACCAATTCCAGCGGCCCGTTCAGTAGCGGGTTGGTGTCCACGAACACTCACACTAAGTCTGTTCGAGCCGACATGGATATCATCGTCAAGCAGCTGCATAGAATAAATCTAATCAAGAAGAAGATTGACCAGATCAATTAGGGTCAATCTGACTTGAGCTTTGCTGCCCCAAGACCCTCCTATGCACCCCGAGCCCCTCCTCAAGTTAATCTACTCACTTGGGATGCATCTTCTCTGTATTTACAAGATCCCACATATCAGGATCCCGTAAATAATCCAATTCTGGCACCCTCTAAATAGGGTTACGCACCACCTGCAGATTATAATGCGTACCCCCTTGATGGATATACGTCTCAGACATCTTTGGCCTACGAGGACGTTAGTGCTATCCAAGGATACGGGTGTAATAACCCGTATTCAGAGACGTATAACCCTGGTTGGTGCCAGCATCCGAACTTCTCTTGGTCTAGTAATTCACAGAGACCACATCATGACCCACACTTCCAGACTAGGAAATACGGGAATGCGCAGAACACGTACCCTAGGCAGCAGCCATTCCCGTCTCAGCAGCAGCAACCCTGTTCTTTATAACAGCCACTGCACCAAGCTACCAGTCACTGTCCAAAGAGGGCTGACCCTTTGGAGGCACTGATAGAGGAGCTCCAAGAATCAATGATGAAATCCACACTCGATAGCTTGCAGATTATGAAGGTGATGGCTGACCAGATACAGACTATACATAACATGTAGAACCAACTTTTTTAGGAGCATAGGACTTAGGGAGCCTTACCCTCCCAACCCATCCCGAATCCTCGATATGTGCAGAACCAAGGTGCCCCGCCTAGGTTTCAGGCATAGCAGGGACAGGCTTATGCCATACTACAGGCGCCTCTTGCACCACCCGGTTACTTGCAAGGCCAACCACCTTTGCAGAACCCCGCATATTCTGCCCCTTCCACTCCCCCACCACCTCATGGACGGCAAGCCAATGCACATGCTGTCTCTTTTCGGAGCGAAAGGAAGACAATCGACCAACCACTTAGGCTGGCCGGTCCTGATTTTTCCCACCCTTCACCGTAGTTGGGATTGACTCCTTCCTCATCTCAGGAGCCACCTGTGGTACATAAGGGTAAGAGGCCACTTGACCCTGAGATTCCCGTCCCTTTTCCTAAGGCTCTGAAATGAAATGCAACACAGGAAAAGGACACAAGGAATTTTGATGATATGAAATCGAAGTTCAACGAAGTATATCTTCTGGTCCCCTCCTCGAGGCAATCGATCACATTCTCGCTGTCACTAGGTTCTTCAAGGATAATTACACCTTGAAGCAATAGTCGAGAATTGGACGACAGGTAGTACTGCCGAAAGAGGCTAGCGCAGTGATTCTAGTTGACTTACTACCGAAGAAGAAAGACCCTAGTACCCCACTCATATCCTGCTTCTTACAGGATTCTCCATTTGATCGGGCCCTTATAGATCTGGGTTCGTCCATCAACCTAACTCCCACTATCGTATTTGATTGATTTCGATTTGGGGAGTTGAAGCCCACCTCGGTCACGATTCAGCTGGCTTACAGATCATTCAAAACACCGAGGAGGGTGGTAGAGAACGTGATCATGAAAGTTCGCAAGTTCTGCTTTCCCGCAGATTTTTTCATTCTCGATATGGAAGTTCCTCCTAATCACTGAGATGCACCAATTATTTTGGGTCACCCATTTCTAGCGACAGCCCGAGCGAACATCGATTGTGCATCCAGGTGATGAGAGCCTCATCATGAACCCTAACTAGCACAATCTAACCTAGATATGCAAGAAAAAGCTCCTACATAACTCATAGAAAGGCTTGACTCAGAAAATTCTAAGTTTGTGAAGAAAACAAGTCATAAGGGGTAAAAATGCAATTTCACCAACATAATCTGTAAACAGGGTAACTCAGGGTCCAAACATAGGTCAAACTAACCTAATAAGAAGGAATGTCAGATGATTTGATCCAACAAGGGCTACAGCAACTCCAAGGAATTAAATGACATTCTGCAACCCTAAAACAAACCCACTTCAATTCACGAAGTTTGAGGCAAAGTAAAAATCGACTAAACCCTCTAAAATTCATAGAAAAATAATCTCTAGGGTTTAGAACCATCAATTTGGCCTTGGGAACCCATTTTCACCGACATTGAGAACCACGACCAATTAATGATTTAATTTAGGTTTTTACGTAAATTGGCTGGTCAAACAAGGTCTGACCTAGAAATAAAATTCACCATTAGAATCCTTAGGTCCCATTTAGTCATGCATAAAAACTTGAACCTAAGATGAGACCTTCTTGACTGACTTTGCATTTTGGTCCTCATCTATTACTTTTTGACCCTCAACTTTCGAAACCCTTACTTTTTGGCCCCTAGGTTCTTCATCGTTATTTGCATACAGGTCCCTCCAGCAAATCTCTGAGCAGCGCCATGATCCGGCGACTTTGCGCGGAGCATGACACCGCGCAGGGTGAGAGAGGGCACCTGCCAGTTGAACCAGGTGTTCCCTGCGACGTCTGTTGTGGCAGGGACACCGCCATGACCTCTGCCCTCGCCCACACCTTCCGTGCAAACGCGCGGAAGGTATGGGTCGCAATTCCGACCACTATCCAGTGAGGGAGGCACGTCGCCTCCCTACTCCTACCCCTCCGCCTTCGCCTTTATAAGGACCAGCGTCACCAGCCGATGGGGGTAGCTCAGTCCTGACGGAGAAAACCCTCCACCTTTCCTCTCTTCCCACTCTGACAGAAACCCACCAGCTTCGGCAGCTCCTCCTCCTCCGTCTCGTCGCTCTGCTGTAATACCAGCAGCAGAGTCACCTTCACCCGCTCTTCCCGCATCGCGCCGTACCCAATGTGCGCCCTCCTGCTCTCTTCCTCGCCGTCGCCCTCCCCCTCTGGGTATTTCTTCTCCAGCGACAGTAGATACGACTGCCACCCTGCTCAGGCCCCTTCGTCCTTGTAATTAGGTCAAAACTATTCCCCATCTCCCCCTCTTTCTCTTCCTCACTGTCTTTCATTCTATTAACCCTCGACCGCTCCTGTCCACCGTCACCTTCCTCGTCTCCAGCCACCCTCCGGCGAGATGCTCCCATCGCTCCGCAGCCCCACACACCTCGCCAACCCTCACAGAACCTCCACCTCATCATGCTGAACAACCTCCGCCCATCCACTGCTACTCCACACCCTCACCACACTCCCCCGATAAGACCCATTTTTCCGGTCGCTGTCCGACCTAGCCCTGCCTCCAGACGCCGCCCCACGACCTGCTGCACCCTGCACCACCTTCGCTGTGCCACGACGAAGGTCCTCCACTGATCTGATTAGGCCGAGAGGCCCTTTTCATTTCTTCCAGGTTCGACGCCCGGCTGCCATTGATGTTGCATTGAAGTAGCTCCACGCGTGCTCTAGGCTTCAGAACCCCAGGGCTCCAGGTGCTGCGAAGTTGGGAGGGTAGTGCGAAGGCAGTTAACCCAACAATCAAAGAGAATAGAGCCTGCAGCTGAGGAAGTGAAGCTGCGGTCTGCTGCAGGCACGTGCGAAAAGAGCGCAGAGGATAGTCCCACATCGTGAGTTTACCAAACCCCGCAGCAGCATAAATTATTTTTGTGCTTTCTACTGGTCGCCTCTGAAAGCACTGAGGTGAAGTCCCGCACCTAGTCACCTGCCCGGTCTGCGAGCTCATCACGTGGATCCGGCGGACCCGACCCGACACTACCTATGCACTCCTCGCATACCAAAATGCTGGTACGCCTGGTCACGGGCACGAAACCCAACCCGATTACCCGCGACTCTGGGAGAGCGTCCTGTGAGTGGTTTATAGAGAGAGATGTGCAGGTAGAGGGACAAGGTAGGTTTTGCTATTTGTGCAGGGACAGGGTGCGAGAGAAGAAGACCAAGGAAGAAGGAAGAAGAAGATCGCAGGAAGAAGAAGAAGAAGGAGAAGCACAAAGGAAGCACTGTAGCAGACACCACTTATGCCGTCTGATTGAGAAATCAGACGACGGATGAGGCTCTACAGACAAAGCAAAGAAGAAGAAAAAGAAAAGAAAAGGTGCCGCAGCTGAAAGAAAAGAGAAGAAGGAAGAAAGAAGAAGAAAGAAAGAAGACAAAGAAGAGAAGAAGAAGAACTAAAGAAGATCAAGAACTGTGAAGAAGAGAAGAAAAAGAAGAGAAAAAGGAGACAAGTAAAGAGAGAAAGAAGAGAAGAAGAAAAAGCCAAGAAACAAAATCTACTTCTCCCTCTCTCTCTCTCTTATTTTTGTAATAAAGAAGCATTGTACTTCTCAAATTCTAGTAGCTCCCTGAGTTCGACCTCGGAAGAAAAACATTTCTGAGTAAAATTGTAATAGTGGCAATGATGACAAACCGTAGCTATTTTATCTATACCACAACGACATTACTATAATATGAAAAAACAAAAGACTAGCTAAGCTTCGGTGTCATCATTAGACACTACCAGGTGTATGGAGATAGCCCTAGGCAATGAGCGACATCGACTGGGCATATTCAGGGCAGCAAAGAACTTCGACTGTGATCGAATAGAGGAGGATGGTGAAGATGAAGATTCGCCATATTGTGGTAACATTGGGCTCCTTTGTGACGACCCAATGTCTCATTCGTCTACACTATCTGGGTTCTTGGACCTTGGTTCACACGGGACTGAAACCACTGCACTACACATATCTCCTTGAGGATCTAACTATTTAGGGTGTGCTTCTAACCACAGCACCCCTGAATTCAGCTATCCTGATCCACACATTACTGAATCGTCGCTGTTGTTGCAAAAAGACGTGACTACAACTAATGGGTTTCCTGTTAATGCAGTCACAATCGATTATTTCATAGGGAGCGACTTAGCGGGAATTCACATGCACATGGATCAATAGATTCCCACCATCGATTCTGCTCCTCCCACTCTCATTTCTAACTCTGACCGACTCGTGATTGAGTTGAAGCCCTTAACTAACTCACTCAAGTATGTGTTCTTGGGTGAAAGTGAGACATACCCAGTCATTATCAATGCCCACTTAACCCAAGAATAGGAACAACAACTGATTTCTACGTTGCAAGACCATAGGGTTGCTATCGGGTGGAGTATTACTGATCTCCGCAGTATTCACCCCTCGTTTTGCACTCATCACATTTACACAGATGAAGGGGTGAAACCTTTGATACAACCTCAAAGACTGTTTAACCTGAATAAGTTGGAGGTTGTTAAGAAGGAGATCATCAAATGGCTGGATGCTAGTATTGTATACCCAATCTCACATAGCCAAAGGGTGAGTTCGATCCAGATAGTGCCCAAGAAAGCAGGACTCACTGTTGTAAAAACAGATAAGGGCGAATCCATCCCTACCCGCACTACGACATCTTGGCAGGTCTGCATCAACTATAGGAAACTGAATACGACTACCCAGAAGGATCACTTTCCTTTGCCTTTCATTGATCAGATCTTGGAACGGTTTGCCAGATGCAGTTTCTTTTGCTTTCTAGATGGATACTCCAGGTATAATCAAGTAGCGATTAGCCCAGAAGATAAAGACAAGACCACATTGACATGCCCCTTTGGAACATTCGCTTTCAAGCGGATTCCCTTTGGCCTCTGTAATGCACCAGCAACATTTCAGCGTTGCATGATGGCCATCTTCTCTGACATGATTGGGGACTATGTCGAGGTATTCATGGATGACTTCTCCATTTTCGAAGATGATTTCACATCTTGTCTTGATAACCTCACCAAGATCCTGAAACAATGTATTGAGGTGAACCTAGTACTATCCTAGGAGAAAAGCCATTTCATTGTGAGGGATGGCATAGTACTAGGGCAAAGGATCTCCAAAATCGGACTCGAGGTCGATCGAGCTAAATCTGGGATTATTTCCCACGTACTGCTATCTAGCTCAGTCAAGTAGATCAGATCATTCTTGGGTCACGTCGGCATCTATCGGAGATTTATACGCGATTTCTCAAAAATTACACGGCCTTTGAGGAATCTCCTAGTTGCCGATGCCCCATTAGAATTTGATACCTCGTGTCTCAGCACCTTCAAGACTTTACGAAGTGTTATCTCCGACTCCCCGATTCTCCAACCACTAGACTGGTATCTCGATTTCAAAATGATGTGCGATGCATCTGATTTTGCCGTCAGTGCTGTTTTAGGCTAGCGTCGAGAGAAACAACCCTTCATCATATACTATGCTAGCAAGACACTGAATGAGGCTCAGCACAATTACACTGTCATCGAAAAAGAACTACTAGCAGTAATATTCAGGTTGGAGAAATTCAAATCTTACTTATTAGGGTCCAAGGTCATCATTTTCACTGACCACTCCACCCTCCGACATTTGTTGGCAAAGAAGGATGCCAAACCACGACTCATTAGATGGATCCTTCTATTGCAGGAATTTGATACCGAAATCCACTACAATGCCAGAAAATAGAATGTTGTGGCGGATCACCTATCTAGACTGGCCCTAGGCCACATTCCTTATTCCCTGCCTATCCATGAGCAATTTCCCGATGAATCTCTTTTGGTAGTTCATTCTGTTGAGTTCCCCTGGTATGCGGATATCACGAACTACCTTGCTACAGGAAAGATTCCCACGAATCTATCCAAGGGCCAGAAACTCAAATTCACTGCAGAAGCCAAATACTACCTCTGGGATGACCCACTACTCTTCCGCATTGAAGCAGATCAGATTATTCAAAGATGCATCCCAGATTCTGAGATGCCCAGTGTGTTATCATTTTGCCACAATGATGCTTGTGGTGGTCATTTCTTGGGATGGAAAACCACTGCAAAATTTTTCCAGTCAGGATTTTTCTGGCCAACCATCTTCAGGAATACACACGAATACACCCAACACGTCAAATGATGCCAGTCGATCAATTCTATGACCAGGAGAGACATGATGCCACTCCAGCTCATCATGGTCGTAGAAGTGTTCGATGTCTAGGGCATTGATTTTATGGGCCCTTTTCCAAACTCGCATGGCTTTGAGTACATATTGCTAGTCGTTGACTGTCTCAAAGTGGGTCGAGGCCATCCTGATGAGATGGGCTGATCATAAGGCCGTCATTTCTTTTGTACGACAGAATATTTTCACGAGATTCGAAATACCCCGTGCTCTGATTAGCGACAGGGGAAGCCACTTAATCCATGCCCATTTTAGGTCATTACTAAAGAAATACGGGGTACATCACCATATAGCCACCCCGTATCATCAACAGACCAATGGGCAGGCTGAAGTATCTAACTGTCAGATCAAGCTGATTCTCTAGAAGATGGTTAAACCAGATAGGAAGGACTGGTCTGACAAATTAGTTGATGCACTCTAGGCATATTAGACAGCATATAAGGCCCCACTCAGAATGTCACCATATCGCATGGTATATGGCAAGGCCTGCCACCTTCCTGTAGAGCTGGAACACCACGCCTTTTGGGCAGTGTGAAAATGTAACCTTGACCTCGATGTAGGAGGTCAAGAACTGAAACCACAGCTCAGTGAATTAGAACAGATCCGGCGGGAGGCCTATGAGAACGCATTGATATACAAGGACAAGACCAAGGCCTTTCATGACCGCCACATCCAGAGGAAAGCATTCATGCCCAACTAGCAAGCCTGGTTGTTTGATTCACAACTGAAACTGTTTGCAGGGAAGCTCAAGTCCAAGTGGACTAGCCCTTATATTGTGATTCATCCATATCCTAATGGGGCAGTACAGACCAGGGACCCAAAATCTGGGCATATATCCATGGTAAATGGGCAGCGCCTCAAGCCATTCTTGGCCCAGGAACCTCCTCCACCTGACAAGATTGTTCATCTTATTAAGGACGTGTGATTGAATGCTGGCTTAGGTGGAGGCGTTAAACTCAGCACATATAGGTACCATTTACCCCACATTCCACCATCACTTATACATAACCATTTTTATATATAGCATATTTTTTCTGTTAGCATATTTTCCTTCTGCATTTTTCATACTGACAGGTTGGCCGGTGCTGAATGTATAATTTCAGGAGCAGCTACAAATGGTTTCTACCCATTCTCCCCCTGCAGTAGTTATTTTCTTTTATATTCATGCATGAGGACATGCAAAAACTTAGGTATGGGTGGGTAGATACAACAAAACTGAAAATTTTTATGGCAACATTTAGGAAAACCTCAGAGCTACATGTAAGACGTACTTTAGGACCTTAAATAAAAGAACAACCGACTCCACCTCTAATGCTCGCATCGGAGCTAGAAATCATCCACAACAGCCACTTCCGACTCACCCACTCACCTCTTATTCTAAATTTAGGGTCAAGTTGAATGTTACCCGATACGGAATTTCACGACGTATAAATTATATGAGGTTACTTGTTTATGGCATATATACATTTTGCATTCATGAATAAGATTATTTTATGAAGAGAATGCATTAGGGATTTTATCCTCTAGTTGATTCCTGTAATCTGGAATCCAGTACAACCTTTCACACAGATGTAGAATTTGCAATGGATTCATGGTGAAGGCTAATAAATGTCTTTAGTCTGTCGAGAACTAGTGCTTCTTTTCTTGAACCCCTAGATGGTGTTTTGGGAGTCAGGAAGATCTTCCAAATATCCACCAAATAGTGTGAGATGAGAGTAAAGTGTACTGGTTCACTAGGATTAGTGCAAGGAATCTGGAATCCTAGATAATTAGGTGATGATACTCAGAGATTAGGCATAGTTTCCGCTCTCGATTCCTGCGTATACATTTTGTGTGAGCATTGAGAGCAACCAAATAAGCAAATACGCGGAGAGTGAGTTTTCATAAAACTAGGGCTAGGGTGGATGGTTACGACCATTCTTTACGGAATCCTTGGTTGAAGGCAGGTATTGATGTCAAGGTTAGAAATACACCATCCTATCCATCTCTCCCGGTGCCATGAGTAGGCACTTCCACCAAATAAGCCACCTGATGTCTCTTAAGTACCACCAATCCCTAATAATGCCTCCTCAATAAAGTTCATGGATGTGTGCTAATTGTGTATATGTTGGAAAAAAAATTTTATGAGAAGACAGAAAAATTGGAAAAAAAAAATAGAAAAACAAGAAAAAGCAAAGAAAAAAAAAGAGTGACTATTTAGTGTTTATTACAGTTGCATTGAGGCAATACCACCAAATAAATTTGAGATCCACCAAATATAGCCTTAACCTATCTTTCTGTGTTTCTGACCGCTCGAATATTGGCTGAGGAATTTCGACTTACTGTTAGGGTTATGGAAACTCAATTAAAGTGTTAATGCCAAGAGAGACCACCAAACACAGATCATACATGTGAATCTGGTAAGATTGTGAGCTTTAAGAAAAAGAAAGAAAAGAAAAGAGAAAGAGAAGAGAGAAGGAGAGAATGAATACAAAGGAATCAAAAGAGAGCATAGTCTTTCTCGTCTTTCTCTAAGTTGAGTTACTTAGTAATTTGGGAATTTAGATTCCATAGTACTAGTCTCTATGTAGCACCAAGTGAGAGTGAGCCACCAAATATGTAATCTTTTCCCTCAGAGTTTCTCTACCTAAGCCTAAAGCCAGGGTGAAATTCATAGAATATTTAGAATACCTTGAGGGAAGAAGGCTGCCCATCCTGCTAGAATTTTACTAGTGGTCAACTACATGCTTTAGAGGTGTATCAGTTTTCCACTCGAATCCATTGCAAAAGCTACATAGCTGAACTTTCACGATTGTCTGGATTTCTAGAGCATAGAATGAAAACAAAAAGAAGAAAAATCTCTAGGCATACACTTGATAAAATAATCAGTCCCTTAGGGACCCTTGCTGTAAATAATTTAGTCTTGCATTTGCTAGGGACTAGCAAGATTTAAGCATGAGGGTATGATTGTGCAGCAATCATAGGTCTTAACTGACCTAGACTAGGCTAGAACTTAGCATAAGTTAGGGTAATTCATGCATGCATAAGCATTATCTGCATCTTTACAGCTTTAGCTTTGCATAAAATAAAGTTATAATGTGCTAATTGAGTGCATTATGTCGATTGCAGGCAATAAGCTGATCAGGAGCTAGATCTGGAGTAGGATCTGAAGCTAGATTAGGAATAACATGTGTTGCAACAGAGCTGGAGCAGAAGGCTTAGATTAGATGTAGGAATAATGATGTAAGGGAGTTAATGTTTGCTATTCTATTAAGTAGAAATAAAGCAGTAAAATTTGAAGAGCTTAGGTCCATCCAAGACATAGGATAGCGTAGAGACTTCCCCCAAGCCTTATCCACCCTTAGATTAGGTCACAGCACCCTAGGAAGCCCTAAAACATTGGTTCCAACCCTTATCTGGATGTCTAGATAAGTTATTGGACAGACACTTTGTCAGATGTCCAATTTCTGTAGAATACCCAAAACAGAACCTAGATTTCCCCCTGACTCAGATTGGACATCCAGAACTGAAGTATGGACTTCTGATTTTTGAGTATAATTCGTCTCATCATATTTTTGGATATCTGGAACTGGTCTCCAGTTCCTGTTTTGAGATTCAAGGCTTGATCTTCGATCTCTAGCTCGCAAGACTTAATCCTAACCCCATAGGAGCATAAATTATGGTGTCCTAACCTAGTACATCACCTCTAGACCTACTTAGGTCCCCACCAAACCCAATTGACTTAGATCAAAGTCAATTACCTTCACCTAAGTCAATTGGACTCATTGAGTCCAATTCAGCTTAGATCTCGACCCACACAAGTTCAATTGGACTTAGTAAGAGTCCAATTGACCTAATTGTGTTATTTCACTCACAATTAGGTTCACACTCATTCAATTAAACTTGGGTTAAGTTTAATTGCAAATTCCCCATAGCAATTAGGGTATGTAACCCTAATTCAAGGCATGCACTTACCTAAACCCCTTAGGACCTAACCTAAACCACCTAGCCACATAGGGCACGACCACACACACACACACACACACCCATTCACGCACTCCCACACATCTAGAGTTCTCTAGAACTATCTCCAAGTGGTGCCACTCTTAGTTGCCAACTATAGCAACCAAGAGGCATTCAAATAGAGATCCACATTTTGTGGATCTCAAAACCACTTGGCCGGCCACTCCTGGACTCTCTAGAAAGTTCCACACTTCTCTAGAGACAAGCCCTTAGGTCTATAAAAAGACCTAAGGGGTGGCCATTTACACCCATACACATCCATTGGCTTCCATCCACATTCATGGCTTCATCCACTTCCACTTAGGCTAGTCGCCACCCTCTCCACCACCATCTCCACGAGCTGAGCACCACCATGAAGGACACCATGCCGAGATGCTGGATCACTCCTCTCTCTTTCCAAGTGCCGACCTAAGCTACATTGGCTGCCCCTCATTGTCCTCTCCACCATTCTAAGGCCATCGGAGACCACCTTCGAATGCCCTCACTTCTGATAGATTAATGGCTAGTTCTTTACATTTACTGTGCTTATTTTCTGCTTAGTATTGTAGTCCTTATTCTCCCCAAATGATGCATGCAAAATCCCCCCATAGATTCTTGTATGTGATCGTTTTCTTGTGGCTAGCTTTGCATTTTAAGCATTTTTGTACAAGCTTTCCTCTACAAGTTCATGTTGAAACACTCTCCCAGTGTATGAATGAAAAATATATTTTCTATATATATATGTTGAGAATCATCACAAGCTCATTGCAATATCTTTTGTGTTTGATTAATGTTGGCTGTTTTTATTTTATGATATTTTGCAACAAGCATGTCGTTTCCAAAAACTATACAAACTCTAAGTATAGATGCATTTTCTGCAAACAGTCACCACCTCTCTAGAATCGTGCGCACAGAAACTCACATTTTCATTTTTGTGATCTATTTAACACACATGCACGTAACCAGGGTTCATAATAGAAGTGGTGAAATTTCAATCGGAAGACTGGAAACTGACGTGCGATTTTGAACAAAGTAGAGTAGTAAAAGATTGAATTCAAAAGTAAAACAAATGCCTCCCTAAGACGAACGACTAGTACTCAAAGTCTCATTATGTTTTATTAAATATCTTTGTTTGATCATTTTGTGCACTATACTATGACGTTTTCCTATCAAAAACACGCATTACGCTTACAACAATCCTCAGAACAAATATCATATGGGTCCTAGTAGAAGGTTGGTAGTTTCAGATAAATAGGCACCCTTAGATTCGGTCTTCTGATTCTTCCAGCATTAGCTTCCCAAATCTTTATTTCCCAACTCCTATCTTCCTTAATCAGAAATTTGAATTCCGGGACCTCCTGCATATTAATCAACCCATCTAAAATGTTCAAGTCCAAGATTTGTTGTGAAATCAGAATTGACTTGGGTCTACTGATCTCAAAATTAAACTCATCAGTAAACTCAATTGGGTGTGATTGAGGATTGGGGCTTTGAATTGAATCCTCCATGAAATGAGGATTCTAATTCACATTGCGAGCCCCAACATGATCAAGTTCCTCAATTTTAGGTCCACCAAATTATTTATTAAATTCCTCAGGCCCAATCATCTAACTAAAATCATGTTTTGTAAGCTCATGTGAGACTTCACTTAATGATTCTTCACCTTCAGAATCAAAGAATTCTAAATCCACATTAATGTATGTCTCAAAATCATCAATCACGTTTTATTTCATGGAGACATGTTTCCTCATACCCCGGCTCAGGGATCTCAGGTGAAGAAACCAGTTCATCCTTATTTGATTACTCCAGAACATCCTAGTCAACCCTGGTCTCATAAAACATGTCTCCCCTATAGGATTCTGACATTGGCTCTCTTGACAGGGGTTCTTCCTGGGAATCCTTAAAAGATTAGACTAGAGCAATTACAAATCTCATCCTCAATTTCGATAACTTCCCAAGTAGAAACTCACCTAGGCCTTTATTCTTTACATCATGGAGCCAATCCAACAAATACTTATTAAGCTCATCAATCATTTTAATCAGAGGCTCTAATTCTTTAGTGCAATGTGTTGGGTGAGCTTCTAAAGATTGTATGATAGTCCATAAGTTAGCTAAGACCTTATCTTGGACCTGGTTAACCTAAACCAAATGGTTTGGTTCAGGGTTGGGTGGGTTTGAATCCAATCTGCGATAGTCAAGGAATTAAGATTCTTGATACCCACCCCGATAATAGGTCACTTTTTCTTATCAAAATGAGGGTGGTGATCTATAATTGATGTAGCTCGGAGAAGGATAAGAATCAAGATTATGGTGTCCAGGGTTAGACCCTGAACACAAAGGTCCGAAACTATATCCCCAACCAGGATTATCCCAACTAGAAGATGAATAAGAATAAGTCTGGTTGGAATAATAATCATTTTGGGAATAAGTAGTTGTAGGAAGGTAAGAGTGGAAGTGCGAATAAGATGTGGAAGGATCCATGACAGATGGGAGGAAGAAAGGCACCCTGCAATACAAACAAACAAACTTGTCCTTAAGTTGGCTAGCCTAAAGACCTACAGACTCCCAGAACCCATTCTTAGACAAAGAAACAATTTGATGTACTTCTTTTCGGTCAATCCAACCAGTTAATGGGAGGGCTCGAAAGAAGTTTCTTTTTTTGGCTTGCACATCCGGTTCCTAGTGTACCCGCAAGCCATGATCGTTTGATTCTCCTCCCCTAGCTAGACATCAGACTGAATGGTAGAAATATACTAATCGAAAATAATCTTGATCTAGGCTCCGAAGAGCGAGTCCAATCCTTAAGGCCAATGTCTACACTGTTTTAATTAGGGTTAGGTTTAAATGTGCTTTGGAATGTGATGAGCCCTTTATCTAGGTTGTGCCCTTATTGATTGATTGATATGTATGTGTGCACAACCAATGGTTTTCAGGCAATATTATTTTTTTAGATGTGGTGAATTTTAGGGCTTAAATCTTGCTTAGTAGCTTTTAGGATTCAACTTTTGGTGTATTCAATCAAGTTCAGTTGGCACACCAGGTTTTGAAAGCACAGGTGAAGATGTTTTCCTTTAAATCATAAAAGAAAGTGGAGTGCCTCGTAAATCCATAAAAGTTGAACCTATGTGGTAGCTACTTGATGAGTTATTTCAAGTAGAGGTTGTGTGGTCGAAACAACTCAAACAATTGGCCTAATACACTACTTAATTAGGCACACAAGTGATTACCAAATCTGATTTCTACTCAATTATTTGCTGGTGAGTGTACCGGTCACAAAGATCGGGTTATCAGCTGAGTATGATGATGAATCGGAAGAGGTTGTGTACCTCTGTGATATTTTTTAAAATTTTTCTTTATATGCGAAGGGTGAGGCAGGTGGAGGTAACAAATAAACAATCAAAACTACCATTAGAGTTTATGCAAGCTCCTAGGTTAATTAGTGTTTCTGTTATTAGGTGATGGAATGAAATCTAGTGGGTGGGGAGATGGGGGTAAACTTACAGACCCTTTAACAGCACTTTACTCCAATCTACCGCTTTTACCTGTCTCGAGAGAGTACATACAATCACAATAAGGGGAAAAGTGTGGTAAAAGATAAGTAAGGCGGGAAAGCGTGAAAAATCAAAGAGCATTGCCTCCCCAGCAACGATGCCGAAATGTTGAAGCGGAAAATCATTGTAAGTAGATTTGAGTTTGGAAAACCCACCATTGTAGTATGATTTGCGAAGAAATCCGTTAACAAATAAATTTTATTGAAACTCAAAAGGAATTTTGGGTCGAACACAGTGAGGCTACGTCAATTTGAAATCTGTGGTTATATATTTTTCTTGTTTAGAAAGCGAGATAATTACAATGAATTCAATATTAACAATAAGAGAGAGTGAAAGAGGGAATAAACACTTTATAATATGGAGAATATTTTTACAACTAGAAAATGGGAAATATTACAGCTAGAAAGTAGGAAATATTACAAGTAGAAATTAGTAAAATCTACTCTAAAAAAAAGTAAAAAGAAAGGAGGTGAGAAGTTATCCTCCTCGACGGTTGCTTGGAGGACAAGCCGGATGGGGCAATGCCTGGAACCAGGGGTGAGGCAGGGCGTCGTCATCGCGGGATCCTTTTTAGGAATGGGCCCTAGAAAACTTTGAGTTTAAATCTAGAGGAGCATCCAGGGTTTGGGACAAGCTTCTTTAGAGCTTTATAGAGGGACAGAGGTGAAGGAAGGGATGGGAAATTTGAGTGGTAGGGGTCTCCTATTATAGTTGTAGGGACTGAGGGCAATTTTGTCATTTCATGCTTAAAAACATTAATTTACGGTCTTTAGTGATGAATTTAAGCGTCACTAAAGCCTCTGAACGTTGGCATATGTCACGCGCACGTTGCTCCTCCTCCCCTCTCTACACCTTAACACTTACGCATGATCGTGCGCTCTCACCCGTCTAATTGTGAGATCGGATGGCTTAGAAGGCATCGTGTCCATGCCTTCATCGCACATCATCGCGTGCTTGTGTGCAATCGGACGTTCAAATGCGTGTTCGATAGCACGTGCATAATGAGGCGTCCAGATAGTGCCACATCCTCGCTTCATCCACCACCTGCATTGCATCCAACAAGAGAATTTCTCTCGTGCCTGCTTGTGATTAGTTTGAGCCCTCGAAGAGGCTCGAACTAGCGCCTCCACCTTTACATAGCACATTTGCCCATCGCGCTATGTTTGCTTTTGAGGCACGTGCATGTTTTAATGCACACGCGACCATGGCCGCTGGATGGCAATCCAATGGCCCAGATCTGATCACACGATTGAGGAGAGAGATGGAGCGGGCACCTTTTTCTTATGTGGGAGGTTGAGATGGCACCACGTGTAGGAAAATTGGAGGCCCTACCAGGAGGGGGTGACGTAATAAATTGAGGAATTGAAAATAAACAATCTCACAAAAAATCAATCACACAATGTACACAATAATTTTTAGGTGGAAACCCAAACTGGGTGAAAACCACCACCTAACCCTCTCGAGTTAGGATTTTTCGATCAACCAAGTTGATCAAATCCACTAAATGAATCACTTTAAACGAGGGTGATTCAACATCAATTTCAACCACGCTACAAGTGTGAGGGTAGCGTTCCTCAACCCCTTCTCTTCACGAGAAGGATTTTGTTCGAGGAAGGAGACAAGAATTTGCAAAGCGAATACCCAACCAAATAACAAAGATAAAATAACAAATATAATCCTATAGAGCCAACAAAGATTTAAACCTAGCTTCCGTAGGAATTAGGAAACTCCCCTTTGCAAGGAGCGCTTCGAATTGATGATGTGGGTGCGTGAGCCACACGATGGCACAACGTTGCTCTCATGAACTACAGTGGGAGAGCGGGTGCGCAAATGCTTTGATGCTGTCTAGATGAAGAACTGGAGCTTGGAGAGCAAGAGCTTGCTTCTTAGGATCAAGAGACACAAAATGGTGTGAAAATGCATTAGTTGGTGTATCCTTGAGTGCAAGAGGTTCCTCTCTATTTATAGAGGCCTTAGGAAGGCTTTGGAATGCTTTGGAAAGCTTCCATAGCCGTTGCGAGCAAAGCCCAAGAGAATTTGGTTGAAATCAAGAACAATGCTTTCACTGACAGGGTTATTTGACGTCTGATCCTAGCATCAGATGTCTGGAAGATCACTTTAAGACGTCTGAAAATAAGGTCAGACGTCCAATTTTGGGCGGGTCTCTTCCTGACTTGAATCAGATCTAAACAGGGTTCTAGCGCAAGTCTATCAGACGACATACAGGATGTCTAGCACTATGTCTGGACGTCTGGAAACCTACTTTTTTGTTGGGATGAATTTCCAAGAGAGTGCAATGCTAGAAAATCTCTGAGAAGAGATTTTGGGTCAGCCGCGGCAAAACGGTCATCCATCAGATATCTGGAAAGGCTTAAGGACATCTGATAAGGCTCTAACGGTCATATCCTGCAATGTTTGCTAAGCCAGCCAGCAGTCCACTGATTGGACATCTGGCAAAGTCATCAGACGTCTTCTAAGACGTCTGGACTAAGGTCTGGACGTCTGATTTTCATCAGATGAACTTCTAAGTCCAGGCTAATTGTTAACGTTTGAATCAATAGTCAGACATCTTAAAACACATTATCAGACGTCTGATATTGGAATTAGACGTTTGGAAAGGCTGTTTGAACCCTATATTAGTTTTCTAAGTATTCTACAGAAAACCTAAGTGTCCTCGGGTTGTGCAGGTGTTCCTAGGACTACTGTTAGGGTACTTTGAGGCTCTTTAACATGAATCTAAGTAACAAAAATAAAGAGCAACAAAAGAAATGAAAAATACAAAAAGTAAAAGAGAAGGAAATCTATCTTATTCTTCATCTTCTTCCTTATTCAATCCATCGCTCCTTGCGAATCTCCTCTGTTCTCCACCAAGCTCCTCCAATCCGTCCTGGATGCGAGCTCGAACTCGGTCTAATCACATCTCCATTTGCAATTGACTTGAAATCTAAGACTCAAAGTGCAAATGTTAAATGACATGTGTTTTGTCATCATCAAAACAAACGATCGTGGTGCTCTAGCACCAACAATGTCCCCCTTTTTGTTGATGACAAAACCATAAATAATGCAAAAAATCCTCCCCCTTTTTGACATTATCAAAAAGGTTTGATAGATTTTAAATTTCCTATAACTCCCCCTTAAAACATGCTCTTCTATGAATTTCTTTTAACAAAAGTATTGTCCTGCCCCTTTTTGTAACAACAAGATAACTATTATTTTTCTCCCCCTAACTAAAGGAAATTTAGCTAACTTGCATCTCCCTCTTAAAAACTGACAATTAGCTCATAATTTTTTAACTCCCCTGATAAACGCCAGTTTATCATCATTCTTATGCATTAAAACAAACCTAGCTCTTAGGATTTTACTCCGCAAACGGGTTTTTGGGCTGCATTTAGGCATAAATTAGGATAGGCATGCATTGCATTTTTTTATTGTCGTTTTAATGAGTTTTTGTGAGTGTTAGGGATATACAGATGCACAGATCCCTAAAACTCTAGCACTCAAGAAGGCAAATGGTGAAGGAGAAGCCCAGACTAGCTGGAACTCAGCCTAATCCAGCTCACCTCAGCTTGATCCAGCTCACCTCAGCTTGATCCAGCTCACCGCAGCTGGAACCTAGCTTACTTGAACTAGGGTTAGCTCATCCCAGCTCCATTCAGCTAATCTCAGCTGGATGGCAGCTCAAGAGAGTTCATCTTAGCTCACCCTAGCTCAAGTCAGCTCAGATCCAGCTCAACTTAGCTGAGTCTAGCTCATCTCAGCTCCCACTAGTTCACAGGGAGCTCTAGCTAGCTCAGCTGAGTTGACAGGAGTTCACCCCAGCTCAGATTAAGCTACCTTAGCTGCCTCAACCAGCTTGATTCTCCCCGGGAGCACCAGACCTAGCTCACCTCAGCTCATTTTGGTAGAAGCTAGCTCACTTTAGCTTGGCTTAGTAGCTAGCAAAGAACTAGCAAGCTAAGCCAGCTAGAGTAGCCCCATGCCAGCCTCTTCAGTAGCAGCCAGCTCCAGCTCCAACTCCAAACTCTCCTCCCCAGCTCCTTCCTCCAAACCCTAGCTCCAACACCTTCTCCTCCACTCCACCTTTAGCTAAGCTACTCTACTAGCTAGCTCCACCAACTCAAGCCTACCTAAGCTAGCTACTCTACTCAAGTTGGCACCACCTCCTAGCCATCCCTTCACCCCATTATCTCCACCAAAAGACACTTCAAGTTGGCGCCAAAAACCACCCCTAACCACCTCTATATTGGCGCCACTTTCAGCCCCTTAAATCCACCCTACACCTACCCACATAAGCCATCCTAGCCATCCACATACCCCCCCTTCTAGAACCTTAAGGTGGCGCCACCTAATGACCTTCTAGAATGCCCATTTTGGCGCCAACACCAAAGGGTGTCAACACCCATAACTACCCCTTGGTGCCCTTTAAGGTGGCGCCAACTCTCCTTGGCCATGGGATCTCCAACCACCTCCATCAACTCATCTTGGCCATCCATTTCAAAGGTCACCATAGCCCCCCTCCTATTCTATAAAAAGCCACCACCTACCACCATTTTTGGGCATCCTCCTTTAGTGTATTTTCTACCTACATCCACCTATACCTACGCCCAAGCAGAAGGAGTAGAGAAGGAGATTAAAGGGGCACACCACCAGCCCTTTTGGTGCCTTCTTCTCCCCACTCTCTTCAACTTGGGCCACGCCAAGGAGGAGGACTCTTCCACTTCAAGGAGGACGGCCAGGCAAGGGAGAAGGACTTAGGGTGGACGTCCACCCTTGGAGAGAAACTTAGGGCACGCCCCCTTAGGGCTTGCCTTGGAGGTCATCACCTTGGCGGAGTTCTGCAAGGAAGGAGTTGAAGGATTCTTTTCAAGCTTGGGAGCCACCAACCTTGGAGCAAGAAGCCCTCTTCTTCACCATCTATTTAGAGGATTTGTGTTTTCTTTTACTTCAATTATCAAGTAGTAGAAGCATTCCTCTACTAGGCATTTTTGTTAAACACTTTATCACTTATCTAGTTGCCTTTTTCGCATATCTTGTTTGCATTTCTTTTTGCTTATTTTCAGCATTCTTCACTTCCTCTCCCTAATTATTCTAGGTCTCCACTTGCCTAGAGTGAGCTTAGGGAGAGGCTCTACTTGCTACTTTACAGTTGTTTACTTAATTGGAAGTGTAAACACTTTTCCCGCCATCAGTTCGCATGTTGCCTTAGTTCAAAAATAAAGAAAAATGGTATATTGAAAATTACCAAAAAGAAAGTTGAGATATATTCCAAGCAAGAGAATCAATTTTGCAACCATATTGCCTCCTTGGACGACCCTAGATACTCCCCTATCTAGGAATATAAATTTAAGAGTTGATCGATTTTGCGTGTTACAATGACGTATTTAACAAACCGCGTATTATCGCTATCATCCCCCTATCTAAATGCTTATGATAAAAAGATAGGGTAAATTGTTTTACCTCACCTACCAAGGCCAATAAAATGGCCAAAATGGTTGTGGTGGATGCCACATCGGATGGGGCTCCCATCCGTAGCTTGGAGGCCCGGGCATTGGTGCAGGTCTCCAGTCTGGTGGTCGATGTGCGGCAGGTTGTTTGGTTGTTCCTCGTCTCGTCGGTCTTCTCCTCCTTGGTCTACTCCTTGGTCCTCCCAATTCTAGTTGACCAGCCTTGAGTTTGTAGGTTCAGTCCTTTGTGTTGTAGTTATCCCTAAAACCTACAAAATAAGATTCCAAATTTTTCTTCGGTATCCAAGTGAGCTTGGATCCATATCTATTAGTGGGTCTCCTTATTGGAGATCCTTTCTCAACCTTAGGGCTATAAAAATTATCTACTTTGTTGATTAATTTGTTAGAGTTTTCCCTAAGACATGCAATTTCTTTTTCATTAATATGCATTTTAGTTTGTAAATTAGAAATTTTTAACTTTAAACTATCATTTTCTTCAATCAATTTAATATTTTCATTAATTAGGTTTTTATTTTCTAGAAACAAATTTTCATTTTCAGAAGTGTTAGAACAAGGGCTTATTTCCAGATCCTTAAGTTTATTTTCTAGCCTTTCATTTTCAAATTTAAGAAAAGTAAGATTCTTTTTCATGCTTTTGTTTTCTGTTTTTAGTGATTTACTAAGCTCATATAACTCATTAAAAGCATCTTGTAAATCCGAGTTTACCTCATTGTCGCTGCCGTCGCTGTCGTTATCCGTGATGGCCATGAATCCAAGGCACACGGTTTCCTTCTTCTTGAGATCTTCTTAGCTTGTCTCCTCATGAGTGCCTTCCAACCTCCTCCATAACTCGTGGGCGGTGGTGCACTCTTGGATTCGTTCAAATTCCTTCAGACTCAACGCGCAATACAAGGCATTCATTGCCTTTGCGTTGAGGTTGAGATTCCGAACCTGATCTTCTGAGTAACCTTTTGCGGGTTTCTTGGGAATCACAAATGCGGATTCACATTTTTCCCACACCCAGAAGTCGTAGGCCTGCAACCACATAGTCATACAATTTTTCCAATAAACGAAATTTATACCTGCAAAGTATGGTGATCGCGAGGTATCGTGTCCTTCGGTGCACACGAACGCTTTTCCCACCATATCTGGATCATCGCCGGTTTGTAACGTCGATAATGCGAGACCTGCTCTGATACCAATTGTAGGAAATATTCGACGGCCCTACCAGGAGGGGGTGACGTAATAAATTGGGGAATTGAAAATAAACAATCTCACAAAAAATCAATCACACAATGTACACAATAATTTTTAGGTGGAAACCCAAACTAGGTGAAAACCACCACCTAACCCTCTCGAGTTAGGATTCTCCGATCATCCAAGTTGATGAAATCCACTAAATGAATCACTTTAAACGAGGGAGATTCAACCTCAATTACAACCACGCTACAAGTGCAAGGGTAGCGTTCCTCAACCCCTTCTCTTCACGAGAAGGATTTTGTCCCACGAAGGAGACGGGAATTCACAAAGCGAATACCCAACCAAATAACAAAGATAAAATAATAAATATAATCCTATAGAGCCAACAAAGATTTAAACCTAGCTTCTATAGGAATTAAGAAACTCCCCTTTGCAAGGAGTGCGTCGAATCGATGACGCGGGTGCGTGAGCCACGCGACGGTGCAACGTCGCTCTCGTGAACTACGGCGGGAGAGCGGGTGCTCAAATGCTTTGATGCTCTCTAGATGAAGAACTAGAGCTTGGAGACCAAGAGCTTGCTTCTTAGGATCAAGAGACACAAAATGATGTGAAAATGTATTACTTGGTGTATCCTTGAGCGCAAGAGGTTCCTCTCTATTTATAGAGGCCTTAGGAAGGCGTTGGAAGGCTTTAGAAAGCTTCCATAGCCGTTGGGAGCAAAGCCCAAGAGAATCAGGTCAAAATCAGGAATAATGATTGCACTGATAGGGTTATCAGATGTCTGGAAGATCACTTTAAGACGTCTGAAAATAAGGTCAGACGTCTGATTTTGGGCGGGTCTCTTCCTGACTTGAATCAGATCTAAACAAGGTTCTAGCGCAAGTCCATCCGACGACATACAGGACCTCTGGAACTATGTCTGGACATCTGGAAACCTACTTTCTCGTTGGAATGGATTTCCAAGAGAGTGCAACGGCTAGAAAATCTCTGAGAAGAGATTTTGGGTCAGCCGAGGCAAAATGGCCATCTATCAGACGCTTGGAAAGGCTTAAGGACGTCTGATAAGGCCCTAACGGTCATATCCTGCACTAATTGGACGTCTGGCAAAGTCATTAGACGTCTTCTAAGACGTCTGTACTAAGGTCTGGACGTCTTATTTTCATCAGACAGAACTTCTAAGTTCAGGCTAATTGTTATCAGACGTTTGAATCAATAGTCAGACGTCTTAAAACACATTATCTGACATCTGATATTGGAATTAGACATTTGGAAAGGCTGTTTGAACCCTATATTCGTTTTCTAAGTATTCTACAGAAAACCTAAGTGTCCTAGGGTTGTGCAGGTGTTCCTAGGACTACTGTTAGGGTACTTTGAGGCTCTTTAACATGAATGTAAGTAACAAAAATAAAGAGCAACAAAAGAAATGAAAAATACAAAAAGTACAAGAGAAGGAAATCTATCCTATTCTTCATCTCCTTCCTTCTTCATTCCATCGCTCCTCGCAAATCTCCTCTGTTCTCCATCAAGCTCCTCCAATCCATCCTGGATGCGAGCTCGAACTCGGTCTAATCACGTCTCCATTTGCAATTGACCTAAAATCTAAGACTCCAAGTGCAAATGTTAAAAGACACGTGTTTTGTTATCATCAAAACAAAAGATCGTGGTACTCTAGCACCAACACCACATGGCGCCATCTTGGCCGTCCATCTTTAGTGTCTTGTAAATGGTGCCACGGATGTCATATTGAATCGATTTTCATGTTGTTGGGTTGCGATCGTCAATCTGAACCCTTTTGTACGATTGGATTTGTCATCTGATGTATAGATTTACACCATCTTAACCCCTTAACCTCTAATCTTTCTCAGACTGGATCTGATGCTACGGAAGTCCAATCGACCCGATCTTAGAGTCGTTGAACTCCAATCGTCGCCTTGATCGGATCCATACGATTGGATCTTCAATCTGAGGCCCCAGTTAAATGTCACCTAATCACCTGACCATAAAAAGGAGAAATTAACCTAAATTTTATACAATCTATCCTAAATGCATGATGATGCATGTTTTGCAATATTTATAATTTATAATGCAATTATATGGCTAAGAGAAGGCATAAATAGATGGTTTATTGACAAACCCATTTTCTCGCATTTTGAAATCATCGAAAATCGTAGTATAGTCGCACTAAAATGATCGTCAAAAATGATTTGTAAAGATAACTAGACTTGAGTCCCGGTTGTTTGTCTCTAGGAGTTGTTTATGCAAATTTGAAATTGATCTTTTCGCTCTACTTGCTTAAAATTGCATGGCGGTTTATGGCTATAGATATATTTATGCATAACGTGCTTAGTTGCCAAAATATCAAAAATTAAAAGCAGGCCACTTTAATCACACAAAATATATTGCAATAAGCTCATGGTGATTCTCAACACATAGATATATATATATAGAAAATGACCTTTCATTGATTCAGTAGGGTGTTTGCAACATGGAACCAATGGAAAGCTTATAAAGGAAAGCTTGAAAGCATAAATCTAGCTAACAGAAAATGATCACATACAGGAATCTATGGGGGGATTTTGCAAGCATCATTGGGGGTGAAAAAAGAGCTATACTACTAAGCTATAAATAAAATCATGTAAATAATGACAAACTATGCTACTAATCCAACAGAAATAAGGGCATTCGAAGGTGGGCTCCGATGGCCTTTGAGTGGTTCAGAGGAGGAGGGGCAGCCAATGGTGCTTAGGCCGACCCTTGCAGAGAGGTTGGTGAGGTGATCCAACATCCTGGCATGGAGATGGTGGTAGCCATGGTGAGCAACTCGTGCAGGTGGAGTGGAAGTGAATGTAGCTAACCTAAATGGAAGAGAATAATGCCAAGAGATGGATGGGTGAAAATGGCCAACCCTTAGGTCTTTTTTTAGACCTAAGGTAGACTCACTAGAGAAGTGTTGAACTCTCTAGAGAGGGCTCCAAGAGTGGCCGGCCATGGTGGTTTTTAGATCCACAAAAAGTGGATCTCAATTTGAATGGCTCTTGGTTGCTAATTTTGGCAACCAAGAGTGGCACCACCTTTGGAAGAACCTAGAATACTCTAGGATGTGTGGGAGTGCATGAGTGGATGTGTGTGTGTGATATAGGTTAGGTCCTAAGTGGTTTAGGTTGGTGTAGGCCGTAAATTAGGGTTGCAAACCCTAATTGCTATGGTGCAATTGCAATTAAACTTAACACAAGTTCAATTGAATGGGTGTGAACCAAATTTAGAGTGAAATAGCTCAATTAAGTTGGTCTTAGGTCAGTTGGACTCTCACTGAGTTCAATTGGACTTGTATGGGTTGAGATCTAAGCTCAGTTGGACCCTATGAGTCCAATTGACTAGGCATTGGTAATTGACTATGATCTAGGTCAATTAGGTTTATTGAGGACCTAATTAGGTCCTTAGGGAGCTCTAAAGGTGATGTACTAGGGTTAGGGTACCTTAATTTAGGTTCCTATGGGGTTGAAATTGAGTTTAGGGAGCTAGAGATCCAAGATCAAGGCTTGAATCTCAAAACAGGAACTGGAGAACAGTTCCAATAATCCAATAATAGCATCAGATGACTTATACTCAAAAATCAGAAGTCTAGACTTCAATCCTGGACATTTAATCAGAGTCAAGAAGGATTCTAGGTTTTGTCTTTGGTATTCTCCAGAAATTGGATGTCTGACCAAGTGTCTAGACATCCAATAACACTGTAGATGTGGGTTTAAAGTGTGTGGGAGTTGGTTAAGGGTTCTGGATGTCCTATAATCTATCTGGACATCTAGATAGAGGTTGGAATTAGGGTTTTAAGGTTTCCTAGGGTGTGGTGACCTAATCTAAGGGTGGCTAAGGCTTAGGGAAGCTTCTATGCTGTCCTAGGGCTTGGATGGAACTAAGTTCTTCAAATTTTACTCGTTTATTCCTACTTAGTAGAATAGCATACCTTAACTCCCTTACATTATTATCTACTACATCTTATTCTAGGTCTTCTGCTCCAGCTCTGCTGCAACACTAATTATTCCTTTATTCTTCTGATCCAGCTTTAGATCCAGCTTCAGATCTACCTTTTGATCAGCTTATTACCTGCAATTGACATAATGCACCTAACCAGTACATTATAGCGTTATTTTATGCATAGCTAAAAGAAAGCAGTAAAGATACAGATAATGCTTATGCATGCATGAATTACCCAAATTTATGCTAAGGCCTAGGCTAATTTTGGACAATTAAGACCTATGATTGTTGCACAATCATACCCCCATGCATAAATATTGCTAGTCCCTTGCAAATGAGAGACTAAATTATTCACAGGAGGGTCCCTAATGGATTGATTATTTTACCAAGTGTATGCCTAGAGATTTTTCTCCTTTTTGTTTTCATCCTATGCTATAGAAATCGAAACAATCATGATAGTGTAGCTATGTAGCTTTTGCAACGGATTAGAGTGAAAAACTAATTCACCTCTAAAGCCTGTACTTGACCCTTAGTAAAAATTCTAGTGGGATAGGTGGACTTCTTCCCTCGGGGTATTCAAAATATTCTATGAATTTCACCCTGGCTTTAAGCTTGGGTAGAGGATGTCTGAGGGATACGGGTGTTTATTTGGTTGCTCACTCTCACTTGGTGCTACATAGGGATTAGTATTTCAGAATCTGGATTCCTGAATTATCAAGTAACTCAACTCAGTGAAGATGAGAAAAACTATGCTCTCTTTTGCTTCCTTTGTATTCATTCTCTCATACACTCTCTATTTTTTTATTTTCTTAGAGCTCACAATCTCACCAGATTCTCATTTATGATCCGTATTTGGTGGTCTCACTTGACATTAACAGTTTAATTGAGTTCCCATAACTCTAACACTAAGTCAGAATTCCTTAGCCAGTATTCGGGTGGTCAGAAACACAGAAAAATAGGTTAAGGCCATATTTGGTGGATCTCAAATTTATTTGGTGGCATTGCCTCAATGAAACTGAAATAAACACTAAATATTCACTCTTTTATTATTTGCTTTTTCATCTTTTTCTAATTTTTTTTTATCTTTCAGTTCTTTCTTTTTTTCTCATCATTTCTTTTTTCAACATACACAACTAGCACACATCCATGAACTTTATTGAGGAGGCATTATTAGGGATTGGTGGTACTCAAGAGACATTGGGTTACTTATTTGGTGGAAGTGCCTATTGACGGCACTGGGAGAGATGGAAAGGATGGTGTATTTCTAACCATGACATCAATACCCTCCTTTAGCCGAGGATTCCGTAAAGAATGGTCGTACCCATCCACCTTAGCCCTAGTTTTATGAAAACTCACTCTCTGTGTATTTGCCTTATTTGGTGGCTCTCAATATTTCGAACAAAAATGTATATGCAGGAACTGAGAGCAGAAACTATGCCTAATCTCAGAGTATCATCACCTAATTATCTAGAACTCCGGATTCCTTGTACTAATCTTAGAGCACGAGTACACTGTACTCTCATCTGACACTATTTGGTTGATTTTCGAAGGAAAATCTACCTGGCTCCCAAAACACTATCCAGGGGTTCAGGAAATGAAGCACTGCTTCTTCTCGATAGATTAAAGACATTTATCATCCTTCACCGTGAATCCATTGCAAATTCTACGTGTGTGAAAAATTGTATTGGATTCCAGATTACAGGAATCAACTAGAGGATAAAATCCCTAATGCATTCTCTTAATAAGATAATCTTATTCATGGATGCACTATGCATATATGCTATAAATAAGTGACCTCTTATATTTGTACTTCATAAAATTTCCCTTAACGGGTTACATTTAGCTTGACCCTAAATTTAGAACAAAAGGGTGAGCGTGTGAGTCTGAATGGGTTGTCGCAAATGATTTCTAGCACCAATGCGAACATTGAAGGTGGAGTCAGTTGTTCTTTTGTTTAGGGTCTTAAGGTACATTTGCCATGTAGCTCTGTGGTTTTCCTGAATGTTGGCATAAAATTTTTTAGTTTTGTTGTATCTACCACCCCATGCCTAAGTTCTTGCATGTCCTCATGCATGAATATTAATGAAAATAAATACAGCAGGGAGTAAGTGGGTAGAGATCTCCTGGAATTGCTCTTGAAATTTTATCTTTCAGCATCGGCCAATCTGACAATATGGAATATGCAAAAGAAATATGCTTGAAAGAAAAATATGCTATGTATAAAAATGGTTATGTAGATGATGGTAGAATGCGAGGTAGATGTTGTGTTTAATGCCACCAGCTGGGCAAAAACTCAATCAGATGTATCAGTTCTAGCATAGGAGCCAGTCAAGATTAAGAGAAAGATGTGCTTGTATGCTCCTAGAATCAGTGGTGTGCAGATGCGAACCAACTGATTGATCATGTCCCACAATTCAACAGGATGTTGCTGAGGGAGTATATCAGACTATATCTCAGAATCAGAGTTTGAGTCATAGGGGTCTTCATAACGATATTTGACATCAAAGATCATGCCCTCTCTAGGCTCTAGATCATATGGGGGTATCCATGAAAGTAAAAGATCAATGGGGAGGTCACTGAAATCCTCGTCAGAAATTACTTTGTCCTCATCAATACTCGTCTCCGATTCATCAGAGGCTGTCTCCTCAAGCTCAGAGTCAAGCCATCCATTAGATTGACTAGGATGGTAGGTGCGTCCCCAGCTCATTCTGATCAAAGCTTCACCCTCGTATGCGTTGGGCTCCTCAGTAATTCCTGCCTCAAGTAGCATATTTATTTCTTCATTCAAGTTATCCATAGCTACTTCTGGTCTTCGGGTGTCAGGATCAGGGATAGAAAGTGTCATCTCAGAATCTCTAGCATCCAAATTAGGGATGTAGGTGAAAGAAGAAGAGTACAGATCAGAAGATGTTGGCTCTAACACAAGTTCACCTACAATGGGAAGTGGCCTAGATTGATCAGTTGTGTCATATGCAATGTTTGCCTCAAGATCCATATCCTCAACTAGATCTACTTCCCTTATCTCAATTGGGTTTTCTAACCCATGAGGTATCTCCCAGGATTTAGGATAATCTGATTGTGGCTCAATTCTGGAGATATAAGTCCTTTCCTCCTCAATTTCTTGAATGGAGTTCTCAGACGAATCCATTCGGCATGCTTCCTGCTCCTATCTCATATCCAAGCTAGATTCTTCTTCCCCTGAATTATCTTCCAGCATCTGCTCTTGAGAATCTCCTGTGTGTCCTTCTGGCATAGTCGTTTCATATTCTTCAAGGTCTTCAAGGCTATTTTCCACTTGATATCTCAAAAGCAGTAGTTCTTGAGTTTCCCGATTCTGTCCAATTAGCCTTATTATCTTTGCTGTTCCATGAAGGAGCTCCATTATAGCTTGTTGATACGGATTCTAGCTTTGTCTTTCATTTGACTCAGTGATAGCTTGGATTTCATGTAGATAGGATGCAGCCTTTTCCTTAGCGCTAGCTATAGCTCTATGTATTCTATAATGCGATCGCATATGCACTAGTAGTTCTTCAGGGGTTCAAGGGGGTGAATCAGGTCTACCCATATTCCATGGGTGAGAAGCAGGTGCATGAAATCCATTTCCTGGGCTACAAGATGAGGTACTTTGAGGGACCGACTGGTATGGGTCATAATATCCAGGGTTAGGATATGGATTAACCATTTCGGTAACCCGAGGAGAAGGATCAGGTGAAGCGAAAAGTCATCTTCACCACCTTGGGTTCTGATCCCAAGGTTGAGCTGATTCAGTGACCCAGGCTCTCAGATAAGCTCATGGGTCCAGCTCTTCTAGATCCTGGTTAGGTCCAGATCCAAGGTTAGCCATTGCAGCTAAGGGAGTACAAGAAGAAGGTAAGGGAGAAGATGGTCCAGGAGAGGTGACTCGCCTCCTTGGGAGTGGCTCCGAAGGTCCAACTAGTTGAGGTTTAAGTGACCTCCTTCCTTGCATACACCACCCAACCCCTGGGTCTGAGGTCCACGCATGCTCCAGGATCCAGCTCATGGTTCTTCGCACCCGCACCCGCCTCACCACCTAGCATAGTGCACTGTGGTTCCTCCCACGGCTGCTCCCTCCTACGTGCGCATGGCTCTTCGCGCACCTATGCGCCTACGTGTGCGCGTGGACCACCAGATGTCACCCGTAGCTTCAGACAACTTAACTCGCCTCCTTCACTCCAGTAGAAATGATCTCTCTCTCTCTCTCTCTCTCACAGCACTCTCTCACTCCTCACAGACACATACACAGACCCACTCACTTATACACTAATATATACTTATGTATATATATATTTATATGCATATATATATACTTATATCTATACATATAGTAGTACCTATATAACTAAGTATTAGTATACATACATACATATATATATATATATATATATAGACACACACATATATATTTACATATATAAATATATGTATATATACATATATCTATATATATATTATTACCTATATAACTAAGTATAAGTATAGATACATACATATATATATATATACATATATATACACATATACTTATACATATATATATATATATATCTATAACTATATATACATATATATATATACATATCTATCAACATATATCTATATACATATACTACTCTATATATATATATATACATATATATATATATCTATACATATATCAATCTATATATGTAGATATGTAAATATATGTATAGATTGATATATGTATATATATATACGCATATAACTACATATATACCTATTTCCTTATAACCATATCTATGTTTACATATAGATATATATTTACAGATATTTATATTTTTTTTTTTCATATGACTTACCATAAGTTGTATCACGGGAAAATCCGCACCAGTCGCTAATATTCCCCGATACACGCGTATAGAAAGCGTTTTCGCACGCATCTTTCACCCATCCATCCTACACTCCACGTAGCACTTCATCCTGTTGGTTGCATCTTTCTAGACGACGATAGACTCGACACCGTGCTACATGCCATCTCCACCTCCACCCCCACCCCTCTATACATATATAATATATACATATATATATACTATATTTACTTTATTTCTATTTCTCTTTCCTGCCATTAAAAAGATAAAAAAGATATACTAAAGAGAAAAGATAATCCTTGACTTGTAGGTACTCAGTCTTGCGAATAGCAAGACCAGTTTTGGAACCCTAATTTGGCTCGAAAAAAGGAACCTTATTTTGATGGTGTACCTCAAGGACAAAAATTATCAGAAAAAAATATTAAATAGAAAAACACTAAAAACACAATAAACGAACGGAAGAGATTTGTTGTAGAAAGGTGTACAAACTTCTTCACTTCTAATCTCACTTCCCTGAGTTCGACCCTGGGCCAAAAAGTGACCAAGATAAAATTAAGTAGGCCAGGTAAAAAAAAGTTTTGTAAAGAGATGGTTAGGCTCGATTTAGGTTAACCACTATACTCATTTCAACGATAAAATCACCATATTAACACAACCTATTTGGGCTCGACCACCAGATACTCATTATTAATCAAATTTAGAGTACTAAAACTCTAATTTACTAATCCTACAACACTAAAGATTAACTTCTAGACCTAGGATTTTTTCAATTCTTCTCCTTTAGGTCTCAACATAAAATCTTCAAAGCCCAATTTCTTAGGCCTCATTACCCAATACAAAGGTTCAGTAGCTATGATTTTAAAACATTTGTGCTTAGTGAAGAGAATTGTCCTAAAAACATCCAAAGTTGTAAAAATCCAGATCTTAAGACATCACTTTCCAATCCCAATTATTCCAATTCAAGCATTTGGCTTGGCCTTACTCAGGTTTGGTTGCTTTCTCCTCACCAGTTTTCTATCCTGAGGTCAACACATTTTATGTATATCTCCCTGGTGGACCACTGGGTCTCTTATTCCTAATATTTTTTTCTCCATATTTTTTTTTCTTTTTTATAGGTTAGAACACCCATTTGTAGCGAGGTGTTCTCTTATTTCATGGAAGGAAGGGTAGCATCCATTTGTAAAGAGATGCTTTTATTTACTTATGGAAAAATTGCATAAGTACCCATTTCTAACAAGGCACTTAACTGCAGGGTGTTTTATTTATTTTTCTTCTTTTTCTTTTTCTTTTCCCCCCTTCTCATTTTTTTAACTAACATTATTCTCCAAATCCTTTTTCTAGGTGAGTGGCACATCCTTCACCCTTTCAAGAACTACCCTGCAGAAATCGTTGGACTAAAGAGGATTCAGAATTGATCTCTTAACCTCTATGTTCTCGCGGTCTTAGATGTCAACAAGACAATTCTATGTTAGTGAATTTTAGATGTTTAGGTTACTTAGCTCTCAAACCAAAGCTTGGACAACAAAGCCCTTTGCTCTCAAGTTCTTCAAATTCATAGTTTCCTCCTATAGGATCTGTCAAGACAAAATTTGCCAAGTCTAGTTATTTATCTCTAGCTTGTAAGTTTTGTAAATTAAATTCTACCAACTCTCTATTTAATTAACTCTGAATATCTGGCTTTTTACTTAACTTTATGATAAAATCAAATTTTCAAAAAGAAAAATGATTACTTAATCTAATTGAAAAAAGTTACAATTCAATTCCAAAACATAAGTTTAAATCTTAACACACTTAGTTTCTTAATTCAAGTAAGGATAGAAAAACAAATCTTAAAAAGATTTAAAAGATTCCTAATTCAAATAAAATCTCATTTTCAAAAATTTTAAACAAAAAAGTGTGTTTTTACAAAATGTTTAAAGTAAAATATAATTAAGAATTGAATGCTCTTAAATAATTATATATATTTATATACATTTTAAACTTCTGACCTAAATGAAAATTAAACCCTTAATTATAATATATATATATTCTTCTTTTCTTCTTTATTAAAAATGAATATTCCCCTCTTATTATTTTTATGAATTTTCTTTTCAAATTTTTGTATTTATATATTTTTATTTTTATGTATACAAGATTTTTCCAATTTTTTTATGAATTTTTCAAATAATTTCAAATTTTTATGAAATTTTCGATTTTTTAAAATTTTCATCATCTTTGGAATTTCTATTTTTTTAAATTTCGTGGATATTTAATTTTTATGTGTTTTTACTTTTTAAACCCCACTTAAAGTGAAAATTTCACTTCAACACCCCCCAATCCAGAATTTTACAATGTCCTCATTGTAAGAAGGGTGAAAAATATTACACTTCATTTAGTATAGGGTGATGAAAGAAGTCGAATAGAGGAGATTAGAAATCTCTGTGCATATGATTTCGTGTCTGACCAAAGGTTAGAGTGGTCTATCGGACTAAATGAAGGTAATCAATATGATATATGAAGTGAAATTTTAAAAGTAAGTGTATAAGAAAATCAAAAAGGGTAAAAACAGGAAACAGTGACAAAAAGCCATTTTCGTGCATTTGGAAGTCGTCGGAAATCGTAGTATAGTCGCGCAAGAACGTTCGTCAAAAATTGATTTCTAAAGATAGCGAGACTTAAGTCCCGGTTGTTCATTTCTGGGAGGCGTTGCTTTTACTTTTGAAATCGATCTTTTTGCCACTGTACTTTCTTTAGAATTGCATGTCGGCTCGTGATTATTACGTATTTACATATGACATGCTTAGTTGCAAGAATATTAAGAGTTAGAAACATGCAACATTAATCACGCAAAAGATAATAGCAATCACTAAGCCCGTGGTGATTTCAAACAGATAGAGATATATATATAAAAATGTGTTTTCATTCATTCATTTAGGAGTTGTTGCACAAGGAATCTAGAGGAAAGCTTGTACATAAATGCTTGAAAATTAAATCTAGCTACAAGAAAATAATCGCATACAAGAATCGATTGGGCGATTCCGCATGCATCATTGGGTGAGAAGTAAGACTACACTACTAAGCAGTAAATATACGAAGAGCATAATCTAAATCTAGTAGAATGGAAGGGCATTCAGGGGTGGTCCCCGATGGCCTTTGAGTGGTTGAGAGAAGGAGGGGTGGCCAATGGAACTTAAGTTGGCCCTTGGAGAGAGGTTGGGGAGCTGATCCAGCTTCCTGGCATGGAGATGGTGGCCTCCACGGTGGTGCTCTACTCGTGGAGGTGGAGTGGAGATGGAAGTGCTAGTCTAAGTGGAATGGATGCCAAGGAAGTGAATGGGTGCAAATGGCCACCCAAGGGGTCTTTTTATAGACCTAAGGGAAGCTTTCTAGAGAATTATGGAATTCTCTAGAGAGGCCTATGGTGGGAGCTCGTGGGAGAGTGAGAGAGGGAGGGTGGATGGTGGTTTTTAGTTCCACCAAACGTGGATCTAAAATTTGAATGGCTCTTGGTTGCTATTTTTGGCAACCAAGGCAACCACACATGGTAGAGAGTTCTAGAGAACTCTAGGCTAGATATTTTCGTGTGGATGGTGTGTGTGGGTGTGTGTGGGTCTAAACATAGGTGGCTAGGCTGATTAGGTTGGGTTCTAGTGGGTTTAGGTCAAGGTAGGTCTCAAATTAGGGTTATAAACCCTAATTCACTAAGGTAAACTGCAATTAAACTTAGTACAAGTTTAATTGGGTGTGTGGAAACTTAATTGAGAGTAAAACAATTCAATTAAGTCAGGTCTAGGTCAATTGGACTCTCACTGAGTCCAATTGGACAGTGTATGCTGAGATCAGGGCTCAATTGGACTCAATGAGTCCAATTGAATAGGCTGATGGAATTGACTAAGATCCAAGTCAATTAGGTTTAGTGAGGACCTAATTAGGCCCTTAGGGAGGTCTAGGGGTGATGTGCTAGGGTTAGGGCACCTTAATTTAGGTTCCTATGGGGTTGGAATTGGGTTTAGGGACTTAGAGATACAAGATGAAGGCTTAAATCTCAAAACAGGAATTGGAGAGTAGTATCAAACATCTAATAATATAATCAGACATCTTTTACTGAAAAATCAGAAGTCCAGACTTGTTGACTGGATGTCCAATCAGAGTCAGGAAGGATTTCGGGTTCTGTTTTGGGTATTCTGCAGTAATTAGACGTCTGACAAAGTGTCTGGACGTCCAATAACACTGCAGAAGTGGGTTTGAAGTGTGCGTTAGTTGGCTAAGGGTCCTGGATGTCTTAAAACTTATCTGGACGTCCAGAGAAGGGTTGGAACTAGGGTTTTAGGGCTTCCTAGGGTGTTGTGACCTAATCTAAGGGTGGCTAAGGCTTGGGGAAGTCTCTACGCTATCCTAGGGCAAAGATGGACCTAAGCTCTTCACATTTTACTGCTTTATTTCTACTTAATAGAATAGAAAACCTTTAACCCCCTTACATTATTATTCCTACATCTAGACTAGGCCTTCTGCTCCAGCTCTGCTACAACTCCTGTTATTCCTGATCCAACTTCAGATCTAGCTCCTGATCAGCTTATTCCCTACAATCGACATAATGCACTTAATCAGGACATTATAACATTATTTTATGCATAGCTAAAGGAAAGTAGTAAAGATGCAGATAATGCGTATGCATGCATGAATAACCCTAACTTATGCTAAGTCCTAGCCTAATTTAGGTCAATTAAGACCTATGATTGCTGCGCAATCGAACAACTATATACAAGTGTGATGGATGAATAGAAAAACCCTAATGGAGCCGGTAAAATTCTCCAACAAGACCCAAAAGAAGTGATTCCATGAAAGGTTTAAGACGTTGACCGTTGACTTTGAAGGGTTGATCCTTGTTGGGTTCAGTGATTTCGATAACTCCATTGTGGAAGACTCTAACTACAATAAATGGCCCTTGCCATTTCGACCTAAGTTTACCTGGGAAGAGTTTCAAACGAGCATCAAATAGCAACACCTTTTGACTAGGTGCAAAGGATTTGTGGGAAATGAATTTGTCGCGGAAGGCTTTAAGTTTCTCCTTATATAGCTTTGAACTTTCATAGCAATCGTGACGTAATTCCTCGAGTTCACTAAGCTGCAATGTACGATTTTCACTAGCCTTTAAGAGGTCTAAATTATAGGCTTTAATCGCCCAATAAACCTTGTGTTCAATTTCTATGGGAAGATGACAAGGTTTCCCGTAAACAAGTCTGTATGGTGACATGCCTATTGGTGTTTTGTGGGTAGTCCTATAAGCCTACAAAGCCTCATCTAAACGAGAAGACCAATCCTTCCTATCGGGTCGGATTGTCATTTGAAGGATCTTTTTGATCTCCTTAGTCTGGGGATGATAAGGTGCAGAAATACAATGTGCAACCCCATATTTTCTAAGTAAAGTTTTAAATTGGTCGTTAATAAAATGGGAACAACCATCAGAAATAATAGCACGAGCTACCACAAAACGAGCGAAAATGTGACTGTATAAAAGGAATGACAACTCGATGGTCATTTGTGCATGTTGGTATGGCTTCAATCCAACGAGAAACATAATCGACAGCAGGTAAAATATAATGGAAGCCAAAAGCGGACAGAAACAGACCCATAAAATCTATGACCCAAATGTCAAAGATTTCACAGACTAGAATCGGGTTCAAAGGCATCATGTCTTTCCCAGACATGCCACCAAGTGTTTGGCTGCGACTACATGCCTTACAATAAGTCTGAGAATCAGCAAATAACGTGGGCCAATAAAACCCGCATTGCAAAACTTTTGCAGCGGTCTTTCTACCAGAAAAGTGACCACCACAGGCCTGGTCGTGACAAAAAGATAGGATAGAATCAATCTCAGAAGAGGTGACACAACGCCTGATGATCTGATCATTACAGAGTCTAAAAAGATATAGATCTTCCCAAAAATAGTATTTGGCTTCTGCTTTGAGTCGTGATTTACGATTCCCATCCCAATCTGGCGGGAATTGATGTGTAACAAAATAATTAACAATATCTGCATACCAATGGAGATCTATGGATATAGTCAAAAGATGTTCATCAGGGAAGTGTTCTGTGATTGGTGGAGATGATTCGATTGTATCAGAAGGAAGACGGGAAAGATGATCTGCAGCAACATTTTGCTTGCCCGCCTTATGACGAATTTCAAGGTCAAATTCTTGCAAAAGCAAGATCCATCAGATTAACCAAGGTTTCGTGTCCTTCTTAGATAGAAGGTGTCGAATAGTTGAGTGATCAAAGTGCACTATGATTTGAGATCCGAGCATATAATATCTAAATTTTTCTAATCCAAATACTATTTCTAGTAACTCTTTCTCTGTAACTGTGTAATTCCTTTGTGTCTCATTCAACGTTTTACTAGCAGAGTAAATTACCACCAGATTCTTCTCAATTTTCTGTCTTAAAACAGCTCCTATTGTATAATCCGATGCATCTCACATGTTTTAAATGGTAAATCCTAATTAGGTTGTTGCAAAATTGGAGCCTATGTAACTCTGTCTCTCAAAGTTTTAAATGCTAAAATACACTCCTCATCCATCTCAAAAATTGCATCCTTTGTGAGGAGGTTTGTGAGTGGTCAGGCAATTTTTGAAAAATCAAGGATGAATCTTCTATAAAATCCCACATGCCTAAGAAATGATCTAATGCCTTTGATCGAGTCAGGAATTGGAAGATTTGTAATTTGATTGATCTTAGCTTGATCTACTTGGGTACCCTGCTCGGATACGAGATGACCAAGTACTATGCCCTCAGGAATCACAAAATGGCTCTTCTCCCAACTAAGGACAAGGTTAACCTCAATACATCATTTTAGAACCTTCGACAAATTATCCAAGCAAATATCAAATGTCTCCCCGAAGACTGAAAAATCATCCATAAAAACCTACATATATTCACCCACTATTTCGGTAAAAATGGCTAACATGCAAAGCTGAAAAGTTGCGAGTGCGTTGAAAAGCCCAAAGGGCATTCTTTAGAAAGCAAAGGTTCCGAAGGGGCAGGTGAAAGTCATTTTCTATTGATCTTCGGGATAAATTGCAACTTGATTATATCCAGAGTAACCATCTAAAAAGTAGAAGAACTTATTACCAGCTAATCTCTCAAGGATATGATCAATGAATGGTAAAGGAAAATGGTCCTTCTTTGTAACAGAATTCAATTTTCGATAATCTATACAAACCCGCCACGAATTCGCAATTCATGTGGGAATGGTTTCTCCAAATTTTGTTTTGATTATGGTGAGTCCTGCCTTTTTGGGTACCACTTGAATTGGACTCACCCAAGGGCTATCAGATATAGGATAAATAATATCAGCATCAAGCCAGTTGATTATCTCTTTCTTAACGACCTCCTTTAGATTAGGGTTTAGGCGTCTTTGAGCTTCTCTTGAAGGTCATACCCCATCTTCAATATAGATGCGATGAGTACAAAAATTAGTGCTAATCCCGAAGACATCATGTAAAGTCCACCCAATTGCCTTCTTATGATCTCAAAGTACTTTGATCAATTTGGATTCTTGTGATTCAAAGAGATGAGAATTAATTATTACAGGATATGTTTGATCAGATTTGAGATATACATATTTAAAATTATCAGGCAATGGTTTCAATTCAAGCATAGGAGTAGAATCAACAACAAGATTTTGGGCGGGATTCTCAATTGTGAAAAGTTATTCAGATTCAGAGTCAAATTCGGGATTGAGTAGAGATTCCAATAATGTTTCATTGCTTTGAGGGTATAGGATATCAAAAGATGTGTCTTCTAAATCTAGAGAACTAATATCATCCTCAAAAACTTCTATTGATTTTATTTCCTCAATCCATTCACAATCAAATCCACTAGAAGCTCTAAATATATCTAACTTAATTGTTTTCTCCCCAAATTTCAATTCAATCATTCCTGATTCACAATCAATGTTGGCATTTGCAGTAGCCAAAAAGGGTCTCCCTAAGATAATTGGGGTGTGGCTAATGTATTCGGGTACTTCCATATCAAGAACAATAAAATCTATAAGAAAGTAAAAATCCCAAACTCTTACAATAACATCCTCCAACATTCCTTTTGGTGACGTAATAGATCTATTAGCTAATTGTAAAGTCACATTGGTAGACTTAAGGTTTCCTATTTGAAAATGTTTTACCAAAGAGAAAGGAATGAGGTTAATAGAAGCTCCTAAATCTAGGAGGACTCTCAAAACACTGACCCCTAATTATATAGGAAATAAATGGAGATCCTGGGTCTTTCTTTTTTAAAGGAAGCGTACTTGAAATAATAGAGCTCACATGCTCTAAAAGTACAACAGTGCTTCCTTTCTTCGATTTACGCTTAGGAGTACACAATTCCTTAAGAAATCTTGCGTAAGTCGGAATGTGTTTGATAGTATCTAGGAGTGGGATACTAATATGTACCTGTTCAAAAATCTTAATCAAATCTTCATCTAATGTAACAGGTCATTTTTGTTTCCTAGTCTTCTTCAAACCTTCTGGGAATGGGACGTGGGTTTCCTATTCTACTGAGGTGTTATCTTAAGCTTGCGAATTAGTGGGAATTGCGGGATCGGGTTCTGTACCTCTTACAGATGTAGAAACAGGGGTTAATCTAGATGTACTAAGGTCTTGGGATAGGTTCCTTGGAAAAATTGGATCCCTAGTGGAAGTTCCACGGTGGGTTGTAACAAAGTTAATACCTGCATGAGAAGAAGAAGCAGCTGATGAAGAAGATGCTTGTGAATTTTGGAAAGATACATCAATAATTAATGGCTTGCGGGGTTTTGCGAACCCGCGTAAAATGGCCTTGCATTATGTTGCTGAATTGACAATGTAGGCAGGTTTTGTCTAGTCTCAGTCAGATATGATGGTCTTTGTGTATGGTCATACCAAGAAAAATTAGGGTGATTATGCCATCTAGGATTATTGGAATTTGAATATGGGTTTAATCTTGGTGTGTACCACTGAATGGCATTTAAATCAAGAGGATATGGTGTGTTTCCTGCAACAGTAAAGGGTGGGGAAAAGGGTGGGTAAGATTGTGGGACAAAGGTCCCTCCTTGGGTTGGTGAAGGAGTAGATAGAAAACCCAAGGGAGATGGATCTCTAGAATCCAAATTATTCACAAATTCCCTCCCTGTAGTAATTTGCGAAACAGGTAAATATGCGGGATTCGTAGCAAGTAGAGGCGTAAGAGTCTTCATTGTGTTTATAACCTTGTCGAAATGCTTTGCTATGATATCGACTTCGTCTAGTTTTTCTGCAATAATCTATAAATCCTTTCAACTGGACAGATTACCGATCTCGTGAATGCCCTTATGCGGATTTTGATGATTCGTATTTGCTCCTCGCAAAAATTGCGACATTGATGCATTTTTGATCGAGTTTTCCACCATCCCTTCAAATAATTCTGAAGCAGATTCTACGTCACGATTTAGAAAATTCCCTCCACAAAAGGCATCGACTAGATTGCGAATGCCCTCTTGTAAACCATAATAAAAGATATGCATGAGTTGCCAATGAGGGATGTCATGATGTGGGCATTTCCTTTGCAATTCATGAAAACGTTCCCACTCCTCATGAATTGGTTCTCCTTGATTTTGTTTGAAAGTAGTAATAGCTCGCCTTAAAGCATTGGTTCAACCAATTGGAAAGAATTGCTTCAAAAATGCAGATTCAAGTTCAGCACAAGTTGAGATTGGTCTTGCTATAGTTCTATGCCAATAAGCTGCTTTATCTTTAAGGCTAAAAGAGAACATTTTCATTAGTAGGATTTCCCTATTTTGATTTCGACGACCAAGAGTTTGAGATAGATTTTTAAGATCTTCAATGTGTTGAAATAGATCGTCGGATGCAAATCCGTGAAAGTGGGGGATTAAACCTATAATGTTTGGCTTTAATTCAGGATCATCTTCCCCAATAGGAATCCTAACAAAGGCGGCATCTCCCCCTGACCAGAAGAAGAAGGGATCTCAAGATTAGGATTTTGCATTGGATCCATAGAAGTAGATGGATCAGATTGGAAAACCATTGGTTGCTTATCTGCAACCGGCCTAGGATCACCTGTCAACAGTGGTGCAAGAGGCGGATGCAAGGATCGCCTCCCGTCCATAAATGAAAAATAATGTGCAAAGGCACACACACCACCAATAAGAAAATAGCGGCACAAAAAACACGCAAAACAACATAAAAGACGCAAGTTTTGCTCTTCTTTCCAAGGAAAGAAGAAATTCCTAAGATACGCAAAATAATTTGACGCAAACAAATAGAGTAACAGTATCAAAATATGCATCCTAATTCATGTCTACATAGGTACGTACCTTAAAGCTCAAAGGTCTAAGGTCTAGGATCGAGACCGCTCACTACTGGCTCCCTAGGGCTCTAGTAGTGAGACAGACTTGTTGATCTTCGGCCAAAGCCCTAAGAGGTGCAAAGAGGAGAGATAGAAAAATAGACTCGTGTGACTCTAGTTATTGCGCTGTGTGCACGATAGCGTGCAACAGACGATAGCGATATAAAAATCCGCATGCATTCTGCAAATAGATTTAAGTCACCAATTTTACTTCCTCTTTTTAGTTAATATTTTCCAAAAATATATCAAGTAACTACAATGGCCACTTTTTATATCTTTTCAAACAAAAATATGTGGTCTTTTTAATTCTCAGAGGACAGGGATCTACGCGGGTTTTCTCATGTTTTTTCACTGATGTGAGAAAAATAATTTAAAAATTCCTGAGTTAGATCGTATTAGTACTAGTAGAATAATGCACTCCTAAGAGTGTATGCCTACGTTATGCTGCAGCTAGTCAGATAGAGATGTATTTTTGTATTTTTTTTATTTTTATTAAATGCAACAAAACAAAAGATTAAGAAATACTTACAAAATGAAAATAGTAACACTAATTCCCACCTTCTCCTGAGATTACCCGCAAAGGTAAACCTAAAAAGAAGACAGAAAATCAAAACAAAAACAAAAATGAAAACAAACACACTAATTAGAACAAAAGTTAGTAAAAGAAAAAATATATTTACAAAATACCTCCAAATTAGACAATTAATCCTTTTAAATTTTAGTGAATCAAAATATTACCTCCCCAGCAATGGCGCCACTAAAATGATACGTGCTTTTCACTCAACTTAGTAATTAAGTTAATTTCACTTAATTAAGAGTAGAAGAAATCACTTAGGTAAACTCGAAGTTGTGTTGGTAATGTAGTATAGGGTCGAATTAACCTAACATTTTAGAAATTATTACTGGTTGAGTCCAGGTCATTCAATTGGAGGTATAATAATTTTCTCCAAATTCACCAATTTTCTTTTATTTCTCTATAAGTTTTGGAGGTATAACCAAGTTGATTTTTAAAACATGAATTTTGTCAAAATATTTAAGCTATAAAGAATATAAAAAATTCCATATGCAAAACATATTTACTCAAAATGATCTACTTTATTAACAAGTAAACATGCTAGTTTTTCAATTCAATTTCATTCCAAGAAATTAAGGCAATTAAAAGTTATCCCATTAAAACATGCCTTTTTACAATTAAAACAAAATGTAATGCATGAAAAGATTCATTTTCTTCAGCCTCTTATCTTCTTCTCTCTTTCTTTTACTTTCTTCTCAATCTTGAACTCTTTTTCTTACCTTTCTTCTTTTGTTCCTGCCTTCTTTTCTTCCCTTAGTCTTCTCCTTTGACACTCCTTAGCGCTTGTTCTTTCTTTCCTTAGCTTTCATCTTCAACACTTAGCTTGACAACCATCGGCTTCTCGTTTCCTTAAGTTCTTCAGCTGAACCAGTTTTTTTTTTTTCTTTATTAACCAAAAGTTATTTTATTTGCGGCGAGGTCCTTTCGAGGATACATAGCACCCTAAGACCAGGGTGGGACCAGACCCTACTCGATCCTCGCCTAATCTCAATTAGGTTCATTTTTGGTTTATTTCTTATCGGTTCGTAGTCTTGAGCCATTTCGGCTCAACTCGGCCTCCTAGGCCTCTCTCGCCCTCCCAGGGCACACATTCTCGCTCACACGCCCCTAAGGACGCACACACACACACATGGTCATGTTCAGATCGAATCGGTGACTGGTGCACCGAGCGCTGACGACTGCAGAGGCCATGCAACGAATTACTTTTATCCCCAGGCACGCACTCATGAACAAGTGATGTGGGACTAACCTACCCCTTCCAGACCCAACTTAAAATGTTCATAACATTCTACCCAGAGCACCAAATCGAGTGATTTCAAGTTTGTTAGGAAGCTCTAAGGGTAATCTACATAATTATAGGGTCAATTTAATGTTTTGATGATGTTTTCCTCTTCAATTTGAGAGATGAAATCAGGGGTTCCTACAGGTTATTTTTTAGCCTGGAAATGAAATTAAATCAGTAGATTCCACAGATGGACTTCTCTCTTTTATTTAAAGGTTTGTACATGTTATATAAGTGATTCCGCATCTGTTAGAGTAAAGTTTAAGCTCTTAATACCTTTAGAACCAACAGAGAAGCTCTTCACTTCTCTGAAAGCTTCAGAGTTCAGATTTCAGATTTCAATATGTGCAACAGACACAAAAGAGTGTTTCTAATTGATTTAAACTAATTCTAAGGGTCATAACAGATTAATATGGGCAGGATTTAAATTTAAATTTCATCAAAATGCTTCTTTTGTTGGTTTGGGTTCGAAAGTAACCCAAATTGATAGGAGCAAAACTCTCACTAAATAAATCATCTGAAGTCGTTTTAATCACTTTCAAATCATCAAACAAGGTCCCAGAAGCAATTTTCACTCCTCAATGCCTCAATTCGACCTCAGATCTCCATTAACAAACCCATGTTTGACTGTGGAAGCACAAAAATTGACTATCTGTTCAAGGCTTTTCCATAGGAAATCAAAGCTTCAATTAGAGTCTTCTCAACATCAGAAACTTATTCAGATCTTCAGGATGGTGTATTGACTTTGATTCCTAGGGTTTCAGGCTCGCCACCTGAACTTGAAAACATGTGTGTTCAACAGAATCATTCAAAAGTTGTTACAGTGTTTTAAAGATTTAAATAGCTTCAGTGCATTGCACTGAAGCTTCTAAGATCATTAAATGCTTCTCAGATCTCTCCTAATAGACTTCTCCAACTCCACTGGAGTTGGGGAAGATGAAGTAAATCTACAGCTCCACCGACTAAATCTTCAAACAAATATCCTCAAATTAATTAGTGATCCATGTAATAACATTCTAGAGCTTGTCAACAAGTTCTAGAGGCAGAAACACAAATTTGGCTCGCCGGAGCTCACCGGAGCTTCGGTGACTCCAGAAAATAGGAAAAATGCGTACAAATTGTTAAAACTAGCCATTTTTTATTTAGAAAAGATCCTAAGGTTGCAAGGAACCTCAGTATCACATTTAATTCTTCATTGTTTCCTGAAAATGTAATATTAGACAGTAACTTTGTTTTCTTAAAGATCTAGGTGGTTAAAGCTCAGGACTTGTTTAACCACTCATTTGAGAGGTTAAAATAAGTCAAAAAGTGTTAACAGTTATAATTATATAGTTAATTAATAGCTTGAACTGTTCCTGAGCCACCATGGAAAGCGAGCTCAGAAACTTAATTAAAATTTGGGCGTTTAATTTATAGATGATAATAATAATATGTATTATAGTGTCGATTAGGGTTCATAAGTGGAGGATAGATGATGAAGAACCCATGGCGGTGGAATTAAGTCGACTACTGTCACCGTGGACATTGTCCGTAGTTGGTGGAGGTGGAATTTAAATTAGGCAATTAGGTGATTCAATTAAGCAATTAAATGATTTAGAAGTGATCATGGAAGATACAGAATGGTGTACAGTGAATTAAAAAGATGAAATTAAAGCACTGGTGAGCTCAAGGAACTCGCCGAAGTCGGAGGAGATGAAACTAAAATATGAAATTACTACAATCTAACTAACTAAACTAACTTACTAAACTAGCCTACTCCTACTCCTACTCCTAATCTACTGTTACTAGGACGAAGGGGTCAATAGGGTTCCGCCGAAGTCTCATGGCTGACGACAAAATCAAAGGGTTGAAGAAAGATCTCCGGCGGGTGGATTTGAGGTGGAGCGGAGGATTCCTTGGGTTGGCGCCGGTGTCAGAGACACGAAAGACCACGGTGAATCTCCTCGGCTACTTAAGATGGACAAAGGAAGTCTGAAAATGGAATGGGAAGTCATCGAAGTTTTGAACGAATAGCCTATTGGGTTGACTGCATTGTTAGATGAGGGAAGGGAGCCAACTTGAATAAAATCAGAGCTGTGAGGGTGTATTTATAGCAGTTTGCGACGAAGTGAGTTGCGGGGTCTGGCCGAAGAAGGAGCTCGAGGAGCTTAACCTCCATCGTCGTCTCCGACAACGGTGAGGTTATCTCCCACTGAAAAATAGGATTCCCGGTTAATCCAGACTAGTGGATCAAGAGGAGGTGGTGAGTGCAAGCTGCAAGAGCTTGGACAAAGAAGGATGATGTTGGCAGGGCGGTGATCGCGCGGTAGGGTGACTCTCTGCCGCTAGCCATTCATTCGGCTGGAGAAGAAGAAGAAGAAGACGAAGAGGGACTTAAATGAAATAAAACTTAATGACCTGTGTGAGAAATAAGGACTCGACTATAATGAATATTAAGGATTGAAATGTAATCCCAGGTTTTGAAGGTTTATTTTAACTTAGATCTTTTTCAACTTTTTATATATGTTAGTAAATAAGGTAAATATTATGTTTACACCTTGAAATTACATTTTTGACCTTTTTAGGTTAATTTATTAGATTAAGTAAAATCACTTAAGTTATTACATGCTTAGGTATACATTATATTTAAGTTACTTATCTTATTACCTATCTTATTAATTAAGGGAATGATTAATCGGACTTCGAGTCCAATTATTATCTAAATTATTAATAATGTTAATTGAATGATAAAATGTCATTTTTAACTTATTTTAATGTCCTTGACTAAATGTCCCTTATTCTATAATTAACCCTTATATATTCATAACCTTAGCTAATTAACTAGGAAGACTAGTTAATTAGGGGCAATTAGAGATCATGATGAGTGTCTCATCAAACACCACCACCAAGAAGGACCTTTTTCCACTCCCTTTTATTGATCAAATCGTGGAGCGGTTAGCCAGACGCAAATACTATTGTTTTCTTGATGGGTATTTCAGTTATAATCGAGTAGTGGTCCATCCTAAGGACAAAGACAAAACTACATTCACCTACCCCTTCGGAACCATTGCTTTCTAAAGAATGCCCTTTGGTCTCTGCAACGCACCAGCTACTTTTCAATGGTGTATGCTTGCAGTATTTTTAGACCTGGTAAGTGAATGTCTGGAAGTCTTTTTGGATGACTTCTTTGTTTTTGTCCTCAGAATGTTGAAAGAACCCTCCAAAAATGCAAAGAAGTTAATCTCACCCTCAATTGGGAAAAAAATCAATTCATGGTCCAGGAAGGTATTGTCCTAGTCCATGTTATTTCTAAAAAAGGAATTATGGTAAATCGAGCTAAAATTAATGCCATCTCTAAGCTCCCACCACCCGCTACTGTTAAACAGAATCGCTCCTTTCTGGGGCAAGTAGGTTTCTACCATCGTTTCATTAAAAGTTTTTCCCAAATCTCCAAGCCCTTAAGTCAGTTACTTACTAAAGACCAACCATTTGATTTCAATGCTAAATGCCTAGAGCTTTTTGAGGTTGAAGGATGTTACCGAGGTACCGATTTTACAGGGACATAATTGGAATTATCCCATTGAACTCATGACTAATGCCTTGGATTTTGCTGTGGGGGGCATTTTAGGGCAAAGAGTTGACAAGAAGCATGTTGTGATCTATTTTACTAGCAAAACTCTTGATGATGCACAATAGAATTACATAGTTACTGAAAAGGAACTTCTTGCAATTGTATTTGCCTTGGAAAAATTTTGATCTTACTTTTGGGGTCAGATGTCACTGTATATACCGACCACTTAGCACTTAAATATTTGTTGTCCAAAAGGATGTGAAACCCCACCATATCCATTGGATCTTGCCACTCCAGGAATTTGACTAGGAAATCAAGGATAAGGTAGGATTGCAAAATGTAGTGGCTGACCATATCTCTCATCTTATGACAAATGACATAATGACCCCCCTAATCAATTCCCTAATGAAAGAATTTAGCTACCAACACCCTCGCTTGGTTTGTACCCATCACAAACTATCTAGTAACAGAACGAATCCCCTTTGATTGGCCAAAAACCAAAAGGGATAAGTTCTTTGCTGACATTAAATACTATTTTTAGGAGGAGCTCGACCTTTTTCGCATTTGTGCTATTCAGGTCATTAGATGATGTGTCCCTGATTCAGAAATCCATGATATTCTGGCACATTGCCATTCAATGGCCTGTGGCTAATATTTTTCAGGCAAGAAAACTGCAGCTAAAATGCTTAATTTTGGTTTCTTTTGGCCTTGCTTGCACAAAGATGCTCATTCTTTCATTTGGTTTTGTGTGCATTTTTAAAGCATCTCAACATGCTGGGAAGGATATGATGCCCCTTAATCCAATTTTAGAGGTTGAAATTTTTTATGTATGGGACATCGACTTCATGGGACCATTCATCAACTCTGGTGGGTATTTGTTTATACTAGTTGCAGTTGACTATGTATCTAAATGGATTGAAGCAATGCCCACTCACAGCAATGATCACCGTGTGGTTGTCGAATTTATTCAGAAAAATATTTTCTCAAGATTCGGCATTCCAAAGGCCATTATCTGTGACGAAGGCTCACACTTCACTCACTCTCAATTTTGTCACCTTCCTTCTAAATATGGGGTTAATCATAAAATTTTCACACCTTACCACCCCCGAACAATTAGCCAAGCCAAAGTTTCTAACCGAGAAATCTAAAATATTTTACAAAAGACGGTTAGGCCCGATTGAAAAGATTGGTCCAGCAAGTTGGACGATGCTTTATGGGCCTACCGTATCTAATGGGAACACCATCGTGATCCCTAACTAGCTCATTTTGACCCATAGAAGAGAACAAAAGCACCTATATAACCAACTGGAGGTCCTAATTCACTAAATAGCCTTTTTGAGAGAAAAGTAAGAATCAAGGGGTGAAATTGTAATTTTACCATTACAGTACAACAATGGGTTTTCTCAAGGGCTAAATGCAGATCAAAAGGTCTTAACAAGATAAAAAGTGGGTTGGATTTGACAGAAAAGGATTTGTGTTTACATTGTGAATTAAATGACTTCTTCAAACACAAAAACAGACTCGCTTGATTAACCAAGGTTCTGATAAGGATAAAATTCACCTAAACCCTCTAAAAATCATATAAAAATATTCTATATGGTTTATAACTTTTAAATTGGTCATTGGAACCCTTTTTGACCTATAATGGGTCTCAGACAGATATTTACGCTAAATTGGGTTTCTACGTAAATTTCCTGGTCAAACTTGGTAAAACAGAAAATCCAACTTCACCATTGGATTCCTTATGTCAAAATTAGGTTTGTACCAAAATTTGGCCCTAAGGGAACTCATCTTGACCCACTTTGCAAATAGGTCCAACCTCATTACATTTAAACCCCAATCATTAAAAACCCTTGCAATTGACCCCCTAGCTTCTTCATCGCTCTTTGCAATTAGGTCCCTACATCATTACAGTGGAGGAATCCTACTTTGGAAAACTTTAGAAGGTGATTTCTCTCTGATTTCTTAGAGAATCCCCTTCAAAATTGGAAGGAGATTTTCTGAGAAAATCCCTCCAATCTGAACCCATCCATGATCCAAGATTCCTTCCCAATCTCTCATGCGAATGCATGAGAGATTTTGGTGCCTTCTGAGTTGCCAACTCTGACGACCTTGCCTTGCTTGGAAGCTTGGCTTCCAAGCACAAAATCGACCTCCAGGGCTGTATTTAAAGGAGCCCAGTTCACCCCGACTCCTCCAAGCTTCAAATAAGCCGGAATTCCCCTCAATTTCTTCTCTCCTCCTCCGGACGACTCGCTCATCAAGCTCTGGCGACCTTCCCTGATCTTCTTCGTTGCCTGACCACAATACCAATGGTAGGTTCTTCTTCCTCACGTTCGTCCATGTCGTGTAGCACCTGCCGATGCCCCTGTCTCCCCTTCATCCTCGTCGACCGTCCCTCCCTAAGCATCTTCCTCTTCGGTGTTGACAATACACGCCAGATGCCATCTCTATCTCCTTTTCATCTCTTCACCTCCTAGATAAGTCCCCTTCACCCTCTACATTCTTTCCCAATCTTTATTTCCCTAAATCGACTTTTGCCACACTCCACCACCATCATCTCCTTCACCTATGGCCCCCACCTCCTGCGAGATTGCTCCACCACCACAGACCACCCCCTCCTCACCGAAAAGTCCATAAGCATCGCCTCAACTCCCTGATCACAGCCCTCACTCCACTCACTCCACCACTCACCCAAACACATCCTCGAACACACCCACACATATGCACACAGTGTGCCTTAGGCACGCTCACACAAGTGTTCCCATGCCATGCCGACCACCGCAGCACACTCACCGTGCCTTGACGAAGCCTACTGAACATTCTGACGTGGCTAAGAGGCCATTGTGGTGATTTCAGGTGTAGATGTTCATCTGCCATTAGAGCAAAGCTTGAAGCAAGCTTGCAAGTTGCCCCAAGCTTCGCCAACTCTAGGCTCGTGTCCCAGATTGTGCGAAATGTCTTCGCGCAGGACTCTGATAAATGCCAGTTTATCATCATTCTTATGCATTAAAACAAACCTAGCTCTTAGGATTTTACTCCGCAAACAGGTTTTTGGGCTACATTTAGGCATAAATTAGGTTAGGCACGCATTACATTTTTTATTGTCTTTTTGATATGTTTTTGTGAGTGTTAGGGATGAACAGATATACAGATCCCTAAAACACTAGCACTCAAGAAGGCAAATGGTGGAGGAGAAGCTCAGACTAGCTGGAACTCAACTTGATCCAGCCCACCACAGTTGGAACCAAGCTCACTTGAATTATGGTTAGCTCATCCCAGCTCCATTCAACTAATCTCAGCTAAATGGCTACTCAAGAGAGTTCATCATAGCTTACCCTAGCTCAAGTCAGCTCAGATCCAACTCAACCTAGTTGAGTGTAGCTCATTTTAGCTCCTACAAGTCCATAGGGAGCTCTAGCTAGCTCAGCTGAGCTGACTGTAGTTCACCCCATCTCATATCTAGCTACATCCAGCTCCACTTTACTCCAGCCAGCTAAAGAAGAACTCATCCCAGCTCAGGAAGCTCAAGTCCAGCTCCCGGGGACTCAGCTTAGCTCAAATTAGTTGAGCTAAGCTACCTTAGCTGCCTCAACCGGCTTGATCCTCCCCGAGAGCACCAGACCCAGCTCACCTCAGCTCATTATGGTAGAAGCCAGCTCACTTTAGCTTCGTTTAGTAGCTAGCAAAGTACTAGCAAGCTAAGCCAGCTAGAGTAGCTCCATGGCAGCCCCTTCAGCAACTGCCAGCTCCAGTTCTACCTCCATACTTCTCCTCCTCAACTCCTCTATTCAAACCCTAGCTCCAATACCTCCTCCTATACTCCATAGCTAGCTAATCTAGCATATCTAGCAACCAGCTCCTTGGCCATCCACCACCTTAAACTCAACCCTAGCTAGCTCCACCAACTTAAGCCCTACCTAAGCTAGCAATCCTACTCAAGTTGTTGCCACCTCCTAGCCACCACTTCACCCCATCATCACCACCAAAAGGCACTAATTTTGGTGCCAAAACCTAACCCTAACTACCCCCCCTTTTGGCGCCAACATCCACCCCCACATCCACCATACACCTAACCCTACAACCCATCCTAGCCACCCACCTACCCCTCCTTGAACCTTTCTTGGCACCACCTAAGACCCCCTTCTAGAAGCCATTTTGGCACCAACATCAAGGGGTGCCACCACCCATAACCACCCCTAGGTGTCCCTTGGGATGGTGCCAATTGCCCTTAGCCATAGGATCCCCAACCACCTCCATCTTCCCATCATAGCCCTTCATTTCAAGAGTCACCTTAGCCCCCTTCCTACTCTATATAAACCCACCACCTACCACCACTTTAGGGCATCCTCCATTAGTCCATTTTTCTACCTATACCCACCTACACCTATGGTCAAGAAGAAGGAGTAGAGAAGAAGATTAAAGGAGCACATCACCAGCCCCTTTGCTGCCTTCTTCTCCCCACTCTCTTCAACTTGGGCCACGCCAAGGAGGATGAATTTTCTACTTCAAGGAGGACGGCCAGGCAAGGAGAAGGACCTAGGGTGGACGTCCACCCTTGGAGAAAAGCTTAGGGCACGCCCCCTTATGGCTTGCTTTGGAGGACATCACCTTGGTGGAGCATAGCAAGGAAGAAGTTGGAGGACTCTTTTCAAGCTCAGGAGCTACCAAGCTTGGAGCAAGAAGCCCTCGTCTTCACCATCTATCTAGAGGATTTGTGTTTTATTTTCGTTGTATTTTCAAATAGAGCAGAAGCGTTCCTCTATAGGTTTTGTGAGCATAATTTTGATTTAATTCAAATTGCCTTCTTTCAATTTCTGTTGCACAGCTTATTACAAATTTTGCCTAGTAATTATTTCACTCCCTCTCCCTAATTATTCTAGGCCTCGACATGCCTAGGGGGAGCTTAGGGAGTGGCTCTACCTGTCACCTTAGGGTAGGTTTCTTGAATTAGGTATTAGTTGTTTTATAGCTTTCAACAAAAACCTGCATGTTGCCTTTATTTTAAAATCATAAAAATAATATATTCAAAAAGATCAGAAAGAAAGTTGAGATTTATTTTCAAAGTAAGAGATTTAATTTTTGCAAACTTGCCTCCTTGGACGACCCTAGATACCCCACTATCTAGGAATATAAATTTAAAAGCGAAAGTGGATTTACACGTTACAACGACACTAAATTGCCTAATTAACAAACTGCATATTTTTGCGATAACTTTTTGGCGCCGTTGCCGGGGTGGCATGGCTTTACTTAATTTTGTTTTCTCTTGCTTGAAGTAGATCTCATCCCCTTCTCTTTCTTTTCTCTAGTGTGTGTAGGAACTACAACTAGAAAGCGGGAATTGAGAAGCAAAAGCTCAAAGTTCCTTTTCTTCCCGTGGATTTCGAGTTGGTTCCCCATTTCTTGTCACATTTAGCCTAAAAAACTACCAAAATACACTAAACTTGGCTTTTATGACACTAAAGAACTTAAATAAGTGGAGTGGTGCAATTTAAAACTCATTGATTGCTTTTTTGCTCCATTTAACACCACTTCACTTCAAGTATTGGTGTTCTATTTTTCGGGTCCAGATTTCTGTCCAGACTTGAAAAATCAATTATTAACACCACAGGCCACATAAAATTGTAAAATTTCTTACAGTGATTCCAAACTAAGTTAGGAACATCTGTTCCAAATTTTAGATAAATTGGATTTGTATTTAATTTCTAAAAATTCGTGGACTGCAGAGGAGTCACACCCTCCAATCTTCCTATTTTGCTACTATCCGTAAATTTTTAGAATTTTTATGCTCATCAAATTTTAGTGAAATTTACCATTATAGAATCCCTCTGAAATTCTACACATCATATAAAATCATCAAAATTTTATGAGGCCTGTGGTAATATTGAAATGTCCAAAGCACCCACAAGTATCATTTCTAGACTTTGACACCAGTATAATTAAAAATTCAAAATAATTACTACAAAAATTCTTAAAATCTTACAAAAATAATTTCTGAAATCCTTGTTTGATTTTATACAAAGTAGTGGTGTTGTTTGACTTGTTTGGACCACTACTTAATATAGAAAGACTAAAATTAACTCATTGGTAGTAATTTTCTGTCTTAGGGACAATTGGCTTAGGGTTTTTTTCTTTCTTTTTAGAGACTCACATTAAAGGAAATTAACCATCACCAACACAACTTGTTTTTCCTTTGATTGTGGAGTTTCAAACTTGTTTGAAAATTTAAAAAGAAAAATCATAAAATACATTTAATTAAATCAAATCCTAAAAGACAAAAATACAAGAAATTGTGTGACAACTTGCATTTTGATTGGAACAACTTTCCAATTCTTGCACACACACAAAAAATTGAAATAACACGGCAACAACCCAATAAACACCCTCCACATTCTGTGTACACTATAGTATCCTAGACCTAACTAAAATCTGTAGCAACTTGACCACTAAGGCTTCATCAACTTAGGCTTGTTATATAGGTCTTAAGTTTTCTTTAGTTAATACTAATTCTGTCACCTATATCTGGTGTTTAGGCTGAGGGGCCATGTCAAACAACCAGGTGCGGGTTTGTACAAGCACCTGGGGTTTCCCTGGGAAATGTTTGGGCCCAAACCTCCCTTTAAGTAACTTGGCTAGATTTGTTGGCAGAACCGGTATTCACTATTGATTACTTATTTCCTATGTAGACCAGGTCTTAGGTTTAATTTTAGGGAGTCACACTTAAGTTAGGTCCAGCTTTGGTTGTTTGATTTGCACACTTTCTCTCATCTCTTTCTCTTCTCCTCCCCTCCTGTTCTTCCATTTTATGCTTGGGCAACGATCTCAAAATCCGCACTTGGAAGGACCATTTGATTTTGCCCCCGCGCAAAAAGACCACTTTTTCTTTCTTCTTCTCCTTCTAAAAAAATGGAAAATCAACAAAATGGGTCCGCTAACCCTTCCACTTCCACCTCTAACCTTACCTCTAACCCCACTACTAACCCTAATTCTAACCCTTCCACCCAAAACCCACCAACATTTAACTTCCCACACTTGGAGCTCCCTAATCTTGAATTGCCCCAAGCACAACATCAAGACCCCCTGCCTAATCTTTTAAAATTCATGGCTAAGCAGATTGATAAATTAAATTCCAATCAACAAACATTGACTAGGAACATCCAAAACCTAGCCAATCAAAGGCCAAACCCACCACCCCATCAGTTACCTATTATTCCTCTAAAAGATTTTTATGATCTGTCTTATTATGAGGAACGACCAGGGGTGGTCATACCAGAGGGGGACTTCGAGATCAAGCCTGCAGTCCTGAGCCTAATTAAACACTTTCGTGGTCTTCATAGGGAAGACCCTTTCGGCCACCTTGAAGAGCTAACTCTTCTTGCACAAACAACCCATTCCCGAAATGTGCAAGAAGACATATGGCTGATGTGGCTTTTTCCATTATCTCTTAAAGATAAGGCCGCTTATTGGTTCAGCACCATTGGCCGACCCATCACAACTTGGCCTCAGCTCAAGAGTGCCTTCCTCAAGAAATTCTTTCCCATAGGTCATACCAATTCCTTACGAAGATCTATTACGACCTTTCACCAAAAATCTAGTGAGACTTTCCATGATTCTTGGGAAAGATTTCAAGATCGCTTAAGAAGTTGCCCGCACCACGAGATTCCTTTATGGCAACTCATGCAAATCTTCTATCATGGATTAGAAGATCAAATCTGACATTTTATCGATGCCTTGTGTGGCGGCAATTTCTTAAATAATGATGCTGAAAGTGCCTATGAGCTTTTTGAAGAAATGAGTGAAAACTCATTTAATCAAGCTTCCATGAACACATTTTGCAAAACTCAAAACCCGCAGTTTGGTGTTCATGAAGTAGGCACTCAATCTATCCCTATCGCCCAAGACGATCTTCAAATGATCGCTCAAAATCTCAACCAGATGCATATTAATCAAAAGAAAATTGAGGAAAGACTAGCCACATTAACCCAAGCTCCACACAGTCCACATCTAACCCAACCTAACTTTCCACGAAGAGAAAATTTGCACAATCTCAACACTACTCCTGCTGATTATTACTAATATTCTGAGGTTGCCCATGATTCATTAGGGAATTACAACTATCCAAATCTTCACCCCACTGACAATATTTCTGCCATCCAGGAGCCCTTTAAAAATTCTTCCGATTGGAAAAATTACCCGAACTACTCTTGCAATAATCAGGCTCCTTCCTAACCAGATCATTTAAAGGGGTATGGATCGAATCCAACCTTTCACCCTGGGCCATCCCAACAAGACATCAATGCCCAGATGATGCGAACCCTGTAGGAAATGCAAACAAAAATGATGGAAGTAACCCGCACCATCACAAATCTGAACAACCAGATTGGGGTTACTCCCATGCAAAGATCTGCAGGACATCTTCCGTCCCAACCCATGCCCAACCCTAATCACCAAGGGAACCAATATCCGGGCAGAACTCCACACTACCCGAATCAGCCTCCTCCTAATCCACCACCTCAACAGCCTCCTAGGTTTCCGCAATCACAGGCCCCCGCACCTCCTCCAAATAATAATTCTACTGCACATGCAGTTACTTTGAGGAGTGGGAAAACCACCACTGATCCTGGGCCTTCACATAAACCTGGTGAAATTCCTGTGAAAATTGACTTCCCACCTTTCCATCTGGAAGAAAAAGAAACACGACAATCTCAAGACACGATTCGTATTCCTTTCACACACGCACTCCAACCCACCACCACCAAAAAAAAGAAATCTGAGCCCACTACAGAAGAACTCATGGATCTATTTGGGAAAGTTCAAATCAATATTCCTCTCCTAGATGCCATCAAATATATACCTGTCTATGCCAAATTTTTGAAGGAGATTTGTACTCCTAAAAGGCAGGACAAAAATCTAGGACAAGTGCATCTTTCGGAGACAGTAAGCTCTGTCATATAGAGTAAGTTTCCTCCTAAGATGAAAGATCCGGGGGCACCTTTAATTTCAGTAACATGCCCTCCTTGATCTTGGTGCCTCAGTTAATATTATTCCCATGATTTTATTTGAAGAATTTCATATCGGTGAATTAAAACCCGTCGAGGTTACCCTGCAATTAACCGACCAATCTACAATCAAACCTCGTGGGATTGCTGAGGTTGTTTTGGTCAAGGTCCAGAATTGTGTCTTCCCTATAGACTTTCTGGTTCTTGACATTGAGGTACCTGAATCATTACTGGACTCCCAAATAATCCTTGGATGCCCTTTTCTGGCCGCTACAAAGGCAAATATCAATTGCCACATAGGCAAAATGGATATCACTTGCACCCGCCAAACTATCACTTTAGATATTTTCAAATCCTCCAAGAGATTCCATGATGATAACTTTTTTGAGGACTCAGATACGGAAATTTCCAATATGGTGGAGGAGACAAAGTTGATAGATACCCTTACCGACCATAATTTTTTTGAGGATTCTGATTCCGAATCAATGGTCAGCGAAATCTGTGATCTGGAGATTTGTCTTGGCCTCAAATCCATTCCTGATGCACCCCCTGATCACCCTAACCCACCCACTATTAACGCAGCTAATGTTTCCACACTAACTTCACCCAATCCTCACCATCCCTTCACCGACTCCTTTCTTACGGACCTATGACCAACCTCGGCCGAGTTTGGCATCCAACCTGATTTAAAACCATGACCAGACTCGGGTTACACTTATCATTTTCCATCCAACTTTGATCCCAATATTGCTTCTAATCGATTTTCTAGGGATCAAGAAGAAGACACCTTTTTTGCAGGCATCCAAGTGTCCAACTATTTACATGATTTTCCGTCTTCTATGCATACCTTCACTCCAGACTGAATGGCGTAAAAGATAGCACTGGATTGGAGGTAACCCATTAATTTTTTCTGCTTTCCTTTTTTCTTCTTTTTCCAGTTTTTGATCATCCTAAACCTGACCGTTCTTCACTAAGGTGATCCCTTTTCCCTCCTAAGGCCGGAGGACATGGCGTATCTTAAGCATGGGAGGGTGTTTCTAAAATTTGACGATCGATTTAGGATTTTCAAAACCTAAAAACATGCATTTTTCTTTAGTTATTTCATTTTCCTGCCTGCATACCCAAAAAAATAAAACTGTTGAAAACTTTTTGTGGAAAAATTTTGAAATCGGGACTAAGGTCGAAAAATTCACTTTTGGTATAATGGGATTTAATATTTAACAAACTAGGGAAGAGGATGTGGATCTGGTCATTAAAATTTTAGGGTCTATTTTAGACTAAATCAGATATCCTTCTCTAAAAATTCCACCTGAACTCAAGATAGTTTAGGTAACTTGATCCTATTTTGTAATGTGGAAAGTATTTGGCTTATTTTATGATTCAAAAGGTTGCATGTCATGAGAAGCTTCTTGTGTCAATTTTCACACACAAGCCAACACTTAAAAATAACTAAAAATTTGGAAAACTCCCGTGTTTGAAATTAGTAAAAGTCTGAAACAGACCATTGGTTTGAGTTCCCACCGCCGAGGAGGAAAATGCCCCCTTTGAAGATGTGATGTCAACATGTTGCCTCCTCGACGCTGCTCCATATCTATATTTCATATCTTTAGACGGTGCATTAAAGTGCATTTTAGCAGCTCAAGTGTCTTGGACAATGCTCTACCTATAGTGTCGGAGCAAGAGCTTGAGTTTGCTTGGAGCGCCCCTTTACACCGCATTGTGTTTTGGGGTTGTGAGCTCCTGGGTGGTGTCATGGACAGTGCTATCCCGAAGTACTGGCGCCAGAGACCCCTCAAGGAATGGTAATGGGAATGATGATCCCGACACATCTGTTGCAAGACTAAGCTAAAAATAAGCATGGGGGAAAAAAAGTAATAATACATAAATTAACATGCCCTTATAAATTGATGAGCCAGAAAAATCCCGACACAAGGTTTTAAAGGATTTTGCAAGTTGTGCATCAGATTCATGAGCCAGAGAAATCCTAAAAACAAAAATTTCAAGTCATCTGAATTAACGAGGGGTTCATTTGTGAATTTTCTGGAGGATATATTGATCCCATTTTGTCTAATGGTTGGATCCAAAAACAAATCCCGATGTTTGTCTTTAACAAATCATGTACCTCCTGTGTTTAGATCAACCAATGTCCGTTAATCCTTTTCTCCTCAAAAGTCGAAAAAATTAGATTTGCCAAAAATTCCATTTTCCAGAAAAATTTGAAGTTTTGCTAAGAGACCAGCAAAAGATAAGCATGGGGGTGTGATAAATGCCAGTTTATCATCATTCTTATGCATTAAAACAAACCAAGCTCTTAGGATTTTACTCTGCAAATGGGTTTTTGGGTTGCATTTAGGCATAAATTAGGTTAGGCATGCATTGCATTTATTATTATTTTTTGATATGTTTTTGTGAGTGTTAGGGATGAATAGATATACAGATCTCCAAAACCCTAGCACTCAAGAAGGCAAATGGTGAAAGAGATGCTCAGACTAGCCGGAACTTAGCTTGATCCAACTCACCACAGCTGGAACCTAGCTCACTTGAACTAGGGTTAGCTCATCCCAGCTACATTAAGCTAATCTTAGCTGAATGGCAGCAAGGGAGTTCATCTTAGCTCACCTTAGCTCAAGTTAGCTCAGATCCAACTCAACCTAGTCGAGTCTAGATCATTTTAGCTCCTACAAGTCCACAGGGAGCTCTAACTAGCCCAGTTGAGTTGACTGGAGTTCCCCCGAGCTTAGATCCAACTACATCCAGCACTACTCAACTCCAGCAAGCTGAAGAAGAACTCATCCTAGGTTAGGAAGCTCAAGTTCAGCTCCCAGGGACTCAGCTTAGCTCAACTCAGTCGAGCTAAGCTACCTTAGCTGCCTCAACCAGCTTGATCCTCCCCGGGAGCACTATTCCCAACTCACCTCAGCTCATTATGGTACAAGCCAGCTCACTTTATCTTGGCTTAGCAGCTAGCAAAGAACTAGCAAGCTAAGCCAGCTATAGTAGCTCCATGCCAACCTCTTCAGCACCTGCTAGCTCCTGTTCTAGTTCCAGACTTCTCCTCCTCAGCTTCTCTCATCAAACCCTAGCTCCAATACCTCCCCCTCTACTCCATGCTAGCAAAGCTAGCACAGCTTAGCTTAGCTTTGCTAGCAACCAGCTCCTTGTCCATCTACCACCTTCAACTCAACCCTAGCTAGCTCCACCAACTTAAGCACTACCTAAGCTAGCTGTCCTACTCAAGTTGGTGCCACCTCCTAGCCACAACTTCACCCCATCATCACCACCAAAAGGAACCAATTTTGGCGCCAAAACCTAACCCTAACTACCACCCTTTTTGGCGCCAACATCCACCCCCACATCCACCATACACCTAACCCTACAACCCATCCTAGCCACCCACCTACCCCTCCTTGAACCTTTCTTGGCACCACCTAAGACCCCCTTCTAGAAGCCATTTTGGCACCAACATCAAGGGGTGCCACCACCCATAACCACCCCTAGGTGTCCCTTGGGATGGTGCCAATTGCCCTTAGCCATAGGATCCCCAACCACCTCCATCTTCCCATCATAGCCCTTCATTTCAAGAGTCACCTTAGCCCCCTTCCTACTCTATATAAACCCACCACCTACCACCATTTTAGGGCATCCTCCATTAGTCCATTTCTCTACCTATACCCACCTACACCTATGGTCAAGAAGAAGGAGTAGAGAAGAAGATTAAAGGAGCACATCACCAGCCCCTTTGCTGCCTTCTTCTCCCCACTCTCTTCAACTTGGGCCACGCCAAGGAGGATGAATTTTCTACTTCAAGGAGGACGGCCAGGCAAGGAGAAGGACCTAGGGTGGACGTACACCCTTGGAGAAAAGCTTAGGGCACGCCCCCTTATGGCTTGCTTTGGAGGACATCACCTTGGTGGAGCATAGCAAGGAAGAAGTTGGAGGACTCTTTTCAAGCTCAGGAGCTACCAAGCTTGGAGCAAGAAGCCCTCGTCTTCACCATCTATCTAGAGGATTTGTGTTTTATTTTCGTTGTATTTTCAAATAGAGCAGAAGCGTTCCTCTATAGGTTTTGTGAGCATAATTTTGATTTAATTCAAATTGCCTTCTTTCAATTTCTGTTGCACAGCTTATTACAAATTTTGCCTACCAATTATTTCACTCCCTCTTCCTAATTATTCTAGGCCTCCACATGCCTAGCTTGAGCTTAGGGAGAGGCTCTACCTGTCACCTTAGGGCAGGTTTCTTGAATTAGGTATTAGTTGTTTTATAGCTTTCAACAAAAACTTTCATGTTGCCTTTATTTCAAAAATCATAAAAACTATATTTTCAAAAAGACCAAAAAGAAAGTTGAGATTTATTTTCAAAGCAAGAGATTTAATTTTTGCAAACTTGCCTCCTTGGATGACCCTAGATACCCCATTATCTAGGAATATAAATTTAAAACCGAAAGCGAACTTACGTGTTGCAACGACACTAAATTGCCTAATTAACAAACCACGTATTTTCGCGATCCAGGCTGTCAATTGAAGACAAGGGCAGTAGTAGCTGCTGCAATTGAAGAGAGCACCTCTGCTGTAGGCACGCGTGAGGAAGGTGGCAAGGCAGTCCCACCTTGGAACTATAAGAGGCACAACACCCAAATAAGTTGAATTCCTGCCAGAGGCTTATCCCCTCCAACTCACGGGGTGAGGTCCCTCTCACCCAATGCAGTCGGCCTCGTCTGCGACCACGCCCCGCAGACCTGGTTGACCTGACCTGACTTGCACTCCTCACCCAGCACTGCACGTCAGTGGGCCTGGTCCCGAGCACGTACCCGACCGGATTACCCGAGAAATGCGTGGCTCTAGGAGAGTGGAACCCAAGAGAGAATAGAGAGGAGAGTGCATGTGGGTAGGGGGTTGGTTTTGCTCTGTAGAGGAACAGAAGCAAAGCTAATGAAGAAGAAGGAGAAGGCTAAGGGTTGCAGTAGAGAAGGAAAAAGTCAGGAAAGAAAAGAGCCACAGAGGCTAAGGTAGAGAAAGCAAGGCAATGGAAGAAGGAAAGGCAACCGGCAGAGAGAGTGAGAGAAAGAAAAAAGCCAAAGAAGAAGGTAGAGGAAGCTAAAGGAAAGGCCAAGCGGAAGAAGAGAGAAGCCAAGGCAAAATCAGAAGAAAGATGGAGAAGACAAAGAAAAGAAGATAACTTGCCAAGGCAAAGTCAGAAGGAGAAGAGAAGAGAATCAAAGAGAGAAGCAATAGCATAGACATCTAATTTTTAATTCATTAGGTTCTTGAATATTTTATGATCTGCATTGCCAATTACTCTTATGTTGTTGCACTACGATATTTGATATTATTGCATATTCTTTTATTTGTGATCTTGATTTCTAAAACACCAATTTGCTCCTTGCATTCGACCTCGGACTTTAAAATTCGAGTAATAAAATTGTATTTGTTTTGAACGCTTTTTCGGCCATACTACAATGCGATATTCTTAAAACCTGATTCAGTGCGATAAACATTTTGGCGCCATTGCTGGGGAGCAATGGGCGATTTAGAATTCCTGATTACAATTGTTTATTAGGTACTAACATGCTATGTCTCTTTTTGTTGTGGTTGTTTCGGTTGTGTAGTACAGGGTCGAATTAATCTAACATTTTAGAAATTTTTACTGGTTGAGTCCAGGTCATTCACTGGGAGGTATAATAATTTTTTCCAAATTCACTAATTCTCTTTTATTTCTCTATAATTTTAGGAGGTATAACTAGTTTGATTTTCAAAGCATGAATTTTGTCAAAATATTTAAACTATAAAGGATATACAAAATTCCATATGCAAAATATATTTACTTAAAATGTTGAACTTTATTAACAATTAAACATGCTAGTTTTTCAATTCAATTCCTTCCAAGAAATTAAGGCAATTAAAAGTTATTCTACTAAAACATGCCTTTTTACAATTAAGAACAAAAAGTAATTAAAATGATGCAAGAAAAGATTCATTTTCTTCAGCCTCTTATATTTTTCTTTTCTTTCTTTTATTTTCTTCTCTATCTCTCGAACTCTTTTCTTACCTTTCTTCTTTTCTTCCTGTCTTCTCCTCTTCCTGTCTCTTATTCTCTTTCCCCTAGTCTTCTCCTGCCTTCTCTTAGTTTTCTCCTTTGTTCCTTAGTCTCTTTTCCTTCCTTAGTGCCTATGCTTTAACACTTAGCTTAACAACCATCGGCTTCTCTTTTGCTTAAGTTCTTCAGCTGAACTATATTTTTTTACTTTTTTAACGAAAATTTATTTTATTTATGGTGAGGTCCTTTCGAGGATACACAACACCTTGAGACCACGGTGGGACCAGACCCTACTCGGTCCTCGCCTAATGTTAGTTAGGTTCTTTTTCAGTTTATTTCTTATCGATCCACAGTCTCGAGCCAATTCAGCTCAACCCGCCCTCCCAGGCCTCTCTTGCCCTCCCAGGTCACATTCTCTCTCACGCCGCCAAGGGCACACACCCGCAGACATAAGCCCGCACACACACACACATGCTCATGTTCAGATCGAATTGGTAACCGGTGCACCGAGCACTGACGACTGCATAGCCGGAGTAACAAATTGTTTTTATCCCCAGGCGTGCGCTCGTGAACTAGCGATGTGGGACTAACCTACCCCTTCCAGACCCAACTTCAAACGATCATAACTTTCTACCCAAAGCTCCAAATCGAGTGATTTCAAGTTTGTTAGAAAGCTCTGAGGGTAATCTACAGAATTGCAGGGTCAATTTAATGTTTTAATGATGTTTTCCTCTTTAATTTGAAAGATGAAATCAGGGGTTCCTACGGGTTATTACTAGCCTGGAATTGGAATTAAATCTACACAGTCCTCAGATGGCTTCTCTCTTTTATTTAAAGGTCTATACATGTTATATAAGTGATTCCGCATCTGTTTGAAAAGGTTTTAAGTTCTCAAGACCTTCAGGACCAGCAGAGAAGCTCTTTACTTCTCTAAAAGCTTCAAAGTTCATATTTTCAGACTTCATAATGTGCAACAGACACTTAAAAGTGTTTCTAATTTGATTTAGATTAATTCTAAGGGTTATAATTAACTCATCTGGGCAGGATTTAAATTTAAATCTCAACAAAATGCTTCTCTTGCTGGTTTGGGTTCGAAAGTAACCCAAATTGACAGGAACTAAATTCTCACTAAATAAATTACCTGAGCTCACTTAATTGTCTCTAAAACCATCAAACAAGATCCCAGAAGTAATTTTCACTCCTCAAAACCTCAATTCAAGCTCAAATCTCCATTAACAGACTCATGTTTGACTGTGGAAGCACAAAAATTGACTTTCTGTTCGAAGCTTTTCCACAGGAAATCAAAGCTTCAATTATAGTCTCCTCAATATTAGATACTTATTCAGATCTTCAGATAGGTATTCTGGCCTTAATTCCTAGGGTTTCAGGCTCACCGCCTGAACTTGAAAATGTGTGTGTTCGGCAAAATCATTCAGAAGTTGTTACAGTGTTTTAAAGGTTTAAATAGCTTCAGTGCATTGCACTCAAGCTTCTGAGATCATTAAATGTTTCTTATCTCTTTTTAAACAGACTTCTCCAACTCCGTCGGAGTTGGGGAAGATGAAGTTCCTTCTACAGCTCCAGCGACTAAATCCTCAAATAAATATCCTCAAATTAATCAGTGATCCATGTAATAACATTCTGGAGCTTCTCAATAGATTCTAGAGGCTGAAACGCAAATTTAGCTTGTTGGAGCTCGTCGAAGCTCCGGTGAGTCCAGAAAATAAGAAAAGTATGTACAGATTGATAAAACTTACCATTTTTGATTGAAAAAGAATCCTGAGGTTGCAAGGAACCTTAGTATCACATTTAATTCCTCATTATTTCATTAAAATTAAGATTTGAAAGTGAAATCATTTCTTAAAGAATTTGATTTGAATTAAGCTCAGGACTTCTTTAACCACTCGTTTGAGAGGTTAAATCAATCAACAGATGTTTGCAGTTATAAATATATAGTTAATTAATAGTTTGAACTATTCCTGAGCTGCCATGGGCAGCGAGCTCAGGAACTTAATTAAATTTGGGCGTTTAATTTATAGATGATAATAGTATGTATTATAGTGTCGATTAGGGTTCATAGGTGGTGGATAGATGATGAAGAAACCATGAAGGTGGAATTAACTCGACTACTATCACCATGGACAATGATAGTAGTTAGTGAAGGTGGAATTTGAATTAGGTGATTAGGTGATTAAATTAAGCGATTAAGTGATTTAGAAGTGATCATGGAAGATACAGGAAGGTGTACAGCGAATTAAAATGATGAAATTAAGTCTCTAGTGAGATCAAGTAACTTGTCGGAGTCGGTGGAGATGAAACAAAAATCTAAAATTACTCTAATCTAACCAACTAAACTAACTAACTAAGCTAGCCTACTCCTACTCCTACTCCTAATCTACTGTTACCTAGATGAAGGGGTCAATAGGGTTCCACCGAAGTGTCATGGGAGACGAAAAAATCAGAGGGTGGAAGAAAGATCTCCGGCGAGCAGATTTGAGGTGGAGCGGAGGATTCCTTGGGTCGCGCCAGTGTCAGAGACGTGGAAGACCATGGTGGATCTCCTCGGCTGATTAAGATGGATGGAGGAAGTCAGAAAATGGAATGGGATGTCGCCAGAGTTTTGGACGAATAGCCTATTGGGTCGACTGCAGTGTTGGAAGAGGGAAGGGAGACAACTTGAATAAAATCAGTGATGTGAGGGGGTATTTACAACAATTTGCGGCGAAGAGAGTGGCGGGGTCTAGTCGAAGGAGGAGCGTAACCTCCGTCGTCGTCTCCGATGGCGGTGAGGTTATCTACCAAAGAAAAATAGGATTCTCGATTAATCCAAACTGGTGGATCAAGTGGAGGTGGTGAGCACAAGCTGCAAGAGCTTGGACAAAGAAGGATGATGTCAGCAGGGCAGTGATCGCGCGGTGGGGTGACGCTCTGCCGTCAGCCATTCATTCGGCTGAAGAAGAAGATGATGAAGGGGGACTTAAATGAAATAAAATGTAAGGACCTGTGTGAGAAATAAGGACCCAACTGTAATGAAAAGTAAGGACTAAAATGTAAACCCAGTTTTGAAGGTTTATTTTAACTTAAATCTTTTTCAACTTTTTTATATATGTTAGTAAATAAGGTAAATATTTTGTTTTCACGTTGAATTTACATTTTTGACCTTTTTAATTTAATTTATTAGATTAAGTAAAATCACTTAAGTTATTATATACTTAGATTTACAATAAGTTTAATTTACTTATCTTATTAATTAAGGGAATGATTAATAGAATTTCGAGTCTAATTATTATCTAGATTGTTAATAATGTTAATCGAATGGTAAAATGTCATTTTTAACTTATTTTAAGGTCCTTGACTGGATATCCCTTATTTTATAATCAACCCTTATATATTCATAACCTTAGCTAATTAACTAGGAAGACTAGTTAATGAGGGGTTATTAGAGATCATGATGAGTGTCTCATCAGCACTCTATCATGTAGGGGTCTTTGCGGGACTCTCCCTCTCTGGCTGCCAAGGTATTTCTCAGGTGGATGACTTTCTGACTAAGGGGTTTCATCCACCCGGAACCTCTACAGTCATCCAAATTTTTGGGTGTCTTGATTGGGTCCATCACATTCTACTCTTATCCAAACCATCGGTGCATGTTCGATAGGAGGTCTTTAGGTCCATCCTTGAGGCCTCCTTTAGTGATTCACTCCCGTCGAGGCTAGGCCTCGACTTCCATGTTTGTGCAGCAACCCCACCACATAGGCATCTCCTCTGATTCATCTGAACCCAATTCTCCTTCCATCATCATGACACAACCCGCAAAAGAAGAGAATAACCTTGAGAACCAACTTCAGTGCCTTAATGATTTATTCCAAGCCTTTGTAAACACACCGTAGTGTCCTATGATGCTAAAACACTACAATCCCATTGTGGTGGCGATCGAACCTCGAGTCCAAATCTCGGTTGGAGGTCTTGATTTTGAAATCAAGCCCAACATGATTCATGCTATTCCAAATTTTCATGGGCATAATTCCGAGGATCCTTTCCATCACATCAAACAACTTAAGCATCTGGCCCAAACCTTCAGATCAGATGTCCAAAATCGGGATATTCTCCTCATGAAGATGTTCCCTTCTCTCTCATGGACAAAGTAGCTCACTGGTATCAGACTCAAACGTGTCCAATCAACACATGGGTTGAACTACAATCCAAGTTTCTGAAATGGTTATTCCCAGTTGGTTGGACGAATGCCTTACGAAACCAGATCACACACTTCACCCAACAGCCTGGAGAACCACCTCATGAACCGTTGGTCCGTTTCTTGGATCACATGCGAAAGTGCCCCCACCACAAAGTTCCTAAATGGGAACAAGTCCAGTCCTTTTACCAGGGACTCCGTGAAGATATCCGCTTATTTGTTAATGCAACCTGTGGAGGAAATATCATGGGTCAACACAAAGACACTATGTGGGAGATTGTCGAGAATATGTGTGAGAACTCCATCAATAATGACTCCATTGGCTCATTCGACCGGACGAATGCCCGAGCATCGACGAATCCAAGGGGAGCACGCAAGGTGCAAGGCCTTTCCGCATCCGTCGACTTGTAATTGATGTCCAGTCAGTTGGACAAGGTCTCTATCATTGAGAAGAAGGTGGACAAGCTAACTAGACATCTACAATGAGACACCTCTACGCAAAACCCATTTGCACAGCCACCTCTTGAGTGGGAAACTATCCATAACATCTATCACCGACCTTCTCAGGGGATGGACACATATCCACACCTATCTGACTCTTGGACTGGAGGAAACTCTGATCCTACCTACTCTAGTTAGGGGAACTTTGAACCCTCATACTCTGACTTTTCTGAGGTTCCCTAGACCTACGAGGACCTCAACGCCATCCAGAATGACCCATTCTCTAATACCTATAACTCTGGATGGTGGAATCATCCCAATTTCCTATGGGCGGGAAATAATTAGAATTAAAGACCACCATATCAACCCCGTCCACAATCTCGTCGTCCATATCAGCTGCCTCAGCCTCGACCCAAGCCCACCTATCAGTCTGGGCCAACTCAGACAGATCAGATGACTCTCATCCTTCAGAGTTTGCCTGACATTCAGAAGATGAATGCAGCTATGCAAAAATAGCATAAAGAGGAGATCACAGATGTTCGCAATCAACTCGCCTAGATGGCGAATTCACACCAACCTGCCACACTCCCTTCGCAACCTCTACTGAATCGAAATAACGTGCCAAACCTGCGGGACATTATGAACCCAAATCTTGGCCAAGCCCACATGATTTATCAAGCCCCTTCTGTTCCATCACTCGATGGGATGGAAGCTTCGACATCATATTCGGGATTTCAAGAGCAACCACCTATTTTACCGACACCGAACCAAAATCAGGCAGGATTGAATTTAGTAACAACCCGTAGTGGTAAAGCAACACAAGACCCACCTTACCCAAGCCACTTTCAGCCTGGTAGTAACCCAAACCCTAGGATAGTTATCCAAGACAACCCTATCCCAGATTAAGAACCTGGACCTATTCTAGAGGAACCATCCAAGGGTGACTTGATCCTTAGATTTGGTCACCTGAACTCATTATAATGTGTTAATCCTTAACAAGTCTCATAATTCCTATGTTTGAATCAACCTATGTCCTGTAATCTCTTTCTCAAAAGTCGAAAAAATTAGATTTCCCCAAAATTTTGATTTTGTGAAATTAAAGTTTTGCTAAGAGACTAGCAAATGATAAGCATGGAGGTGTGACAAATGTCAGTTTATCATCATTCTGATGCATTAAAACAAATCTAACTCTTAGGATTTTACTTCACAAATAGATTTTTGGGTTGCATTTAGGCATAAATTATGTTAGGCATGCATTGCATTTTTTGTTGTGTTTTTAATATGTTTCTTGGAGTTTTAGGGATAAACAGATTGACAGACACCTAAACCCCTGGCACTCTTGAAGGCAATTGATGAAGAGGAAGCTCAATCTGGCTAGGACTCAGCTAATTCCAGCTCATCATGGTTGGATACAAGCTCCCTTGGACTAGGTTTAGCTCCATTTAGCTACCTAAACCCCTGGCACTCTTGAAGGCAATTGATGAAGAGGAAGCTCAATCTGGCTAGGACTCAGCTAATTCCAGCTCATCATGGTTGGATACAAGCTCCCGTGGACTAGGTTTAGCTCCATTTAGCTCCATTCAGCTCATCTTAGCTGAATGGTAGCTCAAGGTAGCTCGTCTCAGCTCAACCCAGCTCAAGTCAGCTCAGATCCAACTCAACTTAGTTGAGTCTAGCTCATCTCAGCTCCCATGAGTTCACTAGGAGCTCTAGCTAGCTCAACTAAGTTGACAGGAGTCCATCTCAGCTCAGCCTCATTCCAGCTCCACCCAGCTCATGGCAGCTACACTCTATACTAGCTGAGCTACTACTTGTCAACTAGTAGCTTAGCTAGCTCTAGTGTTCTCATTTAAGGAATTTCCAGCTCAACCTAGCTCCAGCTGAGTTGAGGCAAGCTCAATATAGCTTAACTACCCAGGCGTAGCTACTAGCATAAGAACTAGATAGCTTAGCTAAGTAGTTCAGCTCCCCATGAAGCTATCTCATCAAATCGAGCTCGAGATGTAGCAACCACCAGCTCCATATTTATTTTCTCTAGCTCCCTTCATAAAACCCTAGCTCCACCACCTCTACTCTACTAGTTAAGCTATTTTAGCTAGCTTAGCTAAGCTCCCAACAATCTCCACCTATATGGTCGTCCACTCCTTAGCCCTTAACCCTAAACAAACCCCAACATAACCTACCTAAAAGTGGCACCAACCCACAACATCCACCAACGACTCACAACCTTCATGTTGGCGCCAAAAACCCTTCATACACCCCTTCAATTTGGATCTAACATATCCTTAAATCCTAGCCCTACACATCACCACCTAAGGTCATCCCTACCACCCACCTAACCCATTCTAGAACACCTCCCTTGGAGGCAACTTGAAGCATCCTTCCACCACCATATCCACCTCCTAACCAACCCTAGTTGGCGCCAAAATATCCTACCCACACCCATACAAATTGGCACCAACATCTACCCTAATCTCCACCTTACACCTACCCTCATATGATCATCACCACCATCTAATAGTGGCGCCAACCCCTTAACCCATAAAACCCATCCTTACTCTCCTTAAGTTGGTGCCAAAAATCCACCTAACCAACATCTATGTTTGCACCAACTTACAACCACACATCCACCCTCCATCAACTTCATAACTTCATCCTAGCCTTCCATTCTCCAACCCAACCACTAACACCTTAACCCTCCTTTGGGTGGCACCATTAATGGTGCCTCTCCACCACCATAACTACCACCTACACAACCTCTCCCTTGGCACCAAATAACCCTAGCCCTAGGATCATCTTACCACCCTCATAAGCCCATCCAAACCCTGCACCTCACCTACACCTACACCCCCATCACCACTCCTATATAAGCCCCCTATCACCACCATTAAGGATCACCATTGGTTGCATTATTTTCCACCAATGTTCTACCCAATAACCAATGGCGAAGAGAAAAGGAGAAGAAGAAGATTAAGGGGACACTCTATCCCCATGGTGCCTTCCCCTCTTCTCCTCTATCTTGTGTCCACACCAGCCAAAGGAAGAAGCCAGGCAAGGAGGACCTTTGGAGGTGGAAACCACCCACCTATGGAGGAGCTAAGGTATGTGATGTAAACATGTTTAGATCACATAAACTATCTATTTTTGCACATTCTTAGACATAGAGTTGCATCATATATTATAAATATTGCATAACATGCATCATCTTGCATTAGGTTAAGTTGTATGAATTTTAGGTTAATTTCTCCTTTTTATGGTCAGCTGATAGGGTGACATTTAATCGGGACCTCAAATTGAAGAACCAATTGTACGGGTCTGATCAGGGCGATGATCGGAGTTCAACGACTGCAAGATTGCCCTGATCGAACTTCTCTAGCATCAGATATAATCTGAGGAAGATAAGAGATCACAGGCCAAGATGGTGTAACTCCATACTTCAGATGACAAATCTGACCGCGTCGATGGGTCCAGATCGATGATCGTAGCCCAATGGCATAAAAATCGATCCAATTCGACATCCGTGGCACCATCTACAGCACATAGAAGATGGATAGCTAGGATGGTGCCATGTGGCACCATCTCAGCTGCCCACACCGACTAAAGGCACCCACTCCCTCTCTCTCTCCATATGTGGTCATCTAATCTGGATCGTTGGATCTTGATCCAATGGTCGCGAGCACTTGAGTGTTAAATCAAAATTGCGACAAAAGAACGGTCATGCCACAATGGTAAGGCATCTTCTCGCGAAAAAGAGGTGCGGGTTCGAGCCCCATGGGCCTCAAATTGAGTGGGGGGAGTAGGTGTAGTTGAATTCAGTCATTGGATGCATGATGTGCGGTAGCAGGGGCACCACGTGGAGCAACAGATGATCGATGATCACATACACGCACGATGACGTGCGATCCAACGTGACATCCCACGTAGGTGTGCACTACAGCTGAAGACGAAGCGATGGTCACGCATTTTGAGCCGTCTAATCTCGCGATTGGATAGCTGAAAATGCACGAATGTGCGTAGGCATTAGTCAAAAAGAGTAGAAGCAGCAAGTGCGAGCAAGTGCACGAAGCCCACGTTCAGGCCTTTAGTGATGCTTAAATCTGTCACTGAAGGCCCTTGCATTAATGTTTTTAACATAAAAATACCTAATTGCCCTCGATCCCTACAACTGTAAAAGGAGATCCTTATCGCATGAATTCTTCATCCATTCCTCACTTCTCTCATCCCCTCTAAAGCTCTAAGAGTTTGTCCCAAACCCATGATGCTCTATTAGAGTTAAAAATACAATTTTTCCACCTTCTCACCTCCTTCGTGGAGCATTCTATAGTGGTCATCCCACCATAATTCGAGAAGCAGATCCCGCTACGATGCTATCCTACCCTGTTCTCCATCATCCTTCATCATTCTTCCTGGTCCCACATCTCACCACCATCGTTCGGGCACTATGTCGTTGTGGCTCATCCTCCAGGCAATCGTCGAGGAGGATAACTTCTCTCCACCTTCTTTTACCACTTTGTAGTGTAGGTTTCCTGCTTTCTAGTGTAGCGAGTAGTTGTAACAAGTAGTTGCAATGAATATTACTCTATGGTAATGAAATCCATGTTTATTCTATCTCTATTTTCTCTTTATTTGTAATATTCTCTCTTTCTTCTATTATTTATTCTTTAAGTAGATAGCTGGTTTAGATTCAATTTGACTAGCTAATATGGTTCGTGACAAATAAAACAAAAGTGATTTTGAATCAAACCTTTGCCTCCCTGTGTTCGACCCAAAATTCTTTTCAAGTTTCGGTTAAATTCATCTATTGACATTTTTCTCATAAATCACACTACAATGATGGGTTTTCCAAACTCAACTCCGTTTGCGCAGATTTTCCGATACAACATTTTCGTGGCGTTGCCCGGGAGGCGACGCTCTTTGATTTTTCACGTTTTCTCACCTTACTTATCTTTTACCTTACTTCTCTCCTTTCTTATTTTGATTGCAGGTACTCTCTCGAGATAGGCAAAAGTGGTAGATTGAAGTAAAGTGCTGTTGATGGGTCTGTAAGTTTACCCCCACCTCCCTACCCACTAGATTTCATCCATCACCTAATAACACAAACCCTAATTAACCTAGGAGCTTGCATAAACTCTAAGGGTAGTTTTGATTGTTTGTTTGTCACCTCCATCCTCATCACCCTCCACATATAAAAGAAAAAATAAAAAAAATGTCACAGAGGTACACAACATCTTTTGATTCTTCATACTCAACAGGTTACCTAATCTTTCGGATTGATACACTCACCAACACATAATTGAGTAGAAATCAGATTAGGTAATCATTTGTGTGCCTAATTATGTGGTGCATCAGGCCAATTGTTTCAGTTGTTTAGGCCGCACCACTTCAATTAAAATCAACTCATCAAGTAGCTACTAAATAGGTTCAACTTTTAGGGATTTACCAGTCACTCCACATTCTTTACCGCTTCAATGGAAAACATCTTCACCTATGCTTTTAAAACCTGGTGTGCCAACTAAACTTGTTTGAATACACCTAAAGTTGAATCCTAAAAGCTACTAAGCAAGATTTAAGCCATAGCCATAAAATTCATAGCATCGAAAAATTATCTTGCTTGAAAACCATTGGTTGTGTATGCACACACATATCAATCAATCATTAAGGGCACAACCCAGAAAATGGGTATATCACATTCCAAAGCACATTCAAACCTAACCCTAATTAAAATAGAGTAGACGTTGGCCTTAAGGATTGGACTCACTCTTCGGAGCCCAAAACGGGATTATTTTCTATTAGTCTATTTCTACTATTCAATTTGATGTCTAGTTAGGGGAGAAGAATCAAATGATCGTGGCTGGGGGGTACCCTAGGAACCAGAGGCGTAAGCCAAAGGAAGAACCTTCTCCCCATTCCCTCCCTCTAATTGGTTGTTTTGACCGGAAAGAAGTAGATCAAATATTTCTTTATCTCAAGACAGGTTTAGGGAGTCTGTAGGTTTTTAGGCTAGCCAACTTTAGGACAGGTTTGATTATTTGTATTGCAGGGTGCCTTTCTTCCTTCCGTCAGTCATGGATCCTTCCACATCCTATTCGCACTTCCACTCCTACCCTCCTACCACTACTTATTCCCAAAGTGATTATTATTTCAACCTGACTTATTCTCATCCATCCCCTAGTTGCGATAATCCTGATTGGGATATAGTTTCGGACCTCCATGTTCAGGGCCTAACCCTGGACACCATAATCTTGATTCTTATCCTTCTCCGAGCTACATCAATTATAGATCGCCGCCCTCATTTAGACAACCTAGTATGATCTACAATCAAGAATAATATGCTGATCCTTAACCTTCCCCAGATTATACTGCGTACAGATCATCACCGCTGTTTGAACAACCCAAAATGACCTATTATCAGGGTGGGTATCAAGAACCTTAATTTGTTAACTCCCCTGCAATGAACCCAAACTCGCCCAACCCTGAGCCAAACCATTTGGTTCAGGTGAATTAGGTCCAATATAAGGTGTTGGCTAACTTAAGGAATATCATACAATCTTTAGATGCTCAGCCAACACCTTGCTCGAAAGAATTGGAGCCCTTGATTGAAATGATTGACAATCTTAACAAGTATCTATTGGATTTACTCTAGGATGTTAAGGATAGGGCCCCGGGTGAGCTTTTACTTAGGAAGTTATCTAAATTGAGGATGAGATTTGTGATTACTTTAGTCCAATCTTGGGAGGATTCCTAGGATGAACCCCTAATATGAGAGCTAATGTCAAAATCTGCTTAGGCACCTATAGGGCGAACACCTTTTACGAGACCAAGGTCGACCAAGTTATTCTAGAGCAATCAAATAAGGATGATTTGATTTCATCACCTAAGATCCCTGAGCCAGGGAATGAGGAAATGTATGCCTCCATGAATAAGAAAGTGATTCATTTTGAGACATACATCAATGTGGATTTAGATTTCTTTGATTTTGAAGGTGAAGAATCATTATGCGAAGTCTGACCTAAGTTTACAGCACACGATTTCTATGAGACAGCTGGGCCTAAGGAATTTGATGAAACATATGATGGCCCAATAACTGAGTAAATTCATCCTATTGCGGCTCACAAGGCTAATTCAGATCCTCATTTTCTGAAGGATTCAATTCATAGCCCCGATCCTAAATCACACCCCATAGAGTTTACTAACGAATTTGATTTTGGGATCACTAGACCCAAGTCAATTCTAATTCAGTGGCATCTTTTTGACTTGAAAATTTCAGATGGGGTGATTAACATGCATCAGGTCCCATAATTTGAAATACTGATTGTGGGGGATAGGTAGTGGGAAATGAAGCTTTGGGAAGTTAATGCTAGAGGAAGCAGAAGATTGAGTCTAAGGGTTCCTATTTGTCTGAAACCAACAACCTTCTACCAGGACCCTTATGACATCTTTGACTCAGAGGATGTCCAACCCAAGCAAACATTCATTGATAATCCTTTTGAGTTTGATCAATATGTTATCCAACATTTTGGACTTGGGTTGCATCCTCACAAATTTTAGGCTCGACCCCACTTGCATACTGATATCAGGTTTTGGATAATATTTATCTAGAACCTTAGATATACTGGACCATGGGGTATGGGTCTGCACGACAATCTGGTCTACATCAATGGACATCTTCTCCTGGAAGGTCCAAAGCTAGAATTTCTTATTCTGATGATGACATACACCTGTGAATTCTTTATTTCTTCTTCTTTGTATAGTGTGCCTAGTTGAAGACACTAAATTCAGCACGTATACAGTTTCTTTTCATCTCGGAGTAGACCTGTTATTACGCAATTCAGGTGCTTTCCACTATACTCCACTCTATTTCATGTCATTCTAATGCAATAAGGACATTGCATTAGATAAGCATGGGGTGCTGATATCATCATCTGAATCATCTTGTTAGCTCCGTTGATTCTTGTTACTTTCTCTTTATTTTTGAAAAAAAAAAGAAAAAAAGTTATGGAATTAGTAAAGAGAACTTGAGCTTTAGAAAATTTTCAATATTAGAGAATAAAACTGTATGATTTGAACACTATGACCCTTCAAGTTTTCAGGCTTAATCAGCCCGGGTGTCCACTAAAATGTGGACTTGTTTCTTTAGTCCTCACCATTCTAAATTCAGATTTTAATTGGTTAAAAAAGTTGGGGTGATAAGTACAAAACCTATCAACCCATCCTCTGATTTGGGGGGATTTTAAGTCTAAGAATCTAAACACTACTTGCATTGACTTGCTTTTCGATGGCTTTAACGAAAATTGGGTAGCTAATGAACCTTCTAGCATTGTATGGCTGGTAAGTTATCATGGGTAGTAGCCCATTAGTAGGTTGTCCCGAACCTAGTCACACGACCATTCTTTTCCTGCTGCCTTTAGGTAAATCTCATATCATGGAAGCCACCTACTTTAAAAAAAAGAAAAAGAGAAAAGAAAAAAAAGGAAAGAAAACAAAATAGAAAAGGAGAAAAGAAAAAAAAAAAAGAAATAAGCCACATTTCGCCGCACGAATATGGCTGGCAAGTTGTCATCGCTAACAGCCTATTTGTAGGTTATCCAGAACCCAGCTCAAGAAATGCATGTAAAATTCCAAAACACTTAGGAAGATGAGGAGAAGTAGAATAAGTCAAGGAGATATACACTGGATTTTCCCTTGTGTTGACCCCATAAAAATAAAAGTAGGGTGAAAGCTACCGGTCGAATAGATACACCTTTAGGCAGAATTTCCTTTCAAGGTCACCTGGGGGCGTAGAAACCTGAAGTCCGTTCTAATCGTCGATCAGTGAGTCTATCACATTTCTCACAAAGATGCATAGAACTTAGGGTTTGATTGCGTAGCAATCATAAACCCTAATTCACCTGAATTAAGGTAGAGCCTAGCTTAACACAAGCATTTTACGTGCATACACATCGTACTATGCATCTTAGACGATTTATTTGTTTTATACAAAATGATGTGCTATTTGAGTGGTATTATTAATTGTAGGTAATCCAAGGCTACAGATGATCGATCCAACCTTATGGATCTATTTGGAATAACGATGGGAGTCCAACGCTTCCAAGAGCGCATCAATCAGACTCCCATAGCACCTTAGGGAGTCCATAGAAGAAGCAGGAGCCAAGGGGAAATTGAAGAATATCTAGACCTTAGATGACAAATCTAACCATGCGAATGGATCCAGATCGACTTCCGTAGTCCAACGGTCAGAAATCAACTTAATTGGAGGCCTACGTCATCAGATACAAGAAGATGGATGGCCACGATGGCGCCACGTGGTGTCATCCCAGCCGCCCCTCACCGCACCCTAATTTGGAAGGAGAATCATGGGCCGTTGGATCATCATCCAATGGCCACGATTGCAGCCAAGTGGCCGCCCTCAACCGCATCATCAGATGAGATGAGATGTCAGCCATTGGATTGCCATCCAATGGCCGAGAGCGTGCACTAACAAAACGTAAACGCAATAATCGTGTTGGAGTTGCGCATTGGTTAGCGCACTCTCCGTGAGATATTGCGCACATGTTTGAGCAGCGTCGTGCCAGAAATCAGGAGGGGCGCGCTGGCAAATGGAATTCAACCGTCGAATCTCCATTGGTCGGCTCAGCAATAGATGCAAGGAGGGTGCAAAGGTGCTAGATCAAAAATGCACCGGATGACGCGTGTGGAAATGCACGAGAGCATGCTTTAGGTTTTAAAGGAGTGATTGAATGCATTTAGGCCATCCGATCGTAAGGATTGGGCACTTAGAAGAGGTGAGCGGCGAAGGAGAGAAAGCGAAGGCACGAGCACGGGCAATCTGCAACCGTGCAATTTTCATCCGACGGTGCACAGGCTACCACATGGCAGCACCTGATTCAATTGGGGAAAAATGAAGGATTTGGAAGGCTTAATCAAGATCGTTGATCTCCCGATCAACGGATCTGATTAATCCAAGGCATTTGCACAGATTTAAGGGACCAAATACCTTCTTTGCCTCCACTAAAGCTATAAAAAGAGGCCAAAGGGCCCCCCTTTGAAGGCACTTCTCATTGTTTTCTTATTCTTCCTCCTTTAACCTCTCTCCTTTCTTCTTCTTCCCATCTTCTCTTTATTCGCCTCTGCACCTCCATTTGAAGCATCTGTTGGGCCACCCAAACGGATTGTTGCTAGTCTTTCCAACCTCTCTAAAAGGCAGCCACGAACCACCCGTGGTGCCCTCATTTTGTTACAAAAGTAGTTACATTTATGTTAGAATTTGTTCAATTCTATGTATACAATTCATGTTTAAACTCTTTTCATTGTTATATACATTATGTCTATACTATTTAGCATTTAGATTTGGAATAACGTATGAAATCAAAAGTGCTTTCTGCCTCCTTGTGATCGACTGGGACTCACCAAGTTCTGTTAATTTATTTGCTCAAGAGGTATTTCACGCTATACAACGTGCTAATTCACTACGCGATCTACACTGCGACCAAATTGGCGCTGCTGCCGGGGAGGCAAGGTGACTTTTGATTTTATCTCTAATATAGTATTTTTGTGTGCAGGAACAATGACACGAAGTGGCGAACGAGGAAAAGCAGGTGCTGCGAAAATCGGTTACACATATTCCTATTAGAAATTTGGCCAGAAAGTGTCATCTTTAAAATTTAATAGTCGTCTTTCTAATGCTCCAAAAATCCTAAAATTTGGAATGGAACTAGATCTTTAAATTTTGTTTCCAACACCACCTTTCCCAAGAAGAAATTTTTTCTTTGGAATTTTTAATATTTTTTGTAGTACATACTAGTCAGATTGGTTGAAAATAAAACTTTTATGAACTTTAGAAGTCAATTCTAACTAACATACAAATCAGATTTATTTAAAATTTGTGGCATGTGGAAGACAATCAAATTAGCTTTCAATATCATACTTTTACAAAATTTTTGGAGCATATTTGATATAGTTTCCAATAGAAAGATCAACATGGGATCTAAATCCTAGATTTAAACCCTGGTTAGCTAAAAATTCATAACTAATTGTTAGAAATAGAAAGAAATTTTGAAAAAATACTTTTTGAAAAGATTATTGAAGAAGGAATCTTCTTGCCAAGTTTCAAATCATTTGGATTCCATATTTCCTTAGAGTATACTTTTGAATTGTGGTCTTCAATTTGAAAAAGAACTTAGAAGTGTATGAGCCAATAGAACCACGTAAACTAACTTGGACTCTGATGAGCCCAAAAGTTAGTCAGTGAAGCGAGTAACCATGTGGAATGGCCACCATCTACTACATTTGAGAAATAGGTTAAAAACTCATGAAAATACACCAAATAACTTGCATTTGGCTTGAAACTACAGGGTAATTCCAACCTCTCTTGCAAAACCTGGTGACTAAACCTGCGAGGTAGTGTCAAACAACCACAGCTGCGAGGTAACAGAACCAGAGGAGAAAGCCAACCTTCCTCGTAGTCCCCTCATTACCTGACTGGCCATGTTAGCTTGAGAGGCAGTAATTCCTTATAGTCTCTCACTGAATTTTTAATAACACAAACTTAAATGAAAAATCCAGTCATCTGATCTAAAGGACCACTCTAATTAACAAGGCTTTAGCCTTATTCTGCTTGACTGCACCAACCCTTTGACTTGGTGTATGCAAGGAAGAAGGTCGTTAAGACCAGAACTTGTAGGACCTTAGGAGCCAAATCCATTGTGGTAAAGGCAATTTTCGCCTGACCACTCTTCATAACCTTCTTCCACCCGATTAGCTGAGATGGCTAATTTAGGTCCTCAAGTTCGCCAAGACCTTGAGAATCAGGACCCAATGGCTCATCTGGAAGCCAAGGTCAAGGAAATAGAATAAAAATATAAGTAGAGCATCGACCAAATTCTGTATCTCCCCGTGTAGAAATCAATCTGATTGGAGCATGCCACTCGACAGGATGTAGCATAATTTAATTATAACATCCCTGTGGTGAATCATAGAAGTCCCACAGTTGTTCTCCCAGTGTAGAAATCAATCTGTATCTCTGAGAATGTTGGAGAGGGACATTCATCAAACAGAGGCCAAGAATCATAATCCCAATTTAAACTTTGATCTTCGTCATACAGGGCCTTGTAACCATCCCAATAAGATTCAGATCAAGATTCTAGGCTAGGGATGTGGGTTGAATTACTAGAATCTAGGTCAGAATTATCTTCGAGGGTCACCTTATCAGAATAAGGGATAGGATTTGCACCCTTGAGAGGTTCTGTTTTAATCTCGTTGTTACAGGAGTCTAGGAATTTTATGCTTGGTGAACCAGGGTGTTCGTTTTGTAGGGCTGGCTCAAAATCATGTTCTCCTACAATTTGGACCTCCCAACCTAATTCAAGGTAAGGCATGTTATATTCCATCTGGATTGGGAATCTACAACAACCTTGCGTCTCAAACCTGGGATTTGGGACATCTTGTTGATCCTCAATACTATTCCAAGATGGTTCATTAAATATTTGGGGCACGTATGAGTATTTTTGATCGACAACTTGTTTCAACAATTTCATCATCTCTTCCTATTTTTCAAGATCATCTTGATGTTTTTCCCAAAGTATAGGATTTGTCTGGCATTGGAGATATTCAATGTTATGCAATTTTTCTATCTTGATGTATCCTGTTATGAGAATATCCCGGGTTGATCCATTTGTTGCTTCTGTTAATAATAGTTGGGCACAGATTATGATGAAGGTTGTTGTTGTTGATACACTAACCTGAATGTCATCTACTGGTTTTGAGGTTTTGTACTCAATCTTATAAAATTTAAGGGCATCCTCAACCATTCTATCTCTCATGGATCGTTGTGATTCAGGTTTATGTAATGGTTTTCCTAAGTAATCAGGCTGCATTTTTGAATTACATGGTGGAATCAAGATGTAGAATCAAAATTCAAGTTTAGAATGAAGTGATTCGATCTAAAAGAGATTCCTAATGAAAATATGTGTGCGTGCTCTAAATGGAAGGGATGAGGGACTGAATGTGATGTTGACCCAATAAAGGCACCCAAACATTTTTGGATCACTATAGAGGGTCGAGGCGGATGATACCCCTGGATTAGAAAGTCATCCACCTGTGAATTACCTGGGCAACCAGGAAGGGAGAGTCCCACAAAGAACCCTACATGGTAGATCACCCGCATGGGTTACAAGGTTTCCCCCACCCGACCTTCCTTATCACTGAGGGTCCAGGTCGACCAAAATGGATAACCTGACCTCGTAAGTCTACCAGTTTTATGTCCTAATTTGTGCCTTTGATTTCACTTGAATTAGCAATTGTTTTGACTTGTGACCTAGTTTGGAGGTTGGTTACCCTACAATGTAATCCAACTTTACCTGACCTACGCTAAAGATGGTAGAATGACTCTTGGTATGACCTAGTAACCACCATGATTTGACTCCAAGGTTATTAGGTCCAAGGATTTTAGGGTTCGAGTTAGTTTAGAGCCTGATTTTAGGGTTTTTCTTGATTACATTTTTTCAATCAAGGGCTTGGGTAGCACACAAATGCAGGTGGTTTGTTTCCATTTATGCAGGCAAGGGTAACTAGCACTCCGAAACCCTAATGTAGAACCCTAATTGGCTTTATTTCTAGGTCCTCTTTGATTTCCACAAATGTTCTCCTTCGACTTCAAACAAGAAGTGCATAGTCCAAGAGGATTGGAACTTAAGCATAGTCCTTAATAGGCACAGGAACTTTCGGTGTAGGATCTCTAAAAATCGCTTCAACTTCAATGAGATTGGAAAAGAAAATTTTCACAAATTTGGAAACTTGCCTTTTAAATAATAATTACTATGAAAAATAAGGCAGGTGATTACTAATAGATTATTTCCTTTTTGTCTTCCCAAGATTAGTTGGTTGATTTGTGAAGAATAGAGAAGTTACCTGCCATGGAGTGGTTTATTTGCACCGAAGATCTCCTTGTGAAGTACCTTGCAAAATCACAAAAAAGCAAATAGGCCAAGTTAGTGTTCAAATATAATCAAATAATGCAGGGAATAGTGGTGAAGTACACGTTGCTCCCTGGCAACGACGCCAAAATGTTGAGAGTGCTGGATCGGTATTTAAGAGTATTACGTTGTAATATAGCCGAAATAGCATTCAAATCAAATACAATTTATTACTCAAATATATTCCGAGGTCGAACACAGGGTGCAAATGGAGTTCACACACTAAACTTGGTAATTAATGCAATTTGAACACAAATCATTACTCAAAAACTAATCATGAATGTAGGGCATATGAGTATGTTAAGAGTAAAAAGAATTGTAGACCAGTTAATAGTTACTCAAATTAACTAAAAAAGAAAGTATAAATTCAGACGTCTGATTGCAAAATCAAACGTCTTAAATGACTCTGGCTACAGTGCTTTTTTTTCTTTTCATCTTCTGATCTCTTTCTCTGATTTCTCTTTTCTTCTTCTTCTTCTTCTTTTGCCTTTATGAGTCCTCTTCTTCTTTCTCTTCTTTCTTTCCTAAGCTGTCTCTATCTTCCCCTTCCTTCTCTTTCTTCATTGGCTCTTCTCTTTCTCTGACTTCTGCCTTCTCTTCTTCTTCCTTTATTCCGTTAGCTTCCTTCTTTCTTCGCTTTGCCTTAAGCCTTGCGGTGCTCGTCTCCTTCTTCTTCTTCCTGACCTCCTCTTCTTCTTCTTCTCGAATTGGTTAAGTATGGAGCCAAGCTCCTCAGAGCAAAACCCTCCTTCCCCTGCATAGCTCTCCTCTCTCGTTCTCTCTTTTCTATTTTAGAGCCGCACTCCTAGATCCTTTAACTAGTCAGGTAATTGGACCTAACGGACACTCGGGTCCAAGCTCACTAGTGTGTGTGGTGAGCAAGTAGTGAGTAGGTTGGGTAATCAGGTCATGGCCAGGTCCGCGTGTGTAGTGCCGTGGACGAGTCTATGAGAGGGGGGAGGAGGACCTCAACCTCAATTTTGGAGGTGATAAGCCGTTAACACAAAATCAATTTACGTGCACACGGGCTCCTTCTAGTTCCAAAGTGGGACTAAATGTCCCACTTCCCATTTGCACTCATAGCATCAAATGAGGCTTCTAATTGGCAATGCTTCAGAGGCTCTTAACACCAATCAAAGGTTTGGAACTGTACGCGAGATTCTTCCACGCGTATTGGGAGTATCAACTTGGGATTGGTAGCACCTGGAGCTGCAGAAAGCGAGCTTCATGCTCGACAGCAATGACGGATGGGCAATGATGGGTGAGTAGCCCATAGTTGTGGGCTATTTAAGTATTTAAGTGCCTACACATTAGGTTAATTCTAACATTTATTTAGTATAAATTAGGATGTAAATAGATTAATTTATAGTTTTAATCTAATTACATAATCCATACATTGCAGTCATATCTTAAGTGCATTTAGAATTAGCTTAAAATAGCATTCATCTAATTAGATAACCAATTAGGTACATTGTTTTCATTAACATAGAAGTTGAGGGTCTGTACATAAATAACCCTAATATTTTAACATTATTTTCTTTATACTTCTTCTTTCAGAAAGGCTGGCTGCCGCTCCAATGCCCGGCTGCTGCAGTGAAGAAGCCATTCAAGGGGGAGCGGATGTGGTGGATCTGGTCGGGCTGCTGATTTCAAACTTGTGCAGGCCACTACAAAAGGAGGAGGGAGGCAGCCGAGCTCAGGAGGCCTTCGCCACCGACCCACCACTGTGCAGAGAGAACTTCTCTCTTCCACTCCATACTGCTGGCCTCTACCGTGGCGGCGAGTCTCCACCACCGTGGGCGTGTGGTGTGACAGGCCACACCGCCATCCGGAGCTCGCCCGCATTACCGTGAGCACCTTAGCGTGCAACTCCCTCGCCGTCGTCACCAACCACCACCGCCGCAACCACCGTCACTGCAATCACCTTCTCATTCACTTAGGATGTCCGAAAAATTTCCCGGACGTCCGAAGCTACCCGCTCACCTGCGATCACCCCCCTGCGTACCCATCTGAACTCCACCCGTACATGCACAACCACATCCGCCCATCTCACCGTTCACGCCCGCACCACCACCCCCGCGCCTGCGCCTTCATCCGTGCGCACCCACGCCTGCAGCGCCACCCACCTGCCTCCAGCGCAACCGTGCCCACCATCAGCCTTCGCCATCTGCACGCCCTCCTCAGCCTGCAGCACCCACTTCCCGCACCTGCAGCAGCATCCGCGCCTGCAGAGCTCAAACCGCAACCGCACCCGCGCCTGCCGAACCTCCAGACCACGCTCACCAGCCTGCAGCACCCTTCTCCCGCGCCTGCAGAACTGCCACCAGCAGCGCCCTCTTCCCCGCGCCTGCAAATCAGCGCTCACCACAACTGCAGACACCTTCACCCGCGCACCCGCCACCAGCAGCAGCCACCCGCGCACAGCTGCAGTCCAACCACGCATGCCCTCCTCAACAACGCCTGCACCCTCCAACCGCGCCCATCTCCACGCGCTCACCAGCTGTAGCCCTCTCAATGCACCTGCAGACCCGCGCATAGCTGCAGATCAGCCCAACCACGCCCGCCCTTCCCTGCACCTGCGCTCCTGTGCCCACTCCAGCCTCAGCAGCGCCCACGCCAACAGCAGCAGCCACGCCCGCAGCTTGCGCGCACACGCCAGCTGCCCGCAGCCGCCACCAGCAGCACCTCCACCGGAGCTCGTCTGGCCACCTCCGGCCGCCGCGCGACTCGCCGCCACCACCAATTCGAAGCTCTTGGTCCAAGGGACCTCCTCCGAGCTTCCCGCGCCCGGCCATCCGCTCCTCGTCGCGCATGACAAAGGGGAAAAATTCCCCTGTTTTGCTACAGTAAACCATCAATTAGAAATTACATTTTCTGCCATTGCCACTTTTTAATGATATTTTATTGATTCTGCATTGCGGAAAATATCCTCTAGTTTCTCATAATTGCCATTTCAGCATTGTTTCTTGCTTAAACCTTAATCTAAAGGCAATCTTGGCTTGATTCTTGTCCAAACTAACTACGAACGAACGTTTTTAATTGGTGCCAATTTTAATACGTCATTGCCTCCCTGTGGATACGACCCGCTCCTCTGCGAGTGGTTATTTCTTGTTAAATATTGATTAGTCGATTTTTGCACCACATTAAACTACAAACGACTTTAAACCGAAAGATTCACCAGTCAAATGGCGCCGTTGCCGGGGAGGCAACAGACGCAATAATTTTGCCTAATTTTATTTTGATTATTTGTCAATTGCACATAGATTTGACAATTCATTATTTTCTTTTCTGTGCGAGAAAATTTGTGCAAGAATCAGCCAGTGTGAGAGGCGACCCTCGACCTCGCCAGACAAGAATTGGGCGAGCCATTTTTAAACGGAGGAGAAGGACAAGGATGCGACGGACACCATTTAGTCATTAGTTTAATTAGAATAGAATTAAGATTGTAGACTTAATTTTTCATTACAGTTAGTTTGAAACCCTTGTTCTGAGGCAAATTTTGAGGGGTTTGATCCCCGATTTTGTTTTGGACCCGTGTTGGGTAATTTTTGGGAGTCTGTTCCCTTTTCTTTAGATTTAGGTTTATTTTTTTTATTATTTCTTTTATTTGCTTGTGCATAAGTAGTTCTAAAAAAAAAATAGAAAAAGAAAAAAATGAGCTGCCTGCTGGAAGCTGCCTGCCTTTGGACGAACCATTTAGGTCTATATGAGCAGCCTCTAGATTTGCTTTTCTGCATTGTGTGCATTTTTGCATCGAAGATCACTGGAGGCAAGGTACGCATTCTCTTACTTTGCATCCTATTTTTGATCACGCATTGGATTTGGGATTTAATGCGAAGACCACCGAATCTGTACTGAATAAATCTAACAAGTGGTCACATTTTTTTAGAAAAAGACTAATTCAAGGAAGGATATTTTAAAAACCAAGGATTTGATTTTCAAACTTGGCATGCGATTCAAAGTTCAAAATCTTTTACGGTGTATGCACACTTATTTCACTTGCACCACGGCACGCTTCTAGACACTCCTTAGGTTTGGAAATACTAGGGCAAGAGCCCTCCTTTCGTTGGATTCTGAAGTGTTCGGAACTTGAGATCAAAGGTTTTGTAAATCAAAGAGGGGGATACCCTGTCACGGATTTTTGGGAGTAGTTGAGGAGCACCGCGAAAGCACAGCTTCAAAGGAAGGCTTAGGCCTACTTGCATCCCTCAATCTTCCGTCTTTGGATTTACTTGACCATTTGAGATTTAGGGAAGAACACCTAATCTCCAACTAGGTCTTCTTAGGTGAACCGTAGGTTGGCAATAGGCACGTAAATTGACTGAACAAATTGTATTGTCACCTGCAATCTGACTTAAAATCAAAACCCTAAATTGGGAAAGACCTAAAAGGTCCTTTTTGAATTGTGTCTTGCTTGGGGAATTCTGATTGAAGTGTGAGTTAGAATGGACCACATTGATTTTTATCCTTTCACATCTTGCCCACACCCTCACCCCCACTTTGCATCCTTCGATCCCAGACGCCGAGATGGTCCATTCCTTGATGGACATAATGACAATCATTGGGATCCGTTTTACTCCTATTATAGGAGTATTGGCCTAGTTAAGCCCCAAATTAGTGAGTAGAACTCAGGAGCGGGATTTGCTTTGCCCAATATCCCACATACCAAAGAAATACCCAACCCACCCTCCCTGAAAAAGTATTATGGTTGGACAAACACTCTTGGGTACTATAAGCCTGAGCCTGACTTCTCCATGATAGAAATAACCTCTCTTCTTTGAAGATGGAAATACAAAAAATACAAAACGAAATGAGTGAATTGTTAGGAGAATCTTTGAGAGCAGGCCAACAAGAAAGAGATGAAATTAGCCACCCAATCTACCCCATTGAGGATGACGTACACCCCTCTAAAATAGATGCATCTCCCGTGGAAGAGCTACACTTTAAGTTGGATGGAAATTCTAGGGAGAATAGCTACTTTTCAAGGATCGATTTTGAAACCTCCCCAATAGATAATAATTCCTTGAGCGATCTACACTTTAGGTGAGAGCAAAATACCCATGACAGTAGCTATGCATTGGATGAAGAAAGGTGGCAACCCGAGGAAGATGATGATAAGGTTGAGTATCCACCTGAATTATATTGGAGTAAAAAGAAGGGAATGATGGTACCATTGGAAGACCTCGACCCAGATGATAGTATTTTCGTGACATTTGATGAAGTGGGTCAAAGTCAAGTTGTTAATCCTACCCTCCCTTCTGATCAGGATATGGAACTCAAACCCACCCTTAGGGAACCTAACCCTAAAGAAATTGACCTATCTGAGGAGTCTGATGTTACCAGTGTAAACCATTTACCTCAGATAGAGCACCCTAGGGGATCTGCAGAGATATTAAATGATTCTAGACCTCGGGTACATGATGAATTGTGCGATGAGGAGGAGGACGAATTATATGAGGAACCTACATTCAAGATTTGGAGTGACACTAAGGGTGATTATGTCTTATTTGAAGAGTTAGCCTCTGAGGATGTCACAAATTTGACCAAATTAGGTTTCCTTAGCACACCGATTGATGATATTTCTCCTCATGATAAAATGATGGAAAATTTGGAAGCAATTTCTAAGATTTATGTGGATTCACATATAGACTCCGGGGAAGATTTGAGTAAAGAACAAAAACCCGAGGATGACATTGATAGGATAATCCCTAGATCTGTTGCTTCCAACCTGCCTTCATTCACTTCGAAGTCACCCTCTGATTCGCTTATATCTGAAAGCGAAATTGTAACTCCTGATGAAGAGCAGGAAGATCCACGTGATGGTGCAAGGAATGCTAGGGATGAAATTGAGGATTTAGAAAGAGTGTTTGGGATGGACACCAAGCTGATTAAACCCAACCTAGATCTTATGGCCATCCCACAACCTCATAACTTGGACACCCTGGACCATCCTTGCCTTAGAGAATTACTCATTTTTGTTCTGACTAGGGGGCTTCATAGACCAATATTTTCTGTAATGGAGTATCGGGTATGGATTGATGATTTCTTTAGTCAGTCCATTACCCTGGGGGTTTATCTCTGTACCATTCCTTCCCCATACCTTTTGGAGGATCCATATTATCCTCCCCCTACCCTTTTGGAGGTTGTTTTACCTGTTTATCCTTTAGAACCTCTTCTGGTGACCTGGGAAGATTTCATTCCCATTTTAGTTGGGCGAGCATTTGCTATCGGGATTCATCATCAGCTCGCCAACATCCTAGGTTACTTATTTTGTAGGCCAACATTGCTTTGCTCATTTTTAGGACCTATTTCTGCAATTCTTGAACCTAATTTGCAGGTTCTTTGGCTATTCAGCCCAGCTCTAACCCAGGAAATATCCTTCTATGCAATGAGGACATTGCAAATTTTAGGCATGGGGGGGTGTACTTGGGGATATACATAACATAATTGCATACATTTGTACATATATAAAAAAAAAGAAAAAAAAAAAAGGGTTTTGAGCTTAACTGGCTAGATCTTGCAGTCTTAATCAAATCAGAACTCTAGGGTAGACTAAGTTAATTCTAGGGTCAAACTTTAGAAGCTAAATGAGCTACTAGTATTAGACCTTTAGGGTCCTTTGTGGACTTAAAAACTTATGTAGGAGTTAAGTTGCAGACAATTCCTCAATAGGTTGAGGAAGGGAAGCTAGGGTTTGAGTTAGAAGGTGGGGTAGTACCTGGAGTCTTATTCTACCTTTTGGTTTACGGGTCCTTGTAACCCAGGCATCGAAATTTCACACACTTGGTCTGGTAATCAACTTAATTTCTATCTTTCTGAAAAGAGATTTGGTTATCTTAGTTTTGACTTATGAGAGGCTTGAAAACACATTTTGATTGGAAGAGTTCTCGCCGCAGGAGAGGTGGAGTATATACTCACCTTGAGGATGCGATGATAACATATTATCTCCTTGGCACTTGTCTCTTAGGATATCCATCCTACTGGGGGCATGTAAGTGCATTGCGCGGTTCAGGTACCATGGGCGGCCCTATCTCGAAGTGCCGATTGCCATAGGCCTGAATTCTCTTAAGAAATCCATGGGCGATACTATCTCGAAGTGTCGATTAACAGGAGTTCTTGGGGTCGTTATGGGCGGTGCTATCTCGAAGCATCAAAAGCCAGGCACCCTTCGAGGTATGGTAATGGGGACAATGAATCCGACACAGATCTTGTTGATAGCTGATCTGAGGTTAGACTTAGAAGAATCAAACAAAAAACAAAAGTATATATATATATATAAAAAAAAAAAAAACTTTAACTCAAATAACTCAGACCAATACACAGGCACGGATGCTTTAATCTCAGGGATCAATAAACTTTAGGGTAGAGTCAGAAATCAGGGAAACTTGTGCCTGCAACTTGTCTTTAGCCGACCTAGTCTGTAACTTAGTAACTACTTAGGAACCTTGGGTCTAGAGCCTGAACTTAATATGCTTCTGAAGGAAGACTAAGTGAGTTGACTAGTCTACTTAGAGTGCTAGGTTTTGCTTAATTTTGCTAAGGACTAGCAAAAATTAGGCATGGGGGTATTTGATTAGCCCATAGTTGTGGGCTGTTTAAGTATTTAAGTGCCTACACATTAGGTTAATTCTAACATTTATTTAGTATAAATTAGGATGTAAATAGATTAATTTATAGTTTTAATCTAATTACATAATCCATACATTGCATTCATATCTTAAGTGCATTTAGAATTAGCTTAGAATAGCATTCATCTAATTAGATAACCAATTAGGTACATTGTTTTCATTAACATAGAAGTTGAGGGTCTGTAAATAAATAACCCTAATATTTTAACATTATTTTCTTTATTCTTCTTCTTTCAGAACGGCTGGCTGCCGCTCCAACGCCTGGCTGCTGCAGTGAAGAAGCCATTCAAGGGGGAGCGGATGTGGTGGATCTAGTCGGGCTGCTGATTTCAAACTTGTGCAGGCCACTACAAAAGGAGGAGGGAGGCAACCGAGCTCAGGAGGCCTCCGCCACAGACCCACTACAGTGCAGAGAGAACTTCTCTCTTCCACTCCATACTGCCGGCCTCTAACGTGGCGGCGAGTCTCCACCACCGTGGGCGTGTGGTGTGACAGGCCACACTGCCATCTGGAGCTCGCCCACATTACCGTGAGCACCTTAGCGTGCAACTCCCTCGCCGTCGTCACCAACCACCACCGCCGCAACCACCGTCACTGCAATCACCTTCTCATTCACTTAAGAGATCCGGAAAATTTCCAGGACGTCTGAAGCTACCTGCTCACCTGCGATCACCCCCCTGCATACCCGTCTGAACTCCACCCGCACCGGCACAACCACATCCGCCCATCTCACCGTTCACGCCCGCACCACCACCCCCACGCCTGCGCCTTAATCCGTGCGCACCCACGCCTGCAGCGCCACCCACCATCCTCCAGCGCAAGCGCGCCCACCAACAGCCTTCGCCATCTGCACACACTCCTCAGCCTGCAACGCCCACTTCCCGCGCCTGTAGCAGCAACCGCGCCTGCAGAACTCAAACCGCAACCGCACCCGCGCCTGCCGAACCTCTAGACCACGCTCACCAGCCTGCAGCACCCTTCTCCCGTGCCTGCAGAACCGCCACCAGCAGCGCCCTCTTCCCCGCACCTGCAGATCAGCGCTCACCACAACAGCAGACACCTTCGCCCGCGCGCCCGCCACCAGCAGCAGCCACCCGTGCACAGCTGCAGTCCAACCACGCACGCCCTCCTCAACCGTGCCTGCACCCTCCAACCACGCCCATCTCCACGCGCTCACCGGCTGCAGCCCTCTCCATGTGCCTGCAGACCCGCGCACAGCTACAGACCAGCCCAACCACGCCTGCCCTTCCCCGCGCCTGCGCTCCCGTGCCCACACCAGCCGCAGCAACGCCCACGCCAACAGCAGCAGCCACGCCCGCAGATTGCGCGCACACGGCAGCCGCCCGTAGCCGCCACCAGCAGCAGCTCCGCCGGAGCTCGTCCGGCCACCTCTGGCCGCCGCGCGACTCGTCGTCACCACTGATTCGAAGCTCTTGGTCCAAGGGACCTCCTCCGAGCTTCCCGCGCCCAGCCATCCGCTCCTCGTCGCGCAAGACAAAGGGGAAAAATTCCCCTATTTTGCTGCAGTAAACCATCAATTAGAAATTACATTTTCTGCCATTGCCACTTTTTAATGATATTTTATTGATTCTGCATTGCGGAAAATATCCTCTAGTTTCTCGTAATTGCCATTTCAGCATTGTTTATTGCTTAAACCTTAATCTAAAGGCAATCTTGGCTTGATTCTTGTCCAAACTAACTACGAACAAACATTTTTAATTGGTGCAAATTTTAATACGTCATTGCCTCCCTGTGGATACGACCCGCTCCTCTGCGAGTGGTTATTTCTTGTTAAATATTGATTAGTCGATTTTTCCACCACATTAAACTACAAACGACTTTAAAGCGAAATATCGACCAGTCAATGGGAACACCATCGTGATCCCTAACTATCTCATTTTGACCAAGAAAAGAGAACAAAAGGTCCTACATAACCAAGTGAGGGGCCTAACTCAAGGAATATCTGATTTGAAAGAAAAGCAAGAAACAAAGGGTAAAAAAGCAATTTTACCATTGCAATACAATAGGATTTTTCAGGGGCGAAACATAGGTCAATTGGTCTTGACAAGATAAAAAGTGGGTTGGTTTAATCAGAAAAGGGTTAATGTGAAATCTAGGAATTAAATGACTTCCTTTAACCCTAAATTAGATCCAGTTAATTTAACAAGGTTCTAGTCACCATAAAATTCAAATAAACCCTCTAAAAATCATGGAAAAATATCCTCTTTGGTTTATAACCATCAAATTAGCGTTTAGAGCCTATTTTGACCTAAATAGGGGTCTTAGTCAAATGTTTGCCCTAAATTGGATTTTTGTGCAAAATGCCCAGTCAAATGTGGCCAAACCTAAAATCCAACTTCACCATTGGATTCTTTGGGTCAAAATTAGGTTTATACCAAAATTTGGACCTAAGGAAAGTTCACCTTTACCTACTTTGCAAAATAGTCCAACCCAATTATGTTTATGCCCTAGCTTTTGAAAGCCCTTATAGACACCCCCTATCTTCCTCATCATTCTTTGCAATTAGGTCCCTCCGCCATTACAACTGAGGAAGCCTACTCCGATGAGGATTCAAGGGGGATATCTCCTTGATTCCTTAGAGAATCCCTCTGAAATTTTGAAGGGAGATTCTCTAAGGAATTTCCGATCGTGTGAACCCAATTTCAAGCTCTGATTTCCACCCAATCTCTCTTGCAAAAGCATGAGAGATTTGGGTATCTCTCGACCTTCGAAGTCTGGCGAGGTTTTCGTGCTTGGAAGCTTACCTTCCAAGCACAAGCCTCTCTGCCAACGACTATAAAAGAGGCTCCAGATCTCCTTGGTCAATTGAAGCTTGTTTTGGCCTTAGATTACCCCCAAAATTCATCCCATCCCCTCCGGCCAAAAAGTCCACAAGCTCCAGTGGCTCCTCCTCCTCCTTCTTGTCGCTCTGCCACCATACCAGTGGTAGAGTTATCTCCGCCTCCTTCATCCGCGTCGCGCCATACCTGCGCCTGTGCCTATATCCCACTCGTCGTCGTCGCCTCTCTCTCTCTAGGTCTTCATCTCCGATGATGGCATATATGCGCCGTCCACCCCTTTGCTCCCCCTTCATCCAGCTACTCACAGATAAGTCTCCTTCCTCTACTCTTTCTTTTCCCCTTATCTATTTCTACTTTCACGTCCGGACAACCACAGACCACCATCACCTTCTCCACCTCTGGCAGACCACCGGTGAGGTGCATCCACCACTCCACACACTCATACACCTTGCCAACTACCTCGAAAGCATCACCTCATCTCACCGATCATCTTCCCCCTCTTCATTAACCGCCACAACCTCCATTCACTCCCCTCGAACACACCCAACTCCCCGGCAACAGAACAACCTAGGCACGCATGTCCAGGCCATCCCGCAACACCAAGACCCAAGCCACCTTCACTGTGTCACGGTGAACCCTCCTGAGCGATTTGGCAAGGCCACGAGGCTATATTTGTGTTAACAGGTATAGGGGCCTTATCCTCCATTGAAGCAAGCTTGAAGAAGCTTAGTAGCTTCACTGCAGCCTCCAGGTGCCAGGAGTTCGGATCCTAGGTGTGCGGAACATCTTCACGAATCAAGTCACTCCATCAATTGAAGGCCAAAGCATCCGCAGCTTCAGCAATCATGAGAAGACTTGTTGCGGGTGTGGTTGAATGTCAGGTTGCTACGCTAACGTGTTTGGTTTTGAAAACCTGTCATTGTAGTTTGAAAGCGAAGAACTCATGTTCAACAAATAAAATTTATACAGGAATGGAAATCCCGAGTCGAACATAGGGAGGCGGACGTTTGATTTAAAAACAAGCATTTGTTTTATTTGTCACGAAGTAAATTAATTGATTAGAACTATCTAACTATTTAGAATAAATAGAAGAGAGAGAGAGAGAATAAGAGAGAGAGAGAATATTACAAATAAAAACCTAAAAAGAGATGTAGAATGAACATGGAATTTCATCATCAGAAATGTTGTTCATTACACTAGAAAGCTGGAAGATGATTGCACTAGAAAGCAGTAAATCTACTCTAGAAAAAAGTTAATCTATTCTAGAAAGCAGTAAAAAGAATGGGGAGAGAGATACCCTCCTCGACGGTCGCTTGGAGGACGAGCTGGATGGGAAAATGCTTGGATGAAGGAGGATAGAGTAGGACGAAGGAGGATGAAGCGGGAAGAATGGGAACAGGGCAGCACGTCATCATCGTCGCAGGATCCACTTCCGAAAGGGGACGAAAAATTGACTTTATCTCATGAGAAGCATCCCGGGTGTGGGACAAGCTTCTCTTGAGCTTTGGAGAGGGAGAGAAGAGAAGGAAGGGATGAGAATTTCGTGTGGAGGGGTTCTCCTTTTATAGTTGCAAGGAGTAGGGGCATTTTGGTCATTCCAATTTGAAAAACATTAATTTAGGACCTTTAGTGATAGATAAAACCGTCGCTAAAGGTCCGAACGTGGGCGTAGTGGGTGGCGTGCACGCTCTTGCCTTCTACTCCTCAATGCGCGTTCACAAACTTTAAATCTCAGCCGTTCGATCGCGAGATCGAATGACTGAGATGCGTCCATCGCCCGCCATAGCCGCGTGCCTCACCGCGTTTGATGCCGCATCTTCGCCGCATGTCTAATGGTGCGTGAGTAGTATCGGGTGCTCGCTGCCATTCAATGATGATCCATTGCTCCTCGTGCCTGCTCTCCTGCACGCTGCGATTTGATCGCGCGCTTCACACTTTGAGAGAGCGCCTTCACCCGCTGTGCTGCATCGTCGAGATGGTCGCGCAGATGAATTTAGACACACGCATCCGCAGCCGTTAGATGAGCATCCAACGGCAGAGAAGCAGTGCTCTAATTGAAGAAGAGAAGGTGCAGCGGGTGCTTCGACCAGTTGGGCGGCTAGGATGGCACCACATGGTGCCATCTGAGCAGTCCATCTTCTAGATGATGTAGATGGTGCCACGATTGTCAGATTGAGTGGATTTTCGCGCTGTTATGCTACGATCGTCGATCCGAATCCATCCGTGCAGTTGCAGTTGTCGTTTGAAGTATGGATTCACACCATCCTAGCCCTTGATCTTCAAGGGTTCCCTGATCACTATCTGATGCTAAAGATGTCTAATTAGGGCGATCTTGGAGTCGTTGAACTCCAATCGTTGCTTGATCACATCTGTACGGTTGGATCTTTGATTCAAGGCCACGATAAAAAGTTTGCTCTGTCCATGAACATAAATGGAGACAATTAGCCTCCATTTTATTCAAACTACTCTAAATGCAAGATGATGCATGTTATGCAATATTTATAGTATGCAATGCAGCCCTATACTTAAGAACATGCATAAATAGACATCTTAAGTAATGTAAACATGTTTACATCATACCCCCATGCCTTTCTTTTGCTAGTCCCTAGCAGAAACTATACGCTATTTGTAAAGGAATTAGGTTGGATTATTTGGGCATGAGTTATTTCCAATCATTAAGAAAATGTCTACTTAGGATCTGAACTTTAAAAAACACAACAGTGCCCAAGTATCTACCAAAATGCGGACCACCTCAAGTCCTCGCCTTATTCAAAGAAAATTTTCTCTTTCTTTTTTTTCTCTTTTCTAATTTTTTTTTTATTTTCAAGTTTTAGGGTTTAAGAGTGGCTTTCTATGGCCATTCAACTCACCCAAAATTTGATGAGAATACTAACTTCTAAGCATCTTATTGTGAATGTGATTGACTCGTTGACCGGTAGTTAAAATGGACTTCGGATTTCTACGCCTCCAGGTGACCTAAAAAAAAAATTCTGCCTAAAGGTGTATCTTTACAACCGGTAGCTTTCTCCATACTTTTATTTTTTTTACGGGGACAACACAAGGGTGAATCTAGTGTATATCTCCCCGATTTATTCTACTTCTCTGCTTCTTCCTAAGTGTTTTTGGTATTTTTAGTGCATTTATTGAGCTGGGTTCTGGACAACTGGTCGATGAGCTGTTACCACCGACAACTTGCCAGCCATACTCGTGCGACGAAGTGTGGCTTATTTCATTTTTTTCTTTTCTCCTTTTTTTTATTTTTTTTTAAGTAGGTGGCTTCCCTGGTCTAAGATTTACCTAAAGGCAGCAAAAAGAGAAAGGTCCAGTGACTAGTTTCTGGACAACCTACCTATGGGCTGTTACCCACGATAAGCTACCAACCATATCACCCTAGAAGGTTCATTAGCTACCCAATTTCCATTAGAATCGTCGAACAACGAGTCAGTGACAAGATAGCGTGTAGATGCTAAAACCTCAAAGTTCCCTCAAATCAGAGGGTGGGTTGACAAGTCGTGTACTTATCACCCAAACTTACTCCAATTAAAATAGAATTCAGGTTGGCGAGGACTCGAAAAATAAATCCACATTTTAATCGATACACGAGCTGATTAAGTCCAAAGACCTGAAGGGTTTTTATGTTCAAATCATAATGTAGTATTTCCTAAGATTGAAAATTTTCTTAAACCCAAGTTCTCTTTCCTAATTCCAAATTTTTTTTTAATAATAAAAGAAAATAAAATAAATCTATTGAGCTGATGACTTAATTCAGAGATGAATATCCACCCCCCATGCCTATCTAATGCAATGTCCTCATTGTATTAAAAGACATAAAACATAGTGGAATAGCGTAGAAAGCACCTGAATTGCATGAATGTTAGGTCTGCTCTGAGATGAAAACAAAAAAGAACTATATACGTCCTGAATTTAGTGCCTTCAGCTAGGCACACTATACAAAGAAGAGAAATAAAGAATTCATAAGTGCAGGTTAGAATCAAAATAAACATAAGAAACTTTTGACCTGTTAGCAAATGTCTACAGATGTCGACCAGATTGTGGTGCAGACCCATACCCCATAATCAAGAATATCTTAGGTTCTGGATAAAAATTACCTAAAACCTAAAATCAGTATGGAAGCGGGGTCGGGCCTACGATTTATGTGGATGCAACCCAAGACCAAAAGGTCGGGTTACAGAGAAATCAAGCTGAAAAGGATAATCATCGAATGTGTGCTTGGGTTAGACATCCTCATAACAAATGTCGTAAGGGTTCTGGTTTGATGGTTTCAGCTTAATAGGAACCCTTCGACTCAGTCTTCTACTTCCTCCAGAACTTGCTTCCCAAATCAAAATTTCCCGGCTCCTATCCTCCTCATTCAGCATGTCAAATTCTACGACCTCTTGCATATTAATCACCCCATCTAAAATCTCCAAGTCTAAATGATGCGGCTGAATCAAAATTGACTTGGGCCTAATTATCTAAGAAACAGAATCATCGATAAGCTCAATGGGGTGTAACTGACAATCAGGGCATTTGATTGAATCCTCTAGAAAATGAAATTTTGGATTCATAATGTGAGCCCTAATAAAATCAGCTTCCTTAGTTATTGGTCTATCAAATGATCTTTTAGCTTCCTCAGGCCCAATCGTCTCACAAAAATCGTGTTCTGTAAACTCGTGTGAGTGTTCGCAATTTGAATCTTCACCATCAGAATCAAAGAAATCAAGATCCGTATTAATGTATGTTCCGAAATCATCTGTCACTTTTTGTTCCAAGGAGACATACATTTCCTCGTACCCTGGCTCAGGGATCTTAGGTGAAGAAATCAGATCATCCTTAATTGGTTGCTCTAATTCAATCTAGTCAGCCTCATAACACGTGTCCCCCCCAACAGGTGCCTGAATGGGTTCTGAAATTGGCTCTCCTGAAGAGGGTTCATCCTGAGAATCATCCCACGATTGAATTAAAGAAACCACAAATCTCATCCTCAATTTCACTAACTTTCCAAGTAGAAACTCTTCCGGGTTCTTATCCTTAACATCTTGGAGCCAATCCAAGAAATACTTGCTCAAATCATCAATCATTACAATTAGGGGCTCCAATCTCTCAATGCAAGGTATTGGTTTAACTTCTAAAGATTGTATGATATTCCTCAAGTTAGCTAGAACCTTATCTTGAACCTGGTTACCTTGAACCAAATGAGTTGGTTCAGGGTTGGGCTGGTTTGGGGTCAATGCAGGGGAATTAACGAATTGAGATTCGTTATACTTTTCCTGATAATAGGTCATTTCAGATTATTCTAAAGGTGGTGATGACCTAAAGGCAGTGCAATCAGAGGGTGGGTAAGAATCAGTGTATCCTTCTTGATTGTAGATCGTATTAGGTTGTTCATGAAAGGTTGACGATCTATAATCGATGTGGCTCTGAGAAGGATAGAAATCACAATCAAAGTGTTCAGGGTTAGACCCTAAACACGGAGGTCCGGAACTGTATCCCCAATCTGAGTTATCCCAACTTACTAATGGTTGATTATAGTATGAGTTGGGATAATCATCATGTTGAGGATAATTCAAAATAGGAGGGAAAGAGCGGGAGTGCATGTAATATGTGGAAGGATTCATGAGAGACGGGAGGAAGAAAGGTGCCCTGCAATACAAGCAATCAAACCTGTCCTTAAGTGAGATAGCATAAAGATCTATAGACTCCTAAAACCCATCTTGAGATAAAGGAACGATTTGATCTACTTCTGTCTGTTCAATCCAACCAGTTAGATGGAGGGCCTGGGGAGAAGGTTCTTCCTTCGGCTTGCACCTCCAGCTCCTAGTGTACCCCCCAGCCACGATCGTTTGATTCTGCTCCCCTAGCTAGACATCAGATTGAACAATAGAAATAGACTAATCGAAAATAATCTCGTTCTGAGCTCTGAAGAGCGAGTCGAATCCTTAAGGCCAACGTCTACTCTATTTTATTTAGTGCTAGGTTTGAATGTGCTTTGGAATGTGATGGGCCCTTTCTCTGGGTTGTGCCCTTAATGATTGATTGATTTGTGTGTGTGTGCACAACCAGTGGCTTTAAAGCAAGATTATTTTTTATGCGGTGAAATTTAGGGTTGAAATCTTGCTTAGTAGCTTTTAGGATTCAACTTTAGGTGTTTTCAAACAAGTTTTGTTGGCACACCAGGTTTTGAAAGCACAGGTGGAGATTGTTTCCTTTAAAGTTTAAAAGAATGTGGAGTACCTGGTAAATCCCTAATAGTTGAACCCAGGTGGCAGCTACTTGATGAGTTGATTTTAATTGAAGTGGTGTGGCCCAATCAACTCAAGCAATTGGCCTGTTGCACCACTTAATTAGTCACACAAGTGATTACCAAATCTGATTTCTACTCAATTATGTGTTTGGATGTGTGTACTGGCTCCAAAGATTGGTTTACCGATTGAGTTTGAAAATCAGATGAGGTTGTGTACCTCCGTGAGATATATATATATTTTTAAATGTGGAGGTTGGGGCGGGTGTGGGTGTCAAACAACAAACAATCTTACCTTAGAGTTTATAAGAATACCTAGGTTGATTAATGTTTGTGTTATTATGTTGTGGAATGAAATCTAATGGGTAGGAGGTTGGGGATAACTTACAAAACCTTCCATAGCACTTTACTCCAATCTACCACTTTTGCTCATCTCGAAAGAGTACCTGCAATCACAATAAGAGAGGAGAGAAGTGAGGTAAATGATTTGTAAGTTATAAAATGCGAAGAAAAAATCAAAGAGCATCACCTCCCCGGCAACGGCGGAAAAATGTTAAACGTCAGGTTGCTACGCTTATGTGTTTGGTTTTGAAAACCTGTCGTTGTAGTTTGAAAGCGAAGAACTCGTGTTCAACAAATAAAATTTATTTCGGAATGGAAATCCCAGGTCGAACACAGGGAGGTGAACGTTTAATCTAAAAGCATGCATATGTTTTATTTGTCACGAAGTAAATTAATTGATTAGAACTATCTAACTATTTACAATAAATAAAAGAGAGAGAATAAGAGAGAGAGATAATATTGCAAAGAAAAAGCAAAAAAGAGATGTAGAATGAACTTGGAATTTCATCATCAGAAAGATTGTTCATTACACTAGAAAGCAGGAAAATGATTACACTAGAAAGCAATAAATCTACTCTAGAAAATAGTAAGTCTGTTTTGGAAAGCAGTAAAAAGAATAGGGAGAGAGATATCCTCCTCGACGGTTGCTTGGAGGACGAGCCGGACGGGACGACACCTGGATGAAGGAGGACGAAGAAGGACGAAGGAGGAAGAAGCCAGAAGAATGGGAATAGGGTAGCACGTCATCGTCGTCGCAGGATCTACTTCCAAAAGGGGACGAAAAATTGACTTTATCTCGCGAGAAGCAACCCGGGTGTGGGACAAGCTTCTCTTGAGCTTTGGAGAGGGAGAGAAGAGAAGGAAGGGATGAGAATTTTGTGTAGAGGGGGTCTTCTTTTATAGTTGTAAGGAGTGGGGGCATTTTGGTCATTACAATTTGAAAAACATTAATTCAGGACATTTATTGACTGATAAAACCATCGCCAAAGGTCCGAATGCGGGCGTAGTGGGTGACGCGCGCATGACTGCTTGCCTTTCGCTCCTCAATGCTTGTTCACGTACTTTAAATCTCGGCCATTCGATCGCGAGATCGAACGGCTAAGATGTGTCCATCTCCCACCTCAGTCGCGCGCCTTATCGTGTGTGATGCCACGTCTTCGCCTCTCGTCTAATGGCGCATGAGCGCTATCAGGAACGTGCTGTCGTTCAATGATGATCTGACGCACCTCACGCCCGCTCCCTGCGATTTCATCGCATTCTTCACGCTTCGCTAGAGCACCTTCGCCCGCTGCGCTATGTCATCGAGATGGTCGTGCGGATGAATTTAGGAGCGTGTATCCACAGCCATTGGATGTGCGTCCAACAGTGTAGAAGCGGCACTCTGATTGAAGAAGAGAAGGTGCGACGGGTGATTCGACTGGTTGGGCGGCTGGAATGGCGCCACGAGAAGTCATCTCAGCCGTCCATCTTCTGGATGATGTAGATGGTGCCACAGTTGTCAGATTGAGTCGATTATCGTGCCATTAGGCTACGATCGTCGATCTGAATCCATCTGTGCAGTTGGATTTGTAATTTGAATTGTGGATTCTCACCATCTTAGTCCTTGATCTCCTAGGGTTCCCTGATCGCTATCTGATGCTACAGATGTCAGATTAGGGCTATCTTGGAGTTGTTGAACTTCGATCATCACCCTGATGACATCTTTACGGTTGGATCTTCGATTCAAGGCCCCGATAAAAAGTTTTCCTTGTCCATGAACGTAGAAGGAGACAATTAACCTCCATTTTATTCAAACTACTCTAAATGCAAGATGGTGCTTGTTATGCAATATTTATAGTATGGACTGCAATCCTACGCTTAAGAACATGGATAAATAGATATCTTAAGTAGTGTAGACATGTTTACATCAAGTATGCACCAGAAGCAGGTGGGACATTTAGTCCCACCTCGGAAACTTCAGAGCGAGCGGCGTGGGATAAATTGAAAAACTGCTAGGGGCTTATCGCCTCCTAACACGGGGTGAGGTCCCACTAGCCCTCTCATGCCTCATCCGTGACCCCATGCTACGCAGACCTGGTATCCGACCCGACTACTCGTGCATTCCTTGCACACCACACATGCCAGTCGAGCGTGCCAACTCGACCTGTATCCCCGAGTAGGCTCTGGGAGAGCAAGCCTAAGAGAGAAGAAAGAGAGGAGAGTTTGTAGGGAGGGTAGGGGTTAGGTTTTTCCCTCCAAGAGGGCGAAGCCAAGGAAGAAGAGGAAGAAAGAAGCCACAGCAACTGCTAAGGGTGAAGAAGCAAGGGAAGAATAAGAAGAAAGAAGGAAGGAAAAGGAACCTAAAGGTAAAGGAAGAAGAGGCTCGGCTGAAGTAAGAAGCAGAGAAAGAGAAAGAAGAAAGAAAGAGAAGCCAAGGCCAGTAATTAGAAGAAAGGAAGAAGAAGAATAGAGAAAGAAGAAGCCAAAGTCAAGGATCAGAGAAGGAAGAAGGAAGAAGAAGAATATTAGGGAAAGCTCAAGACAGAAGGAACAAGAAGAGAGATTGAAGAAGAGTTATCTGATATTTTTACCTCTATTTTCATTCCTTTTTTTAGGTTCTATATACATTGAAACCATCTTTTATTGCTTCATAATTTGATTGATCATTACATTTTATTAAGTTGAAAGTTGTGTTCTTTGTTTTTAAATTTAAATCCCAATTTGCTCCCTATGCTCGACCTCGGATTCATATTTTTCAAGTAATAAACTTTCATTTGTTTTCAAAGTGATTTCAACTATACTGCGATGCATTTATTTTATATACCCGATTTTGCTTTCAACAAACAGGCGATAATCCTGAAAAAATGGGAACAGCTTTGCCACCACGTCAAATCCCTCAGGGAGCCTCGCCGAACAACAGTGGATGTGATGGCCATGGTTTCGTGTCATGTGGGTAGCTGTGGTGGTGTATCTTGGGCTTACTGTGGGCGTGTGAGTGGGTGTGTTCGGTGGGATGTTTGGGTTGTCGATGGAGAGATTAGAGTGAGGGGATCTAGTCAGGGAGTCAAGGCAGAGGTCGTAGGGTGGTTGGCGAGGTGAATGGAGGTGTGGAGCGATGGGGGCACCTTGCCGGAGGTATCGCCGGAGGTGGAGAAGGTGATGGTTGTCAGTGGAGTCGAGGGTTGGTTTAGGGAAATAAAGAGAGGGAAAGAAAGTGGAAGAGAGAGGGAGTCTAATAAACCTAATCTAAGGATGAAAGGAAAGGGAATCACATGCCGGTATGGTCGCCGCACGTGGGGAAGATGAAGACCTTCGTAGATGAGGTGGCGGTGAAGACAGGGCAGAGGCGACGTCGGCCGATGTTGCACGACATGGAGGACTGTGGCGGAGTTAACTCAACCACTGGTATTGTTGTTGGGCGACGAGAGAGCGAGGGAGGAGCCATCGAAGCTTGTGGAGATTGTGGTCAGTGAGGGAGAGAGGAATGTGAGGTTATCCGGCCCAACTTCAAGCTGAGGAGACTCCATTGGATATGGGGACTCTTAAATATGTTTTTGGATAGGTTTCGTGCTTGGAAGCCAAGCTTCCAAGCAAGGCAGGGTTCACCAGAGATGGAAACTCAAAAGTGACCCAAATCTCTCATGCGTTCACATGAGAGATTGGGAAACAATCATGGAATCACAGATGGTTTCAGATTGGAGGGGATTGCTCAGAGAATCTCTCTTCAATTTTGGAACGGATTCTCTAAGAAATCAAGGAGAAACCTCCTTTTAAAGACCGGTGGAGTAGGATTCCTCCACTATAATGGTAGGGGGACCTATTTGCAAAGATGTTGAAGAAGCTAGGGGGCTAAATGCAAGGATTTTTGAAAGTTAATGGTAGAAATGTAAATAAACATAACCTTTTTGCAAATTGGGTCAAGATGAATTCCCCTTAGGTCAAAGTTTTGGTGCAAACCTAATTTGATCCTAAGGAATCCAATGGTGAAGTTGGATTTTTGTTAGACCACGTTTGATTCGGTAATTTATGCAAAAACCCAATTTAGGGTAAATATCTATTTGAGACCCCAATCTTGGTCAAGATGGGTTCCAATGCCCAAATTGAAGGTACTAAATCCTACAGTATATTTCTCTATGATTTTTAGAGGATTTAGGTGAATTTTATCCTGACTAGAACCTTAGTTAATCAAGTGGGTCTATTTTAGGGTTCCAAGAAGTCATTTAATTCATAGAACACACACAAACCCTTTTCTGTGTGATCGAACCCACTTATTATCTTATTAGTACCCTTTCACTTTTTTTTAGCCCTTGTGAAAAGCCATTGTTGTACTACATTGGTAAAATTAAAGTTTTACCCCTTGTTTCTTATTTTTCTCTCAGAAAGGTTATGTAGTGAATTAAGACCTTCAGTAGGTTCTGTAGGAGCATTTATCTCTTCACTGGATCAAAATGAGCTAGTTAAGGCTCATGATGGTGTTCCCATCATACCCCCATGTCTAGCTTTTGGTACTCCCTTAGCAAAATTTTAACGTTTTAACTTTCATTGTAGACCATGTAAGTTTTTTGATGCTCAAAATTGTGATGTGTGCTTTCTACTATGGACTAGGTTAGAATGCTGATAGTAGGCCTAGATGTACTCAAGTACCAACCAAGATCCGAACCTGACCAGCTCTAGCCTCAGTTGTGAGGGTTTTTAAGGCCCACAGCAACTACCCTAAGGTTCGTTGAACTCCGTAGTTAAAGCACCCGTGCTTGTAACATATTTTAGCCTTGGTTCAGTTTGCAGTGCATTTTTGTAAGAGAGAGACAAAGGAATTTTCTTTGTTTGGAGAGTTTTCTCCCTCTTTTCTTTTTATTTCTAGTTTTGGATTAGCTTCTCAACACGGTCTGTATTTGCTTCCTAGTTCCCATCATCAATCCTCGAAGGGTCCCTCACATCTCTCCGCGACCCCATGCTACGCGAACCTGGTATCCGACCCGACTACCCACACACTCCTCGCCCACCACACATGCCGGTGGGCTTAGTCATGGGAGTGCCAACCCGACCCGTATACCTGAGCAGGCTCTGGGAGAGCGAGCCTAGGAAAGAAGAAAGAGAGGAGAGTTCGTGGGGAGGGTAGGGGTTAGGTTTTGCCCTCTAGGAGGGTGAAGCCAAGGAAGAAGATGAAGAAGGAAGCCTCAGCAACGGCTAAGGGTAAGGAATCAAGGGAAGAAGAAGAAGAAAGAAGGAAGGAAAAGGAAGCTAAAAGCAATGGAAGAAGAAGGCTCGGCTGAAGTCAGAAGCAAAGAAATAGAAGGAAGAAAGAAAGAGTAGTCAAGGCCAGCAATCAGAAGAAAGGAAGAAGAAGAGAGAAAGAAGAAGCCAAAGTCAAGGATCAGAGAAAGAAGGAAGAAGAAGAATAATAGGGAAAGCTCAAGACAGAAGGAACAAGAAGAGAGATTCAAGAATTATTATCAGATATTTTTACATTTATCTTCTTTTTTTTTTTGAGCTTCTATATACGTTGAAACCATTTTTTATTGCTTCATAATTTGATTGATCATTACATTTTATCAAGTTGAAAGTTGTGTTCTTAGTTTTTAAATCCCAATTTGTCCCCTGTGTTTGACCTCGAATTCATATTTTTCGAGTAATAAACTTTCATTTGTTTTTGAAGTGATTTCAACCATACTGTGATGCATTTATTTTAAACCTGATTTTGTTTTTGACAAGCATTTTGGTGTCATTGCCGGGGAGCAACAGGCAATTTAGAAACTTTAATCACAACTTCTAATTTAATACTAACTTGATCTATTTCTTCTATTGTGATTATTTCATGGGAGGAAAAGAAGACAGCCGCACAACAACCACACCAGGACAGGTAATTTCTCATTAGCCCTCTCTCTTAATCCACTCAATTCCGAAAGGAAAACAAAGAAAAAATCAATCTAGGGCTACCTGCTTTCTCTATCTAGTTAATCCACCAAAGTTGCCTAATTTTAATTTGAACACATTTTGAATTGTGCATCCATTTAAGGAATAGGGCTAGCACCTTCTTGATAAAGCCCTAGATACCATCTTTGTGGAAACTAAATTGGACCAATTAGAGCCAACTTAAGGATTCCAATCTAGGGTTTTTAGAGACACATCTTCTCTAAGAAGAAGCAAATTTTTCAAGAAGAGGTGTGCCTAAGCCTTAATTGAAGAGATTTATCAAAGAGAAACCCTAAAATAAAATCAAACTCTTAAGTCACTTGAACCCTAAAAGAAAGGACCTAAAAGCTCTCAAAGGACAAAGAGGTGAAGTTGACCCCTTGGGTCAACCAACCTTGAAATTAGGTCACTTTTTGCAATCAAAAGATCTAAAGTTGAAGTCAAACCCTAAGCACCTTGATCTTAATTAAAAGTGGTAGACTTAAGAGGTCAAGCTCACCATTCTGGTCTACCTTGAATCTTAGTGACAAGAGAGGTCGGGTGGGGGAAACCTTGCAACTTGTGGAGATGCTCTACAGTGTAGGGGTCTTTGTGGGACTCTCCCTCTCTGGCTACCCAGGTATTTCTCAGGTGGACGGCTTTTTCTGACTAAGGTATATCATCCGCTCCGAACCTCTATTATCATCTAAATTTTTTGGGTGTCTCGACTGGGTCCAGTACATTCTAATCTCGTCTAATCCTTCAGTGCATGTTTGGTAGGAGGTCCTTAAGACCATTCTTAAGACCTTCTTTAGAAATCCACTCCCGCCGAGGGCAAGCCTTGACGCTCATATTTATGCAGCAACCCCACCATATAGGTCACTCCTCTGATTCATCAAAACCAAGTTCTCCTTCCATCATGGCACAACCAATTGAAGAAGAGAACAACCATGAACACCAACTTCAGCTCTTGAATGATCTATTCAAAAACTTTGTAAACCCGCCACAGCGTCCTGTGATGCAAGATCACTATAATCCCATTGCGGTGGCAATCGAACCTCGACTCCAAATCCTGGCTGGAGGTCCTGATTCTAAACTGAAGCCCAACATGATTCATGCCATTCCAAAATTCCATGGGAATAACTCCGAGGATCCCTTCCAACACATCAAACAACTCAAACATCTTGTCCAGACCTTCGGGTTAGACGTAGAAAATTGGGATGTTCTGCTCATGAAGATGTTTTCCTTCTCCCTCATGGACAAGGCTGCTCATTGGTGTCATACTCAAACACATCTGATCAACACATGAGTTGAACTCCAGTCCGAATTTTTGAAAAAGTTCTTCCCTGTTGGTCGGACGAATGCCTTGTGCTACCAGATCATGCACTTCACTCAAAATTGGGAGAACCTCTTCATGAGGCATAGGACCGATTCTTCGATCTCATGTGAAAGTTCCCCCATCATGGAGTTCCTAAATAGGAAAAAGTCCAGTCCTTTTACCAAGGACTCCACGAAGACATTCGATTGTTCGTCAATGCAACCTGCCGAGGAAACATCATGGGTCAACACGAGGACATGGTGTGGGAGATTCTTGACAATATGTGCAAGAACTCATCAATAATGATTCCATGGGCTTATTCGACCGGACAAATGTCCGTGCATCGACAAATCCTAGGGGAACACATGAGATGGAAGACATATCCACATCCGTCGACATGGAGCTGATGGCCAGTCATTTGGACAAGGTCTCTATCATAGAGAAGAAGGTGGACGAGCTGACTTGGCATCTGCAGCAAGCCACCTCTGCGCAAAACTCATTTGCTCAGCCGCCTCTTATGAGGGAAATTTTCCATAACATCTATCACCGATCTTCTCAGGGGATGGACCTGTATCCACCTTCGTCTGACTCCAGGACCGAAGGAACCTCTGATCCAACCTATTCTAGTAGGGGGAACTCTAAACCCTCGTATTCTAATTTTTGTGAGCCTCCTCAGACCCACGAGGACCTCAACGCCCTCCAGAATGACCCATTCTCCAACACCTATAACCCTAGATGGCGGAATCATCCCAACTTCCTGTGGATGGGAAATTCTTAGAATCAAAGACCAACTTATCAACCCCATCTACAAGCTCCTCGTCCATATCAGTCGCCTCAGCCTCGGCCTAGCCCCACCTATCAATCTGGGCCAAACTAAGTTGATCAAATGACTCTTATCCTTCAAACTCTGGCTAACATTTAGAAAATGAATGTGGCAATACAAAAACAACACAAGGACGAGATCACAGAGGTTCGCAATCAACTTGTCCAAATGGCGAATTCCTGCCAACCTGGCACACTCCCTTCACAACCTTTGCCGAATCCTAATAACGTGCTGAAGCAGAGGTGCATTATGAACCCAAATCCGAGCCACGCCAACATAATTTATCAGGCCCCTTCTGTTTCATCACCTGACAGGATGGAAGCTTTGACATCTTATGGGGGATTTTAGCAGTAGCCACCTATTTTACCAACCCCTAAGCAAAACCAGGTAGACTAAACTCCGTAACAACTCGTAGTGGTAAAATAACTCAACACCCACCTTATGCAAACCACTCCAAGCCTGGTAGTAACCCAAGCTGTAGGATAGTTATCCAGGATACCCCTATCCCAGATTAAGAACCTGGACCTATTCTAGAGGTACAAACCAATGTTCCATTTCCCGAGGCCTTGACCAAGGGAGAGAGGATAACCAAACCCATGGCTCCTAAGGAGTATCTGGTCAAGCTTTTTGAATAGGTCCATATAAACATCCCCTTGATGGATGCAATCCATCACGTACCAGCCTAAGCATGATTTTTAAAGGATGTGTGTACACCCAAGCATAAGCCGCAAATCAAAAGTGGGAGTTCGATCGTACTGTCAGAGCAAGCCAGCTCTGTAATATTGAGCAAACTCCCCCTAAGGCTAAAGACCTAGGTACTCCCCTAATTTCGTGTACTATTGGTGATACCCAATTTGATAGAGCCTTATTAGATCTAGATGCCTCCATAAACCTAATACCCACATCCCTCCTTCACCACCTTGAAGAATCTGAGCTTCAAGCAATAGAGGTGGCATTGCAGTTAGCTGATCGATCCATCAAGTCACCTGAGGGAGTACTCGAGGATGTCATCGTTAGGGTATGGGATTTCTACTTCCTGGTGGATTTTATAGTCTTGGATATGGATGCACCTGAAAACCCAAGAGATACATCGATTATACTAGGGAGACTTGATAAACACCAGTTTATCATCATTCTTATGCTTTAAAACTAACCTAGCTCTTAGGATTTTGGGCTGCATTTAGGTATAAATTAGGATAGGCATGCATTGCATTTTTTATTGTCATTTTAATGTGTTTTTGTAAGTGTTAGGGATGTACTGATGCACAGATCCCTAAAACCCTAGCACTCAAGAAGGCAAATGGTGAAGGAGAAGCCCAGACTAGCTGGAACCCAACTTGATCCAGCTCACCACAGCTGAAACATAGCATACTTAAACTAGGGTTAGCTCATCCCAGCTCCATTCAGCTAATCTAAACTGGATGGCAGCTCAAGAGAGTTCACCTTAGCTCACCCTAGCTCAAGTCAGCTCAGATCCAGCTCAACTTAGCTGAGTCTAGCTCATCTCAGCTCCCACTAGTTCACAGGGAGCTCTAGCTAGCTCAGCTGAGTTGACAGGAGTTGACCCCAGCTCAGATCTAGCTACATCCAGCTCCACTCAACTCCAACAAGCTGAAGAAGAATTCATCTCAGCTTAGGAAGCTCAAGTCCAGCTCCCGGGGACTCAGCTTAGCTCATCTTAGTTGAGCTAAGCTACCTTAGCTGCCTCAACCAGCTTGATTCTCCCCGGGAGCACCAGAGCTAGCTCACCTCAGCTCATTTTGGTAGAGGCTAGCTCACTTTAGCTTGGGTTAGCAACTAGCAAAGAACTAGCAAGCTAAGCCAGCTAGACTAGCCCCATGCCAGCCTCTTCAGCAGCAGCCAGCTCCTGCTCCAGCTCTAGACTTCTCCTCCTCAGCTCCTTCCTCCAAACCCTAGCTCCATTACCTTCTCCTCTACTCCACCTTTAGCTAAGCTAGCTTAGCTTATCTTATCTTAGCTTAGCTTAGCTAAGAACCAGCTCCTTGGCCATCCATTACCTTAAAAATCAACCCTAGCTAGCTCCACCAACTCAAGCCTACCTAAGCTAGCTACCCTACTTAAGTTGGCGTCACCACCTAGCCACCCCATCATGCCATTATCTCCACCAAAAGACACTTCAAGTTGGCGCCAAAAACCACCCCTAACCACCCGCATTTTGGCGCCAACTTTCAGCCTCTTCATCCACCCTACACCTACCCATATAACACATCCTAGCCATCCACATACCCCCTTCTAGAACCTTAAGGTGGCGCCACCTAATAGCCTTCTAGAAAGGCCATTTTGGCGCCAACACTAAGGGGTGTCAACACCCATAACTACCCCCTTGGTGTCCCTTAAGGTGGCGCCAACTCTCCTTGGCCATGGGATCTCCAACCACCTCCATCAACTCATCTTGGCCATCCACTTCAAAGGTCACCATAGCCCCCTTCCTATTCTATAAAAATCCACCACCTACCACCATTTTGGGGCATCCTCCCTTAGTATATTTTTCTACCTAAACCACCTATACCTACGGCCAAGAAGAAGGAGTAGAGAAGAAGATTAAAGGGGCACATTACCAGCCCCTTTGGTGCCTTCTTCTCCCCACTCTCTTCAACTTGAGCCATGCCAAGGAGGACTCTTCCACTTCAAAGAGGACGGCCAGGCAAAGGAGAAGGACTTAGGGTGGACTTCCACCCTTGGAGGGAAACTTAGGGCATGCCCCCCTAGGGCTTGCCTTGGAGGACATCACCTTGGCGGAGCACTGCAAGGAAGGAGTTGAAGGACTCTTTTCAAGATTGGGTGCCACCAACCTTGGAGCAAGAAGCCCTCTTCTTCACCATCTATCTAGACGATTTGTGTTTTCTTTTCTTATTTGCATTTTTCTAGTAGTACAAGCTTTCCTCTACGAGGCCTTTTGTAAAACACTTTATCAATTATCTAGTTGGCTTCTTTACATTTCTTGTTTGCATTTCTATTAGCTTTTTTTCAGCATTCTTCACTCCCTCTCCCTAATTATTCTAGGCCTCCACTTGCCTTGAGTGAGCTTAGGAAGAGGCTCTACTTGCCACATAGAAGTAATATTTAAATTGAAGTGTAAATCATCTTTTTCGCCACCAGTTCGCATGTTGCCTTAGCTTAAAAACAAAAAAAAAATGATATATTGAAAAAAAAAAAATACCGAAAAGAAAGTTGAGATTTGTATTTCGAGCAAGAGAATCACAATTTTGCAAACATTTGGCCTCCTTTGATGACCCCAGATACTCCCCTATCTAGGAATATAAATTTAAGAGTGAAAGCGGATTTACACATTACAAGGACCTAATTAACAAACCGCGTATTTTCGCTACTGGCCACTGCTAGGGCAAATATAAATTGTGAGGAGGGCCAAATAGAACTAAAATTCAAGAACGAAAGACTAAAGATTGACATCTTTATGGCTCAACAAGGGATGAATTGCGGTGTTATAGAACAAAAATGTGATATCAAAGTCATGGTTGATGAACCATATATCGAAGACACCCTCATTATTCCCGATCAACTACCAAAAGATCAAGGCCTGCAAACAGAGGATTCTGACCCTGATCTAGATGCACCCATAACTCCTTCCCTTGAACTTAACACACACCCTTAATCGCCCGCTGCTGCTTGTAACCCCATTCTAGAACTCAAGCCTCTTCCTGACCATCTAAAATACGTCTTTTTGGGTTCCAATAAGACGTTTCCTGTGATTATCAACTCCAGACTCACACCTGACCAGGAATCCCATCTGGTTACTATTCTCCAGTAGCATTGTAGAGCCATTCGATGGACTCTCGATGATTTGACTGACATTAGTCCCTCTTATTGCACACACCGAATCTACGTTGAAGAGGGCAGACGACCTTCACGAGAAATGCAGAGACGATTAAATCCTAATCTGCAGGAGGTCGTGAAAAGGGAGATCATTAAATGATTAGATGCAAGGATCATCTACCCGATCTCCGACAGTCGGTGGGTGAGTCTAATCAAGGTTGTGCCTAAGAAGACAGGACTCACCGTCAATGCGACATAAACAGGAGAAGTCATACCAACTCGTGTGGCTAACTCATGGAGAGTCTGCATTGAATATAGAAGAATCAATTCCCCCTTGAAGAAGGATCATTTCCCACTACCGTTTATCGATCAGATCATCGAGAAACTGGCGGGAAATAGGTTCTTCTGCTTTCTAGACGGGTACTCCAGTTATAGCCAAGTGGGAATCCATCCCGAGGACCAAAAAAAGACCACTTTCACCTACCCCTTAAGGACGTATGCATTCTGAAGGATGCCATTCGGTCTCTGCAATGCACCGCAACGTTTTAGTAGTGCATGCTTGCCATATTCCTAGATATGGTAGGTGATTATCTGGAAGTCTTCTTGGATGACTTTTCAATATTTGGATCATCATTTGACCATTGCATCCTGCACTTGGTCTAAATCCTCTAGCGGTACGTTGACTTGAATCTGGTTCTTTCCTGGGAAAAGTGCCATTTCATGGCGCCTGAAGGGATTGTCTTGAGACATCTGATTTCAGAGAAAGGCATCCAAGTCAATCAAGCCAAGGTGAACTTGATTTCCAAACTCCCTATTCCTAGCTCGATAAAGGACATCTGATCTTTTCTGGGGCACGTCGGTTTTTATTGTCGATTTATCCCAGATTTTTCGAAAATCGCACGCCCCCTGACTACTCTTCTCTACAAGGATGTACCTTTCAAAATCTCCAAGGAATGCACTCAAGCATTTGAAATCCACTGTGATCGAGTTACCCAAGCCCTGATCCTACAGTCCCTTGATTGGTCTCAACCCTTTGAGATCATGTGCAATGCATCTGATTTCGCTGTAGGAGCGATATTGGGGTAGAAAATTGATGGGAAACCTGTGGTCATTTACTATGCTAGCAAAACACTTGATGAGGCTCAGCGTAACTACACAGTTACTGAGAAAGAGCTACTAGCCATAGTATTTGGCATGGAAAAATTTAGATCTTATCTCTTAGGCTCCTGTGTTGTCATCTCTATTCGGATCACACAGCTGTGAGGCATCTCCTTGCAAAGAAGGACGCGAAACCTCGATTAATCCACTGGATCTTACTGTTGCAAGAATTTGATCTTGAGATTCATGACAAAGTAGGAAAACATGATGTGGTAGCTGATCACTTGTCCCGCATTCCTTCTGAGATCATCGACCCTTCTGGACCCATCACAGAACATTCCCCTGATGAGCACCTTCTGACTATCAATACAAGGCTTCCATGGTTTGCTGATATAGTAAACTACTTGACATCACATCAGATCCCGTTCGATTGGGCGAAGGCCAAGAAGGACAAATTGCTTTCTGATGCTAAGTATTACTTTTGGGAAGACCCATATCTTTTCTGCATCGGTGCTGATCAAATAATTCGACGATGTGTCATGGAAGCGGAAATCAAAGACATACTCTCTTTCTGCCTTGACCAAGCATGAGGTGGAAATTTTCAGGACATAAAACCACAGCGAAAGTCCTTCAGTGTGGCTTCTACTAGCCCACAACTTTCAAGGATGCGTACAATCACTGTTAAGCATGCACCCGTTGCCAGACCTTGGGCAACATGAGCCATCATGATATGATGTCTTTACAGCCGATTCTGGAATGCAAAATTTTTGACTTTTGGGGGATTGATTTTATGGGACCCTTCCCTATGTCGGACGGCTTCGAATACATTTTACTCATTGTTGACTATGTGCCCAAATAGATCAAAGTCATTCCAACCCAAACCAATGATCATAAAGTTCCTATCAAATTCATTCATTAGAACATCTTCTTACGGTTCAGGATTCCACGTGCTATAATTTCTAACGGAGGGGCCCATTTCACAAATGCTCAGTTCAGGTCACTGACGACCAAATATGGGGTGTCACACGGAATCTCTACTCCTTACCACCCCTAAAACTAATGGTCTAGCTGAGCTATCAAATCAAGAAAATCCTCCAGGTTACTATTCAACCTGACAGGAAGAACTGGTCATCCCCGCTTCCAGAAGCTTTGTGGGCTTATAAGACAGCTCAGAAGACCCAATTAGGCATGTCACCCTTCAGATTAGTGTATTAGAAGGCAAGTCACCTCCTCGTCGAATTGGACAATAAGCCTAATGGGCAGTACGAAGCTGCAACCTAGATCTTTCTAAGGTTGGAACCCATAGAAAGCTTCAAATGAGTGAGATCGATGAATTACACCATGACGCATATGAGAACTCATGAATTTATAGAAAGCATGTTAAAGCCTTTCACAACAAGCACATATCTAGAAAGATCTTTCGTCCTGGTCAAAAGGTCCTACTCTTCGATGCCAGACTCAAATTATTTCCAGGAAAACTACTATCAAAATTAATCAGACCCTACTTGGTCCGACGAGTCTTTGGAAATGGAGCCATTGAAATCAGTCCACTCAGCCATGATTCCTAACCCTTCGTCATGAACGATTAGAGACACAAACTGTTCATTGAGGTGGTCGGTACAAATTTGGCTGAGATATCTTTTACCCTCCATTCTCCCTGAGCTCATTGCATCCAGCCGATGGCCTAAAACTCAGTGCTTAATGGGAGGCAACCCGTCATTCTTGAAAATCCTGAAACCTTTCTTAACATTCCTATGCTGAATTCATATTGTACTTTAAGGTTCATCCATTAGAACGAACGACTCCACCTCAGGTACCCGTACCCGAGTCTAGAAATCATTCGCAATAGTCACCTCGACTCGTTCGCCCACCAAAACCTATCTAAATGAATGAACAAAGCTAAATTCGAACCCACCTAATTTACAATGGGGACAATGCAAATCGTAGGCATGGGGGTATGAAAGTGCAAAACTTCATGAAAGCTCATCTCATAAGAAAAGGTTTCAACAAAAAAATCACATATCACAAAAAGCACCAAAAAAATGAAAAAATATTGAAAAGAACAAAAAATTGAGGCGAGAGAAAATTTCTTTAAGGCCATACAAATGATAAGGAGGAAAAGAGCAAAATGACAAAGAAAGAGCACAAGAATGAAAAAGAAAAAGAATAGTCATTAGTAAGAGATTAAGGGATTAACCGAAGTTCTAGACCACAGTAAGGAAAATAGTAAAATATTGGAAAAAGTGCTAATGAGACACAATAAGAGATTAGTAGGAACACTGATCTTAGGCCTTTTGGGGTAAACTCTTAGGCTTAAGAATTCAAGTATCTACTAAGATCTGGATAATCATCAAGAGGTTGGGCAAAATGCGAAGCCTAAGTATTAGGTCTAAGGCTTAGGGAGCATTCGGCCTCGTTAATTGACCTTTGGTTTGCGAGATTCGGTAACCTAAGCACCCCAATCCACACACAGTCTTGTTTAGTGCGCATAACTATCAAAATCATGCAAAGGCATTTAAATGTTCTGAAGAAAGTTGCCTAGATTAGGAGCGACTGATCAACACAAGTTGATTTGGACGAGTTCCCAGTGCGGGGAGGCGAGAAATTTCCCTCCAAGATGCGTAACAACATATCATCTCCTCGGTGCTTGTCTCCTAGGATATTTACATATCCTATCGGAGGCACCTAAGCACCCTGCTGGTTCAGATGCCATGGGCGTCATTATCACGAAATGTCGATTGCTAGGGCATGGATTTGGCTACAAGATGCCGTGGGTGGGATTATCTTGAAATCTTGAAAGCCAGGGTTCTGGGGGTTGCCATGGGCGGTGCTATCACAAAGCATCGATTGCCAGGGACCTTTGAGGATTGATGATTGGGACGAGGAATCCGATACAAACCATGTTGAGAAGCCAATCCGAAGCTAGAAATAAAAAGAAAACAGAGGGAAAACTCTCCAAACAAATACATCCTCTATCTCTCTCATAAAAAAAATGCACTGCAAACTGAACCAAGGCTAAAATATGTCTCAAGCACAGGGGCCTTAACCACGGAGTCCAACGAACCTTAGGATAGTTCCTATGGGCCTTAAAAACCTTCACGGAAGACCGAGGCTAGAGCAGGTCAGGTTCAGATCCTGGTTGGTACCTGACTACCTCTAAGCCTACTGTCGGCATTCTAACCTAATCAAAAAGAAAAAGAAAAAGAACTCATCATAAATTGTGAAAGAAACTCATGGTCCAGAACAGAAGTTAAAAACTAAAATTTTTGCTTAGGGACTAGCAAATGCTAGGCATGGGGGTATGATGGGAACACCATCATGAGCCCAAACTAGCTCATTTTGACCTACAAAAGAGAACAAAAGCTCGTACATAACCAAGTGAAAGTCCTAACTCAAGGAATAACTAGTTCGAAAGAAAAGTAAGAAACAAAGGGCAAAACTGTAATTTTACTATTACATTACAACAACAGAATTTCTCATGTGCTAAACATAGGTCAATTGGTCTTAACGAGAAAAAAAGTGGGTTGGTTTAATCAGAAAAAGGTTAATGTGAAATCTGGGAATTAAATGATTTGTCGTAACCCTAAAACAGACCAACTAAATTTAACAAGGCTTTGGTTAGGATAAAATTCAACTAACCCCTCTAAAAATCATGAAAAAATATCTTGTAGGGTTTATAACCTTCAAAATTGCCTTTAGAACCTATTTTGACCTAAATAGGGGTCCTAGTCAAATGTTTGCCCTAAATTGAGTTTTTATGCAAAATGCCCAGTCAAACGTGGTCAAACCTAAAGTCCAACTTCACTATTGGATTCCTTGGGTCCAAATTAGGTTTACCAAAATTTGTACCTAAGGGGAGTTCACCTTGACCTACTTTGCAAAATAGTCCAACCCAATTATATTTATGCCCTAGCTTTTGAAAACCCTAACTGACACCCCCTATCTTCCTCATCGTTCTTTGCAATTTGGTCCCTCTACCACTATAGCAGAGGAATCCTACTCCGGCAAGGATTCAAGGGGGATATCTCCTTGATTCCTCAGAGAATCCCTCTCAAATTTGAATGGGAGATTCTCTGAGGAATTCTCGATTGCGTGAACCTAATTTCAAGCTCTGATTTCCACCCAATCTCTCATGCGAATGCATGGGATATTTTGGTATCTATCGACCTGCCAAGTCCAGCGAGGTTGCCGTGCTTGGAAGCTTTCCTTCCAAGCACAAGGTCCTCTGCCTACGACTGTAAAAGTGGCCGCAAATCCCCCCGGTCAATTGAAGCTTGTTTCGGCCTGACATTACCCCTAAAATTCCTCGCTTCCCCTCTGGCCAAAAACCCACAAGCTCTGGCGACTCCTCCTTCTCGTTGCTCTGCCACCATACTAGTGGCAGAGTTATCTCCGCCTCCTTCATTCGCATCGTGCCATACCTGTGCCTGTGCCGATATCCCTCTCATCGTCGTTACCTCCCTCTCTCTGGGTCTCCGTCTTCGACGATGACATATACGCGTCGTCCACCCTCTCTACTCCCCCTTCGTCCTGCTACTCACAGGTAAGTCTCCGTCTTCTACTCTTTCTTTTCCACTTAACTATTTCTACTTTCACGCCCTGACAACCACAGACCACCATCACCTTCATCTCCGGCAGACCATTGGCGTGGTGCATCCACCATTGCACGCACTCACACACCCCGCCAACTACCTCAAAAACATCGCCTCATCTCACTGATCATCTTCCCCCTCTCCATTAACTGCCACAACCATCGTTCACTCCTCCTGAATACACCCAACTCCATGACCACAGAACAACCTAGGCACGCATGCCTAGGCTATCCCGCACCACACCAGCACCCGAGCCACCTTCGTCATGTCAAGGCGAAGCCTTCTGAGCAATTTGATAGGGTTGTGAGGCCGTATTTGTGTTAACAGGTATAGGGGCCCTATTCGTCATTGAAGCAAGCTTGAAGAAGCTTACCAGCTTCACAATAGCCTCCAGGTGCTAGGAGTTTAGGTCCCAAGTGTGTGGAACATCTTCACAAACCAAGTCAGTCCATCAATTGAAGGCAAAAGAGTCTGTAGCTTCAGCAACCAGGAGAAGACTTGCTGCAGGCATATGCGAGAAGCAGGTGGGACTTTTAGTCCCACCTCGAAAACTTTAGAGCGAGCGGCGTGGGATAAATTGAAAAACTAGCAGGGGCTTAATGCCTCTTGGCATGGGGTGAGGTCCCACTCGCCCTCTCACACCTTGTCCGCACAACCACACAAACGAGGACCTGGTATCTAACCCAACTACCTGCGCACTCCTCGCCCACCACACACGCCGGTGAGCCTACTCACAGGCATGTCAACTCGATCCGTATGCCCGAGCAGGCTCTGGGAGAGCAAGCCTAAGAGAGAAGAATGAGAGGAGAGTTCACGAGGAGGGTAGGGGTTAGGGTTTGCTCTCCAGGAGGGTGAAGCCAAGGAAGAAGAGGAAGAAAGAAGCCTCAGCAGTGGCTAAGGGTGAAGAAGCAAGGGTAGAAGAAGAAGGAAGGAAGGAAAAGGAACCTTTAGAAAGAAAAGCAAAGGAAGAAGAAGGCCCGGCTGAAGCAGAAGCTGAGAAAGAGAGAAGAAAGAAAGAGAAGCGAAGGCCAGCAATCTAAAGAAAGGAAGATGAAGAAGAGATAAAGAAGGAGCCAAAGTCAAGGATCATAGAAAGAAGAAGGAAGAAGAGTAATAGGGAAAGATGAAGATAGAAGGAATAAGAAGAGAGATTGAAGAAGAATTATCTAATATTTTTACATCTATCTTCATTTTTTTTTTAGCTTCTATATACATTGAAACCATTTTTTATTGCTTCATAATTTGATTGATCATTACATCTTATCAAGTTGAAAGTTGTGTCAGTTTTTAAATCCCAATTTGCACCGTGTTTTCAACCTTGGATTCATATTTTTTGAGTAATAAACTCTCATTTGTTTTTGAAGTGATTTTAACTATACTGCAATGAATTTATTTATAAACTCGATTTCGCTTTCGAGAAGTAGGTGGTGAACCTGAAAAAATGAGAACTGCCTCATGGCCATGTCAAATTGCTTAGGGAGCTTCGTCAAACCATGGCAGATGTGATGGGCATGGTTTCTTGGCATGTAGGTGGCTGTGCTGGTGTATCTAGGGCTTATTGTGGGCGTGTGAGTGGGTATGTTCGGTGGGATGTTTGGGTGGTCGATGGAGAGATTGGAGTGAGGGGATGTGATCAGGGAGTCGAGGCAGAGGTCGTAGGGTGGTTAGCGAGGTGGATGGAGTTACGGAGCAATAGGGGCACCTCGCCGGAGGTATCGCCAGAGGTGGAGAAAGTTATCGTGGACAGTGGAGTCGAGGGTTGGTTTAGGGAAATAAAGAGAGGGAAAGAAAGTGGAAGAGAGAGGTAATCTAATAAACCTAATCTAAGGATGAAAGGAAATGGAATCCCACGGCGGTATGGTCGCCGGACGTAGGGAAGACGAGGACCTCCATAGATGTGGTGGTGTCAAAGATAGGGCAGAGGCGACGTCAGCTGGTGTTGCACGACATGGAGGACTAAGGTAGAGTTAACTCGAGCACTGGTATTGTGGTTTTGCGACGGGAGAGCGAGGGAGGAGCCGTTGGAGCTTGCGAAGACTGTGGCCGGTGAGGGAGAGAGGAATGTGAGGTTATCCGGCCCAATTTCAAGTTGAGGGGACTTGGTTGGATCTGGAGAGTCTTAAATAGGACTTTGGAGAGGTTTCATGCTTGGAAGCCAAGCTTCCAAGTAAGGCAGGCTTCTCCATAGATGAATACTCAAAAGGGATCCAAATCTCTCATGCGTTCACATGAGAGATTCGGAAATAATCATGGATCACAGATAGTTTTAGATTGGAGGGGATTACTCAGAGAATCTCTCTTCCAATTTTGGAAGGGATTCTCTGAGCAATTAAGGAGAAACCTCCTTTCAAAGTTCACTGAAGTACGATTCTTCCACTATAATGGCGGAGGGAACTATTTGCAAAGATGATGAATAAGTTAGGGAGCTAAATACAAGGGTTTTTGAATGTTAGGGGTAAAAATGTAAATAAACAGGACCTTTTTGTAAAGTTGGTCAAGATGAATTCCCTTAGGTCGGAATTTTGGTACAAACCTAATTTGGTTCTAAGAAATCCAATGGTGAAGTTGGATTTTGGGTTTGACCACATTTGACTGGTTAATTTATGCAAAAACCTAATTTAGGGTAAATATCTGTCTCAGACCCCAATCTTGCTCATGATGGGTTCCAATGGCCAAATTGAATGTACTAAACCATAGAGGATATTTTTCTATGATTTTTAGAGGGTTTAAGTGAATTTTATCCTGACCAAAACCATCGTGAATCAAGTGGGTCTGTTTTAGGTTTTCAAGAAGTCATTTAATTCATAAAACACACACAAACACTTTTTTGTCTAATCCAACCCACTTCTTTCCTTATTAGGACCCTTTGACCTTTGTTTAGTCCCTGAGAAAACTCATTGTTATACTGAATTGGTAAAATTGTAGTTTAACCCCATGTTTCTTATTTTTCTCTTAGAAAGGTTATCTAGCGAATTAGGACCTTCAGTAGGTTATGTAGGAGCATTTATTCTCTTTATTGGATCAAAATGAGCTAGTTAGGGCTCATGATGGTGTTCCCATCATACCCCCATGCCTAGCTTTTGCTAGTACCTTCAGAAAATTTTAAGGTTTTAACTTTGATTGGAGACCATGTAATCTTTTTAATGCTCAAAATTGTGATGTGTGCTTTCTACTATGGATTAGGCTAGAATGCCGATAGTAGGCCTAGAGGTACTCAAGTACCAACCAAGATCCGAGCCTGACCAGCTCTAGCCTCAGTTTGCTGTGAAGGTTTTTAAGGTCCAAAGGAACTATCCTAAGGTTCGTCGAACTCCGCAGTTAGAGCACCCGTGCTTGTAACATATTTTAGCCTTGGTTCAGTTTGCAATGCAATTTTGTAAGAGTTTGACAGAGGAATTTTCTTTATTTGCAGAGTTTTCCCTGTCTTTTCTTTTTTTTTCTAACTTCAGATTGGCCTCACAACATGGTCTGTATCGGATTCCTAGTTCCCATCACCAATTTGCGAAGGGTCCCTGGCAATCGATGCTTCCTGATAGTACCGCCCATGGCAACCCCAAGAACCCTGGCCTTCAAGATTTTGAGACAATCTCGCCCATAGCGTTCTGTAGCAAGTCCAAATCCTGACAATCGACATTTCAGGATAATGCCACCCGTGGATTCTAAACCAGCAAAGGTGCTTACATGCCCTCAGTAGGATATGTAGATATCCTAGGAGACAAGCACTACGGAGACGATATGTTATTGCTCATCTTCAAGGGGAATTTCCCACCTCTCTGCGACAGGAACTCGTCCAATTCAACTTGTGTTGATTGGTCACTCCTAATCTAGGTGACTTTTTCAGAATAATTTAAATGCATTTGCATGATTTTGATGCTTAGGTGCACTAAGCCCAGACTATGTGTGGATTGGGGCACACCGAGCCTGACTATGTGTGGATTGGGGTGCTTAGGCTACTGAGTCCAGTAAACCAGAGGCCAGTTAACAATGCCGAATGCTCTCTAAGCCTTAGACCTAATACTTAAGCTTCACACTTTCCCCAACCTCTTGAGGACCATCCAGATCTTAACGGATAGTTGAATTTTTAAGCCTAGGAGTATAGCCCAAAAAACCTAAGATTAGCATTCCTACTAATCTCTTCTGTATTTCATTAGCACTTATTTCATTTTCTTTTTCTTAATGTGGTCTAGAACTAAGTTAATTCCTTAATTTCTTACTAATGACTATCACTTTTTTCTTTTCTTTTTGTGCTCCTTTTTGACATTTTTCACTTTTCCCTTTTTCTCCACAAGATTTGTATGGCCTCAAAATTTTCTCCCCTCTCATATTTTTGTTCTTCTTTCACAATTTTCTATTTTTTTGGTATTTTTGGAATATGTGATTTTTTTTGAGAACTCTTCTAAAGTTTGATTTTTGCATGTTTGCACTTTACCATTCCCCATGCCTAAGTTTTGCAATGTCCTCATTGTAAATGGAGGGTGTGAAATAGGTTTGGGTTTCAAGAATTCGAATATGATTTATCCGGTGGGTGAACGAGTCGGGAATGACTGTTGCGGATGATTTCAAGCTCTGGCACATGTACGAGTGGTGGGATCGACTATTCTAAAATCGAACTCAGGGTGCAATAGAAGTGAAGTACAAAAGGATAATTAGAAGGATCTCGGGTTTTTGGAATGACGGGTTGCCTCCCATTAAGTACTAAATTCAATGCCTTCAGCTGAGTGGGAAATAGTATGGAGAGGGAGTGGTCAAACCAGATGAATTTTGTAGAGCAAGCATCTTGATCAAAAGCATGGTCGGTCCAACCAGGTGCTTGTTCAAATCGCCAGGCAGTTGATGCAGCCCAAACCCAATCAATCTGGTGGGCTGATAAATGTAGATCAAGAGATGTGTAACCCACCATATGCCGTGAAGCTCAGAATGATGCGGAAGTGTGAATCCAGGGTTTGGCTTAGTCGAATCAGCCTGATCAGAGTAGGGATCCATGAATGAAAAAGAATTAGTGGATGACGAAGGGACCCTCTAGGAGTGATTAGAGAAGAATGGGGCATGTTTTGTGGTTTGATCAATGTTCGAAACCTAATATAATTGTCGAGGCAAATCATCTGCAATCGACTTAGTAAGAGGGAATCATAATAGAAATTGAGTTCGGTTGCTAGTCGGAGTTGAAAACAGGTTTCAATAGGTTTTATATTTGTGGAAGAAGTGGCACCAATAAGACTTGTGTATGAGGGCTCATCTAAAAAAGAATTAAAGGTAGGTTCATTTAGAGAGTCCTCATAGTAGCCGGTAAATTCAAAGGTGAATGCCTGAAGAGTGTTTATAGGGTAAAGAAAATCTAAGTCAAGAAACGATTCAAATTCTAGATTGTAGTCACTCTCGGTACTTTCTGGTTTTGATTCCTGAGGATTGAAAAGAAATGATTCCATCTCAACAGAGCCTAAATTTAAGTCATTGATCCCAGGATCAGGGACCTCAGAGTCAGAGTCGAAGAATGAATCGTGTGAGCTGAGGTCATAGATTGGCTCATAGTTGTTAAGAAACAATGGTTCTCTGAAATCATGGTAAGATTCGAACTTGTTGGAGAACTTGCGAAAATCAAGTTTTGAATTCGATTCGAGATCAGTGGTTCCACCATAGAATAAGTCACAAGATCTAGTCTCAGCAACTTGACTTGGGCCTAGCCTACTTGTAGATTCTGAGCTTAAAAGGTGTCCCTATTGGATCTGGGCTCGAGTTCTTGGCTTGTAGGAAAGACCCAATCAAAACCCCACTCTTCCAACTCCTCGGCTTCTGTATCATAGATTGGCATGACTTCTAAAAAATCAATCTGTATCTTTGAGGATGTTGGAGAGGGACATTCATCAAACAAAGCCCCAGAACCATAATCCCAATTTAAACTTTGATCTTCGTCATATGGGTCCTTGTAATCATCCTAGTAAGGTTCATATCCAGATTCTAGGGTAGGGATGTGGGTTGAATTACTAGAATCTAGGTCAGAATTGTCTTCGAGGGTCACCTTATCAAAATAAGGCGTCGGATTTACACCCTAGAGAGGCTTTGTTTTAATCTCGTCGTTACAGGAGTCTAGGAATTCTCTGATTGGTAAACTAGGGTGTTGGTTTTCTAGGGCTGGCTCAAAATCATGTTCTCCTGCAGTTGGGACCTACCAACCTAATTCAAGATCAAGCATGTTATATTCCATCTAGATTGGGAATCCACAACAACCTTGCATCTCAAACCTGGGTTTTGGTAAATCATTTTGATCCTCAATACTATTCCAAGATGGTTCATTAATTGTTTGGGGCATGTACAAGTATTTTTGATTGACAACTTGTTTCAACAATTTCATCATCTCTTTCTATTTTTCATGATCATCTTGGTGTTTTCCTCAAAGTAAAGGATTTGTCAAACATTGGAGATATTCATCGTTATGCAATTTTTATATCTCGATGTATCCTGTTATGAAAATATCCTGAGTTGATCCATTTGTTGCTTCTATTAATAAAAGTTGGGCACAGTTTATGATGAAGGTTGTTGCTGTTGATACACTAAACTGAATGTCTTCTACTGGTTTTGAGGTTTTGTACTCAATCTCATAAAATTTAAGGGAATCGTTAACCATTCTATCTCTCATGGATTGTCGTGATTCAAGTTTATTTAATGGTTTTACTAGGTAATCAGGCTCTATTTCTAAATTAGATTTAGGAATCAAGATGTACAGTCAAAATTCAAGTTTAGAATGAAGTGATTCGATCTGAAAGAGATTCCCAATGAAAATATGTGTGTGTGCTCTAAATAGAAGGGATGGGGGACAAAATGTGATGTTGACCCAATAAAGGCACCCAAAGATTTTTGGATGACTATAGAGGTTCGAGGCGGATGATACCCCTGGATTAGAAAGTCATCCATTTGTGAATTACTTGGGCAACCAGGAAGGGAGAGTCCCACAAAGACCCCTACATGGTAGAGTGCTTCCACGGGTTATAGGGTTTCCTCCACCCAACATTCCTTGTCACTAAGGGTCCAGGTAGACCAAAATGGACAACTTGACCTCTTAAGTGTACCGATTTTATGTCCTAATTTGTGCCTCTGATTTCACTTGAATTAGCAGTTGTTTTGACTTGTGACCTAGTATGAAGGTTGGTTGGCCTACAATGTATCCCAACTTTACCTGACCTACCCTAAAGATGGCAGAATGACTCTAGGTAAGACCTACTAATCACCCTGATTTGACTCCTAGGTTGTTAGGTCCAAGGATTTTGGGGTTCAAGTGAGTTTAGAGACTGATTTTAGGGTTTTTCTTGATTAGATTTTTCCAACAAACGGCTTGGGTAGCACACAAATGCAGGTGGTTTGTTTCCTTTTATGTAGGCAAGTGCAACTAGCACTCCAAAACCCTAATATAGAAACCCTAATTGTCTTTATTTCCAAGTCCTCTTTGATTTTCACAAATGCTCTCCTTGGACTTCAAACATGAAGTGCGTAGTCCAAGAAGATTAGAACTTAAGCGTAGTCCATAATAGGCACAGGAATTTTTGGGGTAGGATCTCTAAAAATTGCTTCAACTTCAATGAGATTGGGAAAAAAAATTTGCAAATCTGGAAACGTGCCTTTTAAATGATAATTACTACGAAAAATATGGCAGGTAATTCCTAATTGATTATTTCCATTTTTCCTTCTCAAGATTAGGTGGTTGATTAGGGAAGAATAAAGAAGTTACCTACCCTGGAGTGGTTTATTTGCGTGGAAGATCTCCTTGTGAAGTTCCTTGCAAAATCACAAGAAAGCAAATATGTCATGTTAGTCTTCAAATATAATCAAATAATGCAGGGAATAGTGGTGAATTACACGTTGCTCTCTGGCAACGACGCCAAAATGTTGAAAATGCTGGATCGGTATTTAAGAGTATTACATTCTAGAATAGCCAAAATAGCATTCAAAAAAAGTACAATTTATTACTCGAATATATTCCGAGGTCGAATACAGGGCGCAAATGGATTTCACACACAAAATTTGGGAATTAATGTAATTTCAACACAAATCATTACTCAAAAACTAATCATGAAAGTATAGCATATGAGCATGTCAAGAGTAAAAAGAATTGTAGACCAGATAATAGTTACTCAAATTAATTAAAGAAGTATAAATTCAGATGTCTGATTGCAAAACCAGACATCTTAAATGACTCAAGCTATAGTGCTTTTCTTTCTTTTCTTCTTCTGATCTCTTTCTCTGATTTCTCTTTTCTTCTTCCTCCTCTTTTGCCTTTATGAGCCCTCTTCTTCTTTCTCTTATTTCTTTCCTAAGCTTTCTCTGTCTTCCCCTTCCTTCAACTTCTTTGTCTCTTCTTCTCTTTCTCTGACTTCTGCCTTGTCTTCTTCTACCTTTTCTACCTTAGCTTCCTTCTTTCTTTGCTTTGCCTTAAGCCCTGCGGTGCTCCTCTCCTTCTTCTTCCTGACCTCCTCTTCTTCTTCTCTGAATTGGCTAAGTGTGGAGCCAAACTCCTCAGAGCAAAACCCCCCTTCCCATGCGTAGCTCTCCACTCTCTTTCTCTCTTTTCTATTTCAGAGATGGTCTCCCAGAGCCTTTAACCAGTTAGGTAATCGAACCTAACGGAGACCTTGGTCCACGCTCACCGACGTGTGTGGTGAGCGAGAAGTGAGTAGGTCGGGTAATCGTGTCATGGCCAGGTCCGCGTAGGCAGTGTCGCAGACGAGTTCGTGAGTCGGGGAGAGGAGGACCTCACCCTTAGTGTTTTAGGTGATAAGCCTCTAACACAAAATCAATTTATGTGCACACAGGCTCCCATCAGGTTTTGAGGTGGGACTAAATGTCCCATGACACTTTTGCACGCACAACAGTAGATGGGGCTTCCAATTGGCGAGGCTGCAGAGGCACTTGACTCCAATCACAGGTCTAGAACTATATGCGAGATTCTTCCGTGCATCTTGGGAGTGTCGTCCTGGGATTGGCAGCACTTGGAGCTGCAGTAAGTGAGCTTCATGCTCGGCAGCAATGGTGGATGGGCGACAAACCTGACATCAAATCGCTCAGGGAGCTTCACTGGACCACGGCGGATGTGACGGGCAATTTTTCATGGCATGTGGGTGGCTATGGTGGTGTATCTATGGCTTACTGTGTGCGTGTGAGTGGGTGTATTTGGTGGGACGTTTGGGTGGTTGATGGAGAGATTGGAGTGAGGGGATGTGATCAAGGATTCGAGGCAGAGGTTGTAGGGTGGTTGGCGAGGTGGATGGAGGTGCAAAGCGACAGGGGCACCTCACCGGAGGTATCGTCAGAGGTGGAGAAGGTGATGGTGGTCAATGGCGTCAAGGGTTGGTTTAGGGAAATAAAGAGAAGGAAAGAAACTAGAAGAGAGAGGGAATCTAATAAACCTAATCTATGGACGAAAGGAAAGGAAATCCCACACCAGTATGGTCACCGCACATTGGGAAGACGAAGACCTCCATAGATGAGGCGGCAGCGAAGACAGGGCAGAGGCAACATCAGCCGATGTTGCACGGCATGGACGACTGAGGTGGAGTTAACCCAACCACTGGTATTGTGGTTGGGCGACAAGAGAGCAAGGGAGGAGCCGTTAGAGCTTGTAGAGATTGTGGCCGATAAGGGAGAGAGGAATGTGTGTTTATCCGGCCCAATTTCAAGCTGAGGAGACTCGGTTGGATTTAGGGAGTCTAAAATAGGTCTCTGGAGAGGTTTCGTGCTTGAAGCCAAGCTTCCAGGCAAAGCAAGCTTCACCGGAGATGGAAACTTGAAAGATACCCAAATCTCTCATGTGTTCATGTGAGAGATTGGGAAAAAATCATGGATCACAGATGGGTTCAGATTGGAGGGGATTACTCAGAGAATCTCCCTCCCAATTTTAGATGGGATTCTTTGAGAAATCAAGAAGAAACCTCCTTTCAAAGCTTTCCGGAGTAGGATTCCTCTACTGTAATTGTGGAGGGACCTATTTGCAAGGATGATGAAGAAGATAGGGTGCTAAATGCAAGTGTTTTGAAAGTTAGGGGTAGAAAAGTAAATAGATAGGACCTTTTTGCAAAGTGGGTCTTGATGAACTCCCCTTAGGTCTAAATTTTGATACAAACCTAATTTAGTCCTAAGGAATATAATGGTGATGTTGGATTTTGGATTTGACCATGTTTGATTGGGTAATTTATGCAAAAACCCAATTTTGGCAAAATATTTGTCTAAGACACCAATCAAGGTCAAGATGGGTTCCAATGGCCAAATTGAAGGTACTATACCCTAGAGGATATTATTATATGATTTTTAAAGGTTTAAGTGAATTTTATCCTGACCAGAATCTTAGTTAATCAGGTGGGGTATTTTAGGGTTTGAAGAAGTCATTTAATTCATAGAATACGCACAAACCCTTCTTTGTTTGATCAAACCCACTTCTTATCTTACTAGGACCATTTGACCTTTGTTTAGCCTTTGAGAAAACTCATTGTTATACTACATTGGTAAAATTATTATTTTACCCCTTGTTCCATATTTTTCTCCCAGAAAGGTTATGCGGTGAATTAGGACCTTCAGTAGGTTATGTTGGAGCATTTATTCTCTTCAGTGAATCAAAATGAGCTAGTTAGGGCTCATGATGGTTTTCCCATCATACCCCCATGCCTAGCTTTTGCTAGTCCCTTAGGAAAATTTTAAGGTTTTAACATTGATTGTAGACCATGTAATCTTTTTTATGCTCAAAATTGTGATGTGTGCTTTCTTCTATGGATTAGGTTAGAATGTTGATAGTAGGCCTAGAGGTACTCAAGTACTGACCAAGATCCGAACCTAACCAGCTCTAGCCACAGTTTGCCATGAAGGTTTTTAAGGCCCACAGGAACTATCCTAAGGTTTATTAAACTCCGCGATGAAAGCACCTGTGCTTGTAACATATTTTAGCCTTGGTTCAGTTTGTAGTGCATTTTTGTATGAGAGAGACAAAAGAATTTTCTTTGTTTGGAGAGTTTTCTCTCTCTTTTCTTTTTATTTCTAGCTTCAGATTAGCTTCTCAACATGGTCTGTATCGGATTCCTAGTTCCCATCATCAATCCTTCAAGGGTACCTAGCAATCGATGCCTTGTGATAGCACCTCTTGATAAACGTTACTTTATCAACATTCTTATGCATTGAAACAAACCTAGCTCTTAGGATTTTACTCCGCAAATGGGTTTTTAGGCTGCATTTTGGCATAAATTAGGTGAGGCATGCATTGCATCTTTTATTGTCTATTTAATATGTTTTTGTGAGTGTTAGGGATGTACAGATACACAGATCCCTAAAACCCTAGAGCTCAAGAAGGCAAGTGGTGAAGGAGAAGCCCAGACTAGCTGGAACTCAGCTTGATCCAACTCACCACAGCTGGAACCTAGCTCACTTGAGCTAGGGTTAGCTCATCCCAGCTCCATTCAGCTAATCTCAGCTGAATGGCAGCTCAAGAGAGTTCATCTTAGCTCACCCTAGCTCAAGTCAGCTCAGATCCAGCTCAACTTAGCTGAGTCTAGCTCATCTCAGCTCCCACTTGTCCACAGGGAGCTCTAGCTAGCTCAGCTGAGTTGATAGGAGTTCACCCCAGCTCAGATCCAGCTACATCCAGCTCCACTCAACTCCAGCCAGCTAAAGAAGAACTCATCCCAACTCAGGAAGCTCAAGTCCAGCTCCCGGGGACTTAGCTTAGCTCAACCCAGTTGAGCTAAGCTACCTTAACTGCCTCAACCAGCTTGATTCTCCCTGGGAGCACTAGACCTAGCTCACCTCAGCTCATTATGGTAGAAGCTAGCTTACTTTAGCTTGTCTTGGCAACTAGAAAGCTAAGCCAGCTAGAGTAGCCCCATGCCAGCCTCTTCAGCAGCAACCAGCTCCAGCTCCAGCTCCAGACTTCTCCTCCTCAGCTCCTCCCTCCAAACCCTACCTCCAACACCTTCTCCTCTACTCCACCTTAAGCTAAGATAGCTTAACTTAGCTTAGCTTAGCTAGCAACCAGCTCCTTCACCATCCACCACCTTCAAATTCAACCCTAGCTAGCTCCACCAACTTAAGCCTACCTAAGCTAGTTACCCTACTCAAGTTGGCTCCAACTCCTAGCCATCCCTTCACCCCATCATCACCACCAAAAGACAACAAATGTTGGCACCAAAAACTACCCCTAATGACCTCTACATTGGCGCCAAATTTCAGCCCTTAATACACCCTACACCTACCCACATAATCCGTCCTGGCCATCCACCTACCCCTGCTTCTAGAACCCTTCTTGGCGCAAACTTAGACCCCCTTCTAGAAGCCATTTTGGCACCAATATCAAGGGATGTCAACACCCATAACCACCCCCTAGGTGTCCCATAAGGTGGCACCAATTCACCTAGGCCATTAGATCCTTAACTGCCTCCATCTCTTCATCTTAGCCCTCCATTCCAAGAGTCACCTTAGCCCCCTTCCTATTCTATAAAAGCCCACCACCTACCACCATTTTGGGGCATCCTCCATTAGTGTAATTTGCTACCTATACCACCTATACCTACGGCCAAGAAGAAGGAGTAGACAAGGAGATTAAAGGGGCACATCACTAGCCCTTTTGGTGCCTTCTTCTCCCCACTCTCTTCAACTTGGGCCACGCCAAGAAGGAGGATTCTTCCACTTCAAGGACGACGGCCAGGCAAAGGAGAAGGACCTAGGGTGGACGTCCACCCTTGGAGAGAAGCTTAGGGCATGCCCCCTTAAGGCTTGCCTTGGAGGGCATCACCTTGGCGGAGCACAGCAAGGAAGGAGTTGAAGCACTCTTTTCAAGCTTGGGTGCTACCAAGCTTGGAGCAAGAAGCCCTCTTCTTCACCATCTATCTAGAGGATTTGTGTTTTATTTTCGTTATTTTAATTTTTCTAGCAGTAGAAGCATTCCTCTATAAGGTTTTTTTTTGTAAAACACTTTTCTTCAATATAGTTGCCTTCTTTGCAATTTTCTATTTTGCATTTCTACTTTCTTTGTTTTTAGCATTCTTCACTCCCACTCCCTAAATTCTTCTAGGCCTCCACTTGCCTAGAGTGAGCTTAGGGAGTGGCTCTACTTGCCACTTAAAAGTAGTATTTTAAATTGAAGTGTAAAGTACCTTCCCGCCACCATTTCGCATGTTGTCTTAATTTAAAACAAAAAAAAAATGATATATTGAAAAATACCAAAAAGAAAGTTGAGATTTGTATTCCAAGCAAGAGAATCAATTTTGGAAACATTTGGACTCCTTGGACGACCCTAGATACTCCCCTATCTAGGAATATAAATTTAAGACTTGATCGGTTTTACGCATTACAACGACTTAATTAACAAACCGCATAAAAATCTGCCATCACTTTTTGGCGTAGTTGCCGGGGAGGCACAGCTTTGCTATTCTTTCTCCTCTTGCTTGAAGTTGATATCATCCTCTTCTCTTTCTTCTTTTTCGTGTGTGCAGGAACTATTGTACGAAGAAAGCAGGAATCTGGAAGCGAGAGCACAAAGTTCCTTTTCTTCCCATGAAATTCAAGTTGGTTCCTCTTTTTGGTCACATAATTAATTAAAACTACCAAAAATAAATTAAACTTGGCTTTCAGGATCCCAAACAATTTAATTAAGTGGAGTGGTGCCTATATAAAATCCATTATTAGCTTGAATGCTTCTTTAACACCACTCCATTGCAAGTATTGGTGTTCTATTTTTTCAGGTCCAGATTTCTATCCGGACTTGAAAAATCAATTCCTAACACCACAGGCCTCTTAAAATCATAAAATTTCATACAATGATTCTCAATTAAGTTTGGAACATTCAGGTCAATTAGATTTGTATTTAATTTTTTAAAATTCATGGACTGCAGAGGTGTCACACCCTCTCATCTTCTTGTTTTGCTATTGTCCACGAATTTTTAAAATTCCTATACTCATCCAATTTTTCTGAAATTTATCTTACTGGAATCCTTGTGAAATTTTACACATCATATAAAATCACAAAAATTTTCTGAGGTCGGTGGTAATATTGAAAAGTCCAAAATACCCATAGGTATCATTTCTGGACTTTAACACCAGTACAATTAAAAATTAAAAATAAATAACAAACAAATTACTAAAATCTTACAAAAATATTTTTTAGAATCCTTGTTTGATTTTATTCAAAGTAGTGGTGTTGTTTGACTTGTTTGGACCACTACTTAAAACAGAAAGCCTAAAATTAATTCATTGGTAGTAAATTTCTGTCTTAGGGATAATTGACTTAGGGTTTCTTTCTCTCTTTTTAAAGACTCACATTAAAGGAAATTAACTATCACCAATACAACTTGTCTTTCCTTTGATTGTGAACTTTTGAACTTGCTTGAAAATTTAAAGAGAAAATCCCTGAAACACATTTAATTAAATCAAATCTAAAAGACAAAAATATAAAAAATTGTGTGACAACTTGATTTTCATTGGAGCCACTATCCAATTCCTGTGCACAAAAAAAAAATTAAAATAACAGGGCAACAACCCAATAAACACCCTCCACATTCCGTGTGCACTATAGCATCTTGACCTAATTAAAATTTGTAGCAACTTGACCCCTAAGGCTTTATGAACTTAGGCTTGCTATTAAGGTCTTAAGTTTTCTTTAGTTAGTACTAATTCTGTCATCTATATCTGGTGTTCAGGCTGAAGGCCGTGTCAAACGACCAGGCGCGGGTTTGTACAAGCACCTGGGGTTTTCCCTGGGAAACGTTTGGGCCCAAACCTCCCCTTAAGCAACTTGGCTAGATTTGTTGATAGAACGGGTATTCACTATTGACTACTTATTTCCTATATAGACCAAGTCTTAGGGTATTATTAGGGAGTCACATTTAAGTTAGGTCTAGTTCTGTTTGTTTGAATTGCACACTTTCTCTCATCTCTTTCTCTTCTCCTCCCCTCCTGTTCTTCCATTTTATGCACGGGTGACGGTCTCAAGATCCACACTTGGAAGGACCATTTGATTTCGCCCCCCGCACAAAAGGACCACTTTTTCTGTCTTCTTCTCCTGAAAAAATGGAAACACAACAAAATAGGTCCACCGACCCTTCCACTTCCACCTCTAACCTTACCTCTAACCCCATCACTAACCCTAATTCTAACCCTTCCTCCCAAAACCCACCCACCATTAACTTCCCACACTTGTAGCTTCCTAATCTTGAGTTGCCCCACACACAACATTAAGACCCCCTACCTAATATTTTAAAATTGATGGCCGATCAGATTAGTAAATTAAATTCCAATAAACAAACATTGACTAGGAACATCCAAAACCTAGCCAATCCAAGGCCAAACCCACCACCCCGTCAGCACCCTGTTGTTCCTCTAAAAGATTTCCAAGATCCGTCTTATTATGAGGAACGACATGGGGTGGTCATACCGGAGGGGGACTTTGAGATCAAGCCTGTTGTCCTGAACCTAATTAAACATTTTCATGGCCTTCCTAGGGAAGACCCTTTCAGCCACCTTGAAGAGCTAACTCTTCTTGCACAGACAACCCATTCCCGAAATGTGCAAAAAGACATATGCTGGTGTGGCTTTTTCCATTATCTCTTAAAGATAAGGTCGCTTATTGGTTCAGGACCATTGGCCGACCCATCACAACTTGGCCTCAACTCAAGAGCACCTTCCTCAAGAAATTCTTTCCCATAGGTCGTAACAATTCTTTGCGAAGATCTATTATGACCTTTCACCAAAAATCTGGTGAAACTTTCCATGATTCTTGGGAAAGATTTCAAGATCTTTTAAGAAGTTGCCCGCACCACGGGATTCCTTTTTGGCAGCTCGTGCAAATCTTCTATCATGGATTAGAAGATCAAATCTGACATTTTGTCGACGCCTCATGTGCTGGCAACTTCTTAAATAAGGATGCTGAAAGTGGCTACGACCTATTTGAAGAAATGAGTGAAAACTCATTTAATCAAGCTTCCATGAACACATTTTGTAGAACCCAAAACCCGCAGTTCGGTGTTCATGAAATAGGCACTCAATCTATCCCTGTCACCTAAGACGATCTTCAATTGATCGCTCAAAAACTCGACCAGATGCATATTAATCAAAAGAAAATTGAGGAAAGACTGGCCACATCAACTCAAGCTCCATACCCACATCTAACCCAACCTAACTTTCCACGAAGAGAAAATTTGGACAATCTCAACACTACTCCTGCTGATTATTCTGAGGTTGCCCATGATTCACTGGAGAGTTACAATTATCCAGATCTTAACCCCACTCAAAATATTTCTGCCATCCAGGAGCCCTTTAAAAATTCTTCCAATTGGAAAAATTACCCGAACTACTCCTGGAATAATCAAGTTTCCTCCCAACCATATCATTTTAATCGGTATGGGCCGAATCCAAGCATCCATCTTGGGCCATCCCAACAAGTCATCAATGCCCAGATGATGTGAACACAGTAGGATATGCAAACAAAAATGACAGAAGTAACCCGCAACATCACAAATCTGAACAATCAGATTGGGGTTACTCCCATGCAAAGACCTGCAGGACATCTTCCGTCCTAACCCATGCCCAACCCTATTCACCAATTGAACCATTATATGGGCAAAACTCCACATTATCCAAATCAGCCTCCTCCTAATCCACCTCCGCAGTAGCTGCCTAGGATTCTGCAATCACAGGCCCCCCCACCTCCTCTAAATAATAATCCGACTGCACATGTAGTTACTTTGAGGAGTGGGAAAACCACCACTAACCCCGGGCCTTCACACAAACTTGGTGAACTACTTGTGCAAATTGACTCCCCACCTCCCCATCAGGAAGAAAAAGAAATACAAAAATTTCAAGACAAGATTCCTGTCCCTTTCCCACAAGCTCTCTACCCTACCACCAACAAAAAAAAGAAATTTGAGCCCACTACAGAAGAACTCATGGAGCTATTTGGGAAAGTTCATATCAATATTCCTTTCCTAGACGCCATCAGATATATACCTGCCTATGCTAAATTTTTGAAGGAGATTTGTACTCCTAAAAGGCAGGCCCAAAATCTAGGACAGGTGCATCTTTCGGAGACAGTAAGCTCTGTCATACAGAGTAAACTGCCTCCTAAGATGAAAGATCCGGGGGTGCCTTTAATTTCTATAATTATTGATGACACAACATTTAATCGCACCCTCCTTGATCTTGGTGCCTCAGTTAATATTATTCCCACAAGTTTATTCGAAGAATTTTAGATCGGTGAATTAAAACTCGTCGAGGTTACCCTGCAATTAGCCGACCGATCTACAATCAAACCTCGTGGGATTGTCGAGGATGTTTTAGTCAAGGTCTAGAATTGTGTCTTCCCTCCAGACTTTCTAATTCTTGACATTGAAGCACCTGAATCATTACTGGACTCCCCAATAATCCTTGGATGCCCTTTTTTGGCCACTGCAAAGGCAAATATCAATTGCCACACCCGCAAAATGGATATCAACTGTGCAGGCCAAACTATCACTTTAGATATTTTTAAATCCTCCAGGAGATTCCATGATGATAACTTTTTTGAGGACTCAGATACTGAAATTTCCAATATGGTGGAGGAGACAATGTTAATAGATACCCTCACCGACCATAATTTTTTTGAGAACTCTGATTTAGAATCAGTGGTCGGCGAAATCTGTGATCCGGAAACTTGTCTTGGCCCCAAATTTATTACTGATACCCCCCCTAAGCACCCTAACCCACCCACTATTCACGCACCTAATTTTTCCACACTAACTTCACCCAATCCTCACCATTCCTTCCCCAACTCCTTTCGTACGGACTTGCCACCAACCTCGCCCGAGTTTGGCATCCAACCTGATTTAAAACCATGGCCAGACTCGGGCTACACTTATGATTTTCCATCCAACTTTGATACCAATATTGCTTCTAATCAATTTTCTAGGGATCTAGAAGAAGACACCTTTTTTGCAGGCATCCAAGTGTCCAATTATTTACATGATTTTACGTCTTCCATGCATACCTTCACGCCCGGCTGAATGGCGTAAAAGATAGCACTGGATGGGAGGTAACCCATCATTTTTTCTTGCTTTGCTTTTTTCTTCTTTTCCCAGGTTTTGTTCATCCTAAACCCGACCGTACTTCACTAAGGTGATCCCTTTTCCCTCCTAATGCATGAGGACATGGCATATCTTAAGCATAGGGGGGTATTTTTAAATTTGATGATTGATTTAGGATTTTCAAAAGCTAAAAACATGCAATTTCCTTTAATTTATTTTCTGCTTGCACACCCAAAAAAAAAATAAATAAATAACAATGTTCAAAACTTTTTAAGGAAAAATTTTGAAATCGGGACAAAGGTTGAAAAATTCACTTTTGGTACAATGGGATTTAATCTTTAACAAACTAAGGATGAGGACATGGATCTAATCATTAGAATTCCAGGGTCGATTTTAGACTAGATCAGATATCCTTCTCTAAAATTCCACCTGAACTCATGATAGGTCAGGTGACTTGATCCTATTTTGTAATACGGAAAGTATTTGACTTAGCTTCTGATTCAAAAACTTGCATGTTTTGAGAAACTTCTTGTGTCACTCTTCACACAAGCCAACACTTAAAAATAACTAAAAATTTGAAAAACTCCCTTGTTTGGACTTAGTAAAAGTCTGAAGCAGATCATTGGTTTGAGTTCCCACCGCCGAGAAGGAGGAAAATGCCTCCTTTGAGGACACGATGTCAACATGTTACCGCCTCGATGCTGCTCCATATCTATCTTTCATCCTTAGATAGAGCACTAAAGCACATTTTAGCAGCTCAAGTGTCTTGGAAGGTGCTCTACATATAGTGTCGGAGCAAGAGCTTGAGTTTGCTTGGAGCGCCCCTTTTCACCGCATCGTGTTTTGGGGTTGTGAGCTCCTAGGTGGTGTCATGGACAGTGCTATCCTGATGTACTGGCGCCAAAGACCCCTCGAGGAATGGTAACGGGAATGATGATCCCGACACATCTGTTGTAAGACTAAGCTAAAAATAAGTATGGGGGAGAAAAAAAGAAGTAATAATAAATAAATTAACATGCCCTTATAAATGTTGGCTTTTCACAAGCACAGACACAAGGTTTTAAAGGATTTTGCAAGTTGCGAATCAGATTCATGAGCCAGAAAAATCCTAAAAACAAAAATTTCAAGTCATCTGAAGTAATAAGGGGTTAATTTGTGAATTTTCTAGAGGATATATTGATCCCATTCTGTCTAATGGTTGAATCCAAAAACAAATCTGGATGTTTATCTTTAACAAATCTCGTACCTCCTGTGTTTTAATCTACCCAAGTCCCCTAATCTCTTTTTCTCCTCAAAAGTCGAAAAAATTAGATTTCCCAAAAATTCCGTTATCAAAAAATTAAAGTTTTGCTAAGAGAGTAGCAAAAGATAAGCATGGGGGTGTGATAAATGCCAATTTATCATCATTCTTATGCATTAAAACAAACCTAGCTCTTAAGATTTTACTCCGCAAAAGAGTTTTTGGGTTGCATTTAGGCATAAATTAGGTTAGGCATGCATTGCATCTTTTATTGTCTTCTTAATATGTTTTTGTGAGTGCTAGGGATGTACAGATATACAGATCCCTAAAACCCTAGCGCTTAAGAAGGCAAATGGTGATGGAGAAGCCTAGACTAACTGGAACGCAACTTGATCCAGCTCACCACAGCTGGAACCTAGCTCACTTGAACTAGGGTTAGCTCATCCCAGCTCCATTCAGCTAATCTCAGCTGAATGGCAGCTCAAGAGAGTTCATCTTAGCTCACCCTAGCTCAAGTCAGCTCAGATCCAGCTCAACTTAGCTTAGTCTAGCTCATCTCAGCTCCCATTAGTTCACAGGGAGCTCTAGCATGCTCAGCTGAGTTGATAGGAGTTCACCCCATCTCAGATCTAGCTACATCCAGCTCCACTCAACTCCATCCAGCTGAAGAAGAACTCATGCCATCTCAGGAAGCTCAAGTCCAGCTCCCGGGGACTTAGCTTAGCTCAACTCAGTTGAGCTAAGCTACCTTAGCTGCCTCAACCAGCTTGATTCTCCCCGAGAGCACCAGACCTAGCTCCCCTCAGCTCATTATGGTAGAAGCTAGCTTACTTTATCTTGGCTTAGCAACTAGCAAAGAACTCGCAAGCTAAGCCAGCTAGAGTAGCCCTATGCCAGCCTCTTCAGCAGCAGCCAGCTCCAGCTCCAGACTTCTCCTCCTCAGCTCCTCCCTCCAAACCCTAGCTCCAACACCTTCTCCTCTACTCCACCTTAAGCTAAGCTAGTTTATCTTACCTTAGCTTAGCTAAGCTTAGCTAGCAACTAGCTCCTCGAACATCGACCACCTTCAAATTCAACCCCAGCTAGCTCCACCAAGTTAAGCCTACCTAAGCTAGTTACCCTACTCAAGTTGGTGCCAACTCCTGGCCATCCATTCACCCCATCATCACCACCAAAAGACACCAAAATTTGGTGCCAAAAACTACCCCTAACCGCCTCTATATTGGTGCCAACTTTCAGCCTTTAATCCACCCTACACCTACCCACATAATCCGTCCTAGCCATCCACCTACCCCTCCTTCTAGAACCCTTCTTGGCGCCAACTTAGACCCCCTTCTAGAAGCCATTTTTCCGCCAATATCAAGGGACGTCAACACCCATAACCACCCCCTAGGTGTCCCTTAAGGTGGTGCTAATTAACCTTGGCCATTGGATCCTTAACCACCTCCATCTCTTCATCGTAGCCCTCCATTCCAAGAGTCACCTTAGCCCCCTTCCTATTCTATAAAAACTCACCACCTACCACCATTTTCGGGCATCCTTCATTAGTGTAATTTGCTACCTATACCACCTATACCTACGGCCAAGAATAAGGAGTAGAGAAGGAGATTAAAGGGGCACATCACCAGCCCTTTTGGTGCCTTCTTCTCCCCACTCTATTCAACTTGGGCCACGCCAAGAAGGAGGATTCTTCCACTTCAAGAAGGATGGCTAGGCAAAGGAGATGGACCTAGGGTGGACGTCCACCCTTGGAGAGAAACTTAGGGCGTGCCCCCTTAGGGCTTGCCTTGGAGGACATCACCTTGGCGGAGAAGAGCAAGGAAGGAGTTGAAGGACTCTTTTCAAGCTTGGGAGCTATCAAGCTTGGAGCAAGAAGCCCTCTTCTTCACCATCTATCTAGAGGATTTGTGTTTGCTTTTCTTTATTTTAATTTTTCTAGTAGTAGAAGCATTCCTCTACTAGGTTTTTTTTTGTAAAACACTTTTCTTCAATATAGTTGCCTTCTTTGCAATTTTCTATTTTGCATTTCTACTTGCTTTGTTTTTAGCATTCTTCACTCCCACTCCCTAAATTCTTCTAGGCCTCCACTTGCTTAGAGTGAGCTTAGGGAGTGACTCTACTTGCCACTTACAAGTAGTATTTTAAATTGAAGTGTAAAGTACTTTCTCGCCACCATTTCACATGTTGTCTTAATTTAAAACAAAAAAAAAATGATATATTGAAAAATATAAAAAGAAAGTTGAGATTTGTATTCCAAGCAAGGGAATCAATTTTGCAAACATTTGGCCTCCTTAGATGACCCTAGATTCTCCCCTATCTAGGAATATAAATTTAGGAGTTGATCAGTTTTACTCGTTACAATGACTTAATTAAAAAACAGTGTAAAAATCCACCATCACCGCCCATGGCAACCCCTAGAACCTTGGCTTTCAGGATTTTAAGATAATCCTACCCATGGTGTCCTGTAGCTAAATCCAAACCCTGGCAATCGACATTTCGGGACGATGCCGCCCATGGCATCTGAACAAGCACAAGGTGCTTGCATGCCCCCAGTAGGATATGTAGATATCCTAAGAGACAAACACAGTGGAGACAATATGTTATTACACATCTTCTAGGGGATTTTCCCACCTCTCTACTATGGGAACTCGTCCAAATTAACTTGTATTGATCGGCCACTCCTAATCTAAGAGACCTTTTTAGAATAATTTAAATGAATTTGCGTGATTTTGATACCTAGGTGCATTGAACCAGACTGTGTGCGGATTGGGGTACTTAGGTTACCTAGTCTCGCAAACTAGAAGCCAGTTAACTAGGTAGAATACTCTCTAAGCCTTAGACATAATACTTAAGCTTCACACTTTCCCCAACCTCTTGAGGACTATCCAGATCTTAACGGATTACTGAATTTTTAAGCCTAGGAGTATAGCCCAAAAAGCCTAAGATCAGCATTCCTACTAATCTCTTCTGTGTTTCATTAGCACTTCTTTCACTTTCTCTTTCTTGATGTGGTCAAGAACTCAATTAGTTTCTTAATTTCTTACTAATGATTATCACTTTTTCCTTTTCATTTTGTGCACCTTTTTGATATTTTTCACTTTTCCCTTTTTCTTAACAAGATTTGTATGGCCTCAAAATTTTCTCTCATCTCATTTTTTGGTTCTTTTTTCACAATTTTCTATTTTTTGGTATTTTTGGAATATGTGACTTTTTGTGAGAACCCTTCCGAAATTTGATTTTTGTATGTTTGCACTTTACCACACCCCCATGCCTAAGTTTTGCAATGTCCTCATTATAAATGGAGTGTGTGAAACATGTTTGGGTTTCAAGAATTAGAACAGGATTTATCGGGTGGGCGAACGGGTCGGGAATGACTGTTGCGAACAATTTCAAGCTCTGGCATGTGTACGGGAGGTGGGATCGACTGTTCTAAAATCAAACTCAGGGTGTAATAGGCGTGATGTACAAAAGGATAATCAGAAGGACTTTGGGTTTTTGGAATGACGGGTTGCCTCCTGTTATGTGCTAAATTCAACGCCTTCAGCCGAGTGGGAAATGGTATGGAGAGGAAGTGGTCAAATCAGATTAATTTTGTGGAACAAGCATCTTCATCAAAAGCCTTGTTGGTCGAACCAGGTGCTTAATCTGATCAATAGGCAGATGATGCAACCCAAACCCAATCTATCTGGTGGGTTGATAATTGTATATCAAGAGATGTGGAACCCACCATATGTCGTGAAGCTCAGAATGATGAGGAAGTCTGAATCCTGGGTTTATCTGAGTCGAATCAGCCTGATCAGAGTAAAAATCCTTAAATGAAAAAGAATTAGTGGATGATGTAAGGACCCTACATGAGTGATCAGAGAAGGATGGGGCGTGTTTTGTAGTTTGATCAATGTCCGAAACTTGATGGAAATGTAGTGGAGAATCATCTGCAATCGGCTTAGTAAGAGGGGAATCAGAAAAGAAATTAAGTCCTGTTGTGGGTCAAAGTTGAAAACGTGTTTGAATAGGTTCTGTATTTGTGGAAGAAGTGGCACCAATAAGACTTGTGTATGAGGGCTCATCTACAAAAGAATTAAAGGTGGGTTCATTTAGAGAGTCCACATAGTAGCCAGTAAATTCAAATGTGAATGCCAGAAGAGTGTTTATAGGGTGAAGAAAATCTGAGTCAAGAAAAGATTCGAATTCTACATTGTAGTCACTCTCGGTACTTTCTAGTTTTGATTCTTGAGGATCGAAAAGAAACGATTCCATCTCATTGGAACCTAAATTTAAATCAGTGATCTCTGGATCAGGGACCTCAGAGTCAGAGTTGAAGAATGAATCATGTGAGCTGAGGTTGTAGATTGGCCTGTAGTTGTCAGGAAACAATGGCTCTTCGAAATCATGGTAAGATTCAAACTCGTCAGAAAACTTGTGAGAATCAAGTTATGAATTCGATTTGAGATAAGAGGTTCCACCACAGAATAAGTCACAAGATCTTGTCTCAGCAACTTGACTTGGTTCTAGCCCATTTGTAGATTCTGAGCATAAAAAGGTGTCCCTATTGGATCTGGGCTAGAGTTCTTGGCTTGTAGGGAAGACCCAATCAAATCCCCACTCTTCCAACTCCTCGGTTTCTGTATCATAGACTGGCATGACTTCCAAAAAATCAATCTGTATCTCCGAAAATGTTGGAGAGAGACATTCGTTAAACAAAGGCCTAGAATCATAATCCCAATTTAAACTTTGATTTGCTTCATATGGGGCCTTCTAATCATCCCAATAAGATACAAATCCAGATTCTAGGCTAGGGATGTGGGTTGAATTGCTAGAATCTAGGTGAAAATTGTCTTCGAGGGTCACCTTATCAGAATAAGGGCTAAGATTTACACCCTTGAGAGGTTCTGTTTTAATCTCGTCGTTATAGGAGTCTATGAATTCTATACTTGGTGAACTAGGGTGTTGGTTTTCTAGGGTTGGCTCAAAATCATTTTCTCCAGCAATTGGGACCTCCCAACCTAATACAAGATCAGGCATGTTATATTCCATCAGGATTGGGAATCCACAACAACCTTCTGTCTCAAACTCGGGATTTCGGAATCACATTGATCCTCAATACCATTCTAAGATGGTTCATTAATTGTTTGGGGCATGTACGGGTATTTTGGATCGACAACTTGTTTCACCAATTTCAACATCTCTTCCTATTTTTCAAGATCATCATAGTGTCTTTCCCTAAGTATAGGATTTCTCAAGCATCGGAGATATTCAATGTTATGCAATTTTTCTATGTCGATGCATCCTATTATGAGAATATCCCGAGTTGATCCATTTGTTGCTTCTGTTAATAGTAGTTGGGCACAGTTTATGATGAAGGTTGTTGATACACTAACCTAAATGTCTTCTACTAGTTTTGAGGTTTTGTACTCAATCTCATAAAATTTAAGGGCATCCTCAACCATTCTATCTCTCATGGATCATTGTGATTCAGGTTGATTTAATGGTTTTCCTAAGTAATCAGGCTGCATTTTTGAATCAGATGGTGGAATGAAGATGTAGAATCAAAATTCAAGTTTTGAATTAAGTGATTCGATCTGAAAGAGATTACCAATGAAAATATGTCTGTGTGCTCTAAATAGAAGAGATGAGGGACTAGATGTGTTGTTGACCCAATGAAGGCACCCAATGATTTTTGGATGACTATAGAGGTTTGGGGCGGATGATACCCCTGGATTAAAATGTCATCCACCTGTGAATTACCTGCGCAGCCAGGAAGGGAGAGTCCCGCAAAGACCCCTACACGGTAGAACGCCCCCACGGGTTATAGAGTTTCCCTCACTCGACCTTCCTTGTCACTGAGGGTCTAGGTAGACCACAATGGATTACTTGACTTCTTAAGTCTACCTATTTTATGTCCTAATTTGTGCCATTGATTTCACTTGAATTAGCAGTTGTTTTGGCATGTGACCACATTTAGAGGTTGGTTGGCCTACAATGTTGACCAACCTTTCCTAACCTGCCCTATAGATGGAAGAATGACTCTAGGTAAGATCTAGTAATAACCCTAATTTGACTCCTAGGTTATTAGGTCCAAGGATTTTAGGGTTCAAGTGAGCTTAGAGCCTGCTTTTAGGGTTTTTCCTTTTATGCAGGCAAGTGGGACTAGCACTCCAAAACCCTAATGTAGAAACCCTAATTGGCTTTATTTCCAAGTCCTCTTTGATTTTCACAAATGTTCTCCTTGGACTTCAAATAAGAAGTGCATAGTCTAAGAAGATTAGAACTTAAGCGTAGTCCTTAATAGGCACAGGAATTTTTGGGGTAGGATCTCTAAAAATCGCTTCAACTTCAATGAGATTGGAAAAAAAAAATTTGTAAATTAGGAAACATGCCTTTCAAATGATAATTACTATGAAAAATAAGGTAGGTGATTCATAATTGATTATTTTCTTTTTGTCTTCCCAAGATTAGGCGGTTGATTAGGAAATAATAGAGAAGTTACCTACCCTGGAGTGGTTTATTTGTGTGGAAGATCTCCTCATGAAGTATCTTGCAAAATCACAAGAAAGCAAATAGGTCAAGTTAGTCTTCAAATATAATCAAATAATGAATGAAATAGTGGTGAATTGTGCATTGCTCCCCAGCAACAGCACCAAAATTTTGAGAGCACTAGATCAGTATTTAAGAGTTGTGTTGTAGTACGATCGAAATAGCATTCAAAACAAATACAATTTATTACTCGAATATATTCCGAGGTCGAACACAGGAAGCAAATGGACTTCACACACCAAACTTGGCAATTAATGCAATTTGAACACAAATCATTACTCAAAAACTAATCATGAATGTAGAGCACATGATCATGTCAAGAGTAAAAAGAATTGTAGACTAGATAATAATTACTCAAATTAATTAAAGAAGAAAGTATAAATTCAGATGTCAGATTGCAAAATCAGACGTCTTAAATGACTCTGGCTACAGTGCTTTTCTTTCATTTCTTCTTCTGATCTCTTTCTCTAATTTCTCCTTTCTTTTTCTTCTTCTTTTACCTTTACGAGCCCTCTTCCTCTTCCTCTTATTTCTTTCCTTAGCTTTCTCGGTATTCCCCTTCATTCTTCTTCTTCTTTGGTTCTTCTTCTCTTTCTCTAACTTTTTCCTTCTCTTCTTCTTCCTTTTCTACCTTTGCTTCCTTCTTTCTTTGCTTCGCCTTAAGCCTTGCGGTACTCCTCTCCTTCTTCTTCTTCCTGACCTCCTCTTCTTCTTCTTCTCTGAATTGGCTAAGTGTGGAGCCAAACTCCTCAAAGCAAAACCCCCCTTCCCCTCCATAGCTCTCCTTTCTCTTTCTCTCTTTTCTATTTCAGAGTTGCTCTCCCGGTGCCTTTAGCCGGTCGGGTAATCGGACCTAACAGAGACCCTTGTCTAAGCTCACCGGCGTGCGTGGTGAGAGAGGAGTGAGTAGGTCAGGTAATCGCGTCATGGCCAGGTCTGCGTGGTAGCGCCACAGATGAGTCCGTGAGAGGGGGAAGGAGGACCTCACCCTCAATGTTGTAGGCGATAAGCCACTAACACAAAATCAATTTGTGCGCACACGGGCTCCCTTCAAGTTCCGTGGCGGGACTAAATGTCCCACCTCCCTTCTGAGTGCACAGTAGCAGATGGGGCTTCTAATTGGCGAGGCTGCAGAGGCTCTTGACTCCAATCAAAGGTTTGGAATTGTACGTGAGATTCTTTCACACATTCTAGGAGTGTCGTCCTGGGATTGGCAGCACCTGGAGCTGCAACAAGAGAGCTTCATGCTCGGCAGCAATGGCAGATGGGAGATGAACCTAAAAAAATGAGAACAGCCTTGTGGCCACATCAAATCACTCAAGGAGCTTCGCCGTACCATGGTGGATGCGATGGGCATGGTTTCATGGCATGTGGGTGGCTGTGGTGGCATATCTAGTGCTTACTGTGGGTGTGTGAGTGGGTGCGTTCGGTGGGATGTTTAGGTGGTCGATGGAGATATTGGAGTGAGGGGATGTGATCAGGGAGTCGAGGTGGAGGTTGTAGGGTGGTTGGCAAGGTGGATGGAGGTGCAGAGCGACGAGGGCACCTCATCGGAGGTATTGTCGGAGGTGGAGAAGGTGACGGTGGTTAGTGGAGTCGAGGGTGGGTTTAGGGCAATAAAGAGAGGGAAACAAGGTGGAAGAGAGTGAATCTAATAGACCTAATCTAAGGGCGAAAAGAAAGGGAATCCCAAGAGGTATGGTCATCGGACATGGGGTAAACGAAGACCTCCATAGATGAGGCGGTGGGGAAGATAGGGTAGAGGCGACATTGGTCGGTGTTGCATGACGTGGAGGACTGAGGCGGAGTTAACCCAACCACTGGTATTGTGGTTGGACGATGAGAGAGTGAGGGAGGAGCCTTCGGAGCTTGCGGATATTGTGGCTGGTGAGGGAGAGAGGGATGTGAAGTTATCCAGCCCAATTTCAAGTTGACGAGACTCGGATGGATTTAGGGAGTCTTAAATAGGTCTTTGAAGAGGTTTCGCGCATGGAAGCCAAGCTTCTAAGCATGGCAGGCTTCACCGGAGATGGAAACTCAAAAGAGACCTAAATCTCTCATGTGTTTGCATGAGAGATTGGGAAATAATCATGGATCACAAATGGGTTCAGATTGAAGGGGATTATTGACGAGTCGATTCTTCGCTTTTAAAGTCATTTGTCACATAAAAGGGCAGGTTCTTTGTAGTTCTATGTGATGGAAAATTTGACTAATCAACAATTAATATAACCAGTCAATTAGGAGCAGGTCGCGTCCAAAGGGAGGCAATGGCGTATTAAACTCGCAAGGGTCAAAATCGATGGTCACTATTAATTTAGTCAAGAAATCGAATCAAAATCACTTTCAGATTAGGTAAACAACAAATGCTGATGCTGAAATAGCAATTTTACACAACTAAAGGATATATTTTGCAATGGAGCTTATTAAAATCGTAATAAAAGTTCACAATGGCACTAAATGTAAATATTAATAGGAGCTTTACTATAGCAAAATAGGGGAAATTCTTCCCCTTGTCCGTGTGCGAGGAGGAGGCCGCGATTGAAGGTGAGAAGCTCACCGAAGCTTCAGTGAGCCGAGGCTATTCAATGGTGGTGGTCTCATGGCAAACGGTGGTCGGAGGTAGCGGCAGCGAGGAGAGGAGTGGCAGTGGTGGTTGCAGCTCTTTGCTGCTACTGGAGACGGAGAGGAGGCGTGTGCGCTGAAGGGCTTCACGCGGATGGAGGTAGTGGACGCACGAGGACGTGCACATGCGCATGGGCACTACTGAGCTCGACCGTAGCTGCTGCTGCTACGCGCTATAGGCCGCACGCGGGGAGGCACTGAAGGATGAAGCTGCTACTGCTGGATGCTGCTGGCCGCATGCTGCAACCTGCGTTCTACAGATTACATAGACTTGCGGTGAAGCTGCCGTGCACAGTGGCTGGCGCGTGGGCTGGAGGTGTAGCGTAGGCACGCGTGCTGGGGGCGAAGACCGAGGCTGCTCGTTGTGCACACGGAGAGGCGTGGCGGAGACACAGTGCCAGGAGAGGGTGACAGCTGGTGGGTTGTTGGCATTGAAGGTGATGTTGGTTTCTTTTTGGTGGAAAGGAAACAGGTAACGTAAGAGGAAGATAATGGAGGTGGTACTGTTGGGAGCTCAGACGTCTGGGGTCATTCTCAGACATCTTAACCGACTGGAAAGATGAAGGTACATGGTTGCGGTGTTGGTTGCTGGTGACGGCGGTAAGGGTGGTAGTGCATGGAAAGGTGCTCGCAGTAATCTGCACAAGCCAAATGGTGGCGCAGCAATCTATCACCCTGCTTGCCTACGGTGGTATGGACTTGTGCTTACGGTAGGAGGCTGGTGGTGGTGGAATGGAGAAGCTCAAAGCTCTACACAGTGGTGGGTAGGGGATGGTGGCCTACTCTCAACGGCAGCTCTCCCTTCCCCTTTTGTAGCCACGGCAACCATGATTTCAAAATCAAAATGACGTAGCATGAATGTGATGCGTAGGAGGAGGCGGAGCCGGAGGAGTTACCTATCCAAGGAGAAAAAGAATAAAATAATAAAATAATTAGGGTTATTTATACATAACACCACAACTTCTATGTTAATTAAAATAGTGCATCTAATTAATTAACTAATTAAATGTATGCAACCCTAGGGTAATTCTTTTTTTTTTGAAACATTGAGGATTGCTATCATGAGCCGATAGCAATCCGGAGGGTAGTATATTTCATATCAAAAAACTATTACAAAAAAGAAGCCGAACTATGTATGAGAGACCAGCACTCCTTTACAATACTCTCACATCTCACTGATCTCTCTTGAAAAAGCTTATCATTACGAGCCCTCCACGCGCACCACAAAACAACTGCCATAGCCCCTAATTGTCGACCAGGATTGATGAATCGCTGCCATATTCAATCCCAGGAGGGGAGGGGTTCTAACCAAACCAACCTCCAAATCTTGTCTATGATCAAACAGGAGGAGAAAATGTGTGATGCACTATCAGAGTGGAACCCACAAAGAGGGAAGGCATTTAGAACAGTCCGCAGCCTTCTATGTCTCAGATCGCCAGTGATCAACCCTTCTCGTCTGCATAGCCACAGGAATATATGAACCTTCAGAGGAACTCTCAGAAGCTAAATCTTTCTGTTGACAGGGTCCCATTCCACCTCACTATTGGCTCTAATAACTTTCTCATACTCTTGCTTCACTGAAAAATTGCCCTGTCAGTAGTAAGTATCCGTCTCATCACTCACAAGTTGCATCTGCTGTAGACTCGCCATCAGTTTCTACCTCTCCTCCCATAGTCGAGTGCCCGGCCTGCACTATTACAGCCCTTCCAGCTGCCAGCAACTCTCTTCCTGAGACGACAAACTGCTAAGTGTGGCTTCCTTATCTACAACAGCATCATACACCCTCGGGTAGATCTCTTTCAGCAAGCCCAAGTTAGACCATCGCTCATTCCATAAGCTGAAGCCTCCGCCATCTCCGAGCTTCGGTTGCAGCAGGTGCCAATAGCTGGTGACTGCAGAAATCACTGATCACCAAAAGGGAGAAGGTTTCTTCGACTGGAGCCTTTGCAAAATGCTGTTAGATCCACCATAGCTGTCCCTGATCAGATCATCCATCAGCCCCTCCTTGCAATCCAAAATCCTGATGGCCCACTTCAGCAACAAGGCTTCATTGAATTCTTTAAGTGCTTTAATTCCTAACCCCCCAATCTCCTTTGGTCTACAGATACAATTCCATCTGATGGGGTGCATGAATCCGCCTGCATGACCTGCACCCTTCCAGAAGAATCTCTTCCTCATAACATCCAATCTCTTCCAGATACATTTAGGTGCCTTAAAAGTGTTGAAATAGAAAACCGGTATGGCTGCAATGACTGAATTGAGTAGGATTAATCTTCCACCTTTGGATAGGAATTTACTACTCCAACCCTTCAGCTTTCCTGGAACCCTCTCGAAAAGAACATTCCAATCTGATTTTTTCAGTTTTGTGGCCCTCAGAGGTAGTCCAAGGTATCTCAATGGCAATTTAGCACGGGGTGACCCTAATACAACCTCCAACTCCATCTGCTCCTGTTCACTCATACCAAAGCAAATCAAAATCGACTTATCCCTGTTCAAACATAAGCCTGAATTGTCACCAAATATCTTTACCAATAACCCCAGAGCATGTGCCTCAGACTTGGACCCTTCCACAAAGAACACCATGTTGTCTGCATACTGTAAAATGGGGGCTAGGTTTCCCCTGTTAGACAGTGAATACCCTTTAATAATACCCACCTCAGCCAATTTTGAAGCATACTTTGCAAGCCCATCAACCGCAAGGTTGAAAATCAATGGGGCTAGAGGACATCCTTGTCTAACCCCACGCTGAGGTTGGATCCAGGCTCCACATGGCTTTCCATTGACAAAAGGAGCAAAAGAAGCCGTAGTGATACAGTGTTTCATCCATTGGATCCAGAGGGGGGGGCAAATCCTCTTCTAAATATCTCCCATAGGTATGACCAAGAGATCGAATCATAGGCTTTCTGGAAATCCACTTTCCACATGAAGGCCTTACACTTCATTCGATGCCAACCATTAACCATTTCTTGAGCCAATATAAAGGATTCTTGAAGTGATCTGTTGGGCAAGAAAGCAACCTGTACTCGATAAATCAGGTCTTGTAGAGCAACTCTCGTCCTATTAGCCAAGGTCTTGCTGATGATAAGGTAGATGGAATTTGAAAGGGAAATCTGCCTGAAATCTGAAAAGTGCTCTGCTCCCATTGATTTAGGCAAAAGAAAAGGTAGGACTTGTTAATCCTCTCAAAACCCGCATTTCCCACCTCAAATTCTCTGATAACATCCATCACCTCCTTACCCACCACACTCCACATCTCCTTATAAAAGAAAACTTGTATTCCATCAGGGGCCAGAGAGCCTTCCACATTTAGTTCGCTGATTGCCTGCAGGGTCTCCTGTTCAATAATAGGTGAAGTCAAGTGCTCATCCTGCCCACTTGTCACCTTAGGACCCTCGTTTCCTACCATTCTCCATTTCCCCCTCTTAGATGCCTGAGATGCCCCTCTAAAATATTTGGTGGCTTCAGACTTAATCACCTGATTAGAAGAGATCCTATGTCCACCACATATAATGGAGGAAATAAAATTAGCACATCTCCAATAACTAGCTGCAAGATGAAGAAACTTTGTATTGGCATCCCCCTCCTTAAGCCATAGCTTCCTGGATCTCTCCCTCCAATCAATTTCTTGTTTCAGGTCTTCATCAAGAACCACACCCTGCCACATTTTTCTTTCAGCCAACTCATCTTAAGACAAACGGCTAGCTTCTTCCTCAAAGTCAAGCTCCTGAATTTTACTCGGAGCTTCCCTTCTCCACTGCCCCCTCAGCAAGCCAATAGTAGATCCATATTCTTTTAAGACCATGCACAAACTAGCCAACTTGGCTGACAGCCTGACAGTGGCATATCCCTGCACCTCTTTAGCTCTCCACCAAGAGCTGATCATCTGGTAAAAGCCCGGTTCATACAGCCATGAACATTTCATTTTGAAATCGGATCCAACCTGATTTTCTTCCCCACTATCCCATACCAAAGGGGTATGATCTGAAAAGGGTTGGCTCAACCCACTCACATTCACAATTGAAATCTAACAAGGATGTCCACATTTCCAAAGAATCTGTCAAGCTTGGATACCAGCCCGTTTCCATTGCGCCAAGTAAATTCCACACCAGAGGAAGGATATTCATTCAGCTGCAGAGATTGAAGCATCATCTGAAATCCAACAGCCGAACTGTCTGTGCTGCCATTTAGCTTGTCAGCCGCTGTTTACACACAATTAAAATCCCGACCCTTCAGCCACATACCCACCTGCACCAACTCAGCCACCGCAGGCCACTCCTCCCACAGCTCCTGCCTGGCAGATGCAATACAAGGACCATATAATCTAGTAATCCAAATATATTCTTGCTCTTAGTTAATCTGAAATTTGCATGTCAACATATGTCTATCTTTGTGAACCTCCAAACACTGAGCCCACCTCTTTCTCCACCATATAGCATTGCCCCCCGAACTCCCATGTGCATCAGTCTACACACAATCATTCATCCCTATAGCTAACAAGTTCGACCACAGCCTATCAGAATTACCTTCAATGTGTGTCTCTTGGATGAGCGCACAATCGATTCCCCATTCTCTCAAATATCTCATCAAGGATGCCCTACGGCTTCTGTCGTGCAACCCACGCACGTTCCAAGTGAGGATTCTCATCAATCCTTACTGGATCCCTCTCTACTGAGGGAATGGCATTTGCACACTTGCATGACCTTCACAACCTCATCTTCATCCATCAGTATAATAGCCTTTAATTTTCTCTGTCGTAGGCTATACGGTGATCTCCCCTTACCACTCTTTGTGCGAGATCCCCCTTCACATTTATGATCTTCCTTTTCCTACAGGTCCTGTTGATCCTTTATCGACCCAGGCTGCGTGTCCAGATTTCCTTGCTCCTCATTCTCCACACCAACTAACAGTACATCCCCTGCCACTGTGGACGACGGTTCTGCCATTTCCCCTCTGCCTAGTTCCTCCTTTTCTTCATTCTGAAGCCCCCTCATCTCCCCATCACGGTAGTCCTTACAATCCTTGACAATTTGGGGTTCATCGCTAGGAGCTGTGCACAACTCCTGAGCAGTCGCCTCCTCATCAGCTGTAGAACCAGACGACTTAAAACGCTCTGCTATAGTATCACCTACCAAGAATTTCAGCCTCAGCATCCAGGAGCTTCCACCGCACCTCAAAATCAGACTGTCAAGTATAGAGCCAGCGATGAAGACATCGACCTTCACACTCAGCAGACATCCATTCCCCTCCAGCAGTCCGATGACCACATCCTCTGCCACTGATGCAAAACCTGAGATCATCGTCGACACAACCTCCTTTGACCCCAAATGTTGAGGCAGACCCACGATCTCGAGTTTTCCTGACCTGCTCCCCACTCTCTGGGGCGGTCTCTCCGGCAAGGCTCCATCAAAAGGAGAGACCAATCTCCAGATCACCGTGCTGCCATCGTTGCAAGATGTTTGAAATGTAGCTTCTCGATAATAATAATAATAATTGAGAATGGATTGGTTGTAATGTTTAAAATTGATGTGTCGTGTTGTAGTATGTAACACTAAGAGTGTCATAGTGGTGAGTTAGGGTGAGTAGTACCAGTCATTACAACCATTATTATCATTTACTTATCTAATTTTTACTAGTTTTGTTCCAGGTCGTTCACTGGGAGGCAATTTATTGAATTACATCGTTCACTCTTTGATCTCAAAATTATCCTCTAATTCCAAAAAGTAACTTTACATCTTAGTAAAGAATGAATGAATATAAAAATGGTTTGCCTACTTACTAAAAGTTAATTGTAATGCTTGTAAAAATTAACTAACTAAAAAAAGCACCAAACAATTTATTACTGTACTAAAAACTATGTATTTACAAGTTATAGTATTAATACTAACATGATAGTACCTAATACACTAGGATGCCACAGTGTAAAAACTTAACTTACTAGTATGTTATCTACAGTAACACATACAGCAGTTTTAGTGACAGACATAAGCATCGCTAAATCTCAGAAAACACTATACAAACCTAAAGAGGGAAAACTGAGGTCTTTAGCAACGTTTATGGTGTCATTTTACTCTATTAGTAATTATATAGGATTACTTATACAAATAATAGGCTATACTACGTGTACATATGTATATACATATATATATTTATCTTTTTATTGTTGTATTTACGTATGTATATGTCTTCTATCTTTCTCTGTATGTACACTATGTTTCTTCTGTTTCTCTTCTCTAATGTTTCTGTGTTATCTTTCTCTGTTATGTACACTTAAGTCGTCAATAACTTTTATTAAGCAGTTCAAAATGTATTCAATTTATTGGTGGGCCAATCGAGGGATACACAGCACCCAGAGGATGGGACCAAACCTCTACTAAGCGCGCCCTAATCTTGATTAGGCCGCTTAATTATGTTTTCAGACTCAGCGCAGGGCCTCAGTAAAACGCCGCACACACACAATGTACGAGTTCATCACAATGCTCAGACAGAATGCCAGACAGTATGCTCAGTGTAATCGGATCATGTGTATATGCTCAGTGTTTCGGGCGGCTGGTGCCCATGACGACTAGCTAAGCAGGAGCACAAATTCTTATTATAGCGCTGTACTCTATTTGCAGCGCACGATGTGGGGCTATTCTAGCACCACATCTGCACTGGAAATTAGGCGCAGCTGCATCTGAGTGCGAATTTGGCCCTCGATTTGAGGGCCATAAGTTATTAAAAAAAATAAAATAAAATATGGACAATAAAGTATTTACATAAAACTACATAATTGTCTAATTAATTTTGAATTTTAAATAGGTTTACTATACAAATAAATTAATTAAAGTAGGTTGTTTGTACAGGCTAATTTAGGTGCTTAATTGGTTAATTACTTATAAATTAGTTAGTAAATGGTCTAATTGACCTTAAACAGATTTAAATTACATACTTAAGTATTTTATACATATTTTTCTTATATTTTTCCGAATTTATTTATGTGTTATTTATATTGAAATAGCAGTTTTTGGCTATTTAATTTATAAACTAAATAACAGTAATCTAAAATGGGTATAAATATACTTTAACTAGCTTAAATTACTTAATATAAATTAACCTATGTCTGAAGATTCACTTAACTTAGTTATAACTCTAAATTACTAATTTAGCTAAATTAACTTAACACTCTAGCTATAAACTGAATAAATTCATTATTTATATTTGTATATACAATTCTGTAATTATATATGTATAAATTCAATTCTGTAATTCAGTATTTATGTATATATGTCTGTAAGTTACATATATATAGATATATACAATTTTATACAGTATACAGTATATATGTATATATACTTACATAGTTATTATATTCATTATAGTTAAAGTTAGTAGTATATGTATATATACAGTATTAGATTTAAGTATTTACAGTTAGATTTCAATAGGAGGATGAGGAAAGAAGGATTGATTGCGTTCAATTTTCTTGTCTAACAGCAGCTTTAGCCACTATCAGATGGGTGGAGAAGCTACTGTCAAATGGGCTAACTGCTGCTGCAGTTAGTCCATTTGAAAAGAGAGATGAATCCAAATGGTGAGAAGGGAAGAGTTTAGAGAGGAGGAAGATATGTAGCTATAAGATGCAGTAGTTTACTGTGTGCTGGGATTAAAAGAAATCAAAATCAACTGAAAAGTAGATAAGTGAATCCTAAATCTGACAAGGGTTTAATTCCTCGCGAAAATCACAAAATGTCTTAATTGAAATGCCCAAAAACCCTCATCAAAAACCTCATTTAAGATTAAAACCAAAAATAACACTGAATTAGCTCTTCCTAATGCTATAGACAGCATGAAGGAAGAATTAATTCAGCCAATTAAAACCATAAAATCAAATCCCATTTTCTTGAAACCTTAGGGAGTATTGAGAACTCCTTAGGTTAGAAATTCACCATACAAATCACCAAAGTCATTATCACACTAATTATCAAAACAGATAGTGTATGGCAATTCCGAATTATCAAGACAGTACTGAGAATTCTTTAAGGGAATTCACAGTAACTTGTAAATGCATTCAAAACATAGCAAAATAGATAATGGATGGCTCTTCTGAGATAGTTTCTGCCACTAGAAATTCTCTCAGAGTCCTTGCCAACAGGAAATTCCAATCCTCTTCAATCTATCAGATCAGGCAATGAAATCCAGAAAGCAAAAATCCTTAAAATCCATGTTGAAAAGAAATCTGACAAACTGAAGAATTCAACCCAAAATCAAGGGGCTTTTGTGAACAAATATGGGGTGAGTAAGAAAGCCCCAAAGGTGCTTGTGACGCCAATTTCAGATCTGAGGTTGTAAACTAGCCAAATTTGAAATTGGATCCGGGTGTGTGGGTGAAAGATGAGAAAAACTTGTCGTAAAAAAGAAATTAGAACTAGATTGTGAAGAAAAATGGAGAGGGAGATAATTTGAGACATGATTTGATGAATTCTTCCCCTCTGATCTGGATTGATCAGAGGAGGTGAGGGAAGGAATTAAAACTAATTCTACTCCTACAGCTACTTCAACCTACAGCGAAAATTAAACACTAAAAATTATGCTAATTCTACTCTAAACTACTTAACTACAGCTAAAACTAATTATGTAGGATTAAAAACCTAAACTAATAGGAAGAATGGGACCTATGGGTCCTTAGCCGGTGGATAAGGAGGAAGAAAGGAGGAAGATGACTCCAGCAGAGGGAAGAGTCTACTAGTGAGGCTCCAGGGTTGTCCTCAGGTGCTACGAAGTCCTTAGCGACGAGGAGTGTCGAGAGAAGGTGATGATTTCACAGTCGGGGCTGTGAAATCAGAGGCTAGATGGGGTGGAGAGACTAGAGTGGACGAATTGATCGCTAAGAGATGTAGGAGGGAGCGATCCTTGCGCGTGACACCACTGAGGTGCTTAAGTAGCAGCTCAGTGGCTGAGATCACCGCGCAGGTGGGAATAAACAAGATGCAATCGGTGGCGAGGATGTGAGGGGCGGAGCGTGCGGTGAGTTGAGCACAAGATCTGACCGCCAGATGAGATCTGGGGAGAGAGGTGAACGCACGCACCGAATTGCGCGAAAGTTCCAATAGAATCCAACCGTAGATCAAGATCTAAAGAGCGACGGACTACTGAGATTGGCCGTGTTCTTTGCGCGCTACAGTGTGCGTGAAGAGTAGCAGGCTTCTCTCTGAAATGAGGAAAAGTTGCAGGAAGACCCTTGAACGAAGGGGTAGAAATATTGCATGAAGGCCCATAAGTGAGAAGAATAACAACTGGAAGGGCCCTGCAGGTTTTCAAAAAGGTCCCTGCAGCTTACAAGCAGGTCCAAAAATGAGTTTTTAAGGGTCAAAGTGTAATGCATGAAGGACCTAAGTATAAACTATCTATTTCAAAACCTAAATGATGTCCAATTGCCTTCAAATTTTTATATGTACTTAATTGAACATTTAAAACATTGATTATACTTCTGATTTGGCTTTTCAAATATATTTATGTGTTCAATTGGCGCATGGATCATCATTTGTATTTTGCTTTCAGAATATCTCATTTTTGTGACCTAACTATGAAGTTTTAACACAGAGTAAAGGTTTTAGGTATTTTTCTATAATTCCCACACTTAACCCTTTTTATCTATTAATTTGATATTGTTTTGCTTAGTGTCTAGCTTAATTTCAGCTTTTTAGCCATGATGAGTAGTCACTCATCACTCGACATCCCCCATACCCAACCCAAATAGAACAAAGCATGTATTTGAAAGAAAAGAAATTCGCCATGAGTTGCTCAAGAGGGATAGAGAGGTTTCCAAGGTGTGAACACTCTCCGTCGACAGTCTTCCAGACATAACCTCCCCCACCAGAGCTCCACGCAAGGCCATCTCCATAGCTTTGATGTTCTCCGTCATCGGTACCTCCACATCCGCCACAAGCCCTCCCAGGTTACACAGAGATGGGGTTGGAGGCGGAATCTGTACAGCCCGACAATTCAAATTTCCCGAGCGCTAGAAAAGGCGATTACTCCTCCGCCCCCCCCAACTTCTACATGAATCCCTTTTGTGACCGAAACCCCCTCATTCCAGACAGACCACGGGGAATCAGTAGGTGGCCACCATATGTCCCCACCGTCGCCAGCGGAAACACATAACCTTGCCGAGCAGCTTTGTTCCCCTTCTATCAGACCACCTCGCCTCCATCCCCCTTTTTCCGTAAGTAGTAGATTCCCCCCGCTCCTTCCTCCTCCAGCCCTTAGGCCTCCAAATATGCCAACCTTCCCCCTCCTTACTCCCGCTAGCCGTTGCCCCTAAGTCGCCTACTAACAAGACAGCCATCCTCCCCCCGTTAGGTCTGCAACCCTAGGTTAATTCTAAATGCATGAATTATGTACTTAATCTAAAAATATGAATTAATTTATTTACATCCAATTGTATGCTACCTAAATGTTAAAATTAATTTAATGTCTAGACATTTAGATACTTAAAAAGCCCATGAAAATGGGCTAATCAAATACCCCCATGCCTAGTTTTTGCTAGTCCAAAGCAAAATCAAGCAAAACCTAGCACTCCAAGTAGACTAGACAACCCAATCGATCTTCCTTTAGAAACATATTAAGTTCAGACTTTAGACCTATGGTTCCCAAGTAGTTGTTAAGTTACAGACTAAGTCAGCTAAAGACGAGTTGCGGGCATAAGTTTCCCTTATTTCTGACTCTACACTATGGTTTATTGATCCCTGAGATTAAAGCATCTGTGCATGTGCGTTGGTCTGAGTTATTTGAGTTAAAGGAAAAAGGATTTTTTTTTTGAATAATATATATATATATTTTTGTTTGATTCCTCTAAGTCTAACCTCGGATCAGCAATCAACACGGTCTATGTCGAATTCATTATCCCCATCACCATACCTCGAAGGATGCCTGGCTTTCGATGCTTCGAGATAGCTCTTCCCATAGCAACCCCAAGACCTCTGGCAATTGACACTTCAAGATAGTATCGCCCATGGATTTCTTAAGCGAATTGAGGCCTATGGCAATCGGCACTTCGAGATAGGGCCGCCCATGGTACCTGAACCACACAATCCACTTACATGTCCCTAGTAGGATGGATATCCTAAGAGACAAGCACCAAGGTGGTAATATATTATCATCGCATCCTCAAGTTGAGTATATACTCCACCTCTCCTGCGGTAGGAATTCTTCGAATGAAATTGTGTTTTCAAGCCTCTCCTAAGTAAAATCTAAGAGAACCAAATTTCTTTTACGAAATTAATTTTGGTGATTACTTACACAAGACCAAGTGTGTGAAATTTTGATGCTTTGCTTATAAGGACTTGTAAACCAAAAGGTTGAACAAGACTCTAGGAACTACCCCACCATTTAACTCAATCCCTAGCTTTCCTTCCTCAACCTCTTGAATAATGGTCCGCAACATAACTCCTACTTAAGTTTTTAAGTCCACAAAGGACCCTAATGGTCTGAAGCTAGTAGCTCACTTAGCTTCTAAAGTTTCACCCAAGAACCAACTTAGTCTCACCTAGAGTTCTAATTTGCTTAAGAATGCAGGACCTAGCCAGTTAAGCTCAAAACTTTTTTTTTTATTATTTTTTTTATTTTTTTTAAGTGCAATATGCATGAATGAATGGAAAATGTTGACATGCTATAAACAAAATGCCTCAGATCCTCTCCCCCATGCCTGGTTCAAACAATGTCCTCATTGGAAACAAAATTAGTTGAAGGAAGATATTACCTGAGGCAGAGAAGGGTAGGAGCTAAGGCTCCTCTAGAGTCACCTCGTCAACCAAATGGCCATCCAAAGTAATGTATGGTTTTAATCGTTGACCGTTGGCGATAAAGGGAGTTGCTGAAGAGGAAGGACTTTTAATCTCCATAGCTCCATGTGGAAACACTTTAGTGATTATGTAAGGCCCATCCAAGTGAGATTTTAACTTCCCAAGAAAAAGCTTAAGTCTAGAATTGAAAATCCAGACTTGTTGGTTGGGCTCAAAGGTCATTCGAAGTATGTACTTATCATGGAAGACCTTAGTTCTTTCTTTATAAGCTTGGGATGTATCATATGCATCATTCCTCAGCTCCTCAAGCTCACTCAATTCTAGAAGTCGTTCCTTACCCACCTTCTCTAAATCCATGTTAACACTTCGAATAGCCCAAAGTGCCTTATGTTCCAACTCAACAAGAAATGGCATGCTTTCCCATACACAATCTAAAAGGGAGAAGTACCCAAAGGGGTCCTATTGGCCGTTTGATAAGCCCACAAAGCATCATTGAGCTTTTGGGACCAGCCTTTCCTATCAGGACTAACGGTCATTTCCAAAATATTTTTTATCTCTTTATTCGACACTTCAACCTGGCCACTCATCTGAGGATGGTAAGGGGTAGCAACCTTGTGAGTCACTCCCAGACTCCTGATTAGCCGATTGAAGTGGTGGTTTTGGAAATGAGGTCCCCATCACTTATAACGGTCTTGGGGCAGCCAAAATGAGATATGATATTGGCCTTCACAAATTTCAAAACAATAGAGTGGTCATTTATGCCCGTAGGAATGGCCCCTATCCATTTAGATACATAATCAACTGCCACCAAGATATATTCATAACCATGGGATGATGGGAAGGGGCCCATAAAGTCAATTCCCCACACATCAAAAATTTCAATAGATTGAATTGGGTGTTGAGGCATTTCATTCCTCTTCCCAATCGTTCCAGTCTGTTGACATCTAATATAGGCCTTAACAAAATTATGAGAATCCTTAAATAAGGATGGCCACCAAAAGCCAGACTGGAGAACCTTAAAAGCAGTTTTATTAGCACCAAAGTGTCCACAATGAAGTTCATGGCAAAAAACTCAGCACACTTTATTGTTCCTCTTCGGGTACACAATGTCTCAATACTTGGTCTTGTCCAATTCTAAGTAATTCTGGCTCTTCCCAATGAAAATATCTTGCTTGGGAAATGAATCTCATTCTTTTCTGCTCATCCCAAGAGATAGGATTTTGTCCAGTGACCAAGTAATTTATGGTATTTGCATACCAAGGTAAAGTTGGCATTACCGCCATCTGAGTTTCATTGGGAAATGTCTCACGAATGTCTCCAGAAAGAGAGTCATTAAGTGGAAGGCAAGGCAGGTGGTCAGCCACAACATTTTCTACTCCTCTCTTTTCTTGTATCTCCAAGTCAAATTCTTGAAGGAGTAGGATCCACCTAATTAGACGTGGCTTAGAATCTTTCTTAGCAATGAGATGTTTCACTGCAGCATGATCAGTAAAACTAACCACCTTAGACCCAAGCAGATAAGACCTAAACTTCTCCAGAGCAAAAACTACAGCAAGTAATTCTTTTTCAGTGACGATGTAGTTTTGCTGAGGTTCGGTTAAAGTCTTGCTAGCATAATGCAGCACATGAGATCTTCGCTTAACCCTTTGTCCAAGGACTGCTCCCACTGCATAATCCGAAGCATCACAAATTAGCTTAAATGGGAGTGTCCAATCAGGAGCTTAGAGAATAGGAGTAGAGATCAAGGCCTCCTTCAGAGTTTGAAAGGCCTTGGCACACTTTGAATCAAAATTGAAGGAAGATTCCTTCACCAACAAGTCACAAAGTGGCCTAGAAATTTTAGTAAAATTTTTAATAGAGCTCCTACAAAAGCCAACATGACCCAGAAAGGATCTAATCTGTTTGACGTTTGTGGGCAATGGGAGTTTGGAAATAGAATAAATCTTGGCTTTATCTACTTCCAAACCTCGCTCAGATACAACATTCCCAAGTACAACTCCTTTTTGTACCATGAAATGACTTTTCTCCTAGCTGAGGACTAAACCAGTCTCCTTACATCGCTTCAACACATTCTCCAAGTGCAGGAGACACTGGTCGAAAGACGAGCCATAAATGGAGAAGTCATCCATAAACACTTCAACACACTCGTCAATCATGTCCAAAAAGATAGACATCAAACACCGCTGGAAGGTTGTAGGGGCATTACATAATCCAAATGGCATACACCTGAATGCAAAAGTATCGTAAGGACTCATGAATATCGTCTTCTCCTGGTCATCAGGAAAGATTGCCACCTGGTTATACCCATAATATCCATCAAGAAAGCAATAGTACTTATTCCATGCCAATTTCTTTAGAATTTGATCAATAAAAGGCAAGGGAAAGTGATCGTTCTGGGTAGCAGTGTTCTGCTTGTGGTAATCAATGTAGACCCTCCATCCAGTTGAGGGTCTAGTGACAACTATTTACCTTGGTCGTTGAATTCCATAGTAAATCTTGCCTTCTTTGGCACCACATGAATAGGACTTACCCATTTACCATCTGCATTGGGATATATGATCCCAGCATCCAACCACTTCAGGATTTCCTTTCTAACCACCTCCCTCATATTAGGGTTCCGACGTCTCTGCATGTACCTAAAAGGCTTGATGGAATCATCAGTATAAATGTGGTGCACGTAGAGTGTAGAGTCTATACACTTAATGTCAACAATGCTCCAAGCAATAGCTTCCTTGTGCTTAGACAAGCATTCAATCAATGCTCCCTCCTGTGCCTCAGATAGCACAATTGAAATAATAACGGGGAGCATATCATTGGCACCTAGGAGGACGTACTTGAGAGTGTCAGGGAGGGGTTTCGACTCAAGGTTGGGAGCTTGTGTGGTTGAGGGTTTCATAATAGATGTCCTCATCTCACATAGCAGATCTACCTTAGGCAGAGACGATGGGGGAAGAGACTCAGCAGAAACACCCAGCAATTCCTCAAGTTCTAGTATATCTCCACATTCCTCCAAGAGATGGGAATGCTCATTTAGCTTGACATGCTGAAGGGGGTCATCACATAACATTGCAGGGTTGCCTCTTCAATCAGGTCATCTATCACCACAACTTGAGAACAATCCTCAAGCCCGGCTTGTTTGTAAGCATCAAACACATTAAGCTGGATTTTCCTGTTCCCAAAGCCAATTTTCAATTCCCCAGTATTGCAATTGATTGAAGCATGCGAAGTTGTAAGGAAGGTGTTGAACGTTACGAATGGCTATGCTAACGTGTTTGGTTTTGGAAAACCTGTCGCTGTAGTTTGAAAGTGAAGAATTCGTGTTCAAGAAATAAAATTTATACCGAAAAGAATCCTGGGTCGAACACAGGGAGGCTACGTTGATCTATATTTGCAATTATATTTTTTTAGAATTTTTGATAACCAAGGCGATATAATTACAATGGAGCTATCAGACTAAAAGAAAGAGAGAGAGAGAGTGAAAGAAAGAGAGAGAGAGAAAGAGAACATGCATTCAATATTTCAACTTTTTATACAATCAAACTAAATAAAAGTTACAATAGAAAGCGGGAAATCAATTACACTATAAAGCAGGAAAAATTCTACACTAGAAAAGCTGTAAATACGAATGGGAGAGAGAAGTTATCCTCCTCGACGATTGCTTGGAGGACGAGCCGGACGGGACGACGCCTAGACGAAGGAGAACGAAGCAGGATGAAGGAGGATGAAGCAGAAGAACGGGAACGGAGCAGCACGCCGTCGTCGTCGCGGGATCCGCTTTCGAAGGGGAACAAAAATTTGGACTTTATCTCGCGAGAAGCATCCCGAGTATGGGACAAGCTTCTCTTGAGCTTTGGAGGGGTAGAGAAGAGAAGGAAGGGATGAGAATTTCGTATGGAGGGGGTCTCCTTTTATAGTTGAAGGAGTGGGGGCAAAATGGACATTATAACTTAAAATAATAAATGAGGGGTCTTTAGTGATGGATAAAACCGTCGCTAAAGCCCCCAACATGGGTGTAGCTTCCATGCCCACGCGGGCCCGCTCAGCTGCCCGCGTGCGCAACGGCTTCCCACGTCCTTTGAATCTCAGCCGTCCGATCGCAAGATCGGACGGCTTAAGTCACGCCATCACCCGCTGCGCTGCGCACCCATCCGCATGCAATCGCGCGTCCATGCCACACGTGTAATAGCGCATCAGCGCTATCAGGCGCGTGCAGTCGTTGGATCTCCATCTAACACTCCACGCGCCTCAATTGCTCATGCCTTCCAGCCCCTCGCTGCGGCTCGAACTCACACCCGCCGCTCTCAAAAGCACGCTCGACCGCTGCGCTATGGGGCGTGGATGGTCGAGCGGACGCTTTTAGGCGCGGCCGACCACAGCCGTTGGATCAGGATCCAACGACGGAGAGCGGGAGGGTATGGAGCCTTCGTAGAATGCATGCGGCCATTTGGGCGGTCGAGATGGCACCACATGGTGCCATCTTGGCCGTCCATCTTCTGGAAATTGTAGATGGTGCCATGGATATCGGATTGACTCGATTTTTGCGTCGTTTGGCTATGATCGTCGATCCGAATTCATCCGTGTGGTCGGATTTGTCAGCTGAAGTGCGGATTTTCACCATCGTGGCCCTTGATCTTCTAGGGTTCCCCGATCACTATCAGATGCTACGGATGCCAGATTTGGGCGATCTTAGAGTCGTTGAACTCCAATCGCCGCCCTGATCACATCCATACGGTTGGATCTTTGATCCAAGGCCCTGATTAAATGTTTGCCCTGTCCAAGCACGTAAAAGGAGACAATTAACCTCCATTTTATTCAAACTACTCTAAATGCAAGATGATGCATGTTATGCAATATTTATATCATGAAATGCAATCCTATGCTTAAGAACATGCAAAAATAGACATTTTAAGTAGTTAAGCTTAAGTTTCAAGCACTTTGGTATCCAATGATAGGAGAGTTCTTTCCTAACAGCTCAAAAATCGAGAGTCTAAATGCGTGATTTGGTGCAAAGAAGTGTGCATACACCGTAAAAGTGTGATTTTTTGAACCACAGCATAATGTCTCAAATCAACTTCTTGGGTTTTATATGTTCCTCCTTTGATTAATCCTTTTTCCAAAAAATGTGACCACTTGTTAATTCTTTTCAAGACAAATTATGTGGTCTTTGAATTAAGTCCAAATGCAATGCGTGATAAAGAATAGGATGCAAAGTAAGAGAATGCATACCTTGCTTCCAGCAATCAACAATGAGAGAATGCACGCAATGCAGAGAAATAAATGTAAAGGCTACTCATATAGACCTAAATGGTTCGTCCTAGGGGCAGGCAGCTTATTTTATTTTATTCTTTTCCTACTTGTGCACAAACAAGTAGGGGATAAACAACCCACAAAAGAAAACCTAGATCTAAAGAAAAAAGGGAACAGACTGCCAAGAACTACCCAACACTAGCCTAAAATAAAATCGTGGAATAAACCCCTAAAATTATACCCCAGAACAAGGGTCTCAAACCAAATGTAAGTGCAAGAAAATAAAGAAAAGTAAAGTTCTAAAACCTAAACTCTATCTACTTGACAAATTGACGGAGATGAAGATGATTACTCCAGATGTCCTCCTAGTTGGTGACAACAAAGTTCACCAATGTTCAAGCTCTTCCTCGTACATGTGAAACTTGATTCCTCCACCAAAGTGGTGGAAACAATGTCCACCATGGCATTTCTGAGGCCGATGCGACAATTCGTGTGTAATATGTGTACCTCGCATCAAATCAGATAAAACAGGTTAAATATGCCTCAACTAAAAATCAATTTGAACAAATGAATAATTGCGAATTAATTAAGTTTGTTGCATCCCCGGCAACAGCACCATTTGATGAGTCGATTCTTCGCTTTAAAGTCGTTTGTCACATAAAATGGCGCATCGTTTGTAGTTCTATGTGGTGGAAAAATCGACTAATCAACAATTAATATAACCACTCAATTAGAAGCAGGTTGTGTCCATAGGGATGCAATAGCCTATTTAAACTCGCAAGGGACAAAAACCGATGTTAACTATTAATTTAGTCAAGAAACCGAATCAAAATCACTTTCAGATTAGGTAAACAATAAGTGCTAATGCTGAAATAGAAATTTTGCACAACAAAAGGATATATTTTGCATTGCGGCTTATTAAAATTATAATAAAAGTTCACAATGGCACTAACTGTAAATATTAATAAGAGCTTTACTGTAGCAAAATAGGGGAAGTTCTCCCCCTTGTCCGTGCTCGAGGAGGAGGCTGCGATTGAAGCCAAGAAACTCACCGGAGGTTGAGTGAGCCGAGGGCTATTCGATGGTGGTCTTGTGGCCAACAATGGTTGGAAGTGGCGGCGGCGGTGGTTGCAGCTCCCTGCTGCTACTGGAGACGGAGAGGGGGCGTGTGAGATGAAGGGCTTCACACGAATGGAGGCGGTGGTCACACGAGGACATGAACAGGCCGTGCGGGCACGCGCGGGCACTACTGGGCTCGGCCGCAGCTGTTGCTGCTGCACGCTGCAGGCCGCACGTGGGGAGGTGCTGAAAGACACAGCTGCTGCTGCTAGATGCTGCTAGCCGCACGCTGCAACCAGCACACTACAGATTGCGCGGACTCGCGGGCAAGCTGTTGTGCAAATTGGCTGCACGCGTGGGCTGGAGGTGTAGCACAGGCATGCACACCGGGGGTGAAGGCCGGGTATGCTTGCAGTGCACACGAAGAGGTGTGGCGGAGGCACAGTGCGGGGAGAGGGTGATGGTTGGTGGGTTGTTGCCATTGGAGGTGATGTTGGTTTGTTTTTGGTGGAAAGGAAATAGGTAACGTAAGAGGAAGAAAATGGAGGTGGCACTGTTGGGAGCTCAGAAGTCTAGGATCATTCTTAGATGTCTTAACCGACTGGCAAGATGAAGGAACATGGTTGCGGTGTTGGTTGCTGGTGATGGCGGTGAGGGTGGTAGTGCATGCTGAGGTAAGCCAAATGGTGGCGCAGCAGTTTGTCACCTACTTGCCTGCAGTGGTATGGACTTGTGCTTGCAGTAGGAGGCCGGTGGTGGTGGAATGGAGAAGCTCAAAGCTCTGCATAGTGGTGGGTCGGGGATGGTGGCCTACTCCCAACGGCAGCTCTCCCTTCTCCTTTTGTTGCCACGGCCAACCTAAGTTCAAATTAAAAATGTCGTAGCATGAATGTGATGCGCAGGAGGAGGCGGAGCTGGAGGAGTTACCTGTGCAAGGAGAAAAAGAATAAAATAATTAGGGTTACTTACACCTAACGCCTTAACTTCTATGTTAATTAAAATAGTGCATCTAATTAATTAACTAATGAAATGTATGCAACCCTAGGTTAATTCTAAATGCATGAATTATGTACTTAAGCTAAAAATATGAATTAATTTATTTACCTCCTAATGTATGCTACCGAAATGTTAAAATTAATTTAATGTCTAGACATTTAGATACTTAAATAGCCCACGAATATTGGCTAATCAAATACCCCAATGCCTAGTTTTTGCTAGTCCCTAGGAAAATCAAGGGATGGGGTTATTTGATTAGCCCATATTTGTGAGCTATTTAAGTATCTAAATGTCTGGACATTAAGTTAACTCAGAAAATCTCCCTTCCAATTTTAGAAGGGATTCGCTAAGCAATCAAGGGGAAACCCCCTTCAAAGCTCATCGAAGTAGGATTACTAAACTATAATGGCGGAGGGACGTATTTGCAATGACGATGAAGAAGCTAGAGTGCTAAATGCAAGGGTTTCCGAAAGTTAGGGCTAGAAATGTAAACAGACAGGACCTTTTTGCGAAGTGGGTCAAGATGAATTCCCCTCAGGTCCAAATTTTAGTACAAACATAATTTCGTCCTAAGGAATTCAATGGTTAAGTTGGATTTTAGGTTTGACAACGTTTCACTGGGTAAGTTATGCGAAAACCCAATTTAGGGCAAATATCTTTCTGAGACCCCAATCTAGGTCAAGTTGGGTTCCAATGGCCAAATTGAAGGTACTAAACCCGAGAGGATATTTTCATATGATTTTTAAAGGGTTTAAGTGAATTTTATCCTCAACAAAACTTTGGTTAATCAAGTGGGTCTGTTTTAGAGTTTCAAGAATTCATTTAGTTCATAAAACACCCACAAACCCTTTTATGTCTGATCCAACCCACTTATTATCTTATTAAGACCCTTTGACCTTTGTTTAGCCCTTGAGAAAATCCGTTGTTGTACTACATCAGTAAAATTGCAATTTTACCCCTTGTTTCTTATTTTTCTATCAGAAAGGTTATGCAATGAATTAGGACCTTCAGTAGGTTTTGTAGGAGCATTTATTCTATTCATTGGATCAAAATGAGCTGGTTAGGACTAATGATGGTATTCCCATCACTCAGTATGTTTTCTCTACATCTTCGTGGGATCCTACATACTAGGAACCCGTGAACAATATGGATCTGGCGCCGTATGATCAGGGTTATGCACCACATGACGATGCAGGTGCGTATTCTTTTGATGAATTCTCATTTGAGACATTTTCAGCTTACGAAGATGTCAATGTCGCTCAAGGATACAAGCATAACAACTCATATTCTGAAACATATAACCCTAGTTGGCACCAGCATCCCAATTTCTCCTGGTCCGGTAACCTACAGAGACCGAGTTAAGCTCCACACTACCAGACCAGACAATACGGGAATGTGCAGAACACGTACCCTAGGCAACAGCCATTCCCATCTCAGCATCAATAGACACTGATGGGAACACCATCATTAGCCTTAACTAGCTCATTTTGACCCAATGAAGAGGATAAATGCTCCTACGTAACCAACCGAAGGTCATAATTCATTGCGTAACCTTTCTTAGAGAAAAATATGAAACTAGGCGTAAAACTGTAATTTTACCAATGCAGTACAACAACGGATTTTATCAAGGGCTAAACAAAGGTCAAAGGGTCATAATAAGATAATAAGTAGGTTGGATTGGACAGAAAGGGGTTTGTGTGCGTTCTATGAATGAAATGACTTCTTGAAACCCTAAAAAGACCCACTTGATTAACAAAGGTTCTGGTCAGGATAAAATTCAGTTAACCCCTCTGAAAATCATATAAAAATATACTCTAGGGTTTATAAGTTTCAATTTAGCCATTGGAACCCATCTTGACCTAGAATGCGGTCTCTGATAGATATTTGCCTGAAATTGGGTTTTTTCATAAATTTTCCAATCAAACGTGATCAAAACCAAAATCCAACTTCTCCATTGGATTTCTTAGGTCCAAATTAGGTTTATACCAAAATTTTCACCCAAGGTGAATTTTCTCTGACTAAGTTTACAAAAAGGTCTAGCCTAATTACATTTATACCCATATCTTTCAGAAACCCTTACAAACTACCCCCTAGATTCTTCATCATTTTTGCAATTAGGTCCCTCCATGATTATAGTGGAGGAATCCTACTCTAGTGAGCCTTGGAAGGAGGCTTCTCCTTCATTGCTTAGAGCATCTCCTCCAACAATGGAAGGGAGATTCTCTAAGACAATCCCTCCTATCTGAACCCATCTTTGATCCCAGATTCTTTCCCAATTTCTAATGGGAATGCATGAGAGACATGGGTTTCCTAATGGATTTCAACTCTGGTGAGCTTTCCATGCACCTTAACCGACCTTCAAAGTCTATTTAAAGGAGCCCAGATCCCTCCGACCACGGCAAGCTTGAATTCGACCAGAGACCCTCTCAAATTCTTCTCTCCTCCTCCGGTAGATTCGCTCTTCAAGCTCCAGTGACCTTCGCTACTCTCCCTCATCATCTGACCACAATACCAATGGCAGACTCTTCCTCCTTGCTTTCGTCTACGTCATGCAGCACTCACCGACACTCCTACCCCCTTCATCCTCGCCGATCGTCTCTCTCTGAGCATCTTCGTCTCCGACGTCGACAGTACGCGTTCAGCACCATCTTCGTCTCCCCTTCATCCACATCACCCCGGATAAGTTCCTTGACTTCCCCTCTTCATTTTCAGACACTCACCACTTCATTTTGACCGCTAATTCGCCTCACCAACGCACCTCCGACGAGCTTGCACGACCATTACACTCCACCAATCCAACCGCCATCCATCCCAACACCTCCATCATGTCCTAGAGAGCAAAATCCCTCTGGTCTTCAGGGCCATTATCCTCTCCACTGCATCCCTGAACACATGCACTCTAACACACATTCCGAGGTCATCAAACTTCCTCGCTCTGCCAATCACCTCCACACCACCATGGTTATGTTTGTCATCATCCGGCGACACTTTTGAATGCTTTTAATAGGGTGGAAAGACCACCTTGTGAGTTTCGGGTTTCGAGCTTTATACGCCTTTGCTGAAGCAGCTTTGAGTAAGCTCAAGCTGCATTCTTGAGGCCTCATCCCCTGGCACAGGTATTAGGTGATGCGAAAGCATCAGGAGAGCATCTCAAGCTGGTCAAGTTGGACATTTGACCAACATTGAACACAAATTGACCATGAGAGCTTCACAGTAGCAGTAGGCAAAGAAGGGACTCACATAGTCCCACGTTGTGGATTCTGAAGCAGTTGCAGTGATATAGGAGTAAAAAGTCTCTAAGGCTTATTGCCTTGGAGTAATTGGGGGTAGGTCCCTACCGCACCCCTTGCACATGCAACGCCCCATGCACTCGCCCTCGCCCACGCTCGTGCCTCATGGGCCTGGGTCAGATCTAATTACCCAGGTACCTTGGTCTTGTTTGAAGAGAGAGAACGAGAGAGTGCACAGGGGAAGGGGGAGGGTTTTGCTGCAGAAGACATTGGTGGACACTTAACCAATTTGAGAAGTTCCCCTGCCCTGAGTGAAGAAGGAAATAGAAGAACAGAAAAGGAAGCAGTAGAGAAATAAGAGAAAGACAGAGTTACAAAAAGAAATAAGAGAAGGGTAGAAGTAGAAGAAGGAAGAAAGAAGAGCAGCCATATATGGGAAGCAGAGAAAGAAGAAATCAGAAAGGAAGAGCACTGTAGCATTAGACGTTTAAGTCGTCTGATTTACAAATCAGACGTCCAATTTGAGTTTAATTCATATTCATCCACATTAAGTTCCTTAGTTGATATTGTAGTAGTATTTGGTCACCATTTTACTCCCACCTTTTCACACTTTGATCTTGTTATTATTGCAAATCCTTTTACTTTGAATTGTGATCTTGATTTTTAAATACCAATTTGCTAGCTGTGTTTCACCTCAGACTTGAAATTCGAGTAATAAAATTATATCTGTTTTGAGCACTTTTTCAACTATATTACAATGCAATACTTTTAAAACACGATCCAGCATTCCTAAACATTTTGGCACCGTTGTCGGGGAGCAATGGGCGATTTAGAATTATTGATTACAATTGTTGATTTGGTACTGACTTGCTATATCTCCTTTTATTGTGGTTGTTTTAGGGAGAAGATTCAAATAAAGACAGCCACGCATCAAACACGCCAGGGGCAGGTAACTCCTGATTGCTCTCTCTCTTAAGCCCCTCATTCTAGAAAAAAAAAGAAAAAAAGGATAAAATCAATTAGGGCTACTTGCTTTACATTCTTAGCTAATTCATCAAGTTGCCTGATTTGATTTCAACAACAAAATTGATTTGTGCACCCTTTTAATGTAACTAGGGCTACCACTTTTTTATTTGAGCTCTAGATACCACATTTGGCAGACTAAATTGGACCAAAATTATAGCCAATTAAGGATTTCAATTTAGGGTTTTAGAGACACACCTTCATAAGCAAGAATCAACTTTCCAAAATGATTTGTGCCTGAGCCTTGGTTGAAGTGATTTATTCAAGCAAACCAAAAAATTCAAGCACTTAATCTCACTTGAATCCTAAAAGAAGGGACCTAAAACTTCTCAAGGGAGTAATAGGTGAAGTTAACCGACCATGTTGGGTCAACCAACCATGAAATTAGGTCACTTTTTGCACTCAATACATCTAAAGTTCAAGTGAAATCTTAAGCACCCTTGCTCTTTAATAAAATTGGTAGACTTAAGAGGTCAAGTCCCCATTCTGGTCTACCTGGAACATCAGTGACAAGAGAGGTCAGGTGGGGGAAACCCTGTAACTCGTGGGGGCGCTCTACCTTGTAGGGGTCTTTGCAAGACTCTCCCTCTCTAGCAGCCCAAGTATTTCTCAGGTGGACGGCTTTCTGACTAAGGGGTATCATCTGCCCCGAACCTCTATAGTCATGCAAATTTTTTGGGTATCTTGATTGGGTCCATCACATTCTTCTCTCATCCAAACCATTAGTGCATGTCTAGTAGGACATCCTTAAGACCATCCTTGAGGCCTCCTTTAGTTATTCACTCCCATCGAGACCAGGCCTTGACTTCTGTGTTTGTGCAGCAACCCCATCACATAGACATCTCCTCTGATTCATCTGAACCCAATTCTCCGTCTTCCACCATCATGGCACAACTCGTAGATGAAGAGAATAACCTTGAGAACAAACTTCAGTGCCTTAATGATTTATTCCAAGCCTTTGTGAATCCACCGCAACATCCTACGATGCGAGATCACTACAATGCCACTATGGTGGCGATCGAACCTCAAGTCCAAATCCTGGCTGGGGTCCTGATTCTGAACTCAAGCCGAACATGATTCATGCTATTCCAAAATTTCATGGGCCTAATTTCAAGGATCTTTTCCCGCACATGAAACAACTCAAGCATCTGGCTCAGACCTTCGAGTCAGATGTCCAAAATCAGAATATTCTTCTCATGAAGATGTTCACACTCTTTCTCATGGACAAAGCAGCTCACTAGTATCAAACTCAAATGTGCCCAATCAACACATGGGTTGAACTACAATTCGAGTTTCTGAAAATGTTCTTCCTAGTTGGTCAGACGAATTATGAAACCAGATCACACACTGCACATAGCAACCTGGAGAACCACCTCATGTATCATAGGAACATTTTCTGGATCTCATGCGGAAGTGCCCCTATCACAGAGTTCCTAAATAGGAACAAGTCCAGTTTTTTTACCAGGGACTCTATGAAGATATTTGTTTATTCGTCAATACAACCTATAGAGGAAATATCATGGGTCAACACGAAGACACTGTGTGGGAGATTCTCTAGAATATGTGTGAGAACTCCATCAATAATGTCTACATGGGCTTCTTCGACTGGACGGATGCCTGTTCATCAATGAATCAAAGGGGAGCACACGAGACGTAGGGTGTATCCGCATCAGTCGACTTGGAATTGATGGCTAGTCATTTGGACAAGGTCTCTATCAATGAGAAGAAGGTGGATGAGCTAACTCGACATCTACAGTGAGCCACCTCTACGCAAAACCCGTTCGCATAGCCACCCTCTGGCAGGGAAGCTGTGCATAACATCTATCACTGATCTTCTGAGTGGATGGAACCGTATCCACCCCCATTTGACTCTAGGGCTGGAGGAAACTCCAATCCTGCCTACACTACTTGGGGGAACTCTGAACCCTCGCACTCTAACTTTTTTGAGGTTCCTTAGATATGCGAGGGCCTCCACGCCATCCAGAATGACCCATTCTCTAACACCTATCACCCTAGATGGTAGAATCATCCCAATTTCATATGGGTGGGAAATAATCAGAATCAGAGACCACCATAACAACCCTGTCCACAAGCTCCTCGTCCATATCAGCCACCTCAGCTTCGGCCCAACCCAACCTATCAATCTGTGTCAACTCAAATAGATTAGATAACTCTCATCCTTCAGACTCTAGTTGACATTCAATAGATCAATGCGGCTATGCGAAAATAGCACAAAGACGATATCACAAAGGTTGGCAATCAACTCGCCCAGATGGCAAATTCCTGCCAACCTAGCACACTCCCTTCTCGACCTCTACCGAATCCGAAGAACGTGTCGAACCAAAGGTGCGTTACGAACCCAAATCTGGGCCAAGCCCACATGATTTATCAAGCCCCTTCTATTCCATCACCTGACAGGATGGAAGCTTCGACATCATATTCAGGATTTTAGCAGCAGCCACCTATTTTACCGACACCAAACTAGAACCAGGCAGGACTAAATTTAGTTACAACTCGTAGTGGCAAAGCAACACAAAGCCCACCTTACCCAAGCCACTTTCAGCCTAGTAGTGCTAACCTAAGCCTTAGGATAGTTATCCAGGATACCCTCATCTCTAATCAAGAACCTGGACCTATTCTAGAGGAACCATCCAAGGTTCCATTTCCTGAGGCCTTGAGCAAGCGAAAGAGGACAAGCAAACCCGTGGCACCTGAGGAGGATCTGGTCAAGCTCTTTGAACAGGTCGATATAAACATTCCCTTGGTGGATGCAATTCTCCACATACCGGCTTACGCACGATTTATGAAAGACGTGTGTATACCTAAGCGTAAGCTGCGAACCAAAAGTGAGAGCCCAATCATATTGTCGGAGCAAGATAGCTTAGTAATTTTAAGCAAACTCCCACCTAGAGCAAAAGACCTAGGCAACCCCCGATTTTCTATACAATTGGTGATATCCAATTTGATAGATCTTTATTGGATCTAGGAGCCTCCATTAACTTAATACCTACATCCCTACTTGACCATCTTGAGGAATTTGAGGTCAAACCGATAAAGGTGACATTCTGTTGGCAGGTCGATTTATTAAGTCACCTAAAAGAGTTCTTGAGGATGTCATTGTTAGGGTTCTGGTTCTATTTCCCGGTGGACTTTGTAGTCTTGGATATAGATGCTCCAGAAAAATGAAGGAACAAACCAATCATACTAGGGAGACCCTTTCTGGCCACTGCTAGGGCCAAATTGAACTAAAATTTGGGAAACAGATATTAAAGATGAACAACTTTAAGGCCCAACAAAGGATTAATTACGGTGTTATATAATAGATATGTGATATCAAGCCTGTGGTTGATGATCCATAAATTGAGGAAAACTTGACTGCTCCTAATCAACCACAAGTAGATCAAAACCAACAATCAGAGGAGTCCGAAGTTGACCTACACACACCCATCACTCCCTCCCTTCCTCTTGACACACACCCTGAACCACCCACTGCTGTTGATAACCTTGTGCTGGAACTCAAGCCTCTTCCCGATCATCTAAAGTACGTCTTTTTGGGTTCCAATCAGATGTTTCCTTGGATTATCAATTCCAGACTCACACATGATCTAGAATCCCGTTTGATTGCTACTCTCCAGCAACATCAAAGAGCCATTTGATGGACTCTCAATGATTTGACTGGCATCAGCCCTCTTACTGCACACACCGCATCTATACTGAAGAGGGCAAAAGACCTTCCAGTGAAATGCATAGACACTGAATCCCAATCTGCAGGAGGTCTTGAAAAGGGAGATCATGAAGTGGTTAGATGCTGGGATCATCTACCAGATCTTTGACAGTAGGTGGGTGAGTCCAATCCAGGTTGTGCCTAAAAAGGAAAGACTCACCATGATCACGACTGAAACCAAAGAAATCATACCGACCTGTGTTCCGAATTCGTGGAAAGTCTGCATTGATTACAGAAGACTCAATACGTCCACAAAGAAGGATAATTTCCCACTACCGTTTATTGATCAGATCCTCAAGAAGCTAGTGGGAAATAAGTTCTGCTTTTTGGACGGGTACTTCGATTATAACTACGTGGCAATCCATCCTGAGGACTAAGAAAAGACCACTTTCACCTACCACTTCGAGATGTACGTGTTCCGAAGGATGCCTTTCGGTCTTTCCAATGCATTGGCTACTTTTTAGTGGTGCATGCTTGGCACATTCTCAAATGTGGTAGGCGATTATCTGGAAGTCTTCATGGATGACTTTTCAGTATTATTTGACGATTGCCTCTTGCACTTGGTCCAGATCCTCAAGTGGTGCATTGGCGTGAATCCGGTTCTTTCCTGGGAAAAGAGTCATTTCATGGTTGATGTAAACACATTTGATGAGGGTAAAATGCCTATTCATGCATGTTTCTAGCCTTAGATTTGCATTTCATGTTATAAATATTGCATAGCATGCATCATTCTGCATTTAGATTAGTTGTATATAATTTAGGTTAATTGCATCCTTTTGTTGTTAGGAGAGAAGGATATTTGTTTTGGAGCCTTGGATTGATGATTCGACCATACGAATCTGATAAAGACGACGATCGAAGTCTAACACCTCTGAAATCGCCTCGATCGGAGTCCTGTAGCACCATATGCAGTCTGAGGGAGATCAATGGCCAAGGGACTAGGAGACATAATTTGGAGCTTCAAATGATAAATCCAACCACACGGATGGATTCAGGTTGACGATCGTAGCCTAACAGTGCGAAAATTGACTCAATCCAACCTCCATAGTAGCCCCTACAGTACGAAGAAGATGGATGGCCCAGACTATGCCACGTGGCGCAGCCCAGGTCGCTAGTACACGCATGCAACACCGCACGCATGTAGCAGCATGGGTGCGCGCGTGAGTGCACAGGCGCCGATACGCACAGTGGCAGCACGTGGGCGTGCATGCATGCGTGGCAAGGCAGGAGCTGTGCCAGCGCAGCGTGAGGTGGACTACAGCAACGCATGAGCTGGACATATAGCCATCGGTAATTAATCGCATGCTAGCAAAGCTAGCTATGGGCGCTAGCGAACATGAGTTGCCTACAACGACATTTCCACCGGCAGCCTGGATGTCACTAATGGTCCCATACCGACTTTTGCCTCTTCACCTCTATGACAGGACCTACACCCCCTCCCTACCAAGCCATCTCTACCTACTCTACTCCCACCTACTCCCAAGCTCTAGCAAGCCTACCAACGCTCCATTAGAGCTTGTTCTCAAGCTCCCAAGGTGCTTATTAGTGTAGCGAGCCTCTACCTCACCAAATACTCCTCCAACTTCCATTCTCCCTTCATTGGTCACCTTGGAGCCATCCTCTCACGTCCATTCCAGTAGCAGATCAACTTCGTCTTCTCACCTCCATTCCGGAGCTACGCTGAAGCTTTCCTCAACCCGACATTCTCTAGCATCTCACCTCCGTCATCCCACTCCACACCTCCTTCGTCCAAGCTTCCGCCAGGCACCATCGTCTCGCCGAACTGCTGATTCAGGAGATTTCCTCTCACCTCCCTCCCTTTATATGCTTTCATAGTTTCTTGTAATTGACATTAGAAGTAATATATATCAGATTTGTTTCAGATCTCTATCTTGTGATACATTTGCTTGTTTTCTTTGATTTCAAAAGTACAAAAAAATACCAAAACCCCAAAATGCCGAAAAGAGACAAAACGAAGCGCGGCTTTCAAGTAAAGTAAACGTCACCTCCCTGTGTTCGACCTGGGACTCCCTTGGAGTTTTGGTATAAATTTTATTTGATCGACGTGTTTTGCAACTACGATGACAGGTTACCTGTAACCTTGATTTCTAACATGCGAAACACGCACGAGCAATGTGCCTGAAGGAATTGTCTTGGGAAATCTCATATCAGAAAAAGGCATCCAGGTCAATCGAGGCAAGGTGAATCTAATTTCCAAACTCCCTATGCCTAGCTCGATCAAGGACATCCGATCTTTCCTAGGTCATATTGATTTTTACTACGGATTCATTCATGATTTCTAAAAGATTGCACATCCCCTGATCACTGTACTTCCTAAGGATGTTCCTTTTGAAATCACCAAGGAATGCACTCAAGCATTTGAAATCCTACGTGATCGAGTTACCCAAGCTCTAATCCTACAGCCCCCTGATTGGTCTCAACCATTTTGAGATCGCGTGCGATGCATCTGATTTTACTATAGGAGTGGTACTTGGGCAAAAAATTGATGAAAAACCCATGGTCATCTACTACGCTAGCAAGACACTTGACGAAGCTCAGCATAACTACACAGTTACTGAGAAGGAGCTGCTAGCCGTAGTATTTGCCTTGGAAAAGTTCAGATCATATCTTCTGGGTTCCCGTGTTATCATTTACTCTAATCACACAGCTGTGAGGCATCTCCATGTGAAGAAGGATGCAAAACTTTGATTAATCCACTAGATATTCTGTTGCAAGAGTTTGACCTTGAGATTTGTGACAATGCAGGAAAATAGAATGTTGTAGCCGATCAGTTGCCCCGCCTTCCTTCTGATATTATCGACCCTTCCAAACCCATTACGGAACATTTTCCTGGCAAGAACCTCCTAACTATTAGTACAAGGCTTCCATGGTTTGCTGATTTAGTAAACTACCTAGCATCACATCAGATCTCATTCGATTGGTCGAAGGCTAAGAAGGACAAATTGCTTTCCGATGCCAAGTATTACTTCTAGGAAGACCCGTATCCTTTCCGCATCGGTGCTGATCAAATCATTCGACGATGTGTCAAGGGAGTGGAAATTCAAGACATCTTGTCCTTCTGCCATGACGACGTGTGTGGTAGACACTTCTCATGTCATAAAACTGCAGCGAAAGTCCTCCTGTGCGGCTTCTATTAGCCCATGATTTTCAAAGATGCATACAATCACTCTAGGGCATGCAATCATTATCAGACCTTAGGCAACATGAGCTATCGTGACAAGATGCCCTTACAGCCGATGCACATACGCGAAATCTTCGATGTCCAGGGGATTGATTTTTTGGGACCCTTCCTATTTCGGACATCTTAGAGTACATTCTACTCACTGTTGACTACGTGTCCAAATGGATCGAAGCCATTTCAACCTGAACCAATGATCAAAAGGTGGTTATCAAATTCATTCATCAGAACATCTTTTTGCAGTTACGGATTCCACGTGCTATAATCTTTGATGAAGGGACCCATTTCACTAATGCTCAATTCAAGTCACTGATGACCAAATACGGGGTGTCACACCAAATCTTTACTCCTTATCACTTCCAAACTAATGGTCTAGTTGACCTATCAAATCGGGAGATCAAGAAAATCCTCCAGGTTACTGTTTGGCCTAACAGGAAAGACTGGTCATCCTGATTTCCAAAAGCTTTCTGGGCCTATAAGACTACCCACAAAACGCAATTAGGCATGTCTCCCTTCTAATTAGTGTATGGATGGCATGTCACCTCCCCATTGAATTGGAGCACAAAGCCTATTGGGTAGTACGGACCTGCAACCTAGATCTTTCTAAGGCAGGAACCAACAGAAAGCTTCAAATGAGAGAGATCGATGAATTACGCCATGACACGTATGAGAACTAGTGAATTTACAAAGAGCGGATTAAGGCCTTTCACGACAAGAACATATCCGGAAAGATCTTCTACCATGGTCAAAAAGTCCTACTCTATGATGCCAAGCTCAAACTATTCCTAGGAAAACTCAGATCAAAATGGATCGGACCTTACCTCGTCCGATGAATCTTTGGAAATGGAGCTGTCAAGATCAGTCAACTCAACCATGATTCAGAACCTTTCATCGTGAACAGTCAAAGACTCGAACCGTTCATTGACCTTACCGATACAAATTTGGTTGAGACATCCTTTACCCTCCATTCTCCCTGAGCTCATTACGCCCAGCTGATGGCATAAAACTCAACACTTAACGGGAGGAAACCTGTCATTTTTGAAAAACCTGAAACCTTTCTTGACATTCCTATGCTGAATTCATATTGCACTTTAGGTTTCATCAATTAGAACAGTCGACCCCACCTTAAGTACCCGTACCCGAGCATGAAATCAACCGCATCAGTCACCTCAGCCTGTTCACCCACCTAGAACTTATTCTAATGAATGATCTAAGCTTAACTCAAACCCACCTAATTTACAATGGGGACATTGCAAATCATAGGCATAGGGCGGTATGGAAGTGCAAAACACCGTGAAAATCATCTCACAGGAAAAGTTTTCATCAAAAAAATGAAAAAATTCTTGAAAAAGATGAAAAAATTAAGAGGAGAGAAAAATTTTGAGGGCATATCAATTTTGAGAAATAATGGGGAAAAGTAAAAAAATGTCAAAAAGGAGCAGAAGTTGAAAAGAAAAAGAAAAGAGATTGTCATTAGTAAAAAAATTAAGGAATTAACTGAGTTCTAGACGATATCAAGAAAAAGAAAATGAAATGAAAAAAGTGCTAATGAAACACAGAAGAGATTAGTAGGAACGCTGATTTTAGGCCTCTCGGGCTATACTCCTAGGCTTAAAAATTCAAGTATCCGCTCAGATCTAGATAGTCCTCAAGAGGTTGGGGAAAATGCAAAGCTTAAGTATTAGGTCTAAGGCTTACAGAGTATTCGGTCTCGCTAATTGACCTCTGGCTTGTGGGACTTGGTAACCTAAGCACCCCAATCCACACACAGTTAGGTTCAATGTGCATAAGTATCAAAATCAAGCAAACACATTTAAATTGTTATGAAAAAGTCACCTAGATTAGGAGTGGCTGATTAACACAAGTTGATTTGGATGAGTTCCCGGTGCGGAGAGGCAGGAAATCCCCTTCGATGATGCGGAATAACATATCATCTCCTCGGTTCTTGTCTCCTAGGAAATCTATATATCCTACCGGGGGCATGCAAGCACCCTGTGCTGTTTCAGATGCCATGGGTGATATTATCTCGAAATGTTGATTGCCAAGGTATAGATCTAGCTACAGAACGCCATGGGCAGGATTATCTCGAAATCTCAAAAGCCAGGATTCTGGGGGTTGCCATGGGCAGTGCTATCACGAAGCATCAATTGCCAAGGATCCTTCGAGGATTGATGATGGGGACTAGGAATCTAATATAAATCATGTTGAGAAGCTAATCCAAAGCTAGAAATAAAAAGAAAAGAGAGGGAAAACTCTCTAAACAAAGAAAATTCCTCTGCAAGCTAAACCAGGGCTAAAATATGTTACAAGCATGGGTGCTTTAACTATAGAGTCCAACAAACCTTAAGATAGTTCCTGTGAGCCTTAAAATCCTTCGCGTCAGACTGAGGCTAGAGATTGTCAGGTCCAGATCTTGGTTGGTACCTGAGTACCTCTAGGCCTACCATTGGCATTCTAACCTAATCCATAGAAGAAAGCACAGATCACAATTTTGAGCATCAAAATGATTACATGGTCTAGAATCAAAGTTAAAACCTTAAAATTTTGCTAAGGGACTGGCAAAAGCTAGGCATGGGGGTATGATAAAAACACCATCATGATCCCTAACTAGCTCATTTTGACCCAATGAAGAGAATAAATGCTCCTATAAAACCAACTAAAGGTCATAATTCACTACATAACCTTTCTAAGAGAAAAATAAGAAACTAGGGGTAAAACTATAATTTTATCGATGAAGTACAGCAACGAGTTTTCTCAAGGGCTAAACAAAGGTCAAAGGGTCTTAATAGGATAATAAGTGGGTTGGATCATGCAGAAAAGGGTTTGTGTGAGTTCTGTGAATTAAATGACTTCTTGAAGCACTAAAATAGACCCACTTGATCAACCAAGGTTCTGTTTTAGAGAAAATTAACTTAAACCCTCTAAAAATCATAGAAAAATATTCTCTAGGGTTCAAAACTTTTAATTTGGCCATTGGAACCCATCTTGAATTAGAATGGGGTCTCAGACAAATATGTTCCCTAAATTGGGCTTTTGCATAAATTTCCCAGCCAACGTGGTCAAACACAAAATCCAACTTCACCATTGGATTTCTTAGGTCCAAATTAGGTTTATAACAAAATTTGCCACAAGATGAATTTGCCGTGACCTAGTTTGCAAAATGGTCTAGCCTGAATACATTTGTACCCTTATCTTTCAAAAAACTTACAAATTGCCCCCTAGCTTCTTCATCATTTTTGCAATTAGGTCCGTCCACCATTATAGTGGAGGAATCCTACTCCGGCGAGCTTTGGAGGGAGGTTTCTCCTTGATTGCTCAAAGGATCCCCTCCAAAATTGGAAGTGAGATTCTTTGAGAAAATCCCTCCAATCTGAACCCATCTTTGATCCCAGATTCTTTCCCAATCTCTCATGCAAACCCATGAGAGACATGGGTGTCCTAATGGATTCCAACTCCAGCAAGCTTTCCTTGCTTGGGAAGCTTGATTCCGAAGCCCTAACCATCCTTCTAAGCTCTATTTAAAGGAGCCCAGATCCCTTCTACCACGGCAAACTTGAATTTGAATGGAGACCCTCTCAAATTCTTCTCTCCTTCTGCCTTCGATTCTCTCTTCAAGCTCCGATGACCTTCCCTACTCTTCGTCATCGTCTGACCATAATACCAGTGGCAGACTCTTCCTCCTTGCTTTCGTCAGTGTTGTCCAGCACCCGCCGACGCTCTTGCCCCCTTCATCCTCATCGACTGTCTCTCTCTGAGCATCTTCGTCTCTGGTATCGGCAGTACGCGTCCAATGCCATCTTCATCTCCCCTTCATCGACTGTCAGACAGATAAGTTCCTTGACTTCCCCTCTTCATTTTTAGACACTCACCACTTCGTTTCGTCCACTAATTCGCCTAACCATCCTCCATCTTCCATCTCACCTGTGCACCTTCGACAAGCTTGCACAACCATTACACTCAACCAATCCAGCTGCCATCTATCCCTACCCCTCCACCATGTCCTAGAGAGCGAAAGCCCTTTGGTCTTCGTGGCCATTACCCTCTCCACTGCACCCCTGAACACACACACTCTAACACGCACATTCTAAGGTCATTAGACTTCCTCGCTCTGCCTATCACCTCCACACCACCATGGTTATGTTTGTCTTCATCCGATGACACTTTCTAATGCTTTTAATAGGGTCAAAAGATCGTCTTGTGAGTTTCAGGTTTCGAGCTTTATCCGCCATTACTGAGGTAGCTTCGAGTAAGCTCGAGTTGCATTTTTGAGGTCTCATCCCCTGGCGCAGGTATCAAGTGACGTGGAGGCACCAGGAGAGCATCTCCATCTGATCAAGTTGGACATTTGACCAACATCGAATGCGAATTGACCATGAGAGCGTCACAGCAGCAGCAGGCAAAGAAGGGACTCACATAGTCTGACATCATGGATTCTGAAGCAACCACAGTGATATAAGAGTAAAAAGTCTCTAAGGCTTATTGCCTTCGAGCCACTGGGGTCAAGTCCCTACCACACCCCATGCACACGCAGCACCCCATGCACTCACCCTCAGCTGCACTCACACCCCACGGGCCTCAGTCTGATCCGATTACCCGGGTACCCGAGTCTTATCTAAAGAGAGAGAACTAGAGAGTGCACGGGGGAAGGGGGAGGGTTTTGCTACTGAAGACATTGGTGGACACTTAACCAATTTGAGTAGTTACCCTCCCCTTAGTAAAGATGGAAAAAGAAGAAGAGAAAAGGAAGCAATAGGGATAGAAGAGAAAGACACTGTTAAAGAAAGAAAGAAGTGAAGGAGTAGAAGCAGTAGAAGGAAGAAACAAGAGGAGGCGTAGAAGAGAAGTAGAGAAAGAAGAAATCAGAGGGAAGAGTACTGTAGCATCAGACGTTTAAGTCGTCTGATTTACAAATCAAACGTCCAATTTCAGTTTAATTCATATACATATACATTGAGTTCCTTAGTTGATATTGTAGGAGTATTTGGTCACCATTTTACTCTGACCTTTCTACACTTTGATCTTGTTATTATTGTAAATCCTTTTACTTTGAATTGTGATCTTGATTTCCAAATACCAATTTGCTCCCTGTGTTCGACCTCAGACTTCAAATTCGAGTAATAAAATTATACCTTTTTTGAATGCTTTTTTGGCTATATTACGATGCAATACTTTTAAAATACAATCTTGCATTCCTAAACAGACAAGCTCTATCTATCAGCCACTGCACCAAGCTGCCAACTACCCTCCAAAGTGGGCTGACCCTTTCGAGTCGCTAAAGGAGGAATTGCAAGCATCAATTCGGAAATCTACTCATGACAACTAGCAAATAATGAAGGAAATGGCCGACCAAATACAGAGCATACATAATACGCAAAACTAGATGATGTAGGAGCATAGATTTCATGGTTGTTTGCCCTCTCAACCTATCCCAAACTTGAGCTATGTGCAGAATCAGGGTGCCCCAACTTGATTCCAAGCACCACAAGGGTAGGCACATGCTTTTATGCAAGCGCCTCCCGTACCTCCTAGTTATGGGCTCAATTACCACCTCTGTTGTCAAACCTTGTGTATCCAGACCAACCTGCTCCTTACCCTGCATGGATAGCACATCGATGCAAAAGCTACCACCTTAAGGAACGGAAAGACTACACAGGACTTGCTAGCTAGGCAAGAAGGTAATGACTTTTCCTACGCTCTACCACGAGATGGCTTACAACCCTCTTCCTCTCAAAAGCCATCTTCATTAGATAAAGGAAAGAAGCCCCTAGACCCTGAAATTCCCATCCCTTTTCTCATGGCCCTAACGCGAGATTCAACATGGAAAAAGGACACACGGAATATCGAGGATCTTAAATATATGTTCGAGGAAGTTCATATTCAGGTTCCTCTTCTTGAAGCAATAGATCACATCCCTATTGTTGGTAGGTTCTTTAAGACCTACTGTACATCGAAGCGATAGCAGAGAATTGAACGGCCAACAGTATTATTTGAGGAAGCTAGTGGAGTTATTTTAGCCAACTTACCGCCCAAGAAGAAGGACCCAGGCACACCACTAATTTCCTACTTTTTTTAGGATTCCCCTTCTGATAAGGCCCTTCATGATTTGGGGTCGTCCATCAACCTAACTCCCACTGTAGTATTTGATCGATTTTGATTTGGGGAGTTAAAGCCCACCTCCGTTACTATATAGTTGGCTGACCGATCGGTAAAAACACCGAGGGGGGTGGTTGAAAATGGGATTGAAAAAGTCCAAGAATTCTGCTTTCCAGTGGACCTTTTTGTTCTTGATATTGAGGTTCCTCCTAATCTTCATGATGCATCGATTATTCCAGGTCACCCGTTTTTGGCAACCGCCCGTGCAAACATCGACTGTGCATCAGGGTGCATGGAGATTGCCTTGGGGAACGAAAAGCTTAGACTAGACATTTTCAGGGCATCAAAAAACATTGATTGCAATTTGATCGAGGAGGATAGTGAAGACGAAGATTCAGCTTTCTGTGCTAACATTGGGCTACTCTGTAGTGACCTAATGGCACATTCATCTTCATTATCAAGGGTCTTAGATCGCGATCCACACGGGACTAAAACTAATGATATGCACATTTCGTCCCATGGATCTGGTTGTTATGGGTGTTCATCTGCTCCTAACATCCCTGATCCTGACTATCCTGTCCTATCCAACACTGATATCGTAAGGCAAGATTACATGACAATTGCAGACGGATTCATCATTAGTCAGGTTTAGTAAATTTCCTCTCCTTCCCTACATTAACCCCCTACCTACCCTCCGATACTAGAGTTACAACCCTTACTTGATTCGCTCAAGTACATGTTTCTGGGAAAAAGTAAGACATATCCTGTGATTATTAATGCTCACTTGACTCTAGATCAGGAACACCAGTTGATCTCCATTCTGCAAGCACATAGGCTACTATAGGGTGGGTTATTGTCGATCTCCATAGAATTCGCACTCATATTGCACTCACCATATCTACACTGATGAAGGGGTGAGACCATAGAGACAACCTCAGAGACGCCTAGAACCAAATATGTTAGAGGTTGTCAAGATGGAGATTATTAAATCGCTGGACGTAGGCATTACCTATCCTATTTCCGACAGCTAGTGGGTGAGTCCCATTCAGATAGTGTCCAAAAAGGTAGGACTCAACGTAATCGGAAATGAATTGGGCGAATCCATCCTGAACCACACCACAACTTCTTGGCGGGTCTGCATTGACTATAGGAAGCTAAACTCGGCTACCAAAAAGGGTCATTTTCCTTTACCCTTTATTGATCAGATTCTAGAATGACTAGCTGGGCATAGTTTCTTCAGCTTTTTGGATGGATACTCCAGGTACAATCAAGTTGCAATGAACCCAGAAGATCAAGACAAGACAACTTTTACGTGTCCCTTTGGAACATTCGCTTTTAAGCAAATGCTTTTCATCCTCTACAACGCACCAGCTACTTTTTAGTGATGCATGATGGCCATCTTTTCAGACATGATGGAGGACTGTGTAGAAGTGTTCATGGACAACTTCTCCATGTTTGGAGAAGATTTCTCTTCTTGTCTTGATAACCTCACAAAGATTCTGAGGAGATGTATAGAGGTTAACCTAGTACTTTCATGGGAGAAAAGCCATTGTATGGTGAGGGATGGCATCGTACTAGGTCACAGGATCTCCTCTAATGGACTCGAGGTCAACTGAGCTAAGTCTAAAATCATTTCGTGATTACCTCCGCCTAGCTAGGTTTGACAAATCAGATCATTCTTAGGGCATGTCAGATTTGATCGAAGATTTATTCTAGATTTCTCAAAAATTTCTCATCATTAATGAATCTTTTGGTAACCGACATGCCCTTCCATTTTGACTCCTCGTGTCTCAGTGCTTTCAAGACCTTGCAAAGTGCTGTCTCAAGTGCAGCTATTCTCCAACCTCCCGACTGGTCTCTCGACTTCGAGATGATGTGTGACGCCTCTGACTTTGATGTCAGAGCAGTTCTTGGCCAGCGTCGGGAAAGCCAACCATTCATAATATACTACGCTAGCAAAACATTAAACCAGGTTGAGTGTAACTATACAGTAACAGAGAAAGAATTGCTAGCAATGGTATTCATGTTGGAGAAATTTATGTCATACTTACTCGACTCCAAAGATATCATCTACAAGGATCATTCCGCCATCAAGCATTTGTTGGAAAAGAAGGATGCGAAACCCAACCTTATCAGATGGATACTTCTTTTGCAAGGGTTTGATGTTGAAATCTGCAACAAAGTCGGAGTGCATAATGTTGTTGTGGATCACTTATGTTTGCTTGACCCAGACTACATTCCATAGTCCCCACCGACATCAGACCAATTTCCAGATGAGTCTCTGTTATCTATTAAGTATGATGATATAGCAAACTATCTTGTCGCAGGTAGGCTACCTGTGGGATTATCCAAGGATCAAAAGCTCAAATTCATATCAGAGGCTAAATTCTTTTTTTGGGATGACTCATTACTCTTTCACATTGGGGCTAATCAGATCATATATAGATGCATCCCTGATTCAAAAATCTCTATTGTGATATCCTTCCGCCACAGTGATGCTTGTGGGGGTCATTTCTCAGGCTGAAAGACCGTTGCAAAGATTTTGCAGTCAAGATTTTTCTGGCCGACCATTTTCAGACATACACATGATTTTGCCAAGACCTGTAAGCGATGCCAGGCAATTGCTTCTATGACATGGAGAGATATGATGCCCCTCCAATCCATTCTGGTCATAAAAGTGTTCGACATCTGGGGCATCGACTTTATGGGCCCTTTCCTAAACTCGCATGGCTTTGAGTACATAGTACTTGTAGTAGACTATGTCTCAAAGTGGGTAGAAGCCATCCTGGTATGACGATATGATCAAAAGACTATTATATCCTTCGTCTGAGAGTTTATTTTTGCAAAATTCAGAGTTCCCCGAGCCTTAATAAGCGATGAGGGAAGTCACTTCATCCATGCCCATTTTAGGTCATTAATGAAGAAATACGCAGTGCAGCACTGCATTGCTACCCCGTATCACCCACAGACTAATAGGCAGGCTTAAGTATTAAACTATCAAATCAAGCTTATTCTTCAAAAGACAATTAGACCTGATAGGAAGGATTGGTCAGATCGGTTGTGTTTATCTGGCGAGATCAATGTTTTAAAATTAATGTGTCGCAGTATAGTTGAAATCACTCGAAATAAATAAATTTTATTACTCGAAGTTTTAAATCCGAGGTCGAACATAAGAAGCAAATTGGGGTTTAAAAAATCAAGAGCACAACTTTCGAGAAATTGAATATGCAATGTAAATCAGAGTTGTAATGCAAGAAGACAATGTATGTAAAGAGAGGACAAAAATATTGACGTCTGATTTTGTGAATCTAACGTCTTAAACTTAGGGTTGCTACAGTGCTTTATTTCTCTTCTTTCTCTCTTCTCTGATCTGTCTTTGTTCTTCTCTAGCTGCTTCCTTCTTCTTCTTTTCTTTTCTTCATGCCTCTGCCTGTGCTTCTGTTGCCTTTGTCTTCTAGTTCTTCTCTTTCTTCCTTCTCTGGTGACATCCCATGACATCAGCTCCTTGTCCTTCTCTTTCTCTTTCTCTTTCTTCAGCCCCTCTGCCTTCATCTCTTCCTCTTCAGCCTTGCCTTCTCCTTCCTTAGCTTCTCTAGCCTTCGCCCTCTTTCTTCTTTTGCTTCTTCTTCTTCTCCAGCCTGCGAGAGCAAAACCTACCCCTACCCACCCTTGCGATCTCTCTTCCTCTTTCTGTCTTAGGCTCACTCTCCTAAAGCCGCTTCTCAGGTAATCGGGTCGGGTGCATGCCCGGGACCAGGCCCACCGTTGGGCAGTGGCGGGCGAGGAGTGCAGGTCAGGTATACAAGTCAGGCCAGTTCCGCATGGGTAGTGCCACGGATGAGGCAGTGATAGGTGAGTGGGACCTCACCCCGTGGTCAGGAGGTGATAAGGCATGTTCACTCTTGCAATTTATCTCATGGCGCCACCTCACAATCTTCCGAGGTGGGCTATGCTGTCCCACCTTCCTTCAAGAATGCCTATAGTAGGAGTTCTCCTTTGATTGCAGCAACTATGAGGTCATTAGTGCTTATTACTTGGCTGGGGCTGTGTGCGAAGGGGTTTCGCATGACCTAGGGCTCTTATCCTTTTCGAGGAGTCCTGGAGGAAGCTCCCAAGCAAGCTACTTGCTTGCGTTAATGGCAGCGGGCATCTGTCAGGACTCGAACAGGTTGTGTTAATATGATGAAATTATCGTTGTAGTGAGTATAGTGGTTAACGTAAATCGAGCCTAAGCATCTTTTTGCAAAATTTTTAACCTGGCCTACTTAATTTTATCTTGGTCACTCTTACGCCCAAGGTCGATCTCAGGGAGGCATGGATTAAAGGTGAAGAAGTTTCTACACCTTTCCTAATTTCCTATTTAAGATTTTTTTTTCTAATAATTTTGTCCTTATGGTACACCCTCAAAATCAGGTCCTTGGTTTCGAGCCAAATTGTTCTTGCCTTTGAGCCAACTTAGGGTTTCCAAGAAAAAACTGGTCCTGCTATTCGCAAGAACGAGTACCTGCAAGACAAGGGTTATCTTTTCTCATTTAAACATTTTTTATCTTTTTAATAGCAGGAAACAAAAAACAAGATAGGTTGTTTGTAGAGAAACAAATATAGTTTGTATATACATATACATTATATATATAGGGGTGGGGATGGAGGTGGAAATGATGTGTAGCACAATGTCGAGTTGGTCCATGTCTACAAAGACGCAACCAACAAGACGAAGTGCCATGTAGAGTGTAGGATGGATGTGTGGGAGTGTGTGCGGAGGCGCTTTCTTTACGCGGGTATCGGGGAATATCAGCAACTGATGCAGATATTCCCGCGATATAACGCGTGGTGGAGTGACTAGTGCGTATGGATACAGGTAGGTGATATGAATGTAAATATATATATATGTATATATGTAAATATATATTTATATGTATATATATAGTTATGGTTGTAACTATATAGGTGTATATGTAGTTATGTATATATAGATATGTAAATATATATAGATATATATATATATATATTAATAACTAGATATATATGTATATATATTTAACTATAAAGAAATAGAGATATATATATAGTAATATATGTATATTGATATATATATATATGTATATATGTATATATATTTGTATATATGTATAAATATATATATAGATAAATATATATATTTATGTATGTATGTATATATACTTATATATAGTTGTATAGGTATGAATATGTATATATATATATAAATATAAATATATATATGTATATATATATAAGTATGTATAGGTGTGTACAAGTGTGTGTGTGTGTACGAGTGTGGTGTGTGTATGAGTGAGGAGTGAATGCTGGAGGAAGAGGGCACGAGAGTTAAGCCATCAGGGGGCTGCTGGCGTCATCTGGATGCGCGGGCACGCACAGGCGTGCAAGGCTTCACGCGGGCATTGGGGTGGGCGCGCGTGCTACCTTAGTGCACAGGTGGGAGCGGAAGTGTGAGAGAGGGGGCAACGCAGCACACAGCGTAGCATAGCAGACTACGTTGCAGGGGGGAGTGGATGTAGGCGAAGACGCAGGTGCAGGCGCAAACGGATGCGGGTGCAAACACAGTCACTGGCGCTGACTGGCTGGGGGCGGTAGCGGTGAGGAGAGAGAGCGTGCGGTGGCCAGATAAGTGAGAAACTCTCCGATCACCACACTGTAGCTACAGTGTCACGCTGAGAGGCATGAATAGCAGCTACAGTGCCGCACGGGATGGACAACCGGTCGAGGCCGGTTCTGTGTGCGCGGGCACGCTGGAAGGCGCCTGTGCATGCGGGAAGAGCCTGCTGCCGGTCTGCAGGGGCCTGTGCAGTGGTTGCTGCTGCTGCTGGAGCTTCTGACCTTGAAGCTCTGGCAATGGCGGCAAGGGCTTCAGTGATTGAAACAGGGAATGAAACCACCACGCCCACCTGCTCTCGAAGGAGCTGGGCAGTGGTGGAACTCACAATGGTGGTCGTGGGACCACTGTGAGCTTGCTCCTGCCCGCAATGTGTCTGTTCAGTGCGTAGAGATACTGTGTATGGAGGGGAAGATGGGAGGATGATGGCCTAGAGGAAGGGTGTCTATGGTGGTGTGTGTACCAGGCTGCCCTCTCGCAAGGAAGATGGCTAGGCTTTTTAAAGAGGCGGGAGCCTGCCACAGCCATGCTGCAGGTGTGCATGACTAGCCATTCTACAAGGCAGAGGAATGGCGCGAAGAGTTGCAAGCCCCCTGCCCTGAGACGCGCGTGGGAGATGATTTCAAAGTCAAAATAAAAAAATGAAGAAGGTGAAATTGCGAGGCAGCACTTGAAGATGTTATTTGCTTTGCCAATTATTCGCGTTATCCTCCCCTCTCAAATAAATGCATGCAAGTGTCTTTTTTACAAATGCAGCTATAGCAACCTAATATGCAATGGCAGTGCTAGGAAATAACACAAGATGGCATATTTGTTGGTCTATTTTTGCCGTGCAATCATAACCCCATGCCTATCTTTTGCTAGTCCCTGACAAATCATTTTGTATTGTATTTAGAAATGATCTTAAGCTGAAGATTTTCTTCCGAGGCGACATGGGCTTGGTTGTTGGATATTGTGAGAACCAATTGTAGAGAAGACTATCAGTACGTTAAGTCTTATGTGACATAGACCATCTCTCGACTAACCTGGACTCTTGATATTTAAACCTTAAATATGATTTTCAGGAGTCAGAAGGTTTTTGCCGTACTCGAGAGCTCAAGAGATTATGGCTTGTGCATAGTGAAGGATCAAGACTGACCAGATGAACATTAAGACTCAAGCCAAGGGTTTCACGAATCTTTAAGTGCAGGTTGGTCCCAGTTTCAGCTCATGTTTTCGGATTGACCCTTAAAAAGTTGACAGAGAACTCAACCCTCATTTTGTTCTTTTGTGGCTCAAAGAATATATGGTAGAAAAAGGGTATTTGTAACTTGCCCTGAAAAACATTTTAGGGAGAAGACTTTATTGATATTTGCGAGATATACTGACTTATTTGCATAGATTATTTTCTTTTTTTTAAGCACATGTCAGTATATTTCTTACAACTTTATTTGGAGCAGCACACTTTTCTTTTGGTGGGAGAGTTCCTTTTTGGTGGAAAGAGTTTCTCGTAGACACAAGACTAAAGCCTGGGATAAAAAGTCTACCTGCACGCACAGGTAAGGACTCCACCTTCCCTAATGAACACTAGGGTTGGATCTTATGTTCACCTGGTCTTTCTTGATTTGTGTAGTGTGAACCAAGATTACTTAGGCTCTCGAGTAGAAGCAAACCAACAGATCTTGTACTGATGTCTCAAGTACAAGAATACATCCTTGGTTAGGAGAGATTCTGATCTATCTTGTCAATCCTCAAGTGAATTAAGTCGAGCCTGAGCGAATCAAGCTTCTGTGGCCTGGAAAGTCTTCAAAACAGTGGTTGAATATCCGTAAACACTTATTGTATTTTTGTTTCAGCCTTCAGATCATTACTAAACACCCTTTTTTTTTATACTATGTACATATTTATAGATGGATGGAAGCTGCATGATACCATATAATACCCAAATCCTATGGATGCATATCCACCCACCCATGACAAACGATGCTATGTCTTCATGTGCATGCAAGGTAGGGTAGAGGAAGGTCCAAAGATCGGGAAATGAGAGCTGGGGTGCAGGGTATATAGCAGGGTGGTAGGGTGGGTGGATGGTCGGTGGTGAAGTGAAAAGGTACGAAGTGAAGTGTATGTGACAGTGGAGGAGTGCTGCTGGGGTGTCTCCCAACGAGCGCTGAATTTAACATCTTCAGCTGGACTCATAATGAGGCATGAAATTGGTTACCCTCCAGCAGGGCAATAGTTTCTCCAACGGAGGCAGGTTCATGAGTAAGACAAGGTTTTAAACACTGCCCATTGACCGTAAATTTGTGCCTAGATTTTGGATCTTCAATTTCAACGACCCCGTTGGGAAATGGTCTCGAGACCAAGAAAGGACCAGTCCATTTGGACTTCAATTTCCCAGGGAAGAATTTGAGCCAGGCATTGTAAAGCCAAACTTGCTGAGATGCCTCAAATTCCTTCTGTTGAATTTGGCTATCGTGAAAACTCTTAGTGCATTGCTTGAAAGTTAAGGTAGAATCATAGGCTTCACGGTGGAGCTCTTCCAGCTCTTGGAGTTGGAGTTTCCATTCTCGACCACACAGGTCTGGGTCGAGCCTACATCGGCGAACCGCCCAATAAGCACGGTGCTCTAGCTCCACGGGCAAATGACAAGGCTTCCCGTAAACAATTCTATAAGGTGACATATCTAGGGGAGCCTTGAAGGCGGTCCGATACACCCAAAGTGCGTCAATTAGCTTGTCGGACCAATCCTTACGGCCAGGATGAACCATTTTCTAGAGAATTTGCTTGATTTGCTGGTTTGACACCTCAGCCTGGCCATTCGTCTGAGGATTATACAGAGACGCGATATGATGGTGGACTCCATATTTCCTCAGAAGTGCTCGAAAAGAAGCATGGATAAAATGGCTTCCTCCATTTGAGATAATGGCTCGAGGGATCCCAAAGCGTGCAAAAATGGGGCCTTTTGATGAATCGAGTGGATATGATATGGTCAGCATGGCACGTGGGAATAGCCTCGAACCATTTCGAAACATAATCAATAGCAACGAAGATGTATTCGAAGCCGTTGGAAAGAGGAAAGGGACCCATGAAATCGATTCCCCAAATGTCAAAAATTTTAGCAGCTAGGATGGGTTGCAAGGGCATCATGCCACGACGTGACAATGACCCTAACAACTGGCACGTAGTGCAATGTTTGGCCTAATTGTGTGCATCCTGGTGAAGGGAGGGCCAAAAGAAACCGCACTGCAACACCTTGGCTGCAGTTTTCCTCCCAGAGTAATGGCCTCCGCAGGCCTGATCGTGGCAGAAGGATAGCACACTGGGGAATTCACTGTCAGGAATACAGCGATGGATGAACTGATCAGCACCTATTCGAAAAAGAAGTGGATTATCCCAGAAATAATACTTTGCTTCAGCAATGAGACACTCTTGTTAGTTTTTAGGCCAGCCACGTGGAAGGGAACCAGAAGCAAGGTAATTGGCAATGTCGACATACCAAGGTCCACTTACCACATTAATTTCCAATAGGTGCTCATCGGGAAAAATCTCATTGATTGGCAGGGTATGTCCAACGTGGTCAGGGTCCAGTCTCGAGAGATGATCAGCCACAACATTCTGGGCTCCGGCCTTATCGCGGATCTCAATGTCAAATTCTAGAGTAGAAGGATCCAACGAATCAGTCTGGGATTGGCATCCTTCTTGTGCATGAGATGGCGAATGGCCACGTGGTCAGTGAATACAATAACATGCGAGCCCAGAAGGTAAGAGTGGAATTTCTCCAGCCCAAAGATGACTGCCAGTAGTTCTTTCTCAGTGGTTGTATAATTACGCTGGGCCTAGTCCAATGTCTTACTGGCGTAGTACACCACGAAGGGGTGTCTATCGCGTCTTTGTCCCAGGATGTCTCTGACTGCAAGGTCGGAAGTGTCACACATGAGTTCAAAGTCGAGGGACCAATTAGGTGGTTGGAGAACAGGGGCCTTCGTGACAGCCTCACGCAACTGCGTGAATGCTCGTATGCAGTCGGGGCCCATATCGAAGGGTACGTTGGTCGATAGGAAATGAGTTAATGGTCGAGAAATCCTGGAGAAGTCTTTGATGAATCTCCTATAGAAACCGACGTGTCCCAAGAAGGAGCAGATTTGTCTGACAGAGCCCAGCACAGGTAAATCAACAATTACATCAAGCATAGCTCTGTCAACCTCGATACCCCTATCGGAGATGATATGTCAGAGAATAATTCTCTTGTGTACCATAAAATGACTTTTTTCCCAAGAAAGCACGAGGTTCACATCAATACATCTCTTAAGGTTACGAGTCAGGTTGGCAAGACAGCAATCAAAAGAGGGTACAAAGACCGAAAAGTCACCCATGAAAATCTCTAGAAAGTCACCCACCATGTAATGGACTATCGCCAACATACATCTCTGGAAAGTTGCTGGCACGTTACAAAGTCCGAACAGCATCCTTCTAAATGCAAAGGTGCCGAAGGGGCAGGTAAAGGTGGTTTTCTCTTGATCCCTGGGGTCAATTGCCACCTGGTTATATTCAGAGAATCCATTCAGGAAATAGAAAATTTTATTTCCCACCAACCGCTCCAAGATTTGGTCAATGAAAGGTAGCGGAAAGTGATCTTTCTTAGTTGCAGCATTCAATTTCCTATAATCTACACACACTCTCCAAGATGTAGGAGTGCGGGTAGGGATGGATTCGCCCTTGCCATTGACACGGATGGTGAGTCCCGCCTTTTTGGGCACGACGTGAATTGGGCTCACCCAGGGGCTATCGCTGATCGGGTAGATTATACCTACATCCAACCACTTAATAATTTCCCTTTTAACTACCTCCCGCATGTTAGGGTTGAGACATCTCTGCAACTCGGGGGAAGGTCGAGCCTCCTCCTCCGTATATATACGGAGAGTGTAGTAGGAGGGGCTAATGCTAGTTAAGTCTGATAAGGACCATCCAATGGCTGCCTTGTGTTCCATAAGGACCTTTGTCAGTTTGCACTCTTGCTCCCTAGTCAATTTTGAACTAATGATTATGGGGTGAGTTTCATTTGGTCCCAAGAAAACATACTTAAGCGAATCAGGCAACCCTTTCAGCTCGGGAGTGGATGGTGAAAGATCTGGCATTCCTTGGGACAAGAGTGTCCCAAGCGGATCAGAAGAAAACAAGTCAAGAGGAAGAAGTTGGCCCTTAGATTGGCCAAGAAGAGGGGCATGCTGGATTAATGGATCCAACAAGGGATAGCCCTAGTGAGTAGTATGTGGGCTCAAGGTCCCAGTGTGGAGTTGCAAATCCGCCTGATTTGGCAGGAAAGAAAGGGCAATCTGGTCTTCAAGAGTGTGGACCGACGGTGAGTAGCCTGAATATTACTCAGACCACGAGGTATGGGAAGCGGAGAAAACCTCGACAGAAGTCTGGTCAGGAGAAGGTACGGGAAAAGGGAGGGATGGGGAATGTCACAATATGTGTCGGTCAGGCAATCGTCAGTGTTTAAAGGCAAACCACAAAAGTCAGAATAGGTCCCAATTAGTCTCATACATGTGCTGACGGCCATGTCCTCGTCAGACGCGTCATCCTTGATGCAATTGCAATCAAAGTTCTTGGCTTGCTTGAAGATGTTAAGCTTGAACTTCTCAGATCCAATGGTAATCTCAATACAGCCTGACTCGCAGTCGATATAGGCACGGGCTGTGGCTAGGAAAGGTCGACCAAGGATGATCGGACAATCAGAAATTGAGCTAGGAGCTTCCATATCCATAACAAGAAAGTCAACAAGAAAACAGAGGCTGTTGACTCTAACCACCACATCTTCCACCACACCCTTTGGTATTTTGACAGAATGATCTTCCAACTGTAACGTGACTGGGGTGGGTTTCAGATTTACAAAGGCAAATTTCTCGAGCATGATGGTTGGTATAAGATTGATGGAAGATCCTAAATCAAGCAGAGCGCGGTTAAAATTGTAGCCTTTGATGCTACAAGAAATAAGAAGTGTGCCCGGATCTTTCTTCTTCGGTGGTAGATTTGATAGTATAGCACAACTCTCATGAGGAGAGAGAACCACCAGATTCTTTGTTTTCTTTGACTTTCGCCTGGGTGTAGTGTAGTCTTTGAAAAATCAAGCGACAGTAGGAATGTGGTCGATAGCCTCTAACAGAGGTACCTTGATTTTAACTTCCCTAAATAAATTACGCAGGTTATCAAAGGCCTGCATATCCTTTTTCTTACCTTTTGGCTCCCTCACTAAAGCCTTGGGGAATGAGACTGATTCTGGCACTATTTTTGGTGTATCGTCCTCTCGTGAATGTAGTGCGCATCCCGAATGAGAGGGCGATGAAAAAGGTGGGCCTGGATCAGGTTGAGGCAGGTCGACGGTTTGCTTACCGCTCCTCGTAGTAATCGCATTGGACGATGCAGGACCAGTGGGATCATACGGTAGAGGAGGGTTCACAATAGGGATGTAAGGGTGAGGTGCTCCAACGGGATTAGCCTGAAATCCAGGAGGATTGCTCGGTGCTTGCAGAATCTGATGAACCTACCCCTGAGAAGGTTGTACCTATGGTTGAGGACCATGGGCTATGAAATTTCACGAGTTGGGAATAGGTTGGGCTAGAAGAGTGCCCTGAGATCGAGTCGCCATGTGTAGTTGACTGATCTCAGCATTCTGCTGCACCAATTGGTGCTGAAGAGAGGCCATGTTCTATTCATGGTGCTTAGACATTTCCGTCATCATTTGAATCAGTTTATCAAGAGGACTTGATGCGTGTTCTGTTTGCAGTATGCAAGGACCCGATGGCGGATTTGCCACAGGATTAGATTGGGCCCTTGGGATGACGGGTGCGGACAATTGCATTGGCCCACCTGCAGGGTTTTGGCATTGCGGGTTATTGGACCATGAGAAGTTGGGATGATTTCTCCTCCCTGTGTTATAAGTGGCAAATAACAGGTTGTTCCCCAGGGCGCAAACATCTTCTAAGCCAAAAGATGAGTTCTCATGTACATATGCATCCGAGCACATGGAGGCTTGGTCCTCCGTGTCAAAATACTGACTTGCAGAAGCTAGATCCACATGACTTATCGAATCGCTCAGTGCAACACTCGGTAAGGAAGATCTCACGGGGTTTTTGGGGATAAGCCTGGTGTTGGAAGGAATGGGATTGTGACAAAGTGGCGAGGTGGGGGTGTTTTCCATAGAACGGGTTGGATTGGCCAGAAGCTCGTCTAGGTTCTTCTGCATGATGGAGACTTCATCCATTTTTTGTGCGATAAGGTTAAGATCAGTGGATGAACGGGATGGTCCCGTGTCAACTTCGTGAACATTACATGGCAGGCTGGTATGATTAAAGGTGACAATGGATGCATTATTCATTGAGTTTTCGCTCATGTTTTCAAATAATTCGAATGCTCCATTCTCGTATTTATTCATGAAATTCCCTCTGCAGGAAGTGTCTGCAATCTGCTTCAAAGTCTCATTTAGCCAATAATAGAAAATCTGGGCTATATGCCACTTAGGTAGACCGTGGTGCAGACACTTCCAAAGGAGGCCATTATACCTCTCCCAATCCTCATGAAACTGTTCGCCGTTTTGTTGCGTAAAGGAAGTTATTACACGGCAAAGCGCATTGGTTCGCCCGATTGGGAAGAATTTCTTGAGAAATGTTGTTCGCATCCCTTCCCAAGAATGGATGGTTATCCCGCAACGAAAATGGGAACATTTTCATGAGGACAATTGCTAACCCGATGTTTCTTGGTTTAACCGTCTGAGTTAATCGGGTTAGGTCTTCCAAATGGACGAAAGGATCTTCACTTGCAAGACCATGGAAGAGGAAGTTTATTAGGCCAATTATATTGGGTTTCAGATCAAAATCGTCCCCACCCATGGAGACTTGAATTTGTCCTATGGTCTCTGTAGCAGCGGGATTTTGATAAGAGCTAAGTGACCTAAGCTCCTCCCATTTGGGAGGGTTCTGCATTTCCTCTAAGGTTTCCCTAATGGCTTCAATATGCTAATTATACATTTCCATTTGGGCTTGGAGGCGGGTTATGGGGTCCATGGCTCCACCACCTGGTGGGTTTTGAGGGCAATTTCCTCCCTCAAGATTTGGGGGTGGGCATGCAGCCATGTTTGTGGAGGAGGATGATGCTTTGGTTTCTATCCTTCTAAAATTATTAGACAATTCAAACAATTCAGGGTTTTGTGACCTCCTCCCAAACATGCACTACCGCAGGAAGAATTGGGGAGATAAGAAGGGAAAAGGGGATGAGAGAAATGATGCCGCAAAAGTACACTTGATGACAAATCGAGGCAATCAAAGTCCTAACTTCTACAGTGTGCCATTAGACCTAAAGATCTAAGTTACCTACTATCACAACCTACGGAACCAAATGTGAGCACCGCGGAACCACCAGGCTAGGTTGAAAGGCTGTTTGCCCCAGTCTTAGACACTCGATAGCACGCGGGAACCCGCACCAGCACGTAGGTGCTACACGCAAGTAGTTAGACCTCCAATCCTTAATAAGGGTGAAGTTGCTACCAGTTTTAATTAGAGGCTTAGGATCAAGTGCTTCAGGAATGTGAACGGCATTGTTTATGGGCAATGCCCAAGTGCGTTAATTTTAGAAAGTGTGTAAACCAAGCATGCAATGCGGAAATCTCCCCGAATTGAAGTTTTAGTTGGTGAATGGTTTTTAGAAATTCAGCCTTAAGTAGTATCGATTTTAAGATTTCACTGAGTTACCAATTGAACCAATCTCCGGGTTTTGAGAAAATACAAGTTTTTCTATGCCCAACAAACCCATCTTCACTAAGAGTTAGTTAATGCTTGCTAAAAATGCACTGGGCTTCCTAAGGTGGAAATTTCTATGTTTGGATGCATAAGTCAATTTTAGATTAGTGTGAAAGGGAGCCAAAGCACTTCAATTCAAGTGCACCCAATCACCAAAATGATGTTCCACACACAAGGCTTAAGCAAAAGATAATGTAAAGAAAATCAAAGTGTTGGGGTTGAAATATTCGGGATTGAATCTAAGGCATGTGAAAGGTCGTGGTGGGGTTGGAATCAACTCAATTCCAGGTCTCCCCACTAAAAATGTGATCCCGAATTGCTGATAAAGGAGGAAAGGAGGGATGGCAATCAATCTATTTAATCTTTCCTCAAAGAATACTTCACACGATGAAAGATTCAAGAATCAAGATTCTTGGATCTTCGCTATGCGAAGTTTAGCGAGAAATCTCGGGGCAGTGGGAGTGATGGTAAACAATCAAACAAGTGATTTTTAATCCACTTGCCTCAAGAAATCCCAAGTTTTTTTAGGTTTTTTTCTTTTATTAAGGTGACAAGTTCACCTAAGTTGCTAAGAGAGAGAGACTTACCTTTTTAGCAACATGGGCAAAGCTCTAATGCGGCGTCGACGACTTCACACTCTCGTTCCAACCTTGGATCTGCCTACGTCCCCGACTTCCTCTACTTGCCTCCTCCTTGCAACTGGTTTTCCTGCACACCAACAAACAAAAACACCCATGAAGAGAAGGGTGTGAGAAGAGAAAATCAAAGGAATGGAGTAGAAACTTACTTCATTGCGCACCTCTAAGGCAATGGCGCTAGAAAAAGGTGTGTCAGGACTTGAACAGGTTGTGTTAATATGATGAAATTATCGTTGAAGTGAGTATAATGGTTAACCTAAATCGAGCCTAACCATCTTTTTACAAAATTTTTAACCTGGCCTACTTAATTTTATCTTTGTCACTTTTAGGCCCAGGGTTCATCTCAGGGAGGCGGGGATTAAAGGTGAAGAAGTTTCTACTCCATTCCTAAAATGTATCTCTTCCGTGCGTTTGTTATGCTTTTGGTTTTTTCCTATTTAAGATTTTTTTTGGCGAAAAATTTTGTCCTTGAGGTACACCCTCAAAATCAGGTCCTTGGCTTCGAGCTAAATTGTTCTTAGCTTTGAGCTCACTTAGGGTTTCCAAAAAAAAATTGGTCCTACTATTCGCAAGATCGAGTACTTGCAAGACAAGGATTATCTTTTCTCTTTTACACTTTTTTTTATCTTTTTAACAGCGGGAAACAAAAAACAAGATAGGTTGTCTGTCGAGAAATAAATATAGTATGTATATATATATATATTATATATATATAGGGGTGGGGGGGAGGTGGAAATGACATGTAGCACAGTGTCGAGTTGGTCCATGTCTAGAAAGACGCAAAAAACAAGACGAAGTGCCACGTAGACTGTAGGATGGATGTGTGGGAGTGTGTGCAGAGGCACTTTCTTTATGCAGGTATCGGGGAATATCAGCAACTTGTGCAGATATTCCCACGATATAACACGTGGTGGAGTGACTAGTGCTTATGGATACTGGTAGGTGATACGAATGTAAATATATATATATGTATATATGCAAATATATATTTATATGTATATATATTGATAGGGTTGTAACTATATAGGTGTATATGTAGTTATGTATATATAGATATGTAAATATATATAGGTATATATATATATTTACAACTAGATATATATGTATATATATTTAATTATATAAATATAGATATATATATATAGTAATATATCTATATAGATATATTTGTATAAGCATCTATGTATGTAGATATATATAGATATATATATATATATATATATATATGTATTTTTGTCTATAGATATATATGTATATATGTATGTATGCATGTATATGTGTATAAATATATATATATAAATATATATATATATTTATGTATGTTTGTATGTATACTTATATATAGTTGTATATGTAAGAATATGCATATATATATATATATAAATAAATATATGTATATATATATAAGTATGTATAGGTGTGTACAAGTGAGTGTGAGTGTACAAGTGTGTGTGTGTACGAGTGTGGTGTGTGTATGAGTGAGGAGTGCATGCTGGAGGAAGAGGGCACGTGAGTTAAGCCATCTGGGGGCTGCTGGTGTCGTCTGGATGCGCGAGCATGCGCAGGTGCACAAGGCTACGCGCGGGTGCTGGAGTGGGTGCGAGTGTTGCCTTAGTGCGTGGGCAGGAGCTGAAGTGTGAGAGAGGGGGCAACGCAGTGCACTGCGTAGCGGGCGGGAGTGGATGCAGGCGAAGACACGGGTGCGGGCGCAAACGGGTGCGGGTGCAAACGTAGGCACTGGCACTGACTGGCTGGGGGCGGTATCGGTGGGGAGAGAGAGTGCGTGGTGATCGGATAAGTGAGAAACTCCTCGGTCCCGCACTGTAGCTATAGTGTCACGCTGAGAGGCCTGAACAGTACTTACAGTGGCGCATAGGATGGACAATCGGTTGCAGCTGGTTCTGCCTGCACAGGTAGGCTGGAAGGCGCCTGCGCACGTGGGGAGAGCCTACTGCCAATCTGCTGGGGCATGCACAGCGAATGCTACTGCTGCTGTTGGAGCTTCTGACCTTGAAGCTCTGGCAATGGTGGCAAGGGCTTCTGCATTGGAAACGGAGAATGAAACCACCACGCCCACATGCTCTCGAAGGAGCTGGACGGTGGTGGAAATCACAGTGGTGGTCGTGGGACCACTGTGAGCTTGCTCCTGCCCGCAGTGTGTCTCCTTAGTGCGAAGAGATATTGCGTATGGAGGGTAAAAGGGGAGGACGATGGCCTGGAGGAAGGGTGTCTGTGGTGGTGTGTGTACTAGGGTGCCCTCTTGCAAGGAAGATGGCTAGGCTTTTTAAAGAAGCGGGAGCCTGCCACAGCCATGTTGCAAGTGTGCATGACTAGCCATGCTACAGGGCAGAGGAATGGCGCGAAGAGTTGCAAGCCCCATGCCCTGAGCTGCACGAGGGAGACGATTTCAAAGTCAATATAAAAAAATGAAGGGGAAATTGCGAGGCAGCACTTGAAGAAGATGTTATTTACATGGCCAATTATTCGCATTATCCTCCCCTCTTAAATAAATGCATGCAAGTGTCTTTTTTACAAATGCAACTATAGACACCTAATATGCAATGGCAGTGCTAGGAAATAACACAAAATGGCATATTTGTTGGTGTATTTTTGCCATGCAATCGACATATAAACCTATCAACCACGAAAATGGCCTTGTGGCCTCATTACAAGGTTCAGACAGCTTCGCCTAGACAGGGCGAAGGTAGTGCCGGGATCGGTGTGGCATGTTGTGGCTGGAGTGTGCATGCCAAGGGCACCCTATGTGCGCGAAAGTTGGTGTGTTTGGGGGGTGTTATGGGGGTGTGGAACGGTGAGTGGAGTGAGGGTTTATGGTCAGTGGAGTGTGGTGATGCTTATGGGGTAATTGGCGAGGCGGATGGAGGCGTGGAGCGGCAGGAACACCTCGCCGAGGGTCTGGCCGAAGATGAGGAAGGTAAGGGTGATAGTGTGCGTTGTGCTGTGTTTTGAAGAAATAAAGATAGAAAAATGATGAGAACAAAGAGAGGACTTATCTGTGTATAGAAAGATGATGGGAGGATGTGGAGATGGTGGCCGGCTCGTATTGCCGCCACCAGAGATGAAATACTCAGTGGAGGAGGATAGCGACAACGAAGGGGTTGCAGGAACGTCGGTTGGTGTAGCGTGACGCGGACGAAGAGGAGGAAGAAAACCCTGCCACTGGTATTGTGGTAGAGTGATGAGGGAGAGAGAGGGGGGTCGCCAGAGCTTGCTGAGTTACTGACCGGAGCGGAAGAGACAAATAGAGGGTTCCTCAGGCCAATTTCAAGCTTGAAGGATGCGGAGGGCTTTAGGGTTGCGTTTATTTGCTATGGAGGAAGGTTTCGAGCTTGGAAACCATGCTTCTAAGCACGACAACCTCGCCGAAGATGGAAGGTTAAGTGAGACCCAAATCTGATGCATTCGCATGAGAGATTGGATACCAAATCGAGCTAGGAATTGTTTCAAACTAGAGGAGATTTCTCAGAGAATCTCCCCTTCAATTTTGAAGGGGATTCTCTGAGGAATCAAGGAGATCCTTCCCTCGAGACCGTGTCGAAGTAAGATTCCCTCTGCTATAATGGTGGAGGGACCTAATTGTAAATAATGAAGATAAAGATAAAGGGGTTTCTATAGAAGTTTTCAAAAGTTATGGGTAGAAATGTAATTAGGTTGGACCTGTTTGCAAAGTAGGTCAAGGTGAATTCCCCTTAGGTCGAAATTTTGGTGTAAACCTAATTTAGACCTAAGGAATCTAATGGTGAAGTTGAATTTTGGGTTTGACCACATTTGACTAGGCAAATTTATGCAAAAAGCCAATTTAGGGCAAATATTTTAGTATGACCCCAATTTAGGTCAAAATTTGATTCTAAGGGCTAAATTGAAGGTTCCAAACCTGAGAGGTGTTGGGAGGTCGTAGATTGCATTTTTGATAAAAGCATCGTAGTATAGTTGCGAAATATGATCCAACAAAGATATTATTTTGTAAAAATAATGAGACTTGAGTCCCGGTCGTTCGTCCTTGGGAGGCGTTGTTTTTGCTTTTGAAATCGATCTTAAAGCCGCTCTACTTTATTTAAACGACATGCTGGTGCGTAATATATAGGCAATTAAAGAATAGGCACTTAAATCACGCAAATATGATAATCATTCAACTCGTGGTGATTTCGAACACATAAGAGATATATATATATATATATATATATAAAGTGAAATTTCATTCATCATTGGAGAGTTGTTGCACAAGGAAATCTAGAGGAATGCTTATACATGAATGCTTAAAAATTAAACCTAACTACCAGAAAACGATTGCATACAAGAATCAATGGGGGGATTTCGCATGCATCATTGGGGGAGAAGTAAGACTACACTACTAAGCAGTAAATGAAAGTAATAAAGATTATGAAGAGCATGATTTAAAGCTAGAAGAATAGAGGGCATTTAGGAGTGGTCCCCGATGGCCTTGGAGTGGTCTAGAGAAGAAGGAGGGGCGACCAATGGAACTTAGGCCAGCCCATGGAGAGAGGTAGGGTTGATCCAGCATCCCGGCATGGTGTCCTCCATGGTGGTGGTAGTGAGCTCATGGAGGTGGAGTGACTATGGAGGTGCCGTGAATGGCACCAATGGAGTGCAATTGCCAAAGAAGTGAATGGGTGCAAATGGCCCCCAAGGGGTCTTTTTATAGACCTAAGGGAAGCTCCCTAGAGAATTATGGAATTCTCTAGAGAGGCCTATGGTGGGAGCTCGTGGGAGAGTGAGAGAGAGAGGGTGGATGGTGGATTTTAGATCCACCAAATGTGGATCTAAAAATTGAATGGCTCTTGGTTGCTACTTTTGGCAACCAAGGCAACAACACATGGTAGAGAGTTCTAGAGAACTCTAGGATAGATATTTTCGTGTGGATGGTGTGTGTGGGTGTGTGTGGGTCGAAACCTAGGTGGCTAGGTTGATTAGGTTGGGTTCTAGTGGGTTTAGGTCAAGGTAGGGCTAAAATTAGGGTTATAAACCCTAATTCACTAAGGTAAAGTGCAATTAAACTTAATACAAGTTTAATTGGGTGTGTGGAAACTTAATTAAGAGTAAAACAACTCAATTAAGTCAGGTATAGGTCAATTGGACTCTCACTGAGTCCAATTTGATAGTGTGTACTGGGATCAGGGCTCAATTGGACTCAATGAGTCCAATTGAATAGGCTGATGGAATTGACTAAGATCCAAGTCAATTAGGTTTAGTGAGGACCTAATTAGGTCCTTAGGGAGGTCTAGAGGTGGTGTACTAGGGTTAGGGCACCTTAATTTAGGTTCCTATGTGGTTGGAATTGGGTTTAGGGATCTAGAGATCCAAGATCAAGGCTTAAATCTCAAAACAAGAACTGGAGAGCAGTATCAGACGTCTAATAATAGAATCAGACATCTTATACTTAAAAATCAGAAGTCTAGACTTGTTGTCTTGACGTCCAATCAGAGTTAGGAAGGATTTCGGGTTCTGTTTTGGGTATTCTGCAGAAATTAGACGTCTGACAAAGTGTCTGGACATCCAAGAACACTGCAGAAGTGGGTTTGAAGTGTGCTGGAGTTGGCTAAGGTCCTGGACATCTTAAAACTTATCTGGACATCCAGAGAAGGGTTGGAACTAGGGTTTTAGGGCTTCCTAGCGTGTTGTGACCTAATCTACGGGTGGCTAAGGCTTGGGGAAGTCTCTAGGCTATCCTAGGGCTAGGATGGACCTAAGCTCTTCACATTTTACTGCTTTATTCCTACTTAATAGAATAGAAAACTTTTAACCCCCTTACATTATTATTCCTACATCTATACTAGGCCTTCTGCTCCAGCTCTGCTACAACTCCTATTATTCCTGATCCAGCTTCAGATCCAGCTCCTGATTAGCTTATTCCCTGCAATCGACATAATGCACTTAATCAGCACATTATAACATTATTTTATGCATAGCTAAAGGAAAGTGGTAAAGATGCAGATAATGCGTATGCATGCATGAATAACCCCAACTTATGCTAAGTCCTAGCTTAATGTTGGCCAATTAAGACCTATGATTGCTGTGCAATTAAGATGATATTTTTCCATGACTTTTAGAGGGTTTAGCTGAATTTTATCCTACCTAGAACCTTGTTAAATTAAGTGGGTTTATTTTAAGGTTATAAGAAGTCATTTAATTTCTATAATTCACATGAACACTTTTCTGTTTGAACCAACCAACTTTTTATCATGTTAATACCATTTGACCTGTGTTTAGCGCATGAGAAAACCCATTGTTGTACAACAATAGTAAAATTGTAGTCTTACCCCTTGTTTCTTGCTTTTCTCTCAGAATGGTTATTCATTGAGTTAAGACCTCTAGTTGGTTATGTAGGAGCTTTTGTTCTCTTTTCTAGGTCAAAATGAGCTAGTTAGGGCTCACGATGTTGTTCCCATCAAGTTGATTGATGCACTGTGGGCATATCAAACCGCGCACAAGGCCCGCTTGGAATGTCGCCATACCACATGGTGTATGAAAAGGCCTGCACCTTCTTGTGGAGCTGGAGCACCGTGCCTTTTGGGTGGTGCAGAAGTGTAATTTTAACCTTGAGGTCAGAGGTTATGAAAGAAAGCTCCAGCTCAATGAGTTAGAGGAGATTAGGCGGGAAGCTTATAAGAATGCAAAAATATACAAGGACAATACAAAATCTTTGCATGATCGACACATCCAGAGGAAGGAGTTCACACCTAACCAGCAGGCTTGGTTGTTTGACTCCCGACTCAAATTCTTTGTGAATAAGCTTAAGTGCAAGTGGACTGGGCCATTTCTGGTGGTCCACCTGTATCCTAACGGGGCAGTCCAAATTAGAGACCTGAAATCATGGCACGTTTTTACGGTTAATGGCCAGTGCCTCAAACCATTGTTTACCTAGGAACCTCCTCCTGCTGACAAAATGATACATCTTCTTGCGGATGTGTGACTGATGAGTTGCCCAGTTGAAGGAGTTAAACTCTGCACGTATACAAATATACATACCATATATACATAGCATATTTCATTTTCGCATAATGTTTTGCATATTGTCTTGCAAATTTTGTTTGGCATTACATTGATGACATGAGCTGAATGACAACTAAAAAGCAGTCTCAAGTGATTTCTATCCACATACATCGTGCCTTATTTCTTTTATTCATGCATAAGGACATGAAAACACTTAGGCATGGGGGGGTGCAGTCCATAAGAAAAAAAAAGTTGAAATTTTTATGCCAACAAGTGGGTGATTAGATTGCCTTATCAGGAAGTTTTATTAAAGATTTATTCTTTAGTAGATGTCTAAGCTTAGAATCCAGTATAACCTCACATCTGCATGTAGAATTTACAATGGATCCACTGTGAAAATCGATAGACATCTCTAGTTTGTCAAGAAGAAGCATTGCTTCTTCTCTTGAACCCTTGGATAGTAATCAGGGAGTCAAGTGAACTATCTTCTAGTAGATCCACCAAAACTTACGTGAGATGAGAGTAGAGAGTCCACTGGTGCTCTAAGGCTAGTGTAAAGAATCTTTAATCTTTAATAGTAGAATAATGACAGTCGAAGATCGGCATCTTTTTCGCTCCTGATTCTTGCATACTAAATCTATGAGAAATTCCATACAAGTGCCACCAACTAAGGCAAAAACACGGAGAATGGGTTCTGATAAAACTAGGATTGACGTTGACGGTCATGACCACCCTCTTCGGAATCCTCGGCTGAAGGAGGGTATTGATGTCAAGGTCAGAAATGCGTCATCCTATCCATTCCTTACCCGATGTCGAGAGTAGGCATTTCCACCAAACAAGCCACCCGAGATCCTCTTGGTCATCCCCAAAATCCCAAATGATGCCTCATAAATAAAAGTATGTATGTCGTGTTGAATTGTTGCGTTATGTTATGTTGGTAATGGCATTGTGCAAGTAGATATATATATTAGAAGAAAAGGGAAGAAAAACCATAAAAAGGAGATATTTGCTTGTAAAAAGAAATGTGTTATGTTAAGAAATTTGAGTTACGTAAGTCAAAATGTTTTGAGGAAAAAACACCTACCACCCTCAACAAACCACAAATATAGCCTTAACCTATTTCTTTATATTTTTGATCGAATGAATATGGGTTAAGGAGTCTGACTTAGTCATAGGGTTATTAGAACCTAATTAAAGTATAATGCTATGTAAGACCATGACAAAAGCCATTTTCGTGCATTTTGAAATCGTCGAAAATTATAGTATAGTCACGCTAAACGCTCATAAAAAATGATTTGTAAAAATAACGAGACTTGAGTCCCAGTCGTTCATCTGTGAGAGGCGTTTATGCAAATTTCAAATCGATCTCTTTCACTCTACTTGCTTAAAATCGCATGTCAGTTTATGGTTATTACGTACTTATGCATCACATGCTTAGTTGCTAGAATATCAGAAACTAAAAGCAGGCAACTTTAATCACACAAAATATATTGCAATAAGCTCATGGTGATTCTCGACACATAGATATATATATATAGAAAAAGATCTTTCATTAATTCATCGTGGTGTTTGCAATGTGGAACTTGTGGAAAGCTTATAGAGGAATGCTTGAAAACATAAATCTAGCTAACAGAAAATGATCGTATACAAGAATCTAAAGTGGGATTATGCATGCATCATTGGGGGAGAATATAGAGATACACTACTAAACAGTAATAAAAGCATGTAAACTATGAAGAACTAAGCTACTAATCTAGAAGAAATAAGGGCATTCAGAGGTGGGCTTTGATGGCCTTTGAGTTGGTTGAGAGGAGGAGGGGCGGCTAATGATGCTTAGGCCGACCCTTGGAGAGAGGTTGGAGAGGTGATCTAGCATCTTGGCGTTGAGGTGGTGGTGGCCATGGTGAAGATACTCGTGGACATGGAGGTGGAGTGGATGTAGAATAAACTTAGCTAAATGGAACCAAGAGTGGATGGGTGCAAGTGGCCACCCCTTAGGTCTTTTTGTAGAACTAAGGGAAGCTCTCTAGAGAATTATGGAACTCTCTAGAGAGGGCTATGGTGGGAGCTCATGGGGGAGTGAGAGAGAGAGGATGGATGGTGGTTTTTAGATCCACCGAATGTGGATCTAAAAATTGAATGGCTCTTGGTTGCTAATTTTAGCAACCAAGGCAACAACACATGGTAGAGATTCTAGGCTAGGTATTTTCGTGTGGATGGTGTGTGTCGGTGTGTGTGGGTTGAAACTTAGGTCGCTAGGTTGATTAGGTTAGGTTCTAGTGGGTTTAGGTCAAGGTAGGTCTCAAATTAGGGTTGTAAACCCTAATTACCTAAGGTAAAGTGCAATTAAACTTAATACAAGTTTAATTTGGTGTGTGGAAACCTTTTTGAGAGTAAAATAACTCAATTAAGTTTAGTCTAGGTCAATTGGACTCACTAAGTCCAATTGACAGTGTGTGTTGGGATCAAGGCTCAATTGGACTCAAAGAGTCCAATTGAATAGGCTGATGGAATTGACTAAGATCCAAGTCAATTAGGTTTAGTGAGGACCTAATTAGGTCCTTAGGGAGGTATAGAGGTGGTGTACTAGGGTTAGGGCACCTTAATTTAGGTTCCTATGGGGTTAGAATTCGGTTTAGGGAGCTAGAGATCCAAGATCAAGGCTTGAATTCCAAAATAGGAGCTGGAGGACAGTATCAGATGTCTAATAAAGTTGTCAGACGCCTTATAGTGAAAAATCATAAGTTCAGACTTGTTTTCTAGATGTCCAATCAGAGTCAGGAGGGTTTCTAGGTTCTGTCATGGGTATTCTGCAAAAATTGGACGTCTGACCAAGTGTTTCGACGTCTAATAACACTGTAGAAGTAGGTTTAAGGTGTGTGGGAGTTGGCTATGGGTTCTGGACATCCTATAACTCATCTGGATGTCCAGATAGAGACAAGAATTAGGGTTTTAGGGTTTCCTAGGGTGCGGTGACATAATCTAAGGGTGCCTAAGGCTTGAGAAAGCTTCTAGGCTATCCTAGGGCTAGGATGGTCCTAAGTTCTTCATAATTTACTACTCTATTCCTACTTAAATAGAATAGCATACCTCAACCCCTTACATTATTGTCTACTACATCATATTCTTGATCTTCTGCTCCAGCTCTACTGCAACTCCAGTTATTCTTTATTCTTCAGATCCAGCTTCAGATCTAGCTTCTGATCAGCTTATTACTTGCAATTGACATAATGCACCTAATCAGTACATTATAGCATTATCTATTGCATAGCTAAATGAAAGCAATAAAGATGCAAATAATGCTTATGCATGCATGAACTATCCTAACATTTGCCAAGTCCAAGCCTAATTGAGGTCAATTAAGACCTATGATTACTATGCAATCAGACCATCAAATACAGTTGCAAATCTGGTAAGATGTGAGCTTAGGAAGAAAAAAAAAAGAAAGAAAGAGAGATACAGAGAATAGAAAAGGTACAAAAGATTAAAGAGAGCACAGTTCTCCAACCCTCTATAAGTTAAGTTATTCAGTAATCTAATAATCTAGATTCTGAAATACTAGTCTCCATGTAGCACTAGAAGAAAGTGAGCCACCAGATACTAATCCAGTTAACTTAGACATCTACTACCTAGGCCAAAACCTAGGGCTAAAATCAAAGAATAGTTTATATCCCCAAGAGAAGTTTGGCCATCCAAATAGAATCTTACTAGGGGCAAAGTACAAACTTTAAATGTTTATTGACTCTTTGCTTGGATCCATTGCAAAAGCTACAACATTATATATTCATGGTTATATGGATTCTGAATTTTTGGATGAAACAAAAAGAAATAAACCTTTAGTAAACTCTTGATACAATGCATCTAGTCTTGCACTTGCTAGGGACTAGGAAGATTTAGTCATGGGGTTATGATTGAACAGCAATCATAAACCCTAATTTGCCTAAATTAAGGTAGCACCTAGAACAACACAGGCATTCTGCATGCATACACATTGTACGTTGCATCTTAGATGATATAATGTTTTATACATAATAATGTGCTATTTGAAAGGTATTATTAATTGCAGGTAATCCAGTGCTACGGATGATCGATCCAACCCTCTGGATCTGCTTGGAATAACGACAGGAGTTCAACGCTTCCAAGAGCGCATCAATAAGACTCCCATAGCACCCTAGGGCATCTGCAAAAGAAACAGGAGCCAAGGGGAAATTGAAGAATATCTAGATCTCAGATGACAAATCCAACTGCACGGATGGATCCGAATTGACGTTCGCAGTCCAATTGTGCAGAAATCAACTTAATCTGAGGCCTACGTCATCAGACACAAGAAGAAGATGGACGACCACGATGGCATCACGTGGTGCCATCACAGCCACCCCTCACTGCACCCCAATTTAGAAGAAGAGCTGTGGGCCATTGGATCATCATCCAACTGCCGTGATTGCAGGCAAGCACCCACCCTCAGCTGCATCATCTGATGAGACGAGATCTCGACCGTTGGATTCCCATCCAATGGCCGAGCATGCACCCCAACATAACATAAACACAACAAATGCGTGGGAGTAGCATGATGGTTAGTGCTCTCTCCACGAGACATTGGGTGCACGTTTGAGCAGCCTCATGTGTGAAATCAAGAGGGGCATGCTCGCATAAGGAATTCAACTGTCGGATCTCCATTGGTCGGCTCGGCATCAGACGCATGTCAGGCACAGAGGTGCTGGATCAAAAACTCACATGATGACGCGTAGGGAAACATGCGAGAGCGTGCTTTAGTATTTGAAGGCACTATTGAGCACACGTTTAAGCCATCCAATCTTACGATCAGGTAGCTAAGGATTGGGTGCTCAAAAGAGGCGAGCAACAAAGGAGAGAAAGCGAAGGTGGGAGCACGGGCGATCTGCAGCCGTGCAATCTTCATCCGAGGGCACATAGGCTGCCATGTGGCAGGACCAGATTCAATCGGGGATAAAAGAAGAATTTGGAAGGCTTAATCAGGGTCGTTGTTCTCCCGATCAACGGATCTGATTAATCCAAGGCATTTGCACAGATTTAAGGGGCCAAATACCTTCTTTGCCTTGCACTAAAGCTATAAAAAGAGGCCAAAGGGCCCCCTTTTGAATGCACTTCTCATTTTTTTTTGCTTCTTCCTCCTTCAACCTCTCTCTCTTCTTCTTCTTCCCATCTTCTTTGCATTCAACTCTACACCTCTGTCTGAAGCATCCGTTGGGCCACCCCAACGGATTGTTGCTGCTCTTCGTAACCTCTCCAAAAGGCCACCATGGACCACTCGTGGTTCCTTTGTTGTATTACACAAGTAGTTACATTTTTGTTAGAATTTATTCAGTTGTATGTATGCAATTCATGTTTAAACTCTTTTGATTGTTGTATATATTGTGTCTTACTATTTAGCATTTATATTTGGAATAACATATGAAATCAAAGGTGCTTTCTACCTTCCTGTGATCGACCGGGACTCACCAAGTTTCGTTAATTTATTTGCTCAAGGCGTATTTTGTGCTATACTACAACGTGCTAATTCTCTACATGATCTACGTCACGGCTAGGGTTCCCTTTAATTCTTCGATGGGTTCAGTGGCCATAGAAATATGCTCCGAAACCCTGAACACAAAAATCCAAAAAAAAAAAATTCAGAAAATAAATTAAAAAAGAAAAGAGAAAAAGATCCTTCTTTGAACTAGGCAAGGGCTTGAGGCGGTCTACATTTTAGCAGACAACTGGGTGCTGTTGTGTCTCTGTGGTTCGGGTCGTCGTTGAAATTCATAAGTGTTGAAAAATAACTATTGCCCAAGTAATCCAACCTAATTCTTTTATAAATAACTTGTAGTTTTGCTAGGGACTAGCAAAAGATAGGCATGTGGGTGTGATGTAAACACGTTTATATCACATAAACCATCTATTTTTGTGCATTCTTAGACGTAGAGTTGCATCATATGTTATAAATATTTAATAACATGTATCATATTGCATTTAGGTTATGTTGTATAAATTTTAGGTTAATTTCTCCTTTTTATGGTCAGGTGATAGGGCGACATTTAATCGAGGCCATGGATTGAAAATCCAACCGTACAAATCTAATCAGGGCGACGATCGGAGTTCAACGACTTGAAGATCACCCTGATTGGACTTCTATAGCATTAGATATAATATGGGAAAGATTAAAGATGAAGGGATGAAGGGCTATGATAGTGTAAATCCACACTTCAGAAAACAAATCCAACCACACGGATGGATCCAGATTGACGATTGTAGCCCCACAACGCAAAATTTAGTCCAATCTAGATTGAAATGGGGCTTTAAATGGTTGCATTGCGGTATAGTTAAAAGCTCACGAAAAATAGATAAGATTTATACTCGAAACGTCTGAGGTCGTTCGCTAGGAGCAAGTAGGAATTCGATTCTCAAGATTGCAATTTCAAACAAAAGAGATAAGCAATTATGATTAGAAATTGATTCACAATAATGTGGCAATAATATCTGGTGTCAAATTGCCAAAAGAATGGTGTAAAATAGTGATTTGAATCACCAATTACTCCCTATAATAATATCAAATAGAACTCAATAGCTATGTATGAAATAAACTGAAATCAACCATCTGATGGAAGGATCAGATGTCATAAATGTCTGATTCTACAATGCTCTGTTTATTCTTCTTTCTTTGATTGAAGACTCTTCTTCTTCAGTTCTGTTTCTTCTTCTTCCTTGGCTTCCTCTTCTTCGGCCTTGTCTTTTACTCCTCTCTTTTCTTCTTTCTATCTCTGCTTTTCTTTCAACTGCGCTTCTTCTCTTCCTCTTCTTCTTTTCTTCTGCTTTTCTTCTTCATGCAGAGGAGGAAAGGGTTTTCAGATTTGGCTAAGTGTTAGCCAACTTCTCTAGAGAGTAAAACCCCCCCAACCCCCATAGAATTGGAGGTGTTTCTGGCCAAATTCGAGCATGGGAAGAACGGTTTGCCTTGGGGAGTCTTATATAGGCCGTTAGAGGGTGATTAGAGCTTGGGAATCAACCTTCCCAAGCTTAGAAGGTCGCTGGAGTTGGAAACCCAATTTTCAAATGATTCACATGGTACTTTGGGCAAGTCTTGGAGCCCAAGATGTTGCTCAAATGGAAGGCAACTTCGTCAGGAATCTGAGTATCTATTTTCTGACTGATTGATTGAGAATCGAGCAAGAATTTCTCGCTCAATCTCAATGATGAAGCTCAAGGTTGCCTTTAATGGCACTAGGGACCTATTTTCAAAGAAGATGACAAAGTTAGGGGCCTTTTTGTAAGGATTTCAAAAGTTAAGGGCTTATGTTTGATCAGATAGGACTAAGTTGCAAACTAGGTCAAGACAATCTATGATTGGGCCCAAATTTTGCTATAAACCTGATCTAAACCAAAGGAATCCAATGGTTAAGTTGGATTTTGGTTCTGACCACATTTGATTGGGTAATTTATGTAGAAACCTAAATTAGGGCAAATGTCCGTCTGAGACTCTGTTTTGGGTCAAGATGAGTTCTGATGTTCAAATTGAAGGTACCAAACCCTAGAGAATATTTTTATACGAATTTTAAAGGGTTTAGGTGGATTTTATTCAAAACAAAACCTTAGTTAGTTAAGCAGGTTTGATTTTAGGGTTTTGGAAGTCATTTAATTTTCAAAACACACGTAAGCCCTTTTTTGTCTGCTCTAACCCACTTGTGAGCCTTTTAGGACCATTTGACCCTTAATTACCCTCTAGGAAAACCCATGATTGTACTACATTCATGATATGATGGTAAAATTACAGTTTTAACCCTGGTTTCTTATCTTTCCCTCAGAATGATTATGCGATGAATTACAGTCCTATTGCGGTTATGTAGGAGCATTTTATGACTTAATCAGATCATATTGAGCTCGTTATGGCTCATGGTGGTGTTCCCATCATACCCCCATGCCTAGCTTTTTCTAGTCCCTTATCAAAATTTTAAGGAATTTAACTTAAATTCTAGACTACATGCCTTTTTATGCTTAGATGTCTGATGTGTGCTTTATTTTGTAGATTAGGTTAGAATGCCAATAGTTGGCCTAGCGGTAGTCAAGTACTAATTAAGATGCAGACCTGAACAACTCTAGCCTTAGTTCTTGTGAAGGTTTCTAAGGCCCACGGGAACTAACCTAAGGTTCGTTGAACTCCGCGGTTCAAGCACCCGTGCTTGTAACATGTTTTAACGCAGGTTCTGTTTGCAGTGCGTTTTTGTAAGAGAGAGTTAGAGGATTTTTTTTATTTTTGGAGAGTTTTCTCTCTCTTTTCTTCTTATTTCTAGCTTCGAATTGTCTTTACAACATGGTCTGTATCGGATTCCTAGTTCCCACCATCGATCCTCATAGGGTCCCTGGCAATCGATCCTTCGAGATAGCACCACCAATGCAACCCCTCAGAACCCTTGCTTTCGAGATTTCAAGATAATTCCGCCCATGGCATTCTGTAGCTAAATTCAGACCCTGGAAATCAACATTTCGTGATAATGCTGGCCATGGCATCTGAACCAGCAAAAGGTACTTACATGCCCCCGATCGGATATTTAGATATCCTAAGAGAAAGCACCGAGGAGACAGTATGTTATTACTCATCTTCGAGGGGAATTTCCTACCTCCCCACGCCAGGAACTCTTCCAAATCAGCTTGTGTTGATCAGCCGGTCCTAATCTAGGTAGCTTTTTCGCAGAACAGATTTAATGCATTTACGTGATTTCGATAGTTAAGCGCACTGAACCTGACTATTTGTGGATTGTTGTGCTTAGGTTACCGAGTCCTGCAAACCAGAGGATAGTTAACGAGGTTGAATAATCCCTAAGCCTTAGACCTAATACTTAAGCTTTGCATTTTCCCCAACCTCTTGAGGACTATCTTGATCTTAACGGATACTTGAATTTTTAAGCCTAAAATCATAGCCCTAGAGGCCTAAGATCAACGTTCATACTAATCTCTTATTATCTCTTAGTAGTTTTTGTCTTTCATTTCCTTTATTTTTTATTTGGTCTAGAACTAAGTCAATTCCTTAATCTTTTACTAATGATTGTCTCTTTTTTTTGTTTAAAATTGTGCTCCTTTTTGACACTTATATCACCTCCCCTTTTTCCTCAAAATGACATGCATTTAATTCACTCAAAATTTCCTCCTTCCTCCATTGTTTTTTTCTTTTTCATTTTTTTATTTTTTTGATTTTTGTAATATGTAATTTTTTTGATGAAACCCTTTCTTGCGAAGTGATTCTCACAGCATTTTGCACTTTAATACCCCCACATGCCTACAATTTGCAAAGTCCTCATTGTAAATTAGGTGGGTTCAAGTTCAGCTTAGATCGTACATTAGAACTGATTTTGTGTGGGCAAACAAGTCGGGGTGACTGTTGCAGACGATCTCAAGCTCAGATGTGGGTACCAGAGGTGGAGTTGGCTATTCCAACGGACGAACCCTAATGTACAATATGAGTTCAGCATAAGATGTGTCAAGATGGGCTTCGAGTTTTTCAAAAAGATGACGGGTTGCCTCCTGTTATGCTCTGAGTTTAACGCCATCAGCCGAGAGCAACGGGCTTAGGGAGAATGGAGATCAAAAGATACCTCAACCATGTTCGTATCGGTGAGTTCAATGAACGGCTTAAGTCACTGGCCATTCATGATAAAGGGTTCGGAATCACGGCTGGGTTGACGGATTTCGTTGGCTCCATTTCCAAAAATCCATCTAATAAGATATGGTCCAATCCATTTCGATCTGAGCTTTCCTGGGAATAGTTTGAGTTTGGATCAATGAGTAGGACTTTCTAACCAGAGTGAAAGATCTTTCTAGATATGTGCTTGTTGCGAAAGGCCTTAACCCTTTCTTTTTAAATTCACGAGTTCTCAAACACATCATTGCGTAATTCATCGACCTCACTCATTTGACAGTTTTTGTGGGTTCCTACCTTAGAAAGATCTAGATTACGCTTCCGTGCAGCCTAATAGGCTTTGTGCTCCAACTAGACAGGGAGGTGACATACCTTCTTGTACACCAATCTGAAAGGAGACATGCCCAATTGGGTTTTGTCAGTGGTCCTATTGGCCCACAAGGCTTTCGAAAGTCGCGGTGACCAATCTTTCCATTCGGGTCGTACAGTGACCTAAAGGATTTTCTTGATCTCCGGATTTGATAGCTCAGCTAGACTGCTGGTTTGGGGGTGATAAGGAGTAGAGATTCGTTGTGACACCACGTATTTGGTCATTAGTGATTTGAAATAGGCATTTGTGAAATGGGTCCATCCATCAGAGATAATGGCACATGGAATCCTGAACTGAGAAAAGCTGTTTTGATGAACGAATTTGATTATCACCTTATGGTTATTGGTTTGGGTCAGAATGGCTTTGATCCATTTGGACACATAGTCAACGGTGAGAAGAATGTATTCGAAGCTATATGAAATAGGGAAGGATCCCATGAAATCAATGCCCCAAATGTCAAAGATTTTGCATATGAGAATCGCTGTAAAGGAATCATATCACAGTGGCTCATGTTGACAAGATTTGGCAACGAGTGCATGCTTTACAGTGATCGTATGCATATTTAAAAATTGTGGGCCAATAAAAGTCACACTGGAGGACTTTTGCTGTGGTTTTATGTCTAGAAAAGTGTTCACTGCAGGCCTGGTCATGGCAAAAGGATAAAATGTCAAGAATCTCCGCATCCGGGATGCACCGTCTGATGATTTGGTTAGAAGCAATGTGAAAGAGGTACGAGTCTTCCCAGATGTAGTACTTAGCATCAGAAAGAAATTTGTCTTTCCTAGCCTTAAGCCAATCGAACGAAATCTGATGTGATGCCGTGGTTCACTAAATCAGCAAACCAACCAAGTCCCGTACTAATAGTCAGAGGTGCTCATTGGAAAGGTGTTCAGTGATGGATCTGGAAGGGTCGATAATGTCAGAAGGAAGGTGGAACAAGTGGTCAGCTACCACGCTCTGCTTTCTCACTTTATCGCAAATCTCGAGATCAAATTCCTGCAATAGTAAGATCCAATGGATTAGTCGAGGTTTCGCGTCCTTCTTCGCAAGGAGGTGCGTCACTGTAGTGTGATCTAAGTATATAATAACAGGTGAACCCAACAGATATGATTTGAATTTATCCAAGGCAAATACTACGGCTAGCAACTCTTTCTCAATAACTGTGCAATTATGCTGAGCCTTGTCAAGTGTCTTGTTAGTGTAGTAGATGACCACAGGTTTCCCATCTATTTTCTTCCCAAGTACCACACCCACAGCATAATCAGATGCATCACACATGATCTCAAAGGGTTGAGACCAATCAGGGGACTACAGGATAGGTGCCTTGGTAACTCGATCACGTAGGATCTCAAATGTCTGAGTGCACTCCTTGGAAATTTCAAAGGGGACATCCTTACATAGAAGATTAGTCAGGGCCATATGATTTTCAAAAAATCAGGAATGAATAGACGGTAAAAACTGACGTACCCCAGAAAGGATCGGATGTCTTTGACCAAGCGAGGCATAGGGAGTTTGGAAATTAGATTCACCTTGGATCAATCAACCTAGATGCACTTTTTAGATATGAGATGTCCCAGGACAATTCCCTCAGGAACCATGAAGTGGCTATGTTCCTAGGAAAGAACCAAGTTCAGGTCGATGCACCGCCTGAGGATTTGGACCAGGTGTAGGAGGCAATAAAATATTTAGTAGGCTGAGACGGAAGTGCACTAGGGTGGTGACAACTTGCTAGCTGGGCCAGTTGATTTCGTTACTTAGAGATCTCCTCTTTGTGTTGTTTTTGTATGTCAACGAAGGTTTGGAGAATCATAGATGTATGATCTTCTTTAGGTGGTCCAGGTTGGAAGTTTTGAGTGGGCTTTCGTTGGGTGGGCTGATAAGGTCGTGGTGTCTGTAGTCGGGGTTGTAATTAAGCTCTTAGGTTTGGGTTATTTCCCAACCATGAAAAGTTAGAATGATTACGCCATCCAGAGTTATACGTGTTGGAGAAAGGATTATTCTGGACGGCATGAAGATCCTCACAAGTCTAAGGAGCTCTGAGATAATCAGGGTACGGGGGTTCAGAGTTCCCCCAACTAAGGTGGGCTGACTAGGAGTTGCCTCCGAAGCCATAATCAGATAGATGTGGATATGCATCCAACCCCAGGGAGTGGTAGATGTTGTGCGCAGCCTCCCTTCCCGTGGGTAGGTGCATGTATGTGCTTTGAGTTGTAGAGGTGGATTTCTGTAGATGACGAGTGATGTAGTCTACCTTTTTCTTGATAATGAAGACCTTGTCCAATTGACTGGCTACCAACTCCAAATCAACGGATGTAGAAAGGCTTTGGGATTCATGTACCGCTTTATTATTTGCCAATGCGTGGGTGGACGCACCGTCGTACACACCCAATGACTCATTGTTCAGGGAATTCTCGCACATGTTTTTGAGGATTTCCCAGATAGTGTCTTCATGTTGACCTAGGATGCTACCACCAGAGGTTGCATTCACAAAGAGCTTGATATTTTCTTGAGGTTTGTGGTAAAAGGATTGGACTTGTTCCCACTTTGGAACTCCGTGATGGGGGCACTTACGCATGAGATCCAGAAAGTGATCCCATGCTTCATGTAGACATTCTCCCGCTCCTTAGAAGTGTGTGATTTGGTGTTGCATTGTGTTGCTATGACCAATGGGGTAGAATTTTTGCAGGAAGGCGGTTTGAAGTTCTCCCCATGTGTCGATCGTGTGTGGTTGAGTCTGAAACCAGTGAGCGGCTTTGTCAGCCAGGGATAATTAGAAGAGCTTTAAGAGTAATCCATTTCGATTCTATTCATCTACCCCAAAGGTGTGGGCCAGATCTTTTAGGTTTTTGATGTGGTAGAAAGGGTCCTCGGAGTTCAAGCCATGAAATTTTGGAGTCATATGAAGCATGCTAGGCTTGAGATCTACCTTGGGTCCTCCCACGGGATTGTTGAGTCAGGGTTCAATCTCCACCGCTGGGGGATTATAGCGATCTCGCATTTGAGGATGTGGTGGTGGGTTGATGATGGCATTGATTAGATTTTGGAAATCATGGAATTGTTGCTCAAGATTAGGTTGTTCATCTTGGTGATCCATAGCTGATGAAGGGGAAGTAGGTTCTGAATCAGAGGATATGTCAATGTGATTAGGCTTTTGCACAAACATGAAAGTCAAGGCTCGACCTCGACGAGAATGAATATCTAATGGAGTCCTCAAGGATGGTCTTAAGGACCTCCTCCCAAACATGTACTGATGGATTAGATGAGAGATAGGATGTGATTGACCCAATCAAGACACCCAAAAAATTTTGGTTGACTATAGAGGTTTGGGGAGGATGATACCCCTTACTCAGAGAGCTGTCCACCTGAGAATTAGCTAGGCAGCCAGTGAGTTAGAGTCCCACAAAGACCCCTACACGGTAGAGCATCCCCATGAGTTACAAGGTTTCCCCCACCCGACCTCTCTTGTCACTGATGATCCAGGTAGACCAGAATGGGGAGTTGACCCCTTAAGTCTACCAATTTTTAATTAAGAGTAAGGGTGCTTATGATTTCACTTGAACTTTTAAGACGTTTTTGTGCAAAGTGACCTAATTTGAAAATTGGTTAGCCCAACAAGGTGGGTCAACTTCACCTATACTTTCCTTTGAGAAATTTAGGTCCCACTTTTAGCATCCAAATGAATTTAAGAGCCTAATTTTAGGGTTTGCTTGTATAGATCAATTTAATCAAGTCTTAGGCACACAATGTTTGGAAAGATCAATTCCTGATTGAGCATGTGTGTCTCTAAAATCTTAAACTGGAATCCTTATTTGGCTCTGATTTGGTCCAATTTAATTTGTCCAAATGTGGTACTTAGGGCTTCATGCAAGTAGGTGATAGCCCTAGATTATATAAACTTTTAGGTGCATAAATCAAGGTTTGGATGTTCTCTAAATAGAATGTATCAAATTAGGAAACTTGGTGATTAATCTAAGAATATAATGCAAGTAGACCTAATTGATTTCTTCCTTTCTTAGCGTTTCAAAATCAAGGGCTTAGAAGATGGTGAATGGAGTTTACCTACCCCTAGAGTGGTTGATTTACGACTGATCTCCTTTCAATGAGTCCCTAAAATAGATCACAATAAAAAAAGATAGAGCAAGTTAGTACCAAATCTGATATTGCAATCAAGAGATCAAAATTGTGCATTGCACCCCGGCAATGGTGCCAAAATGTTTGTCACTTGAAATCGGGTTTAAAATTGTTGTGTTGCAGTATAGTCGAAATCTCACGAAAAATAGACAAAATTTGTACTCGAAAAGTCCGAGGTCATTCGCTGGGAGCAAGTAGGAATTCAATTCTCGAGATTGCAATTTTAAACAACAGAGATAATAAATTATGATTAGAAATTGATTCAGAATAATGTGGCAATAATATCAAGTGTCAAACTGTAAAAGGAATGGAGTAAAATAGTGATTTGAATCACCAATTACTCCCTACAATAATATCAAATACAACTCAATAGGTATGTATGAAATAAACTCAAATCAGCCGTCAGATGGTAAGATCAGAAGTCTTAAACATCTAATTCTATAACACTCTGTTTATTTTTCTTTCTTTGATTGTAGACTCTTCTTCTTCAGTTCTGTCTCTTCTTCTTCCATGGCTTCCTCTTCTTTGGCTCTGTCTTTTACTCTTCTCTTTTCTTCTTTCTTTCTCAACACTTCTTTAACTGCGCTTCTTCTCTTCCTCTTCTTTTCTTCTGCTTTTCTTCTTCACGGAGATGGGAAGGGGTCTTCAGATTTGGCTAAGTGTTAGCCAATTTCTCAAGAGAGCAAAACCCCCCTAAAGCCCACATGTTGTCCTCTCTTTCTCTCCTTGTGTGACACTCTCCCAGAGCCTTGAACAGTACCAGGTGTTGTCGCAACGAAATTGAGGGTTTGAAAACTATGTTGTAATATAGCCAAAATGACTTTGAAAATAAATATATTTATTAGTCAAATTTTAAGTCCGAAGTTGAATAAAGGGGGAAATATGAAATTCAAAACTCACGATTGCAATGTGAATAAGAAATATAAGAGATTATAACACGAATAATGTCAGATATCAATGTGTAAGAAGAATGGAGTAAAATACTGATTTAAATCACCAATTACTCCTCACAAATAGCAACTAAATCAAAGCCTTAAATATATGCAATCAAATGATCAGACAACTTAATTACTCCTGTGCTACAGTGTTGTTTAAAGACTCAAGGGTCTCTCTACCTCTTCTTAATTTGTTCTTCTAGTCTTCTCCATCTTCTTTTTCTCTTCCTATGCAGCACCTTCTGCTTTCCTTCTTTTGGCTCTAGTCTTCTTCTTCTTCCTTCCTTCTCTGTTTTCCTTCTTCGTACAGAGGGGGAGGATTCTTCAAAAGGCTAAGTGTCAACCATTACTCTCTGCAACAAAACCCCCTTCCCCCGTGCACACTCTTTCTCTCTCTCTCTTGGGTTACACTCTCCTAGAGCCTTCCAGAGTTCTAGGTTATCAAGTTTCGGACTTAGAGTGCACTTGGGTCTAGAGCTGTGGGCGTGGTCGCAGTTGAAGAGTGGAATGCGTTAGGTGGGTTGGGCCTGTGCTTGTCCCGTGGTGGACGGGTCATGAGTGAGGTGCAGGTATGTGAGTGAGCAGGGACCTCACCGCTAGTGTCTGAGGTGATAAGCCTTAGACACAAAATCAACTTTTGTGCTGCAGTGTGCTCTTCAGCTTCTAAGGTACGACGAAAGTCCCACCTTCCTTTTATGCATCTATAGCAGCATAGTATTCTCTTCAATTGCCTCAGCTCATGAGGCCCAGGCATCCAATTGACCACCTGAGGTACTGCCTGGAATGAATCCGCACAACCTGGGACTTCCACTTGGGGCTGTCATGACCAAAAGCGAGCTTCAAGGTAGCTCGAAGCTTGCTATGTCAATGGCGGGGGTGGTGAGTTCGGTGGTGAGGGAGAGTGATCAATAGCCCTAACTAAGTTAGGGTTTTTGATCTACGGGGAACAGTGAAGGTGTGGAGTGTGAGAGCAGCGACGTAGGTGGGCTGTGGTGGCCGGTAGTGCCCACCGGAGGTCTGCTGACGAGATGGAGGACGAAGTTGCGGAGAGCAATCGCAGGGTTGAATTCGAGTGCTGAAGTTGTTGTTGTGATGAGGGGGAGTTGAGGAGTCATATAGGAGAGGTAGCGGATGATGGGGAATGGAGAAGATGCTGGTTGTGGTATGATCGGTGTCGGAGACGAAGCTGGCTCTGATAATGGTTGGACGTCATGGATGAAAGGGGTAGGGACACCAGCTAGTACTTCTCGACGTGGAAGAAGTTGAGGAGGGAGGATCTATCAGTTGTATTGTGGTCGGACGATGAGGAGAGGCGAGATGGGTCAGCAGAGCTCAAGGGGCCTTTCGGCCATGTCAGGAGAGAGGAATTTAAGGGAGATCCCGGTCAAAATTGAGCTTGGGGAGTTCGGCCTGATTTGGGCTTTCTTTTATAGTGCTCAGGAGGGGATTTTAAGCTTGGAAGCCAAGCTTCCAAGCTAGGAATTGTCACTGGAGTAGGAAACCCAAATCTCTCATACGTTCGCATGAGACATTGGGAATGTTATGGGGTGTGGGATTTAGCTCAAATGGAAGGAAATTCCTTGACGAACTTCCCATTCAAATTTCAAAGGGATTTGTCAGGGAATCGAGTTCTTACCAATTTAGGTCACCGACGCTTGTAGGAATAAGAGTAAAGGTGCTAGGGACCTATTTGTGAAGATGATCACAAAGTTAGGGGTCTATTTGTAAAGATTTTGAAAGTTAAGGGCATAAATATATTCAGACAGGACCATGTTGCAAACTAGGTCAAGACAATTTCATCTTGGGTCCAAAATTTGGTATAAACCTAATTTCGACCTAAAGAATCCAATGGTAAAGTTGGATTTTGGTTTTGATAGCGTTTGACTGGGTAATTTTTGCAAGAACCTAAATTAGGATAAATGTCTGTCTGAGGCTCTATTTTGAGCCAAAATGGGTTCTGATGGATAGTTTAAAGGTACCAAACCCTAAAGAATATTTTTCTATGAATTTATTCTGACCAGAACCATAGTTAATTAAGTACGTCTATTTCTAGGGTTTCAAAAGTTATTTAATTCTCAAAACACGTGCAAACCATTTTCTATCTATTCTAACCAACTTGTTATCCTTTTAAGACCATTTGACCCTCAATTAACCCCTGAGAAAACCCGTGGTTGTACTGTATTCAAGTTATAATGGTAAAATTACAGTTTAGGCCTGGTTTCTTGTCTCCCTCTCAGTATGGATTTGCAGTGAATTATGGCTTTCTGGCAGTCATGTAGGTGCATTTACTGACCTAATTAGATCAAATGAGCTAGTTATGGCTCATGATGGTGTTCCCATCATACCCCCATGCTTAGCTTTTGCTAGTCCCTTAGCAAAATTTCAAAGGATTCACTCAAATTATAGACCACGTGTCTTTTTATGCTTAGAGCTCCATTGTGTGCTTTCTTTTGTAGATTAGGTCAGAATGCTGATAATAGGGCTAGAGGTACTCAAGTATCAACCAAGATATGGACCTGACCAGCACTAGCCTCAGTCCACTATGGAGGTTTCTAAGGCCCACAGGAACTAACATAGGGTTTGTTGAACTCCACGGTTAAAGGACCCATGCTTGTAACATGTTTTAGCTTTGGTTCTGTTTGTAGTGCATTTTTGTAAGAGAGAGACAAACGAATTTTTCTTTGTTTTTGGAGAGTTTTCACTCTCTTTTCTTTTTATTTCTAGCCTTGGATTAGCATTACAACACGGTTTGTATCGAATTCCTTGTTCCATCCATCAATCCTCACAGGGTCCCTGGCAATTGATGTTTCGAGATAGCACCGCCCATAGCAACCCCCAGAACCGTGGCTTTTAAGATTTCGAGATAATCCCGCCCATGGCATTCTGTAGCTAAATTCAGACCTTGGCAATTGACATTTAGTGATAGTGCCACCCATGGCATCTGAACCAGCACAAGGTGCTTACATGCCCCTGGTAGGATACTTAGATATCCTAGGAGACAAGCACTGAGGAGACGATATGTTATTTGCATCTTCAAGGGGAATTTCCTGCATCTCCACGCCAGGACCTCATCCAAATCAGCTTGTGTTGATCGGCCCCTCCTAATCTAGGTAACTTTTTCAGAAAAAATTTAATGCATTTGCATGATTTTGATACATAAGCAAACTGAACCATTCTGTGTCTGGATTGGGGTGCTTAGGTTATCGAGTCCCTCAAACTAGAGGTTAGTTAACAAGGTCGAATAATCCCTAAGCCTTAGACCTAATACTTAAGCTTCACATTTTCCCAAACCTCTTGAGGACTATCCATATCTTAGCATATACTTGAACTTTTATACGTAGGATCGCAGCCCAAGAGGCCTAAGATCAGCTTCCTACTAATCTCTTTTGCGTCTTAGCACCTTTTGCCTTTCATTTTCTTTCCATTTGATTTGGTCCAGAATTGAGTCAATTCCTAAATCTTTTAATAATGACTACCTTTTTTCTCTTTTCTTTTCAAATTATGCTCCTTTTGGACATTTTTATCTCCTCCCCTTTTCTCCTGAAAAATGACATGCAATCAATTCATAATTCCCTCCCTTCTCCTATTTTTTGTTCCTTTTCAATTTTTTATTCTTTTGCTTTTTTGGAATATGTGATTTTTTTAATGAAACCCTTTCTTGTGAAGTGATTTCCGCAGCATTTTGCACTTTAATACCCCCCCATGATGATGATTTGCATTGTCCTCATTGTAAACTAGGTGGGTTCGAGTTCAGCTTAGATCATTCATTAGAACACGTTTTGGATGGGTAGATGGGTCGGGATGACTGTTGCGAATGATTTCAAGCTTGGGTATGGGTACCAGAGGTGGAGTTGGCTGTTCTAATGGATGAACGCTAAAGTGCAATATGAGTTTAGCAAAAGATGTGGCAAGACGGGTTTTGGGTTTTTCGAAAAGATGACGGGTTGCCTCCCATTAAGCATAGAGTTATTGCCATCAGCCAGGTGCAATAAGCTCAGGGAGAATGGAGATCAAAAGATACCTTAGCCATGTTTGTATTGGAGAGTTCAATGAATAGCTTAAGTTGCCAACAATTCACAACAAAGGGTTCTGAATCAAGGCTTGGTTGGCTAATTTCTATGACTCCATTTCCAAAGATTCAACTAATAAGATATGGTCCAATCTATTTTGATATGAGTTTTCTTGGGAACAATTTGTGTTTGGCATCAGTGAGTAGGACTTTCTGACCAGGGTGAAAGATCCTTCTGGATATGTGCTTGTCGTGAAAGGCCTTAACCTGCTCTTCATAAATTCATGCGTTCTCATACGCATCATTGCGTAACTCATCGACCTCGCTCATTTCAAGCTTTTTATGGGTTCCTGCCTTAGAAAGATCTACATTACACTTCTGTACAACCCAATATGCTTTGTGCTCCAACTCGACGGGGAGATGACATGCCTTCCCGTACACCAATCTGAAGGAGACATGCCCAATTGGGTTTTATGGGCAGGTCCTATAGGCCCACAAGGCTTTCGAAAGTCGAGATGACCAATCCTTTCTATCAGGTCGGACAGTGACCTGAAGGATTTTCTCGATCTCCCGATTCGATACCTCAGCTAGACCATTGCTTTGGGGGTGATAAGGAGTAGAAATTTGGTGCGACATCCTGTATTGAACTGAGCATCTGTGAAATGGGTCCCTCCATCAGAGGTAATGGCACGCGAAATTTTGAATTGAGAAAAGATGTTCTGATGAATGAATTTGATTACCACCTTATGACTGTTGGTTCAGGGGAGAATGGCTTAGATCCCTTTGGACACGTAGTCAACAGTGAAAAGAATGTATTCAAAGCCATCCGAAATAGGGAAGGGTCCCATGAAATCAATCCCCTAGTTGTCGAAGATTTTGCATACGAGAATTGGCTGTAAAGGCATCATATCGCAGTGGCTCATGTTGCCCAAGGTTTGGCAATGAGTGCATGCCTTACAGTGATTGTACGAGTCTTTGAAAATCGTTGGCCAAAAAAAGCCACATTGGAGGACTTTTGGTACGATTTTATGTCCGGAAAAGTGTCCGCCATAGGCCTGGTCATGGCAGGAGGACAAAATGTCCTGAATTTCCACCTTTGGGATGCACCGTCTAGTGATTTGATCAGCACCAATGCGGAAGAGGTACGGATCTTCACACATGTAGTACTTGCCATCAGAAAGTAATTTGTCTTTCTTGGCCTTCGGCCAATTGGATGAGATCTGATGTAATGCCAAGCAGTTTACTAAATCAGCAAGCCAAGGAAGTTCCGTATTAATAGTTAGGAGGTGATCATCAAGAAAATGTTCTACAATGGGTCCAGAAGGGCTGATATCATCAGACGGAAGGTGGGATAAGTGGTCAGCTACCACATTCTGCTTTTCTGCTTTATCGTGAATCTCGAGATAAAACTCTTCAAACAGTAAGATCCAGCAAATTAGTCGAGGTTTCGCATCCTTCTTCACAAGGAGGTGCCTCACTGTAGTGTGATTTAAGTATATCATAACACTGGAACCCAAAGGATATTATCTGAATTTTTCCAGGGCAAATACTATGGCTAGTAGCTCCTTCTCAGTAATTGTATAGTTATGCTGAGCCTCGTCAATTGTCTTGCTAGTGTAGTAGATGACCATGGGTTTCCTATCCTTTTTCTGCCCAAGTACTACTCCTACAGCATAATTAGATGCATCACACATGATCTCAAAGGGTTGAGACCAATCAAGGGACTGCAGGATAGGTGCTTGAGTTACTTGATCACGTAGGACTTCAAGCGCTTGAGTGCACTCCTTGGAGATTTCAAAAGGGACATCCTTAAATAGAAGATTAGTGAGGGGGCACACGATTTTCAAAAAATTGAGAATGAATCGATAGTAAAAATCGATGTGCCCTAGGAAGGATCGGATGTCTTTAATCGAGCTATGCAAAGGGAGTTTGGAAATCAGATTCACCTTAGCTCGATCAACCTGGATGCCTTTTTCGGAGTTCAGATGTCCTAAGACAACTCCCTCAGGTACCATGAAGTGGCTCTTTTCCCAAGAAAGAACTAAGTACACGTCGATGGATAACCTGAGGATTTGGACCAAGTGTAGGAGGCATTCACTAAACGATTCATCAAATACCGAGAAGTCATCCATGAAGACTTCAAGGTATTCACCAAACATATCTGAGAATATGGCAAGAATGCACCGCCGAAAAGTAGTAGGTGTATTGTAGAGACTGAACAGCATCCTTCGAAATGTGTATGTTTTGAAGGGGCAGGTGAAGGTGGTTTTCTCTTGGTCCTCGGAATGGATTGTGACATGATTGTAACCAGACTACCCATCCAAAAAGCAGAAGAATCGATTTCCCTCCAGTTTCTCAAAAGCATGATCAATGAATGGTAGTGGGAAATGATCCTTCTTCGTGGAGGAACTGAGTCTTCTGTAATAAATGCAGACTCTCCACGAGATTGCTATACGGGTCAGTATGGTTTTCCCGATTTCAGTCGTGATGACAGTGAGTCCTGCCTTCTTAGGCACAACTTGGATTGGGCTCACCCAGCGACTGTTGGAGATCGGGTAGATGATCCCTGCATCTAACCACTTGATGATATCCTTTTTCACAACATCCTGTAGATTTGGATTTAGGCGTCTCTGCATGTCACAGGATGGTCGTGAGCCCTCTTCAGTGTAGATGTGATGTGTGCAGTATGAGGGGTTGATACCAGTTAGATCATCAAGAATCCATCCAATGGATCTTCAATGCTGCTGGAGAATAGAAATTAGGCGTGCTTCCTGATCAAGTGTTAGTTGAGAGTTGATAATCACAGGAAACGTTTGATTGGAACACAAAAAGATGTACTTGAGATGTTCGGGAAGAGGCTTTAATTGCATAAATGGGTTGTCAGCAGCAGCCGGTGGTTCAGGTTGGGTGTTGGGAGCAAAGGAACGAGCTATGGATGCGTCTAAGTTGAGTTTAGGCTCCTCTGATTGCAAGTTTTAATCCTCTTGTGGTTGATCAGAAATAGTAAATTTTTCCTCGATAAACTTGCCAACCACAACATCAATATCGCAAATCTGTTCTATGACTCCGTAATTAATTCCGTGTTGGGCCTTAAAGATGTCGATTTTTAGTGTCTTGCCCTCAAATTTTAATTCAATTTGGCCCTCCTCACAATTGATATTGGCCCTAGCAGTGGCCAGAAAGGATCTCCCTAGTATGATTGGTGTATTCTTCACGTTCTCAGGAGCATCCATGTCTAAGAGAATAAAATCCACTGGAAAATAGAAATCATGTACCCTAACTATGACATCCTCGAGAATTCCTTTTGGTGACTTAATTGATCGGTCAGCAAGCTGTAAAGTCATTTTAGTCGGTTTAAGCTCAGATTCCAGGAAGTAGTATAGTAGGGATGTAGATATCAAATTTATGGAGGCTCCTAGGTATAATAAAGCTTGGTCAAGTTGTATGTCAACGATTGCACAGGAGATCAGAGGGGTGCCCGGGTCTTTTGCCTTAGGTGGGAGTTTGCTCAATATGATAGAGCTGGCTTGCTCTGACAATACGATCAGATTCCCGCCTTTGGTTCACGGCTTGTGCTTCGGTGTACACAACTCTTTCAGAAATCGTGCGTAAGCCGATACATTGCGTATCGCTTCCATCAAGGGGATGTTTATATGGACCTGCTCAAAGAGCTTAACCAAGTCCTCCTTAGGTGCCACGATTTTGGTTATCCTTTTTCCTTTGGTCAAGGCCTTGGGAAATGGAACCTTAGATGGTTCCTTTAGAATGGGTCCAGGTTCTTGATCTGGGATAGAGGTGTCCTAGATGACTATCCTAGGTTTAAGGTTTATATTATCAGGCTATGAGAGGCTTGGATAATGTGGGTCCAGTGTTGCTTTGCCAGTATGAGTAGTAACAGAATTCAATCCCACCTGGTTTTGGTTTGGATAGGGAAAAATAGGTGTTTGCTACTGAAATCCCAAGTATGAAGTTGAAGTATCCTTCCCGTCAGGTGATGGGGCAGAAGGGTCCCTATAAACAAAGTTATCCTAGCCCTGATTTGGGTTCATAATGTGCCTCTGGTTCGGCAAGTTATTTGGATTAGGAAGAGGCTGAGAAGGGAGTGCACTAGGCTAGAGACCACTTGGCACCTGGGCCAGTTGATTTCGTAGCTTAGAGATCTCTTCTTTTTGTTGTCTTTGAGTGTCAACCAAGGTTTGGAGAATTAGAGATGTATGATCTTCTTTAGGTGGTCCAGATTGGAAGTTTTGAGTAGGACTTGGTTGGTTGGGCTGATAAGGTTGCAGAGCCTGTGGTCGGGGTTGGAATTGAGGTCTTAGATTCAGGTTATTACCCAATGACGAAATGTTATGATGATTACACCATCCAGACTGGTAAGTGTTGGAGAAAGGATTATTCTGCATGGCGTGAAGATCCTCGCAAGTCTAAGGAGCTCTGAGATAATCAGGGTACCGGGGTTCAGAGTTCCCCCAACCAAGGTGGCTTGACCCAGAGTTGCCTCCGAAGACATAATTTGATGGGGGTGGATATGGATCCATCCCTAGGGAGTGCTAGATGTTGTGTGCAGCCTCCCTTCTCGTGGGTTGGTGCACGTATGGGCCTTGAGGTGCAGAGGTGGATTTGTGTAGATGACGAGTGATGCTGTCCACCTTCTTCTCAAAAATGGAGAGCTTATCCAATTGATTGGCTACCAACTCCAGATCAATAGATGTGTAAAGGCCTCAAGATTTGTGTACCCCACGATTATTTGCCAATACATGGGTGGACGTCCGATCATACGCAGCCAATGACTCATTGTTCAGGGTGTTCTCACACATGTTTTCTAGAATTTCCTAGGTCGTGTCTTCATGCTGACCCATGATGCTACTGGCACAGGTTGCATTGACAAAAAGCTTGATATCCTCACGGAGTCCTTTGTAAAAAGATTGGACTTGTTCCCACTTTGGGACTCCGTGATGGGGGCACTTACGCATGAGATCCTGAAAGCGATCCTATGCTTCAAGTATGGATTCTCCTACTCCTTGGGAGAAGCGCATGATTTGGTGTCGCATTGTGTTGGTACAACTGATGGGGTACAATTTTTGTAGGAAGGCGGTTTGAAGTTCTCCCCATGTGTTGATCATGTGTGGTTGAGTCTAAAACCAGTGAGTGGCTTAGTCAGCCAAGAAGAATGAGAAGAATTTTAAGAGTAATCCGTCCCAATTCTGTATATCTGCACCAAAGGTTTGGGCCAGATGTTTTATGTTCTTGATGTGCTGGAAAGGATCCTTAGAGTTCAAGCCATGAAATTTTGGAGTCATATGAGGCATGCTAGGCATGAGATCTACCTTGGGCCCTCGCACAGGAATGTTGTTTTGGGCTTCGATCTCCACTGCTGTGGGACTAAGTGATCTTGCATTTAAGGATGCGGTAGTGGGTTGATGATAGCATTGATTCGATTTTCGAAGTCATGGAATTGTTGCTCAAGATTAGGTTGTTCTTCTTGGTGATCCATAGCTGATGAAGGGGAAGTGGGTTCTAAATCAAAGGAAATGTCAGTGTGATTAGGTTGTTTCACAAAAACCGAAGTCGAGGCTTGACCTCAACGAGAGTGGATATCTAACGGAGGCCTCAAGGATGGTCTTAAGGACCTCCTCCCAAACATGCACTGATCGATTAGATGGGAGATAGAATGTGATGGACTTAATCAAGACACCCAAAAATTTTGGATGACTATAGAGGTTCGCGGCGGATGATACTCCTTAGTCAGAAAGCTTTCCACCTAAGAATTACTTAGGCAGCCAGAGAGGGGAGTCCCGCAAAGACCCCTACATGGTTGAGCAACCCCATGGGTTATAGGGCTTCGCCTACCCGACCTCTCTTGTAACTAATGTTCCAGGCATACCAGAATGGCGACTTGACCTCTTAAGTCAACCAGTTTTAATTAAGAGCAAGGGTGCATATGATTTCACTTGAACATTTAAGATGTTTTTGTAAAAAGTGACCTAATTTGAAGATTGGTTAGCCCAACAAGGTGGGCCAACTTCACCTGTATTATGCTCTTGAGAAATTTAGGTCCCTCATTTAGTGTTCAAATGACTTTAAGAGCCTAATTTTAGGGCTTTGCTTGTATAGATCAATTCAATCAGGGTTTAGGCACACATTGTCTTGGAAAGATAAATTCTTGATTAAGTGTGTTTCTAAAAGTATAAACTGGAATCCTTAATTGGCTCTGATTTGGTCCAATTTAGTTTGTTAAAATGTGGTACCTAAGGCTTCAAACAAGAATGTGACAGCCCTAAATACCTTAGCTTCAAATGGGTGCATAGATCAGGGTTTGGATGTTTGTCTAAATAAAATGTATCAAATCAGGCAACTTGATGATTAATCATGGAATATAATGCAAGTAGCCATAATTGATTTCTTCCTTTTTTCACTTTTTCAGATTGAAGGGCTTAGAAGGATTTGAATGGAGTTTTACCTTTCCCTAGAGTGGTTGATGTGCGGCTGATCTTCCTCAATGGATCCCCTGAAATAGATCAAAGCCAAAAGAGATAGAGCAAGTTAGTATTGACTAGGATATTGCAACCAAGAGATCTGAATTGCAAGTTGCTCCTCGGCAACGGTGCCAAAATGTTGTTGCAGCGAAATGGAGGTTTTAAAAATTGTGTTGTAATATAGTTGAAATCCCTTTGAAAGCAAATATATTTATTACTCGAATTTTAAGTCCGTGGTCGAACACAGTGAGCAATATGAATTTCAAAACTCAAGATTGCAATTTGAATTAGAAATATAAGAGATTGTAACAAGAATAATGTCAGATATCAATGTGCAAAAAGAATGGAGTAAAATGGTGATTTAAATCACCAATTGCTCCTCACAAATAACAACTAAATCAAAGCCTTAAATGTATGTAATCAAATGTATCAGATTACTTAAATAGCCTATGCTATAGTGCTGTTTGGAGACTCAAGGTTCTCTCTACTTCTTTTCTTCTTCTTCTTCTGTTCTTCTAATCTTCTCCTTTTTCTCTTCTTGTGTGACTCCTTATCCTTTCCTTCTTCTAGCTTTGGTCTTCTTCTTCTTCTTTTCTTCTCTCTTTTCCTTCTTCACGTAGAGGGGGAAGACTCTTCAAATGGCTAACTGTCAGCAGTTACTCTCTATAGCAAAACCCCCTTGCCCCCACGTGCACTCTCTCTCTCTCTCTTTCTGGGTCACGCTCACCCAGAGACTTCCACAATACCGGGTTATCAGGTTTTGGACCTAGAGCGCACCTGAATCCAGGGCTGCAGGAGTGATTGTACTCATGGAGTGGAATGGGTTAGGGGGGACGGGTCTGTGCCAAGCCCGTGGGGACGGGTCACGGGTAAGGTGCAGGTAAGCGGGTGAGCAGGGACCTCACCCCCAGTGTTTGAGGCGACAAGCCTTAGACACAAAATAAACTTATGCATTGTGGTGCACTCTTCAGCTTCTGAGGTGGGATTGAAGTCCCACCTTCCTTTTACACGTCTGCAGCAACATAGCCTTCTCTTATATTGCCTCAGCTTGCGAAGCCAAGGCATCCAATTGACCACCTGGGGCAGTGCCTCGAACGAATCCCCACAACCTGGGACTTCCACCCAGGGTTGTCAAGACCTGTAGTGACCTTCAAGCAAGCTCGAGGCTTACTGCGTCAATGGAGAAGGCAGTGAGCACCTGAAATCAATAAGAGGGCCTTTCGGCCGCGTCTGAAGGCTAAGGAAGGATACCTGGACCATGGTGAGTGTGACGGTGATGGTTGTGTTGTGTGGCATGGTTTGTGCATGTGTGGCAAAGTTTAATAGTGCGTGTGAAGGTGGGTGTGTTCGGGGGCCAGCGAGAGTGATCAATCGCCCTAACTAAGTTAAGGTTTTTGATCTACGGTGAACGGTGAAGGTGTGGAGTGCGAGAGCAGCAGCGTAGGTGGGCTGTGGTGGCCGCTAGCGCTCGTCGGAGATCTACTGGCCAGATGGAAGACGGAGTTGTGGAGGGCGTTGGCGGGGTCTAATCGGAGTGTTGAAGTTGTTGTTGTGATGAGGGGGAGATGAGGAGTCATCTAGGAGAGGTAGAGGACGATGGGGAATGGAGATGACACTAGTTGTGGTATGACTGGTGCCAGAGACGAAGCTGGCTCTCATAAGGGTTGGACGGTGAGGATGAAGGGGGTAGGGACACTTGGTGGTACTGCTCGACATGGAAGAGGGCGAGGAGGGAGGATCTGTTGCTGGTATTGTGGTTAAACAATGAGAGGCAAGGAGGGTCGTCGAAGCTCAAGGAGCCTTTCGGCTAGGTCAGGAGAGCGGAATTTAGGGGAGATCCCAGTCAAAATTGAGCATGGGGAGTTTGACCTGATCTAGGCTTGCTTTTTATAGAGCTTAGGAGGGGATTTTGAGCTTGGAAACCAAGCTTCCAAGATAGGAATTATCGCTGGAGTAGGAAACCAAAATCTCTCATGCATTCGCATGAGAGATTGTGAAGGCTATGGGGCGTGGGATTTGGCTCCAAAGGAAGGGAATTCCTTGACGAACTTCCCTTTCAAAATTGAAAGGCATTCGTCAAGGAATCGAGAAGTTGTTACAAATTTTTTGTCACCGGTGCTTGTAGGAATAGAATTAATGGTGGTAGGGACCTATTTATGAAGATGATCACAAAGTTAGGGGTCTATTTATAAAGATTTTGAAAGTTAAGGGCATAAATTTAAGCAGATAGGACAAAGTTGCAAACTAGTTTAAGACAATTTTAGCCTGGGAGAAATTTTGGTACAAACCTAAGTTGCACCTAAGGAATCCAATGGTGAAGTTGGATTTTGATTTTGACTGCATTTGACTAGGTAATTTGTACAAAAACATAAATTAGGGTAAATGTCTATCTAAAACTCTGTTTTGGGCCAAAACGGGTTCTGATGGTCAGTTTGAAGGTACCAAACCCTAGAGAATATTTTTCTTTGAATTTTAGAGGGTTTAAGTGAATTTTATTTTGACCAAAACCTTAGTTAATTAAGTGGGCCTGTTTTTAGGGTTTCAAAAGTCATTTAATTCTCAAAACACGTGCAAACCCTTTTCTATCCATTCTAACTCACTTCTTATCCTTTTAAGACCATTTGACCCTCAATTAACCCCTGAGAAAACTCGTGGTTGCACAGTATTCAAGTTATGATGATAAAATTATAGTTTGAACCTTGCTTTCTTGTCTCTACCTCAAAATGGATTTGTAGTGAATTATGGCTTTCTGGCAGTCATGTAGGAGCATTTACTAACTTAATTAGATCAAAATGAGCTTGTTATGGTTCATGATGGTGTTCCCATCACCGAGTATACACGGGTAATCGGACCTAGAACGCACCTGAGTTTAAGCTCACCGGCAGTGGGTGGTAAGCAAGGAGTGGATAGTGTAGGCAGGTAATCGAACCAGCGCTACATTTGTGAAGGAGATGTCGCGGACGAGGAGCGTGAGGGGTGTGAGGGACCTTACCCTTTGTGTCTGAGGCAATAAGCACCAGGAACAAATTCAATTTATGCAACCTCACTTGCTCCAAAATCAACGATGTGGGACTTTCTTCTATCCCCTTCTTCACGTGCACTGCTGCTAATGCCTTCATCCAATTTGCGTGCAAGGAGCACTCAATGACTCCAATTAACCGGGCGAGCATGTTCCTGGACCAAATCCACTTCATCTAGGCACATGACCTAGAGCTATTGGCTAGGAAGTAAGCTTTGAGCTTGCTCAAAGCTTTGGCGTTAATGGCGCTATGACCTAAGACCTGAGAAAGATGAATACGGTCTTTTGACATCATTAGACAAGCTCAAAAGGTCCACCGGAGCACGGCTGATGTGGCGGTGGTGGTTTCATGGTGTGGCATGCTCTGTGTGTGTGGGGCGAAGCCAGAGAGATGCTGTGATAGTTGGTGTGTTTGAGGGAGTGCAAGATTGATCAGTAGCCCTAAGTTAGAGCCTTTGATCAATGGTGAATGGCGAAGGTGTTGAGTGCGAGAGCGATTGGTTTGGCAGTGTGTGGAAGCCGCTAGGGCTCGCTGGAGGTCTGCCAGCTAGATGGAAGATAGAGTCATAAAGGGCGTTGGCAGGGTCGAAGCGGTATGTTGGAGATGCTGTTGTGATGAGGAGAAGCTGAGTCATTTGAGAGAGGTAGCGGATAGCAGGGAATAACGATGGCACCAGTTGCGATATGGCCAATGCCGGAGAAGGAAGGAGCTCCGGTAGGGGTTGGACGGCGAGGATTAAGAGATTAGGGGGGCCTGGGGGCACTACTCGATGCAGAAGAAGGTAGGGTACAAGGATTAGCTGCTGGTATCGTGGTCAGATGACAAGGAGTGGCAGGGAGAGTATCCAGACATTGATGAGCACTTTGGCCAGAAAAGAAGAGAAGAATTAGAGGTCTTTCTTGTCGAATTCGAGCGTGCAAAGAATAGTTTGCCCTGGGGTGTCTTATATAGGCCGTTAGTGTGTGATTAGAGCTTGGGAAGCTTGCTTCCCAAGCTTAGAAGATCATTGGAGTTGGAAACCCAATTTTTAAATGATTTGCATGGCGCTTTGGGCGAGTCTTGGAGCCCAAGATGTGGTTCAAATGGAAGGCAACTTCGTCAAGAATCTGAGTATCTATTTTGGGACTGATTGATTGGGAATTGAGCGTGAAATTCTTGCTCCATCTCAACAGTGAAGCTCAGGGTTGCTTTCAATGGCACCAGGGACCTATTTGCGAAGATGATGAAAATGTTAGTGGCCATTTTGTAAGGATTTTGAAAGCTAAGGGCATATGTGTGATCAGATAGGACCAAGTTGCTAACTAGGTCAATACAAACTCAAATTGGCCACAAATTTTGCTACAAACCTAATTTGAGAAAAAGAAATCCAATGGTGAAGTTGGATTTTGGTTTTGACCTTGTTGGAATGGGTAATTTTTCAAAAAACCCAAATTAGGGTAAATGTTTGTCTGAGACTCTATTTTGGGTCAAGATGGGTTCTGATGGTCAAATTGAATGTACCAAACCCTAGAGAATATTTTTCCATGAATTTTAGAGGATTTAGGTGAATTTTATCCTGACTAGAACCTTATTTAATTAAGCGGGTCTATTTTTTGGGTTTCGGAAGTCATTTAATTCTCAAAACATGCGCAAACACTTTCTTGTCTGCTTTAATCCACTTGTTAGCCTTTTAGGATCATTTGACCCTTAATTACTCTTGGAAAAACTCATGGTTGTACTGCATTCATGATATGGTGGTAAAATTATGGTTTTAAGCCTGGTTTCTTGTCTTTCCCACAGAATAATTTTGAAATAAATTACAGTCCTCTAGCGGTAATATAGGAGCATTTAATGGCTTAATCAGATCATATTGAGCTAGTTATGGCTCATGATGGTGTTCCCATCATGCGCACTGCAGCTAAAGATGATGCGACGCTTGCACATTTTAAGCCATCCTATCTAGCAATCGGATGGGTGAAAATGCACGACCGGGCATAGGCATTGGGCGCGGGGAGTAGAAGCGATAGGCGCGAGTGAGTGCACGAAGCCCACGTTTAGGCCTTTAGTGACGATTAAATCTATCACTAAAGGCCCTCGCATTAATGCTTTTAACATAAAAAGACCTCATTGCCTCAATCCCTAAAACTATAAAAGGAGATCCTTACGACACGAATTCTTCATCCCTTGCTCTCTTCTCTCACCCCCTCCAAAGCTCAAGAGCTTGTCTCAAACCCAGGATGCTCCATTAGACTTTAAAATACAACTTTCCACCTTCTCACCACCTCTGTGGAGCATTTCGCAATGGCCCTCTCACCGGCATTCTTGAAGCAGATCCCGCTATAATGTCATCCTGCCCTGTTCTCTGCATCCTTCATCATTCTCCTTCGTCCCGCATCTCACCACCTTCGTCCAGGCACTCCATCATTGCAGATCATCCTCCAAGCAGTAGTCGTGGAGGATAACTTCTCTCCACCTTCTTTTGCCACTTTCTAGTGTAGATTTCCTACTTTCTAGTGTAGCAAGTAGTTGTGGAAAGTAGTTGTAATGAACATTGCTTAGTGGTAATGAAATCCGTGTTTATTCTATCTCTGTTTTCCCTTTATTTGTAATTTTCTCCATCTTTCTTCTATTATTTATTGTTTAAGTAGATAGTTAGTTCATATTCAATTTGACCGGCTAATCTGCTTTGTGACAAATAAAACAAATGCAGTTTATAATTAATTGTATGGCTCCCTATGTTTGACCCAGAATTCTTCTCGAGTTTCGGTTAAATTATTCTGTTGATGGTTTTTCTCGTAAATCGCACCACAACGATGGGTTTTCAAAACTTAACTCTGTTTATGCAAATTTTATGCTGCAACAGTATGGCCCATCTAGGGCTTGCCAGGTGGAGTACATACCTTGAAGAAACAATTCAAGGAGAAGGCGAAGCAGGGAATCCTTTTCAACTACGAGAGCAGCCGCAGTTGGAGCAAGGACCCTTCTGTCTTCATCATCATCTTGAGGAGGATATTGAGTTTTTATTTTGTTATTTTTTTATTTAGTAGAAGCATTCCTCTACTTGTAAAATAATATCATTCTTTAGTAAATTTTTGCCCTTGTTAATCAGTTTTGCATTTCTAGTTGCATCTTGTTACTTTTTCCTAGTGTGCACCCACACTCTCTCTAATTACTCTAAGTCTTCGCATACTTAGAGTGAGCTTAGAAAGAGAACTTGCTTGTCACTTAGGTTTTAGTTTCAACAACTTAGGTGTAGTTGCCTTCTCGCTTCAATTTTGTAATCGCCCATGTTGTTTCAAAAACCCAAAAAAATGTCATATTCCAAAAATACAAAAAGAAAGGTGATTTCCAATTTCAACTAAGAGATTTATAACTATAAAATTTCCTCCTTTGACAACTGTAGATACCCGACTATCTAGGTTTAAAAGTTTAAAAGCATTTACGATTTTGCATGTTACAACGATTTGAAACCCTAATTACAAATCACGTGTATTTTTGCATCACACCCTATCACCACCTGGCCCCAATTAAAGAGCAATTTTCTTAAAAAGAAATTTTCGATCAGTTGCACCAATGCTTTAAGAAGATCCATAACGTCATTTCAACAAAGAAATGGTGAACCCCTCCATGAGTCTTGGGAAGGATTCCAAGAACTTCTAAGAAGTTGTCCCTACCATGAAATTTCACAATGGCAGTTAGTATAGAATTTCTATCATGGATTAGAAGATCAATTAAAGAGATTAGTGGATACCTCATGTGCAGGCAATCTCCTTAATAAAGATGCCAAAAGTGCCTACCTCCATTTTGAAGAAATGAGTGAAAACTCATTTAATATGACTTCAATGGGCATTTTTGTTACAACTCAAAACCCAAGACTTAGAGTTAATAAAATTGACTCCAAATCCTCTGTTCCAGTCACTCAAGATGATCTATATATGATAGCTCAACGACTGGACCAGATGGAAATACATGAGAAAAAAATGGAAGAAAAGCTCACACACAAACAAGCTCCACACCTTAACTCTCCATAGCTTAACTCTCCACACTTTAACTCTCTACACCCTAACTCTCCACAACTTCTCAGAAGAGAAAATCTACACAACATTGATGCCACGCTTGCTGGTCAGCAGTCTTTTGCTGATTTTACACAAGATATTACTGGAATTTTGATTATTTGAATCGGAATATTCATGATCCCACCACTGAAAATATTTATGCTCACCAACAGCAATTTAGAAACCCCTTCAACACCTACATCCAAATTGGAGGACCAACCCGATTCCCTCCTGGAACGCTTCGAACCTGATTCCATTTCCCAAACAAAATAAATTTAGGAAGTATGGGCAACCTGCATATCAACCTAGACCATCCCAGGAAGATATTAATACCCAGGTCATGAAGGCTCTGCGGGAAATGCAGAATCAAATGACGAAAGTAACCCGCTTGATAACTAACTTGCAGGATCAAGTTAAGGCTACCCTGAATCATAGACCCACTGGCAATCTGCCACCCCAACCCATGCCCAATCCCAATAATCAACAGAATCAATTCTAAGGTGGATATCCTAGTCAGCCCATTCACCCAGTACCTCAGCATCCCTCGGGTTTCAATCATAGTTAGGATTCGCATTGTCTACCTAGAAACAACCATACTGTAATGCAGTTACTTTGAGAAATGGGAAAACCACTCAAGATCCTCTGCCTGCTAAAGAAGCCCGCTTTAATGGAAAACTAATCAGCTCCTCTCCTTCTTCCTCTAACCCTGTTTAGGAACTTGAAAATGCAAAATAGGAAAACCCAGTACCCTTCCCACAAGCCCTTCACTCTTCACACACCAAGAAAAAGAAATTAGAGCCCACCGATGAGGAATTAATGGATCTTTTTGGGCAAGTAGAAATTAATATCCCTCTCCCAGATGCCATAAAATATATCCCTTGCTACACCAAATTTTTGAAAGATTTGCGTACTCCCAAAAGGCAGCCTCAAAACCTAGGAAAGGTAATCCTTCCAGAGACCGTTAGCTTAGTTGTGCAGAGCAAATTTCCTTTTAAGAGGAAAGATCCAGGCCCCCCATTGATTCAAGTGGTCATTATTGACACTTCTTTTGATCACACCATACTGGATCTCGGTGCCTCAATTAATCATATCCCCATGGTTGTTTTTAAGGAATTTATGATCGAAGAATTAAAGCCTATTGAGGTTATTCTTCAATTAGCAGACCGATCTACAATCAAACCAAGGGGAATTGTTGAGGATGTCCTTGTCCAGGTCAAAAATTATCTATTTGCTGTAGACTTTTTAGTCTAGGATATAGAGGTACCGGAATCTTTAAAGTTTGCCCTTATATTTCTTGGAAGACATTCTTAGCCACCGCCCGCGCCAATATTGATTGTGATTCTGACAAGATGAAGATCATATGTGGCAGTGAATCTATTACCGTAGATATTTTCCAAGCTTCTAGGCGATTCCAAAAATTTATTTTCTTTGATGACTCGGATTCAGAAATTGAAAATATAGTGGATGAAACTATGTAGATTTCACACTTGGGTTCCTGTTTTGCCATTAACCCTGTTCCTGAACAATCCACTTCACCCCACCCTCCTACACAAACCACACATTCATTAGCCAACACTTCAGTTGACCCTTTCACTCTTACTTTACCTTTAACTTCTCAAGCAGAAATTCAATCGAAGTTGAGCCCTCAACTGGAATTAAAACCCTTACCCGACTCCCTTAAATATGTTTTCCTGGGTCTGAATCAGACCATGCCCCTGATTATCAACTCTGGGCTTACTAGGGCACAAGAAGAAAAACTTCTCCAGGTTTTAAGCAAAAATAGAAAAGCTAATAGTTGGACCCTTTCTAACCTTAAGGGCATTCATCCATACTATTGTTCCCATCACATCAATCTTGAGGACATTTCTCGCCCCTCCTGCAAACCACAATGGCGCCTGAACCCTACTATGCAGGAGGTGGTAAAAAAGGAGATTATAAAGTGGCTTGATGTTGATATCATCTACCCCATCTTTTACAACTCCTGGGTTGGTCCCACTCAAGCAATTCCTAAAAAGGCTGCACTAACAGTTGTCATCAATGAACATGGGGAAAATATAGCCACTAGGATTGCTTCTTCTTGGTGTGTGTGCATTGGTTACAGAAAATTAAACACCACCACCAAGAAGGACCATTTTTACCTCCCTTTTATTGATCAAATCTTGGAGTGATTAGCCGGACGCAAATACTATTATTTTCTTGATGGTTATTCTAGCTATAATCAAGTAGCGGTCCATCCTGAGAACCAAGAAAAAACTACATTTACTTGCCCCTTCGAAACCTTTGCTTTCCGAAAAATGCCCTTTGGTCTTTGCAATGCACCTGTGAATTTTCAACGGTGCATGCTTGCGGTTTTTTCAAACTTGGTAGGAGAATGTCTGGAAGTCTTCATGGATGACTTCTCCATTTCTGAAGATTCTTTTGACCTTTGTCTCAAGAATGTTGAACGATCCCTCAAAAAATACATAGAAGTTAATCTCGTCCTTAGCAGGGAAAGGAGTCATTTCATGGTCTAAGAAGGTATTGTCCGAGGCCATGTTATTTCTAAAAAAGGAATTGCGGTAGATCGAGCGAAACTTGATGCTATCTCTAAGCTACCATAGCCCACTACTAGAAAATAGATCCACTCTATTTTAGGGCATGTGGGTTTCTACTATTGTTTCATCAAGTAATTTTCCCAAATCTCCAAGCCCTTAAGTCCATTACTTACCAAAGACTAGCCATTTGATTTCAATGACCAATTCCAAGAGAGTTTTTTGGGGTTGAAAAAGGATGCTACAGAGGCACCAATTCTACAGTGACCTAACTGGAATTGTCCCTTTGAACTCATGATTAATGCCTCTGATTTTGCTGTGGGGGCCGTTCTAGGGCAAAGAGTTGACAAGAAGCTCATTGTGAACTATTATGCTAGCAAAACCGTTGATGATGCACAATGGAATTACACGATTACTAAAAAAAAATTTCCTACCATTGTCATTATCCTATAAAACTTTTGATCTCATCTCCTGGGGTTGCATGTCACTGTATATGCCGACCATTCCGGACTTAAATATTTGCTGACCAAAAAACATGCAAAACCCTCACTTATCCATTGGATCCTACTGCTCTAGGAATTTGACCTAAAAGTCAAAGATAAGGCCGGATCACAAAATGTAGTGGCCAGCCATCTCTCTCATCTTATGACGAATGACATGGTGACCCCCCTGATTAATTCCTTGATGAAAGCATTTTCGCTGCCAACACCCTCCCTTAGTTTGCACCCATTGCAAACTATCTAGCAACAGAACGAATCTCCTCTAATTGGATGAAAATCGAAAGGGATAAGTTCCTTGCTGATATTAAATACTATTATCGTGAGGAGCCTGACCTTTTCTACATTTGTGCCGATCAGGTCATTAGACAATGTGTGCTTGAGTTAGAAAATATTCTGACACATTGTGACTCAATGTCCTGTGGCGGACATTTTTCAAGCAAGAAAATTGCAGCTAAGATGCTCAATTCTGGTTTCTTTTGGCCCAGCCTGTACAAAGATGCTCATTCTTTTGTTCAGTCTGATGTGTGTTGCTAGAGCATCAGCAACACGACTCGGACGGATATGATGCCCTTTAATCCAATTTTAAAGGTTGAACTTTTTGTTGTGGGACTATTCATCAACTCTGGTGGGTATTTGTATATACTAGTCGTAGTCAACTACATATCAAAATGGATTGAAGCAACACCTACCCACACCAATGATCACCATGTGGTTGTTGAGTTCATAAAGAAAAATATTTTCTCACGATTCGGCATTCCTAAAGCCAACATCAGTGACGAAGGATCACGGTTCACTCACTCGCAATTCCGTCACCTTATTTCTAAATATGGGGTTAATCAAAAAATTTCCACACCTTATCACTCACAAACAAATGGCCAAGTAGAAGTTTCTAATCAGGAAATAAAAAACATTTTACAGAAGACGGTTATGTCCGATTGTAAAGACTAGTTTAGCAATTTGGACGATGCTTTATGGGCCTACCGTACCATTTTTAAAACCCCGCTTGGCATGCCATCTCTCGGTAGAACTTGAACATAGGGCTTTCTGGGAAATAAAGCAATTAAATATGGATTTATCTGACATACGGGAAATTACAATTAATTGAATTAGAAGAATTATGTAATTTTTCTTATGAAAATGGGATGATTTATAATGGCGGAACAAAGAAATTTCATGATAAATACATTGTTTAGAAACATTTTGATGTAAATCAATGCATTTGTCTTTTTGATGCACGATTACATATTTTTCCTAGCAAATTAAAATCCAAATGGACCGACCCATTTATTGTCCCTAAGACATATCCTTACGACACTATTGACCTTTTCGATCGAAAAACTAATAGTAGTTTTCAAGTCAACGGCCAGCATTTAAAGCCCTATTTGGATCATACCCTGAATCTTCCTTCAGAATCATTTAATTTAACCAACCCAACCACTGGTGATCACTGATGCACATCATGCCGGGCAAAATGGCATAAAAGATAGCAATGGATGGGAGGTAACCCATCATTTTTCAACTTTCCTTTGTCCTTTCTTTCAGTGGTTTTGATCATCTTGTTTCCGACCGTCTACACTGAGGTGCATTCCTTTCCCTTCCTCTAGCATGCAGACAAGCAACACCTTCAGTAGGGGAGGGTGTTTTCAAATTTTGATGATCAAATTAGAATTTTCAAAACCCAAAAATATGCATTCTTAATTTATTTCATCTTCTGCATGCATACAATAAACCAAAAACATGCATTTTTCTTGTTTAATTTTCTAGTTGCATACACAAAAAAATAAAAATGTTGAAAACTATTGAGTGGGCAAAATCGGTGTTTACGATTGATACGTTGTAGTACAGACCAAAGGTGTTCGTCAACAAATATAATTTATAACTCGAATTGAAGTCCAAGGTTGAACACAGGGAGCAAGTATTGCATTCACACGCTAATCTCAACAAATAAAATAAATGAGCATAACCGATTACTCAAAAACTAATATGCAATGTATAACATGAGTATTTGAGGAGATAAAAAGAACTCTAGACAAAATAATGGTGATTAGGATGACCAATTATAAGCCTAACACATATATAATATTTACTGAATATAATCAAATGAAGGAACAAATAATCAGACGTCTTAAACGTTCAATTGCTATAGTGCACAAGCACTTTGTCTTCCTTGATTCTCCTCTTCTTCTTTCTTTCTTTGCCTTAGCTCTTCCTTGGCTTCTCTTCATTCTCTATGGTCCTCCTCTTCTTCTGCCTTGCCTCTTTTCTTCCCTTTTCTTTCCTTGTCTACAGCTCCTTCTTTCTCTCTTCTCACGACTAAGTGTCGCACAAGTGTCTGCAAGAGCAAAACACCACTAACCCCACTGACCCTCTCTCTCTTCCCCTTCTCTTTCTCAATGTCTGGTCAAATGCTCTGGTAATCGGGTATTCGGGGATCCGTGTACCTGGGACCAGGGTTGTAGGCATGGGTTGTAGTCAAGGTGTCAGAGCGTAGGTAGGTTGCTGAGTGAGGGTGTCGGACCTCACCTCGAGTTTGGAGGCGATAAGCCCCAAACATGTTTGCATATTATACCGCTTCAACTGCTTGCCCACTTCCGAGGTGGGACTAAAGACAGCGCCCATTCTCGGGTAGTTGCCAGCAGCGACTTCAAATGAATTCGCGGTCAAGCTATGCATGATGCTCTAAATTAGAAGCTCTGATGCAATCCTGGGGGTAACCCACATCACCTGGAGATAACGCCTAGAGCATGCATGGCTTTGAGCTCGAAGAACAAGGTTGGAGATGGCAATGGAAGCAAATGTGACCAACAAGACCTGAAATTCAAGAGAACGGCCTCTCGACCATGTTAAACCAGCTCAGTAGGGCATGGAGTGTAACGGTGGTGGTTTTGTGGGAAGGGATTCAGTGTAGTTGTCGGACGAAGGCGGAGATGGCCAGAGGAAGTGGGTCTGTTTGGACGATCACGGGAGCAGGTGGAGTAGGAAATAGAGATGGGGCTTTGATGAGGGTGGATGTGGTGAGGGTGTAGAGGGTTTCGGCAAGGAAGATGGAGGGGTGTAGCGGCGGGGACGCCTCACGGGAGGAGTGGCTGGAGACGGAGAAGACAAGGGTGATTCACGGTGTCGAGGGGTCGAAACAAGAGTTAAGAGGGGGATAATTAGCCTAAGAGTCTAAGGGAACTAAACTACTCTTAAGCTAACTGATGAAATGGGGAGAATGACTTGCTGGTGGTACGTCGACGTTGGGGACGAAGGTGCTCCGGTGGAGGTAGGATGGCGAGGACGATGGAGGGAAAGAAGTCGGCCGATACGGCATGACGCGGAGGAGGACAAGGAAGGAGAATCTACTACTAGTATTGTGGGTGAATGACGAGGGAGGTCAAAAGAGGTCATTGGATGTTGAGAAGCGATTCAGGTGGAGAGGAGGGAGGAATTGAGGGTGGTTCCAGTTGAATTCAAGCATTGGGAGGACAGGCAGGCCCTAGGGGTCTTTCTATAGGTATCACAGGGTCGGTTGAAGCTTGGAAGGTTCGTCAAAGTTTGAAACTCAAGAGATATCCAAATCTCTAAAGCCTTTCCAAGAGAGGTTGGGAAGGTTATAGGATTCAAGGTCGGGTGCATTGGAAAGAGAACTCTTCGAGGAATCTCCCTTCTAATTTTGGAAGGGATTCATTGATTAGAGGAGTTCTCTTCAATGAAAGGTCATCAAAAAAGGATTCCTCTGCAATAATGGAAGAGGGACCTATTTCCAGAGAATGACGACAAAGATAGGGGCCTGTTTGTTAGGATTTTAAAAGTTATGGCATGTGTGTGAGAGAAAAGTGGGAGACAAGACTAAATTGCAAACTAGGTCAAGATAATCTTAGATTGGGTCCAAATTTTAGTACAAACCTAATTTGGACCCAAGGAATAAAATGGTGAAGTTAGATTTAGGTTTTGACCAAGTTTGACAAGGTAATTTATGCAAAAGCCCAAATTAGGGCAACTACTATCTAATACTCTATTTTAGGTTAAATTGTATTCCAATGGTCAAGTCAAGCATACCAAACCCTAGAGAATATTTTTCTATGATTTTATAGGGTTTAGGTGAATTTTATCCGGACCAAAACATCAGTGAATCAAGTAGGTTTGTTTTTAGGGTTTCAAATGTCATTTAATTCTTGAAATGTGTGAAAACCCATTTCTGTCTACATGGACCCATTTGTTAGACATTTAAGACCATTTGACCATTGATTAACCCCTGAGAAATCCCATGATTGTTCTACAATTGAGATATGCGTTAAAATAGCATTTTTACCCCTATTTTACTATTTCTCCCTCAGAATGATTATGTAATGAATTATGGTTGTCTGGTAGTTATGTAGGAGCATTTAATGTTGGAATATGACTAAATAAAGCTAGATATGGCTGGTGATCACGTTATCATGAAAAAAATTTTGAGGAAAATTTTGAAATTGGGACTAAGGTTGAAAACTCACTTTGTGGTGTAATGGGATTTTATCTTTAACAAACTAGTGATAAGGATACAGATTTGATTATTAGAATTTTAAGGTCTATCTTTAGACTAGATCAAATATCCTTCTCTAAAATTTCACCAAAATTCATGATAGTTCAGGTGACTTGATCCTCTTTTGTAACATCGAAAGTATCTGGCTTAGTTTCTAATTAGAAAACCTACATCTCATGCCAAATTTCTTGTGTAAAAATTCAAATAGAAGTCAACACCAAAAAATAATTAAAATATGGAAAAACCTGTTTATTTGGCCTTAGTAAAAGTTCGAAGCAGATCATTAGTTTGAGTCACATCGCCGAGGAGGAAAATGCCTCCTTTGAGAACGTGAAGTCAACATGTTACCGCGTTGGTACTGCTCTATATCTGTATTTCATATCTTTAGATGGAGCATTAATGCGCATTTTTTCATCTCAAGTGTCTTGGATGGCACTCTATCCGTAGTATCAGAGCAAGAGCTTGAGTTGCTTGGAGCGCCCCTTTGCACCGCATTGTATTTTGGGGTTGTGAGCTACTGGGTGCCATTATGGATAGTGCTCTCTCAAAGTACTGGTGCCAGAGTGGTGCGAAGTTTGGCGTGATTTGTAAAAGCAAGTTTTTAATGTCGTTGTAACATTCAAATTTGCATACGCTTTTAAATTTATATTCCTATATAGGTGAGTATCTAGGGTTGTCCAAGCAGGCGTGTTTCTTGCAAATCAACTCTCTTGCTTAGAAAATAAATCTCAACTTTCCTTTTGGTATTTTAAATATGTAATTTTTTTTTGTTTTGAAATAATGAGGGCAAAATGTGAATTGTGACAGGAAGTACTAACACCAATAATTACTTTGCTAAAACTTAAGAGATAGATATATCCCCTCCCTAAGGTCACTCTAGGCAAATGGAGGCCTAGAGTAATTAGGAAGAAGAGGTGAAACAAGTGCTAGAACAAAAACAACAATTGCAATAGTAATTAAAAAGAAGGCAATTTGATTAAGCAGAATTTGTGTTCTTTTCAAAGACAAGTAGAGGAATGCTTCTACTATAAATGAAAAATCTAAAAGCAATAGAAGAAACACAAATCCTCTTGCAGAATATGGTGAAGAAGGGAGTCTTCTTGCTCCAAGCCTAGCTACTCCTTGGCTTGAAAAGAGGGTCTCCTTCTTCCTTGAAAGCTCCTCCAAGGTGGATGCTACCACCTTCAATGCTCTCCTCCAAGGGTGGGCGTGCACCACCCTCAAGTTCTCCTCCAAGGTGGCATGGACCACCTTCAAGACCTCCTCCAGAGGTCATCCTTTCCTGGCTCCTCCTTTAGCTAGTGTGGGCTCAAGAGAGAACAGAAGAGTGGAAGGCAACAAAATGATAGAATATCCTCTTAATCCTCTTCTTCTCTCTTGGGTGTGGGCTCTAGGTAGAATATGAGAGGAAACTTGCTATCCAAGGATAGTTTGAATGGTGGTGGGTAGTGATCTTTTTATAGGGTAGGATGAGGGGTTAAGGTGACTCTTGAAATGGAGGGCTAAGATGGTAAGATGGAGGTGGTTAGGTGATCCAAGGGTTAAGGATGGTTGGTGCCACCTAAGGGGTGTAAGGGGGTAGTTATGGGTGACCAAGGGACACCTAAAAGTGGCGCCAACCATGGAGAGGTGCCATGGGTTGGTGCCAACTTCTAGGCTTCTAGATGGGGGGATTATGTGGATGGTGGAGATGGGTTCAAGGGAAGATGTGTGGTGGAGATGAAGGGGGTTTTTGGAGGGAAGAAGTGGCACCAACAAGCAGGTAGTTAGGGTGGTTTTGGTGCCATTTTATGGTGCCTTTTAGAGGTAGTGTGTAGGCTAGGTTTGCGCCAAGGTGAGGTGGAAGTAGGGTTAGCTTACGTGGAGCATAGGTGGAGCTAGTTGGTGGAGTTGTTAGGTAGGGTTTTTAGGTGGTAAAAGCCAAGGGTGCTGGAGCATAGCTAAGCTAAGCTAAGCAAGCTTAGATAATGGTGGAGTAGAGTAGGAGGTGTTCGAGATAGGGTTTTGAGGGAGGAGCTGGATCTGAAGAATCTTGAGCTTAAGTAGAGCTTGCAGCTACTGAAGAGGTCAACATGGGGCTACTCTGGTTGTCTTGGCTTGCTAGTTATTTGCTAACTAGTAAGCCAAGCTAAAGTGAGCTAGCTTCTGTTGAATGGAGCTAAGGTGAGCTGGGTTTGGTGCTCCTAGGGAGGATTAAGCTGGTTGAGACAGTTAAGGTAGCTTAGCTCAACCAAGATGAGCTAAGCTGAGTCCTTAGGAGCTGGGATTGAGCTTCCTGAGCTGGGATGAGTTCTTCTTCAGCTATCTGGAGCTGAGTGGAGTTGGATGCAGTTGGATCTGAGCTGGGAAGAACTCCAATCAACTCAACTGAGCTTGCTAGAGCTCCCTGTGGTCTAGTGGGAGTTGAGATGAGCTAGACTCAACTATGTTGAGCTAGATCTGAGCTGACCTAGGCTAGGGTGAGCTACGATGAGCTCTCTGGAGCTTCCATTCAGTTGGGATTAGCTGAATGGACTTAGGATAACCTAACCCTAGTCCAAGTTAGCTAGATTCCAACTGTGCTGAGCTGGATCAAGCTGAGTTCCGACTAGTTTGTGCTCCACTTTCACCGTTTGCCTTCTTGAGTGCTAGGGTTTTAGGGATCTGTATACCTGTTCCTCCGTAACACTCACAGAAACACATTAAAACAATAAGAAAAAATGCAATTCATGCCTGTCATAGTTAATGCCTAAATGCAGCCCAAAAACCTATTTGCGGAGAAAAATTCAAAGAGCTAGATTTGTTTTAATGCATAAGAATGATGATAAACTGCCGTTTATCACACCCACATACTTATCTTTTACTAGTCTCTTAGCAAAACATTAATTTGTTGGAAAATGGAATTTTTGGGAAATCTATTTTTTTTTACTTTTGAGGAGAAAAAGATTAAGGGACCTTGGTTGATCTAAACACAAGAGGCACGGGATTTGTTAATGATAAACATCGGGATTTGTTTTTGGATCCAACCATTTGACAAAACAGGATGAATATATCCCCCAAAAAATTCACAAATTAACCCCTTGTTAATTCAGATGACTTGAAATTTTTGTTTTTAGGATTATTCTGGCTCATGAATCTGATTCGTAACTTGCAAAATCCTTTAAAATCTTGTGTCTGTGCTTGTGAAAAGCCAACATTTATCGGGCCTGTTTATTTATTTATTTACTTTTTTAATCCCCCATGCTTATTTTTAGCTTAGTCTTACAACAGATGTGTCAGGATCATCATTCCTGTAACCAATCATCGTGGGGGCTCTAGCGCCAGTACTTCGGGATAGCATTGTCCATGACACCACCTAGGACCTCACAACCCCAAAACACAATGTGGTGTAAAGGGGCGCTCCAAGCAAACCCAAGCTCTTGCTCCGACACTATAGGTAGAGCACCATCCAAGACACTTCAGCTTCTAAAATGCGCTTCAATGCTCCGTTTAAAGATATGAAATATAGATATAGAGCAGCGTCGAGGTGGTAACATGCGGACATCGTGTCCCTAAAGGAAGCATTTTCCTCCTCGGCGGTGGGAACTCAAACCAATGATCTGCTTCAGACTTTTACTATATCCACACAAAGGAGTTTCTCTAATTTTTAGTTATTTTTAAGTGTTGCCTTGTGTGTGAAATTTGACATAGGAAGTTCCACAAGAAATGAAAGTTTTTGAATCAGAAACTAAGCCAGATACTTTCCATATTAGAAAAGAGGATCAAGTCACCTGAACTATCATGAGTTCATGTGGAATTTTAGAGAAGGATATCTGATCTAGTCTAAAAAAAGACCCTAAAATTCTAATGATTAGATCCGCATCCTCAACCCTAGTTTGTTAAAGATTAAATCCCATTGTACCAAAAGTGAGTTTTTCAACCTTAGTCTCGATTTCAAAATTTTTCCTCAAAAAGTTTTCAAAAATTATATTATTTTGGGTATGAAAGTAGGAAAATTAAATAATGAAAGAAAACTGCATGTTTTTAGGTTTTGAAAATACTAAATCGATCGTCAAATTTTAGAAACACCCCCCCATGCTTAAGATATGCAATGTGCTCATGCATTAGGAGGGAAAGGGGATCACCTTAACGAAGAGCAGTTGGGTTTAGGATGGTCAAAACCTGGAAAAAGAAAGGAAAAAGGAAAGCAGGAAAAAAAATGATAGGTTACCTCCCATCCAATGCAATCTTTTATGTCATTCAACCAGGCTTGAAGGTATGCATGGAAGATGGAAAATCATGTAAATAATTGGACAATTGAATGTCCTCAAGAAATGTGTTATCCTCAAGATCCCTAAAAAGATGAATGGTAAAGAAATTGAGATCAAAATGAAATGGAAAAGTGGAAGAACGACCCGGATCTGGCAAAGGTTTAAGTGCATGTAAAATGCCAGACTCTGGTGGGTCAGGTGATAGGTCCAATGGAAAGGGAGGGGGAAAGGAGTCAATGAGATGTAGGATGGGTGAAGTTAGTGTGGATGTTTTTGGTGAAAAATTAGGAAGATTGAAAGAGTAAAAGTCAAACCCTAATTGATTTGAAAAGTCTCGGACCACAAAATCATCCTTAGAAGAAGACTCAATAAAATCTAGTTCCATAGTGCTCAAAGCTGAGTAGGATTTGATAAACAAAGATTTCTCAGAAATTGCTTCAATTATTTATCAGTGTCCTCAAAAATTTTATGATCAATGGACCTCTTGGAAGCTTGAAATAAATCTAATGAGAAAATCTGGTTACCGCAACTTATATTCATTTTCCCAGAGTGGGAGTTGATATTAGCTGTTGCGATAATCAGAAGGGGTCTTCCAAGAATGGTGTTAGTGAGAGCTGCAAGCACCTCTATGTCAAGGACCAAAAAATTTAATGGATTTAGACAATTCCAGACCTTGACAATATGTTCCTTAGTGATTCCCTATGGTTGAATGGTAGATCGATCTCCCAATTGAAATTTAACCTTAGTAAAATCACCGAATTGTGATTCCTTGAATAAGACTAGGGGAATGATATTAACAGAGGTACCTAAGTTGAGAGTGGCACGAAAAAAAATGGTGTCATTAATGACAACCGAGATGAGTGATGCGCCAAGGTCCTTTTTTTATAAAAAGCAACTTGCTCTGAAAAATTGAGCTGGCTGTTTTTGAATGGACCAACCTTCCTAGATTCTGATCATGCCCTTTTGAAGTAAATCTTTCAGAGGTAGGGGGAGAATCTAGGAGGGGAATATTCCTCTCGACTTGACCACATAAGTCATAAGGATTGTGGTCAGAGGGCTCTGATTTTTTATTGTTGGATTGCAATTTTTGAGAACGGGAAATAAGGTTTGAATCAGGTGTTTTTGGGATTTCTTTTTCTTCTTCCTGATTGAGGTTATGAGAGTCAATCTGCATTGGTTGAGAATCAGTTTCATCATTTAAATGTGAAGGCCCTAAATCCATGGTTGTTTCCTCACTCCTCAAAGTCTCTAGATACGTAGTTTGGTGATCACTGGGAGGAGATGAGGGGACCTGATGTAGATAGAAACTGGGTTGGTGCTGAGATATTGGGTTAATAAAAGGCTGAACTATGTGGTTCTAATATTGGTATCCACACTAGTGTTGGTTCCTACGATTGATAATGTTTGGCATGGGTTGGGATGGTGAGTGCCCTGCAGATCTTTGAGTCAGAATATCCCCAATTTGATCATTGAGATTGTTAATAAGACGGGTTGTTTCCTTTATTTTTCTTTGTAACTCCTACAGGGTTTTCATCATCTTGGCATTAACGTCTTCTTGAGATTGCCCAGATTGATAAGTCTAATTTGAACCATACCCTCCATATGGGTTCTGTTGTTGGTGTGGACCTGGATTTGTCCAGGAGTGAGCTGGATAATTCCCCCCATTAGTGGAAATTTTCAATTTCTCTTGGAAAGTAGGGACGTTTTGGGTGCGGTGATGATCGGGATAAGCATAATTTCCTATTGAACCATAGAAAGCCTTAGAATAATAATTATACTCAGCATAGGATTTACTCATATTTTCTCTATTGCGGGTGTCAGCTGGGGTGAAACGTCGGATTTGCGGAGCTTGGTCAGGTGTAGCAGGTTGACCTTGGTTGGCTAGGTCAGCTAATTCCTTATGCAACTGTTGTTGCTAAATTTCTAGCTGAGCCATGATATAGTAGAGATTAGGTGGAGGGGCCTAATTAAGTAGCTCCTAGGTGGAAAAATAGGGGAAAGAAAAATTAGCATGCAGGTTAGAGGACAATTTTGATTTACCATTTTCAAAGAAGCGGAAGAATGCATGGAAAGGTCTTTCTTTTTAGGGAGGCAAAATCAAGTGGTCCCTCCAAGTGTGGAGTTTTGGACCGCCGCCTGTGCAAAATGGAAGAAATGGTAGGGTAGGAGAAGAGATGGAGATGGGAGAAATGTGCACACAAGCAAACAAATTCTAGACCTAACTTAATTGTGACTCCCTAGAATTTAACCTAAGACTTGGTCTACCAAGGGAATAAGTAATCAACAGTGAATACCTGTTTTGTCAACAAATCTAACCAAGTTGCTTAAGGGGAGGTTTGGGCCCAAGCATTTCCTAGGAAAATCCCCAGGTGCTTGTACAAACCCACGCCTGGTCGTTTGACATGGCCCCTCAGCCTGAAGACTAGATATAGATGACATAATTGGTAATAACTAGAGAAAACTTAAGTCCTATATAGCAAGCTTAAGTTGATGAAACCTTAAGGGTCAAATTGCTACAAATTTTATATAGGGCTAGGATACTAGTGTGCACATCGAACGTGGAGGGCATTCTTTTGGTTGTTGCCTTATTATTTCAAATTTTTTGTGCTTATGCGAGAATTGGAAAGTGGTTCCAATGTAAATCAAGTTGTCACACAATTTTTGTATTTTTGTTTTTTAGGATTCAATTTAATTGAATGTGTTTTAGGGTTTTTCCTTTTAAATGTTCAAACAAGTTTGAACTCCACAATCAAAGGAGAAATAAGTTGTATTGGTGATGATGTGTTTCCTTTATGTTGTGCAACTAAAAAGCAAGAAAGAAACCCTAGTTAGATTTGAACCCTAATACAGAAAATTACTACCAAAGAATTTTTTTTAGGCTTTCTAAATAATAGTGGTCCAAACAATGCAACCAACACCACTACCTAATGTAAAATCAAACAAAGATTCCTGAAAAGATTTTTTTAAGATTTTAGGAATTTATTTGCTAATTGTTTTAAATTTTATTTGTACTAGTGTCAAAGTCTACAAATGATACTTGTGAGTATTTTAGACCTTTTAGTACTACCACTAACCACAGAAAATGTTGGTGATTTTCTATGATGTGTAAAATTTCACAAGGATTCCAGAAAACTAAATTTCTCAAAAATTGGATGAGAATAGAAATTCTAGAAATTCATGGACATTGGCAAAATGGGAAGATTAGAGGGTGTGACTCCTCTGCAGTCAATGAATTTTTAAAAATTAAATACAAAGCCAATTGAAACGAAATTTGGAATAGATGTTCCTCACTTAACTCGGAATCACTGTATGATCTTTTATAATTTTAGAAGGCTTGTGGTGTTGGAAATTGATTTTTTAATTCTGGATAGAAATCTGGACCCGAAGAACAGAATACCAATACTTGGAATGGAGTGGTGTTAATGAAACATTCAAGCAAATAGTAAATTTTAATGGACACCACTCCACTTAATTAAGATGTTTGGGATCCTGAAAGCCAAGTTTAATTTTTTTTTTGGTAGTTTTAATTAACTATGTGATAAGAAAAGGGAACCAACCTGAAAATCCGTAGGAAGAAAAGGAACTTTCAGCTTTCGCTTCCAAATTCTCTCTTTACCGCTGTAGTTCCTACACAAACTAGAGAAAAGAAAGAGAAGGGCATTAGATCCACTTCAAGCAAGAGGAAAAATTATTAATGCAAAGCCGTGCCTCCCCGACAACGGCGGCAAAAAGTAATGAGAAGCTTGGTGTGGTATGTAAAAGTAGGTTTTTATTGTTGTTGTAGCACATGAATTCACATACGCTTTTAAATTTATATTCTTAGATAGGGGAGTATCTAGGGTCGTCTAAGGAGGTGGGTTCACTGCAAATCAACTCTCTTGCATAGAAAATAAATCTCAACTTTCCTTTTGGTATATTAAATATGCAATTTTTTTTTGTTTTGAAATGATGAGGGCAAAATGCGAATTGTGACCGGAAGTACTAACACCTATAATTACTTAGATAAAACTTAAGACAAAGATATATCCCCTCCCTAAGCTCACTCTAGGCAAGTGGAGGCCTAGAGTAATTAGGAAGAAGAGGTGAAACAAGTTCTAGGACAAAAACAATAATTGCAATAGAAATTAAAAAGAAGGCAATTTGATTAAGCAGAATTTGTGTTTTTTTCAAAGACAAGTAGAGGAATGCTTCTACTAGAAATGAAAAATCTAAAAGCAATAGAAGAAACACAAATACTCTTGCAGAATATGGTGAAGAAGGGAGTCTTCCTACTCCAAGCCTAGCTGCTCCTTGGCTTGAAAAGAGGGTCTCCTTCCTCTCCTTCCTTGAATGCTCCTCCAAGGTGGATGCTACCACCTTCAATGCTCTCCTCCAAGGGTGGGCATGCACCACCCTCAAGTTCTCCTCCAAGGTGGCATGGACCACCTTCAAGACCTCCTCCAGAGGTCTTCCTTGCCTAGCTCCTCCTTTGGCTGGCGTGGGCTCAAGAGAAAAGGGAAGAGGGGAATGCACCAAAGGGATACAATATCCCTTTAATCTTCTTCTTCTTCTTCTCTCTTGGGCGTGGGCTCTAGGTAGAATATGAGAGGAAATTTCTAGCCAAGGATGGTATGAATGGTGGTGGGTAGTGGTCCTTTTATAGGGTAGGATGAGGGGTTAAGGTGACTCTTGAAATGGAGGGATAAGATGGGAAGATGGAGGTGGTTAGGTGATCCTAGGGTTAAGGATGGTTGGTGCAACCTAAGGGGTGTAAGGGGGGTAGTTATGGGTGGCCAAGGGATACCTAAAACTGGTGCCAACCATGGAGAGGTGTCATGGGTTTGCACCAACTTCTAGGCGTCTAGAAGGGGGATTATGTGGATGGTGGAGATGGGTTTAAGGGAAGATGTGTGGTGGAGATGAAGGGGTTTTTGGAGGGAAAAAGTGGTGCCAACAAGGAGGTAGTTAGGGTGGTTTTGGCGCCACTTTATGGTGTCTTTTGGGGGTAGTGGGTCGGCTAGGTTGGCGCCAAGGTGAGGTGGAAGTAGGATTAGCTTATGTGGAGAATAGGTGGAGCTAGTTGGTCGAGTTGTTTGGTAGGGTATTTAGGTGGTAAAAGCAAAGGGAGCTGGAGCATAGATAGGCTAAGCTAAGCTAGGCTAGCTTAGCTACTGGTGGAGTAGAGGAGGAGGCATTAGAGCTTGGGTTTGGAGGGAGGAGCTGGATCTGAAGAATCTGGATCTGAAGTGGAGTTGGCAGCTACTGAGGAGGTCAACATGGGGCAACTCTAGCTGGTTTAGCTTGCCAATTGCTTGCTGGCTACTAAGCCAAACTAAAGTGAGCTGGCTTCTTTTTAATGGAGCTGAGGTGAGCTGGGTTTGGTGCTCCCGGGGAGGTTTGAGTTGGTTGAGACAGCAAAGGTAGCTTAGCTTAACCAAGTTGAGATAAGCTAACTCCCTGGTAGCTAGACTTGAGATTCCTGAGCTAGGATGAGTTCTTCTTCAGTTGGCTGGAGCTTAGTGGAGTTGGATGTAGCTAGATCTGAGCTGGGATGTACTCTAGTCAACTCGACTGAGCTAGCTAGATCTCCCGATGGACTAGTGGGAGTTGAGATGAGCTAGACTCAACTAAATTGAGCTGGATTTGAGCTGACGTAAGCTAGGGTGAGCTAAGATGAGCTCTCTTGAGCAGCCATTCAGCTGAGATAAACTGAATGGAGTTAGGATAGCTAACCCTAGTCCAAGTGAGCTAGATTCCAGCCGTGGTGAGCAAGATCAAGCTGAGTTCCGACTAGTCTGAGCTCCTCTTTCACCATTTGCCTTCTTAAGTGCTAGAGTTTTAGGGATCTGTATACCTGTTCATCCCTAACACTCACAAAAACACATTAAAACAACAAGAAAAAATGCAATGCATGCTTATCCTAGCTAATGCCTAAATGCAGCCCAAAAACCCATTTGCAGAGAAAAATCCTAAGAGCTAGATTTGTTTTCATGCATAAGAATGATGATAGCTGCCATTTATCATAGTGCCCCCTTGAGGATTGGTAAAGAGAATGATGATCCAGACACATCTGCTTTAAGAAAAAGCTAAAAATAAGCATGGGGGAGAGAAGAAAAATTTAATGAAAAACTCGCCCTTATAAGTGTTGGCTTTTCACAAGCACAGACACAAGGTTTTTATGGTTATTGCAAGTTACGAATCAGATTCATGAGCCAGAAAAATCCTAAATACAAAAATTCCAAGTCATCTGAATTAACAAGGGGTTAATCCGTGAAATATTTGGAGGATATATTGATCCCAATTCATCTAATTTTTTGATCGGAAAATAGATCCCGATGTTTATCTTTAACAAATCCCGTACCTCCTGTGTTTGGATCAACCAATGTCCTGCAATCTCTTTCTCCTCAAATGTTGAAAAAAATTAGATTTCCCCAAAATTTTATTTCATAGAAATTAAAGTTTTTCTTAGAGACTAACAAAAGAAAATCATGGGGATGCGATAAATGCCAGTTTATCATCGTTCTTATGCATTAAAAGAAACCTACTTCTTAGGATTTTAACTCCGTATAATAGGTTTTTGGGCTGCATTTAGGCATCACATAGGTTAGGCTTGCATTGCATCATTTTTTTATTTTTAACATGTTTATTTGAGTGTTAGGGTTAAACCAGATAAGCAGAACCCTATAACCCAGACACTCATGAAGGCAAATGGTGAAGAAGAAGTCAATTCGGCTAGAACATATCTAGATCTAGCTCCTCATAGCTAGATGCCACCTTACTTGGGTTAAGGTTAGCTCCATTTAGCTCCATTCAACTCATCTTGGAAGGATGGCCGCTTAAGGCAGCTCATCCTAGCTAAACCTATCTTAAGTCAGTTCGGATCTAGCTCAACTTGGTTTATCCTAGCTCATCTTAGCTTCAAACAGTTCACTGGGTGCCCTAGCTAGCTCAACTAAGTTGACATGAGTTCATTCCATCTCAAGCTCAGCTCAATCTAGCTCCCCTTAGCTTATAAGAGCTCCAATCAACATAGCTTAGCTACTTGTTTTTAGCTAGCTAAGTTAGGTCTGCAGAGAAGTCCACAGCCAGCTTCCCCCACCTCCAGATTAGTTGATACCAGCTTAACCTAGCTCAACCAACTCAACTTAGTAGCTAGCAAAGAACTAGCTTGCCAAAATAGAGTAATTGATCTCCTACATGGACTTCTTCAGCAGATGATAGCTCCCACAAACATCAGGGTAGCTAAGGCTACTTCCTCAGCACCTTTTCCCAAAACCCTAGCACATCCCACCTCCTCCTCTACTCAACTACTAGCTAAGCTAGCTTAGCTAAACCTTAGCGCCTAATGTCCACCTCCGACCTAAAACCCTAACCTAGCTCCACCTCAAATTAACTACTAGCTCCACTTAAAAGACACCTCCACTCCCATCCCTTTTTGGCACCAACCACAAACCGCACATCCCTTCACACCACCACCTCTAAAAGCCACCATAAAAGTTGCACCAAAACACCCATAACTACCTTATACTTGCCGCCACCCTTTTCCTCCAAAAAATCCCTACATCACCACCATACACCTACCCCTACTACCTGTCCTAACTCTACACCTAAACCCCTTTTAGAAACCCATACTAGGTGCCACCTAACTTCACCTTAAACACCTCCTAACCACCATATAAATGGCGCCAAAACACCACCCCACACCCATCACCTTGGCACCATTCATACCTACCCTTGATCCCACAACCACCACCACATGGAACCATCCTAGCGCTTCAAAAAGCCCACGCCATCTAACCCACCTAAACCCTCCTAAAGTTGGAACCAAAACACTTAACCAAACCTCCACACATCCCTTAAGTTGGTGCAACTCCCCCTAGCCATCCATCTCATAACCACCACCCTATGACCTAATCCTAGCCCTACAACACATCAACCTATCCCTTAACTTTAACCTGCATAAAGTTGGCGCCAACTCTTCCACCCACCATAACCACCACCTCATGCATCCTTCTACCACAATGCCTACCCTCATCCACCATTCATCCACCAACTTCCATATCCTAGCCATCCATAACACCACCCTTCCTTTAACCATAGTCAACACCAACCTACACCCACTCCACTCTATAAAAACCCCCATAACCACCACCACTTCCATCACCTTTGGCTACATAATTTCTACCTATACTTCGACCTCCATAGATGACCAAGAGAAGAAGAAGAAGAAGATTAAGGGGACACTCTGTCCTCTTGTTGCCTTCCCCTCTTCTCTTCTCTCTTGTGTCAATGCCAGCCAAAGGGAAAAACTAGGCAAGGGAGAAGACCTAGGGTACATGCCTACCCAAGGAGGAGGATCTTGAGGGTGGTTGATGTAGACATAATTATTGAGGGTAAAATGCCTATTCATGCATGTTCCTAGGCTTACATTTGCATTTCATGTTATAAATATTGCATAGCAAGCATCATTTTGCATTTAGAGCAGTTGTATATAATTTTGGTTAATTGTGCCCTTTTTGTGGTCAGGAGAGAGGAATATTTATTTTAGAGCCTCGAATTGACAATCCGACCATATGAATCTGATCAAGATGATGATCCGAGTCTAGCACCTCTGAAATCACCTCGGTTGGAGTCCCGTAGCACCAAAGGCAATCTAAGGAAGATCAACGACCAAGGGACTAGGTGATGTAATCTGGAGCATCAAATGAAAAAATCGACAACATAGATGGATTCAGATCAATGATCGTAGCCCAATGGCATGAAAATCAACTCAATCTGACTAGTGTAGCATCCCCCACAATGGAAAGAAGATGGACGGCCTAGAATGCACCATGTGGCACAACCCATGTTGACCATGTGCATGCACATGGCAGTGCATGTGCACGGCAGCGTGGGTGCACGGGCGCGCGGAGGCACACATGCGCAAGCATAGCAGTGAGTGCCACAGTGCAATGCACACATGGAGGCGGAGTCAACAACGGTGCATATCGCGCATGCATGGACGACAAGGTCGTGTACAGCGTGCACCAACGGTGCCACAATAGGGTCACGTAAACGGGATCTTCAGCAATGTTTATGACCACCACTAAATGTCTTGTACATGAATTTGATTCTTTCCTCCACTATAAAAGGACCCCTACCCCTCCCATTTTTCTTCATCTTTTCCTTTCTTCCTCTCACCACCTCTAAGGCTCTAGAGAGAGCTTGTCCCAAGACTGGGATGCTCCTCTAGAGTAGAAAACCAAATAGTTTTTCCTCCCCTCATCCCAATTTGTGGAGCATCCTGTGGCCATCCTCTTACTGCCCTTCGGGAAGAAGATCCTCGCCGCAATGCCATCCAGCCCCATCCTCCTTCCTTCGACTCTGTCCTCCTTCGTCCCACTCCTCAACACATTCCTCCAGGAGACGTAAGAGCGAGTTATCCTCCGAGCAACTATCGAGGGGGATTCTCTCACCTCTTTCTATCCTTTTCACTTTTGTAGTGTAATCTTTCCCTCTTTCGTAGTTGTAAAAAATATTTGATTAAAAATCCATGATTGTTTCTCTCTCTCTCCTATATTTCACAAGTAGAATAGCTAGGTAAGCAATTATCGATCTGATATCTTGCTTTCAAAAATATTACAAAGATAAAAATTACAAAAACAAATAAAAGCAAAATGCGGATTTTTTCAAAACCAAACGTTCGCCTCTACATGTTAGATCCGGGACTCACTTTTGAGTTTCGGTTATAAATTTTATCTGATAAATGCATTTTGCGAGCTACAACGATGGGTTCTCCAAACCCTAATTTTAATTCACGAAACATGCCTCGATCATTTTGGAACCATTGCCCAGGAGGCAATGCTCTTTTATTTTTTTTTCGTGTTTTTCCACCTTACCTAACTTTTATCTCACTTTTTCTTTGATCTTACTGTGATTGCAGGTACTCATCCAAGGCAGGCCAGAGCTATTATATCATTGAAAAGTGTGGATGAAGGTTTTGTTAGTGTACCCCTACCACCCCCACCCTAGTTTTCATTCCATAACCTAATTACTCAAGCCCAAATCAACTTAGGTGCTTGCATAAACCCTAGGGTAGATTTTAGTTGTTTGATTGTCACTCCACCCACCTCACCCACCAACATATATAAAAAAAAAAAAATATTCTTCTCTTGTGCGATTTAATTGAAAGCTACACACCTAACACCCACAACTTCTTATCCTAAGGTGCACAATCAGCTTGAATCTACCACTTAACTGGGATCTGACCTATAGACCCAGTACACTTCAACTCAATACAAATAAGTGAGTAGAAATCTGAATAGGCTAAACATTCTTCTGTGCCTTAACTAAGTGGTGCAACAAGCTAAATAATTGAGCTATTTGGGTCGCACCACTCAATTTGAAACTAATCCTTCAAGTACCTTGCCTCCTAGGGTTGATTTTTAGGGCTGAACCAGGCACTCTATATTTTTTTTCTAATTTCTAAGGAATACATCATCACCAGTGCCTGTAAAACCTGAAGTGTTCTACTGAACCCTGATTGACCCAACCTAAGGATTAAGCCCTAAAAGCTACTAAACAGGGTTAAACCGTAAAAGACACATCATCAATTAACCTTGTTTGCAAACCCTGGTTGTGCACACACACATTTGAGTTGATCATCAAGGGCAAAACCCATCTAAAGGGCCCATCACATTGTAAGAGCACAATCTTCCCAAGCCTAAGTAAAACTGAGTAGACATTGGACCTAAGGATTGATTCGCTCTTTGGGGCTTAGACTGAGACTTTTTTTCTATTAATCTGCTTCTGCTGGTCCATCTAATGTTTAGCTAGGGTAGTAGCATCAAATGACAGTGGCTGGGGGATACACTAGGAATTGGATGTGCAAGCTAAAAGAAGAACCTTCTTCACAGCCTCTCCTTCTAACTGGTTGGATTGACCGGATAAAGTAGACCAAATCGGTTATAATCTCAAGATGGGTCCTGGGAGTCTTGTAGGTCTTTAGGCTAACCCACCTAAGGATAGGGTTTATTGTTTGTACTGTAGGGCCCCTTTCTATCTTCTAATTTCCCCTCTTACTCTACCATGCACCCTTCCACATCCAACAGACATTTCACATCCTATCCTCCTACCACCACTTCTCCCCAAGATGATTACTATCCCAACATGACTTGTAATTACCCATCCACTAGTCGGGATAACTTCGATTGGGGATATGAATCCGGACCTCAATGTCCAGCGCCTAACCCTGGACAACAAGGCTATGATTACTATCCTTCCCAGAGCTATAATGATTATAGATCTCGATCCCTTGATGATCAAACCAACCTGATCTACAATTAAGAAAGATATGATGATTATAACATCTAGCCTCCCCAGTATTCCACTGAATATAGGTCACCTCCACTTTTTGAACAACTTGAGACAACCTACTATCACGGAGGGAACCGAGAACCTCAATATCTTGACTACCCTAGATTTAACCTGAACCCACCCAACCTTGAATCGAACCAGTCAGTTCAGGTGAACTAGATCTAGGATAGGGTGTTGGATAATTTGAGGAACACTATACCATCTTTAGAAGCTTAGCCAACACCATGCACTGAAGCATTGGAGCCTATGATAAAAATGATTGACAAGCTAAGTAGCTCTTTATTGGATTTGCTCCAAAATGTTAGGGATAAGGGCTTAGGTGAGTTTCTACTTGGGAAGTTGTCAAAGTCGAGGATAAAATTTGTGGTTGCAGTAGTCAAATATTGGGATGATTCTCAAGATGAACCCCCTTCAGGGGAGGCAATGTCTGAATCCGCTTAGGTGCCTATTGAGGGGGATACATTTTCTAAGATCGGGGTTGACCAGGTTGGGCTAGAGCAACCCATTGAGGATGAGCCAGGGAGAGAGGTAAAATATGTCTCTTTGAACCAGGAACTGACAATGGATTTTGATTCATATATAAATGAGGATCATGAATTCTTTGACTCTGAGGGGGAAGAATCTCTTTGTGAAGTCTCACTTCAGTGTAAGGAAGATGATTTTAATGATACAAATGAGCTTGAGGAATCTGATGAATCATTTGGTAGCCCAATTATTGAAGATTTGGATTCAGTTGGGGCTAACTTCGAGGGTTCGAATCCTTATTTACTAGAAGGTTCAATCAATAGCCCCATTCCTCAACCACACCCCAAAGGGATTGATTTTGATTTGGAAATCATTGTACCCAAGTTAATTATGAGTCAGCCATGATTTTTGCACTTAGGTAAATAATATGGGGTGAATGCTATGCTAGAGGTTCCAGAGCCCGAACAATTGATGTTGGAGGATAGGAATTTGGAAGTGAGGATTTGGGAAGTTAACTTTAGGGAAAGCAAGAGTTTGGATTTAAGGGTTCCTATTGACCTAAAACCACCTACTTTTTACGAGGACCCTTATGATATCTTTCATGTGCAACCCAAGCTCGAAATAACTAATTATCTTTCTGAGCTGAACTTTAAGAGGACATCTGAACCTATTGAGCCATCTTTACCAATTGTCCAACACTTTGGTCTTGGGTTGCATATCACAAAACTGCAGGCTTAGCCATGCAAGCTTAACAATCTTAGGTTCTGGGTGATTTTCATCCAGATCCTTAGAACCACTCAACCCTGGGGCATGGGTTTGCAGCATAACTTGGTCCACATCTATGGACATCTTCTTTTGGTGGGTCTGAGGATTAATCATTTGCTTTTGATTATGACCTGCACTTGTGAATTCTCCTTTTCCTCCTTGTATGAACTTTATGTCTAGCTAAAGGCATTAAACTTAGCATGTGTGTATACTATCTTCCCTCTGCAGAGCTAATCAAGCTGTCACGAAATTCAAGTGATATTCTGTTTACTCCACCCTTTTCATGTCTTTATTTCTACAATGAGGACATTGCATCATTTAGGCATAGGACGGTGGATAATTAATTCCTGAAATCATTTTGTTAACTCTGTAGAATTTATTTTAGTTTCTTTAAAAAAAATAAAGAAAATTCAAAAAGACAAAAAAAGAATGAAATTAGTAAAAAGAGAACATAGGCATTTGGAAGTTATTAACTTTAGGAAATGATACGATAGGACCTAAATTCTTAGATTCTTCAGGCCTCCGGGCTTAATTAGCGCAGGTGTCCATTCGAATGTGGACTTAGCCTTGAGTCCTTGTCAAGTAATTTTACTTTAATTTGGTGAATAAATTGGGATGATAAGTACACGACTTATCAACGTACGCTCTGATTTGAGGGGATTTTAATTCTAAGCATCTACACACTATTTGTACCTACTCACTTTCCAGCGGTTTTTACAGAAATTGGATAGCTAATGAACTATCTAGGTTGGTATGGTTGGCAAGTTGTCGTGGGTAATAGCCCATTGGCCAGTTGTCTAGAGCCTAGCCACAAGACCATTTTATTTGTACTGCTTTTAGGTAAATCTCAGATCAGGGAAGCCACCTAGAAAGTAAAAAGAAAACTAAAGAAAAAATAGAAAAAGGGGAAAATAAAAAAACAAACAAAACCACACTTCACTACATGAGTATGCAGTATGGCTGGCAAGTTGCCATGGGTAACAGTCCATTAGCCAGTTGTCCAAAGCCTATCCCACAAAAATGCATAATAATTCCCAAAATACTTAGGGAAGAAGCGAGGAAGAATAAACTCAGGAGATATACACTGGGTTCACCCTTGTGTTGACCCCATAAATAAAAGTAGGGAGAAAGCTACCATTTGAAAAGATAAACCTTTAGGCAAGGTCACTTAGGGTCGTAGAAACCCGAAGTCTGTTTTAACGGTCGCCTAGTAAGTCTTCACCCTTTACACAAGATGCTTAGCACTTAGAGTCCTTTTTGAGTCTTGGGCGGGTGAGGTAGCTGTAGAAAGTTATACAGAAACTCTCGAACTCCAAAAGTCCAAAAAAATGAGAAAAGAAGGAAAGCGAAAAGAAATCTATCTTCCCTTTTCAAATAAGGCAAGGACTTGGGCGGTATACATTCTGGCAGACACCTGGGTACTATTGAGTTTTTGTAGTTTAGGACCATAGTTGAAATTTTCTGTTATTAACAAATGACTTAGGCCTAAGCAAACGAATCCAAATTATGTTTTTATACGTAGCATGTAGTTTAATTTTGCTAAGGACTATGAAAAGATAGGCATGGGGGTATGATGTAGACAAAATTATTGAGGGTGAAATGCCTATTCATGCATGTTCCTAGACTTAGATTTGCATTTCATGCTATAAATCTTGCATAGCATGCATCACTTTGCATTTAGAGTAGTTGTATATAATTTACGATAATTGCATCCTTTTTATTGTCAGGAGAGAAGGATATTTATTTTAGAGCCTAAGATTGATGATTCGACCAAATGGATCTAATGGAGAGATGATCAGAGTCGAACTCCTCCGAAATCACCTCGATCAGAGTCCCATAGTACCATATGCAATCCAAGGAAGATCAATGGCTGAGGGACTAGGTGATGCAATCCAGAGCATTAAACAACAAATCCTACCAAATGGATGGATTCGGGTCAATGATTGCAACCCAACAGTGTGAAAATCAACTCAATCCAACCTTTGTAGCATCCCCTACAAAGGAAAGAAGATGGATGGCCTAGATTGCGCAACGTGGTGCAACTCTAGCCACCCATGTGCACACATGCGCCACTGCACACGCACAACAGCGTGGGAGCGTGCACGCAGGTGCAGCAGTGCAGCGCGCGAGGGTAGGCAGAGGAAGCAGCAGCACATATCGTGTGTCCGCCAGCAACAAGGGCGCCTACAGTGTCGACCAGCAGTGTAGCAACAGAGGTGCATGAGCGTGATCTTCAGCTCTAGAGAGTGCTTGTCCTATGCCAAGGATGCTCCTCTAGAGTAGAAAACCAAATAGTTTTCCCTCCCATCATTCCCATTCGTGGAGCATCCTATGGCTATCCTCTCACCACCCTTCATGAAGTAGATCCTCACTGCAATGCCGTCATACCCCATCCTCTGTCCTCTGGCTCCATCTTCCTTCGTCCCGCTCCTCACCACCTTCCTCCAGGTGACGTCAGAGTGAGTCATCCTCCGAGCAACCGTCGAGGGGGATTCTCTCACCCCTTTCTATCTTTTTCTCTTTTGTAGTAGTAGAGAAACATTTTATTACAAATCCATGATTGTTTCTCTCTCCCTTTAATATTTTCATAAGCAGATTAGCTAGATAAGCAATTGTCGATCTGATCTCTTGCTTTCTAAAAAATTCCATAAAAATTATATGGATAAAAATGAAAAAAATAAATAAAAGAAAAATGCGGATATTTTCAAAAACTAACGTTCGCCTCCCAGTGTTTGACCTGGGACTCACTTTTCGAGTTTCGGTATAAAGTTTATCTGATAGGCGCATTTTGTGAGCTACAACGACGGGTTCTCCATGCCCTAATTTTAATTGATGAAACACACCTCAATTAGTGATGCACGTCCACCCTTGGAAGAGACTTGGAGGTGGATTCATCCACCTTTGGAGGAGCCTAGGCATGCCCCTTTGGGCTTGCCATGAGGAGGTTCACATCAACTTGGAGGAGCTTTGCAAGAATGGAGAAGAAGGAGATCTTCTTTACAAGCCAAGGAGGAACTAGGCATGGAGCAAGAAGAGCTTCATCTTCTTCACCACCATTATCATCTAAAGGATTTGTTTTTATTTTATTCTTTCAAATTTTATTAGAAGCATTCCTCTACTTGTAAAAAATAATTCCCTTTAGTAAAGAATTTTTGCCTTCTTCAAATTCTTGTAGCAATTTCTATAACTTTTACTGGTTCATTTTTTGTGCACTTATACTCCTTCCCTCTAACTACCCTAGGCCTCCACGTGCCTAGGTTAAGCTTAGAGAGAGGCCACTTTATGTAACATAGGCATTAGGTTCTTAGGTGTTTTCCTCTTTAGTTTCACAATTGCCCTCATTGTTTGAAAAACCTTAAAAATCTTATATTCAAAAATACAAAAAGAAAGGTGATTCCCATATTCAAGTAAGAGATTTATAATTGTAGAAATTGCCTCCTTGGATGACTCTAGATACTCCACTATTTAGGATTACAAATTTAAAAGTGATTGTGATTTGTCTTATTATAACAACTTGAAAACCCGCTTTTGCAAATCACACCATTTTTCGCATCACTTTTTGGTGTTGTTGCCAAAGAGGCACGGCTTGCTTTAATTGTTCTCTTGCTTGTTAAAGTGGATCTCATCCTCATGTCACTTGTTCGCTTGTGTGTGGAGGTATTGTAGGGAGAAAGCAGGATTTTGAGAAGCTTGAGCTGCCTTGTCTTCCCATGAAATTCCAGTTTAGCATTTCTTGACTAGTCACACAATTTTTCAAAAGCTACCAAAACTACATTAAATTCGACTTTCTAGATCGTGAACGTTAAATTTAGGTAGAGTGGTGCCCTTTAAAATTCATTGTTTTCTTGATTTGTCTCATCAAAACACCACTCTACTTCAATGTTGGTAGTCAGATTTTCGGGTCTAGACTTCTATCCAGACTTCAAAATGAACTCCCGCCACCACAGGCCACCTAAAATCTTGAAATTTCATCCAGTGATTTGAAATCAACTGCAGAACATCTATTCCAAATTTTAGAACAATTGGAGTTGCATACAATTTTTAAAAATTCATCGACTACAGGGGGTCATCTCCTCTAATCTTCCTGTTTTGTTACTGTCTGTGAACTTTAGGACTTTTTATGCTCTTCTAATTTTTGTGAAATTTAGCTTTATGGAATCCTTGTGAAATTCTTAACATCACAAAAAATCACAAAAATTTTTGGTGGCCGGTGATGGTGCTGAAGACTCCAAAATATCCTCGAGTATCATTTCTGGACTTCAACACCAAAATAAAAATACTTTTAAAAATATTAAACAAATTTGTAAAATCATAAAAAAAAAAAAATTTCCCTTGTTTGATTTTCCATACAGTAGGGGTGTTGCTTGCTTTGTTTGGAGCACTACTTAAACAGAAAGCCTAAATTGAATTCATTTGTAGTAAAATTTCTGTCTTATGATCAATTCAATTAGGGTTTCTTTTCAAATTTTTAGTCCCACAAATTAAACGAAACTTATCTTCACCAATACAACTTGATTTTCTTTTGCTTGTAAAATTTCAAACTTGTTTGAATACCTAAAAAGAAAACCCTAAAGTACACTTTTCCAAAGGAAATCCTAAAAGTAGAAATACATTCAAGTATTGTGTGCCAACTTGACTGCTAATTGGAATCACATTTCCAATCTTGCACACACTTTAAAAATTGAAATAATAGGGCATTACCCCAATCAATGCCCTCCACATTCCCGTGCACATTTAAACACCCAAGCCTCACTTAAAACAAGTAGTCACTTGACCACTTAAGGGCTTCATCCACTTTAGGCTTGATATCCAATATTTAAGGATCACTAGGTGCTCCTAGTTCATTTAGACAATGCAGCGTCAGACTTAGAGGGAAGTTAAATGATGGGTGCAGGTTTACACAAGCCCCTGGTTTTCTAGGAAATGCTTGGGCCCAAGCCACCTCTTTAGGGTAGCCGAGCTCTCTTTTGGAATTGGGTTCACTTGCTGATCTCCTATTTATTGGGTTCCCAAGTCTTAGGTTTCAAGGAGTAACTTACGACAAGACTCGGGTTGTTTGTTTGAAATGCACACTTTCTGTCATCTCTCTCTCTTCTCCTCCCCTCCATTTCTTCCAAAAAAATGCATGCATAAGCGAAGGTCCAAAAACCCACATCTCGAGGGACCATCGGATTTTGGCCCCCGCACTAGAAAATCATTATCTTCTTCTTCGTCAATTATTAATTTGGAATACCTGGTAAACCGACAAGAAAATTCTACTTCTGCTTCTAACTCGTCAGCCGACCCACAAGTTGACTTCTCCATCCCTTACCTCCCTCATTTAGAGCAACTAGAAAATCCCACAAGGCTAGGTGGACCTTAAATCCAAACTCAAAATGCAAACCCCTTTGCCTTTATGGCCGACCATCTGGTTTGACTTCAGCAAAACCAAGAAATTTGGCTAGGACTATGACGAACCTAGCCAACCAAGTGCAAAATCCGCCACCTCGTTGATACGGATTTTATGCGGTTTGTAAAATACGTCTTTGTAATGCGTAAAACTGATCAACTCTTAAATTTATAAACCTAGATAGTGGGGTATCTAGGGTCGTCCAAGGAGGCAATATGTTTGCAAAATTAATTCTTTTGCTTACAAAATAGATCTCAACTTTCTTTTTGGTCTTTTCAACTATATCATTTTTTTTAGGGTTTTGAAATAATGAGGGAAAACAAGAGTTGTTGGTGAAAAAGTAAATAACAACTATGATTACTAAGCTAACACCTAAGTGACAAGTAATTCCTCTTCCTAAGCTCACTCAAGGCATGTGGAGGCCTAGAGTAATTAGGGAGAGGGAGTGAAAAGTTCTAGAATCACAGCAATCAAAATGCAACTAAAAGAAATTTCAAAGAAGGCAACTAGATTAATTAGAAAGTGTTTTACAGAAAAGCCTAATAGACGAATGCTTCTACTACTAGAAAATTGCAATAAATAAAATAAAACACAAATCCTCTAGATAGATGGTGAAGAAGAGGGCTTCTTGCTCCAAGCTTGGTAGCTCCCAAGCTTGAAAAGAGTCCTCCAACTCCTTCCTTGCTATGCTCTGCCAAGGTGATGTCCTCCAAAGCATGCCCTAAGGGGGCGTGCTTTAAGCTTTTCTCCAAGGGTGGACATCCACCCTAGGTCCTCTCTTTTTCCTGGCCATCCTCCTTGAAGTAGAAAAGTCCTCCTCCTTGGCGTGGCCCAAGTTGAAGAGAGTGGGGAGAAGAAGGCACCAAAGGGGCTGGTGATGTGCCCCTTTAATCTTCTTCTCTACTCGTTCTTCTTGGCTGGTAGGTGTAGGTGGGTATAGGTAGAAAAATACACTAATGGAGGATGAAGAAAATGTGGGAAGTTAGGTTGGTATATATAGTGTAGGAAGGGGGGCATAGGTGGCTCTTGGAATTGATGGCTAGGATAGGATATGGGGGGTAGTTGGGGATCCTAGGGCTAAGAATAAGTGGTGCCACCTAAGGGGTGCTAGGGGGGGTAGTTAAGGCTTTGGTGTCCTTTAGAATTGGTGACAAAATGGGCCTTCTAGAAGGCCATTAGGTGGCGCCACCTTAGGGTTCTAGAAGGGGGTATGTTGATGGCAAGGATGGGTTATGTGGGTAGGTGTAGGGTGGATAAAGGGCCTGAAAGTTGGTGCCAAAAGGGAGGTGGTTAGAGATACTTTTGGTGCCAACTTTTGGTGTCTTTTGGTGGTTAGTTGAGGGGTGAAAGGTGGTGAAGAGGTGGCGCCAAAATGAGTAGGATAGCTAGCTTAGGTAGGGCTTAAATTGGTGGAGCTAACTAGGGTTGAGTTGAAGGTGGTGGATGGTAAAGGAGCCAGTTGCTAGCTAAGCTAGGCTAAGCTAAGCTAAGCTAGCTTAGCTAGCTATGGAGTAGAGGAGGAGGTATTGGAGCGAGGGTTTGAAGAGAGGATCCGAGTAGAAGTTTGGAGCTGGAACTAGAGCTGGCAGTTGCTGAAGAGGCTGGCATGGAGCTACTCTAGCTGGTTTAGCTTGCTAGTTCTTTGCTAGCTACTAAGCCAAGCTAAATGAGCTGGCTTCTACCATAATTAGCTGAGGTGAGCTGGGTCTGGAGCTCCCGGGGAGGATCAAGCTGGTTGAGGACGCTAAGGTATCTTAGCGCAACAGAGTTGAGCTAAGCTGAGTCCCCGAGAGCTTGACTTGAGCTTCCTGATCTGGGATGAGTTCTTCTTCAACTGGCTGGAGTTGAGTGGAGTTGGATGTTGCTGGATTTGAGCTGGGGTGAACTCCAGTCAACTCAGCTGAGCTAGCTAGAGCTCCCTATGTACTTGTGGGAGCTAAAATGAGCCAGACTCAACTAGGTTGAGCTGGATCTGAGCTGACTTGTGCTAGGGTGAGCTAAGATGAACTCTCTTGAGATGCCATTCAGCTGAGATTAGCTGAATGGAGCTGGGATGAGCTAACCCTTGTTTAAGTTAGCTAGGTTCCAACTTTGGTGAGCTAGATCAAGTTGAGTTCCAGCTAGTCTGAGCTTCTCCTTCACCATTTGCCTTCTTAAGTGCTTGGGTTTTAGGGATCGGTATATCTGTTCATCCGTAACACTCACAAAAACTTATTAAAAAGACAACAAAAAATGCAATGCATGCCTAACCTAATTTATGCCTAAATGTAGCCCAAAAACCCTTTTGCAGAGTAAAATCCTAAGAGGTAGGTTTGTTTTAATGCATAAGAATGAAGATAAACTGGCGTTTATCACACCCTCATGCTTATCTTTTACTAGTCTCTTAGCAAAACTTCAATTTTTTTGGAAAACGGAATTTTTGGGAAATCTAATTTTTTTCTACTTTTGAGGAGAAAAAGATTAAGGGACCTTGGTTGATCTACACATAGGAGGTACGGGATTTGTTAAAGATAAACACTAGGAATTGTTTTGGATCCAACAATTTGACAAAACGGGATCAATATATCCTCCAGAAAATTCACAAATTAACCCCTTGTTAATTCAGATGACTTGAGATTTTTGTTTTTAGGATTTTTCTGGCTCATGAATCTGATTCGCAACTTCCAAAAATCCTTTAAAACCTTCTGTCTGTGCTTGTGAAAAGCCAACATTTATAGGGCGTGTTAATTTATTTATTTATTCCCTTTTTTTTCTCTCCCCCAAGCTTATTTTCAGCTTAGTCTTAGAATAGATGTGTCGGGATCATCATTCCCGTTACCAATCCTCTAGGGGGCCCTGGTGCCAGAACTTCGGGATAGCACTATCCATGACACCACCCAGGGGCTCACAACCCCAAAACACAATGCGATGCAAAGGGGCGCTCCAAGCAAACTCAAGCTCTTGCTCCGACACTATAGGTAGAGCACCATCCAAGACACTTGAGTTGCTAAATTGTGCTTTAATGCTTCATTTAAAGATATGAAATATATATATGGAGCAGCGACGAGGTGGTAACTTGTTGACAACGCGCCCTCAAAGGAGGCATTTTCCTCCTTCTCAGTGGTGGGAACTCAACACAATGATCTATTTCAGACATTTACTAAGTCCAACCACGGGAGTTTTTCAAATTTTTAGTTATTTTTAAGTATTGGCTTGTGTGTGAAAATGGACACAAGAAGTTTCTCAAGACATGCAAGTTTTTGAATCATAAACTAAGCCAAATACTTTCCACATTACAAAATAGGATCAACTCACCTGAACTATCATGAGTTCAGGTGGAATTTTTGGAGAAGGATATCTGATTGAGTCTAAAATAGACCTTGAAATTCTAATGATTTGATCCACATCCTCTTCCCTAGTTTGTTAAAGGTTAAATCCCATTGTACCAAAAGTGAATTTTTTGACCTTAGTCCCGATTTCAAAATTTTTCCTCAAAAAGTTTTCAACATTTTTATTTTTTTGGGTATGCAAGCAGGAAATAAACTAAAGAAAAATGCATGTTGTTTGGTTTTGAAAATCATAAATCGATTGTCAAATTTTAAAAACACCCCCCCATGCTTAAGATGTGTTGTGTCCTCATGCATTAGGATGGAAAAGGGATCACCTTAGTGAAGAACAGTCAGGTTTAGGATGATCAAAACCTAGAGAAGGAAGAAGAAAAAAGGAAAGTAGGAAAAAAAATGATGGGTTACCTCCCATCCAGTGCTATCTTTTACGCCATTCAGCTGGGCGTGAAGGTATGCACGGAAGACAGAAAATCATGTAAATAGTTGGACTCTTGGATGCCCACAAAAAAGGTGCCTTCTTCTATATCCCTAGAAAATTATTTAGAAGCAATATTGGGATCAAAGTTGGATGGAAAATGATAAGTGTAGCTCAAGTCTGGCCATAGTTTTAAATCAGGTTGGATGCCAAACTTGGGCGGGGTTGGTGGCTGGTCCATAAGAAAGGAGTCAGGGAAGGGATGGTGAGGATTGGGTGAAGTTAGTGTGGAAAAATTAGGTGCGTGAATAGTAGGTGGGTTAGGGTGATCAGGGGGTGCATCAAGAATGGACTTGGGGTCAAGACAAGTCTCTAGATCATAGATTTCGCTAACCATTGATTCAGAATCAGAATCCTCAAAAAAATTATGGTCGGTAAGGGTATTTATCAACATTGTCTCCTCCACCATATTGGAAATTTCCATATCCAAGTCCTCAAAAAAATTATCGTCATGGAATCTCTTGGAGGATTTGAAAATATCTAAAGTGATAGTTTGGCCGGCGCAAGTGATATCCATTTTTCCTGTGTGGCAATTGATATCTTCCTTTGCAGTGCCAGAAAAGGGCGTCCAAGGATTATTGGGGAGTCCAGTAATGATTCAGGTACCTCAATGTCAAGAACTAGAAAGTCTGCAGGGAAGACACAATTCTGGACCTTGACCAAAACATCCTCAACAATCCCACGAGGTTTGATTGTAGATCGATCGGCTAATTCCAAGGTAACCTAGACGGGTTTTAATTCACCGATCTGAAATTCTTCAAATAAAATCATGGGAATAATATTAACTGAGGCACCAAGATCATGGAGGGCGCAATTGAAAATAGTATCGTCAATAATTATTGAGATTAAAGGCACCCCTGGATCTTTCATCTTAGGAGGCAGCTTGCTCTGTATGACAGAGCTTACTGTCACTGAAAGATGCACCTATCTTAGATTTTTGGCTTGCCCTTTAGCAGTACAGATCTCCTTCAAATATTTGGCATAGGCAGGTATATATTTGATGGCATCTAGGAGGGGAATGTTGATTTGAACTTGCCCAAATCGATCCATGAGTTCTTCTGTGGTGGGCTCAGATTTCTTTTTTTTGTTGGTGGTGGGGTGGAGAGCTTGTGGGAAAGGGATAGGAATCCTATCTTGAGATTTTTGTATTTCTTTTTCATCCTCATGGGGAGGTGGGGAGTAAATTTGCATAGGTATTTCACCATGTTTGTGTGAAGGCCCAGGATCAGTGGTGATTTTCCCACTCCTCAAAGTAACTGCATGTGCAGTTGGATTATTATTTGGAGGAGGTGGGGGGCCTGTGGTTGCGGAGAAATTGGAGGCTGTTGAGGTGGTGGATTAGTAGGAGGCTGATTTGGGTACTGTGGATTTCTACCCAGATATTGGTTCTTTTGGTGATTAGGGTTGGGCAAGGTTTGGGACGGAAGATGTCCTGCAGGTCTTTGCGTGGGAGTAACCCCAATCTGGTTGTTCAGATTTGTGATGGTGCGGGTTACTTCCATCATTTTTGTTTGCATTTCCTACAGGGTTCTCATCATCTGGGCATTGATGTCTTGTTGGGATGGCCCAGGATGGAAGGTTGGATTCGACCCATACCAATTAAAATGATCTGGTTGGGAAGGAACTGAAAGGGATGTAGTTCGGACCCGGTTAGGTTGTGTTAATATGGTGATTTTATCGTTGAAATGTGCATAGTGGTTAACCTAAATCGAGCCTAACCATCTCCTTACAAAATTTTTTACCTGGCCTACTTGATTTTATCTTGGTCACTTTTAGTCCCAGGGTTGAACTCATGGAAGTGGGATTAGAAGTGAAGTTTCTATGCCTTTCCTACAACGAATCTCTTCCATTCGATTATTGTGTTTTTGGTGTTTTTATATTTATATTTTTTTCTGATAATTCTTGTTCTTGAGGCGCACCGTTAAAATCAGGTTCTTGGCTTTGAGCGAAATCAGGGTTCCAAAATTGGTCTTGCTATTCGCAAGACTGAGTACCTGCAAGTTAAGGATTATCTTTTCTCTTCTATATATTTTTCTTATCTTTTTACTAGCACGAAAGTGAAATAGAAATAAATTAAATATAGTTTATATAATAGGTATATATTATATATGTATAAAGTGTTGGGGGTGGAGGCGGAGATGGAGTGTAGCACGGTGTTGATTCGGTCGTCATCTTGAAAGACTCAACCAACAGGACGAGGTGCCACGTAAGGTAGATTGATGGAAGATGAGTGTGACCACGCTTTTTGTACATGTGTATCGGGGAATATCAGCAACTGGTGCAAATATTCCCGCGATACCGAGTATGGTGTGTGATATGGAAATATATATGTATATATGTAAATATATATATATCTATATGTATATATATATATGGTTATAAATATATAGGTATATATGTAGTTATATGTATATATATGTATATATATATATAGATATGTAAATATATGTACAGATAGATATATGTATAGATATATATATATGTATATGTATGTATTTATAACTATAAAGATGTATATATATATATATAGTAATATATGTATATAGATATATGTAGATGGATATGTCTATATATATATGTGTGTATATAGTTATATAGATATATATGTATATATGTTTGTACATATATATATATATATATATATTTATACGTATATAAGTATATGTATATATAGATATATATGTATATATATACATATAAGTATATAGATATATATATATATGTATATATGCGTAATAATACTTAGTTATATAGGTACTACCATATGTATAGATATAAGTATATATATATATCTACAAATGTATACAAATATATATATGCATAAATATATATATGTACGCATATATATATAAGTATATATTAGTGTATAAGTATGTGTACGAAAGTGTGAGTGTGTGCGCAGAGAGAGAGTGAGAGAGTTCTGTGAGAGAGAGAGAGAGACTGCTGGAGTGAAGGCTGGGAGAGTTAAGGCGTCTGTAGCAGTGGGATGTTGTCTAAGGCTTCATGTGCGCATAGGCACGTATGCGCGTAGGGAGGCACTCGCTAAAGGACATGGGCACGGAGAGAGGACCGCAGCGCATCATGCTGGATGCAAAGCGGGTGAGCGTACACGGGTGAAGGGAGACGCGGACGTAGACGCCGAAGCAGGCGGATACGCGAGCGGGTGCAAGCGCTGGCAAACACGCGGGCGGGGCTGGAGCGGGACGCGGGGTGGGACACGTGAGCGGGCTGTAGCCGGTTGCGGCTCGTCAGGTGACCGGATAAGTGAGAAACTTACCAGTCACCCCACTATAGCCACAGTGTTCCGCTGAAACACAAGAACAGTGGCTACAGTGCTGGGGCAAGCCGCGTGACCGGGTGCGCCTGGTGTTGTGAGTGCGGGAGGCGATGCAACTGGCGCATGCGCTGAAGGGGTGCGCCGACTGGTTGCTGGAGTGGAGAGGCGGGCGTATGCGAAGGAGCGGAAGGCGAGGGCAGCCTGTAGGCATGCGCGGTGGCCTGCTGGCTTGCGCGGTGGCTCACACGCTGCTGCTGCTTTGGAGCTTTGAGCTTCAAAGCTTGAAGCTCCTGCTCCAATGGCGGAAATGGCTTGGACGTTGAAACAAAGAGAGAACCACCACGCCCACCGGCTCTCTGATGAGCTGGGCGCTGGTGGACTGACAATGGTGGTTGTGCGCCACTGTGAGGTGCTCCTGCTTGTAGAGTGTCTCCTAAGAGGAGGAGGAGCTGCGTTTGGAGGGAGAGGGGAGGAGGCGGCCTGGAGAAGAAGATGGTGTTGTGTTGGGTTTTCTCTGTGGACCAGGCCCCCTTTTGCAAGAAGAAGCCGTGCTTGTTTTATAGAGGAAGAAGGCATGCACAACCATGCCCTGGCTATGCATGGCCGGCAAGGAGAGGCTTTGCAGAGCCATGTGGAGCAGGACATGGCACGAGGAAGAGGCTACCATGCATTGCAGCCGCGGAGAAGAATTCAAAATCAAATAAAAATAAAGGTGCAAATTTTGCAAAGGAGCACTTGAAGAGAACGTGAATTACGAGGCCATTTTATTCACTCTCCTCCCCTCTCAATTAAATGTATGCATGCGTGTATTTTTACAAATGCGACTATGGATACCTAATATCCAATGGTAATGCTTGGAAATAACACAAGACAGCACAATTGCTGGTGTATTTTTGCGGTGCAATCATTCCCCCATGCCTATCTTTTGCGAGTCCCTAGCAAAACATTTTTTTGCATTGTCTTTAGAAATGATTTTTAGCTGAAGATTTTCTTCTGAGGAAACATAGCTATGTTTGTTGTTGGATATTGTCAGAACCAATTGTAGAGAAGACTACCAGTACTTTAAGTCTCATATGACCTAGATCATCTCTCAACTAACTTGGACTCTTGATATTTAAACCTTAAGTATGATTTCCAGGACCCAGGAGGATTTTGCCGTACTCGAGAGCTCAAGAGGTTATGGCTTGTGCTTAGTGAAGGATCAAGACTGACCAGATGAACATTAAGACTCAAGCCCAGGGTTTCACGAATTTTTAAGTACAGGTTGGTCCCAGTTTCAACTCGTGTCTTCGGATTGACCCTTAAAAAGATGACGGAAAACTCAACTCCCATTTTCTGACATTTGTGGCTCAAAGAAGATAGGGTATTTGCGACTTGCCCTGAAGAACATTTTGTAAGGCGAAGACTTTACAACATTTGTGAGATATACTCACTTATTTGAATCTTTTTTTTTCTTTTTTTTGAAACACGTGTCAGTATATCTCTTACAACATTATTTGGAGGGCATACTTGCCTTTTTGGTGGGAGAGTTTCTTTTTGGTTGAAAGAGTCTCTCCTAAACACAAGACTAAAGCCCGGCATAAAAAGTCTACCTGTGCGCGTAGGTAAGGACTCCACCTTCCCTAATGAACACTGGGGTTGGATCTTATGTTCACCTTGTCTTTCTTGATATGTGTAGTGTGAACCAAGATTACTTATGCTCTCGAGTAGAAGGAAACCAACGGATCCTGTACTGGTGTCTCATGTACAAGAATACGCCCTTAGTTAGGAGAGATTCTGATCTATCTTGTCAATGCTCAAGTGAATTAAGTCAAGCTTGAGCGAATCAAGCTTCTGTGGCCAGGAAAGTCTTCAAAATAGTTGTTGAATATCCATAAACACTTATTGTATTTTTTTGTTTCAGCTTTCAGATCATTACTAAACACCATTTTTTTTATATATACATAATTGCATGATACCATAAAATACCCAGATCCTATGGATGCCTATCCACCCTCCCATGCCAAACGATGCTATGTCCTCATATGCAAACAGGGTAGGGTAGAGGAAGGACGAAAGATTGGGTACGAGAGTTGAAGTGGAGGGTATACAGCAGGGTGGTAGGGTGGGTGGATGGTGGGTGGTGAACTGAAAAGTGAAGTGAGCGTGACAGTGAAGTGAAAAGTGATGGTGGATAGTGAGTGTTGTTGGGGTGCCTCCCAACGAGCGTTGAATTTAACGTCCCTAGCTAGACTCAGAATGAGGCATAAATTAGTTACCCTCTAGCAGGGCAACAGTTTCTCCAACGGGAGCAGGTTCATGAATAAGATAGGGTTTCAAACGCTGCCCATTGACCGTAAATTTGTGCCTAGATTTTGGATCTTCAATCTCGACGGCCCCATTGGGAAATGGTCTTGAGACCAAGAAAGGACCAGTCCATTTGGACTTCAGTTTCCTAAGAAAGAATTTGAGCCAGGCATTGTAGAGCCAAACTTGTTGAGATGGCTCAAATTCTTTCTACCGAATATGGCTGTCGTGAAAAGCCATAGTGCATTGTTTTAAGGTTAAAGCAGAATCATAGGCTTCACGATGGAGCTCTTCCAACTCCTGGAGTTGGAGTTTCCTTTCTCGACCACACAGGTCTAGGTCGAGGTTACATTGGCGAACCGCCCAATAAGTGCGGTGCTCCAACTCCACGGGTAAATGACAACGCTTCCCGTAAACGATTTTATAAGGAGACATACCAAGGGGAACCTTGAAGGCAGTCTGATACGCCCAAAGTGCATCAATCAGCTGGTCGGACCAGTCCTTTCAATTAGACCGAACCATTTTTTGGAGAATTTGCTTGATTTGCCGGTTCGACACCTCTGCCTAGCCGTTCATTTGAGGATGATACGGAGAAGCGATACGATGGTGGATTCCGTATTTCCTTAGAAGTGCCTGAAAATAAGCATAGGAAAAGTGGCTTCCTCCATCTGAGATAATGGCTCGAGGGTTCCCAAAGCACGCAAAGATGTGGTCTTTGACAAATCGAGTGGATATAACATGGTCAGCACGGCGCGTGGGAATAGCCTCGATCCATTTCAAAACATAATCAACAGCCACGAAAATAAATTCGAAGCCATTGGAAGGACGAAAGGGACCCATGAAATCAATTCCCCAAAAGTCGAAGATTTCTGTAGCTAGGATGGGTTGTAAGGGCATCATGTCACGACGTGACATTGACCTTAACGACTGGCACCTAGTGCAATGCTTGGCATAATTGTGTGCATCCTGGTGAAGGGAGGGCTAAAAGAAATTGCACTACAGCACCTTGGCTATAGTTTTCCTCCCAGAGAAATGGCCTCCGGAGGCCTGATCGTGGCAGAAGGATAGCACACTAGGGAACTCATTTTCAAGAATACAGTGACGGATGATTTGATCAGCACCTATCCGAAAAAGAAGTGGATTATCCCAGAAATAATACTTTGCTTCTGCCATGAGACAGTCATGCTGGTTTTTAGGCTAGCCACGTGGAAGGGATCCAGAAGCAAGGTAATTGGAAATGTCGGCATACCAAGGTCCACTTGCCACATTAATTGCCAATAGGTGCTCTTCAAGAAAAATCTCATTGATCGGTAGAGTAAGTCCAATATGGTTAGGTCCAGTGTGGAAAGATGATCAGCCATAACATTCTGGGCTCCGGCTTTATCGTAAATCTCAATGTCAAATTCTTGGAGCAGAAGGACCCAATGAATCAGTCCAGGCTTGGCTTCCTTCTTATGCATGAGAGGGCGAATGGCAGCGTGATCGGTGAAAACAATAAGGTGTGAGCCCAAAAGGTAAGAGCGAGATTTCTCCGACCCAAAGACAACTGCTAGTAGTTCTTTTTCAGTGGTAGTATAATTATGCTGGGCCTCGTCCAACGTCATACTGGCGTAGTACACCACGAAGGGGTGTCTATCGCGTCTTTGTCCCAGGATGGCTTCGACTGCAAGGTCGGAAGTGTCACAAATGAGTTCAAAGTCGAGGGACCAATTAGGTGGCTGGAGAATAGGGGCCTTGGTGACAGCATCACGCAACTGCGTGAATGCTCGTATGCAGTCGGGGCCCATATCGAAGGGTACGTTGGTCGATAGGAGATGAGTTAAGGGTCGAGAAATCTTGGAGAAATCTTTAATAAATCTCCTATAGAAACCAACGTCTCCCAGGAAGGAGCAAATTTGTTTGACAAGCTAGGCCCAGGTAAATCAGCAATTACGTCAAGCTTAGCTCTGTCAACCTCGATACCCCTATCAGAGATGATATGCCCGAGAACAATTCCCTCGTGCACCATAAAATGGCTTTTTCTCGAAGAAAGCACAAGGTTTACATCAATACATCTCCTAAGGATACAGGTTAGGTTGGCAAGACATTCATCGAAAGATGGTCGAAAGATCGAAAAGTCATCCATGAAGACCTCGAGAAAGTCACCCACCATGTCATGGAATATTGCCAGCATACATCTCTGGAAAGTTGCTGTCACGCTGCAAAGTCCGAACGGCATCCTTCTAAATGCAAAGGTGCCGAAGGGGCGGGTAAAGGTGGTTTTCTCTTGGTCTCGGGGGTCAATTGCCACCTGGTTATATCCTGAGAATCCATCCAAGAAATAGAAAAATTTATTTCCCGCTAGCCGCTCCAGGATTTGGTCAACGAAAGGTAGTTGAAAGTGATCTTTCTTAGCTGCAGCATTGAGTTTCCTATAATCTACACACACTCCAAGATGTAGGAGTGCGTGTAAGGATGGATTTGCCCCTGTCATTGACACGGATGGTGAGTCCTGCCTTCTTGGGCACAACGTGAATCGGACTCACACAGGGGCTATCGCTGATCGGGTAGATTATACCTGCATCCAGCCACTTAATGATTTCTTTCTTAACAACCTCCCGCATGTTAGGGTTGAGACATCGCTGCATCTTGTGGGAAGGTCGAGCCTCCTCCTTCGTATATATACGGTGAGTGCAGTAGGTGGGGTTAATGGCAGATAAGTCTGATAAATACCATCCAATGGCTGCCGTGTTTTCTATGAGGACCTTCATTAGTTTGCACTCTTGCTCCCTGGTCAATTTTGAACTAATGATAATGGGGAGTGTTTCATTTGGTCCCAAGAAAAAAAAAAGTGTACTAGGTAGCTCTTTTAGCTCAGGAGTGGATGGTGAAAGGTCTAGCATTTCTTGGGACGAGAGTGTCCCAGGCGGATTGGAGAACAGGTCAGGAAGAAGAAATTGGCCTTCAGATTGGCCAAGAAGAGGGGATTCTTGGATAGATGGATCCAAAAGGGAATAGCCCCAGTGAGAAGCAAATGGGCTCAAGGTCCTAGTGTGGATTTGCAAATCCACCTGATTTGGCAGGAAAGAAAGGGCAATCCGATCTTCGAGAGTGTGGACCGGCGGTGAGTAGCCTGGATATGACTCAGACCACGAGGTATGGGAAGCGGAGAAAACCTCGTCTGAAGTCTGGTCAGGAGAAGGTACGGGACAAGGGAGGGATGCGGGAATGTCACAAGATGTGTCGATAAGGCAATTGTCAGTGTTTACAGGTAATTTGCAGCAGTCAGAATAGGTCCCAATTAGTCCGATACACGCGCTGACGGCCATGTCCTCGTCAGACGTGTCATCCTCGATGCAATCACAATCAAAGTTCTTGGCTACCTTGAAGATGTTAAGCTTGAGCTTTTCAGATCTAATGGCAATCTCAATAGAGCATTACTCGCAGCTGATATGGGTGCGGGCTGTGGCCAAGAAAGGTCGACCAAGGATGATTAGACAATCAAAAAGTGAGCTAGGAACTTCCATATCTAAAATAAGAAAGCCAACAGGAAAACAGAGATTGTTGACCCTAACCACCACATCTTCCACCACACCCTTCGGGATTTTGACAGAACGATCTAGCAACTGTAACGTGACAGTGGTGGGTTTCAGATTTTCCAAGGAAAATTTTTCATGCATGATGGCTGGTATAAGATTGATGGAAGATCCTAGATCAAGCAGGGCACAGTTAAAATTGCACCCTTGGATGCTACAGGAAATCAGTGGTGTGCCCAGATCTTTCTGCTTTGGTGGTAGGTTTGGCAGTATAGCACAACTCGCATGAGGTGAGAGAACCACCGAATTCTTAGTTTTATTTGACTGTCGCCTGGGTGTTGTGTAGTCTTTGAAAAATTGGACGATAGTAGGTATGTGGTCGATAGCCACGAGTAGGGGTACCTTGATTTAAACATCCCTGAACAAATTACGCAGGTTATCAAAGGCCTGCGTATCTTTCTTCTTACCTTTTAGCTCCCTCAGTAGAGCCTCAGGGAATGGGACTGATTCTGGCACCAATTTGGGTGTACGTCCTCTAGCGAATGCGGTGCGCATCCCGAATGACAGGGCGATGAAGAAGACGGGCTAGGATCAGGTTGAGGCAGATCGACGGTTTGCTTACCGCTCCTCGTAGTGATCGCATTGGATGATGCAGGTCCAGTGGGATCATAAGGCAGAGGAGGGTTTGCAATAGGGACATAAGAGTGTGGTGCTGCAGCGGGATTAGCCTGAAATCCCGGTGGAATGCTCGGAGCCTGAAGAATCTGATTAACCTGCCCCTGAGAAGGTCGTACCTGTGGTTGAGGACCACGGGGTACGAATTTTCGTGGGTTTGGAATAGGTTGGGTAGGAAGAGTGCCCTGAGATCGAGTCACCATGCATAGTTGACTTATCTCAGCATTCTGCTGCGCCAATTGGTGCTGAAGGGAGGTCATGTTCTCTTCATGGCGCTTTGACATTTTTGTCATCATTCACATCAATTTGTTAAGAGGACTTGATGCGTGTTCTACTTGTGGTACGCAAGGACCCGATAGCGGATTTGCCATAGGATTAGGCTGGGCCCTTGGGATGATGGGTGCGGATGGTCGCATTGGTCCACTCGTGGGGTTTTGGCACAACAGGTTGTTAGACCATGCGAAATTCAGATGATTTCACCATCCTGGGTTATAAGTGGTAGAGAACGGGTTATTCCCCAGGGCGCAAGCATCTTCTATGCCAGAAGACATGTCCGCATGTAAATATGCATCCGAGCACACGGAGGCTTGTTCCTCCTTATTGAAATACTGGCTTGCAGAAGCCAGATGAACATGACTTACCGAGTCGCTCGGCTCGACAGTCGGTAAGGAAGGTCTTACGGGGTTTCTCGAGATAAGCTTGGTGTTGGAAGAATTAGGATTGTGACGAAGTGGTGAAGTATGGGTGTTTGCCAAAGAACGGGCGGGGTTGGCCAGAAGCTCGTCTAGCTTCTTTTGCACGATGGAGACTTCATCCAATTTCTGTGAGATAAGGCTAAGATCTATGGATGAATGGGATGGTCCCGTGTCAACTTCGTGGACATTTCGGGGCAGGCTAGTATGATTAAAGGCGACAATGGAGGCATTGTTCATTTAGTTTTCACTCATATTTTCAAATAATTCGAATGCTCCATGCTCGTCTTTATTCAAAAAAATTCCCTCCGTAGGAAGCGTCTGCAATCTGCTTCAAAGTCTCATTTAGCCCATAGCAGAAAATCTGGGCTATATGCCACTTAGGCAGACCATGGTGCGGAACTTCCTAACGAGGTCATTGTACCTCTCCCATGCCTCATCAAATTGTTCACCATTTTGTTGCATAGAGGAGGTGATAGCACGGCGAAGCGCATTGGTTCGCCCGATTGGGAAGAACTTCTTGAGAAATGCAGTTCGCATCTCTTCCCAAGAATGGATGGTTCTCCCAAAGGTGCGTAACCACTACGACGCTTTATTCCGCAATGAAAATGGGAACATTTTCATGAGGACTATAGGTAATCCAATATTTCTTGGTTTAACGATTTTAGCCTATCGGGTTAGGTCTTCCAATTGGAGAAAAGGATCTTTACTTGCAAGACCGTGGAAGTGAAAATTTATCAGGCTAATTATGTTAGGTTTTAGTTCAAAGTCATCCCCACCCATGGGGACCCGAATTTGTCCTGTGGTCTCTGTAGCAGTGGGATTCTGATAAGAGCTAAGAGACCTAGGCTCCTCCCATTTGGGAGGGTTCTGCATTTCCTCCAATGTTTCCATAATGGCCTCAATTTGTTCATTATACATTTCCATTTGGGCTTGGAGGCGGGTTATGGGATCTAAGGCTCCACCACCTTATTGGTTTTGAGGGCGGTTTCCTCGCTCGAGATTTGGGGGTGGGTGTGCAGCCATGTTTGTGGAGGAGGAGGACGATTCGGCTCTTTTTCTAAAATTATCCGGCAATTCAAACAGTTCATGGTTTTGTGATCTCCTCCCAAACATGCACTACCGCAGGAAGAATTAGGGAGATAAGAAGGGAAAAGAGATGAGAGAAATGATGCCGCAAACGTACACTTGATGACAAATCAATTCAATCAAATTCCTAACCTCTATAGCGTGCCCTTAGACCTAAAGGTCTAAGTTACCTACTATCACGAACTACGGAACCGAATGCGAGTACCGTTGAACCACCGGGCCAGATTGAAAGGTCGTTTGCCCTAGTCTTAGACACCCGATAGCTCGCAAGAACCCTCACCAGTACGTAGGTGCCACACGCGGGTAGTTAGACCTCCAGTCCTTAATAAGGGTCAAGTTGCTACCAATTTTAGTTTGAGGCTTATGATCAAGTGCTTCTGGAATGTGAAGGACGTTATTTACGGGTAATGCCCAAGTGATTGATTTTACAAAGTGTGTAATCCAAGCATGCAACGGGGAAATCTCCTCGAATTGAAGTTTTTAAATTGTGAATGATTTTTAGAATTCAGCCTTAAGTAGTATGGATTTTAGGATTTCACTGAATTACCAATTCAACCAATCTCTAGGTTTTAAGAGAATACAAGTGTTCTTCTAAGCCCAACAAACCCTAGTTCAATGTCAATTGGTTAATGCATGCAGAAATGCAATGGGATTCCCTAGATGGAGATTTCTATGTGTGGATGCACAAATCAGTTTTAGATTAGTGTAAAAGGGAGCCAAAGCACTGCAATTCAAGTGCTCCCAATCACCAAAAAGATGTCCACACACAAGGGTCAACCAAAGGATAAAGAAAATCAATTAGTTGGTTTTGAAATATTCGGGATCAAATCTTAGGCAAGTGAAAAGTCGTGGTGGGGTTGGAATCAACTCAATTCCAAGTCTCCCCACCAAAAAGGTGATCCCGAATTTGCAGATAAGTGAGGCAAAGAGGGTTGCAATCAATCTTTTTATGTTTGCCTCAAAGAGTACTTCACACGACGAAAAATTCAAGAATCAAGATTCTTGGATTTTCTCTATGCGAAGTAAGGCGGGAAATCCTGGGGCGGTGGGAGTAAGCGCAAACAATCAAACAAGTGAATTTTAATCCACTTGTCCCAAGAGATCCCAAGAAGTTTTTTCTAGTTTTTAGTTTTTTTTCTTTTTCTTTTTTCTTACTAAGGTTGCAAGTTAACCTAGGTTGCTAAGGAAGGAAGACCTACTTGTTCAGCAATGTGTACGGAGCTCCAGCGCGGTGCTGGCATCTTCACGCTCACATTCCTGCCTTGGACTTGCCGATGTTTCCAACTTCGTCTACCTGCCTTTTCCTTGCAACAGGTTTACCAGCACAGCAATAAACAAAAACACCCGTGAAGAGAGAAGAGAAAAGTGAAAGGAATGGAATAGAAACTTACTTGAATATGCACTTCCCCGGCAACGGTGCCAAGAAAGGGATGCGGTTTGGACCTGGTTAGGTTGTGTTAATATGGTGATTTTATCGTTGAAATGTGCAAAGTGGTTACCCTAAATCGAGCCTAACTATCTCTTTACAAAATTTTCTACCTGGCCTACTTGATTTTATCTTGGTCACTTTTAGGCCCAGGGTCGAACTCAAGGAAGTGGGATTAGAAGTGAAGTTTCTATGCCTTTCCTACAACGAATCTCTTCCGTTTGATTATTGTGTTTTTGGTATTTTTCTACTTAGAATTTTTACTGATAATTCTTGTTCTTGAGGCGCACCCTCAAAATCAGGTTCTTGGCTTTGAGCGAAATCAGGGTTCCAAAATTGGTCTTGCTATTTGCAAGATTGAGTACCTGCAAGTCAAGGATTATCTTTTCTCTTTTATATATTTTTTTATCTTTTTAATAATAGGAAAGTGAAACAGAAATAAAGTAAATATAGTATATATATATAGGTATATATTATATATGTATAAAGGGTTGGGGGTGGAGGCGGAGATGGAGTGTAGTACGGTGTCGAGTCGGTCGTCATCTAGAAAGATGCAACCAACAGGACAAGGTGCTGCATAAGGTGGATTCATGGAAGATGAGTGTGACCACGCTTTTTGTACGTGTGTATCGGGGAATATCAGCAACTGGTGTAGATATTCCCGTGATACCACGTATGGTGTGTGATATGAAAAAATATATGTATATATGTAAATATATATCTATATGTATATATATGGGTATAAATATATAGGTATATATGTAGTTATAGGCATATATATATATATATGTATATATGTAGATATGTAAATATATGTATAAGTAGATATATGTATAGATATATATATAAATGTATATGTATGTATTTATAACTATATAGATGTATATATATATATATATATAGTAATATATGTATATAGATATCTGTAGATAGATATGTATATATAGTCATGTAGATGTATATTTATATATGTATGTGTATATATATATATATGTATAAGTATATGTCTACATATGTATATATATATATCAATACTTATGCTTAGTTATATAGGTATATATATAGATGTATATATGTATATGTATATATTTATACATATATAAGTATATGTATATTTAAATATATATATATATATATATGTATATATGTATAATAATACTTAGTTATATAGGTACTACTATATGTATAGATATAAGTATATATACATATCTATATATGTACACAAATATATATTTATATGTATATATAAATATACATATGTATGTATATATATATAAGTATATATTATTGTATAAGTGTGTGTACGAAAGTGTGAGCGTGTGTGTGTGTGTGTAGGGAGAGAGTGAGAGAGTTCTGCGTGTGAGAGAGAGAGAGAGCGAGAGAGAGACTGCTGGAGTGAAGGCTGGGAGAGTTATGGCATCTGCACCAGTGGGGCGTCGTCTGAGGCTTCACGTACGCGCGCAGGCATGTATATGCGCAGAGAGGTGTGCGCTGGAGGACGTGGGCGAGGAGAGAGGACAGCAGAGCACTGCGTTGCGTGAAGAGCGGGCGCTGAAGAAGCGGGTGAAGGAAGCGGGCGAAGGGAGATGCTGACGTAGACACTGAAGAGGGAGGATACGCGGGCAGGTGCGGGCGCTGGCAGACGCGCGGGCGGGTGCTGGAGCAGGACGCGGGGCGGGACGCACGTGCGAGCTGCGGTCGGTTGGGGCGCACTGGGTGACAGGATAAGTGGGAAACTTACTGGTCACCCACTGTAGCCACAGTGTTTTGCAGAAACGGGCGAACAGTGGCTACAGTGCAAGGGCAAGCCGCGTGACCGGCTGCGCCCGGTGCTGTGAGTGTGGGAGGCGATGCTGCTGGTGCGTGCGAGCTGGCACACACGTGGAAGGGGTGCATCGGCTGGTTGAGGGAGCAAAGAGGCAGGCGTACACGAAGGAGCAGAAACCAAGGGCATCTTGCAGGTGCGTGCGGTGGCCTGCTGGCATGCGCGGTGGCTCGTGCTGTGCTGCCGCCTTGCTGCTACTGCTCCGGAGCTTTGAGCTTGCAAGCTTGAAGCTCCAGCTCCAATGGCAGGAATGGCTTGGACGTTGAAAAAGAGAGAGAACCACCACGCCCACCGGCTCTCTGATGAGCTGGGCAGTGGTGGACTCACACTGGTGGTTGTGCACCACTGTGAGGAGCTCCTGGCCGCAGAGTGTCTCCTCAGAGGAGGAGGAGCTGCGTTTGGAGCGAGAGGGGTGGAGGCGGCCTAGAGAAGAAGAAGGTGTTGTGTTGGGTTTTCTATGTGGACCAGGCTCCCTTTTACAAGAAGAAGCCGCACCTGTTTTATAGAGGAAGTAGGCATGCACAGCCATGCCCTGGCTGTGCATGGCTGTGCATAGCCGGCAGGGAGATGCAGTGCAGAGCCATGCTGAGCAGGACATGGCATAAGGAAGAGGCTGCCATGCATTGCAGCCGCGGAGAAGAATTCAGAATCAAATAAAAATAAAGATGGAAATTTTGCGAAGCAGCACTTGAAGAAAATGTGAATTACGAGGCCATTTTATTCACTCACCTCCCCTCTAAATTAAATGCACGCATGCATGTATTTTTACAAATGTGACTATGGATACCTAATATGCACTGGTAATGCTAGGAAATAGCACAAGACGATACAATTGCAGGTGTATTTTTGCGGTGCGATCAGGAACCTAATTATTCCAGTAGTTCGGGTAATTTTTCCAGTTGGAAGAATTTTTAAAGGGCTCCTATATGGCAGAAATATTTTGAGTAGGGTTAAGATCTGGATAGTTGTAATTCCCCAGTGAATCTTGGGCAACCTCAGAATATTGGTAATAATCAGTAGGAGTAGTGTTGAGATTGTGCAAATTTTCTCTTTGTGGAAAGTCAGGCTGGGTTAGATGTGGACTATGTGGAGCTCGGGTTGATGTGGCTAGTCTTTCCTCAATTTTATTTTGATTAATTTGCATCTGGTCGAGTTTTTGAGCGATCATTTGAAGATCGTATTGGGTGACAGGGATGGATTGAGTGCCTACTTCATGAACACCGAACTGCAGGTTTTGAGTTCTACAAAATGTGTTCATGGAAGCTTGATAAAATGAGTTTTCACTCATTTCTTCAAAAAGGTCATAGGCACCTTCAGCATCTTTATATAATAAGTTGCCGCCACACGAGGCATCGATAAAATGTTGGATTTGGTCTTCTAATCCATGATAGAAGATTTGCATGAGCTGCCATAAAGGAATCTCGTGGTACGAGCAACTTCTTAAGAGATTTTGAAATCTTTCCTAAGAATCAAGGAAAGTCTTACCAGATTTTAGGTGAAAGGTCGTAATAGATCTTCGTAGGGAATTGGTACGACCTATGGGAAAGAATTTTTTGAGGAAGACGCTCTTAAGCTAAGGCCAAGTTGTGATGGGTCGGCCAATGGTCCTGAACCAATAAGCAGCCTTATCTATAAGAGATAATGGAAAAAGCCGCATCAGCCATATGTCTTCTTGCACATTTCGGGAATGGGTTGTTTGTGCAAGAAGAGTCAGCTCTTCAAGATGGCTGAAAGGGTCTTCCTTAGGAAGGCCATGAAAGTGTTTAATTCGGTTCAGGACTGCAGGCTTGATCTCGAAGTCCCCCTCTGGTGTGAGCACCCCTAGTCGTTCCTCATAATAAGCCGAATCATAAAAATCTTTTAGAGGAATAACAGGCTGCTGACGGGGTGGTGGGTTTGGCCTTTGATTGGCTAGGTTTTGGATGTTCCTAGTCAATGTTTGTTGATTGGAATTTAATTTATTAATATGCTCAGCCATCAATTTTAAAAGATCAGGCAGGGGGTCTTGATGTTGTGCTTGGGGCAATTCAAGATTAGGGAGGTCCAAGTGTGGGAAGTTAAATGTGGGTGGGTTTTGGGTGGTAGGGTTAGAATTAGGATTAGTAGTGGGGTGAGAGGTAAGGTTAGAGGTGGAAGTGGAAGGGTTAGTGGACCCATTTTGTTGATTTTCCATTTTTTTTGAAGGAGAAGACAGAAAAAGTGGTCTTTTTGCATTGGGGGCGAAATCAAATGGTCCTTCCAGGTGCCGATTTTGAGACCGTCGCCCATGCATAAAATGGAAGAAGGAGAGGGGAGGGGAAGAGAAAGAGATGAGAGAAAGTGTGCAAATCAAACAACCAAAGCTAGACCAAACTTAAGTGCGACTCCCTAAAAATAAACCTAAGACTTGGTCTACGTAGGAAATAAGTAATCAATAGTGAATACCCGTTCTATCAACAAATCTAGCCAAGTTGTTTAAGGGGATGTTTGGGGCCAAATGTTTCCCAGGGAAAACCCTAGGTGCATGTACAAACCCACGCCTAGTCGTTTGACACGGCTCCTCAGCCTGAACACCAGATATAGATGACAGAATTGGTGTTAACTAAAGAAAACTTAAGACCGATATAGCAAGCCTAACTTAATGAAGCCTTAGGGGTCAAGTTGCTACAGATTTTAGTTAGATGATTGCGCAGCAATCATAGGCCTTAATTGGCCTAGATTAAGCTAGGACTTAGCATAAGTTAGGGTTATTCATGATGCAAATGCATTATCTGCATCTTTATCGCTTTCCTTTAGCTACGCATGAAATAATGTTATAATGTGATGATTAAGTGCATTATGTCAATTGCAGGCAATAAGCTGATCAGGAGCTGGATCTGAAGCTGGATCAGGAATAACGGGAGTTGTAGCAGACTGGAGCAAAAGGCCTAGTTTAGATGTAGGAAAAATAATGTAAGGGGGTTAAAGGTTTTCTATTCTATTAAGTAGAAATAAAGCAGTAAAATGTGAAGAGCTTAGGTTCATCCTAGCCCTAGGATAGCGTAGAGACTTCCCTAGGCCTTAGCCACCCTTAGATTAGGTCACAACACCCTAGGAAGCCCTAAAACCCTAGTTCCAACCCTTCTCTGGACGTCCAGATAAGTTTTAAGACATCTAGGACCCTTATCCAACTCCCGCATAGTTCAAACCCACTTCTGCTGTGTTATTGGACGTCTAGACAATTTGTCAGACACCTAATTTCTGCAGAATACCCAAAACAGAACCCGAAATCTTTCCTGACTCTGATTGGACGTCCAGACAACAAGTATGGACTTCTGATTTTTGAGTATAAGACGTCTGATAGTGCTCTCCAATTCCTATTTTGAAATTTAAGCCTTGATCTTGGATCTCTAGGTCCCTAAGCCCAATTCCAACCCCATAGGAACCTAAATTAAGGTGCCCTAACCCTAGTACATCACATCTAAACCTCCCTAAGGACCTAATTAGGTCCTTAATAAACCTAATTGACTTGTATCTTAGTCAATTCCATCAGCCTATTCAATTGGACTCATTGAGTCCAATTGAGCCCTGATCTCAGCACACACTGTCCAATTGGACTCAGTGAGAGTCCAATTGACCGTGACCTGACTTAATTGAGCTGTTTTACTCTCAATTAAGTTTCCACACACCAAATTAAACTTGTATTAAATTTAATTGCACTTTACCTTGGTGAATTAGGGTTTATAACCCTAATTTGAGACCTACCTTGACCTAAACCCACTAAAACCCAATCTAGTCAACCTAGCCAGCTAAGTTTCGACCCACACACACCCACACACACCATCCACACGAAAATATCTTGCCTAGAGTTCTGTAGAACTCTCTACCATGTGTGGTTGCCTTGGTTGCCAAAAATAGCAACCAAGAGCCATTAAATTTTTAGATCCACATTTGGTGGATCTAAAAACCACCATCCACCCTCTCTCTCTCACTCTCCCACGAGCTCCCACCATAGGCCTCTCTAGAGAATTCCATAATTCTCTAGAGAGCTTCCCTTAGGTCTATAAAAAGACCCCTTGGGTGGCCATTTGCACCCATTCACTTCTTCGGCAATTGCACTCCACTGGTGCCATTCACGCCACCTCCATAGTCACTCCACCTCCACGAGCTCACTACCACCACCATGGAGGATACCATGCCGAGATGCTGGATCAACCCTACCTCTCTCCAAGGGCCGGCCTAAGTTCCATTGGCCGCCCCTCCTTCTTCTCTCGACCACTCCAAGGCCATCGGGGACCACCCCTGAATGCCCTCTATTCTTCTAGCTTTAAATCATGCCCTTCATAATCTTTATTGGTTTCATTTACTGCTTAGTAGTGTAGTCTTACTTCTCCCCAATGATGCATGCGAAATCCCCCCGTTGATTCTTGTATGCAATCGTTTTCTGGTAATTAGGTTTAATTTTTAAACATTCATGTATAAGCTTTCCTCTAGATTTCCTTGTGCAACAACTCTCCAATGCTGAATGAAATTTCACTTTATATATATATATATCTGTTATCTATTTGAAATCACCACGAGCTGAATGATTATCATATTTGCGTGATTTAAGTGCCTGTTCTTTAATTGCCTATATATTACGCACCAGCATGTCGTTTAAATAAAGTAGAGTGGCTTTAAGATAGATTTCAAAAGCAAAAACAACACCTCCCAGAGACGAACGACCGGGACTCAAGTCTCGCTATTTTTACAAAAGAATATCTTTATTGGATCGTATTTCGCAACTATACTACGACGCTTTTATCAAAAATGTAATCTATCACTTTCCAACAAATGGCACCGTTGTTGGGGAGGCAACGTCATTTTCTTTGATTTTGATTTTGGAACTACCACTAACGAATTGGCATCTACTTTGTTCTTGAAGTGCAGGACAACACGAAAGAAAAACAGGATTTGCGCACACAGGGTGTGCGGAAAAAAATCAGGTGCACATCACAATCTCTTTGATTAGGTATGTTTTCTGAACCCTAAAACTAGATCAACTTCCTGCAATTTCTTTAAAAAAAAAAAAGGGGATATTTTTCTCACTTTCGTAAAAAAAATAAGAGAAAAATTTTGAAAAAATCTAAAGTAGGCTCCCTTTTGAATCTAGGTTAAAAAAAAGAAAAAAAAGGATACTTTCGTTGAATCTTTTGAAAAATTTCTTTTGAAAAAAAAAGAAAGAGTGCACAAGATTTGAAAAAAAAAAGCATTTTTGGAGGAAGGAATGAATTTCAAGTTCAAACCACTTTAAAAGCTTTTCCACCACCTTTTGATTTTCGGCCAGATTTCAAATCTCACTTAAAAATTCAATTGCCAAAAAATTCGTCAACGAAAAATTCTAAAATTCAGGCTGAACCTTCATTTTCAAACCATCCTTCGAATGACACCATTACTTTGAAAAAACTCCAAGTGAAAAAATTTTTAAATATTTTCGAAGTGCATTGGTGTCAGATTGACCTGGATTCATAAATTTTCAAATTTCCAAAAGCGATTCCGAGCAATCTGCAAATCTGTTTTGACTAAAAATGGTGGGGTTTGAAAGCTGATCTAATTGATTTATTTTCCATATTTTTCCAAAATTTTTGAAGATCATTTGGCACTGTTTCAAAGTGAGAAACCATCCAGGGGTCAAAGTTTAAAATCTGACCCCCTGATATTTAAAATTCCCTAAATATTCAGTTGAAATAGTAAAAATTTCAAAAAATATTCTCTGAAAAAATAATTGAAAAAGGGATCTACTCACAAAATTTCAAATTAATTGGATTCCAATTATTATTAGAGAATCAACATTATTTCTGTGGTCTGTTGAAATAGAGAAAAACCCTAGAAGTGCATGCAACTTAGGTTGAACCTTTAGGGTCACAAATAGAGACCACACTTTTGTCTAACCTAGACTTAATCAAGTCTAGTTAGCTGGTGAGCTTGGTCACCTTGTGGGCCACTCACCACAAACCCCACTGAAGAAAACAGGTTAAAAACCAATTTTAAAACACGAAATCAACCCAAGTTCGTTGTCGTACTACTGGATGAGTTTAATCTCTCTTGCCAAACCTGGTGACAAAGTCTGCGGGGTAGTGTCAAATGACTGCGGCTCGGGGGTCAATGGAACCGAAGGCGTAAGCCAAAGGAAGAACCTTCCCCTTAGTCCCCTCGTAACCAGACTGGATGGGTTAGCTTCAAAGACGGAATTCACTTTTAGTCGGTTGTACGACGAACTAATCTTCAGGAATTCAAATCCCTAACGAAAAATCTGGTCACCTGATATACAAGGACCACTTGATTGATAGGGCCTTAGCCTTGTCCTGCGTGGCTACACCAACCCAGGGGTTGGGCGATGTATGCACGGAAGGAGGTCACTTCGACCTCACTTGGTTGAACCTTGGGAGCCACTCCCAAGGAGGCAAGTCACCTCGCTTGGACCATCTTCTCCCCACATTTCTTCTACTCCAAGAGCCACCATGGCAAATCCTGGATTTGGACCTAGACCAGGTCAGGGCATTGAGAATCTAGACTCGACGGCTCGCCTGGAAGCCCGGGTCACTGAATCTGAGGAACGGCATCAGCAGAGCATGGATCATATTCTGACGGCGCTTGACAGGATGCAGCACCCGCCACGAGGAGAGTAACTGCGGTATTTTTACGACCCAGCCGCACCTATCATCGCACCATTAGTCAGAATTCCTGCAGGCAGAGACACGTTTGAGCTCAAGCCCAATGTAATTGGGTTGATCAGCACTCATTTCTACGGGAACTCAAGCGAAGATCTGTTCCAGCACCTTGAGGACCTAAGTTGACTCGCTGAAATGATCCGACCCTGGAATATTGATCTCGGGATCGTTCTGATGAAGCTCTTCCCATTCTCTCTAAGGGACAAAGCTTCATACTGGTTCAAGACTATTGGGAAGACAATTGGAACTTGGCCGGAATTACGACGTGAATTCCTGCAAAAGTTCTTCCCAATCGGTCGAACAAATGCAATGCGACGCGCAATCACGACTTTTTCCCAAGGAGCTGAAGAGAAATTACATGAGGCATGGGATAGATTTCATGACCTCCGAAAATGCCCGCATCATGGTATATCCATATGGCACTTAGCTCAGATTTTTTACCATGGGCTAGATGACACACATCGGTACCTAGCCGATTCATCTAGCGGCGGGAATTTTCTCACAAAAGACGAGAACAATGCATTTGAGCTGTTCGAATCATTAGTAGAGAGCTCAATGAATGCCGCATCTATGAACCAATTCCAGCGGCCTGGTCAGCAGCGAGTTGGTGTCCACGAGGCTCACACCGATTCTATTCGAGCCAACATGGATATCACCGTCAAGGTCAGTTTTTTCTTCCATGGTAAATAATTTAGTCTTGTATTTGCTAGGGTATAGCAAGATTTAGGCATGGGGGTATGATTGCGTAGCAATCATAGGTCTTAATTGGCCTAGATTAAGCTAGGACTTAGCATAAGTTAGGGTTATTCATGCATGCATACGCATTATCTGCATCTTTACCGCTTTCCTTTAGGTATGCATGAAATAATGTTATAATGTGCTGATTAAGTGCATTACGTCAATTGCAGGCAATAAGTTTATCAGGAGCAGGATCTGAAGCTGGATCAGGAATAATGGTAGTTGTAGCAGACTAGAGCAGAAGGCCTAGTTTAGATGTAGGAGTAATAATGTAAGGGGGTTAAAGGTTTTCTATTCTATTAAGTAGAAATAAAGTAGTAAAATGTGAAGAGCTTAGGTCCATCCTAGCCCTAGGATAGCCTAGAGACTTCCCCAAGCCTTAGCCACCCTTTGATTAGGTCACAACACCATAGGAAGCCCTAAAACCCTAGTTCCAACCCTTCTCTAGACATCCAAATAAGTTTTAAGACATCCAGGACCCTTAGCCAACTCCCGTACACTTCAAACCCACTACTGCAGTGTTATTGGACGTCCAGACACTTTGTCAGACGTCTAATTTCTGCAGAATACCCAAAACAGAACCCAAAACATATCCTAATGGGGCAGTCCAGATCAAGGACCCCAAATCTGGGCATTTATTCACGGTAAATGGCCAGCGCCTCAAGCCATTTTTGACCCAGGAACCTCCTCCACCAGACGAGACCATTCATCTTAGTGAGGATGTGTGATTGAGTGCTCGCCCAGCTGGAGGCGTCAAACTCAGCATGTATAAATACCATTTCACCATCATCTATACATAACCATTTAATACATAGCATATTTTTGTTTTAGCATATTTCCCATTTCTATATTGCATGTTAACAGGTTGGCCAGTGCTGAATATAATTTCAGGAGCAATTACAGGTGATTTCTATCCATTCTCTCCCTGCAGCATTTATTTTCTTTTACATTCATGCTTGAGGACATGCAAGAACTTAGGCATGGGGTTGTACATACAGAAAAACTGAAAAAAATTTTATGCCAACACTTAGAAAAACCACGGAGCTGCATGCAAAACATACTTCAGGACCTTAAATAAAAGAACAACCGACTCCACCTCCAGTGCTCTCATTGGAGCTAGAAATCGTTCTCAACAACCAATTCCGACTCACCCGCTCACCTTTTGTTCTAAATTTAGGGTCAAGCTGATTGTAACCCGATACGGGAAATTCACGAAGTACAAATTATATGAGGTTACATGTTTATAGCATATATAGATATTGCATTCATGAATAAGATTATTTTATTAAGAGAATGCATTAGGGATTTTATCCTTTAGTTGAATCCTCTAATCTGGAATCTAGTACAACTTTTCACACACACGTAGAATTTGCAATGGATTCACGGTGAAGGCTGATAAACATCTTCAGTTTGTCGAGAAGAAGTAGTGCTTCTTTTCCAAAACCCTTGGATAATGTTTTGGGAGTCAAGCAGATTTTCCTCCAAAAATCCACCAAATAGTGTGAGATGAGAGTAGAGTGTGTTGGTGCTCTAATATTAGTGTGAGGAATCTGGAATCCTACATAATTAGCTGATGATGCTTTGAGATGAGACATAGTTTTCGCTCTCGGTTCTTGCATATGCATATTGTGCGAAATTGTGAGAGCCACCGAATAAGGCAAATACACGGAGAGCAAGTTTTCATAAAACTAGGGCTAAGGTGGATGGTTACAACCATTCCTTATGGAATCCTCGGCTGAAGGAGGGTATTGATGTCAAGGTCAGAAATACACCATCCTATCCATCTCTTCCGATGCCGTCAATAGGTACTTCCACCAAATAAGCCACCCAATGTCTCTTGAGTACCACCAATCTCCAATAATGCCTCCTTAATAAAGTTCATGGATGTATGACAGTTGTGTTATGCTCAAAAAAAAAAAAAATGACAAAAAGAAAAAGAAAAGGAATGATGAAAAGAAAGAAAAACTGACAAAAAAAATAGAAAAAGAAGAAAAAGAAGGAAAGAATGAATATTTAGTGTTTATCAAGGCAATACCACCAAATAAAATTTAGCTCCACCAAATATTGCCTTAGCCTATTTTTCTTGTGTTTCTGACCGCCCGAATACTGGCTGAGGAATCCCAACTTTGTGTTAGGGTTATGAGAACTCAATTAAAGTGTTAATGCCTAGTGAGACCACCAAATACAGATCCTATGTGTGAATCTGGGAGCATAGTTTTTCTCGTCTTTCTCTGAGTTGAGTTACTTAGTAATCTGAGAATCTAGATTCTGTAGTACTAGTCTCTATGTAGCACCAAGTAAGAATGAGCCACCAAATATATAATCCTTTCCCTCAAAGATTCTCTACCTAAGCCCAAAGCCGGGTGAAATTCAAAGAATAACTTGAATACCCTGAGGGAAGAAATCTACCTATCCGACTAGACTTAAGGGTCACAAATAGAGACCACACTTTTGGCTAACCTAGACATAATCAAGTCTAGTTAGCCGGTGAGCTTGGTCACCTTGTGGGCCACTCACCACAAACCCCACTGAAGAAAACAGGTTAAAAACCAATTTTAAAACACGAAATCAACTCGAGTTCGTTGTCGTACTACTGGATGAGTTTAATCTCTCTTGCCAAACCAGGAGACTAAGTCTGCGGGGTAGTGTCAAACGATCGCGGCTAGGGGGTCAACGGAACCGAAGGCGTAAGCCAAAGGAAGAACCTTCCCCATAGTCCCCTCATAACCAGACAGGTTGGGTCAGCTTGAGAGACGGAATTCACTTTCAGTCGGTTGTACGACGAACTAATCTTCAGGATTTCAAATCCCTAACGAAAAATCTGCTCACCTGATATATAAGGACCACTTGATTGACAGGGCCTTAGCCTTGTCTTGCGTGGCTACACCAACCTAGGGGTTGGGCGGTGTATGCACGGAAGGAGGTCACTTCGACCTCACTTGGTTGGACCTTGGGAGCCACTCCCAAGGAGGTGAGTCACCTCGCTCGGACCATCTTCTCCCCACATTTCTTCTACTCCAAGAGCCACCGTGGGAAATGTTGGACTTGGACCTAGACCGGGTCAGGACATTGAGAATCTGGACCCGATGGCTCGCCTGGAAGCCCGGGTCGATGAATCTGAGGAACGGCATCAGCAGAGCATTGATCGTATTCTGACGGCACTTGAGAGGATGTTGCACCTGCCACAAGGAGAACAACAGCGGGATTTTTACGACCCAGCCACACCTATCATCGCACCGCTAGTCAGAATTCCCACAGGCGGAGACGCGTTTGAGCTCAAGCCCAATGTAATTGGGTTGATCAGCACTCATTTCTACGGGAACTCAAACAAAGATCCGTTCCAGCACCTTGAGGACCTGAGTCGACTCGCTGAATTGATCCGACCTAGGAATATTGATCTCGGGATCATTTTGATGAAGCTTTTCCTGTTCTCTCTATGGGACAAAGCTTCATACTGGTTCAAGACTATTAGGAAGCCAATTGGAACCTGGCTGGAATTACGACGTGAATTCCTGCAGAAGTTCTTCCCAATCGGTCGAACAAATGCAATGCGACGTGCAATCACGACTTTCTCCCAGGAAGCTGGTAAGAAATTACATGAGGTATGGGACAGATTTCATGACCTTCTCCGAAAATGCCTGCGTCATGGTATACTTAGATGGCACTTAGCTCAGATTTTTTACCATGTGCTAGATGACACATCGTTATCTGGCCGACGAATCTAGCGGAGGGAATTTTCTGGTAAAAGATGAGAACAGTGCATTTGAGCTATTCGAATCATTAGTGGAGAACTCAATGAATGCCACACCTATGAACCAGTTCCAGCGGCCTGGTTAGCAGCGGGTTGGTGTCCACGAGGTTCACACCGATTCTATTCGAGCCGACATGGATATCATCATCAAGCAGCTGGATAGATTGAACCTGATTGAGAAGAAGATTGACCAAGGTCAATCCAACTTGAGCTCTATCACCGCAAGATCCTCTTATGCACCCCGAGCTCCACCTGCTCGAGTTAATCTACTCACTCGGGATGCACCTTCTCCATATTTAATAGATCCCACATATCAGGATCCTGTGAATAATCCAGATCTGGCACCCTACGACTAGGGTTACGCACCACCCACAGGTTATAATGCGTATCCCTTTGACGGATATACGTCTCAGACTTCTTCGGCCTACGAGGACGTCAATGCTATCCAAGGATACGGGCGTAATAACCCGTATTCAGAGACATATAACCCTCGTTGGCTCCAGCATCCGAACTTCTCCTTATCTGGTAATTCACAGAGACCACATCAAGATCCACACCACCAGACCAGGCAATACGGGAATGCGCAAAACACGTATCCTAGGCAGTAGCCACTCCCGCCTCAGCAGCAGCAACCCTACTCGTTATACCAGCCACTGCACCAAGCCGCCAACCACCCTCCAAAGCAGGCCGACCCTTTGGAGGTGTTGAAAGAGGAGATGCAAGAATCGATGAGGAAGTCTACACAAGATAGCTTGCAGATAATGAAGGCTATGGCTCATTAGATTCAGACCATACAAAATACGCAGAGCCAGCTGTTGCAGGAGCATAGGACTCAGGGAGCCTTGCCCTCCCAACCCATCCTGAATCCCCGATATGTGCAGAACCAGGGCACCCTGCCAAGGTTTCAGGCACCGCAGGGATAGGCACATGCCATACTACAGGCGCCTCCTACACCACCTGGTTATGCGCAAGGCCAGCTACCTTTGCAGAATCCCGCGTATTCTACCCCATCCGCTCCCCCATGATAAACGCCAGTTTATCATCATTCTTATGCATTAAAACAAACCTAGCTGTTAGGATTTTACTCCACAAACGGGTTTTTGGGCTGCATTTAGGCATAAATTAGGATAGGCATGCATTGCATTTTTTATTGTCGTTTTAATGTGTTTTTGTGAGTGTTAGGGATGTACAGATGCGCAGATCCCTAAAACCCTAGCACTCAACAAGGCAAATGGTGAAGGAGAAGCCCAGACTAGCTAGAACCCAGCTTGATCCAGCTCACCACAGCTGGAACCTAGCTTACTTGAACTAGGTTTAGCTCATCCCAGCTCCATTCAGCTAGTCTCAGCTGGATGGCAGCTCAAGAGAGTTCACCTTAGCTCACCCTAGCTCAAGTCAGCTCAGATCCAGCTCAACTTAGCTGAGTCTAGCTCATCTCAGCTCCCACTAGTTCACAGGGAGCTCTAGCTTGCTCAACTGAGTTGACAGGAGTTCACCCTAGCTCAGATCCAGCTACGTTCAACTCCACTCAACTCCAGCCAGCTGAAGAAGAATTCATCTCAGCTCAGGAAGCTCAAGTCCAGCTCCCGGGGACTCAGCTTAGCTCATCTGAGTTGAGCTAAGCTACCGTAGCTGCCTCAACCAGCTTGATTCTCCCCGGGAGCACCAGACCTAGCTCACCTCAGCTCATTTTGGTAGAAGCTAGCTCACTTTAGCTTGGCTTAGCAACTAGCAAAGAACTAGCAAGCTAAGCCAGCTAGAGTAGCCCCATGCCAGCCTCTTCAGCAGCAGCCAACTCCAGCTCCAGCTCCAGACTTCTCCTCCTCAGCTGCTTCCTCCAAACCCTAGCTCCAACACCTTCTCCTCTACTCCACCTTTAGCTAAGCAAGCTTAGCTTGGCTAACAACGAGCTCCTTGGCCATCCATTACCTTAAAAATCAACCCTAGCTAGCTCCACCAACTCAAGCCTACCTAAGCTAGCTACCCTACTCAAGTTGGCGCCACCACCTAGCCACCCCTTCACCCCATTATCTCCATCAAAAGACACTTCAAGTTGGCGCCAAAAAACACCCCTAACCACCCCCATTTTGGCGCCAACTTTCAGCCTCTTCATCCACCCTACACCAACCTATATAACACATCCTAGCCATCCACATACCCCCCTTCTAGAACTTTAAGGTGGCGCCACCTAATAGTCTTCTAGAAAGCCCATTTTGGCGCCAACACTAAGGGGTGTCAACACCCATAACTACCCCATTGGTGTCCCTTAAGGTGGCGCCAACTCTCCTTGGCCATGGGATCTCCAACCACCTCCATCAACTCATCTTGGCCATCCATTTCAAAGGTCACCATAGCGCCCTTCCTATTCTATAAAAAGCCACCACCTACCACCATTTTGGGGCATCCTCCCTTAGTATATTTTTCTACATAAAACACCTATACCTACGGCCAAGAAGGAGTAGAGAAGGAGATTAAAGGGGCACATCACCAGCCCCTTTGGTGCCTTCTTCTCCCCACTCTCTTCAACTTGAGCCACGCCAAGGAGGAGGACTCTTCCACTTCAAGGAGGACGGCCAGGCAAGGGAGAAGGACCTATGGTGGACGTCCACCCTTGGAGAGAAGCTTAGGGCACACCCCCTTGGGCTTGCCTTGGAGGACATCACCTTGGCGGAGCACTGCAAGGAAGGAGTTGAAGGATTCTTTTCAAGCATGGGAGCCACCAACCTTGGAGCAAGAAGCCCTCTTCTTCACCATCTATCTAGAGGATTTATGTTTGCTTTTCTTTATTTTAATTTTTCTAGTAGTAGAAGCATTCCTCTACTAACCTTTTTTGTAAAACATTTTTCAGTAATCTAGTTGCCTTCTTTGCAATTTTCTATTTTGCATTTCTACTTGCTTTGCTTTTTAGCATTTTTCACTCCCTCTCCCTAATTATTCTTGGCCTCCACTTGCCTAGAGTTAGTTTAGGGAGAGGCTCTACTTGCCACTAGAAAGTAGTAGTTAAATTGAAGTGTGAATTACCTTCCCGTCACCATTCCACATGTTGTCTTAATTTAAAACAAAAAAAAATGATATATTGAAAAATACCATAAAGAAAGTTGAGATTGTATTCCAAGCAAGAGAATCACTATTGCAAACATTTGGCCTCCTTGGACGACCCTAGATACTTCGCTATCTAGGAATATAAATTTAAGAGAGAAAGCGGATTTACGTGTTACAACGACCTAATTAACAAACCGCGTATTTTCGCTATCACTTTTTGGCGCCGTTGCCGGGGAGGCACGGCTTTGCATTAACTCAGTTTCTCTTGCTTGAAGGGGATCTCATCCCCTTCTTCTTTCTTTATTTTGTGTGTGCAGAAACTACAGCGGGAAGGCGTGAATCTGGAAGCGAGAGCTCAAAGTTCCTTTTCTTCATGCGAAATTCTGGTTGGTTCCTCTTTCTGGTAACATAATTAATTAAAACTACCAAAAACAAATTAAACTTGGCTTTCAGGATTCCAAACAACTTGATTAAGTGGAGTGGTGCCTTATAAAATCTATTGTTTGCTTGTATGCTTCTTTAGCATCATTCCATTGTAAGTATTGGTGTTCTATTTTTTGGGTCCAAATTTCTGTCCGGACTTGAAAAATCGATTCCTAACACCACAGGCCTCCTAAAATCATAAAATTTCATAGAGTGATTCCCAATTAATTTTGGAACATCTGTTCCAAATTTCAGATCAATTGGAATTGTATTTAATTTTCAAAAATTCGTGGATTGCAGAGGGGTCACACCCTTTAATCTTCCTATTTTGTTACTGTCCGCGAATTTTTAGAATTTTTATACTCATCCAATCTTTTTGAAATTTATCTTTCTAGAATCCTTGTGAAATTTTACACATCACATAAAATCACAAGAATTTTCGGAGGTCAGTGGTAATACTGAAAAGTCCACAATACCCACAGGTATCATTTCTGGACTTTGACACCAGTACAATTAAAAATTCAAAACAATTATCAAACAAATTCCTAAAATCATACGAAAATCTTTTCTGAAAGTAGTGGTGTTTTTTGACTTGTTTGGACCACTACTTAATTCAGAAAGCAAAAAAATCAATTCATTGGTAGTAAAACTTCAGTCTTAGGGATAATTGGCTTGGGGTTTCTTCTTTCTTTTTAGAGACTCAATTAAAAGGAAATATACAATCACCCATACAACTTGTTTTCCTTTGATTGTGAATTTTCAAACTTGTTTGAAAATTTAATTAGAAAAGCCCTAAAACACATTTGATTAAATTGAGTCCTAAAGGACATAAATACAAGAAAATTGTGTGGCAACTTGATTTTCATTGGAGCCACTCTCCAATTCCTGTACACACAAAAAAATCAAATAACAGGGCAACAACCCAATAAACGCCCTCCACATTCCGTGTACACTATAGCATCCTAGACCTAATTAAAACTTGTAGCAACTTGACTCCTACGACTTTATCAACTTAGGCTTGCTATTTAGGTCTTAACTTCTCTTTAGTTAATACCAATTCTGTCATCTGTATCTGGTGTTCAGGCTGAGGGGCTGTGTCAAATGACCAGGCACGGGTTTATACAAGCACCTGGGGTCTTCCCTGGGAAACATTTAGGCCCAAACCTCACCTTAAGCAACTTGGCTAGATTTGTTGATAGAACAGGTATTCACTATTGACTACTTATTTCCTATATAGACCAAGTCTTAGGTTATTATTAGGGAGTCACATTTAAGTTAGGTCTAGTTTTATTTGTTTGAATTGCGCACTTTCTCTCATCTCTTTCTCTTCTCCTCCCCTCCCGTTCTTCCATTTTATGCACGGGCGACAGTCTCAAAATCCGCACTTGGAAGGACCATTTGATTTCGCCCCCCACGCAAAAGGACCACTTTTTCTGTCTTCTTCTCTTGAAAAAATGGAAACACAACAAAATAGGTCCACTGACCCTTTCACGTCCACCTCTAACCCCACCACTAACCCTAATTCTAACCCTTCCACCCAAAACCCAACCACCAGTAACTTCCCACACTTGGAGCTCCCTAATCTTGAGTTGCCCCAGACACAACATCAAGACCCCCTCCCTGATCTTTTAAAATTGATGGCCGATCAGATTAATAAATTAAATTCCAATCAACAAACATTGACTAGAAACATCCAAAACCTAGCCAATCCAGGGCCAAACCCACCACCCCGTCTGCAGCCTGTTGTTCCTCTAAAAGATTTCTATGATCCGTCTTATTATGAGGAACGACCAGGGGTGGTCATACCGGAGGAGGACTTTGCGATCAAGCCTGCGGTCCTAAACCTAATTAAACACTTTCATGGCCTTCCTAGGGAAGACCCTTTCAGCCACCTTGAAGAACTAACTCTTCTTGCACAGACAACCTGTTCCCGAAATGTGCAAGAAGACATATGGCTGATGCGGCTTTTTCCATTATCTCTTAAAGATAAGGTCGCTTATTGGTTCCGGACCATTGGTCGACCCATCACAACATGGCCTCAACTCAAGAGCGCCTTCCTCAAGAAATTCTTTCCCATAGGTCGTACCAATTCTTTACGAAGATCTATTACGACCTTTCACCAAAAATCTGGTGAAACTTTCCATGATTCTTGGGAAAGATTTCAAGACCTTTTAAGAAGTTGCCCGCACCACGAGATTCCTTTATGGCAGCTCATGCAAATCTTCTATCATGGATTAGAAGATCAAATCCGACATTTTGTCGATGCCTCGTGTGGCGGCAACTTTTTAAAAAAAGATGCAGAAAGTGCCTATGACCTGTTCGAAGAAATGAGTGAAAACTCACTTAATCAAGCTTCCATGAACACATCTTGCAGAACCCAAAACCCGCAGTTCGGTGTTCATGAAATAGGCACTCAATCTATCCCTGTCACCCAAGGCGATCTTCAATTGATTGCTCAAAAACTCGACCAGATGCATATTAATCAAAAGAAAATTGAGGAAAGACTGGCCACATCAACTCAAGCTCCACACCCACATCTAACCCAACCTAACTTTCCACGAAGAGAAAATTTGCACAATCTCAACACTACCCCTGCTGATTATTCTGAGGTTGCCCATGATTCACTAGGGAATTACAACTATCCAGATCTTAACCCCACTCAAAATATTTCTGCCATCCAGGAGCCCTTTAAAAATTCTTCCAATTGGAAAAATTACCCGAACTACTCCTGGAATAATCAAGTTTCCTCCCAACCATATCATTTTAATGGGTATGGGTCGAATCCAAACCTCCATCCTGGGCCATCCCAGCAAGATATCAATGCCCAGATGCTGTGGACCCTGCAGGATATGCAAACAAAAATGACAGAAGTAACCCGCAACATCACAAATCTGAACAATCAGATTGGGGTTGCTCCCATGCAAAGACCTGTAGGACATCTTCCGTCCCAACCCATACCCAATCCCAATCACCAAGGGAACCATTATATGGGCAGAAATCCACACTATCCAAATCAGCCTCCTCCTAATCCACCACCTCAGCAGCCGCCCAGGTTTCTGCAATCACAGGCCCCCCCACCTCCTCCAAATAATAATCCGACTGCACATGCAGTTACTTTGAGGAGTGGGAAAACCACCACTGACCCTGGGCCTTCACACGAACCTGGTAAGATACATGTGCAAATTGACTCCCCACCTCCCCATCAGGAAGAAAAAGAAAAACCAAAATCTCAAGACAAGATCCCTTTCCCACAAGCTCTCTACAACACCACCAACAAAAAAAAGAAATTTGAGCCCACTACAGAAGAACTCATGGAGCTATTTCGGCAAGTTCATATCAATATCCCTCTCCTAGATGCCATTAAATATATACCTGCCTATGCTAAATTTTTAAAGGAGATTTGCACTCCTAAAAGGCAGGTCAAACATTTAGGACAGGTGCATCTTTCGGAGACAGTAAGCTCTGTCATACAGAGTAAGCTGCCTCCTAAGATGAAAGATCCGGGGGCACCTTTAATTTCTGTAATTATTGATGACACTACATTTAATCGTGCCCTCCTTGATCTTGGTGCCTCAGTAAATATTATTCCCACGAGTTTATTCAAAGAATTTCATATCGGTGAATTAAAACCCGTCGAGGTTACCCTGCAATTAGCCAACCGATCTACAATCAAACCTCGTGGGATTGTCGAGGATGTATTAGTCAAGGTCCAGAATTGTGTCTTCCCTGCAGACTTTCTGATTCTTGACATTGAGGCACCCGAATCATTACTGGACTCCCCGACAATCCTTTGACGCCCCTTTTTGGCCACTGCAAAGGCAAATATCAATTGCCACACAGGCAAAATGGATATCAACTGTGCAGGCCAAACTATCACTTTAAATATTTTTAAATCCTCCAGGAGATTCCATGATGATAACTTCTTTGAGGACTCAGATACTGAAATTTCCATTATGGTGGAGGAGACAATGTTAATAGATACCCTTACCGACCATAATTTTTTTGAGGACTCTGATTCAGACTCAGTGGTCTGTGAAATCTGTGATTCGGAAACTTGTCTTGACTCCAAATTTATTCCTGATACCCCCCCTCACCCACCCACTATTCACGCACCTAATTTTTCCACACTAACTCACCATTCCTTCCCCGACCCCTTTCTTACGGACCTGCCACCAACCCCACCCGAGTTTGGCACCCAACCTGAATGAAAACCATGGCCAGACTCGGGCCACACTTATCAATTTCCATCTCACTTTGATCCCAATATTATTTCTAATCAATTTTCTAGGGATCTAGACGAAGACACCTTTTTTGTGGGCATCCAAGTGTCCAATTATTTACATGATCTTACGTCTTCCATGCATACCTTCACGCCCGGCTGAATCGCGTAAAAGATAGCACTGGATGGGAGGTAACCCATCATTTTTTCTTGCTTTCCCTTTTTTTTTTCTTCTTTTTCCAGGTTTTGTTCCTCCTAAACCCGATCGTTCTTTACTAAGGTGATCCCTTTTCCCTCCTAATGCATGAGGACATGGCATATCTTAAGCATGGGGGGTGTTTTTAAATTTTACGATCGATTTAGGATTTTCAAAACCTAAAAACATGCATTTTTGTTTAATTTATTTCCTGCTTGCATACCCAAAAAAAAAAAAATAAAATAAAATAAAAAAATATTCAAAACTTTTTGAGGAAAAATTTTGAAATCGGGACTAAGGTCGAAAAATTCACTTTTGGTACAATGGATTTAATCTTTAACAAACTAAGGATGAGGATATGGATCTGATCATTAGAATTCCAGGGTCTATTTTAGACAAGATCAGATATCTTTCTATAAAATTCCACCTGAACTCATAATAGTTCAGGTGACTTGATCCTATTTTGCATTATGGAAATTATTTGACTTAGCTTCTGATTCAAAAACTTGCATGTTTTGAGAAACTTCTTGTGTCACTCTTCACACACAAGCCAACACTTAAAAATAACTAAAAATTTGAAAAACTCCCTTGTTTGGACTTAGTGAAAGTCTGAAGCAGATCATTGGTTTGAGTTCCCACCACCGAGAAGGAGGAAAATGCCTCCTTTAAGGACGCGATGTCAACATGTCACCGCCTCGGCGTTGCTCCATATCTATATTTCATATCTTTAGACGGAGCATTAAAGCGCATTTTAGCAGCTCAAGTGTCTTGGACGGTGCTCTACCTATAGTGTCGGAGCAAGAGCTTGAGTTTCTTTGGAGCGCCCCTTTTCATCGCATCGTGTTCTGGGGTTGTGAGCTCTTGGGTGGTGTCATGGACAGTGCTATCTCGAAGTACTGGCACCAGAGCCCCCTCGAGGAATGGTAACGGGAATGATGATCCCGACACATCAGCTGTAAGACTAAGCTAAAAATAAGCATGGGGGATAAAAAAAATAATAATATATATATATAAATAAATTAACATGCCCTTATAAATGTTGCCTTTTCACAAGCACAGCCACAAGGTTTTAAAGGATTTTGCAAGTTGAGAATCAGATTCATGAGCCAAAAAAATTCCTAAAAACAAACATTTCAAGTCATCTGAATTAACAAGGGGTTAATTTGAGAATTTTCTGGAAGATATATTTATCCCGTTCTATCTAATGGTTGAATCCAAAAACAAATCCCGATGTTTATCTTATACAAATCTCGTACCTCCAGTGTTTTTAATCTACCAAGGTCCATTGATCTCTTTTTCTCCTCCAAAGTCAAAAAAATTAGTTTTCCCAAAAAATCCGTTTTAAGTTTTGCTAAGAGACTAGCAAAAGATAAGCATGGGGGTGTGATAAACGCTAGTTTATCATCATTCTTATGCATTAAAACAAACCTAGCTCTTAGGATTTTACTCCGCAAATGGGTTTTTGGGCTGCATTTAGGCATAAATTAGGATAGGCATGAATTGCATTTTTTATTGTCGTTTTAATGTGTTTTTTTGAGTGTTAGGGATCCCTAAAACCCTAGCACTCAAGAAGGCAAATGGTGAAGGAGAAGCCCAGACTAGCTGGAACCCAGCTTGATCCAGCTCACCACAGCTGGAACCTAGCTTACTTGAACTAGGGTTAGCTCATCCCAGCTCCATTCAGCTAGTCTCAGCTGGATGGCAGCTCAAGAGAGTTCACCTTAGCTCACCCTAGCTCAAGTCAGCTCAGATCCAGCTAAACTTAGCTGAGTCTAGCTCATCTCAGCTCCCATTAGTTCACAGGGAGCTCTAGCTAGCTCAGCTGAGTTGACAGGGGTTCACCCCAGCTCAGATCCAGCAACATTCAGCTCCACTCAACTCCAGCCAGCTGAAGAAGAATTCATCTCAGCTCAGGAAGCTCAAGTCCAGCACCCGGGGACTCAGCTTAGCTCATCTCAGTTGAGCTAAGCTACCGTAGCTGCCTCAACTAGCTTGATTCTCCCTGGGAGCACCAGACCTAGCTCACCTCAGCTCATTTTGGTAGAAGCTAGCTCACTTTAGCTTGGCTTAGCAACTAGCAAAGAACTAGCAAGCTAAGCCAGCTAGAGTAGCCCCATGCCAGCCTCTTCAGCAGCAGCCAACTCCAGCTCCAGCTCCGGACTTCTCCTCCTCAGCTCCTTTCTCCAAACCCTAGCTCCAACACCTTCTCCTCTACTCCAACTTTAGCTAAGCTAGCTTAGCTTAGCTTAGCTAACAACCAGCTCCTTGGCCATCCATTACCTTAGAAATCAACCCTAGCTAGCTCCACCAACTCAAGCCTACCTAAGCTAGCTACCCTACTTAAGTTGGCGCCACCACCTAGCCACCCCTTAACCCCATTATCTCCATCAAAAGACACTTCAAGTTGGCACCAAAAGCCACCCCTAACCACCCCCATTTTGGCGCCAACTTTCAGCCTCTTCATCCACCCTACACCTACCCATATAACACATCCTAGCCATCCACATACCCCCTTCTAGAACCTTAAGGTGGCGCCACCTAATAGTCTTCTGGAAAGCCCATTTTGGCGCCAACACTAAGGGGTGTCAACACCCATAACTACCCCCTTGGTGTCCCTTAAGGTGGCGCCAACTCTCCTTGGCCATGGGATCTCCAACCACCTCCATCAACTCATCTTGGCCACCCATTTCAAAGGTCACCAAAGCCCCCTTCCTATTCTATAAAAAGCCACCACCTACCACCATTTTGGGGCATCCTCCCTTAGTATATTTTTCTACCTAAACCACCTATACCTACGGCCAAGAAGAAGGAGTAGAGAAGGAGATTAAAGGGGCACATCACCAGCCCCTTTGGTGCCTTCTTCTCCCCACTCTCTTCAACTTGAGCCACGCCAAGGAGGAGGACTCTTCCACTTCAAGGAGGACGGCCAGGCAAGGGAGAAGGACCTAGGGTGGACGTCCACCCTTGGAGAGAAGCTTAGGGCACACCCCCTTGGGCTTGCCTTGGAGGACATCACCTTGGCGGAGCACTGCAAGGAAGGAGTTGAAGGATTCTTTTCAAGCTTGGGAGCCACCAACCTTGGAGCAAGAAGCCCTCTTCTTCACCATCTATCTAGAGGATTTGTGTTTGCTTTTCTTTATTTTAATTTTTCTAGTAGTAGAGGCATTCCTCTACTAACCTTTTTTGTAAAACATTTTTCAGTAATCTAGTTGCCTTCTTTGCAATTTTCTATTTTGCATTTCTACTTGCTTTGCTTTTTAGCATTTTTCACTCCCTCTCCCTAATTATTCTTGGCCTCCACTTGCCTAGAGTTAGTTTAGGGAGAGGCTCTACTTGCCACTAGAAAGTAGTAGTTAAATTGAAGTGTGAATTACCTTCCCGTCACCATTCCACATGTTGTCTTAATTTAAAACAAAAAAAAATGATATATTGAAAAATACCAAAAAGAAAGTTGAGATTGTATTCGAAGCAAGAGAATCACTATTGCAAACATTTGGCCTCCTTAGACGACCCTAGATACTTCCCTATCTAGGAATATAAATTTACGAAACAAAGTGGATTTACGCGTTACAACGACCTAATTAACAAACCGCGTATTTTCGCTATCACCCCACCACCTCATGGACAGCAAGCCGATGCACACGCTGTCTCGTTACGGAGCGGAAGGAAGACATTCGACCCACCACCTAGGCAGGTGGGTTCTGATTATTTCCACCCTTCGCCGCAGGCAGATTCGACTCCTTCAGCATCTCAGGAGCCACCTGTGGTAGATAAGGGTAAGCGGCCGCTTAACCCTGATATTCCCGTCCCTTTTCCTGAGGCTCTGACATGAAATATAGTACAGAAAAAGGACACGCAGAATTTCGAGGACCTGAAATCAATGTTTAAAGAAGTACATATTCAGGTCCCCCTCCTCGAGGCTATCGATCACATTCCCGCTGTCGCTAGGTTCTTCAAGGACTATTGTACCCTGAAGCGGCAGCCGAGAATTGGACGACAGGCGGTACTGTCGAAAGAAGCTAGCGCCGTGATTCTAGCTTACCTACCGTCGAAGAAGAATGAGCCTGGCACCCCACTCATATCTTGCTTTTTGCGGGATTCTCCATTTGATCGGGCCCTTCTAGATTTGGGTTCGTCCATCAACTTAACTCCCACTGCCGTATTTGATCGATTTTGATTTGGGGAGTTGAAACCCACCTCAATTTCGATTCAGCTGGCTGACAGATCGGTCAAAACATCGAGGGGGTGGTTGAGAATGTGATCGTAAAAGTCCATGGGTTCTGCTTTCCCGCAGATTTTTTCGTTCTCGATATGGAAGTTCCTCTTAATCTTCGAGATGCACCAATTATTTTGGGTCGCCCATTTCTGGCAACAACCCGAGCAAACATTGATTGTGCATCTGGGTGTATGGAGATTGCCCTGGGCAATGAGCGACTTCGACTAGACATATTCAGGGCAGCAAAGAACTTCGACTGTGATCGAATAGAGGAGGATGGTGAAGATGAAGATTCGGCTTACTGTGGCAACATTGGGCTCCTTTGTGATGACCCAATGTCTCATTCGTCTACACTATCAGGGTTCTCAGACCTCGATCCACACGGGATTGAAATCACTGCATTACACATATCTCCTCGAGGATCTGACAGTTTGGGGTGTGCTTCTGACCACAGCACCCCTGAATCCAGCTATCTTGATCCATATATTACTGAATCACCCCTGTTATTACGAGAAGACGTGACTATAGCTAACGGGTTTCCCATTAACACAGTCACAACAGATTTCACAGGGAGTGACTCAGTGGGAATTCGCGTGTACATGGATCAACAGATTCCCGCCCTCGATTCTTCTCCTCCCACTCTCAGTTCTGATTCTTACCCACCCGTAATTGAATTGAAGCCCTTACCTGACTCACTCAAGTATGTGTTCTTGGGCAAAAGTGAGACTTATCCAGCCATTATCAATGCCCACTTAACCCAAGAACAGGAGCATCAATTAATTTCTACACTTCAAGACCATTGGGCTGCTATCGGGTGGAGTGTTGCTGATCTCCGCGGTATTCGCCCCTCGTATTGCACTCATCACATTTACATGGATGAGGGGGTGAAGCCTTCGGGACGACCTCAAAGATGGCTAAACCCGAATATGCTAGAGGTTGTTAAGAAGGAGATCATCAAATGGCTTGATGCAGTCATTGTATATCCAATATCAGACAGCCAGTGGGTGAGTTCGATTCTGATAGTGCCTAAGAAGGCAGGACTCTTCGTTATAAAAAATGGTAAGGGCAAATCCATCCCGACCTGCACTGCGACACCTTGGCGAGTCTGCATTGACTAAAGGAAATTGAACACGGCTACCCAGAAGGATCACTTTCCTTTGCCATTCATTGATCAGAACTTGGAATGGTTAGCCGGACGTAGTTTCTTCTGCTTTCTGGATGGATACGCTGGGTATAATCAGGTAGCAATTAGCCCAGAAGATCAAGACAAGACCACATTCACATGCCCCTTTGGAACATTCACCTTTAGGCGGATGCCCTTTGGCCTCTGCAACGCACCAGTGACATTTCAGCGTTGTATGATGGCTATCTTCTCTGACATGATTGGGGATTATGTGGAGGTATTCATGGATGATTTCTCTATTTTCGGAGATGATTTCACGTCTTGTCTTGATAACCTCACAAAGATCATGAAATGATGTATTGAGGTAAACCTAGCACTATTCTGGGAGAAAAGCCATTTCATGGTGAGGGATGGTATAGTACTAGGGCACAGGATCTCCAAAAATGGACTCGAGGTCGACCGAGCTAAATTAAAGATCATCTCCCACTTACCGCCACCAAGCTCGGTCAAGCAGATTAGATCATTCTTGGGCCATGTCGGCTTCTATTGGAGATTTATATGCGATTTTTCAAAAATTGTGCGGCCTTTGACGAATCTCCTGGTTACCGATATCCCATTTGAATTTAATACCTCGTGTCTCAGCACCTTCGAGACTTTACGAAGCGCTGTTTCCAACTCCCCGATTCTCCAACCACCCGACTGGTCGCTTGATTTCGAAATGATGTGCGACGCTTCTGATTTTGCCATCGGTGCTGTTTTAGGCCAGCATCTGGAGAAATAACCTTTTGTCATATACTATGCTAGCAAGATGCTGAAAGAGGCTCAGTGCAATTATACTGTCACAGAGAAAGAACTGCTAGCAGTAGTATTCGGGTTGGAGAAATTCATATCATATTTATTAGGGTCCAAGGTCATCATCTTCACTGACCACTGTGCCCTCCAGCACTTGTTGGCAAAGAAGGATTCCAAACCACGACTCATTAGATGGATCCTTCTATTACAGGAATTTGATATCAAGATCCGTGACAAAGCAGGGAAACAAAATGTTGTGGCGGATCACCTATCCAGATTGGACCCAGACCACATTCCTTATTCCCTGCCTATCCATGAACAATTTCCAGATGAATCACTTTTGTAAATTCATTCTGTTGAGTTCCCCTGGTATGCGGATTTCGCGAACTACCATGTTGCAGGAAAAATTCCTGCGAACTTATCCAAATACTAGAAACTCAAATTCATTGCAGAGGCCAGATACTATCTCTGGGATGACCCACTACTCTTCCGCATTGGAGCGGACCAGATTATCCACAGATGCATCCCAGACTCTGAGATCCCCAGTGTGTTATCTTTCTACCACAATGATGCGTGTGGTGGCCATTTCTTAGGATGGAAAACCGCTGCAAAAATTTTGCAGTCGGGATTTTTCTGGCCAACCATCTTCAGAGATACACATGATTACGCCCAACGCTGTAAACGATGTCAATCGATCGGTTCTATGACCCGGAGAGACATGATCCATCATGGTCGTAGAAGTGTTCGACGTCTGGGGCATAGATTTTATGGGCCCTTTTCCGAACTCGCATGGCTTCGAGTACATATTGCTAGTCATTGATTATGTCTCGAAGTGGGTCGAGGCCATCCCGGCAAGACGAGCTGACCACAAGACCGTCATTTCTTTCGTACGGAAAAATATTTTCACGAGATTCAAAATACCTTGTGCTCTGATTAGCGATGGGGGAAGCCACTTCATCCACTCCCATTTCAGGTCATTATTAAAGAAATACGTGGTACATCACCGCATAGCCACCCCGTATCACCCGCAGACCAATGGGCAGGCTGAAGTGTCTAACCGTCAAATCAAGCTGATTCTCCAGAAGATGGTTAGACCAGACAGGAAGGACTGGTCCGACAAATTAATCGATGCACTCTGGGCATATCGGACCGCATACAAGGCCCCACTCAAAATGTCACCATATCGCATGGTCTATGGCAACACCTGTCACCTTCCTGTAGAGTTGGAACACTACACCTTCTGGGCGGTGCGAAAATGCAACCTCAAGCTCAATGCAGGAGGTCGAGAACAAAAACTCCAGCTCAGCGAATTAGAAGAAATCCGACAGGAGGCCTATGAGAATGCATTAATATATAAGGACAAGACCAAGGCCTTTCACGACCACCACATCCGGAGGAAAGTATTCACACCTAACCAGTGAGTCTGGTTATTTGATTCAAGACTACAACTGTTTGCGGGGAAGCTTAAGTCCAAATGGACTGGCCCGTATGTTGTGATGCAACCATATCCTAATGGGGCAGTCCAGATCAAGGACCCAAAATCTGGGGATTTATTCATGGTAAATGGCTAGCGCCTCAAGCCATTTTTGACCCAGGAACCTCCTCCACCTGACGAGACCATTCATCTTAGTGAGGACGTGTGATTGAGTGCTCGCCCAGCTGGAGGCGATAAGCTCAGCACATATAAATACCATTTCACCATCATCTATACATAACCATTTTTATACATAGCATATTTTTGTTTTAGCATATTTCCCTTCTCTATATTGCTTCTTAACAGGTTGGTCGGTGCTGAATATAATTTCAGGAGCAATTACAGGTGATTTCCATCCATTCTGTCCCTGTAGCATTTATTTTCTTTTACATTCATGCATGAGGACATGCAAGAACTTAGGCATGGGGGGGTAGATACAGAAAAGCTGAAAAAAAATTTTTTGCCAACACTTAGGAAAACCTCGGAGCTGCATGCAAAACGTACTTTAGGACCTTAAATAAAAGAACAACCAACTCCACCTCCAATGCTCTCATTTGAGGTAGAAATCGTTCGCAACAGCCACTTCTGACTCACCCGCCCACCTTTTGTTCTAAATTTAGGGTCAAGCTGATTGTAACTCTATATGAGAAATTCACGAAGTACAAATTATATGAGGTTACATGTTTATAGCATATATAGATATTGCATTCATGAATAAGATTATTTTATTAAGAGAATGCATTAGGGATTTTATCCTTTAGTTGATTCCTGTAATCTGGAATCCAGTAGAACTTTTCACACACACGTAGAATTTGAAATGGATTCACGGTGAAGGCTGATAAACGTCTTCAGTTTGTCGAGAAGAAGTAGTGCTTCTTTTCCTGAACCCTTAGACAATGTTTTGGGAGTCAGGCGGATTTTCCTCCAAAAATCAACCAAATAGTGTGAGATGAGAGTAGAGTGTACTGGTGCTCTAAGATTAGTGCGAGAAATCTGGAATCCTAGATAATTAGGCAATGATACTCTGAGATTAGACAGTTTTCACTCTCGATTCCCACGTATACATTTTTGTACAAAATTTTGAGAGGCACCGAATAAGGCAAATCTGCGAAGAGTGAGTTTTCATAAAACTAGGGCTAAGGTGGATGGTTACAACCATTCTTTACGGAATCCACGACTGAAGGAGGGTGTTGATGTCAAGCTCAGAAATACACCGTCCTATCCATCTCTCCTGGTGCCGTGAGTAGGCACTTCCACCAAATAAGCCACCCAATGCCTCTTGAGTACCACCAATCCCCAATATTGCCTCCTTAATAAAGTTCATGGATGTATGTCTGTTGTGTTATGCTGAAAAAAAAAATTAAAAATTAAAAAAAAAAATGAGAAAAAGAAAAAGAAAAGAACGATGAAAAGAAAGAAAAACTGAAAAAAAAAATTTATTATAAAAAGAAGAAAAAACAAAGAAAAGAATGAATATTTAGTGTTTATTTCATCGAGGCAATACCACCAAATAAAATTGAGCTCCACCAAATATGGCCTTAACCTATTTTTCTTATGTTTCTGACTGCCTGAATAATGGCTGAGGAATTCCGACTTAGTGTTAGGGTTATGAGAACTCAATTAAAGTGTTAATGCCTAGTGAGACCACCAAATACAGAACATATGTGTGAATCTGGTGAGGTTGTGAGCTCTAAGAAAAAGAAAGAAAAAGAGTAAGGGAGAATGAATACAAAGGAATCAAAAGGGAGCATAGTTTTCCTCATCTTTCTCTGAGTTGAGTTACTTGGTAATTCGAGAATCTAGATTCTGTAGTACTAGTCTCTATGTAGCACCAAGTCAGAATTAGCCACCAAATATGTAATCCTTTCCCTCAGAAATTCTCTACCTAACCCTAAAGCCAGAGTGGAATTCATAAAATATCTTGAATACCCCGAGGGAAGAAGACCGGCTATCCCGCTAGAATTTTTACTAGGGGTCAAGTACAGGCTTTAGAGGTCTATTAGTTTTCACTCGAATCCGTTGCAAAAGCTACATAGCTGCACCTTCACGATTGTGTGGATTTCTAGAGCATAGGATGAAAACAAAAAGGAGAAAAATCTCTATGCAAACACTTGATAAAATAACTAGTCCCTTAGGGACCCTTGCTGTAAATAATTTAGTCTTGTATTTGTTAGGGACTAGCAAGATTTAGGCATGGGGGTATGATTGCGCAGCAATCATAGGTCTTACTTGGCCTAGATTAAGCTAAGACTTAGCATAAGTTAGGGTTATTCATGCATGCATACGCATTATCTGCATCTTTACTGCTTTCCTTTAGCTATGCATGAAATATTGTTATAATGTGCTGATTAAGTGCATTATGTCAATTGCAGGCAATAAGCTGATCAGGAGCTGGATCTGAAGCTGGATCAGGAATAACGTGAGTTGTAGCAGACTGGAGTAGAAGGCCTAGTTTAGATGTAGGAATAATAATGTAAGGGGGTTAAAGGTTTTCTATTCTATTACGTAGAAATAAAGCAGTAAAATGTGAAGAGCTTAGGTCCATCCTAGTCCTAGGATAGCCTAGAGACTTCCCCAAGCCTTAGCGACCCTTAGATTAGGTCACAACACCCTAGGAAGCCCTAAAACACTGGTTCCAACCCTTCTCTGGTCGTCCAGATAAGTTTTAAGACGTCCAGGACCCTTAGCCAACTCCCGCACACTTCAAACCCACTTCTGAAGTGTTATTGGATGTCCAGACACTTTGTCAGACATCTAATTTCTGTAGAATACCCAAAACAGAACTCGAAATCCTTCCTCCCATGCCTAAATCTTGCTAGTCCCTAGCAAATACAAGACTAAATGATTTCAAAAGAAAAAACAATGCCTCCCAAGGACAAACGACCGGGACTCAAGTCTCATTATTTTTACAAAACAATATCTTTGTTGGATCGTATTTCGCAACTATACTACGACGCTTTTATCAAAAAGGCGATGTACGACTTTCCAACATTAGGTCTAGGATAAGATAGTGCACACGGAATGTGGAGGGCGTTTATTCGGTTGTTACCCTATTATTTTAATTTTTTTGTGTTTGCGCAAGAATTGGAAAGTGGTTCCAATCAAAAAGCAAGTTGTCACACAATTTCTTGTATTTTTATCTTTTAGGATTTGATTTAATTAAATGTGTTTTAGGGTTTTTCTTTTTAAATTTTCAAACAAGTTTGAAACTCCACAATCAAAGGAAAAACAAGTTGCATTGGTGATGGTTAATTTCCTTTAATGTGAGTTTCTAAAAAGAAAGAAAGAAAGAAACCCTAAGCCAATTGTCCCTAAGACTGAAAATTACTACCAATGAATTAATTTTATGCTTTTTGTATTAAATAGTGGTTCAATCAAGTCAAACAACACCACTACTTTGAAGAAAATCAAAAAAAAATTCCAGAAAATATTTTTGTAAGATTTTAGGAATTCGTTTGATAATTGTTTTGAATTTTTAATTGTACTGGTGTCAAAGTCTAGAAATGATACCTGTGGGTATTTTGGACTTTTCAGTATTGCCACCGACCTCAGAAAATTTGGATGATTTTATATAATGTGTAAAATTTCACAAGGATTCCAGAAAACTATATTTCACAAAAATTGGATGAGTATACAAATTTTAAAAATTCACGGACAGTAGCAAAGTAGAAAGATTGGTGGGTGTGACTCCTCTGCAGTCCATTAATTTTTGAAAATTAAATACAAATCCAACTGATCTGAAATTTGGAACAGATGTTCCTAACTTAGTTTGTAATTATTGTATGAAACTTTATGATTTTAGAAGGCCTGTGGTGTTAGGAATTGAATTTTCAAGTTCGGACAGAAATCTGGACCCGAAAAATAGAACACCAATACTTGAATTGAAGTAGTGTTAAATGGAGCAAACAAGCAATCAATGAGTTTTAAAATGCACCACTCCACTTAATTAAGTTGTTTAGTGCCTTGAAAGCCAAGTCTGGTGTGTTTTGGTAGTTTTTCAGGCTAAATGTGACAGGAAATGGGGAACCAACCTAAAATCCATGGGAAGAAAAGGAACTTTGAGCTTTTGCTTCTCAATTCCCGCTTTCCTGCTGTAGTTCCTGCACACACTAGGGAAAAGAAAGAGAAGGGGATGAGATCTACTTCAAGCAAGAGAAAACAAAATTAAGCTAACCCATACCTCCCCAGCAACGGCGCAAAAAAGTGATACGGATTTTACGTGGTTTGTAAAATACGTCGTTGAAACACGCAAAACAGATCAACTCTTAAATTTATAAACCGAGATAGTGGGGTATCTAGGGTGGTCCAAGGAGGCAATATGTTTGCAAAATTAATTCCTTTGCTTACAAAATAGATCTCAACTTTCTTTTTGGTCTTTTCAACTATATCATTTTTTTTAGGGTTTTGAAATAACGAGGGAAAACACGAGTTGCTAGCGAAAAAGTAAATAACTATGATTACTAAGCTGATGCGTTGGTTGTGTGGTTGTTGTGTTTGAAATTGGTAATAATTGTTGATTATGTCGTTGTAGTACAGGGTGTACAATATAACATTAAGGATGTCGTATAGTGGTGAGTATGGGTGAGTTCCAGTCATTACAACCATTATTATCATTTGCTTATTTATCTAATTTTTACTGGTTTTGTTCCAGGTCGTTCACTGGGAGGCAATTTATTGAATTTAATTTGGTCACTCTTTGATTATCTCAAAATTGTCTTCTTATTCAAAAAAAAGAAAAACTTTACATTTTATTAAAGAATGAATGAATGTGTGTTTTATTTACCTAATTACTAAGAAATGCTTGCAAAAATACTAACTATGAACAAGCATCAAACAATCTATTATTATACTCTAACCTATGTATTTACAAGTTATCCTATTAATACTATCATAATAGTCTATAATACATTAGAATGCAATGGTGTAGAAATTTAACTTATTAGTCTGTTATGTACAGTAACATATACAGCAGTTTCAGTGACAGATATAAGCGTCGCTAAATCTCAGAAAACACTATATACAACCTAAAGAGGCAAAACTGAGATCTTTAGCGACGTTTATAGTGTCACTTTATTCTGTTAGTAATTATATAAATTTACTTATACGTATGTATACTACTTATTCTTTGTTTCTCTTTCTTTCTTCATTAAGTCTCTGTTCTTTGTATTCTTAACTCCTGTTCTTCTTGCGTTCATATTTCTGTTTTAAGTATTCATCTTCTTCTTTCTCTTTTTATTACTCTTGTTCTTTTCTCTGTTGTTCTTGTACTCTTTGCTTTTTTTTTTCTCGTGTTAACTCTTTGTTCACTCTTCTGTCTTAGCATATTTCAGAGGCTGCGGTGGGGAGGGGATTAGGCTAATATCATTAGTTTAAAACGTGTTTAGTTTGCGGGCACGCTTTTCGAGGGATACACAGCACCCCAAGGGTGGGACCAGACCTCTACTAAGCGTGCCCTAATCTCAGATTAGGTGGCTTAATTATGTCTTTAATCTCAGCGCCAGGCCTCAGCCCAACGTCATATGCTCGCACACGCTCGGGCCCCCGGCCACACACACGCGCCACATACTAATCGCAAATCAGACAGAGTACTCAGACCAGCTCATTGGGTAATCGGGGTAAAGGGAGTGTTTCGGGCGCCCGGCGCCCGTGACGACTGGTGTATAGGAAACACAAATTCCATTTATGTGGCTGCGCTTGACTTGCAGCACACGATGTGGTGCTATTCCAGCGCCACATCGTGCGCTGGAAATCAGGCGCAGCTGCGTCTGATCGGACTTTTGGCCCTCGATTTGGGGGCCATAAATTATTAAATAAAATAAAATAAAATATGGTTAATAAAGTATTTACATAATACTACATAATTGATTAATTAATTTTGAATTTTAAATATGTTTACTATGCAAATAAATTCGCTAAACTAGGCTGATTGTACAGGTTAATTTAGGTGATTAAATAGTTAATTACTTATAAAATAGTTAGTAAATGGTCTAATTGACCTTATACAGATTCAATTTACATACTTAAGTATTTTATACATATTTTTATTGTACATTTACGAATTTATTTCTATTTTATTTAAGCTAAACTAGCTGTTCTGAGTGTTTTAAATAAAACTAAGTTACAGTAAGCTATACTAGGTATAATTGTACTTTAACTAACTTAAATTACTTACTATATATGTTAACCTAAGTCTATAGATTTATTTACTTAATTATAGCTCTAAATTATTAATTTAGCTAATTTATTCTACAATATAGCTACTGAATATGTACATATGAATCTGTATATATACATATACATATATCAGTAAATACATACATAATAGTTCAGTATTTATACATATATTTACATAGATTACATATGTATATAGATTTATGTACAAGTTTATACAGTATTTACAGTATATCTATGTATGTCTACGTACATAATCAGGCTGTATATTATAGTTATAATAGTATGGATATGTATATTTACAGTGTGAAATTAAGTATGTATAATTAGGTTTTAGTAGGAACTTAGGGAATGAGGGTTAATTAAGTTTTTATTTCATTTTAAACAGCAGCTAAGCTACTGTCAGAGAAGATGGAGAGGGAAGAGAATGTACTGTTCAGGGTGTTTTAACAGTGTCAGTGGCTTCAGCCACTGTCAAATGGGCTAACTGCTGCTGCAGTTAGTCCATTTGAAGAGGGGGAAAGCATTCACAAAGAAGAGGAGAATTTAGAGAAGAGGGGAATGTTGCTGCAGTTTGCAGCATTTTACTGTATAACTGGGAATAAGAGAAAATTCAGAACAAACTAAAAATTAAAGAGTTGAAATCCAAATCTGATAAGGGTATAAATCTCACGAAAATCACATAAGAATTCAGTTCAAATACCCACAAGGAAAAGCCCTTATCAAAAGCATCATTTCAGATCAAAACACAAATGGCATTGAGTTAGTCTTCCTAATGCCATAGACAACATGAAGGAAGACTTAACTCAATCAATTAAAACCAAAAACATACAATCCCAGTTTCTTGCAACCTTAAGGAGTATGGAAAACTCCTTAGGTTAGAGAATCACCATACAAAAATAATTATCAAACAGGTGGTGTATGGCAGTTCTGAAATGACAAATCAGAAAAAGAATGCATTAAAGGAATTTATAAAAGCTAGCAAATGCATTCAGATCAAGGCAGAAGCAAATTCATGAAAGGCTCTTCTGATTTGTTCTCTGTCACCAGAGAACTTCTCAGAATCCTTGCCCTCAAGGAAAACCAAAATCCCTTCAATTTGTCAGATCTGTCAAGACATTTCAGAAAGCAAAATCTCTTCAAAACCCATGTTAAAGTGAATCTGACAAACTGAGGCAATCAATCTAAAATAAAAGGGGCTTTTGTGAACACAAATGGGGTGAGTGAGAAGCCCCAAATGGTGCTTGTGACGCCAATTTCAGATCTGAGGCAGTACACCATCAGATCTGGAATTGGGTCCAGATGTGTGGGTGACAGATGAAAGATTCGTCGTTAAAAGGAACATAAATCAGAATTGGATGGTGGAAAAACAAAACATGAAGAGGGAGATAAATTGATTAATGAACAGATGATTCTTCCCCTCTGATCTGGACTGATCAGAGGAGGTGAGGGAGGGGATCTAATACTAATTCTACTCCTAAGACTAATCTAACTACAGCTAACATTAAACACTAACAATTAAAACTAAATCTATTCTAAACTACTGTAAACTAAATCTAACACTACTTGTGCAGAATTAAAAACTAAACTAACAGGAAGAATGGGACCTATGGGTCCTTAGCCGGCGGCTAAGGAGGAAGAAAGGAGGAGGGTGACTCCAGCGGAGGGAAGAGTCTGCTAGTGAGACTCCAGGGTCGTCCTCAGGTGCTACGAGGTCCTTAGCGACGAGGAGGGTCGAGAGCAGGCGATGATTCCACAGCCGGTGGCTGTGAAATCAGGGTCCAGATGAGGAGGAGAGACTGGAGTGGAAGAATTGATCGCTAAGAGATGTAGGAGGGAGCGATCCCCTCGCGCGCGACACCACTGAGGTGCTTAAATAGCAGCTCAGTGACCGAGGTCACCGCAAGGGTGAGGTTAATCAGAATCAGGCCGGCGGTGAGGATGAGATGGGTAGAGCGCGCGGCGAGTCAAGAGAGAGATCTGACCATCAGATGAGATCTGGGAAGAGAGGTGAACGCACGCACCGAATCGCGCGAAGGTTCCATTTGAATCCAGCCGCAGATCGAGATCAAAAGTGCGATGGACGGTCGAGAATGGCTGTGTTCTTCGCGCGCTACAGTGCGCGTGAAGAACACAGGCTTCTCTCTGAAATGAGGGAAAATTTGCAGACGGACCCTTAGAAGAAGGGGTAGAACATTTGCATGCAGGCCCAAAAGCGAGAAGAATAGCAGCTGGAAGGGCCCTGCAGTCTTATAAAAGGGTCCCTGCGGCTTGCAAATAGGTCCAAAAAGGAGTTTTGAAGGGTAGAAATGTAATGCATGAAGGACCTAATTGTAATCTATTTATTTCTAAGCCTAAATGATGTCCAATTGCTTTCAAATTTTTACATGTGCTTAATTGAACATTTACGACATTGATTTTACTTCTGATTTGGCTTTTCAAACTTGTTTATGTGTTCAATTGATGCATGGATCATCATTTGTTCTTTAGTTTTCAGAATATCCCATTTTTGTGACCTAATTAGGAGATTTTAACACACATTAAAAGTTTTAGGTCTTTTCTTTAATTCCCACACTTAACCCTTTTTATGTGTTAATTTGATATTGTTTTGCTTAGTATCTAGCTTAATTTCGGCCTTTTAGCTATGATGAGTAGCCACTCAAAGAAATGCTTGCAAAAATACTAACTATGAACAAGCATCAAACAATCTATTATTATACTCTAACCTATGTATTTACAAGTTATCCTATTAATACTATCATAATAGTATATAATACATTAGAATGCAATGGTGTAGAAATTTAACTTATTAGTCTGTTATGTACAGTAACATATACAGCAGTTTCAGTGACAGATATAAGCGTCGCTAAATCTCAGAAAACACTATATACAACCTAAAGAGGCAAAACTGAGATCTTTAGCGACGTTTATAGTGTCACTTTATTCTGTTAGTAATTATATAAATTTACTTATACGTATGTATACTACTTATTCTTTGTTTCTCTTTCTTTCTTCATTAAGTCTCTAACACCTAAGTGACAAGTAATTCCTCTTCCTAAGCTCACTCTAGGCACGTGGAGGCCTAGAGTTATTAGGGAGAGGGAGTGAAAACTGCTAGAATCACAGCAATCAAAAAGCAACTAAAAGAAATTGCAAAGAAGGCAACTGATTAATGAGAAAGTGTTTTACAGAAAAGCCTAATAGACGAATGCTTCTACTACTAGAAAATTGCAATAAATAAAATAAAACGCAAATCCTCTAGATAGATGGTGAAGAAGAGGGCTTCTTACTCCAAGCTTGGTAGCTCCCGAGCTTGAAAAGAGTCCTCCAACTCCTTGCTATGCTCCGCCAAGGTGATGTCCTCCAAAGCATGCCCTAAGGGGGCGTGCTTAAGGCTTTTCTCGAAGGGTGGACATCCACCCTAGGTCCTCTCTTTTTCCTGGCCATCCTCCTTGAAGTAGAAAAGTCCTCCTCCTTGGCATGGCCCAAGTTGAAGAGAGTGGGGAGAAGAAGACACCAAAGGGGCTGGTGATGTGCCCCTTTAATCTTCTTCTCTACTTGTTCTTCTTGGCTGTAGGTGTAGGTGGGTATAGGTAGAAAAATACACTAATGGAGGATGAAGAAAATGTGGGAAGTTAGGTAGGTATATACAGTGTAGGAAGGGGGGCATAGGTGGCTCTTGGAATGGATGGCTAGGATAGGATATGGGGGGTAGTTGGGCATCCTAGGGCTAAGAATAAGTGGCACCACCTAAGAGGTGCTAAGGGGGGTAGTTAAGGCTTTGGTGTCCTTTAGAATTGGTGCCAAAGTGGGCCTTCTAGAAGGCCATTAGGTGGCGCCACCTTAGGGTTCTAGAAGGGGGGTATGTGGATGGCTAGGATCGGTTATGTGCGTAGGTGTAGGGTGGATAAATGGGCTGAAAGTTGGCACCAAACGTGAGGTGGTTAGAGTTAGTTTTGGTACCAACTTTTGGTGTCTTTTGGTGGTTAGTTGACGGGTGAAAGGTGGCACCGAAATGAGTAGGATAGCTAGCTTAGGTAGGGCTTAAGTTGGTGGAGCTAGCTAGGGTTGAGTTGATGGTGGTGGATGGTAAAGAAGATGGTTGCTAGCTGAGCTATGCTAAGCTAAGCCATCTTAGCTAGCTATGGAGTAGAGGAGGAGGTATTGGAGCTAGAGTTTGAAGAGAGGAGCCGAGGAGGACAACTCTGGAGCTGGAACTGGAGCTGGCAGCTGCTGAAGAGGCTTTCATGGAGCTACTCTAGCTGGCTTAGCTTGCTAGTTCTTTGCTAGCTGATAAGCCAAGCTAAATCGAGCTGGCTTCTACCATAATGAGCTGATGTGAGCTGGGTCTGGTGCTCCTAGGGAGGATCATGCTGGTTGAGGTAGCTAAGGTAGCTTAGCTCAACTCAGTTGAGCTAAGCTAAGTCCCTGGGAGCTGGACTTGAGCTTCCTAAGCTAGGATGAGTTCTTCTTCAGCTGGCTGGAGTTGAGTGGAGTTGGATGTAGCTGGATCTGATCTGGGGTGAACTCCAGACAACTCAGCTGAGCTAGCTAGAGCTCTTTGTGGACTTGTGGGAGCTAAAATGAGCTAGACTCGACTAGGTTGAGCTGTATCTAAGCTGACTTGAGCTAGGGTGAGCTAAGATGAACTCTCTTTAGCTGACATTCAGTTGAGATTAGCAGAATCGATTGGGATGAGCTAACCCTAGTTCAAGTGAGTTAGGTTCCAGCAGTGGTGAGCTGAATCAAGCTGAGTTCTAGCTAGTCTGAGCTTCTCCTTCACAATTTACCTTCTTGAGTGCTAGGGTTTTAGTGATCTGTATATCTGTTCATCCATAATACACACAAAAACATATTAAGAAGACAATAAAAAATGCAATGCATGCCTAACCTAATTTATGCCTAAATGCAGCCCAAAAACCCATTTGCGGAGTAAAATCCTAAGAGCTAGGTTTGTTTTAATGCATAAGAATGATGATAAACTGGCGTTTATCACCCATCAATAGCTTGTCATTCCTCCTAAGGATTTTTATGATCCTTCAAATTATGAGGAAAGACATGGGGTTGTCATACCACAAGGGGATTTAGAGATCAAACTAGCTATTCTAAACTTAATCAAACATTTCCATGGTCTTCTTAGAGAGGACCCTTTCTGTTATCTCAAGGAAATAACTATCCTCACTCAAACTGCCCAAACCCGCAATGTGCAGAAGGACGTATGGTTAATGAGACTTTTCCCTCTCTCTCTAAAAGATAAAGCTTCTCATTAATTTAGAATGGTTGGGTGCCCTATCACCACCTAGCCCCAATTAAAGAGAGCTTTTGTTAAAAAAAAATTTCTTATCGGTGGGACTAATGCATTAAGAATATCCATAACATCCTTTCAACAAAAAAATGGTGAACCCCTCCATGATTCTTGGGAAAGATTCCAAGAACTTCTAAGAAGTTGTCCCTACCAACAAATTCCATAATGGCAGTTAGTGCAGATCTTCTATCATGGAATAGAAGATCAATTAAAGAGATTCGTGGATGCCTCATGTGGGGGATATCTCCTTAATAATGATGCCAAAAGTGCCAACCTCCTTTTTGAAGGAATGATTGAAAACTCATTTAATATGACTTTAATGGACACTTTCGTTGCAAATCAAAACCCAACACTCGAAGTCAATGAAATTGACTCCAAATCCACCTCTATTTCAATCACTCAAGATGATCTATACATGATAGCTCAACGATTGGACCAGATGCAAATACATGAGAAAAAAATGGAAGAAAAGCTCACACACAAACAAACTCCGCACCTTATCTCTCCACACCATAACTCTCTGCACTTTAACTCTCCACACCCTAACTCTCCACAACTTCTCAGAAGAGAAAATCTGCACAACATTAATTCCACACCTACTGGTCAGTAGTTTTCTGTTGATTTTACACAAGATAGGACTAGGAATTTTGATTACCTGAATCAAAATATTCTTGATTCCACCACTGAAAATATTTATGCTCCCTAGGAGTAATTTAGAAACCCCTCCAATAGCTACAATCAAAACTGGAGGACCAACCTGAATCACTCCTAGAAAGCTCCGAACCTGATTCCATTTCCCAGACAAAATCAATTTGGGAATTATGGGCAACCAGCATATCAACCTGGACTATCCCAGGAAGATATTAATACCCGGGTCATGAAGACTCTGCAGGGAATGTGGAATCAAATGACGGAAGTAACTTGCATGATAACCAACTTGCAGCATCAAGTTAAGGTTACTCCTTATGATAGACCTTCTGGCAATCTATCGTCCCAACCCATGCCCAATGCCAATAATCAACAAAATCAATTCCAAGGTGGATATCCCAGTCAGCACAATCACCCAGCACCTCAGTATCCCCTGGCTTTCAATCAAGTCAGGCTTCCCAACCTCCTACAAGAAACCATACTGTAAATGTAGTTACTTCGAGGAACAGGAAAACCACTCAAGATCCCTTGCCCACAAAAGAAACCCACTTCAATGAAAAATAGATTAGCTCTTCTCCCTCTTCCTTTAACCCTGTTCATGACCCTGAAAATGTAAAATAGGAAAACACAATACCCTTCCCATAAGCCCCTCACTTGTCATACACCAAAAAAAGGAAATCTGAGCCCATTGATAAGGAATTAATGGATATTTTTGGTCATGTAGAAATTAATATCCCTCTCCTAGACCCCATAAAATATATCCCTGCCTATGCCAAAATTTTCAAACATTTATGTACTCCCAAAAGGCAACCTCGAACCTAGGAAAGGTAATCCTTCCAGAGATAGCTTCCTCAGTTATGTAGAGCAAATTGCATCTTAAGAGAAATGGTCTAGGTGCCCCCTAATTCATGTGGTCATTAATGACACTTCTTTTGATCGTGCCTTACTGGATCTTGGTGCCTCAATTAATCTTATCCCCATGGTGGCTTTTGAGGACTTTAAGATTGGAGAATTAAAGCCTGTTGAGGTTACTCTTCAATTAGCAGACCGATCTACAATCAAACCAAGGGGAATTGTTGACGATGTCCTAGTCTGAGTAGAAAATTATATATTTTTTGTAGACATTTTAGTCCTAGATATAAACGTACAGGAAGATTTATAGTTTGCCCCTATAATTCTTGGAAGACCATTCTTAGCCACTGCCCATGCCAATATTGATTGTGATTCTGGTAAGACGAAGATCATGTGTGGCGGTGAATCTATTGCCCTAGATATTTTCCAAGTTGTAGGTGATTCTAGGAACCTGATTTCTTTGATGACTCCGATTCAGAAATTGGAAACATAGTGGATGAAACTATGCATATTTGACACTTGGGTTCCTGTTTTTCCATTAACATGGTTCCTGAATAATCCACTTCACCCCTCCCACAGACCCTAACCGCACATTCTTTAGCTAACTCTCTAGCTGACCCCTTCACTCTCACTGCACCTCTAACTTCTCACGCAGAAATTCATTCGGAGCCAGGCCCTCAATTGGAATTAAAGCCCTTTCCCATCTCCCTTAAATATGTTTTCCAGTGTCTTAATCAAACCATGCCCCTGATTATCAATTGTGGACTTACTGTGGCACAAGAAGAAAAACTTCTCCAGTTCTTAAGCAAAAACATAAAAGTTATTGGTAGGACCCTTTCTGACGTTAAGGGTATTCATCCGTCCTATTGCACCCATTGCATCTATCTAGGGGATGATTCTCGCCCCTCTTGCCAACCATAAAGGTGCCTGAACCCTACTATGCAGGAGGTGGTAAAAAAGGAGATTATAAGGTGGCTTGATGCTGATATCATCAACCCCATTTCTTGTAGCTCCTGTGTTAATCCCACTCAAGTAGTTCCTAAAAAGGTTGGACTAATAGTTGTCACCAATGAACATGCGGAAAATATAGCCACTAGGACCACTTCTTCTTGGTGCGTGTGCATTGATTACAGAAAACTAAACACCGCCACCAAGAAGGACCATTTTCCACTCCCTTTTATTGATTAAATCTTGGAGCGATTAGCTGGATGCAAATACTATTTTTTTCTTGATGGTTACTCCAGCCATAATCAAGTAGAGGTCCATATTGAGGACCAAGTCAAAACTACATTTACCTACCCCTTCAGAACCTTTGGATTCTTAAGAATGCCCTTCGATCTTTGCAACGCACTAGTGACTTTTCAACGATGTATGCTTGCAGTTTTTTCAGACCTGGTAGGTGAATGTCTGGAAGTCTCCATGGATGACTTCTCTATTTTTGGAGTTTCTTTTGACCTTTATCTCTAGAATCTTGAAAGAACCCTTAGAAAATTCATAGAAGTTAATCTTATCCACTGTTGAGAAAAAAGTCATTACATGGTCTACGAAGGTATTATTTTTGGCCATGTTATTTCTTAAAAAGGAATTGCGGTAGATCGAGTGAAAATTGATGCTATTTGTAAGCTCTAACAGCCCACTACTGTGAAATGGATTTGCTCTTTTTTGGGGCATGTGGGTTTCTACCATCGTTTCATCAAAAATTTTTCCCAAATCTCCAAGCCCTTAAGTCAATTCCTTACCAAAGACCAACCATTTGATTTCAATGACCAATGCTTGGAGAGTTTTTTGAGGATGATGAAGGATGTTACATAAGCACCAATTTTACAGAGACCTAACTAGAATTGTCCCTTTGAACTCATGACTGATGCCTCTGATTTTGCTATGGGGGTCATTTTAGGGCAAAGAGTTGACAAGAAGCCCACTGTGATCTATTATGCTAGCAAAACCCTTGATGATGCAAAACAAAATTACATGGTTACTGAAAAAGAACTTCTTGCCATTGTCTTTGCCCTAGAAACATTTCGATCTTATCTCTTGGGGTCACATGCCAGCGTATATACCGACCACTCAGCACTTGTTTATTTGCTGACCAAAAAAGATGCGAATTCCCACCTTATCCTTTGGATCCTACTGCTACAAAAATTTGACTTGGAAATCAAGGATAAGGCACGATCGCAAAATGTAGTGGCCGACCATCTCTCTCGTCTTATGACGAATGACATGTTGACCCCCCTGATCAATTGCCTGATGAAAGCATCTTAGTTGCTAACACCCTCCCTTTGTTTGCACCAATTGCAAACTATCTAGCAACAGAACGAATCTCCTCTAATTGGCTAAAAATCAGAAAGGATAAGTTCTTTACTGATATTAAATACTTCTTTTGGGAGGAGCTCAACCTTTTCCACATTTCTACTGATCAGGTCATTAGACGATGTGTGCCTGAGTCAGAAATCCATGATATTCTAACACATTGTCACTCAATGGCCTGTACCAAACATTTTTCGGGCAAGAAAACTGCTGCTAAGATACTTAATTCTGGTTTCTTTTGGCCCAGCCTGGACAAAGATACCCATTCTTTTGTTTGGTCCTGTGTGCTTTGCTAGAGCATCGATGACTTGACTCGGAAGGATATGATGCCCCTTAATCCAATTTTAGAGGTTGAAATTTTTGTTGTATGGGGCATCAACTTAATGCGACTATTCATCAGCTCTGGTGGGTATTTGTATATAATAGTCGCAGTTGACTACGTATCTAAGTGGATTGAAGCAACACCTACCTGCCCCGATGATCACTGTGTGGTTGTCAAATTCATAAAAAAAAATATTTCCTAAAGATTCGGCATTCCGAAAGCCATTATTAGTGACTAAGGATTACACTTCACTCACAATTCCGTCACCTTCTTTCTAAATATAGGGATAATAACAAAATTTCCACAACTTTTCACCCCAAACAAATGGCCAAGTAGAAGTTTCCAACCGGGAAATAAAAAATATTTTACAAAAGATGGTTAGGCCCGATTGTAAATACTAGTCCAAGAAATTGTATGATGCTTTATTGGCTGACTGCATCGCTTTTAAAACCTCGCTTGGCATGTCTCCCTTCCATCTGATTTTTGGGAAGGCATGCCATCTCCCGATAGAACTTGAACATAGGGCTTTCTAGGCAATAAACTAATTAAATATGGATTTATCAGGAATTTAAATTGAGTGAACTATTGGAATTACATAATTTTTCTTATGAAAATGCGAGGATTTATAAAGACTGAACAAAGAAATTTCATGATAAATACATTGTTCGGAAACATTTTGATGTAAGTCAACGCATTTGGCTTTTTGATGCACAATTACGTATTTTTCCCAGCAAATTAAAATCCAAAAGGACCAACCCTTTTATTGTCCTCAAAACATATCCTTACAACGCTATTGACCATTTTGACCCAGAAGCTAATACTAGTTTACAAGTGAACGTCCAGCGTTTAAAGCCCTACTTCGATCATACCCCAAATCTTCCTTCAGAATCATTCAATTTAACTGACCCAACCACTCATGATCACTGATGCACATCTCGATCAGCTGAATGGTGTAAAAGATACCACTGGATAGGAGGTAACCCATCATTTTCTGCTTTCCATTTCCCATTCTTTCAGTGGTTTTGATCATCTTATTTCCGACAGTCTACACTGCAGTGCATTCCTTTCCCTTCCTCTAACATAATGACATGCAACATCTTCAGCTTGGGAGGGGGTGTTTTTAAATTTTGACGATCAAATCAGGATTTTCAAAATCCAAAAATATGCATTTTTAATTTATTTCATTTTCTACTGGCATACAAAAAACTAAAAACATGCATTTATCTTGTTTTATTTTCTACTTGCATACCCAAAAAATAAAACTGTCGAAAACTTTTGAGGAAAATTTTGAAATCTGGAATAAGGTTCAAAACTCATTGTGCGGTACAATGGGATTTTACCTTTAACAAACTAGGGATATGAATACGGATTTGATTATTAAAATTTCAAGGACTATCTTTAGACTAGATCAAATATCCTTCTCTAAAATTCCACCTGAGCTCATGATAGTTCAGGTGACTTGATCCCCTTTTGTAACATGGAAAGTATCCATCTTAGTTTCTTATTAAGAAACTTGCATCCCGTGAAAAATTTCTTATGTCAAAATTCACACACAAGACAGCAACTAAAAATAATTAAAATTTGGAAACACCCCATTGCTTGGCCTTAGTAAAGGTCTGAAGCAGATCATTGGTTTGAGTTCTCACCGCCAAGGAGGAAAATGCCTCCTTTGAGGATGTGATGTCAACATGTTACCAACTCGGTGCTGCTTAATATCTATATTCCATATCTTTAGATGGAGCACTAAAGTGAAATATTGCAGCTCAAGTGTCTTGGATGGTGCTCTATCTACAGTGTCAAAGCAAGAGCTTGAGTTTGCTTGCAGTGCCCCTTTGCACTGCATTGTGTTTTGGGGTTGTGAGCTCTGGGGTGGTGTCATGGACAATGCTATCTCGAGGTTTTGGCACCAAAGCCCCCTCGAGGATTGGTAACGGGATTGATGATCTCGACACATCTGTTGTAAGTCTAAGCCAAAAATAAGCATGGGGGAGAGGCAAAAAAACAATTTAAACCAGAAGCATGCTGTTGTAAATTTGTCTTTGCACAAGCACAGACACAAGGTTTTAAAGGTTATTGCAAGTTGCAAATCATATTAAAGAGCCAGAAAAATACTAAATGCAAAAATTCTGAGTCATCTAAATTAACAAAGGGTTAATATGTGAATTTTTTGGAAGATATATTGATCTTAATTTGTCTAACTTTTTGATCTGAAAACAAATCACGATGTTTATCATTAACAAATCCGGTACCTACTGTGTTTGGATCAACCAACGTCCCATAATCTCTTTCTCCTTAAAAGTTGAAAAAAGTTAGATTTCCCCAAAATTTCATTTTGTAGAAATTAAAGTTTTGCTAATGTACTAGCAAAAGATATGCATGGGCATGTGATAAACATCAGTTTATCATCATTTTTATGCATTAAAGCAATCCTAGCTCTTAGGATTTTAACTCCGCAAATGGGTTTTTGCACTGCATTTAGGCATCACATCGGTTAGGCATGCATTGCATTGTCACTACAACAAAAAGGGTTTTGGTCACAGTTAAAAGTCATGACCAAATGGCTTATAACCATCACCAATTAGCGGTAGCAAAAGTTATGTTGCAGAAGGGCCTTTGGTGACGGTTACACCCAAACTATTACCAAAGCAGGAGAGCTTTGGTCACAGTTCCACATAAATTTGTCACCGAAGCCCTCACCTTTAGCTAGGTTCAACAGCTTTGGTCATGGTTATAAACTGTGACCAAAGACTTTTAGTCATAGTTGTAGAACCATTACCAAAGCGCATGCTTTGGTCATGTTTAATAACCATAACCAGAGTTTGGCGTGGAAGAAAGAGGGTTCCTTTGGTCGCGGTTCCTTAACCGTCACCAAAGGGGACACCGTGCCCAAAGGTTACTTTTGTTGACGGCTAACCAACCATCACCAAAGGTCTCTTAAAACAAAAGTACTAATGTGCACAAATCTATCCTTAGTAACCAACCTAGTCCTGAAGCAGGCCTCATTATACATGCAAGTGCAATAAGACCCCCTTTGCCATGAGAACTGGTAAAAGCTATCGAAACATTTCGTGCTTACCCTGTAGCCTTTTACCTTGGCTACCATTGCCGAATTTCAATTCCAAGGCCTCAGTGCTGAAATTAGCATCACTTCAACTACTACTTAAGAACAAACCACACTACCTAAATTGTCACAAATGGCTAGACGAGAGAGAGAGATCGGCAACATCCTTGCAACCTCCACCAATGCAAATCATAAACACCACCACACCCAAAATCCCTAACCACTCACATGCAATACAGCAAAGGAATTCCTAACATCAGAAAGTAAATTTAGAAAAGTTCTCTTAAAAGCTGAGTACTCTACATAGGTAACTAAACTTTCAATTTAGTGGTAGATTGTAGGTGTCAGATGTGGACACTGCATTACAATGCAAAATATTAATAACTCAAAGTTAAAACTTGCCCCCATCATTGCATAAAGACAAGTACAAAATCCGAACACCTGCATAAGCATACCACATCTACAGCAGCTACAAGACAAGTAAGTCAAAGTAAAGAAGCATAACACAATTTGTACCAAGCATAGATCTTAGGGTAAAAAGGAAAGAAGGAAAAGAAAATCATAGAAAAGAAGCCATGAAAGAAATGAGTTTGACCCAATTGGCAACATCACCCTGTCATCTTTCAAGTAGGGAGTCATAAAATGGTTTTCAGAAAACTAGGCCAAGGTAAAATAACATCTCGTACAATGATAGAACTGAGAAAAAAATGCTCCTTGGTTGCCTCCTTGATTTAGAGGAAAGTTGACAAAATCATCCAGTACCAAAGGATGACAAGGAAGAAGTCAACTAGAGATCTCAGTAGGTAAAAAAAGAAATCATTTGTGATGTGCCAACCCGAATTATCAGGCAGTGGCTATGGCAGGTATAGCAGTAGTAGCTCACTTTCTAGCTTCCTCAACAATTGATAACTTGATACCTTTGCCTTGGATAGAGACACCTAAGGCTTTGTGTCCTTGCCAATGGTAAACACATTACCCATGCGGGTAACAAATTCATGGCCAGTGGCATCCTAAACATGAATGGTCTCAAAACTACCCTTGTGCTTCTCCCTATTCTTGATCACACAGACACAACCGGTGTTCCTTCCACCTGTAACCATCACAACATTTCCAACATCAAATATGATGAAGTCAACGATCTTGTTCGTCTCCAAATCAAGCTTGATGATGTAGTTAACCTTGATGAGGAGATTCGGGTAGCGGATGGTTCTACCATCATATGTGTTCAAGCAGGGAATCCTTTTATGCCCAAATTGATCTGACTGAACCTTGCAAAGCTTGTGTTGCAAGATAGTGACATCTCAATAAAGCATTAGACCGACACACATGTACAAAGTCCTAAATAAGATTAGTTCATGTTAGCTTCTAAAAGGTTCTTTCAACATCAAGCACCTCATCCTAATGAATTTTGAAAAGGAAAAGTGGTTATTTAGTAAAAAAAGAGTGAGAAAGAGATGAATATTTAAAGTACTCAGAAATATTTCTTAGAAGCAACCTAATTTATCCCTCTTATTGTCCCATGGAACAACCATAGTGCAACTATTGTTGCTTAAGATGCAAAGAAAATCAATGAATGATATGTTGGTTCTTGATAGCATTTTAAGTGTGCGTACAAAGACGTTTTAACATTTTAAGCATGCATACAAAGTAGTATTTTTTTTGAAATGGTATTCTAACCTGAAAGTTCATACAAACACATAATCAGGAAGTACGAAGATAGTATAATAGGTCCATCCAAAATCCCTATTATCTCTAAACTAGAATCTTGTAGATATTACTTTTAACAAAAATATTTTGCAACAGGATAGTGAAGAAGTATTACCTTCTGAAAAAATATGAAGCATTCTAACAAACATCAAGAAGGTATCCAAAAGACAACTATTACTTTCCAAAATTGAATTAAAACTCCTCCAAACACTTCCCAATCCCAACAAACTCTATTACAACAAAGTCATAAGAAGTATTGCCTTTAGGGTATTCAGCTTCTTCATATGCTTCTTCAATCCCCTTGCTTGACAATAAAGGATTTAATTAGACTGTATCCACAAGAAATTTGAAAACAGAGGTATAAAATTCGTGAAGACTATTCTTAATTGAAGACTATTACAAGTACAAAGCCAAACTCCAATGGCAATACGACTATGAATTTTTAGTAGCAGGTAACCCAAAAATAGATCTATAAACCATGGAGACTTTTTGAATGAAAAATATTAGAATTGCAAAAGTGAAGTCCATTAGAAATATTGCTAGGAACTTCTGTTCATAATGAAGAGAATGTCCATGGATCTTGGCTGGTGTCTATATCATGCATGCGACTTCGAATGCAAGTGCAAGGGCTAGTTCAAAAAAAATAGTGTGAGCCAATACACACAAGCAATATTCACACATACTTATAAAGGGAAAATTAGATCGAGGAATGACACTGATTGACAGAGTGCAAATTTTATTTAGGTAGTGAAACGAACTTTAAGTATAGAGAAAAATCTCACGAAAAACTTTCATACTGTTATAATCATATATCCAATATTATGCAGAAAGAATTTCAATTAGACACCCACATAACCTTCATAAGGGATTCCCCAGTTCCCAATTCACAAATAAAAGTTTCACCCATGTTAGATGCACATGCATGAGATTTCAAATAAAAAAGAATGTCAAACACCTTGATCTAGAAATGAAACTTCAATCAGTATAGAAAGGCTTATTGGGAAAACCTCATAGATAAATGCCCATTCGTATAACCAAATTCATTCCCTCACATGATTGGACCCTTATCTACATGCATTACAACTAGAAGTGTCCTTGTATGTATCAAAGTTGACATAGACAAGGGTATGGCTACTAATTGACTATGCATATCATTAGAGGGGTCAGTGTGGTAAAAGATGCACATGTACATAAGCATCATTGGTATTACAAAAAAACTATTCTATATAAAATACAGAAACAAATACAAGAGTTAGCAGATTATTTGTGTCAAAAGCACATCTGCATCTGGTTGAAATAATTTGTTTAGGGTGCCTAATGTTGTAGTTTGTTTAAAGAAAAGTAGAAGAAAAACAAAATAAGCATGACGTTGACAAACTTTCAATCAACTAACTGATTTACATTGGTAATTCTTTGGGACTTTGGCAAACCTTTATATATAGTATAGAAAAAAGGTTATTTAGTTTCCTAGCAACCTTACATGAAAAAAGGTTATTTGGTTTATAGGTAACCTTACTAAAGGAACAGAGGCAAAGCTTGAATGGAAAATCTTAAGGATGAAGATGACATTGATAGTTCTGCAGATTAAAGGGGGATGGAGATCAATTATTGATATGCACTTAGACACGCTCATGCAGAAGAGTTGGTGATCATTCTACTAGATAGGTGAATCATTTCAAGTTGGATCAAAAGGATTTGAACATCAAAATCTATTTGCTACATAGCCAATGTAAACAAGTCTACATATGCTTGGATAGAGTGGAAGATTTAATAAAATATAGCTCATTAAACAGAGCTTAAGGATTTGTTTAGTTCTTGAAATAATTTCCATCGAATACTCAAGAAGAAATGGTTCTTGGATGTAATTTTTTATATCATGTTCCTACACTAGAAAAATCATTGTAACCGAAGCCACCACAATGTTCTATTGGTCAACAATTATCATCTCGCTCTTTTAGTTCCCCCAATGATTATCACAAAGTTGAGTTATTTAATGGTTTATCAAAGCTTTTTAATGGAAATTTTGACATTGATAAGAGGCCAATTCAAGCTAATAAATTTCAATATCTTCTTGTCTACGTTTCAAGTAGAATACGAATTCAATGCATCACATTGAACTCAAACTTGATCAAAAATTTTTTAAGGATAGAAAAATGTATCAACACACAAGTTAACTTCAAACCAAGTCAATTATGAATGTACTCTTCAGCTTGATGCATTTGTTTACAAAATTAATCATTTTTATAAAATATACTACTATTTTATGTACATAAATGCCCATCAACATGATGCTTATCGGTATAGTCCAGGTAAGTTGGTATTGAGGTTCCTTCTCATATTACCAAGCACATGCAATAGAAACAGAGACTAGTTTTGCAATCATACATGATATGGTTTTGTTTGAATCCTTATCATAATTTAGCAATATGAACTTGAATTTGCAAAGACGAAACTGAATCCATGCATTGAAATAAGGGTTCAAAGAAGTAGCAGTATCAAAGATGATCCACTAGTAGGATCAGCAACTGTAAAGTTAAGATAAACGATGAAAGAACCAATAAGAGTGGACGATTCTCGATAATTGAGAAAATAATAAATCAATGAATAAAAGGATTTCTCAAAAGCAAGATACTAGCCACCAATTTGAAAAGATATCATTGTTTAATGGTCTATTAAGTCAACTTGGATAAAACAAAGCAGTAAAAATGGGCAAAAGCAATATGACGAGTGAGAAGAAAAAGATGAAGCATTGTACACAAACAACATCAAATTTGCACTAGTAAAAATGCATATTATCTGGCTTCCTTACACAATAGAATCAAACGGTTCCTCTAATTTTCCATCTTTTTCCCCATAAAACCAATCCTCAAAGGTTAATATCAATGAAAGATACCATGCCAAAGTGCAATCAACCCAACCACAAACTAGATCCAACTTCATCTGCCAAGTGAAGGGTGATCCTCCCAGGCTTATGTACTTGAGTTCAATGATTAAAAAGATTTCTCAAAAGGAAGATACTAGCCTGCAATTTGAAAAGATATCATTGTTTAATGGTCTATTAAGTCAAATTGGATAAAACAAAATAATAAAAATAGGCAAAAGCAATATGACCAGAGAGAAGAAAAAGATGAAGCATTGTACACAAACAACATCAAATTTGCACTTAGTGATAATGCATATTATCTGGCTTCCTTACACAATAGAATCAAACGGTTCCTCCAATTTTCCATCTTTTTCCCCATAAAACCAATCCTCAAGGGTTAATATCAATGGAAGATACCATGCCAAAACACAATCAACCCAACCACGAACTAGATCCAACTTCATCTGCCAAGTGAAGGGTGATCCTCCCACGCTTATGTACATGAGTTCTTAATAGAAACTTGCACAATTTTAATGTAAGAAATCATAAATTATGGGATCTGTCGAAGTTCTTGTCCTAAAGAAAAAAAGTGAACTTTATGAACATTACAAGATGAATATCACAATTGAAAAAGAATGATAGCAAGACATTCAAACATATTTCATTAACTATATACAACCAAAGGTCTGTGTTTTGGATGAACTCCCCATATGGGAGACAAAGAAAAAGAGACCAAAATCAGCGGTAGTGGGGATGAATATAGGTCTAGCAAGCCAGAAAGGGTAAACATAAATCAATATTGAGGCTTGAATTTTGAAATGTAATTGGGCAGGAAGGGATCTGGTGACCTGGTGGGCAAAGAAGGTTTAGGCACCGGCAACTATGGAGGTGGGGGCGGAGGTGGCACATCGGGGCGGAGTTGGGTGGAAGACGGGTCTAGGGCGATAAGAGAGAGAAACCATGGGTGGACAACCTGGAGGCCTAGGGCCTATGGACGGAGGGAAAGAAAGGGGGCTCTTTCAACAAGGGATGGGAGGCGGGTAAGGGGCATGTGAATGAAGACAGACCTTGGGGCAACAAGGAAATTGTATCCTTTCATTGTCAAAGATGAGGACATATGGCGGTGATATTTTGTTTCCCCCTTGTCTGTCTGGCTTGTGGTGGCCATGGCCATAAAGGGGATTCCTATATGGCAGGTAGAGGACAAGGGAGAGGAACGGCCTCGTTGTGCACCAGAGAAATAAATGCCATGGGTACGCCGCCGCCGCCACCACCTCCACCTACTTATGTGGGGCACACTGTGGATGTCGAAATCCCTATGACAGAAGACATTAAGATAGTAGAGCTTGTGCTGAGAGGGGCTCTGGTCGGAGAGGTGATTACAGACAATCCATCCGTGAATAAGATCCATCAATTAGTAAGCTCACTAACCTTATCTACCAATGGTTGGAAGATCGCGTCCCTCCCCCCTATGCGGTTTATGCTTTTTGGTTTGGGGATGATGGATGTTGAATGTTTGCGATTTTGATCGAGTGCTTTTGAAGGCCTGATGGTGATATGGAGGTTGGTCGGCCCCTTGGATGGGTCTTTGCCTGAGCATCCGGCCTAGAGGGTAGGGTCCAGATCGGGGAGGCTGGGGATTAGAGCCCTGCCTTTGTATTTTAGATCAAAGGAGATGGTGACGTCCACGATAGCAGGATTCACAACGCTGGCTGAAGATGCTGAGGTCAGACTGAGGGTGGGTGATGGTCATGTGTTGAATGGTTGGTGGATGTCTTCAAGGTAGGGTCTGTCCCTGAGAGACTTATCCTCTGGTGTAGGGGCAGCTCGTGGTTGTTGCATCTGAGCTTTGTAATGGGGATACAGAGGGGCAACTTCATCAGGATAAGATGACATATGCGGAGGTTCTGAGGGAAGAGGATACCATGTAGTAGGGGAGCCGTGCAACTCCTGATGAGGCGCTTGTGCCTAAGAAATGCAAAGACGATCACCATCTAGGGAGAGAGGAGGAAGTGATGGATGTGGATTCGGTAGAAGATGCAATGCCTCCACATGAGGAAGTTGCTGCAGTTGGACCAATGAATCCTATGCTTGATGATTTCCATTTTGCATGATGTTTCTAATCTTTCTATGAGACCTCAGTCTAATCTGCTTGACATAGAAGGGCTGAAGTTTGGAACTGAGCCAGCAACCAAGCCAGGTGTTGGTAGATCTCCATACAAACTCTGACAAAGGAGGCCTGCCACCTCTGTGAAATAGGATGAAAATGCCATTGCTGCCATTATGAAAGTTAGCAAAATCCAGAACTCCAATTTGAGGAATGCCTAAGGAGGGAGATGAGAATTCTCTCCTGGAATGTGTGTGGGTTACGTGAAAAGAGTCGGAGGGCCTCCCTTTTGAGGTATATGAGGGAGTGGGAAATAGACTGTGCAATTATCTAGAAGACCCACATCGAGAGTGAGGATAACAGGCCTTGGAATGATTTGAAATGTGTAGGTGTTGCTGAATGTGTTGGGCTCATGTCACAAGGTAGATCAGGTGACATTGCTGTGTTGTGTAGGAAAGCATGTCTGTAGGTGATGGAGGTGCATAGAGCAAGACATATGTTGACATGTAAATGCAAGAGGAGTCAAGGAGAGGGTGAATGCTACATTGCAGGAGTGTATGGTCCCTGTGCTACCTCTATGAGACTGCAACAGCAGAATACATACATAGGGTTGTGTTGCTCGTGGGTGAGGATTTTAATTGTGTTTGGACTGGGATGGATAGACCGAGTGGATTGATGGACAGTGCTTCTTTTGGATTCCAGCTGATAGTATAAAGCCTAGGTATGAGTGAGTTCCCATCATTTGTTGTAGAATTTGCATCGAGAAATGGAAATGGCCTAATGTCCAAAATAGATAGGTTCTATTGGAATGCTTGTTTGTTGGAATGTATCAACTATCTTTAGTGGTAGGGCTAGAACACCCATTCTCAGATCAGACACCATTGGTCTGGGACAATGGTGAGCATGTGCACACTGGTTCATACTTCAAATTTAGAAGATCATGGCTAAGAGAATTGTGTTTTCGCGAGTTGCTTGAGGCATGGTGGAGGGCCAAGCACGTTGAAGGTTTGGCCATTATCAGGCAAACTTCCAAACTGTTAGCCATGAACACAATGCTCAAGGTGTATGGGTCTATGTTGTCCACTTTAAGGCAGCGAAGGCACCATGAGGCCTTGATGGAAATTCAAGGATTGGATGCTAAGGATGTAGCGGGCCCCATATCTGATCAAGAGCTAGATGCAAGAAGGTCATGGCAGAGGGTGATTGCGAAAGAGGATTTGATGCTAGAAATGGACTGGAGGGAACATTCATGGTAGGTTTAGCATAAAGGGGGAGGTGCCAACGCCAAATTCTTCCACCTCGCTGCCAGCTCTTGAAGAAGGTTGAACATAATCTCTTCCATTGTCAAGGATGGGTAGAGATTATCTTCGTTCAGGAGATTAGGTCTGAAGCCATCAGATACTATAGGGAATCCTCGCAGGTAGCACGGAGGGGTATGTGGGGAATGGCTGCAAGTGATTTTCCTCGAATTTCAGCATAACAAGCTTCCAGGCTGATGGCTTCTTTCACTGAGAATGAGACTATGGAGGCCATCCATGATCTAAATATGGAAGGAGCCCCTGGACCTCATGGCATTCAAGTCTTTTTCTATAAGGATATCTGGGGCTTGTTGGGTAAGGAGGTGATGGATGGTTCTCAAGGAATTTGAGGGAGGCAACTGTGGGTTTGATAAGATGAATAGATCTTTTCTTTTCCTATTGCCAAAGATGCAAGGGGAAGAGAGGTTGTCTGATTTCTGACCTATAGCTCTCTCAAATTCCATTTCTTTGGTGGTGAGCAAAATTTTGGCAAATAGATTGATGGTGGTATTACAAGATTTGATTCACCCTGTCTAGTCAGCATTCCTTCCCAACAGATCTTTGTAAGAATCCTTCATTATGGCTTTAGAGATGGTGAGTGGGTGGAATAGGAGGAAGTGTAAAGCCTTTATGTGGAAAGTGGATTTCCGAAAGGCATATGATTCTCTTTCTTGGCCTTATTTGTGGGAGGTCATTAAAAGAAGAGGGTTCTCTCCCCTTTGGATACAATGGATGAAGCACTGAATCACTACTACATCCTTTTCACCCCTGATTATTGGAAAACCCTATGGGGCATGGATTCAACCAAAATATGGAGTGAGGCAAGGCTGCCTACTAGCTCCACTGATTTTTAATCTTGCAGTGGATGGTCAAGCTAGATATGCTTGCAAGCTATCCGAGCTAGGTATCATTAGCGGGTACTCAGTATCTAGTAGGAGAGCCATGGGTCCTGTACTTTAGTATGTAGATGACATGGTCATTTTTGTGGAGGGGACAGGGGCTGAAGCCTAAGCATTATACTATGTGGTTGAGAATTTTGGGGATATCTTAGGTCTGAAATTGAACGGAGAAAAATATTCCTTGGTTTGTGATAAACACACATAAATTCATGATAAAATTCTTATTTAAGATAGTTCCTAGGTTTAGCATTGTATATCATGTTATAAATACTACATAATATCCATTGCATGGCATTTAGGGCAGTTTTGTATTATGTACATTAATTCTTCCATTTTATATAGCCAGGAGATAGTGCAACATCTTTACGGGCTTCAGATGAAGAATCCGACTGTACGGATGAATCTGGAGTGATGATCGCAGTCCATCAACACGAAAATCACCTCGATCAGACCTCCGTAGCACCCTCTACAAGAAGAAGATGGATGGTCCAGATGGCACCACGTGGCGCCATCCAAACAGCCTGACATGAACCACGGCTGCCCCAGCCTTATGCATGGAGAGATCTCATCCATTGGATCTCAATCCAATGGCTAACGGGCGCTCAATATCACCTCACCTTCACAAGAGAGGAGCTAAAGATTATATCATGACCGTTGGTTGAAAATCCAATGGCCATGATCGCATGATCAGTGGATGCCACATCACCCTCCACTTGACTATCCATCACCTTGGTGCAACTATGAGGCGCCTGTTCATCAAATGGATGGTGCGAGTCCGATCCCCGCAGCCTCCCCAATTCGCCAATTAATGCATGGCTGCACGCATGTACAAGGGTGCAACGCATAGCCTCACACGCGCACAATGGCGCAGTGCACAACCAACTACAGTTCATCGCTAGCTCGCGAGCATGCGTGCAGCAAGGGGCGTGTGATGAGTGGTCCAGCAGTAGAGGTGGGGGCATAAATCTTCAGCGACTACCTGGGTGGACCTTTAGTGACGCTTATAGCCGTCACTAATTACTTGTAGGTGCAAGGCCAGCTGCAGGCGTGAGTGGTGGCTGCATGATCTTCAGCCACAGCTGCATGGGGTCTTTAGTGACACTTGTAGTTGTCGCTACAACCCTCTAAATGAATTTCTTGTTCTTCCTTCCACTATATAAACACCCCTACACCCGTCATTCCTCTTCATCTCTACCTACTCTACTCCCACCTATTCCTAAGCTCTAGTAGCCTACCGAAGCTCCATTAAATCTTACTCTCAAGCTCCAAAGGACTCCTATTAGTGTAATTCCACCAAATATTCATCTTCACCCCACCACCTTCATAGGTTGCCTTGGAGCTGTCCTCCCACCTCCATTTCGGTTGAAGATCGCCTCTGTCTCCTCGCCTCAATTTTAGAGCCTCGATGAAGCATTCTTCTACCCGACGTCCTCCTGCATCTCACATCTGCCATCCTGCACCTCACTCCTTTCATCTGAGCTTCTTCCAGGCGCCGTCGTCTCGATGAACATTTGATTCAGGAGATTTCCTCTCACACCTTTCTCTTTTATGCTTTCATAAATTATTATAACAAATATTTACGTAATATATCATAGTTGTGTTCCATCTCATTTTGTGAACTTGTCTTGCTTGTCTTTTTATTTCAAAAGCACAAAGAAAAGAACAAAACCTCAAGATACCAAAAAGAAACAAAACAAAGTACGGTTTTCAACCAAAGTAAACGTCACCTCCCTGTGTTCGACCTTAGACTCCCCTAGAGTTTCAGATATAAATTGTATTTGATAGACGCGATTTATGAGCTATGATGATGGGTTCTCTAAACCGTAATTTTAATTCACGAAACATGCCTCATCATTTTGGCACCGTTGTAGGGGAGGCAACGGAATTTACTTTCTTGTTTTCTACGCTTCTTTGTATTTACATATTATTAACCTCACTTATCTCTGATCTACTGTCTTCCAAGTACCCTAGCATGGAGATCCAAGTGTGGTAGATAGGAGTAAAGTGCTGGTAAAATAATTTGTAAGTGTCCCCCACATTCCGCCCCACTAGTTTCATTTCGCCGCATTCATAACCAAGAACTAATCTACTTAGGTGTTTGCATAAACCCTTGTATAGAAATTATTTCTCTTGTTTGTCACCTCCACTCATCTCCCCTTAGCATATATAAGAAAGGGCAGACAGATCTTTTGGGATAAATCAACATACACACTACATACACCCACATTTGTGGAATAGGAGCTAACTTGATTTTTATCTACTCAATCGGGATTCTGACCTGTGGAACCAATGCATACAAATCAACACATAATGGAGTAGAAAGCAATCTAGGTTAATCATCTATGCATGCCTAATTGATGGTGCATCTAGGTCACTTGATTGAACTGTTTGGACCTCACCACCTAATTTAAAACTAATTCATTTTGTAGCTGCCCCATAGGATTTAATATTTAGGTCAAGCCAGGCACTCCATATTTCCTCTTGACTTATAAAGGAAAAACACTTGAAGTTGTGATTTCAAATTTGGTTTGCCTCCTGAAAACTTGGTTGAATGCACTTAATATTTGAACCCTAAAACCTCCTAAGCAAGATCTGAAATTTAAAAGTCACTTCATTCTTAATAATCTTGCTTGCAAACTTCTTGGTTGTGCGCATACACACATTCTGAACAAATCATTAAGCGCACAACCCATTAAGGGCCCATCACATTCTAGAAGAACCAACCCATTAATGGCCCAATGCCCTCCCCTCGTCCTCGCAAACCTCTCCAACCAAAGAGAGGTGGTTCCTCTATCTCACTAGATGTTGCTGCCTTGTCGTTCACTTCTTCTCTGGCTCTAGACAAGCCACAACCAGAGCTCTCCGGCTCTCATCCTCATCCCTAGGACCCTCTACCTTTTCCCTTCACCCTCTACTTCACTTCCCTCTCACTTACACTCACCAACACCCATGTCTCAACCCTAACACCCTCACCTTCCTCAGCTCCAGCGATGCTCCGGCAATACCTAGCCACTGCGCCACCACACGAATCTCACAGCTACGACCCCCATCAGCTTCGCCACAACTCCACCGACTAAAGCCCTAACCTAATTCCATCGATTGGCCACTCTACCATCTCCCCGAACACCACCTCCCTCGCAACTCAGTCCCAACCTTGCCCTATGCACACACACCTCCCCACATCATTAAACCACCACTACCATGTTCGCCGTGCTTCGATGGACCTTTTGAGCTAGTTTGACAAGGTCAAAAGATCGTGCTACTCCTTTTAGGTGCTTCACTGGATAGTCTTCACCACCACGTCGTCTTCTCCGACATTGTTCGTGGTGTTCTAGCTGCGATTGCTCTGGGAAACTTCCCTAGGTGACACGATTCTCCTTCAGGTGCTGATTGCACCGCAAACATACACCTGCAATAGTGCCTTCTTGTGATATTTCCTAGCATTACCTATGCATATTAGGTCTCCATAGTTGCATTGTAAAAATACTTGCACGCATGCATTTAATTGAGAGGAGAGGAGAATGAAATAAGTGGCCTTGCATTTTACATTTTTCCTCAAGTGCATCTTTGCAAAACTCCCATCTCTATTTTTATTTCCACTTGATTTTTAATCTTTCACGCGGCTGCATGCAACTTCTCCTCGCGCCATGCTTCCCGTGGCTGCAACTTGCCATTCCCTACTCTCCATCCCTCTCCCTGCTAGCCCTTCCCTGCAGTTGCCATTCCCTGTCGTGGCCATGCATGGCCATGCCTTCTTCTCCTATAAAAAGGCCACGGCTTCTCCTTCAGCAGCAGGCCTGGTCCCAGGCACGAAAAGAACCTACAGCACAACCTTCTCCTTCCAGGTCGTCCTCTCCTCCTTTCCCCTCCATATGCAGGCCCTCCTCGGAGACACCTGGCAGGCAGGAGCCCTCACTGTGGTGCACACCACCACAGTGAGACCACCACCGGCCAGCTCTTCAAAGGGCCGGTGGGTGTGGTGGCTTTCTTCACTCTTTTTTTTCATTCCGGCCATTCCAGCCATTGGAGCAGCTTCAAGGTCTGAAGCTCAAAAGCTTCGCATGCCTAGCAGTAGCAGCAGCCACTTCCACGTGCGCCTGCAGCCGCCCTCGCCCTCCACGCATGCCTGCAGGCCCTCTCTGCCTTCAGCTTTCTCCACCCTATCACTCCCTCTTCTGCTCGCGACCGGCCTCTGCGCGTCACTGCAGCGGCCGGCCAAGCGCTTCCCCGCCCCCCATCCAGCACCCACAAGCTTCTGCGTAAGCTACAGGTGCCCTTGCCTCCCACTCTGCACACTCTGTCTCGAGCTCTCCACGCTCGCAACCGGCCGACACAGTCCTTCTCCCTCATGCACCAGCTTGCGCACGCCAGCCACGAGCCGGCCACACTCACACAACCGCCCGTACCATTTGCGCGGCGCGGACGACCATTGTAGCCACTATTCACACGATCCATCACGACACTGTGGCTACAGTGGCGTGACCAGAGAGTTAATCACTTATCCTTTCACGCGGTGCACCGCAACCGGCCGCAGCCAACGTGCGCGTCTCCACCCGCGTCACCCGCACTCGCCCACGCGTCTGCCAGGCTGCCCCACTCGCCTGCGTGAGCCCATGTCACCCACTTCACTTGCCTGCATACACCTCTCCATACAGTACTGTGCGCTGCGGGTTCCTCTCCGCTCCCCACTCCCGCATGCTCCTCTCTGCATAGACACACCTGCACATGCATGCTTTGATCTCCAGATGGTGCCCGCTCGCAGCAGACGACCTAACTTAACTCCCAAGCAGTGCGGCTACGTTCTCTCTCCAACTCTCTCTCTCTCTCTGACTTTCTCTTTACACCGATGCTCACACACACCTACGCTAACACTTCCACACAACCACACATGCCTATACACTATTATATACATATATATATACGTATACATATACTTGTATACATATATATATATATACATACATATATATATATATCTATATACATATATATATACATATACAAATATATACATATATATATATAATTATATATATATATATTTATACATATATCTATACATATATTAGTACTTATATAACTATGTACTAGTTTATATACATACATATACATATATATATATATACACACACACATATACATACATACATATATACATATATTTATATGGATATATATATACTATTACCTATATAATTAAGTATATATATATATATATATATATATATGCATATATACAAATATATACCTTTATATAACCATATATAGATATAGATATATTTACATATACGCATATATATATTTTCGCATTCTTTACCATACGTGGTATCGCTGGAATATCTGTACCAGTTGCTAATATTCCCCGATACACGCATACAAAAAGCATGGTTACATACATCTTCCACCATCCATCCCACACTCCACGTGGCACCTAGTCCTATCGGTTGCATCTTTCTAGACGACGACCGACTCGACACCGTTCTACACTCCATCTCCGCCTCCACCACCACCCCTTTATACATATATAATATATACATATATATATATACACTATATTTAGTTTATTTCTGTTTAGCTTTCTTATTAGTAGAAAAACATAAAAAAATAGATATATCAAAGACAAAAGATAATCTTTGACTTGCAGGTACTCCGTCTTGCAAATACCAAGACCCGTCTTGGAACTCTATTTTGGCTCAAAGCCAAGAACCGATTTTTGAGGGCGTGCCTCAAGGACAAAGAGTACCAGAAAAAAATCTAAATAAGAAAAACACCAAAAACACAATAAACGAACGGAAGATACCCATCGTCGGAAAGGCGTAGACACTTAACTTGTAACCCCACTTCCCTGAGTTCGACCCTGGGCCTAAAAGTGACAAGATAAAATCAATTAGGCCAGGTTAAAAAATTTTGTAAAGAGATGGTTAGGTCCGATTTAGGTTAACCACTATACACACTTCAACAATAAAATCATCATATTAACAACCTATTCGGGCTCAACACATCTTTTCTGGTGCCGTTGCAGGGGAAGTGCTCCTTCAGGTAAGTTTCTATTCAATTCCTTTCAATTTTTCTCTTCTCTCTTCACGGGTATCTCTATTTTTGGTGTGCAGGTGAACCTGGTGCAAGGAGAAGGCAGGAAGACGAAGTCGAAGACGTAAGCAGATCCAAGGCGGAAATGAGAGCGTGAAGACGCCGACACCACATTGGAGCTTCGCACACGTTGCCGAACAAGTAGGTCTTATTTTCTTAGCAAGTAGGGTTAACTTGTCACCTTAATAAAAAAAAAAATTAAAAACTAAAAACTAGAAAAACTTCTTGGGATCTCGTGGGGCAAGTGGACTAAAATTCACTTGTTTGATTTACTGTCTTCACTCCCACCACCCCGTGATTTCCCACCTTACTTCGCATAGCGAAAATACAGGAATCTTGATTCTTGAATTTTTCGCCGTGTGAAGTATTCTTTGAGGCAAACACAAAAAGATTGACTGCACCCCACTTTTGCCTCACTTATCTACAATTCGGGATCACATTTTTGGTGGGGAGATTTGGAATTGAGTTGATTCCAACCCCACCACGACTTTTCAACTTGCCTGGGATTTGATCCCGAATACTTCAACCCCAATAATTTGATTTTCTTTATCTTCTGGTTGAAGCCTTGTGTGCGGAAATCATTCCTGGTGATTGGGAGCACTTGAATTGAAGTGCTTTGGCTCCCTTTCACATAAACTCTAAAACTGATTCGTGCGTCCACACATAGAAATCTCTATTTAGGGTTGCCCATAGCATTTTAGCATGCATTAACCAACTGATATTGAAGAAGGGTTTGTTGGGCTTAGAAAGAAAACTTGTATTCCCACAAAAACCCGAAGATTGGTTGAATTGGTAATTCAGTAAAATCCTAAAATTCATACTACTTAAGGCTGAACTCTAAAAACCATTCACCAATAAAAACTTCAATTCAAGGAGATTTTCCCGTTGCATGCTTGTTTTACACACTCTGAAAATCAATCACTTGGGCATTACCCGTAAACAACGCCATTCACATTCCAAAAGCACTTGACCCTAAGCCTCTAACTAAAACTGGTAGTAACTTGACCCTTCTGAAGGATTGGAGGTCTAACTACCTGCGTGTAGCGGATACGTCCTGCTGAGAGTTCCCGCGTGCAATTAGGTGTCTAAGACTGGGGCAAACGGCCTTTCAATCTGGCCGGGTGGTTTCGCAGTGCTCGCATTCGGTTCCATAGTTCGTGATAGTAGGTAACTTAGATCTTTAGGTCTAAGGGCACACTGTAGAGGTTAGGAATCCAATTGAATTGATTTGTAATCAAGTGTACCTTTGTGGCGTCATTTCTCTCATCTCTTTTCCCTTCTTATCCCCCCAATTCTTCCTGCGATAGTGCATGTTTGGGAGGATGTCACAAAACCCTGAACTGTTTGAATTGACTGATAAATCTAAACAACAAGATGAATCATCCTCCTCCTCCACAAACATGGCTTATCGCCCACCCCGAAATCCTGAGGGAGGAAACCACCCTCAGAACCAACCAGGTGGTGAAGCCTTAGATCCCATAACCCGCCTCCAAGCCCGAATGGAAATGTATAATGAGCAAATGGAAGCCATTCGGGAAACATTACAGGAAATGCAGAACCCTCCCGAACGGGAGGAGCCTAGATCTCTTAGCTCTTATCAGAATCCCACTGCTACAGAGACCATAAGACAAATTCAGGTCCCCATGGGTGGGGACGACTTTGAATTAAAACCAAGCATAATTGGCCTGATAAATTTTCACTTCCATGGTCTTACAAGTGAAGATCCTTTTCTCCACTTGGAAGACCTAACCTGACTGGCTGAAATGGTTAAACCTAGAAATGTTGGGTTACCTATAGTCCTCATGAAAATGTTCCCATTTTCATTGAGGGATAAAGCATCACAGTGGTTACGCACCCTTGGGAGAACCATCCACTCTTGGGAAGGGATGCGAACAGCTTTTCTCAAGAAGTTCTTCCCAATCGGGGAAACCAATGCACTTCGTTGTGCTATCACCTCATTTACGCAACAAAATGACGAACAATTTCATGAGGAATGGGAGAGGTATAACAACCTCCACAGGAAGTGTCTGCACCATGGTCTGCCTAAGTGGCATATAGCCCAGATTTTCTACTATGGGCTAAATGAGACTTTCAAGTAGATTCCAGATGCTTCCTGCGGAGGAAACTTTATGAATAAAGACGAAAATGGAGCATTTGAACTGTTTGAAAATATGAGCGAAAACTCAATGAACATGCCACCATTGTTGCCTTTAATCGTACCAGCCAGCCCCAAAATGTCCACGAAGTTGACACGGGACCCTTCCATTCATCCATTGATCTAAGCCTTATTGCACAAAAACTGGATGAGGTCTCCATCGTGCACAATAAGCTGGACGAGCTTCTGGCCAACCCCGCCCGATCTCTGGCAAACACCTCCTCTTCACCACTTCGTCACAATCCTAATTCTTGCAACACCAGGCTTATCCCAAGAAACCCTGTAAGACCTTCCTTCCGAGTGTCGCGCCGAGCGACTCGGTAAGTCAAGTGGATCTGGCTTCTGCGAGCCAGTATTTCGACACGGAGGACCAAGCCTCCATGTGCTCAAATGCATACTTACATGCAGACGCGTCTTCTAGCGTAGAAGAGCTTGTGCCCTATGGAACAACCCGTTCTCTGCTACGTATAACCCAGGGTGGAGCAATCATCCGAACTTCGCATGGTCCAACAACCCGCAGTGCCAAAACGCCGCGAGTGGACCTATGCGACCGTCCACACCCGTCATCCCAAGGGCCCAGTCTAATCCTATGTCAAATTCGCCATCAGGCCCTTGCGTACCGCAAGCAGAACATGCATCAAGTCCTCTTGACAAATTGATGTGAATGATGACGGATATGTCAAAGCGCCATGAAGGGAACATGACCTCTCTTCAGCACCAATTGGCGCAGTAGAATACTGAGATCAATCAACTACGCATGATGACTCGATCTCAGGGCTTCCCGCCCAACCTGTCCCAAACCTGCGAAATTTCATACCTTGTGGTCCTCAACCACTGTTACGACCTTCTCAGGGGTAGGTTCATTAAATTCTGTAGGCTCCGAGCATTCCACTGGGATTTCAGGTTAATCCCGCTGCAGCAACGCACTCTTATGTCCCCATTGTGAGTCCTCCTCCACAGTAAGATCCCACTGGACCCTCATCGTCCAATGCTATCACTACGAGGAGTGGCAAGCAGATCGTCGATCCGCCTTGACCTGATCCTGGCCCGTCTTCTTCTCCATCGCCCTCTCATTCGGGATGCACACCGCATTCGCAAGAGGACGATATACCCAAATTGTTTCCAGAATCAGTCCCATTCCTTGAGGCTCTACTGAGGGAGACAAAAGGCAAAAAGAAAGATACGCAGGCCTTTGATAACCTATGTAATTTGTTCAGGGGTGTAGAAATCAATGTACCCCTACTCGAGGCTACCAACCACATACCTACTGTCGCCCGATTTTTCATGGACTACACAACACCCAGGCTGTGGTTCTCTCGCCTCATGCAAGTTGTGCTATACTGTCAAATCTACCACCGAAGTAAAAAGATCCGAGCACACCTCTTATCTCCTGTAGCATCCAAGGCTGCAATTTTAACCGTGCCCTGCTTGATCTAGAATCTTCCATAAATCTTATACCAACCATCATGCTCAAAAAATTCTCCTTGGGAAATCTGAAACCCACCCCTGTCACGTTACAGTTGGCAGATTGTTCTGTCAAAATCCCAAAGGGTGTGGTGGAAGACGTTGTGGTTAGGGTCAACAGTCTCTGTTGTCCTGTTGACTTTCTTATTTTAGATATGGAAGTTCCTAGTTCACTTTCTGATTGTCCGATCATCCTCGGTCGACCTTTCTTGGCCACAGCCCATGCCCTTATCGATTACAAGTCGGGCTGTATTGAGATTGCCATTGGATTTGAAAAGGTCAAGCTTAACATCTTCAAGGCAGCCAAGAACTTTGATTGCGATGGCATCAAGGACGACACGTCAGATGTGGACATGACCGTCAGTGCATGTATCATACTAATTGGGACCTATTCAGACTTCTACAGATTACCCATAAACACTGATGACTGCCCGACCAACCCAAATTATGACGTTCCCCCATCACTCGCTTGTCCCATTCCTTCTCCTGGCCAGACTTCTGACGAGGTTTCCTCCACTTCCCATACCTCGTGGTCTGAGTCATCGCCCAGCTGCTCACTGCCGGTCCACACTCTGGAAGACCAGATTGCCCTTTCTTTCCCATCAAATCAAGGGAATTTGCAACTCCACACTAGGACCTTGAGCCCACATCTTACTCACTGGGGCTATTCCCTTTTGGATCCATCTATCAAAGAGGCTCCTCTTCTTGGACAATCTGAGGGCCAACTTCTTCCTATTGATCTGTTTTCTGATCCGCCTGGGACACTCTCGTCCCATGAAATACCAGACCTTTCTCCTTCCACCATCACTTTTCACGCCACTATCTAGATCACTTCACTTTTCACTTCACCACCCACCATCCACCCACCCTACCACCCTGCTGTATACCATGCATCTCAGCTTTCGTTACCCGATCTTTCATCCTTTCTCTACCTTTCCCTACATGCAAATGAGGACATAGCATTGTTTGGCATGGGGGGGTGGATAGGCATCCATAGGATCTGGGTATTTTATGGTATCATGCAGTTTCCACCTATTTATAAATTTGCAAGAACAAGAAAAAGAAAAAAAGATAAATATATATAAATAAATGGTGTTTAGTAATGATCTGAAAGCTGAAACAAAAAAATACAATAAGTGTTTATGGATATTCGACCTCTGTTTTGAAGACTTTCTAGCCCACATAAGCTTGATTCACTTAGGCTCGGGCTTAATTCAGTTGAGCATTGACAAATTAGATCAGAATCTCTCCTAATTAAGGATGTATTCTTGTACCTGAGACACAAGTATGGGATTCATTGGTTTGCTTCAACTTGAGAGCTTAAGTAAACTTGGTTTACGCTACACATATCAGGAAAGACCAGGTGAACATAAGATCCAACCCTAGTGTTCATTAGGGAAGGTGGAGTCCTTACCTATGCGTGCAGGTAGACTTTTTATCCCAGGTTTTAGTCTTGTGTTTAGGAGAAACTCTTTCTACCAAAAAGAAACTCTCCCACCAAAAGGAAAAGCGTGCTCCATCAAACAAAGTTGTAAGAGATATACTGACACGTGTTTAAAAAAAAAAAAAGCTGCAAATAAGTCAGTATATCTCGCAAAGTCGCTACACTAAAAAAGGCTCTATCCTATTCTCTTTGAGCCACAAATATCAGAAAATGGGAGTTGAGTTTCCATCATCTTCTTAATGGTCAATCCGAAGACACAAGCTGAAACTGGGAGTAACCTTTACTTAAAAATTCGTGAAACCCTGGGCTTTAGTCTTAATGTTCATCAGGTCAGTCTTGATCCTTCACTGAGCACAAGCCATAATCTCTTGAGCTCTCGAGTACGGCAAAAACCTCCTAGGTCCTGGAAACCATACTTAAGGTTTAAATACCAAGAGTCCTGGTTAGTCGAGAGATGATCTATATCATGACAGACTTAAAGTACTAGTAGTCTTCTCTACAATTAGTTCTCACAATATCCAACAATAAACACACCTATATCACCTCAGAAGAAAATCTTTAGCTTAAGATCATTTCTAAAGACTAAAAAAAATGTTTTGCAGGGACTAGCAAAAGATAGGCGTGGGGGTATGATTGCACCACAAAAATACACCTGCAATAGTGCCTTCTTGTGCTATTTCCTAGCATTACCTATGCATATTCCGCCTCCATCGTTGCATTGTAAAAATACTTGCATGCATGCATTTAATTGAGAGGAGAGGAGAATGAAATAAGTCGCCTTGAATTTTACATTTTACCTGAAGTGCATCTTTGCGAAATTCCCGTCTCTATTTTTATTTCAACTTGATTTTTAATCTTTCTCGCGGCTGCATGCATCCTCTCCTCGCGCCATGCTTACTGTGGCTGCAACTTGCCATTCCCTGCTCTCCATCCCTCTCCCTGCCAGCCCTTCCCTACGACTGCCATTCCCTGCCGTGGCCATGCACGGCCATGCCTTCTTCTCCTATAAAAATGCCACATCTTCTCCTTCAGCAGCAGGCCTGGTCCCAGCCACGAAAAGAACCTACAGCACAACCTTCTCCTTCTAGGCCATCCTCTCCTCCTTTCCCCTCCATACACCGGCCCTCCTCGGAGACACCCGGCGGGCAGGAGACCTCACTGTGGTGCACACCACCACAGTGAGACCACCACCGCCTAGCTCTTCAAAGAGCCGGTGGGCATGGTGGCTTTCTTCACTGTTTTTTTCTGTTCCACCCATTCCAGCCATTGGAGTAGCTTCAAGGTCAGAAGCTCAAAAGCTTCGCTTGCCCAGCAGCAGCGGCAGAAGCAGCAGCCACTTCCGCACGTGCCTGCAGGCACCCTAGCCATCCGTGCGTGCTTGCAGGCCCTCTCCACCTTCCGCTTTCTCTGACATGTCCCACCCTCTTCCGCCCGCAACTAGCCACTGCGCGTCACTGCAGCGGCCGGGCAAGTGCTTCCCCACACCCCTACCAGCACCTGCAAGCCTCCGCGTAAGCTGCAGGCACCCTCGCCTCCCTCTCTGCAAGCTCTGTCATGGGCTCTCCACGCTCGCAACAGGTCGGTGCAGGCCTTCTCCCGCACATGCCAGCCTGCACGGGTCAGCCACGAGCCGACCACACTCTCACAACCACCCATACCCAGTTGCGCGGCGCGGACGACCACTGTAGCCACTGTTCATGCGAGTCTTCGCGACACTGTGGCTATAGTGGCGTGACCGGAGAGTTCCTCACTTATCCGGTCACGCGACGCGCCGCAACCGGCCGCAGCCCGCGAGCGTGTCTCCACCTGAGTCGCTCGCACTTGCCCGCACGTCTGCCAGCCCGCCCCGCACGTCTGCGCTCGCATCACCCGCTTCACTCTCTCGCATACTCCTCTCCGCACAGCGCTGTGCGCTGCGGGTTCCTCTCCGCTCCCCACTCCCGCTCACTCCTCTCTACGCAGACGTGGCTGCACGTGCACGCTTGGACTTCCAAACGACTCCCGCTAGCTGTAGACGACCTAACATAACTCCCCAATAGCACAGCTGCGTTCTCTCTCCTGCTCTCTCTCCCTCTCTCTCACTTTCTCTTTACACCGACGCTCACACACACCTACACTAATACTTCCACACACCCACACACACCTATACACTATTATATACATATATATATATGTACACATATATATATTGATACATATATACATATATATATACATACATATATATATATATATGTATATCTATATTCATATATATAAACAACTACGTATACATATATTTACATATATCTATATACTTATATATATATATATTTATACATAAATCTATGCATATGTTAGTCCTTATATAACTATGTATTAGTTTATATACATACATATACATATATATATATATATCTATATACATATATATATACATATATATATATATATACATATATTTATATACATATATATATATATGCTTATATCTTTATATATATATATACCTATATATAACTAAATATACATATAGATATATTTACGTATATACATATATATATTTTTTCACATTATTTACCATACGTGGTATCGTGGGAATATCTGCCCCAGTTGCTGATATTCCCTGATACACGCATACAAAAAGCGTGGTTACATACATCTTCCACCATCCATCCCACACTCCACACGGCACCTAGTCCTGTCAGTTGCGTCTTTCTAGACGATGACTAACTCGACACCGTGCTACACTCCATCTCCGCTTCCACCGCCACCACTTTATACATATCTAATATATACATATGTATATACACTATATTTACTTTATTTCTATTTAGCTTTCCTGTTAGTAAAAAAAGATAAAAAAATAGATATATAAAAGAGAAAAGATAATCTTTGACTTGCAGGTACTCCGTCTTGCGAATACCAAGACCCATCTTGGAACTCTATTTTGGCTCAAAGCCAAGAGCCCAATTTTGAGGGTGTGCCTCAAGGACAAAGATTACCAGAAAAAATCTAAATAAGAAAAACACCAAAAACACAATAAACGAACGAAAGAGACCCATCGTAGGAAAGGCGTAGACGCTTAACTTGTAGGCCCAATTCCCTGAGTTCAACCTTGGGCCTAAAAGTGACAAGATAAAATCAATTAGGCCAGGTTAAAAAATTTTGTAAAGAGATGGTTAGGTCTGATTTAGGTTAACCACTATGCACACTTCAATGATAAAATCATCATATTAACAACCTATCCGGGCTCGACACCAAGTGCATCCTTGAGCCTTCAATCGGCCGAGACGGTAGAAGTAGCACACCAATTTGATGGATAACCACCTGTTGCCACTGTGTGAAGGAGGGGGACAAACATAGTTGTACCTCATGGATAGACAACTACCCACTCGTCCATATATTATTTTTACTCCTCTGCTTTGCTGCCTTAGTAAGCAAGGGGTGAGGTCCCCTCGCACGTGCTCATGCACACCCTCGCTCGTGGTCATGCCACGCGGGTTTGGGATCTTAATCGATTAGCCGTTTACCTGGATCTGAGAAAAGAGAAAGAAAGGGAAAGGAAGAAGAAAAGAGAGTGGGGGCAGGGGGTTTTGCTCTACTGCTTACCTCTCGACACTTAGCAAATTCTAAGGGAGGCCTCTTCCTTTATTGGTGTTGGTGTTGAGCTCTGCCGTGCCTCTCCCTAAGTCTTCAGAAAGCGAGGCCTTTACCACTGTTGCTAGTTCTGAGTGCACTGTGCACTTATCCTACGTGGATTAAACTGGGTTGATACTGTTGAGATATTTGATATTATTATAATTAAGGTAATTAGTGATTCAAATTGCCATTTTACCTTAATCTTTTTGCACTATCAACATTTGCTATTTTGTACATTTCGTTTGTGTTTGGAAATTTGATCATATATTGATATGTTATGATAGAATTGCAAGTTTGATACTTATTGCAACACTTGCTCCCTATGTTCAACCTTGTATTTTATTCAAGTATAAATTTTATCTATTTTTTCGCTATTACGATCATACTACAATGCAATGACTTTTAAAACACCATTTCAGTGTGTTAACATTTTGGCACCATTGCTAGGAAGAAATGCACAATTTGATCTCTTGATTGCAATATCTGATTTGATACTAACTTTCTCTATCTATTTTGAAGTGATCTTTGTAGGGAATTTAGTCAAGGAGTAGGATCAACTGTACAACAGCCACTCGAAGGGTAGGTAATTTCATTTTTCATCCTCATTAAGCCCCTGATTTTGAAAAGCTAAAAAGAGGAAAAATTAATTAGGATTAACTTGCATTCGATTCTTAGAATCAATCATCACATGTTGCCCGTTATGATTTGATTTGACTCTTTGTGTAGACAAACCCTAACCTTAATTCTTGCACGTACTTAGGATTTAAGGTATCAATGGCTATCACCTTCTTGCTGGAGCCCTAGGTACTAAATTTAGATTCAATTAATTGGACCAATTAGAGACAATTAGGGTTCCCATCTCAAGGTTTCAGAGACACATTTGCTTGAAAAGAGTAGTCAACCTTTGCAAACAGTGTGTGCCTAAGCCTTGATTGAATCTGCCTAATCAAGCAAACCCTAAATTCAAGCTCTAATTCTCACTTGAATCCTAAAAGCGTGACCTAATATTCTCAAAGGACAAATAGGTGAAGTTGACTCACCTTGTGGGGTCAACCAATCTTCAAATTATGTTACCTTTGACAAAAATAACTTAAAGTTCAAGTGAAATCCTAGGCACCCACTCTCAACTTAAAATTGGTAGACTTAAGAGGTGAAGTCACCATTCTGATCTACCTTGACCAAAAGTGACAAGGAAGGTCAGGTGGGGGAAACCCTATAACCTGTGGGGGTGATCTACGGTGTAGGGTTCTCTATAGGACACTTCCTTTTTGGCTGTCAAGGTAATTCTTAGGTAGACAATTTTCTGATCTAGGGGTATCATCCACCTTGACTCTCTATAGTCATCCAAAAAAATTTTTGGGTGTCTTGATTGGGTTCATCGCACCTTCTATTCCTTGTCAACTCCATCGATGCATGTTTGGGAGGAAGTCCTTAACACCACCCTTAAGACCTCCAATAGCAATTCACTCCCATCGAGGACAAGCCTCGACCTCCCAGTTTGTGCAACCACCCGACCACATTGACATATCTTCTGATTCATCTGAGACTAGATCTCCTTCATCCATACTCATGGAAAAACCAACCGAAGAAAACAATCTCCAAAATTAGCTTCACCGCCTCAATGATCTATTCCAAGCCTTTATGAACCCACTGTAGTGTCCTATTGAAAAAGTCGACTTTTTGCTTTGCGTTGTAGTATTTAAGTGGTGGAAAAATCGACTAATCAAAAAATTGTAAATAACCACTCACAGAAGAGCGGGTCGTGTCCACTGGGAGGCAATTATGCAATAAACTCTTGATTATTTTATATTCTTTCGGATAAGTGCGAAATCCTGTTCAAATCTGGTATAAAATGCCAACGAAAGTAGATTCACAATAACTTAAAAGATAAGGGTATATGTGCAATTTTCCCTCACTGAAATGTTCAATAATTATATGATGATTTTGTGTAATTTTCACATTTCATATACTAGAGAGAATCGATGCACGTGTTGATCCCAAAATCAATCTTAAAACAAGTGAATATCAATAACATGAAATTTTCAGAGAATATGAGTGTGCATGCGCAACTTCGCCACAATAAAATAATAATAAATCAAAATCAAATTATAGTGGCAATGGCAGTGAAGGAAATTTTTAATATGAGAGGAAATAGAGCATTTGCTCTCTCTCCTCACGAGAGAGAGAGAGCATCGACGGGGCTTTCACAAGCAAGGGATGTTGGCGAGGATGAGGGCTATCTGATGGAGGCCACGGCGTCGACGGAGATGGCCAGAGGTGGCCGGACAGCAGAGGAGAAGATACTGGAGGAGGCTACTACTGTCGTGAAGGTGCTATGGTTGTGGCGCAAGCATCTGCAGGAGGAGTACGGCGTGCGCGAGCCTGTGGGCAGGAAGGAGGGCGCGGTGCAGTGTCTGCGGCTGCCTACGGGCTGAGGCATGAGTCTACGGGCGCACAAGGTAGGGAAGGAGGCGACGCTGCGGTGTGCGCAGTACTTGCAGCAGCAAGCGTTGGAGTCTTGCAGGCGTAGGATGCGGTGCCTGCAGGTGTTAAGGGTTCGCCTGTCTGCCTGAAGGAGGGGGCACGGGTGAGGCCAGTGCGGCGCAAGAGCAGGCGCCAGGTGGAGTGACTGAAGGTGGTGAGGTCGAGGCACGCCTGCAGGGACCGTTGGAGGTGCTTGGCTTACGCGCCTGCAGGGAGCGCTGGAGGTGCTTAGCTTGCACTCCTGCTGGGAGCACTAGGTGGTGAAGAACTTGGTGATGGCGGGTGCGGGCAGAGGTGGTGTTGGAGAGGTTGGAGCGCACGTGGAAGGTGGGCACATGCCTGCGGAGAGGCTTGCTAGGGTGCGGCTACAGGCGCACGGTGGTGATGAAGGTGCGGTGCCTACAGGGGTAGGCTTGGTGGCGTGAGCAGGCAGTGTGCGCTGGAGATTGGAGAAGCGGCTGGAGATGTGCGCTTGGAGAAGATGCAGATCCTGGTCCACAGTGCACGCTAGGTAGTTCGCCTCTCTCCCTGGACAATCTCCTCTCCTCTTTCTCTGCCTCTTCTTTTAACTCCTCCTGGTTTGCACCTATGACAGTTAAGGGATTTTCAAATAACTTAACTATTTCCGACCGGCGGCTGTTGAGGGTACCCGGAGGATGGGGAAAAGAACAGTCGCCGGTTATTTGAAAGGATAATTTACCCTTTTCTCCTTCTTTTGCCAATTATTTTTCCTGCCCATAAAAAGAACATATTAAGTTATAGAATAGATGTAAACCTAAATCATGATGCATGCAAACATTCTATAAATTAATATAGTTATTAACAAACCTAAAAGATACAATTAAAGTTACTTAGGCATAATATTAGTCCATTAAAATGGACTCATCAAATACTCCCATGCCTAGGATTTGCTAGTCCCTTGCAAAAATGAAAAATAATAGAAGTAATCAGAAGATTTCGTCGTTTCTTACTTCAAAAATTTAGAAATGCAGACAAATGTGAAGTGCTAATAGCCTAAGTAGCAGATCCAAGTGAAAGAACTAATTCGCATTGGAAGTTCGTACTTCACCCTTGGTAAATATTGAGTCAGGATAGGCAACTACTTCCCTCAGGGATAAAGCAGAGGATAATCTATAATTTTACCCAGGCATTTGGCTAAGGTAGGAGATATTGAGTTGAATGGATTTGTATTTGGTGGCACACACTCTTCTGGTGCTACATATAGTCTAGTACTATAGACTCTAGATCTCCAGACTATTAGACAAGTCAACTTTGAGAGAGGCTACACAATTGTGCTCTCTTGATGTTCCTGGGCACTCCCTCTTTTCTTTCTTTCTGTGATCATGAATCTCGCCAGATTTAGAAATTGTACTCACTATTTGGTGGCCTCACATGGCATCCATATTTCAATTAAAGTCCTAATAACTCTACGACTAAGTTAGAGTCCTCAACCGGTATTTGAGCGATCAGAAATACTAAAAGGTAGCTATGGGTCATATTTGGTGGAACGTGATAGGTGTTCTGTTGCCTCAGAAACAATGTTACATCATAAACTTGGACTTTTTTTTTTTAATATAACTATTTCTTCTTTTTTTTCTTTCTGTTTCTTCTTCTTCTTCTTCTTTTCTCTCTTCCCCTCATTTTTTTTATTTCTTCTTGTTTTTGTTTCTTTTTCAATCAACACAACACGATACAAACTTTTATTTATGAGGCATTCTTAGGGATGATGATGGTCAAGAGGAAGTTGTGTGGCTTATTTGGTGGAAGTGCCTATTCTCGGCACCGGGAAGGAATGGATAGGACAGGCGTATTTCTGACCTTTGACACTATTACCCTCCTTCAGCAAGGACTCTATGAAGGATGGTCATAACCATCCACCGTAGTTATAGCTTTATTAAGACTCAATCTCTGTGTATCTGCCTTACTTGGTGACTCTCAGGAATTCACACAAAATACGCACATAGGAATAGAGAGTGAAAACTACGCCTAACTCTGAAGTATCATCATCTAATTGTCCAAAACTTAAGAGTCCTTGCACTAGACTTAGCGTGCCAGTAATCTCTCTACTTTCTTCTCACAAATATGAGGTGGATCTACTAGAAGATAGTATGCCTGACTCCCTATGAACTATTTAAGGGTTCAGTGGACTACAAATGCATATTGGTTTTCCTTACGGATCCATTAGCAAGTATACATGCATGTGAAATAAATGTACTGGATTCTAAAATTAAGAAATAATTTTAGAAGAAAAACATCCAATAACAAAGGTATTTTGCTAAGGACTAACCCAATCAGCTCAAGAAAAGATAAATTTTTTTTTCTTTTTTCTAGTAAATATATAAATATGTGTGCAAATATTTATAAATGCTATAAGCAATCTCAGGCTATACCCCCCCATGCCTAAGACTGATGATGTCCTCATTGGAAAAATACAGACATAACTGATGATGTCATCATTGGAAAAATACAGACATAAAAGAATATCACCTGAGCAGGAGAATGGGAGGAGCTAAGGCTCCTCAAGCCGAAGTGCATCCAAAACCTGGCCATCTGAAAGAGTAATATATGGTTTAAGTCGCTGGCCATTTACTTTAAAGCTTGCACCTGAAATAGGGTTCCTAATCTCTACAGCTCCATGAGGGAAGGTATTGATAACAACGTATGGCCCATCCCAGTGGGACTTGAGCTTTCTAGGAAATAATTTAAGTTTAGAATTGAAAAGCGAGACCCACTGGTTGGGCTCAAAAGTCTTTCAAATGATGTGCTTGTCATGGAAGACTTTTGTACATTGCTTGTAAGCTTGAGAAGTTTCATAAGCTTCATTACGAAGCTCCTCAAGCTCGCTTAATTCTAACATATGTGCTTTTCTCGCGTTATCTAGATTTAAGTTAACATTTTTAATAGGCCAATAAACTTTATGTTGGATTTGAACGGGAAGGTGGCATGCTTTTCCGTAGATAAGACAGAAAGGAGATATGCCCAAGGGAGTCGTATACGCAGTTCTATAGCCCCAAAGAGCATCATTTAGTTTTTTAGACCAATCCTTTCGATTAGGCCTGACAGTTTTTTCTAAAATTTGCTTAATCTCCCTATTAGGCACTTCAACTTGTCCACTTGTTTGGGGATGATAAGGTGTGGCTATCATGTGGTTGACTCCAAAATTTTGGAGTAGTCTTGTGATGTTTACATTCTTAATGTGAGGTCCTCCATCACTTATGATCGTCCTTAGGCACCCATACCGAGAAATGATATTAGCCTTAACAAAGCCCAAGACCACAGAATGGTCATTAGTTCGCATGGGTATGGCTTCTATCCATTTTGATACATAGTCAACAGCCACAAAGATGTATTCATATCCAAGGGACATAGGAAAGGGACCCATGAAGTCAATGCCCCAAATATCAAAAATTTAAACAGGGAGGATAGGTTGTTGGGGCATCTCATCCCATTTTCCAATGGTTCCTATCAGCTTGCAACGTAGACATGCGCCCACATACGTATGTGCATCTCGGAATAATGTGGGCCACCAAAAACCAGACTGAAGAACCTTATGGGCAGTCTTCTTCCCACTAAAATGTCCCCCACAGTGGAGGTCATGGCAGAAACTCAGAACACTTCTTTGTTCTTCATCAGGGACGCAACGGCGAAAGAGCTGGTCAACACCTATTTTGAAAGGCTCGGGTTCCTCCCAGTGATAAAATTTAGTGTTGGCGAGAAACCTGTCTCGCTTCTGCTTGTCCCAAGTACTGGGTGTGATGCTTGTGACCAGATAGTTCACTATGTCACTGAACCAAGGAGTTTTAGCTTCCACGGCCATTAAAGACTCATCAGGGAAAGTCTCTTGAATACAGCCAGTAGGGTTTGATGCCTCAATAGGGATCCTAGACAAATGGTCTTCTACCACATTCTCAACTCCTTTCCTGTCTTTAATTTCCAGGTCAAATTCTTCGAGTAGTAGAATCCAACAAATTAGGAGAGGTTTGGTGTCCTTTTTAGCCAGAAGATGCTTAAGGGCTGAATGATCAGTGAGCACCACAACCTTGGATCCCAAAAGATAAGACCAAAACTTTTCCAAAGCAAATACTACAGCAAGTAATTCCTTTCCAGTGATTGTGTAGTTTTGCTAAGGATCCGTAAGGGTCTTGCTGGAATAATGCAGCACATGAGGTTTGCCATCAACCCTTGGACCTAAGACCGCTCCCACTGCAAAATCAGAAGCATCGCACATAAGCTCAAACGGGAGGGTCCAATTTGGTGCTTGGAGAATCAGCGCGGCAATGAGGGCTTTCTTAAAAACTTGGAAAGCCTCGCCACATCTATCATCAAAATCGAAGGAGACATCCTTCGCTAATAGGTCAGAGAGTGGCTCAGAGATTTTACTGAAATCTCTAGTGAAGTGCCTATAAAATCCAGCATGGCCAAGGAAAAATCTAACCTAATGAACATTGGCGGGCAATGGAAGCTTAGAGATGGAATCGATTTTTGCGGTGTCCACCTCTAATCCTCTCTCGAAAACTATATGCCCTAACACAATGCCCTGTTGGACAATAAAGTGGCTTTTCTCCCAGCTAAGCACCAGCTTCACCTCTCCGCAACGGGTTAAGACTTTATCAAGGTGCGAAAGGCATAGGTCAAACGACAAGCCATAAATTGAGAAGTCATCCATGAAAATTTCAACGAAGTCGTTGATCATATCAAAAAAGGTAGCCATCATACAATGTTGGAAAGTGGCAGGAGCATTACATGACCCGAATGGCATTCGGTGGAATGCAAAAGTGCCATATGGACTCGTGAAGGTGGCACGCTCCTGATCATCAGGAAAAATGGCTATCTGATTGTACCTAGAGTACCCATCAAGAAAACAAAAGTACTTGTTCCCCGCCAATCAATCTACAATTTGATCGATAAACGATATGGGGAAATGGTCTTTTTGGGTAGCCGTGTTTAAACGGCGGTAATCAATGCAGACCCTCCAACCAGTTGAGGGTCTAGTGGTCACCAGTTCACCTTGGTCATTCTCTTCCACAGTGATTCCTGCCTTTTTCATAACTACGTGAATAGCACTGACCCATTTACTATCTGAAATGGGATAGATAATCCCTGCATCCAGCCATTTCAGAATCTCCTTTTTAACAACCTCACGCATATTTGGATTGAGCCTTCTCTGCATATCTTGGAATGGCTTCACGGACTCGTCTGTGTATATATGATGCATGCAAAGAGAGGGATCAACACCCTTAATATCAGCAATTGTCCAGGCAATTGCTTCCTTATGCCTTTGTAAACACTCAAGAAGAGCTCCCTCCTACAATTTAGATAATGCAGATGAGATAATAACTGGGAACGTGTTACTAGGGCCAAGGAAAGCATATTTCAATGTGCTTGGGAGGGGTTTCAACTCCAATTCAGGAGCCTTTTGGATTGAGGGTTTTAGTTTAGATGTCCCCGCCTCAGGCAGTGGATCTACCTTCATAGTCCAGGGTGGGGACAGAGAGTCAGTGTGTACCCCCAACAACTCTTCTAGTTCAGGCATTTTCCTTCCAGTTTCGCTAATAATCGAGGGGTGGTCTTGAGATATGACCTTCTGAAGGGGATCTCTACATAAGAGTGCTAGAGTAGTCTCTTCGATTATTTCATTAATGACCTCAATCTGAGAACAATCTTCAAATCTGGGTTGCTTGTAAGTATCAAAAACAATCAATCGGATCTTCTTGTTCCCGAAGCCCATTTTAAGTGCCCCGGATCTACAATTTATAGAGGCATTGGTTGTGGCCAAGAAGGGCCATCCTAGAATAATGGATGGCTTTGTGGGCTTATTAGATGGGTCAGTATCAAGTACCAGAAAGTCAATGGGGAAGAAGAAATCCACCACTCTCACAAGGACATCTTCCAACAATCCCCGCGGTGTCTTAAGTGATCTGTCTGCAACTTGGAGGATTACTGGACTAGGCCTTAGCTTTTCACCACCCAAAAGGTCGTAGATAGAGCTCGGTAGAATGTTTAACCCTGCACCCAGATCGAGCAGAGCCTCATCAATGTGTCGGTTACCTATAGCCACTGAAATATATGGGGCCCCTAGGTCTTTCATTTTGGCAGGTGTTCCATGCTGAAGAGCCGAGCTCACTTGGTCAAGCAGGATGACCTTGATTTGGACTTGTTTCCTAGATCGACGCTTCTGGGTGCACAGGTCCTTCAGAAACTTCGCATAGGACGAAATCTGTTTAACTACTTCCAACAGAGGCAAGTTAATCTGGACTTGCCTAAAAGTATCCATAATCTCTTCCATCAAGAATCTAAAATAATCAAGAGTTTATTGCATAATTGCCTCCCCGTGGACACGACATGCTCTTCTGTGAGTGGTTATTTTCAATTTTTTATTAGTCGATTTCTCCACCACTTAAATCCTACAATGCAAAGCGAAAAGTCGACTCTTTCAAATTGGCACCATTGCTGGGGATGGCCGGAGGTGGCCGGATGGCGGAGGAAAAGATGCTGGAGGAGGCTGCTGCTGCCGTGAAGGTGCTGTGGTTGCGGCATAAGTGCCTGCAGGAGGAGTTTGGCGTGCGCACGCCTACGGGTAGGAAGGAGGGTGCGATGCAGTGTCTGCGGGCACTTGCGGGGTGAGGCACAAGTCTGCAGGTGCGTAGGGTGGAGAAGGAGTAGGCGTTGCGGTATGCGCGATGCCTGCAACAGCAAGCACTGGATGCCTGCAGGTGCATGTTGCGATGCTTGCGGGAGTTGTGGGTGCCCTTGGCTGCCTGAAGGAGGGGGCGCGGGTGAGGACAGTGCGGTGCAGGAGCGAGCGCCAGGTGGTGCGCCTGAAGGCGGTGAGGCTGAGGCATGCTACATGGAGCGATGGAGGTGCTTGGCTTGCACGCCTGCAGGGAGCGCTGGAGGTGCTTGGTTTGCGCACTTGCTGGGAGCGCTACGTACTGAAGAACTTGGTGATAATGGGTGCAGGTAGAGGTGGCGTTGGAGAGGTTGGAGCGCACGTGGAAGGTGGGCGCGTGCCTGTGGAGAGGCTTGCTAGGGTGTGACTGCAGGTGCGCGATGGTGATGAAGGTGCAGTGCCTGCAGGGGTAGGCTTGGTGGCGTAAGCAGGTGGTGTGCACTAGAGATTGGAGAAGCGGCTGGAGATGTGCGCGCGGAGAAGATGCAGATCCTCATCCACAGTGCTTGCCGGGTAGTTCGCCTCTCTCCCTGGACGATCTCCTCGCCTCTTTCTCCTCCTCTTCTTTTAACTCATCCTGGTTTGCACCTGCAAGAGTTAAGGGTTTCCAAATCCCTTAACTATTTCTGGCCGACGGCTATTGAGGTTACCCAGAGGATGGGGAAAAGAACAGCCAACAGTTATTTGAAAGGGTAACTTACCATTTTCTCCTCCTTTTGCAAATTATTTTTCCTGCACATAAAAAAGAACATATTAAGTTATAGAATAGTTGTAAACCTAAATCATTATGCATTGCAACATTCTATAACTTAATATAGTTATTAACAAACCTAAAAGATACAATTAAAGTTACTTAGGCGTAATATTAGTCCATTAAAATGGACTCATCACCTATGATATGAGATCATTACAATCCTTCTGCGGTGGTGATGTAACCTCAAGTCCAAATCCCTGCTAGAGGTCCTGATAATGAACTCAAGCCCAACATGATTCATGCTATTCCTAAATTCCATGGGCTTAATTCCAAAGATCCTTTCTAGCATACCAAGCAACTCAATCATCTGGCCCTGACCTTCGGGTTAGAAGCTCAGAATCGATATATCTTACTCATGAAAATGTTCTCCTTCTCCCTCATGGACAAGGTCGCTCACTGGTACCAAACTTTGACTTGTCCAATCAACCAATGGGCTGAACTACAATTCGAATTCCTAAAGAAGTTCTTCCCTGTTGGTCAAACAAATGCTTTGCGGCACTAGATCACACATTTCACGCCGTAAGCAGGAGAACCGCTCCATGAGGCACGAGATCACTTTCTCGATCTCATGCAAAAGTGCCACCACCACAGAGTTCCTAAATGGGAACAAGTCTAGTCTTTTTACCAGGGACTCCATGAAGATATTTGATTATTCGTCAATGTGACCTGTGGAGGAAACATCATGGGTCAACACAACATTGTGCGAGAGATTCTTAAGAACATGTGTGAGAACTCCATCAATAATGAATACATGGGCATGTTCGACCGGACAACTGGCCGTGCATTGATGAATCCGTGGGGAGCACATGAGACGCAAGGCCTGTCCTCCTCTGTCGACTTCGAGTTAACGGCCAGTCATCTAAACAAGGTCTCTATTATTGAGAAGAAGGTGGATAAGCTGACTCAACATCTGCAGCAAGCCACTTTTGCACAAGACCAGTTCGCACAACCACCTTCTTGGAGGGAGGCTGTGCACAACCTCTATCACCGAGCTTCTCAGGGGATGGATCCATACACACCCCCATCTGATCTAGGGTTTGGAAGAAACTCTGGATTCTTCTACTCTAGTTGGGGGAACTCTGAACCCTCATCTGCTGATTTCTCCAAGGTTCCTTAGACCTGCAAGTACCTCATCGCCATCCAAAATAACCTTTCTCAAAGACCTACAACCCAAGATGGCGTAATCATCCTAATTTCAGGTGGTCAAGGAATAGTCAAAATCAGAGATCTCATTATCAGCACCAACCAAAAGTTTCTCGTCCATATCAGCTGCCTCAACCTTGGCCCAACCTAACTTACCAAACTAGGCAAACTCGAGAAGATCAAATGACTCTTATCCTTCTGACTTTGGCTGACATTCAGAAGACGAATGCAGCTATGCAAAAATAGCACAAAGATGAGATCATAGTGGTTCACAATCAATTTGCCTACATGGCAAATCCCCGCCAACCTGGTGCACTCCCTTCTCAACCTCTAGCCAATGCAAATAACAGGCCAAACTTGAGGCACGTTATGAACTCTACTCAAGGCCTGGCTCACTACGTCTATCAAGCCCCTTCAACTCCATCACCCGATGGGATGGAGGCTTCGACATCATTGTTCATCACTATGAAATGGGTTTCAAAATCATCATGTTGCAGCATAGCTCGAATAAGTGTGAAAACATACAAAATTTATTACTCAAATGAAATCCGAGGTCGAATATAGGGAGCAATATGGCAATTTAAAACTCAAGATCACAATTAAAGATGTAAGAATTTGCAATCAATAAAGATAAATAAATGAGATTCAATGTCGATAGTGCAAAAGGAAGAGAGGGTAAAATGGTGATTTGAATCACCAAATTACCCTACAATGTTAAGCCTAGCAAGCTACTCAAAGTAACAGATCAGATAAGCCAAGCACAACTCAATTTAACAAACAAAACCAAGGTATCACATATCATACGATAGATTTAGGCTCAGACACCTTTACAGAGGCAAAGGCCTCTAGCTCTTTCTTCTTCAAGCCACAGGGAAAGGCTTCTCTCTTCTTCTTGTTCTTCTTCTTCCTTCTCTTCTTCTTCCCTTAGCTTCAAAGAAAGCACAGAACATGACTTAGCGCACTAGCAGTGGCAAAGGCCTCTTTAGATCCCACAAGAGTCAAGAGGAGGGTGGCAGAGCAAAACCCCCCCTCTCCTCTCTTTTCCTCTTCTTCCTCTCTTAGACCAAGGAAACCAAACTAGACCTAGGTATTCGGGTAAACGGATCAAGTCCAGACCTGCAGAGCATGAGCACAAGAGAGGGCGTGCGTGGGCATGTGCAAGGGGACCTCACCCCATCCTTACTGAGGCAACGAGGCTATAACAGAATTTCTTCTTATCTGCCTATACCGCTTCGTCAACTATCGAGGTGGGACTAAAGTCCCACCCTTCTTCGCGTATGCTGCAAGTAGTGAAGATGCCTTAAATTAGCATAGTAGCAGGTGCTGGTGACCCTAGTTAAGGACCTGGGAAGGGTCCTGAGACTTCTTCGCATGAGCTGGGGTAGAAATCTGGAGCAGATGTGATTAAAGGACTGAAGGCATAGTTGGTGCAGCTGGGGTGGTAGTGGAGCTTCGGTGAAATTGCCTCACAACCACATCAAATTTGCTCAGGAGGACGGCCTGAGGATGGCAAACGTGATGGTGGTCTTGGTTGTGCGCGGGAGTGAGTGAAGGGGTAAGATGACCTCAAGATGATAGTGCGGTGAGTGTGTAGTTCAGCAGGTAATTAGGGTAAGTTATAGGTGGTTTTAGGTTAGGGCTTTAGTCGTTGGAGTTGTGGTGAAGCTGATGGGGGTGGCACCGGTGAGTTTCAAGCTGTGTGGCGGTGTGTAGGCATCACCGAAGCATCACCAAAGATGAAGAAGGTTGCGGCATTTGAGGGAGAAGCGGTGGTCATGAGTGTGTGTAGAGAGTGGGAAAGTGAAATAGAATGAGAGAGAGAGAGTAAGAGAGGGACTTAGTGAGGTGGGAGGGAGGTGGAGGAAGCCGATTTTGAACGACCGGCATCAGAGAAGGTGGTAGAAGCGGCGAGGCGACGATGATGAAGCAGACGGAGCAATGCCCTCCCTTTGGCTGGGGAGGGTTGCGAGGAAGAGAGGAAGAACTTAGGCCATCCAAATTGATGATTGGACGACCAGAGGAGGGTGATCCAGGGAGGTCACCAGAGCAAAGTTGTTTGGTGGCCGAAGAAGGTAGACTAGGGTGATTTGGCTCACCAAAACTTGCTATAAAACTTGGTCGTGCATTAGGGGTTCTTTTATAAGCCATAGTTAGCCCTTCCAAGCTTGGAAAGAAGCTTCCAAGCTTGGAAGGTTTTGCAAAATAGGATACCTAAACATTTGAAAGGTTCGTATGACCTTTTGGGAAAGAATTAGAGCCTAAGGAATGGCTCAAATGGAAGGGAATTCCTTAACGAATTTCCGTTTCAATTTTGAGAGTGATTTGTCAAAGAATCAAGGAGTTCTTACTAATTTAGGTCACAGGAGTTTGTAGGAATAGGATTAATGGCTGCTAGGACCTATTTGTGAAAATGATTGCAAAGTTTGTGGTCATTTTGTAAGGGTATATGTGTGAATGAAAAGAATAAGGCAGGACCAATTTGCAAATTAGGCAAAGATGATCTCAAATTAGGCCCAAATTTTGGTACAAACCTAATGTGAACCTAAGAAGTTCAATGATGAAGTTGGATTTTGGTTTTGGCCAAGTTTGATGAGGTAATTTATGCAAAAACCTAAATTAGAAAAAATGTTAGTTTAAGACTTTGTTTCGGGTCAAGATGGGTTCTGATGGTAAAATTGAAGGTACCAAACCCTAGAGAGTGAATTTTATCTTGACCAGAACCTCAGTTAATTAAGCGGGTCTATTTTTAGGGTTTTAGAAGTCATTTAATTCTCAAAACACGTGAAAAACCTTTTATGTCAGTTCTAACCCACTTGTTAGCCTTTTAGGACTATTTGACCCTTAATTCCCCCTGGGAAAAATCGTGGTTGTACTGCAATCATGATATGATGGTAAAATTACTTTTTTAACCTTGGTTTCTTATCTTTCTCTCAGAGTGATTATGCAATGAATTACACTCCTGTGGCGGTTATGTAGGAGCATTTAACGACTTAATCAAATCACTTTGAGCTAGTTATATCTCAAGATCGTTTTCCCATTATACCCCCATGCCTAGCTTTTGCTAGACCCTTAGCAAAATCTCAAGGAATTAACTTTAATTCTAGACCATATTTCTCTTTATGCTAAGATTTCTACTGTGTGCTTTCTTTTGTAGATTTGATCAGAATGCCGACAATAGGCCTAAAGGTACTCAGGTACCAACCAAGATCCGAACCTGACCATCTCTAGCCTCAGTCTGCCGTGAAGGTTTCTAAGGCCCGCAGGAACTTACCTAAGGTTCGTTGAACTCCACGGTTAAAGCACCTGTGCTTGTAACATGTTTTAGCCCAGGTTCAGTTTGTAGTGCATTTTTGTAAGAGAGAGACAGAAGAATTTTATTTTTGGAGAGTTTTCACTCTCTTTACTCTTTTTATTTCTAGCTTCGGATTGGCTTTACAACACGGTCTGTATCGGATTCCTAGCTCCCACCATCAATCCTCGCAGGATCCCTAGCAATCGATGCTTCAAGATAGCACTGCCCATGGCAACCCCCAGAACCCTGGCTTTTGAGATTTCTAGATTATCCTACCCATGGCATTTTGTAGCTAAATCCCGACCCTGGCAATCGACATTTCGTGATAATGCTGGCCATGGCATTTGAGCCAGCACAAGGTGCTGACATGCCCACAGTAGGATATTTAGATATCCTAGGAGACGGTATGTTATTGCGCATCTTCGAGAGGAATTTCTTGCCTCCCCTCATTAGGAACTCTTCCAAATCAACTTGTGTTGATCAGTCGCTCCTAATTTAGGTAACCTTTTCTTAGAACAGATTTAACACATTTGCATGATTTTGGTAATTAAGCTCACTGAGCGAGACTATGTGTGGATTGGGGTGCTTAGGTTACCGAGTCCCGCAAACCAAAGGTCAGCTAATGAGGCCGAATAATCCCTAAGCCTTAGACCTAATACTTAAGCATCGCATTTGCCCTTACCACTTGAGGACTATCCAGATCTTAGTGAATACTTGAATTTTTATGCCTAAAATCACAGCCCAAGAGGACTAAGATTAGCGTTCATACTAATCTCTTTGTTGTCTCTTAGTAATTTCGGTCTTTCATTTTCTTTATTTTTGATTGGTCTAGAATTAGGTAGATTCCTTAATCTTTTAGTAATGACTATTTCTTTTTTCTTTCAAACTATGCTCCCTTTTGGACATTAATATCACCTCCCCTTTTCCCGCTCAAGAATGCTATGCAATTAATTTACTCAAAATTTCCTCCTTTCTCCATTTTCTTATTCTTTTTCAGTTTTAAATTTTTTTGGTTTTTTGGAATATGTATTCTTTTGTGAGAACCCTTCAAAAACTGTGAATTTTTGTATGTTTGCACTTTACCACTGCCCTATGCCTATGTTTTGCAATGTCCTCATTGTAAACGAAAGGGTGTGAAACAGTTATGGGCTCAGGAATTAGAACAGGATAATTGGGTGGGCAACCGGGTTGGAAATGACTGTTGTAGATGATTTTAAGCTCTGATACAACTACAAGAGGTAGAGTCGACTATTTTAATGGACGAACCCTAAAGTACAATATGAGTTCGACATAAGATGTGTTAAGAAGGGTTTTGGGTTTTTGCAGCAAGATGACGGGTTGCCTCTCATTAAGCACTGCATTTAATGACATCAGCCGGGCATAATGAGCTCAGGGAGAATGGAGAGCAAAAGATATCTCAGCCATGTTTTAGTAAGTAAGTTCGATGAACGGTTTGAATCTGTAACTGTTCATGACAAAAGGTGCAGAATCACTGCTGAGTTCAGTAATTTCAATGGCTCCATTTTCAAATATTCATCTCACCAAGAATGTTCTAATCCATTTTGATCTGAGTTTTCATGGGAATAGTTTCAGTTTGGCATCAAAGAGTAGAACTTTCTGACCAAGGTTGAAAGATTTTTGTACAACGTGCCTATCATGGAAGGCTTTAACCTGCTCTTTGTAGATACTCGAGTTCTCTTATGCATCATTGCATAGTTCCTCGATCTCGTTCACTTGCAACTGGCAGTGTATTCTAGCCTTCATTTGATCTAGATTGCACTTCCATAGTGCCAAATAAGCCTTATGGTCCATCCCGACGGGAAGGTGACAAGCCTTACCGTACACTAACTTGAACAGAGACATGCCTAATTGGGTCATGTGGGCAGTCCTATAGGCCCACAAGGCTTCCGAAAGGTGAGTAGACCAATACTTCCTTTCAAGCTGAACAGTGGCTTGAAGGATCTTCTTGATCTCTCGATTTGATAGCTCTGCCAGTCCATTGGTCTAAGGGTGGTAAGGAGTCGAGATACGATGCGTCACCCCATACTTTTTCATCAGGGACTGGAAGTGCACATTGTTAAAATGAGACCCGCCATTGCTGATGATGGCTTTGGGAACTGCAAATCTGGTAAAGATGTTCTCTTGGATAAATTAGAGGATATCTTTATGATCACTAGTTCTCGTGGGGATGGCTTCGATCCGTTTAGAGACATAATCAACAACGAGTAGAATGTACTCGAAGCTGTTAGATCCGGGAAGGGGTCCCATGAAATCAATTCCGCATATGTCAAAGTTTTCGCACACAATAATCGGGTTCAAGGGTATCATATCTTGCGGGACCATGTTGCTGAGGGCCTGACAATGAGTGCATGCCCTACAATACGTTTGTGCGTCTTTGAATAATGTGGGCCAAAAGAACCCACACTGGAGAATTTTTGCTGCGATTTTACACCCAAAGAAATGGTCTCCGCAGGCCTGGCTGTGATAGAATGATATTACGTCATTGACCTCGTTGTCAGGAATGTGATGGGAACACCATCATGAGCCAAAAGTATCTCATTTTGACCCAATTAAGTTATTAAATTCTCCTACATAACCGACAATAAGTCACAAGTCACTACATAATCATTCTGAGGGAAAAATAAGAATCTAGTGTTAAAACTGCAATTCTACCAGCTTATCATGACTGCAGTAGAGCCACAGGTTTTCTCAGAGGTTGAATGAAGGTTAAGCAATCTTAGAAAGATAAAAAGTGGGCTAGAATAATCAGAAAAGGTTTGCACGTGTTTTGAGAATTAAATGACTTTTTGAAACCCTAAAAATAGATTAGCTTAATTAAATGAGGTTCTGATTAGGAAAAAATTCATCTAACCCTCTAAAATTCATAGAAAAATATTCTCTAGGGCTTAGAACATTCAATTTGACAATCAGAGCCCATTTTGACCTAGAATAGAGTCATAAACAGACATTTGCCTTAATTTGGATTTTTGCATAAATTACCTAGCCAAATGTAGTCAAAACTAAAATCCAACTTCACCATTTGATTCCTTAGGTTTAAATTAGGTTTGTACCAAAATTTGAAACCAATATGATCTTGTCTTGACCTAGTTTGCAAATTGGTCCTGTCTAATTACATTTCTACCGTTAACTTTCAAAATCTTTTCAAATAGCACCATAACTTTGTCACCGTTCTCGCAAAAGGGTCCATGTCGCCATTAAACCTATTCCTACTTGCTCTAGCGACTTTGAAAAGGAGAGAACTCCCTGATTTCTTGACAGATCCCTTTCAAATTAGAAAGGGAAGTTCATCAAGAAATTCCCTTCCTTTCGAACCCAACCCTAAGCCCTAGAACCTACCAAATCTCTGATGCAAACGCATGAGAGATTTGGATATCAATGAATTCCCAAACTTCGATGAGCTTTCCAAGCTCGGGAAGCTTGCTTCCCAAGCTCTAACCGTCCTCCTGAGGTATATAAAAGCACCCCCTGCTCATACTGAATCACTCAAGCTTGAATTCAACCAGAGAAACCCTCAAAATTCCTCTCTCCTCCTCCGACCGAATTGCACTTCAAGCTCCGTTGACCCTCCTTGCCTTGCCTCGTCCTTTGACCATAATACCAGTGGTAGACTCTTCTTTTGTGGCTTCTTCCTCATTGACCAGCACCAGTCGACGTCCCTACCTCCATCTTCGCCGTCCACCTCTTATCAGAGCATCTTCGTCTCTAGTGCCGGCCAAACCTCAACCGGTGCCAACTCTACTCCCCTTCATCTGCCTAGTCTCGTAAACAACTCCTCATCTTCCACTCTTCGTTTTCAGACACTCACCAATCCATTTCGATCGTCGACTCGCCCCACCGTCCTCCATCTTCAACCTCGCCGGCGTACCTCCAGTGAGCTCACATAGCCACTATCATCCACCAACCTAGCCGCTATTCATCTCTACACCTACGCCATGTCCAAGAGAGCAAATGCCCTCTAGTCTTCGAGGCTATTAACCTCTCAACTGCTCCGTTGAACACACCCACCGACGCATTCCTCCTCTGACCTCTGCAGCCCACCTCACACCTCCACGAACCACGAGACCATCCCCATCCCCTATGCATCCGTCAAGGTGTAGCAAAGCTCATGAACTATTTTAACTGGGGCTCTTAGCCCATTTCCGTGCTTTCGGGTTCCTAGGACTCTGTTGCCATTATCAAAGCTTCAAGCGATGCTTGAAGCTTACTTCAGCATCTACAGACCCCACGTGAAGTCCTAGCCGCTGCGGAGCACTTCCAGGGTCACAACCCAGGAGCCAATTTGGCTCTTTGACTATGTCTTTACTGCAATCACAAGGAGCACCTACTGCAGCTGCAGGCTGAAGAAAGGGGTGTGGTTTAGTCCCACATCGGAAGCGACAAAGTAGTTGAAGGCGCATAAATTGAAAAAGTCGCATAGCCTTATCACCTCAGCACACATAAGGGGTGAGGTCCCAATTTGCATGCCTCACATGCCTTGTCCGTGACTTTGACCATGCGGACCTGGTGCGCCAGATAACCCGCCTAACCTAAGCACTCGGTTGTGACCCACAGCCGTAGCCGTAGTCCTGGGTGCACGTGCCCAAAATCCCGAAATCTTGAGAGAGGCCCTGGGAGGGCGAAGCTTATATGAGAAAGAGAAGGAGAGATTGCATGGGGTAAGGGGAGGGTTTTACCGTAGAGAGATTGGCTGGCACTCAGCCAACTCAAGAAGCCCCTATGTAAAGAAGCTGGACAAAGAGGAAGAAGAAGAAGAAAGTGAGTCGCAGCAGAAGAAACAAAGAAGAAGAAGGAGAAGGCTTGAGCAATAGAGAAGAAAAAAGGGGAATCTAAATAGAGAGGAAGAAAGAAAGAGGAAGAAGAAGAAAAGAAGAAGAAGAGAAGAAGCCGCACAACAAAGAAGGGAAGAAGAAAAGGAAGAAAGGCAAAATCATGTTCTATTGATACTTTAATTACATTGATTTAAGTGTTATTTGTGAGGAGTAATTGGTGATTTAAATCACCATTTTACTCCATTCTTTTTGCATATTATTCCTGACAGTACTCTTATTGCACTCTTTATGCTTGATTTAAATTATGATCTTGAGATTTAAATTTCATATTGCTCCGTGTGTTCGACCTCAGAACCTTTTCAAGTAATAAAATTTATTTGTTTGAGCACCTTTTTGGCTATACTTCAACACGACAATCTTAAAACATCGATTTATCGCTCGAACAGAATGCATCTTCTAACCACCAGATCATTGCCAATGTGGAAAAGGTAAGGTTCCTCCCAAATATAGCACTTGGCCTTGGCAATCAATTTGTCTCGCCTGGAAGTCACCCAAGCTAGCAGAACTTTCCCCATAACAAAGTAATTTACAATATTAGCAAACCATGGGAGACTATGAATGGCTAGCAGCTGCTCGTCTGGAAAATGCTAGGTGATCAGACCAGATGGGTTGATGACACAAGAAGGAAAATGGCACAAATGCTCAACTAGCATGTTCTATTTTTTTGCTTTATCGCGAATCTCGAGATCGAATTCTTGTAACAGCAAGATCCAGTAGATTAGTTGAGGTTTCGCATCCTTCTTCATGAGGAGGTGCCTCACTGCAGTGTGGTCCGAGTATATGTTGATGTTGGAACCCAAAAGATAATATATGAATTTTTCCAGGCCAAATACAATGGCTAGCAGCTGTTTCTCAGTAACTATATAGATACACTAAACCTTATCAAGTGTCTTGCTAGCGTAGTAGATGACAATGGGTTTCCCATCTATTTTCTGCCAAGTACCACACCTACAGCGTAATCAGATGCATCGCACATGATCCTAAAGGGTTGAGACCAATCAGGGGACTGTAGGATAGGTGCCTGGGTAAATTGATCACGTTGGATCTCAAATGCCTGAGTGCACTCATCGGTGATTTCAAAGGGGAGAACGTTAGATAGAAGATTAGTTAGGGGGTGAACGATTTTCAAAAAATTAGGAATGAATCGATGGCAAAAATTGACGTGTCCCGGAAAGGATCGGATGTCTTTGACCGTGATAGGCATTGGGAGTTTGCAAATCAGATTCACCTTGTCTTAATCAACCTAGATGCCTTTTTCAGAGATGAGTTGCACTAGGACAATTCGCTCAGGTACCATGAAGTGGCACTTTTCCCAGGAAAGAATTAAATTCACGTTGATGCTTTGCCTGAGGATTTGGACAATGTGCAGGAGGCAATCATCAAAAGATTCACGAAATAATGAGAAGTCATCCATGAAGACCTCAAGGTATTCACCTACCATATCTGAGAATATGGCAAGAATGCACTGCCGAGAAGTAGCGGGTGCATTGCAAAGACCGAACAGCATCCTCTGGAATGCATATGTTCTTGAAGCGGTAGATGAAGGTGGTCTTCCCTTGGTCTTCAAGATGGATTGTGACCTGATTATAACTAGAGTACCAGTCCAAAAAGGAGAAGAATCGATTTCCTGCTAGTTTCTCGAGAATCTGATCATTGAACCATAGTGGGAAATGATCCTTCTTCTTGGAGGAATTGAGTCTTGCGTAATCAATGTAGACTCTGCATGAGTTTACTGTATGGGTCGGTATGGTTTCTCTGATTTCATTCGTGTTGACAGTGAGCCCTACCTTCTTAGGCACAACTTTAATTGCACTCACCGAATGGCTATTGGAGATCAGGTAGATGATCCCTGCATCTAACCACTTGATGATCTGCTTTTTTCGACATACTACAGGTTTGGGTTTAGGCGTCTTTGTAATTTACGGGATGGTCAAGAGCCCTCTTCAGTGTAGATGTCATGTGTGCAGTATAAGGGGTTGATACCAGTCAGATCATCGAGTCCATCCATTGGCTCTCCAATGCTGTTGGAGAACAGAAATTAGGCATTTTCCTGATCAGGTGTGAGTCGGGAGTTGATAATCACAGGACACGTCTGATTGGAAAACAAAAAGACGTATTTCAGATGATCGAGAAGAGGCTTTAATTCCATAACTGGGTTGGCAATAGTAGCAGGTGGTTCAGGGTGGGTGTCAGGAGCAAAGGAAGGAGTTATGGGAGTATCTATGTTAGGTTCAAACTCCTGTAATTTTGGGTTTTGATCTTCTTGTGGTTGATCAAAAATAGTCTGGTTTTCCCTGATACATAGGTCATCAACCATGGCCTCGATATTGTAAATTTGTTCCATAGACTAGCAATTAATTCCTTGTTGGGCCAACAAGATGTCTATCTTCAGCGCCTTGCTCCTAAGTTTTAATTCAATCTGGCCCTCCTCACAATTAATATTGACCTTAGCAGTGGCCAGAAAGGGTCTCCCTAATATGATCAATGTATTCTTCACATTCTCAGGAGCATCCATGTCTAAGACAAAAAAATCCATGGGAAAATAGAAATCATGTACCCTAAATATGACATCCTCAGGAATTCCTTTTGGTGACTTAATAGATCGGTCGGCTAACTAAAAAGTCATCTCTGTCGGTTTAAGCTCAGATTCCTCAAAGTAGTCTAGTAGAGATGTAGGTATCAAATTTATGTCAGCTCCTAGGTCCAGTAAGGCTCGGTCAAATTGTATACCACCAATAGCAGAAAAGATCAGAGGGGTGCCTGGGTCATTTGCCTTAGGCGAGAGTTTTCTCAAAATGACAAAGCTGGCTTGCTCCGACAATACCATCGGGTTCCCACCGTTGGTTCGCGGCTTACGCTTTGGTGTACGCACATCTTTCAGAAATCATGCATAAGCCAGTACATGGCATATAGCATCCATCGAGGGGATGCTTATTCGGACCTGCTCAGAAAGCTTAACCAAGTCCTCCTCAGATGCCACAGTTTGGGGTTTCCATTTGTCCTTTGGTCAAGGCCTCCAGAAATGGTACTTTTACAGGTTCCTCTAGAATGGGTCCAGGTTCTTGATCTGGGATAGAGGTATCCTAGATGACTATCCTATGGTTTGACTTTGCATTACCAGGCTGGGAGTGGATAGGATAAGGTGGGCCTTGTGTTGCTTTGCCAGTACGGGTAGCAATAGAATTCAGACTTGCTTGGTTCTGGATTGGTGCAGGCAAAAGAGATGATTGCCACTGATAACCCACATATGATGTCGAAGCCTTCATCCTATCAGGTGATGGAGCAGAAGGGGCCTAATAAATAAAGTGAGCTTGACACTAAGTTGGGTTCATAACGTGCCTCTGGTTCGGCACGTTACTTGGATTATTAGAGGTTGCAACGGAAGTGCACCAATTTGGCAGGGATTTGTCATCTGGGTGAGTTCATTGCTAACCTCTGTGATGTCATCTTTGTGCTATTTTTGCATACCCACATTCATTTTCTAAATGTCAATAAGAGTTTGAAGGATAAGAGTCAATTGATCTGCATGAGTCATCCCGAATTGATAATTTGGGTTGGGCCGAGGTTTAGCTGGCTGATATTGACGAGGAGCTTGTGGTAGCAGATGATATTGAGGTCTCTAACTTTGATTGTTCCTTGACCACATGAAATTTGGATGATTATGCCATCCAGGGTTGTAGGGGTTTGAGAATAGATCATTCTGAATAGCGTTGTGGTCCTTGTAGGTCTGAGGAACCTCGAAAAAGTTGGAATATGAGGGGTCAGAGTTACTCCAACTAGAGTTGGTGGGTCTAGAGTTTCCTTCGAAACACAAATTAGATGGGGGAAGATACGAGTCTATCCCCTGAGAAGATTGATGATAGATGTTATGTACAGCCTCCCAGCCAGAGGGTGGTTGCGCGAATGGGTTTTGTGTAGAGGTGGCTCACTGCAAGTGTCGAGTTAGCACATCCACCTTCTTCTCAATAATATAGACCTTGTCCAGGTGACTGGCCATCAGTTCCAAGTCAATGGGAGAGGACAGGTCCTGTGTCTCATGTGCTCCCTTTGCATTCGTTAATGATCGGGCATTCGTCTTGTCGAACATGCCCATGGATTCATTATTGATGGAGTTCTCACACATATTCTTGAGAATCTCCCACATGGTTTCTTCTTGTTGACCCACGATGTTTCCTCCATAGGTCGCATTAATGAATAATCGAATATCTTCACAGAGTCTTTGGTAAAAAGACTAGACTTGTTCCCAATTAGGAACTTCGTGGTCGGGGCACTTTTGCATGAGATACAGAAAACAATCCCATGCCTCATGAAGCAGCTCTCCTGCTTGCTACGAGAAATGAGTGATTTGGTGCCATAAAGTATTTGTCCAACCAACAGGGAAGAACTTTCTTGGAAACATGGATTGTAGTTCTGCCCAGGTGTTGATTGGACGCGTTTGGGTTTGGTACCGATGAACAGCCTTATCCATGAGAGAGAGGAACATTTTCATGAGTAAGACATCCCCATTTTGCACTTCTAACCCGAAGGTCTAGGCCAGATGCTTGAGTTGCTTGATATGATGGAAATGATCCTTGGAATTACACCAATGGAATTTGGGAATAGCATGAATCACGTTGGGCTTGGGTTTTGTATCAAGACCTCCAGCAAGGATTTGGACTCAAGGTTCAATTGCCACCGTAGCAAGATTGTAGTGATCATGCATCATAGGATGCTACAATGGGTTCACAAAGGCTTGGAATAGATCATTGAGGCATTGAAGTGACTTTCAAGATTGTTTTCTTCTGTTAGTTGCTCCATGATGATGGATGAAGGGGAATTAGGTTCAGCTTATTTAGAAGAGATATCGATCAGGTTGGGTTGTTTCACAACCAAGGAGGTCAAGGCTTGGCCTCGATGGGAATGAGTAGCTAACGGAGGCCTCAAGGATGGTCTTAGAGACATCCTCCCGAACATGCATTGATGGAGTAGATGAGAGGTAGAATGTGATGGGCCCAATCAAGACACCCAAAAATTTTGGATGACTATAGAGGTTCGGAGTAGATGATGCCCCTTAGTCAGAAAGTCGTCCACTTGAGAATTACTTGGGTAGCCAAAAAGGGAGATTCCCGCAAAGACCCCTACATGGTAGAGTGCCGCCAGGAGTTACAGGGTTTCCCCCACCCGACCTCTCTTGTCACTGATGATCCAAGTAGACCAAAATGGGAACTTGAACTCCTAAGTCTACCAATTTTTAATTAAGTGCAAGGGTGCTTATGATTTCACTTGAACTTTAAGAGGTTTTTGTGTAAAGTGACATAATTTGAAGATTGGTTAACCCAACAAGGTGGGTCAACTTCACCTATTTTGTCCTTTGAGAAATTTAGGTCTCCTTTTAGTATTCAAATGAAATTAAGAGCTTGATTTTAGGGTTTGCGTATATAGATCAATTCAATCAAGGCTTACACACACATTGTTCAGGAAGATTAATTCTTGATTAAGCAAGTGTGTCTCTAAACCCTAAACTGGAAATCTTAATTAGCTCTAACTAGTCCAATTTAGTTTGACGAAATGTGGTACCGAGGGCTTCAAGTAAGAATGTGATAGTCCTAGATACCTTAAGCTTCAAGTAGGTGCACAAATCAGGGTTTGAATGTTGTCTAAACAGAATGCATCAAATCGGGCAACTTGATGATTAATCTAAGAATATAATGCAAGTAGCTATAATTGATTTTTTCATTTTTTTAGCTTTTAAGAATCAGGGGCTTAGAGGAGGGTGAATGGAGTTTACCTACCCCAGGAGTGGTTGATGTGCAGTTGATCTTCTTCAATGAATACCCTGAAATAGATAACAGTAAAGAGAGATAGAGCAAGTTAGTACCAATTCAGATATTGCAATCAAGAGATCTAAATTGCACATTGCTCCCTAGCAATGGCGTCAAAATGTTCGTTGCTCAGAAATGGGTTTTAAAATCGTTGCGTTGCAGTATTGCTAAAATCTATGTGAAAACATATAAAATTTTTTACTCAAATGAAATCCGAGGTCGAACATAGGGAATAATATGGCAATTTAAAACTCAAGATCACAATTAAAGATGTAAGAATTTGCAATCAATAAAGATATATAAATGAGATTCAACATAAATAATGCAAAAGCAAAAGAGGGTAAAATGGTGATATGAATCACCAAATTACCCTACAATGTTATGCCTAGCAAGCTACTCAAAGTAACAGATCGGATAAGCCAAGCAGATCTCAATTTAAGCAGCAGGACCAAGGTATAAGATATTAGATGACAGATTTAGGCTCAGATGCCTTAACAAAGGCAAAGGCCTCTTCCGCTTTTTTCTTCAAGCCTGAAGGAGATGCTTCTCTCTTCTTCTTATTATTCCTTCTCTCCATCTTCTTCCCTTATCTTTGGTGAAAGCGCAGCACAGGACTTAGCACACCAGCAGAGGCAAAGGCCTCTTCAGATCTCACAAGAGTCAAGAGGAGGGTGGCAGAGCAAAATGCCCCCTCTCCTCTCATTTCCTCTTCTTCCTCTGACCAAGCAAACCAAGCCATAGCTGGGTATCTGGGTAAATGGATCAAGCCCAGCCCTGGAGGGCGTGGGCACGGGCGAGGGTGTGCGTTGGCACGTGAGAGGGGACCACACCCTGTGCTTATTGAGGCAACGAGGCTATAACAGAAATTGCTCTTATGCGCTTGTGTTGCTTCATTAGCTATTGACATGGGAATAAGGTCCCACCCTCCTTCATGTGTGCTGCAGATAGTGAATATGCCTCAAGTTGGCACAGTAGCAGGTACTGGTGACCCTAGTTAAGCACCAGGAAGGGACCAGAGACTACTTCGCTTGAGCTGCGGTAGAAATTTGGAGCGGATGTGGTTGAAGGTCTGAAGGCGTAGTCGGTGCAGTCGAGACAATGGTAGAGCTCCAGTGAAAGATCTGCAAGCATGAGAATGGCCTCACGGCCACATCAAATATGCTCAGGAGGATCGCTTGATGATGGTGAACATGATGGTGGTCTTGGTTGTGCATGGGAGTGAGTGAAGAGGTCAGATGACCTCAAGATGATAGTGCAATGAGCGTGGAGTTCACTAGGTGATTAGGGTGAGAAATAGGTGGATTTAGGTTAGGGCTTTTGTTGATGGAGCTGTAGCGAAGATGATGGGGGTGCTAGTGGTGAGTTTCGAGCAGTGTGGCGGTGTGCAGGCATCGCCAGAGCATTGCCAGAGGCAGAGAAGATGGTGGCATTTGAGGGAGAAGTGGTGGTTGTACGTGTGTGTAGAGAGTGGGAAAGCGAAATAGAATGAGAGAGAGCAAGGGAGGGACTTAGAGAGGTGGGAGGGAGGTGGAGGCAGCGAGTTTTGATCGACCGGGGCCGAAGATGGAGGTAGAAGCGGTGAGGCAGCGATGATGAAGCAGATGAAGGAATGCCCTCCCTTCGGCTAGGGAGGGTTGCGAGGAAGAGAGGAAGAACTAAGGCCATCCAATATGATGGTTAGACGGATGGATGAGGGGGATCCAGGGAGGTTGCTGGAGCAATGTTGTTTAGTGGTCAGAAAGGGTAGATTAGGGTGATTTGGCTTGCCAAAACTTGCTGAAAAACTTGGTCGTGCGTCAGGGGTTCTTTTATAGTCTATAGGAAGCCCTTCCAAGCTTGGAAGGTTTTTGTGAAATAGGATACTCGAACATTTCAAGTGTTCACGTGACCTTTTGGGAAAGAATTGGAACCCAAGGAGTGGCTCAAATGGAATGGAATTCCTTTATGAAATTCCCTTTCAAATTTTAGAGGGATTTGTCAAGGAATCAAGGAGTTCTTGCCAAATTTAGGTCGTCAGAGTTTGTAGGAATAGGATTCATAGCGGTATGGACCTGTTTGTGAAAACAATAACAAAGTTTGGAGCCTTTTCATAAGGATTTTGAAAGTTAAGGGCATATGTGTGGTAGAAAAGAATCAGACAGTACCAACCTGCAAACTTTGTCAAGATGATCTCAGATTAGGCCCAAGTTTTGGTACAGATCTAATTTGGACCTAAGAAATCCAACGGTGATGTTGAATTTTGGTTTTAACCAAGTTTGACTAGGTAATTTATGCGAAAACCCAAATTAGGGCAAATGTAAGTCAGAGACTTAATTTTGAGTCAAGTCTGGTTCTGATGGTCAAATTGATGATACCAAACACTAGAGAATTTTTTTCTATGAATTTTACAGGGCTTAGGTGAATTTTATCCTAACTAGAGCCTCAGTTAATGAACCGGGTCTGTTTTTGGGTTTTTAGAAGTCGTTTAATTCTCAAAACATGCGAAAACCCTTTTCTATCTATTCTAGACCACTTGTTAGCCTTTTTGGACAATTTGACTCTTAATTATCCACTAGGAAAACCCTTGGTTGTACTACATTCATGATATGATGGTAAAATTATAGTTTTAACCCTGATTTCTTATCTTTGTCTCAGAATGACTTTACAATGAATTATAGTCCTCTACAGTTATGTAAGAGCATTTAATGACTTAATTAGATCAAATTCAGCTTGTTATGGCTCATGATGGTGTTCCCAACAATCATACATGGGTTATCAGTAATAACCACCTCTTTTTCCAACCCCAACCCAAAACTAGGCAAGACTAAATGCTGTTACAACCCGTAGTGGTAAAACAACTCAGGAACCACCATACCTAGGCCACTCATAGCCTAGTAGTTCAAAACCAAACCTAGGTTGGTCATTCAAGATACTCCTATCCCAGATCAAGAACATGGACCAATTCTAGAGGAACCTGCAGAGGTTCCATTTCCTGAGGCCTTAACTAAGGGAAAGAAGAAACCCAAACCTATGGCTCTCAAGGAAGACCTAGTCAAGCTATTTGAGCAAGTTCAAATAAACATCCTGTTGATCGGTGCAACTCACCATGTACCGGCTTATGCAAGATTCCTGAAAAATGTATGTACACCAAAGCGTAAGCCGCGAACCAAAAGCTGACGCCCAATCGCATTGTCAGAGTAAGCCAGTTCCATCATTTTGACTAAACTCCTGCCGAAGGCAAAAGATCCCGGTACCCCTCTAATCTCCTATATAATAAGTGATATTCAATTTAATCAGGCATTATTGGATCTAGGAGCCTCCATAAATCTAATACCTACATCCCTACTTGACCACCTTGAAGAATCCAAGCTTACGCTGGCAGAGGTGACATTATAGTTGGCTGATCGTTCTATTAAGCCACCAAAAGGAATTCTAGATGATGTCATAGTTATGGAACGTGATTTCTACTTTCTCGTGGACTTTATAATTTTAGAAATGGATGCTCCAGAGAACACGAAGAACACATCGATCATTTTTGCAAGACCTTTTCTGGCCACAGCTAGGGCCAACATCAATTGTGAGGAGGGCAAAATTGTGTTAAAATTTTGGAGTAGGAAATAAAAATCGATATCTTTAAGGCCCAAGGACGAATTAATTGTCTGGTTATCAAGCAAAATTACGACACCAAGTTCATGGTTGATGACCCATGTGTCGAGGAAAAACTACTTATATCTGATGATTAACCACAAGAGGATCAAAACCCACACTTAGAGGAGCGTGAATTAACCCTAGAGATACATTCAGCTCCTATCATTGCTCCTGAACCTCACCCTGAACCACCTACTGTTGCAATAACATTGTTATGGAACTGAAACCTTTTCCTGATCATCTGAAATATGTATTCTTGGGTTCCGATCAAACCTTTGCTGTGATTATCAATTCCCGTCTCACTTCGAATTAGGAGATACGTCTGATTGTTATTCTTTAGTAGCATCAGAGAGCCATTGGGTGGACTCTTGATGACCTGACTACCATCAACCCCTCTTATTGCATGCATCACATCTACACCAAAGAGGGCTCACGACCATCCCGTGAAATCCAGAGACGTCTGAATCTTAATCTACAGGAGGTCATTAAAAAGGAGATCACCAAGTGGTTAGATGTAGGTATCATCTACCTGATCTCCCATAGTCATTGGGTGAGTCTAATCCAGGTTGTGCCCAAAAAGGTAGGACTCACCTCATTATGACTGAAATCAGAGAGAATATACCAACCCATATAGCTAACTCGTGGAGAGTCTGTGTTGATTATCGAAGACTAAATACCTCCATGAAGAAGGATCATTTCCCAATACCATTCATTGATCAGATACTTGATAAACTAGTGGGAAATCGATTCTTCTACTTTTTGGACGGGTAGTCTGGTTACAACCAGGTAGCAATCCATACTGACGACCAAGAGAAGACCGCCTTCACCTGCCCCTATAGAACATGCGCATTTTGTAGGATGCCTTTTGGTCTCTACAATGCACCTGCTACCATTCAGCGGTGCATGCTTGCCATATTCTCCGATATGGTAGGTGAATACCTTGAAGTCTTCCTTGCCATATTCTCCGATATGGTAGGTGAATACCTTGAAGTCTTCCTGGAAGACTTCAAGGTATTTAGGGAATCTTTTGATGATTTCCTTCTGCACTTGGTCCAAATCCTCAAGCGTTGTATCAACGTGAATCTAGTTCTTTCCTGGGAGAAAAGCCATTTCATGGTACCGGAGGGAATTGTCTTTGGTCACCTCATCTCTGAAAAAGGCATCCAGGTTGATGGAGCTAAGGTTAATTTGATTTCCAAGCTACCCATGCCTAGCTCGGTCAAGGACATCCGTTCTTTTCTAGGGCACGATAGTTTTTACTGCCATTTCATTCCCGATTTATCAAAAATCATGCACTCCCTGACTAATCTTCTCTCTAAGGATGTCCCTTTCAAGATCACCGATGAGTGCACTCACGCATTTGAGAGACTACGTGATTGGGTTACTCAAGCACCAATCCTACATTCCCCTGACTGGTCTCTACCCTTTGAGATCATATGTAATGTGTCTGATTATGCAGTGGGTGCAGTGCTTGGGCAGAAAGTCGATGGGAAACCCGTGGTCATCCACTACGCCAGCAAGACATTGGATGAGAGCCAGTGTAACTATACAGTTACTGAGAGACAACTGCCGACTGTAGTACTTGTCCTGGAGAAATTCAGATCCGATCTTTTGGGTTCTCGTGTCATCATTTACTCGGATCACACTGTTGTGAGGCACTTACTCACGAAGAAGGACGCGAAACCTCGACTAGTCTATTAGATTTTGCTGTTGCAAGAATTTGATCTCGAGATTCATGACAAAGTGGGAAACAAAATGTGGTAGCTGACCATTTGTCCCATGTTCCTTCTTCATTCATTGACGCATCTGGTCTGATCACCGAGCATTTTCTCGATGAGCACCTACTGGCCATTCACTATCTCCCATGGTTTGCTAATATTGTAAACTACTTGGTTACGGGGAAAGTCCTGCCAGATTAGGTGACTTCTAGGTGGGATAAGCTGATTTCCGAGGCCAAGTACTATATTTGCGACGAACCGTACCTCTTCCACATTAGCAATGATCAGGTGATCCAGAGACGCATTCCTGACGATGAGGTTAATGACGTGATCTCATTCTGTCACGACTAGGCCTATGGTGGCCATTTCTCTAGGCGTAAAATCGTAGTGAAAATTCTCCTGCGTGGGTTGTCCTAGCCCATGATTTTCAAAGATGCACAAACGTATTCTAGGGCATGCACTCGTTGTCAGACCCTCAGCAACTTGTGCCCGCTGGATATGATGCCCTTAAACCCGATAATTATGTGCAAAATCTTTGACTTATGGGGAATTGATTTCATTGGACCCTTTCCTGGATCCAACGACTTCGAATACATTCTACTCGCTATTCGTTATTTCTCCAAATGGATTGAAGCCATCCCCATAAGAACTAGCGATCATAAAGTTATCCTCTTGTTTATCTCAAAGAACATCTTTTCCAGATTTGGGGTTCCTAAGGTTATCATTAGCGATGGTAGGTCTCATTTCAATAATGTGCACTTCCTGTCCCTGATGAAAATGTACGAGGTGTCGCATCGTATCTCGACTCCTTACCACCCGCAAACTAATGGACTAGCAGAACTGTCGAATCGAGAGATCAAGAAGATCCTTAGGTCAGTGTTCGACCTGATAGGAAGGATTCGTCTACTCATGTTTTGAAAGCTTTGTGGGCCTATAGGATCGCCCACAAGATCCAATTAGGCATGTTGCCCTTCATATTAGTGTACTAAAAGGCATGTCACCATCTTGTAGAGATGGAACATAAGGCCAATTGGGCAGAACAAAAGTGCAATCTAGATTTGATGAAGGTTGTAATACACCATTACTTGCAATTAAGTGAGATCAAGGAGCTACACAATGATGTGTACAAGAACTCACGTATCAAGAAAGAGTGGGTCAAAGCCTTCCATGACAAGCACATTGTGTGAAAATCTTTCCACCGTGGTCAGAATGTCTTACTCTTTGACGCCAAGCTTAAACTCTTCCTAGGAAAACTCAGATCTAAGTGGACTGGATCATTCTTGGCAAGACAAATCTTTCTAAATGGAGCAACCGAAATCAGTCAGCCCAATGTTGATTCTGAAATGATAAACGCCAGTTTATCATCATTCCTATGCATTAAAATAAACCTAGCTCTTAGGATTTTACTCCGCAAATGGGTTCTTGGGCTGCATTTAGGCATAAATTAGGTAAGGCATGCATTACATTTTTTATTGTCTTTTTGATATGTTTTTGTGAGTGTTAAGGACGAACAGATATGCAGATCCCTAAAAACATAGCACTCAAGAAGGCAAATGGTGGAGAAGCGTAGACTAGCTGGAACTCAGCTTGATCCAGCTCACCACAGCTGGAACCTAGCTCAGTTGAACTAGGGTTAGCTCATCCCAGCTCCATTCGGCTAATCTCAGCTGAATAGCAGCTCAAGAGAGTTCATCTTAGCTCACCCTAGCTCAAGTCAGCTAAGATCCAGCTCAACTTAGCTGAGTCTAGCTCATCTCGGCTCCCACTAGTCCACAGGGAGCTCTAGCTAGCTCAGCTGAGTTCATAGGAGTTCACCCCAGCTCAGACCCAGCTACATCGAGCTCTACTCAACTACAGCTAGATGAAGAAGAACTCATCTCAGATCAGGAAGCTCAAGTCCAGCTCCCGGGGATTCAGCTTAGCTCAACTCAGTTGAGCTAAGCTACCTTAACTGCCTCAACCAGCTTGATCCTCCATGGAAGCATCAAACCTAGCTCACCTCAACTCATTATGGTAGAAGTTAGCTCACATTAGCTTGGCTTAGCAACTAGCAAAGAACTAGCAAGCTAAGCCAGCTAGAGTAGCCCCATGCCAGCCTCTTCAGCAGCAGCCAACTCCAGTTTTTGCTCCTTACTTCTCATCCTCAACTCCTCCCTCCAAACTCAAGCTCCAACACCTCTTTCTCTACTCCTCCTTTAGCTAAGCTAGCTTAGCTTAGATTATCTTAGCTCAGCTTAGCGTAGCTATGTTACAACCTCCTTGGCTTGTACCACCCAAAAACCCTACCTAACAACTCCACCTACTAGCTCCACCTAAGCTCCACCTACTTGGTGCCAACCTAGCCAACCCACCACCTCCAAACGACACTTAAAAGTTGTGCCAAAAGCACCCTAACCACCACCTTGATGGTGCCACTTTTCCCTCCAAAAACCCCATTCATCTCCACCATACACCTCTCCTTAAATCCATCTCCACCATCCACCTAACCCCCCTTATAGAAGATCCTAGGTTGGCACCAAAATGGTGGTGTCTCTCCACCACCAAAAGCCACCAACACCGCCATAACCACCCCCTTTAACACCCCTTGGGTTGGCACCAAATACCCTTGGCCATAGGATCACCAACCACCTCCATCATTCCATCCTAGCCCTCCATTTCAAGGGGCACCTTAACCCCCCATCCTACCCTATAAAAAGACCACTACCCACCACCTTTCAAGGCATCCTTGGCTAGCAAATTCACTCTCATATTTCACCCATAAGCCCGCGTCCAAGAAAGGAGAAGAAGAAGAAGATTAAGGGGATATTCTATCCCCTTGGTGCCTTCCCCTCTTCCTTTCTCTCTTGGGTCACATCAGCCAAAGGAGAAGCCAGGCAAGGAAGATCTTTGGAGGAGATTTTGAATGTGGTCCACACCATCTTGGAGGAGCTCTTGAGGGTGGTGCACGCCCCCCCCCTTGGAGGAGAGCATTGAAGGTGGTAGCTTCCACCTTGGAGGAGCTCTCAAGGAAGGAGAAGAAGGAGGCCCTCAAGTCAAGGAGCAGCTAGGCTTGGAGCAAGAAGACTCCATTCTTCACCATTTTTGCAAGAGGATTTGTGTTTCTTTTTTTGCTTTTAGATTTTTTTACTTTAGTAGAAGCATTCCTCTACTTGTCCTTGAAAAGAACACTAATTCTAGTCAATTAAATTGCCTTCTTTTAGCTTTTTATTGCAATTGTTACTTTTGGCTCTAGCACTTGTTTCATCTCTTCTTCCTAATTACTCTAGGCCTCCACTTTCCTAGAGTGAGCTTAGGAAGAAGATATTTCTATCTTTTAAGTTTTAGTTAAGCAATCGTAGGTGTTAGTACTTTCCATTTCAATTCGCATTTTGCCCTCATCTTTTCAAAACAAAAAAATTACATCTTTAAAATACCAAAAAGAAAGTTGAGATCTATTTGTAAGCAAGAGGATTAATTTTGCAAACAATTGGCCTCCTTGGACAACCCTAGATACTCCCCTATCTAGGATATAAATTTAAAAGCGAAGGCGGATTCGTGTGTTACAATGACGTCAAAAACCCACTTTTACAAATCACGCGTATTTCGTTATCACTTTTTGCCACCATTGCTGGGGAGGCACGGCTTTGCATTAGTTAATTTTCTCTTGCTTGAAGTGGATCTCATCCCCTTCTCTTTCTTCTCTTTCATGTGTACAGGAACTATTGCAGGAAGAAAGTGGGAATTTGGAAGCAAAAGCTCAAAGTTCCTTTTCTTCCCTCAAAATTCAGGTTGGTTCCTCTTTCTGGTCACATAATTAATTAAAACGACCAAAAACATATTAGACTTGGCTTTCAGGATCCCAAACAACTTGATTAAGTGGAGTGGTGCATTTTAGAACCCATTGTTTGCTTCAATGCTTCTTTAATACCACTCCATTGCAAGTATTGGTGTTCTATTTTTCGAGTCCAGATTTCTATCCGGAATTGAAAAATCAATTCCTCACACCACAGGCCTCCTAAAGTCTTAAAATTTCATACAGTGATTCCAAATTAAGTTAGGAACATTTGTTACAAATTTCACAACAATTGGATTTGTATTTAATTTTTGAAAATTCGTGGATTGCGGAGCGGTCACACCCTCTAATCTTCCTATTTTGCTACAATCCGTGAATTTTTACAATTTTTATACTCATCCAATTTTTATGAGATTTCACTTGCTTGAATCCTTGTGAAATTTTACACATCACATAAAATCAGAAAAATTTTCTGAGGTCGATGGTAATTCTGAAAAGTCCAAAATACCGACAGGTATTATTTTGGACATTGACACAAGTACAATTAAAAATTCAAAATAATTATCAAACAAATTCCTAAAATCTTACAAAAATCTCTTTTGGAATTCTTGTTTGATTTTCTTCAAAGTAGTGCTGTTGTTTGACTTGTTTGGACCACTACTTAATATAGAAAGCCAAAAATTAATTCACTGGTAGTAATTTTTCATCTTAGGAATAATTGGCTTAGGGTTTCTTTCTTTCTTTTTAGAGACTCACATTAAAGGAAATTAACCATCACCAATTCAACTGGTCTATCCTATGGTTGTGGAGTTTCAAACTTGTTTGAAAATCTAAAAAGAAAAACCCTAAAACACATTTAATTAAATCAAATCCTAATGGACAAAAATACAAAAAAATTGTGTGACAACCAGATTTTCATTGGAGCCACTCTCCAATTCCTGCACACACACAAAAAAAATCGAAACAACATGGCAACAACCCAATTAACGCTCTCCACATTCTGTGTGCACTGCAGTATCCCAGACCTAACTAAAACTTGTAGCAACCTGACCCATAAGGCTTTATCAACTTAGGCTTGCTATCTAGGTCTTAAGTTTTCTTTAGTTAGTACCAATTCTGTCATCTATATCTGGTGTTCTGGCTGAGGGGCCCTGTCAAACGACCAGTTGCGTGTTTGTACAAGCACCTGGGGTTTTCCCTGGGAAACGTTTGGGCCCAAACCTCCCCTTAAGCAACTTGGCTAGATTTGTTGACAGAACGGGTATTCACTATTGACTATTTATTTCCTACATAGACCAAGTCTTAGGTTTATCATTAGGGAGTCGCATTTAAGATTGGTCTAGCTTTCTTTGTTTGAATTGCACGCTTTCTCTCATCTCTTTCTTTTCTCCTCTCCTCCAATTCTTCCAAGTAGTGCATGCACGGGTGACGGTCCCAAAAACCACACCTCGAGGGACCATCAGATTTCGCCCCTCACAGCAGGAAATCATTATTTTCTTCCCCCTCCTCTTCTACAAAAATGGAAAACCCAAGAAGCCGTTAAAAAAATTCTGCTTCCACTTCTAACCCGCCAGCCGACCCACAAGCTGACTTCACCCTCCCTCACCATCCTAACTTGGAGCAACCAAAAATACTAGCAGGGCCAGGTGGCCCTCCAGTTATAACCCAAAATACAAATCCCTTTGCATTAATGGTCGACCATTTGGCTCGACTAGAACAAAATCAAGACGATCTAGCTAAGACTGTCACAAACCTAGCTAATCAAGGACGAAATCCACCACCCCGCCAACAGCCTGTCGTTCCTCTTAAGGATTTCTATGATCCTTCCAATTATGAGGAAAGACCAGGGGCGGTCATACCACAAGGGGATTTCGAGATCAAACCAGCCATTCTAAACCTTATCAAGCATTTTCATGGTCTTCCAAGAGAGGACCATTTTTGTCATCTCGAAGAATTAACTGTCCTCGGTCAAACCACTCGTTCCAGCAATGTTCAGGAAGATGTGTGGTTAATGAGACTCTTTCCTCTCTCTCTTAAAGACGAAGCATCTCATTGGTTTAGAACAGTTGGGTGCCCTATTACCACCTGGCCCTAATTAAAAAGTGCTTTTCTTAAAAAAATTTTCCCAATCAGTCGAACGAATGCATTAAGAAGATCCATAATGACCTTTCAACAAAAAATTGGTGAACCCCTTCAAGAAGCCTGGGAAAGATTTCAAGAACTTCTAAGAAGTTGTCCCCACCATGAAATTCCACAATGCTAGTTAGTGCAGATCTTCTATCATGGATTAGAAGATCAATTGAAACGATTTATGGATGCCTCATGTGGAGGAAATTTTCTTAACAAAGACGCCGAAAGTGCCTATCTTCTCTTTGAAGAAATGAGTGAAAACTCATTTAACATGACTTCAATGCACACTTTTGGCAGATCACAAAACCCCAGACACGGAGTCCATGAAATTAACTCGAAATCCACCTCTGTTCCAGTCACGCAAGATGATCTATATATGTTAGCTCAACAACTGGACCAGATGCAAATTGACCAAAAGAAAAGGGAAGAAAAGCTCATAAACAAACAAGCTCCACACGTCCACTCTCCACACACTAACCCCCCACACATGCTCCGAAGAGAAAATCTACACAATATTGATGCCACATCTGCTGGCTAGCAATTTCTGGCTAATTACCCGCAAGATTTGACCGGAAATTTTGATCAAAATATTTTTGACCCCACCTCAAAAAATATTTATGCTCTCCAAGAGCAATTTAGAAACCCCTCCAACACTTCCAATCAAAACTGGAGGACTAACATGAATCACTCCTGGAAAAACCCGAATCCGATTCCTTTTCCCAAACAAAACTATTTTGGGAATTATGGGCAACCTATGTATCAACCTGGACCATCCCAGGATGATATTAATAATCAGGTCTTGAAAACTCTACAAGGAATGCAGACTCAAATGACAGAAGTAACCCGCATGATTACCAACTTGCAACACCAAGTTAAGGATGCTCCTGATCATCGACCAATTGGGAATTTACCTTCCCAACCCATGCCCAACCCAAATAATAAACGGAATCAATTCCAAGGTGGATGTCCCGGCCAACCCATTTAGCCAGCACCTCAGCATCCTCCAGGTTTCAATAACAGCCAGGCCCCCCATCCTCATCCACGAAACAACCAGACTGCAAATGCAGTTACCTTGAGGAATGGGAAAACCACTCACAATACCATGCTTGTTAAAGAAACCTGCTCTAATGACACACAGATTAACTCTTCCCTTCCTATTATTCAGGAACCAATTCATGCAAAATAGGGAAACCCTGCCCCATTTCCACAAGCCCTCCACTCTTCAAAAAAGAAAAAGACATAATCTGAGCCCACTGAGAAGGAACTAATGGATTTATTTAGGCAAGTAGAAATTAATGTCCCTCTCCTAGATGCCATTAAATATATCCCTGCCTATGCAAAATTCTTAAAAGATTTATGTACTCCTAAAAGGCAGCCCAGAAATTTAGGAAAGGTAATTCTTCCAGAGACAGTCAGCTCAGTTGTGTAGAGCCGACTGCCTCTTAAGAGAAAAGATCCCGGTGCCCCCCTAATCCAAGTTATCATTAATGATACCTCGTTTGATCGCGCTCTATTGGATCTTGGTGCCTCAATTAATCTTATCTCCACAGTTGTTTTTGAGGAATTTAAGATCGATGAATTGAAGCCTATTTAGGTTACTCTCCAATTAGCCGACCGATCTACGATTAAACCAAGTGGAATTGTTGAAGATGTTCTTATCCAGGTCAAAAATTGTCTATTCGCAATAGACTTTTTAGTCCTGGACATAAAGGTACCTGAAGCACTTAAGTTTGCCCCCATTATTCTTGGACGACCATTCTTAGCCACCGCCCATGCCAATATTGATTGTAATTCTAGAAAGATGAAGATCATGTGTGGCGGTGAATCTGTAACCCTAGACATTTTTCAAGCTTCTAGGCGGTTCCAAGAACCAGATTTCTTTGATGATTCGGATTAAAAAATAGAAAACATTGTGGAGGAAACTTTGCAGATTTCCTATTTGGGTTCCTGTTTTGCTGTAAATATGGTTCCTGAACAATCAACTTTTTCTCACCCTTCCACCCCAACCACACGTCCAACTAGCATTCCAGCTAACCCTTTCACTCTCACCTCACCTCTAACCACAAAGCAGAAACTCTTTCAGAGCCGGGCCCATAATTGGAATTCAAACCTTTGCTCGACTCCCTTAAATACATCTTCCAGGGTCCAAATTAGACCCTACCCCTGATTATAAATTCCAGACTCACCGGGGCACAAGAGTACAAACTCCTTTGGGTTTTGAGTAAATATCGGAAAGCTATTGGCTAGACCCTTTCTGATCTGAAAGGCATTCATCTTTCCTATTGTACGCATCATATATATTTAGAGAATGATTCTCGCCCCTCCTGCCAACCACAAAGGCGCTTGAATCCTATTATGCAGGAGGTGGTAAAAAAGGAGATTATTAAGTGGCTGGATGCTAATATCATGTACCCCATTTCTGACAGCTCATGGGTTAGTCCAACACAAGTTGTCCCCAAAAAGGCTGGACTAACAGTTGTCACTAATGATAATAGGGAAAATGTAGCCACTCGAACCGCTTCTTCTTGGCGTGTGTGTATCGATTACCGAAAATTAAACACTGCCACCAGGAAGGATCATTTCCTGCTCCCTTTTATTTATCAAATCTTGGAGCGGTTAGCCGGATGGGATTTTTACTATTTTTTGGACGGTTATTCGGGCTATAATCAGGTAGCGGTTCATCCTGAGGACCAGGACAAAACAACTTTCACCTGCCCCTTCAAAACCTTTGCTTTGCGAAGAATGCCCTTCGATCTTTGCAGCGCACCTACGACTGTTCAACGGTGCATGCTTGCAATTTTTTCAGACCTGGTAGTTGAATGTTTAGAAGTCTTTATGGATGACTTTTCTATTTTGGAGATTCTTTTGACCAATGTCTCAAATATCGTGAAGGAACTCTCCGAAAGTGCATAGAAGTTAATATGGTTCTCAGCTGGGAAAAAAGTCATTTCATGGTCCAAGATGGTATTGTCTTAGGCCATGCTATTTCGAAACAAGGAATCATGGTAGATAAAGTAGAAATATATGCAATATCTAAGCTTCCACCGCCCACTACTATCAAACAGATCAGATCCTTTTTGGGTCATGTGGGTTTCTACCGTCGATTCATACAAAATTTTTCCCAAATCTCCAAGCCCTTAAATCAGCTTGTCAATAAAGACCAGCAATTTGATTTTAATAATAAGTGCCTAGAGAGTATTTTGAGGTTGAAGAAAGAGGTTACTGAGGCACCAATATTGCAGGGACCTGATTGGAATAGTCCCTTTGAATTAATGACAGGTGCCTCAGATTTTACTGTAGGGGCCGTTCTAGGGCAAAGAATTGGCAAGAAGCCCATTGTGATCTATTGTGCTAGCAAAACCCTTGATGATGCACAACATTATTACATGGTTATTGAAAAGGAACTTCTTGCCATTGTATTTGCCTTAGAAAAATTTAGATCTTATCTGTTGGGGTCACATGTCACTATTTATACCGACCACTCAGCAATTAAATATATGCTAACGAGGAAAGTTACGAAACCCCACCTTATCCGTTGGATTCTGCTGCTCTAAGAATTTGACCTGGAAATCAAGGATAAGGCGGGATTGCACAATGTAGTGGTCGACCATCTCTCTCGTCTTATGGCAAATGGCATAATGACCCCGCCAGATCAGTTCCCCGATGAAAGCATTTTAGCTGCTACAACCCTCCTATGGTTTGCACCCATCGCAAACTACTTGGCAACAGAACAAATCCCCGCTAATTGGCCAAAAACAAAATGGTATAAGTTCTTTGCTGATATTAAATATTATTTTTCGCGGGAGCCCGACCTTTTGCGCATTTTTGCCGATCAGGACAATCGACGATGTGTCCCCGATTCTTAAATCCATGATATCTTGACTCATTGTCACTCAATGGCCTGTGGCAAGCATTTTTCGGGTAAGAAAACTGCAGCTAAAATCTTAATTCGGGATTTATTGGCCCAGCTTGCACAAAGATGCTCATGACTTCGTTTGGTCCTGTGTGTGTTGCCAGAGCATCGGCAACATGACTCAGAAGGATATGATGCCCCTTAATCCTTTTTTCGAGGTTGAAATTTTTGATGTTTGGGGCATCGACTTCAAGGGACCGTTCATCAACTCTGGTGGGTATTTATATATATTAGTCGTGGTCGACAATGTTTCTAAATGGATAGAAGCAATACCCACCCGCACTAGTGATCACCGTGTGGTTGTCAAATTTCTTAAGAAAAATATTTTCTCAAGATTCGGCATACCAAAAGCCATTATCAGTGACAGAGGCTCACATTTTACGCGCTCACAATTTCGTCACCTTCTTTCTAAATATGGGGTTAATCATAAAATTTCCACACCTTATCACCCCCAAACAAATGGCCAGGCTGAACTTTCTAATTACGAAATTAAAAATATTTTACAAAAGACGGTTAGGCCCGACCGTAAAGATTGGTCCGCCAAATTGGTCGACGCTTTTAAAACTCTGCTTGGCATGTCTCCCTTCCGTCTGATTTTTGGGAAGGCAAGCCATCTCCCGGTAGAATTAGAACATAGGGCTTTTTGGGCAATAAAACAACTCAATATGGATTTATCTGACACCGGTAACCTTAGAAAATTACAATTAGCTGAATTGGAAGAATTACGTAATTTTTCCTATGAAAATGCGAGGATTTATAAAGATCGAACAAAGAAAATTCACGATAAATATATTGTTCGGAAACACTTTGACGTTAATCAACGTGTTTGGCTTTTCGATGCGAGATTACATCTTTTTCCTGGCAAATTAAAATCTAAATGGACTGGCCCCTCTATTGTCCATAAAACAAATCCATATGATGATGTTGACCATTTTGATCCGAAAACTAATTCGACATTTCAAGTTAATGGCCAACGTTTAATGCCCTATTTTGATCATACGCCTAAAATTCCGTCTGAATCTTTTAATTTTACTGAGCCAGCCACCCTTGATCACTAGTGCACATCACGCCCGGCTGAATGGCGTAAAAGATAGCACTAGTGGGAGGTAACCCATCATTTTTTTCCCACTTTATTTTTTTCTTCTTTTTCTAGGTTTTGATCATCCTAAACCCGACCATTCTTCCCTAAGGTGATCCCTTTTCCCTCCTAATGCATGAGGACATGGCATATCTTAAGCATCGGGGGGTGTTTTTAAATTTTAACGATCGATTTAGGATGTTCAAACCCTAAAAACATGCATTTTTCTTTAATTTATTTCCTACTTGCATATCCAAAATAATAATAATAATAATAAAATTGATGAAAAAGTTTTTGAGGAAAAAAATTTTTCGGGACTAAGGTTGAGAAATTCACTTTTGGTACAATGGGATTTAATCTTTAACACACTAGGGATGAGGATGCGGATCTGATCATTTGAATTTCAGGGTCTATTTTAGACAAGATCAGATATCCTTCTCTAAAATCCACTTGAACTCATGATAGTTCAAGTGACTTGATCCTATTTTGTAATGTGGAAAGTATTTGACTTAGTTTCTGATTTAAAAACTTGCATGTCTTGAGAAACTTCTTGTGTCACTCTTCACACACAAGCCAACACTTAAAAATAACTAAAAATTTGAAAAACTCCCTTGTTTGGACTTAGTAAAAGTCTGAAGCCGATCATTAGTTTGAGTTTCCACTGCCGAGAAGGAGGAAAATGCCTCCTTTGAGGATGCGGTGTCAACATGTTACTGCCTCGGCGCTACTCCATATCTATATTTCATATCTTTAGATGGAGCTTTAAAGTGCATTTTAGCAGCTCAAGTGTCTTGGACGGTTCTCTACCTATAGTGTTGGAGCAAGAGCTTGAGTTTGCTTGGAGCGCCCCTTTACACCGCATCGTGTTTTAGGGTTGTGAGCTCCTGGGTGGAGTCATGGACAGTGCTATCCCGAAGTACTGGTGCCAGAGCCCCCTCGAGGAATGGTAAGGGGAATGATGATCCCGACAAATCTATTGTAAGACTAAGCTAAAAATAAGCATGGGGGAGAAAAAAAAAAGTAATAATAAATAAATTAACGTGCCCTTATAAATGTTGCCTTTTCACAAGCACAAACACAAAATTTTAATGGATTTTGCAAGTTGCGAATCAGGTTCATGAGCCAGAAAGATCCTAAAAAACAAACATTTCAAGTCATCTGAATTAACAAGGGGTTAATTTGTGAATTTTCTGGAGGATATATTGATCCCGTTTTGTCTAATGGTTGGATCCAAAAATAAATCCCAATGTTTATCTTTAACAAATCCCGTACCTCCTGTGTTTTAATCTACCAAGGTCCCTTAATCTCTTTTTCTCCTCAAAAGTTCAAAAAATTAGATTTCCCAAAAATTCCATTTTCAAAAAAAAATTGAAGTTTTGCTAAGAGACTAGAAAAACATAAGCATGGGGGTGTGATAAACACCAGTTTATCATCATTCTTATGCATTAAAACAAACCAAGCTCTTAGGATTTTACTCCGCAAACAAGTTTTTAGGTTGCATTTAGGCATAAATTAGGTTAGGCATGCATTGCATTTTTTATTGTCTTTTTGATATGTTTTTGTGAGTGTTAGGGATGAACAGATATGCAGATCCCTAAAACCCTACCACTCAAGAAGGCAAATGGGGAAGGAGAAGCTCAGACTAGCTGAAACTCAGCTTGATCCAGCTCACCACAGCTGGAACCTAGCTCACTTGAACTAGGGTTAGCTCATCCCAGCTCCATTCAACTAATCTCAACTGAATGGTAGCTCGAGAGAGTTCATCTTAGCTCACCCTAGCTCAAGTCAGCTCAGATCTCGCTCAACTTTGCTGAGTCTAGCTCATCTCAGCTCCCACTAGTCCATAGGAAGCTCTAGCTAGCTCAGCTGAGTTGACAGGAGTTCACCCCAGCTTAGACCCAGCTACATCCAGCTCCACTCAACTCCAGCCAGATGAAGAGGAACTCATCTCAGCTCAGGAATCTCGAGTATAGCTCCCGGGGATTCAGCTTAGCTCAACTCAGTTGAGCATAGCTACCTTAACTACCTCAACCAACATGATCCTCCCTGGAAGCACTAGACCTAGCTCACCTCAGCTCATTGCTATAGAAGTTAGCTCACTTTAGCTTGGATTAGCAACTATCCAAGAACTAGCAAGCTAAGCTAGCTAGAGTAGCCCCATGCCAGCCTCTTCACCAGCAGCTAGCTCCAGTTTCAGCTCCAGACTTCTCATCCTCAGCTCCTCCCTCCAAACTCTAGCTCCAACACCTATTTCTCTACTCCTTTAGCTAAGCTAGCTTAGCATAGCTTAGCTTTGCTTAGCTTGGCTTAGCTATGCTCCAACTTCCTTGGCTTGTACCACCCAAAAACCCTACCTAACAACTCCAACTACTAGCTCCACCTAAGCTCCACCGACTTGGCGACAACCTAGCCTACCCACCACCTCCAAAAGACACCTAAAAGTGGCGCCAAAACCACCCTAACCACCCCCTTGTTGGCACCACTTTTCCCACCAAAAACCCCATTCATCTCCACCATACACCTCTCCTTAAATCCATCTCCACCATCCACCTAACCCCTCTTCTAGAAGACCCTAGGTTGGCACAAAAGTGGCGGTGTCTCTCCACCACCAAAAGCCACCAACACCACCATAACCACCCCCTTTAACAACCCTTGCGTTGGCACCAAATACCCTTGGCCATAGGATCACCAACCACCTCCACCCTTCCATCCTTGCCCTCCATTTCAAGGGGCACCTTAACCCCCCATCCTACCCTATAAAAAGACCACTACCCGCAACCAATCAAGGCATCCTTGGATAGCAAATTCGCTCTCATATTCCACCTAGAAGCCCACGTTCAAGAGAGAGGAAGAAGAAGAAGGTTAAGGGGATATTCTGTCCCCTTGGTGCCTTCCCCTCTTCGCTTCTCTCTTGGGTCACGCCAGTAAATGGAGAAGCCAAGCAAGGAAGATCTTTGGAGGAGATTTTGAAGGTGGTCCATGCCATCTTGGAGGAGCTCTTGAGGGTGGTGCATGCCCCCCCCTTGGAGGAGAGCATTGAAGGTGGTAGCTTCCACCTTGGAGGAGCTCTCAAGGAAGGAGAAGAAGGAGGCCCTCTTTTCAAGCCAAGGAGCAGCTAGGCTTAGAGCAAGAAGACTCCCTTCTTCACCATTTTTGCAAGAGGATTTGTGTTTCTTTTTTTTCTTTTAGATTTTTTTATTTTAGTTGAAGCATTCCTCTACTTGTCCTTGAAAAGAACAACAATTCTAGTCAATTAAATTGCCTTCTTTTAGCTTTTTATTGCAATTGTTACTTTTGGCTCTAGCACTTGATTTACCTCTTCTTCCTAATTACTCTAGGCCTCCACTTGCCTAGAGTGAGCTTAGGAAGAAGATATTTCTATCCTTTAAGTTTTAGTTAAGCAATTGTAGGTGTTAGTACTTTCCATTACAATTCACATTTTGCCCTCGTGTTTTCAAAACAAAAAAATTACTTATTTAAAATACCGAAAAGAAAGGTGAGATCTATTTGTAAGAAAGAGGATTAATTTTGCAAGCAATTGGCCTCCTTGGACGACCCTAGATACTCCCCTATCTAGGATATATATTTAAAAGCGAAAGCGGATTCGTGTGTTACAATGACGTTAATAACCCGCTTTTACAAATCACACATATTTCATTAAGAATTTTTGGTGCCGTTGCCAGGGAGGCATGGCTTTGCATTAGTTAATATTCTCTTGCTTGAAGTGGATCTCATCCACTTCTCTTTCTTCTCTTTCATGTGTGCTGGAACTATTGCAGGAAGAAAGTGGGAATCTGGAAGCAAGAGCTCAAAGTTCCTTTTCTTCCGGCGAAATTCAGGTTGGTTCGTCTTTCTGGTCACATAATTAATTAAAACTACCAAAAATATATTAAACTTGGCTTTCAGTATCCCAAACAACATGATTAAGTGAAGTGGTGCATTTTAAAACCCATTGTTTGCTTCAATGCTTCTTTAACACCACTCCATAGCAAGTATTGGTGTTCTATTTTTCGGGTCCAGATTTCTATCTGGACTTGAAAAATGAATTCGTAACACCATAGGCCTCCTAAAATCTTAAAATTTTATACAGCTATTCCAAGTTAAGTTAGGAACATCTGTTCCAAATTTCAGAATAATTGGATTTGTATTTAATTTTTAAAAATTCGTGGATTGCAGAGGGGTCACTCCCTATAATCTTCCTATTTTTCTACTGTCCACAAATTTTTACAATTTCAATACTCATCCAATTTTTGTGAAATTTCACTTGCTGGAATCCTTGTGAAATTTTACACATCACATAAAATCACAAAAATTTTCTGACGTCGGTGGTAATTCTGAAAAGTCCAAAATACCCATAGGTATCATTTCTGGACTTTAACACCAGTACAATTAAAAATTCAAAATAATTTTCAAACAAATTCCTAAAATCTTACAAAAAAATTTTTTGGAATCATTGTTTGATTTTCTTCACAGTAGTTGGGTTGTTTGACTTTTTTGGACCACTACTTAATACAAAAAGCCAAAAATTAATTCATTTGTAGTAATTTTCTGTCTTAGGGATAGTTTGCTTAGGATTTATTTCTTTTCAGAGACTCACATTAAAGGAAATTAACCATCTCCAATACAACTTCTCTTTCCTTTGATTGTGGAGTTTCAAACTTGTTCCAAAATTTTAAAGGTAAAACCCTAAAACACATTTAATTAAATCAAATCCTAAAAGACAAAAGTACAAAAAAATTGTGTGACAACTTGATTTTCATTGTATCCACTCTCAAATTCTTGCACACACACAAAAAAAATTGAAATAACAGGGCAACAACCCAATTAACACCTTCCACATTCCGTGTGCACTGTAGATCCCAGACCTAACTAAAACTTGTAGCAACTTGACCCATAAGGATTTATCAACTTAGGCTTGCTATCTAGGTCTTAGGTTTTCTTTAGTTAGTACCAATTCTATCATCTATATCTGGTGTTCAAGCTGAGGGGCCGTGTCAAACGACCAGGAGTGGGTTTGTACAAGCACCTGGGGTTTTCCCTGGGAAACGTTTCGGCCCAGACCTCCCCTTAAGCAACTTGCTAGATTTGTTGACAGAACGGGTATTCACTACTGACTACTTATTTCCTACATAGACCAAGTCTTAGGTTTATTATTAGGGAGTCGCATTTAAGAAAGGTCTAGTTTTGTTTGTCTGAATTGCACACTTTCTCTCATCCCTTTCTCTTCTCCTCCACTCCAATTCTTCCAAGTAATGCATGCACGGGTGACGGTCCCAAAAATCACACCTCGAGGGACCATATGATTTCGCCCCTCACAGCAGGAAATCAATATTTTCTTCCCCCTCCTCTTCTCAAAAAAAGGAAAACCCAGGAAGCCGTCAAAAAAATTCTGCTTCCACTTCTAACCTGCCAGCCGACCCACAAGCTGAATTCACCCTCCCTCACCTTCCTAACTTGGGGCAACCAAAAATACCAGTAGGGCCATGTGGCCCTCCAATTATAACCCAAAATACAATTCCCTTTGCGTTAATGGTCGACCATTTGGCTCAACTACAACAAAATCATGAAGATCTAGCTAGGACTGTCACGAACCTAGCTAATCAAGGACAAAATCCACCACCCCACCAACAGCCTGTCATTCCTCTTAAGGATTTCTATCATCCTTCCAATTATGAGGAAGGACCAGGGGTGGTCATACCACAAGGGGATTTTAAGATCAAACCAGCCATTCTAAACTTTATCAAGCATTTTCATGGTCTTCCAAGAGAGGACCCTTTTTGTCATCTCGAGGAATTAACTGGCCTCGCTCAAACAACTTGTTCCCGCAATGTACAGGAAGACGTGTGGTTAATGAGACTCTTTCCTCTCTCTCTTAAAGACAGCATCTCACTGATTTAGAATGGTCGGGCGCCCTATTACCACCTGGCCCCAATTAAAATGTGCTTTTCTTAAAAAAATATTTCTAATCGGTCGAATGAATGCATTAAGAAGATCCATAACGACCTTTCAACAGAAAATTGGTGAACCCCACCACGAAGCCTGGGAAAGATTTCAGGACAAGTTGTCCCCACCATGAAATTCCACAATGGCAGTTAGTACAGATCTTCTATCATGGATTAGAAGATCAATTGAAAAGATTTTTGGATGCCTCATGTGGGGGAAATTTTCTTAACAAAGACGCCGAAAGTGCCTATCTTCTCTTTGAAGAAATGAGTGAAAACTCATTTAACATGACTTCAATGGACACTTTTCGCAGATCACAAAACCACAGACATAGAGTCCATGAAATTGACTCCAAATCCACCTCTATTCCAATCACGCAAGATGATCTATATAGGTTAGCTCAACGACTGGACCAGATGCAAATTGACTAAAAGAAAATGGAAGAAGAGCTCATAAACAAACGAGCTCCACACATCCACTCTCCACACACTAACCCCCCACACATTCTCCAAAGAGAAAATCTACACAATATTGATGCCACATCTGCTGGCCAGCAATTTCCAGCTGATTTCTCGCAAGATTTGACTGGGAATATTGATCAAAATATTTTTGATCCCACCTCAAAAAATATTTATGCTCTCTAGGAGCAATTTAGAAACCCCTCCAACACTTCCAATAAAAATTGGAGGACTAACCCGAATTCGATTCCTTTTCCCAAACAAAACAATTTTTGGAATTATGGGAAACCTATGTATCAACCTGGACAATCGTAGGATGATATTAGTAACCAGGTCATGAAAACTCTGCAAGGAATGCAGACTCAAATGATAGAAGTAACCCGCTTGATTACCAACTTGCAACACCAAGTTAAGGTTACTCCTGATCATCGACCTATTGGGAATTTACCTTCCCAACCCATGCCCAACCCAAATAATCAAAGGAATCAATTCCAATGTGGATATCCCAGTCAACCCATTCAGACAGCACCTCAGCATCCGCTGGGTTTCAATAACAGCCAGGCCCCCCCCGTCCACATCCTAGAAACAACCAGACTGCAAATGCAGTTACCTTGAGGAATGGGAAAACCACTCACAATACTGTGCCTGTTAAAGAAACCCACTCTAATGACACACAGATTAACTCTTCCCTTCCGATTGTTCAAGAACCAATTCATGCAAAACAGGGCAACCCTACCCCATTTCCACAAGCCCTCCACTCAAAAAAGAAAAAGACAAAATCCGAGCCCATTGAGAAGGAACTAATGGATTTATTTGGGCAAGTAGAAATTAATATCCCTCTCCTAGATGCCATTAAATATATCCCTGCCTATGCAAAATTCTTAAAAGATTTATGTACTCCGAAAAGGTAGCCTAGAAATTTAGGAAAGGTAATTCTTCCAGAGACAGTCAGCTCAGCTGTGTAGAGCTGACTACCTTTTAATAGAAAAGAACCTGACACCCCCCTAATCCAAGTTTACCTCATTTGATCGTGCTCTATTGGATCTTGGTGCCTCAATTAATCTTATCCCCACAGTTGTTTTTGAGGAATTTAAGATCGGTGAATTAAAGCCTGTTGAGGTTACTCTCCAATTAGCTGACCGATCTAAGATTAAACCAAGGGGAATTGTTGAAGATGTTCTTGTCTGGGTGAAAAATTATCTATTCGTAGTAGACTTTTTAGTCCTGGACATAGAGGTACCTGAAGCACTTAAGTTTGCCCCTATTTTTCTTGGAAGACCATTCTTAGCCACCGCCCGCGCCAATATTGATTGTGATTTTGGAAAGATAAAGATCATGTGTGGTGGTGAATCTGTAACCATAGACATTTTTCAAGCTTCGAGGTGATTCCAACAACCAGATTTCTTTGATGATTCGAATTCAGAAATAGAAAACATTTTGGAGGAAACTTTGCAGATTTCCCATTTAGGTTCCTGTTTTGCTGTGAATATGATTCCTGAACAATCCACTTTTTCTCACCCTCGCACGCCAACCACACGTCCAGCTAACATTCCAGCTGACCCTTTCACTCTCACCTCACCTTTAACCCATAAAGTAAAAACTCTCTCGGAGCCGGGCCCACAATTTTAATTAAAACCTTTGCCCGACTCCCTTAAGTACATCTTCTTGGGTCTTAATCAGACCCTGCCCAAATTATAAATTCTGGACTCATCGGGGCACACGAGTGCAAACTCCTCTAGGTTTTGAGTAAATATTGGAAAGCTATTGCCTGGACCCTTTCTGATCTTAAAGGCATTCATCCGTCCTATTGTACACATCGTATATATTTAGAGGACAATTCTCGCCCCTCCTGCCAACCACAAAGGCACTTGAATCCTATTATGCAGGAGGTGGTAAAAAAGGAGATTATTAAGTGGCTGGATGCTAATATCATCTACCCCATTTCTGACAGCTAATGGGTTAGTCCAACACAAGTTGTCCCCAAAAAGGCTAGACTAACAGTTGTCACTAAAGATAATGGGGAAAATGTAGCCACTTGAACCGCTTCTTCTTGGCATGTGTGTATTGATTACCGAAAATTAAACACCGCCACCAAGAAGGATCATTTCCTGCTCCCTTTTATTGATCAAATCTTGGAGCGGTTAACCGGACGGGATTTTTACTATTTTTTGGACGGTTATTCCAGCTATAATCAGGTAGCGGTTCGTCCTGAGGACCAGTACAAAACACCTTTCACCTACCCCTTCGGAACCTTTGCTTTCTGAAGAATGCCCTTCGGTCTTTGCAACTTACCTGTGACTTTTCAATGGTGCATGCTTGCAATTTTTACAGACCTGGTAGGTGAATGTTTAGAAGTCTTTATGGATGACTTCTCTATTTTTGGAGATTCTTTTGACCATTGTCTCAAAAATCTTGAAAGAACTCTCCAAAAGTGCATAGAAGTTAATCTGGTCCACAGCTGGGAAAAAAGTCTTTTCATGGTCCAAGAAGGTATTGTCTTGGGCCATGTTATTTCAAAACAAGGAATCACGGTAGATAAAGCAAAAATAGATGCTATATCTAAGCTTCCACTGCCCACTACTGTCAAACAGATCAGTTTTGGGTCATGTGGGTTTCTACCATCGATTCATACAAAATTTTTCCCAAATCTCCAATCCCTTAAGTCAGCTTCTCACTAAAGACCAGCCATTTGATTTTAATAATAAGTTCCTCGAGAGTTTTTTGTCGTTGAAGAAAGAGGTTACTGAGGCACCAATATTGCAGGGACCTGATTGGAATAGTCCCTTTGAATTAATGACAGATGCCTCAGATTTTGCTGTAGGGGCCATTCTAAGGGCAAAGAATTGGCAAGAAGCCTATTGTGATCTATTATGCTAGCAAAACCCTTGATGATGCACAATGGAATTACACGGTTATTGAAAAGGAACTTCTTGCCATTGTATTTGCCTTGGAAAAATTTAAATCTTATCTGTTGGGGTCACATGTCACTGTTTATACCGACCACTCAACAATTAAATATTTGCTAACAAAGAAAGATGCGAAACCCCACCTTATCCGTTGGATTCTGCAGCTCCAGGAATTTCACTTGGAAATCAAGAATAAGGTGGGATTGCACAATGTAGTGGCCGACCATCTCTCTCGTCTTATGACGAATGGCATAATGACCCCGCCAGATCAATTCCCCGATGAAAGCATTTTAGCTGCTACAACCCTCTGTTGGTTTACACCCATTGCAAACTACTTAGCAACAGAACAAATCCGTGCCGATTGGACAAAAACAAAACAGGATAAGTTCTTTGCTGATATTAAATATTATTTTTGGGAGGAGCCCAACCTTTTCCGCATTTGTGCCGATCAGGTCATTCGACGATGTCTCCCCGATTCTGAAATCTATGATATCTTGACACATTGTCACTCAGTGGCTTGTGGTGGACATTTTTCGAGCAAGAAAATTACAGCTAAAATCCTTAATTCGGGATTTTATTGGCCCAACTTGCACAAAGATGCTCAAGACTTCGTTCGGTCCTGTGTGCGTTGCCAGAGCATCGGCAACATGACTCAGAAGGATATGATGCCCCTTAATCCAATTTTAGAGGTTGAAATTTTTGATGTTTGGGGCATCAACTTCATGGGACCATTCAACAACTCTGGTGGGTATTTATATATATTAGTCACGGTCGACTATGTTTCTAACTGGATAGAAGCAATACCCACTCGCACTAGTGATCACCGTGTGGTTGTCAAATTTCTTAAGAAAAACATTTTCTCAAGATTCGGCATACCAAAAGACATTATCAGTGATGGAGGCTCACATTTCACCCACTCACAATTCTGTCACCTTCTTTCTAAATATGGGGTTAATCATAAAATTTCCACACCTTATCACCCCCAAACAAATGGCCAGGCTGAAGTTTCTAACCGGGAAATTAAAAATATTTTACAAAAGATGGTTAGGCCCGACCGTAAAAATTGGTCCACCAAATTGGATGACGCTTTATGGGCCTACCGTAATGCTTTTAAAACTCCACTTGTCATGTCTCCCTTCCATCATATTTTTGGGAAGGCATGCCATCTCCTGGTAGAATTAGAACATAGGGCTTTTTGGGCAATAAAATAACTCAATATGGATTTATCTGATGCCGGTAATCATGGAAAATTACAATTAACTCAATTAGAAGAATTAAGTAATTTTTCCTGTGAAAATGCATGGATTTATAAAGACCGAACAAAGAAATTTCATGATAAATATATTGTTCAGAAACACTTTGATGTTAATCAACGTGTTTGGCTTTTCGATGCGAGATTATGTCTTTTTCCTGGCAAACTAAAATCTAAATGGACCGACCCCATTATTGTCCATTAAATATATCCATACGGCGCTGTCGACATTTTTGATCCAAAAACTAATTCGACATTTCAAGTTAATGGCCAATGTTTAGTGCACTATTTTGATCATACGCCTAAAATTTCATCTGAATCTTTTAATTTTACTGAGCCAGCCACCCTTGATCACTAGTGCACATCACGCCCGGCTGAATGGCGTAAAAGATAGCACTGGATCTGAGGTAACCCATCATTTTTTTTCCCACTTTTTTTTTCTTCGTTTTCCAGGTTTTGATCATCCTAAACCGGACCATTCTTCACTAAGGTGATCCCTTCTCCTTCCTAATGCATGAGGACATGGCATATCTTAAGCATGGGGGGTGTTTTTAAATTTTAACGATCGATTTAGGATGTTCAAAACCTAAAAACATGCATTTTTCTTTAATTTATTTCCTACTTGCATACCAAAATAATAATAATAATAATAATAATAAAATTGATGAAAAACTTCTTGAGGAAAAAAAATTTTCTGGACTAAGGTTGAAAAACTCACTTTTGGTACAATGGGATTTAATCTTTAACACACTGGGGATGAGGTTGTGGATCTTATCATTAGAATTTCAGGGTCTATTTTAGACAAGATCAGATATCCTTCTCTAAAATTCCACCTAAACTCATGATATTTCAGGTGACTTGATCCTATTTTGTAATGTGGAATGTATTTGACTTAGTTTCTGATTCAAAAACTTGCATGTCTTCAGGAACTTCTTGTGTCACTCTTCACACACAAGCCAACACTTAAAAATAACTAAAAATTTGAAAAACTCCCTTGTTTGGACTTAGTAAAAGTCTAAAGCTGATCATTGGTTTGAGTTCCCACCGCCGAGAAGGAGGAAAATCCCTCCTTTAAGGATGCGATGTCAACATGTTACTGCCTCGGCATATCTTTAGATGGAGCATTAAAGTGCATTTTACCAGCTCAAGTGTCTTGGACGGTGCTCTACCTATAGTGTCGAAGCAAGAGCTTGAGTTTACTTGGAGCGCCCCTTTACACCGCATCGCATTTTGGGGTTGTGAGCTCCTGGGTAGTGTCATGGACAGTGCTATCCCAAAGTACTGGCGCCAGAGCCCCCTCAAGGAATGGTAACGGGAATGATGATCCCAACACATCTGTTGTAAGACTAAGCTAAAAATAAGCATGGGGGAGAAAAAAAAAGTAGTAATAAATAAATTAACACGCCCTTATAAATGTTGGCTTTTCACAAGCACAAACACAATGTATTAAAGGATTTTGCAAGTTGCGAATCAGATTCATGAGCCAGGGAAATCCTAAATATCAAACATTTCAAGTCATCTAAATTAACAAGGGGTTAATTTGTGAATTTTATGGATTTTATATTGATCCCGTTCTGTCTAATGGTTGGATCCAAAAACAAATCTAGATGTTTATCTTTAACAAATCTTGTACCTCCTGTGTTTTAATCTACCAAGGTCCCTTAATCTCTTTTACTCCTAAAAAGTCGAAAAAATTAGATTTCCCAAAAATTCCATTTTCAAAAAAAAATTGAAGTTTTGCTAAGAGACTAGCAAAAGATAAGCATGGGGGTGCGATAAACGCCAGTTTATCATCATTCTTATGCATTAAAACAAACCTACCTCTTAGGATTTTACTCCACAAACATGTTTTTGGGCTGCATCTAGGCATAAATTAGGTTAGGCATGCGTTGCATTATTTATTATCTTTTTGATATGTTTTCGTGAGTGTTAGGGATGAACAGATATGCAGATCCCTAAAACCCTAGCACTCAAGAAGGCAAATGGTGGAGGAGAAGCTGAGACTAGCTGGAACTCAACTTGATCCAGCTCACCATAGCTGGAACCTAGCTCACTTGAACTAGGGTTAGCTCATCCCAGTTACATTCAGCTAATCTCAGTTGAATGGCAGCTCAAGAGAGTTCATCTTAGCTCACCTTAGCTCAAGTCAACTCAGATCTAGCTCAACTTAGCTGAGTCTAGCTCATCACTGCTCCCACTAGTCCACAGGGAGCTCTAGCTAGATCAGCTGAGTTGATAGAAGTTCACCCCAGCTTAGACCTAGCTACATCCAGCTCCACTCAACTCCAGCCTGATGAAGAAGAAATCATCTCAGCTCAGGAAGCTCAAGTCCAGCTCCCGGGGATTCAGCATAGCTCAACTCAGTTGAGCTAAGCTACCTTAACTGCCTCAACCAGCTTGATCCTCCTTGGAAGCACCAGACCTAGCTCACCTCAGCTCATTATGGTAGAACCTAGCATACTTTAGCTTGTTTTAGCAACTAGCAAAGAACTAGCAAGCTAAGCCAGCTAGAGTAGCCCCATGCCAGCCTCTTCAGCAGTAGCCAGCTCCAGTTTTAGCTCTAGACTTCTCATCCTCAGCTCCTCCCTCTAAACTCTAGCTCCAACACCTCTTTCTCTAGTCCTCCTTTAGCTAAGCTAGCTTAGCTTGGCTTAGCTAGCTATGCTCCAACTTCCTTGGCTTGTACCACCAAAAAACCCTACCTAACAACTCTACCTACTAGCTCCACCTAAGCTCCACCTACTTGGCGCCTACCTTGCCTACCCACCACCACCAAAAGACACCTAAAAGTGGCAGCAAAACCACCCTAACGACCCCCTTGATGGTGCCAGTTTTCCCTCCAAAAACACCATTCATCTCCACCATACACTTCTCCTTAAATCCATCTCCACCATCCACCTGACCCCCTTCTAGAAGACCCTAGGTTGGCACCAAAATGGTGGTGTCTCTCCACCCCCAAAAGCCACCAACACCACCATAACCACCCCCTTTAACAACCCTTGGGTTGGCACCAAATACCCTTGGCCATAGGATCACCAACCACCTCCATCCTTCCATCCTAGCCCTCCATTTCAAGGGGCAACTTAACCCCCCATCCTACCCTATAAAAAGACCACTACCCACCATTCTTCAAGGCATCCTTGGCTAGAAAATTCACTCTCATATTCCACCTTGAAGCCCACGTCCAAGAGAAAAGAAGAAGAAGAAGATTAAGGGGATATTCTATCCCCTTGGTGCCTTCCCCTCTTCCCTTCCCTCTTGGGTCACGCTAGCCAAAGGAGAAGCCAGGCAAGGAAGATCATTGGAGGAGATTTTAAAGGTGGTCCACGCCATCTTGGAGGAGCTCTTGAGGGTGGTGCATGCCCCCCCTTGCAGGAGAGCATTGAAGGTGGTAGCTTCCACCTTGGAGGAGCTCTCAAGGAAGGAGAAGAAGGCGGCCCTCTTTTCAAGCCAAGGAGCAGCTTGGCTTTGAGCAAGAAGACTCCCTTCTTCACCATTTTTGCAAGAGGATTTGTGTCCCCTTTTTTGCTTTTAGATTTTTTTATTTTAGTAGAAGCATTCCTCTACTTGTCCTTAAAAAGAACACCAATTCTAGTCAATTAAATTGCCTTCTTTTTGTTTTTTATTGCAATTGTTACTTTTGGCTCTAGCACTTGTTTCACCTCTTCTTCCTAATTACTCTAGGCCTCCACTTGCCTAGAGTGAGCTTAGGAAGAAGATATTTCTATCTTTTACGTTTTAGTTAAGCAATTTTAGGTGTTAGTACCTTCCATTACAATTCGCATTTTGCCCTCGTCTTTTCAAAACAAAAAAATTACATATTTACAATACCAAAATGAAAGTTGAGATCTATTTGTAAGCAAGAGGATTAATTTTGCAAACAATTGGCCTCCTTGGACTACCCTAGATACTCCCCTATCTAGGATATAAATTTAAAAGCGAAAGCGGATTCGCGTGTTACAACGACGTTAAAAACCTGCTTTACAAATCATGCGTATTTTGTTATCATGAACCTTTCATCGTGAATGGCCAGCAACTGAAGCCGTTCATTGAACTTACTAATACAAACTTGGCTGAAATATCCTTTGATCTCTATTCTCCTTGAGCTTATTGTACCCAGTTGATGGCATTAAACTCGGAGCTTAATGGGAGGCAACCTGTCATTTTCTTGATAAACCCAAAACCCTTTTGACACATCTTGATGCGAGCCTCACCGTGAGCCATAACTAGCTCATTTTGACCCAATAAAGAAGATAAAAGCTCCTACATAACTTAGAAGAAGGCCTAATTGAAGGAACAAGTGCTCTGAGAAGAAAACATGAGATAAAGGTTAAAACTACAATTTTACCATTGCAGTACATAAGCGGGATTTCTAAGAGGCAAAACATAGGTCAAATGGTTTAAATAAAATAAAAAGTGGGTTGAGCCAATCAGAAATGGGTTTACGTGCAATCTAAGAATTAAATGACACTTGGTAACCCCAAAACAGATCCGCTTAAATTAACAAGGTTCCGTTCAGAATAAAAATCAATTAAACCCTCTAAAAATCATGGAAAAACATCCTCTATGATTTAGAACACTTAATTTGGCCTTTGGAACCTAGTTTGACCTAAATTAGCGTCCTCGCTCTTCAATTAACCTAATTTGGGTTTTTACGCAAAATATCCAGTCAAACGTGGTCAAACCTAAAATCCAACTTCACCATTGGATTCCCTTGGTCCAAATTAGGTTTAAACAAAAATTTGGACCTAAGGGGAGGTCATCTTGACCTAGTTTGCAATTTAGTACACCCAAATCACAAATTTGTCCCTATCTTTTGAATATCTTTGCAGAGAGCCCCCTAATTTCTTCGCCCCCTTTACAATGCGGTCCTGCTGCCATTGCTAGGGCAGAACCGAGCTCTGGCGAGGATTAGAGAGGGATTACTCTCTAATCCCTTAGAGATTCCCTCCCAGAAATGGAAGGGGGATTCTCTGAGGAATTCCCTTCCATCTAAAGCAGATCGCGATCCCTGGTGTGTACCCAATCTCTCGTGCGAATGCACGAGAGATTTGGGTATCCACCCTCCTTCCTTCTCCGACGACCCGGCAGAGTTAATTGCGCAGTCTCCACGCGCTAGTAGGGGCGGCCAGCACTTATAAAAGACTCCCCAGACCCCGCCGCAGATCCCAAGCTTGAATTTGACGGAGATCCCCTCAAATTTCCTCTCTCCCATCTCCGGCCAAAAGACCCGCAAGCTCCGGTGACCTCCTCCCCTCCTTCTCATTGCTCTACTGCCATACCAGCAGTAGAGTCAACTCCACCGCTTCCTCCCACGTCGCGCCGTACCAAGCCCACGTGCCCCTGCCCTCATCCTCGTAGCCGCTTCCTCCCTCAGGGTCCTTCTTCCCCGACGACGGCAGCTACGCGCCGTCCACTCTGCTGCCTCCATTCTTCCAGATCACCCCAGATACCCTCTCCATCCTCTCCTCTCTCTTCTGCCACTGCTATTTTATCCAATTACCCCCCAACAGTGCCTAACCACCTCCATCGTCCTCGCCTCTGACCGCCCTCCGGCGAGCTGCCCACACCACTCCGCCCCTCCACACGGCCCGCCAACCCTCTCGTGAGCTCCGCCTCACCACCAGGAACTCAGTCCACCCCTCCACTGCCACTCCAGACCTCCACAATCACCCCCCGATCAACCCCACACCTCCGACCACAGGTTGACCTAGGCATGCATGCCTAGGCCAACCTGCGGCCTGCAGCACTGCGCATCATCTTCGCCGTGCTACGGCGAAGGTTTCTAGCTAATCTGATTAGGACAATAGGTTGCACCTCTTGCCGCCATTGACGACTGAAGCAGCGAGGAGCTCGTACCAGCTTCAGGTACTAGGGATCCCAGGCTGCAGGTGCAGTAGACTCACGCGGGTGTCGCGAGGCGAGTGTAGCCAGCAAGTCGCACTGCGAGGCCAGCAGCTGGGGCAATTGCACGACAGAAGCTCTGCGGGCGTGCATGAAATCGGGGCTGATCAGATAGTCCCACATCGTGGACTCGCGAAACACAGGTGTAATATAAATTATTTTTGTGTTTTAAGATTACTGCCTCCGTAAGCACAGGGGTGAGGTCCCTCACCTGCCCTCACACCCGCCTCGTCCGTGGCTTCACGTCGTGGATCTGGCGAGATCCGACCCGACCCTAACCTTGAGCACTCCTCGCGCATCACCACCTGCCGGTGCGCCTGGTCCCAGGTGCGAAACCGACCCGATTACCCGTGTAGCTCTTGGAGAGCGCCCTTGAGCGAATTGCAGAGAAAGAGAGAGACATTTGGGTAGAGGGACGGGGGTAGGTTTTGCTTTGGCCGTGGTGTGTGCAGGAAAGAGGCAAAGGAAGAAGCAAACACTTAGTAGCTGCAGAAAAGGAAGAGAAGAAAGAAGAAGAGGCTGTGTAGTAGAAAAAGAAGGAGAAGCATTCGTAGAGAACCAAAGAGCAGAAAGAAGGAAGGCAAGGCAGAAGAAAAGAACGAAGAGAGGCCAAGTGAAGACTCTGCAAAAATCAGAAGAAGAAGAAGAAAGAAAGAAGCCTTCGCAGGAGAAGAAAAAAAGAGATGGAAGGCAAGGCAACAGAATAAGAGACAAGAAGCAAAGACAGAAAGAGAAAGAAGCAGAAAGGAGAAGAAGAGTGAAAGGGGATTACATTTAAGACGTCTGATACAGAAATCAGACGTCCAATTCTATTTCCTTTTACAAAATTTTTTTTTTTAAATTCTCTTTGAATCACTCATTTTCACTTAACAGTTGTATTCTTTAGTTTTAAGAAGTACTGAGATTGCTCCCCGTGTTCGACCTCGGATACTCTAATTTTTCGAGTAATAAAATTCTTTATATTTGTTTAAACGTTTTGTCGGTTATACTACAACATGATACCCTTTAAGCCCGCACAAAAACGTGAGAACATTTTGGCGCCGTTGCCGGGGAGCAACGGGCACTTTTAAAGCTTTTGATTACAACTGTTCGATCTAATATCTGACTTAACTTCTCTCTTTTGTTGTGTTCAAACAGGGAAAGCAAAATAAAAAGGAAAGAACAATAACTGCACAACAAATTCTCCAAGGAACAGGTAATTTCCATAAGCCCTCTCTCTTAACCCTCTCAAAATCTAAAAAGGAAAAAAAAAAAAAGAAAAATCAACTTAGGGTTACCTATTTCATAATTAGTAACTCATCAAGTTGCCTGATTTTCATTTCAACACATTTTTATCTGTTCATCCAACTAAGGCAACTAGGGCTAAACTTTCTTGATTGAGCCCTAGGTGCTAATTTCTGAGGCAGCCAAATTGGATCGACTAGAGCCAAGTTAGGGATTGCAAAGCTAGGGTTTTTAGAGACACATCTTCTCTTAAAACAAAGAAACAAATTGTCCAAAAAGAGGTGTGCCCAAACCGTGTTTGAAAAGATCTATACAAAAGGAACCCTAAGCAAATCAGGCTATTAATCCATTTGAACCATAAAAGAAAGGACCTAAAAGCTCTCAAAGGAACAAGAGGTGAAGTTGATCCCTTGGGTCAACCAACCTTAAAATTAGGTCACTTTTGCACTCAAAATACTTAAAAGTTCAAGTGGAACATTAAGCACCTTGATCTTAAAATAAAAAAGGTAGACTTAAGAGGTCAAGGTCTCCATTCTGGTCTACCTGGAACCGCAGTGACAAGAGAGGTCGGGTGGGGGAAACCCTGTAACTCGTGGGGACGCTCTACCGTGTAGGGGTCATTGCGGGACTCTCCCTCTCTGGCTGCCCAGGTATTTCTCAGGAGGATGATCTTCAGATTAAGGGGTCCATCTGCCCTGAACCTCTATAGTCACCCAACAATTTTTGGGTGTCTTGATTGGGTCTAGCACATTCTAATCTCACCACATCCTTCGATGCATGTTCGGTAGGAGGTCCTTAAGGCCACCCTTAAGACCTCCTTTAGAAATTCATTCTCGTCGAGGCCAAGCCTCGACACCCTTGTTTGTGCAGCAACCCCATTATATAAATCTCTCATCTGATTCAGACCCTGGTTCTCCTTCTTCTTCCATCATGGCACAACCCATTGAAGAGAACAACCTTGAACACCAACTTCAATGCCTTAATGATCACTTTCAGAACTTTGTAAACCCACCACAGTGACCTATGATGCGAGATCACTATAATCCAGCTGCGGTGGCAATTGAACCCCGAGTACGAATCCCAATTGGAGGACCTGATTCTGAACTGAAGCCCAATATGATTCATGCCATACCGAAGTTCCATGGGCTTAACTCTGAGGATCCATTCCAACACATTAAACAACTCAAGCATCTGGCCCAGACCTTCAGGTCAGATGTACAAAACTGGGATATCCTACTCATGAAAATGTTTTCGTTCTCCCTCATGGACAAGGCCGCACACTGGTATCAGACTCAGACCTGTCCGATCAACACATGGGAGGAACTGCAGTCTGAATTTTTAAAAAAATTCTTCCCTGTTGGCCGGACGAATGCCTTGCGCCACCAGATCACTCATTTCACTCAACAACCAGGAGAACCTCTTCACAAAGCTTTGGATCGATTCCTAGATCTCAGGCGAAAGTGCCCCAATCACGGAGTTCCCAAGTGGGAACAAGTCCAGTCTTTTTACCTGGGACTCCATGAGGATATTCGTTTATTCGTAAATGCAACGTGCGGAGGAAACATCATGGGTAAACACGAGGACACGGTGTGGGAGATTCTCGAAAACATGTGCGAGAACTCCATAAATAATGACTCCATGGGCTTATTCGACAGGACGAATGCCCACGCATCGACGAATCTAAGAGGGACACATGAGATGCAGGACCTGTCCACTTCCGTCGACTTGGAACTAATGGCCAGTCGGTTGGACAAGGTTTCTATCATAGAAAAGGTGGACGAGCTAACTCGACATTTGCAGCAAGCCACCTCTGCCCAAAACTCTTTTGCATGACCTCCTCTGGCAAGGGAAACTGTGCAAAACATATATCACCAATCTGCCAAGGGGATGGACCCATATCCACCCCCGTCTACCTCTCGGACCAGAGTGACCTTCGATGCATTCTACTCGAGTTGGGGGAACTCTGAACCCTCATATTCTGACTTTCCCAAGTTTCCTCAGAACTGCGAGGACCTCAATGCCATCCAGAATGACCCATTCTCCAATACCTACAACCCTGGATGGCGAAATCATCCTAACTTTCAGTGGGCGGGAAATTCTCAAAGACCACCATATCAACCCCGTCCACAAGCCTCTCGTCCATTTCAGCCGCCTCAGCCTCGGCCCAATCCCACCTACCAATCCGGGCAAAACCAGGATCAAATGACTCTTATCCTTCAAGCACTGGCTGACATTCAAAAGACGAATGCGGCAATGCAAAAAGAGCACAAGGACGGGATCACAGAGGTTCGCAACCAACTGGCCCAGATGGCAAATTCCTGCCAACCTGGCACCCTTCCTTCGCAACCTCTGCCCAACCCAAATAACGTGCTAACCCAGAAGTGCGTTATGAATCCAAATTCGGGCCAACTACATGTGATTTATCAGGCCCCTACTACTCCATCGCTAGACGGGATGGAAGCTTCAACATCGTATGCGGGATTTCAGCAGCAGCCGCCCCTCCTACCTAACCCAAACCAAAATCAGGCCGGATTGAACTCTATAACAACACGTAGTGGTAAAATAACCCAAGACCCACATTATCCGAACCACTCCAAGCCTGATAATAGCCAAGATCCTAGGATAGATATCCAAGATACTACTGGCTCAGATCAAGAACCTGGACCTATCCTAGAGGAACTAGCTAGGATCCCATTTCCTGAGGCCTTGACCAAACGAAAAAGGACAACCAAACCTGTGGCTCCTGAGGAGGATCTGGTCAAGCTCTTTGAATAGGTCCAGATAAACATCCCGTTGATGGATGCAATCTGCCACATATCGGCTTATGCAAGATTCTTGAAAGACATATGTACACCTAAACGTAAGCTGCGAACCAAGGATGGGAATCTAATCATACTGTCAGAGCAAGCCAACTATGTCATCTTGAGCAAACTCCCACCCAAGGCTAAAGACCCAGGAACTCCCTTGATTTCTTGTAAAATTGGTGAAACCCAATTTGATAGAGCCCTACTAGATTTAGGTGCCTCCATCAATTTAATACCTACATCCCTCCTTGACCACCTTGAAGAATCTGCACTTAAACCCTCTGAGGTGACATTGCAGTTAGCCAATCGATCCATCAAGTCACCCAAAGGAATACTCGAGGATGTCATTGTTAGGGTACGAGATTTTTATTTCCCAGAGGAATTCATAGTACTGGACATGGATGCACCTAAGAACCCAAGGGACACACCAATCATATTAGGGAGACCCTTTTTGGCCACTGCTAGGGCCAACATTAACTGCGAAGAGGGCTAGATAGAATTAAAATTTGGGAATCAAAACATGAAGATTGACACTTTCAAGGCCCAGCAAGGGATTAATTGCGGGGTTATAGAGGAAATATGTGATGTCAAAGCCGTGGTTGATGAATTGCTTATAGAGGACAACCTGATTATTCTTGATCAACCACTAGAGAATCAAAAACCGCTAACAGAGGAGTGCGAACATGATCTAGACACACCTATGACTCCTACCATTGCTCCTGATACAAACCCCGAACCACCCGCTGCTGCTTACAACCCTATCATGGAACTCAAACCCCTTCCCGAACATCTGAAGTACGTCTTTTTGGATTCAAATCAGACGTTTCCTGTGATTATCAATTCTCGACTCACACCTGACCAAGAACTCCGTTTGATTTCTGTCCTCCAGCAACATCGTAGAGCCATTGGATGGACTCTCGATGATTTGACTGGTATAAGCCCTTCATACTGCACACATCGAATCTACACAGAAGAAGGCGCACGACCTTCAAGAGAAATGCAAAGACGCCTAAACCCTAACTTGCAGGAGTTCGTGAAAAAGGAGATCATAAAGTGGTTAGATGCAGGGATCATCTACTCGATCTCTGATAGTCGTTGGGTGAGTCCAATACAAGTGGTGCCTAAGAAGGCAGGACTTACCGTCATCACGACTGAAATCGGAGAAGTCATTCCTACCTGAATAGCTAACTCGTGGAGAGTCTGCATTGATTACAGAAGACTCAATTCCTCCACGAAGAAGGATCATTTCCCACTACCGTTTATTGATCAGATCCTTGAGAAACTAGCGGGAAATAGGTTCTTCTACTTTCTTGATGGGTATTCTGGTTAAAACCAGGTGGCAATCCATCCAGAGGACCAAGAAAAGACCACATTCACCTGCCCCTTCGGGACGTACACGTTTCGAAGGATGCCCTTCGGTCTCTGCAATGCACCTGCAACTTTTCAGTGGTGCATGCTTGCCATATTCTCAGATATGGTAGGTGATTATCTGGAAGACTTCATGGATGACTTTTCAATTTTTGGACAATCATTTGACGATTGCCTCCAACACTTGGTCCAAATACTCAGGCGGTGCATCGAGGTGAATTTGGTTCTTTCCTGGGAAAAGAGGCATTTCATGGTGCCTGAGGGAATTATCCTGGGACATCTAATCTCGGAGAAAGGCATCCAAGTGGATCGAGCTAAGGTTAACCTGATTTCCAAGCTCCCTATGCCTAGCTCGATTAAGGACATCCGATCTTTTTCGGGGCACGTCGGTTTCTACCGTCGATTCATCCCTGATTTCTCCAAAATCGTGTGCCCCCTGACCAATATTTTCTCCAAGGATGTGCCTTTCAAAATTTCCAAGGAATGCACTCAAGCATTTGAGAACCTACGTGATTGAGTCACCCAAGTCCCGATCCTACAGTCCCCTGATTGGTCTCAACCCTTTGAGATCATGTGCGATGCATCTGACTTCGCTGTAGGAGCGGTTTTGGGGCAAAAAATTGACGAGAAACCTGTGGTCATTTACTACGCCAGCAAAACACTGGATGAGGCTCAGCGTAACTATATGGTTACTGAGAAAGAGCTGCTGGCCGTAGTATTTGCCTTGGAAAAATTCAGATCATACCTGTTGGGTTCCCGTGTTATCATATACTCGGATCACACAACTGTGAGGCATCTCCTTGCTAAGAAGGACGCGAAACCTCGATTAATCCGATGGATCTTGCTATTGCAAGAATTTGACCTCGAGATTCGCGACAAGGCGGGAAAGCAAAATGTGGTAGCCGATCACTTGTCCTGCCTTCCTTCTGAAATTATTGATCCTTCTGGACCTATTACAGAACACTTTCCGGATGAGCACCTCCTGACTATCAGTACAAGTCTTCCATGGTTCGCTAATATAGTTCATTACCTGGCATCACATCAGATTCCGTCCGATTGGCCGAAGGCCAAAAAAGACAAATTGCGTTCTGATGCCAAGTATTACCTATAGGAAGACCCGTAACTATTCCGCATTGGTGCTGATCAGATAATCCGACGGTGTGTCACGGAAGTGGAAATCAAAGACATACTCTCATTCTGCCATGACCAGGCGTGCGGTGGACATTTTTCAGGACATAAAATCTCATCAAAAGTCCTCCAGTGTGGCTTTTACTGGCCCACAATTTTCAAGGACGCATACGATCACTATAAGGCATGTTACCGTTGCCAGACTTTGGGCAACATGAGCCATCGAGACATGATGCCTCTACAGCCGATCCTGGTATGCGAAATTTTTGATATTTGAAGGATTGATTTCATCGGGCCCTTCCCGAACTCGGATGGCTTCGAATATATCTTACTCGCAGTTGACTACGTTTCCAAGTGGATAGAAGCCATTCTGACCCGAACCAACAATCATAAAGTCGTTATAAAATTCCTCCATCAAAACATTTTCTCCAGGTTTGGGATTCCGCGTGCTATAATTTCCGATGGAGGGACCCATTTTACAAACGCTCAGTTCAGGTCACTGATGACCAAGTATGGGGTGTCACACCGAATCTCTACTCCTTACCACCCCCAAACTAATGGTCTAGCTGAGCTATCTAACCAAGAGATCAAGAAGATCCTTCAGGTTACTGTTCGACCTGATAGAAAAGATTGGTCTTCTCGGCTTCCGGAAGCATTGTGGGCCTATAGGACCGCCCAAAAGACCCAATTAGGAATGTCTCCCTTCAGACTAGTGTACGGGAAGGCATGTCACCTACCCGTTGAGTTGGAGCATAAAGCCTATTGGGCAGTACAGACCTGTAATCTTGACCTTTCTAAGGCTGGAACCCACAGAAGACTTCAAATGAGCGAGATCGATGAGTTACGCCACGACGCGTATGAGAACTAGCGAATTTACAAAGAACGAGTTAAAGCTTTTCACGACAAACACATTTCTAGAAAGGTCTTTCATCCTGGCCAAAAAGTTTTACTCTTTGATGCCTGACTCAAATTATTCCCAGGAAAGCTAAGATCGAAGTGGGTCGGACCCTACCTAGTCCGGCAAATCTTCGGAAATTGAGCCATTGAAATCAGCCCACTCAGCCACGATTCTGAACCTTTTGTCGTGAACGGTCAGAGACTCAAGCCATTCATTGACATGACCGATATAGATTTGGCTGAGTCATCCTTTACCCTCCATTCCCCTTGAGCTCATTGCGCCCAGCCGATGGCGTAAAACTCAGCGCTTAACTGGAGGCAACCCGTCATTCTTTGAAAAACCCGAAACCTTTTCTGACATCTCTATGCAGAACTCCTATTGCACTTTAGGGTTCATCCATTAGCACAGCCAACTTCATCTCAGGTATACCTACCCGAGATTAGAAATTGTTCGCAACAAGTCACTTCGACCCATTCACTCACCACACACCTGTCCTAATGCATGAACTAAGCTAAATTCGAACCCACCTAAATTACAATGGGGACATTGCAAGTCTTAGGCATGGGGGGGTATGAAAGTGCAAAATGTTAGGAAATTCATATAAAGAAAGGGTTACACACAAAAAGAAAAACAGAGACTCGATAGAGGGGAGGAACAATTCAGGGACATACAAATGAGAGGAAGAAAAGAGTGTAAAATGACAAAAAGGAGCACAAAAGGAAAATAAAAAGAAATAGTCATTAGTAAAAGATTAAGGGGCTAACTGAAGTTCTAGACCAAATCAAGAAAAAGAAAAGTGCTACAAAGATATAACAAGAGATTAGTGGGAACGCTGGTCTTAGGCCTCTTGGGCTAGTATCTTTAGCTTAAAAATTCACGTATCCGTTAAAATTTGGATAATCCTCAAGAGGTTGAGGAAAATGCAAAGCTTGAGTACTAGGTCTAAGGCTTAGGAAGTATTCGACCTCGTTAACTGACCTCCGATTTGCTAGATTCGGTAACCTAAGCACCCCAAATTCACACACAGTCTGGTTCAGTGCGCGTAAACATCCAAATCACGCGAAAAGCATTTAATGTTCTGAAAAAGTCACCTAGATTAGGAGCGGCCAGTCACACAAATTGATTTGGACGAGTTCCCAGGGCAGAGAGGCGGGAAATTCCCCTCGAAGATGCGTAACAACATATCATCTCCTCGGTTCTTGTCTCTTAGGATATTTAAATATCCTACTGGGGGCATGTAAGCACTCTGCTGGTTCAGATACCATGGGCGGCATTATCACAAAATGTCGATCGCCAGGGTCTGGATTCAGGCACGGAATGCCATGGGCGGGATTATCTCGAAATCTCGAAAGCCAGGGTTCTGGGGGTTGCCATGGCCAGGATTATCTCGAAATCTCGAAAGCCAGGGACCCTTGAGGATTAATGATGGGGACGAGGAATCCGATACAAACCGTGTTGAGAAGCTAATCCGAAGCTAGAAATAAAAAGAAAAGAGAGAAAAAAGCTCTCCAAACAAATAAATCTTCTATCTCTCTCTTACAAAAAACAAACGCACTGCAAACTAAACGTAGGCTAAAAATGTCTCAAGCATGGGTGCTTTAACCGCGGAGTCCAACAAACCTTAGGCTAGTTTCTGTGGGCCGTAGAAACCTTTGCGGAAGATCGAGGCTAAAGCAGAACAGGTCCGGATTTTGGTTGGTACTTGAGTACCTCTAGGCCTATTGGCGGCATTTCGACCTAATCAGAAAAGAAAAGGAGAAGCACATATGATTGTTGACAGACATTCAGGGTCTAGAACGAAAGTTAAAACTTTGAAATTTTGCTAAGGGACTAGCAAAAGCTAGGCATAGGGGTATGATGAGAGCCTCATCATGAGCCATAACTAGCTCATTTTGACCCAATAAAGAAGATAAAAGCTCCTACATAACCTAGAAGAAGGCTTAACTGAAGGAACAAGTGCTCTAAGAAGAAAACATGAAATAAAGGTTAAAACTGCAATTTTACCATTGCAGTACATAAATGGAATTTCTCAGAGGCAAAGCATAGGTCAAATGCTCTAAATAAGATTAAAAGTGGGTTGAGTCAATCAGAAATGGGTTTACGTGCAATCTAGGAATTAAATGACACTTGGTAACCCCAAAATAGACCTGCTTAAATTAACAAGGCTCCGATCAGAATAGAAATCAAGTAAACCCTCTAAAAATCATGGAAAAACATCCTCTAGGGTTTAGAACACTTAATTTGGCCTTTGGAACCCAGTTTGACCTAAATTAGGGTCCTAGCTCTTCAATTAACCTAATTTGGGTTTCTACGCAAAATGTCCAGTCAAACGTGGTAAAACCTAAAATCCAACTTCACCATTGGATTCCCTAGGTCTAAATTAGGTTTATACCAAAATTTGCACCTAAGGGGAGGTCATCTTGACCTACTTTGCAATTTAGTACAACCAAATCATAAATTGGTCCCTATCTTTTGAATATCTTTGCAGAGAGCCACCTAAGTTCTTCGCCCCCTTTGCAATCCGGTCCTGCCGCCATTGTTAGGGCAGAACCGTGCTCCGGCGAGGTTTAGAGAGGGATTACTCTCTAATCCCGCAGAGATTCCCTCCCAGAAATGGAAGGCGGATTCTCTGAGGAATTCCCTTCCATCTAAAGCAGATCGCGATCCCTGGTGTGAACCAAATCTCGTGCGAACGCACGAGAGATTTGGGTATCCACCCTCCTTCCATCTCCGGCAAGACAGCAGAGTTAATTGCGCGGTCTCCACACGCTAGAAGGGGCGGCCAGCACTTATAAAACACTCCCCAGACCCTACCGCAGATCCCAAGCTTGAATTTGACGGAGATCCCCTCAAATTTCCTCTCTCCCATCTCCAGCAAAAAGACCCGCAAGCTCCGGCGACCTCCTCCCCTCCTTCTCGTCGCTCTGCTGCCATACCAGCAGTAGAGTCAACTCCGCCGCTTCCTCCCACATCGTGCCATACCAAGCGCACGTGCCCCTACCTTCATCCTCGTCGCCTCTTCATCCCTCAGGGTCCTTCTTCCCCGAAGACGGTAGTTACACACCGTCCACTCCGCTGCCTCCATTCCTTCCAGATCACCCCAGATACCCTCTCCATCCTCTCCTCTCTCTTTTCCCACTGCTATTTTATCCAATTACCCCCCAACAGTGCCTAACCACCTCCATCATCCTCGCCTCCGACCACCCTCCGGCGAGCCGCCCACACCACTCCGCCCCTCCACACGGCCCGTCAACCCTCTCATGAGCTCCACCTCACCACCAAGGACTCAGTCCACCCCTTCACTGCCACTCCAGACCTCCACAATCAAACCCCGATCAACCCCACACCTCCGACCACAGGTTGACCTGGGCACGCACGCCTAGGCCAACCTGCGGCCTGTAGCACTGCACATCACCTTCGCCGTGCTACGGCGAAGGTTTCTAGCTAATCTGATTAGGCCAATTGGCCGTTCTTGTGTATGACAGGTTGCAGCTCTTGCCTCCATTGACGGCCGAAGTAGCGAGGAGCTCGTACCTGCTTCAGGCATTAGGGATCCCAGGCTGCAGGTGCAGTAGACTCACGCGGGTGTCGCGAAGTGAGTGAGGCCAGCAAGTCGCACTGCGAGGCCAGCAGCTGGGGCAATTGCATGACGGAAGCTCTGCGGGAGTGCTTGAAATTGGGCCTGATTAGATAGTCCAACATCGTGGACTCGCGAAACACAGGTATAATATAAATTATTTTTGTGTTTTAAGCTTACTGCCTCCGTAAGCATAGGGGTGAGGTCCCTCACCTGCCCTCACACCCGCCTCATCCGCGGCTTCACCTCGCGGATCTGGCGGGATCCGACCGGACCCTAACCTTGAGCACTCCTCGCGCATCACCACCTGCCGGTGCGCCTGGTCCCGGGTGCGAGGCCGACCCGATTACCCGTGTAGCTCTTGGAGAGCGTCCTTGAGCGAATTGCAGAGAAAGAGAGAGACGTTTGGGTACAGGGACGGGGGTAGGTTTTGCTTTGGCTGTGGTGTGCGCAGGAAAGAAGAAGCAAAGGAAGAAGCGAACACTTAGCAACTGCAGAAAAGGAAGAGAAGAAAGAAGAAGAGGCTGTGTATCATAAAAAGAAGGAGAAGCTTTCGTAGAGAACCAAAGAGTAGAAAGAAGGAAGGCAAGGCAAAAGAAAAGAACGAAGAGAGGCCAAGTGAAGACTCTGCAAAGATCAGAAGAAGAAGAAAAAAGAAGCTTTCGTAGGAGAAGAAAAAAAGAGATGGAAGGGAAGGCAACAGAATAAGAGACAAGAAGCAAAGACAGAAAGAGAAAGAAGCAGAAAGGAGAAGAAGAGTGAAAGGGGATTACATTTAAGACGTCTGATACAGAAATCAGATGTCCAATTCTATTTCCTTTTACAAATTTTTTTTTTTAAATTCTCTTTGAATCACTCATTTTCACTTAACAGTTGTATTCTTTAGTTTTAAGAAGTACTGAGATTGCTCCTCGTGTTCGACCTCGGATACTCTAGTTTTTCAAGTAATAAAATTCTTTATATTTGTTTAAACATTTTGTCGGTTATACTACAACATGATACCCTTTAAACCCGCACAAAAACGTGAGAACACATCTCTTTGCTGAACTCATATTTCACTTAAGGGTTCGTCCATTAAAATAGTCGACTCCACCTCTGGTACGCTTGAAATTGTCAGCAACAATCATCCAGACTCATCCACCCACCCTTTGAACCTGCTCTAATATATAATCTAAGCTGAACTCGAACCCACCTAATTTACAATGAGGGCATTGCAAATCATAGGCATCGGGGGGTATTAAGGTGCAAAATGCCATGAGAATCAATTCACAAAAAGGGTTTAACAAAAAAAAAAGTAGAGGATTTGGGAAAAGGAGAGACATTTTTGAAAAAAAAGAGGGAAGAAAATTTGAAAGGAAAAGAATGAAGCAAAAAGATAAAAGAAATTGAGTCCCTTCAAAGTAATATGGAATTTACCTAACTTCTAGGTTGGATAGAATGATGAATTAAGACCTGAAATGCTAAAACTTAAGGGACTAGTGGCAAATATCGACCTTAGGCCTCTTGGATCATATTAGATTTAAACACATGTACTTGTCACAATCTGGATTAGTCTTCAAGAGGTTGGGGAAAATGGAAAGCTTGTGTATAAGGTCTAAGGCTTTGGTAGTATCCGGCCTCGTTAACTAACCTCTAGTTTGTGGGACTCAGTAACTTAATCACCCTAAATCACACACAGTTTGGTTCAGTGTGCTTTAAATAATAAAATCATGCCAAAGGGCATTTAATATGTTCTAAAAAAGCTCCTAAGATCTTGATTAGGAGCAGTTTGAAAACTCAAGTTGATTTGGACGAGTTCCCGGCATGGAGAGGTGGGAAATTCCCCTCGAAGATGCGCAATAACATATCGTCACCACGATGCTTATCTCCTAGGATATCTAAATATCCTACCAGGGGCATGTAAGCACCATGTGCTGGTTCAGATGCCTTGGGCAGCATTATCATGAAATGTCAATTGCCAGGGTCTGGATTTAGCTACAGATTGCCATGGGCAGGATTATCCAAAAATCTCGAAAGCCAAGGATCTGGGGGTTGCCATGGGAGGTGTTATCACGAAGCATCGATTGCTAGGGACCCTGCGAGGATTAATGGTGGGGACATGGAATCGATACAAAACGTGTTTCAAGCCAATCCAAAAATCGATCTAAGGAAAAATATAATAGAAAGAAAAATAGACAGAAAGCTCCCCATAAATCAAATTCTCCTTCTATAGCTCTCTCTTACAAAATGCACTAGCAAATTGAACCCGGATTAACCATTTTTCAAGAACGGGTGCTTTAACCGCTGGGTACAATGAACATTTGGCTAGTTCCTATGGGACTTAGAAACCTTAATGGCAAACTGGGACAAAAGCTAGTCAGGCCTGGATCTGGGCTAGTACTTGAGTACCTCTAGGCCTATTGTTGGTATTAAGATCTGATTCCTAGACATGCAGCTTAGTAGGGCATCCTGATGATTACTTCCGACAAAGATAACTTGTTTGATTCATAGAATTTTGCTAAGGGACTAGTAAAAGCTAGGCTTGAGGGTATGATTGGAACATCAACATGAGTCATAACTAGCTCAATTTGGTCTCATAAAGTCAATAAAAGCTCCTACATATCAGTCAGAAGGTCTCTAGAGTATGATGAGTTGTTTTTAGAAGAAAAGTTGAAAATAGGGTTATTTCTGTAATTTTACCATCTTATCACAAATACAAAAAAACCACAGGGTATGTCAAGAGTTTATTAAAGGTCATTTAGTCATTAATGTCTAATAAGTGGGTTCATGCAGATAGAAACTAGTTTTCATGCATTTCAAAAATTAATGGACATCTGAAACCCTAAAAATAGACCTGTCTAATTAAATGAGGTTCTGCTCAAGATAAAATTCACATAAATCCTCTAAAATTTATAGAAATATATTCTCTAAGGTTTAGCATCTTTGAATTGACCATTAGAACCCGTTCTAACCCGAAACAGTGCCATAGACAGACTATTGCCATAATTTGGCCTTTTACATAAATTGACAAATCAAATAGGGTCAAAACCAAAATTCAACTTCACCATTGGATTCCTTGGGTTCAAATTAGGTTTGTATCAAAATTTGAGCCCAATTTGAGTTCATTTCAACCTAGTTTGCATTTTAGTCCAAGTCCAACTCATATTATACCAAATAACCCCTTAACTTTTGAATTTATTAAAAAAAGCCCCTATCTTTGTCATAACTCTTTGCAAAAAGGTTCTTTCTCCATTTTCGTGAAGGAATCCTACTTCGGCTTGGTTCGTTTGGCAAGAACTTGTTGATTATTTGATGAATCCCTCTCAAAATTGAAAGGGAGATTTGTCAGTTAATTACCTTCCTATCAAACCTATTCGTAGGCTCCAATTCTTTCCCAATCTCTCATGCGAACACATGAGAGATGTGGGTATCCTTCTCCTGCAAGCCTACAAAACTTGAAAGCTTGGTCTCTAAGCTTTAAACCCCTTCCCATCTCCTATAGAAGGAGTAGGGGCAAGAACCCTAGCTCCTTAGTAAGTCTTGGCCAGAGAAACTCCCTCCTCCTCCCTCTTTGGCCAATTTAGGAATTTGCTTGGGTGACTACGTCCATTCTCCCTCTTCTGACCATCCAATCATCAAATTCAATGCCCCAATGTTCTCCCCTCATCCATGCGGACCTCTTGAGATAAAGATAGGTCCTTCCTCTATCTCACTTGTCATCGCCGCCTCACCGTCCTCTTCTCCTTCTCCAACTCTGGTCAAGCCACGACCAATGCTCTCCGACTCTCCTCCTCATCCCTAAGACCTTCTACCTTTTCCCTTTACCCTCTACTTCACTTCCATCTCACTTACACCCATAAATGCCTACTATCTCAACCTTAACACTTTCACCTTCCTCTGCTCTGGCGAAGCTCCGGCGACACCTAACCACCATGCCACCGCACGAATCTCATTGCTACCACCCCCATCAGCCTCACCACAACTCAACTGACGAAAGCCGTAACCTAATTCCACCGATTAGCCACTCTACCATCTCTTCGAACACCACCACCTGCGCAGCTCTACCTCGACCTCGCCATACGCACATACATCTCCCCACATCATGAAACCACCACTGCCATGTTCGTCTTGCCTCCACAGGACTTTTGAGTTGGTTTGATGTGGTCGAAAGACATTGCTACTCTTTTCAGGTGCTCCAATGGAAACCGCCACTGGCACGTTGTCTTCTCTGGCTTTGTTTGTAGTGTTCCAGCCACGATTCCTCCAGGCAACTTCCCCAGGTGACACAATTCTCCTCCAAGTGCATCCTCGAGCCTTCAATCGCCCAAAACGGCAGCAGCAGCACACCAATTTGATGGACAACCACCTGTTGCCACTGCTTGAAGGAGGGGGACAAACATAGTCCCACCCTGTGGATAGACAATCGCCTGCACGTCCTTATATTTTTTTTACTCCTCTGACTCATTGCCTCAATAAGAATGGGGTGAGTTCCCCTCACACGTGCTCACACACTCCCTTTCTTGCAGCCACGCCATGTGGGTCTAGGCTACAAACCAATTACACATTTACCTAGATCTGAGAAAAGAGAATGAAAGGGAAAGGAAGAAGAAAAGAGAGAGGGGGAGGGGGGTTTTGCTCTGCTGCTTACCTCTCAACAGTTAGTAAATTCTGAGGGAGGCCTTTGCCTCTGTTGCTGGTTCTGAGTTCACTGTGCACTTATCCTACGTGGATTAAACTTGGTTGATACTGTTGAGATATTTGATATTATTGTAATTAGGGTAATTGGTGATTCAAATCACCATTTTATCCTAATCGTTTTGCACTACCAACATTTGCTATTATATACATATCATTTGAGTTTGGAAATTTCATCATATATTGATATCTTGTGATAGAATTACAATTTTGAGATTTATTGCAACACTTGCTCCCTACATTTGACCTCGGATTTTATTAAAGTATAAATTTTATCTGTTTTCACGCTATTACGACCCATACTACAATGCAATGACTTTTAAAACACCATTTTAGAGCGACGAATAGAAGCCTTCAGGGAACTTTAAGTGGCACTTTTCCCATAAGAGAACCAGCTTCACTTCAATGCATCTTTTGAGGATTTGCACCAGATGTAGTAGGCACTCATTGAAAGATTCACCAAATACCGAGGAGTCATCCATGAATACTTCAAGGTATTTACCCACCATGTTGGAGAATATGGCTATCATGCACAGCTGAAACGTGGCAGGTGCATTGCATAGCCCAAAGGGCATCCTACGGAACGTGTACGAATGGTAGGGGCAGGTAAAGGTGGTCTTTTCCTGATCCTCTGGATGGATTTCCATGTGATTATACCTGGAGTAACCATGCAAGAATCAGAAGAATCGATTTGTCACCAATTGCTCAATAATATGATCAATAAATGATAGTGGGAATGATCTTTCTTCGTAGAGGCATTCAGCCTTCGGTAATCATTGCAGACTCTCCATGAATTCGCGATGCGAGTTGGGATGGTTTCTCTAGATTCAGTTGTGATAACGGTGAGCCCTACCTTCTTGGGCACAACCTGGATTGGGCTCACCCAACGGCTATCAGAAATTGGGTATATGATACCAACGTCTAGCCACTTGATGATCTCTTTCCTCATGACCTCCTATAGATTCGGATTGAGTCATCACTGCATTTCTTGAGATGGTTGTGAGCCCTCTTCTATGTAGATATGGTGTCTGCAATAGGAGGGACTGGTACCAGTCAGATTAACGAGAGCCCATCCAACGGCTCTCTAATGCTGCTGGAGAATAAAAATCAGCTTTTGTGATCAGATTTGTGTCGGGAATTGATATCATAGAAAACATCTGATTACAACCCAACAAGACATATTTCAGATGATTGGAAAGAGGTTTCAATTCCATAACTGGGTTATCAACAGTAGGTGGGGATTCGAGATGGGCTTCAAAAGATAAAGTGGGAGTTAAAGGTGAATCTAGGTCTGTTTTGGTCTCCTCTAACGATGGATCAAAATTTTCTTGTGGTTAAGGATCAAGAATAATCAGCCTTCCCCTACAAGTGGGAACTCAATCATAGAACTAGTGTCACATACTTCCTCAATTACCCCAATGTTTAATCCTTTATGGTCCTTGAAGATATCAATCTTTAATGTCTGGTTACCAAATTTTTACTTGATCTAGCCATCTTCACAATTGATATTTGCCATAGTTGTGGCTAGGAATGGTCTCCCTAAGATGATTGGTGTGTTCCTTAGATTTTCAGGGGTCTCCTTGTCTAGCACAATAAAGTCCACTAGTAAATAGAAATCACGGATCCATACAAGAACATCCTCAACAATTCCTCTAGGTTAATTGATTATCTTTCTACTAATTGCAAAGTCACGTTAGTCAGTTTGAGCTCAGTTTCCTTGAAATGGTCTAGTAGGGATGTAGGTATCAAATTTAGTGAGGCTCCTAAATCCAACAATGCAAGATCAAAGTTTAGATCACCAATTTTGCAGGCGATTAAAGCGGTGCCAGGATCTTTCACTTTTTGCGGGAGCTTGCTTAAAATGATCAAGCTGACTTGCTTAGACAATATGATCGGACACTCATCTTTTGCTCGCGGCTTATGCCTTGGTGTACAAAAATTCTCAGAAATCTCACGTATGCCAGTACATTGCGGATCGCATACATCAAGGTGATGCTTATCTGGACTTGCTCAAAATGCTTGACCAAATCTTCCACAATTGCCATTGGTTTAGGATTCCTCTTTCCTTTGGTCAAGGCTTAGGAAATGGAACCTCTGTAGGTTCCTCTAGGATTGGTTCAGGTTCTGGATCTGGGATAGGGGTGGATAGCCATCCTGGGGTCAGGCTCTGTACTTCCCGGTTGGGAGTGGCTTGGATAAGGTGGATCCTGTGTCATCTTACCACTACGGGTGGTAATAGAGTTAACTCCTACCTAGCTTTGGTTTGGATTTGGTAGGAGTGGTTATTGTTGCTAATATCCTGAGTATGATGTTGAAGCCTCCATCTCATCAGGTGATGGGGCAGAAGGGACCTGATAAACAAAGTGAGCTTGGCCCTGATTTAGGTTCATAACGTGCCTCTAGTTCGGCACGTTATTCGGATTTGGTAGAGGCTAAGATGGAAGTACACTAGGCAGGCAAGAATTCACCATTTGTGTGAGCTAGTTTCGAACCTCTGCGATCTCGTCTTTATGCTATTTCTACATAACCGCATTGGATTTTTGAATGTCAACCTAGGTTTGTAGGATGATAGTCATTTGGCCTTCCATTGATGGGCTGGATAGATAATTTGGATTGGGCCTAGGCTAAGCTGGCTGGTAAGGGAATAGAGCTTGTGGTCAGGGTTGGAATTGAGTTCTTGGATTTTGATTATTCCCTTACCACGCAAAGTTAGGATGATTTCTCCATCTAGGGTTATAAGTGTTAGAGAATGGATCATTCTGGATGGTGTGGAGATCCTCACAGGTCTGAGGAACTCCAGAAAAGTCAGAATATGAGGATTCAGAGTCCCCCAACTAGAGTAGGAAGTTTCAGAGTTTCGTCAAAAACCAAGATCAGATGAGGGTAGATATGAGTCCATCCCTTGATGACTGGTGATAAATGTTATGCACGACCTTTCTACTTGAGGGTAGTTGTGCATATGTGTTCTGTTATGCTAAGGTGGTCCTCTGTGGATGTCAAGCCAATTCATCCACCTTTTTTTTGATAATAGAGACCTTGTCCAGGTGACTAGCCATCAGTTCCATATCGACCGATGCAGACAGGCCCTGAGTCTTGTTTGCCCCCCATGTGTTTGTTAATGCTTGGATAGTTGTCTGGTCGAACATACCTATAGATTCATTATTTATGGAGTTCTCTTACATATTCCCAAGAATCTCCCAAACAGTATCTTCATACTGACCCATGATGCTTCCAGCACAAGTTGCATTGACAAATAGCTTGATCTCATCATGGAACCCATGGTAAAAAGACTGGACTTGTTCCAACTTAGGAACTCCGTGATGGGGGCATCCCGCATGAGATCCAGAAAGTGATCCAATGCCTCATGAAGTAGTTCAACTGGATTTTGTGTGAAGTGTGTGATATGGTTCCTTAAAGCATACGTCTGACCAACGAGGAAAAATTTCTGTAGGAATTCATTCTAGAGTTCCCCCAGCTGTTGATTGGACAATTCAATGTCTAGAACCAATCGACAGCTTTACCCATGAGTGAGAAGAACATCTTCATGAGCAAGATGTCTTGATTTTCTATATCAGGCCCGAAGGTCTGGGCCAGATGTTTTAGTTGCTTGATTATGATGAGACACTCATCATGATCTCTAAATACCCTTAATTAACTAGTCTTCCTAGTTAATTAGCTAGGGTTATGAATATATAAGGGTTAATTATAGAATAAGGGATATTTCGTCAAGGACCTTACAATAAGTTAAAAATGGAATTTTATCATTCAATTAACATTATTAATAATTTAGATAATAATTGGACTCGAAATCCTGTTAATCATTCCATTAATTAATAAGATAAGTAACCTAAATATAATGTATACCTAATTATGTAAAAACTTAAGTGATTTAACATAATCTAATAAATTAACCTAAAAATGTTAGAAATGTAAATTCAAGGTGTAAACATAATATTTACCTTATTTACTAACATATATAAAATGTTGAAAACGATCTAAGTTAAAATAAACCTTCAAAACCTGGGTTTATATTTTAGTCCTAAATATTCATTACAGTCGGGTCCTTATTTCTCACATAGGTCCTTAGGTTTTATTACTTCTAAGTCCCTCTTCGTCTTCTTCTTCTTCTTCTTCTCCAGCCGAATGAACGCCTGGCGGCAGAGAGTCACCCTACAGCGCGATCACCGCCCTGCTGACATCATTCCTCTTTGCCCAAACTCTTGTAGCTTGCGCTCACCACCTCCACTTCATCCATCGGTCTCGATTAATCGAGAATCCTATTTTTCAGTGGGAGATAACCTCACCGTCGTCGGAGAGAATGACGGAGGTTAAGCACCTCGAGCTCCTTCTTCGGCCTGACCCCGCCTCTCTCTTCGCCGCAAACAACTATAAATACCCCCTCACACCTCTGATTTTAGTAAGTTGGCTCCCTTCCCTCTTCTAATACTGAAGCCAACCCAATAGGCTATTCTTCCAAACCTCCAGCGATTCCCCATTCCATCTTCCGACTTCCTCCGTCCATCTTAAGTAGCCAAGGAGATCCGCCGTGGTCTTCTGCACCTCTAACAAAGGCACCGACCCTAGGATTCCTTCGCTCCACCTCAAATCCGCCACCAAAGATCTTTCTTCAACCCTCTGATTTTGTCATCCGCCATGAGACTTCGGCGGAACCCTATTGACCCCTTCGTCCAGGTAATAGTAGAGTAGGAGTAGGAGTAGGAGTAAGCTAGCTTAATTAGTTAGTTTAGTTAGTTAGGTTAGAGTAATTTCAGATTTTAGCTTCATCTCCAACTCTGGCAAGTTCCTTGAGCTCTCCAGAGACTTGAATCTTGTCTTTTTACTCATTGTTCATCTTCCTATATCTTCCATGTTCACTTCTAATTCAGTTAATCTCTAATTAAATTACCTAAACGCCTAATTCAAATCTCACCTACACTGAGTACTTCACTGTCCATGGTGACAGTAATCAGCTTAATTCCACCTTCACTAGGTTCTTTCATCACCAATCACCACTACTGAACCCTAATCGATATTATATCACCTATTATTATCGTCTATAATTAAACGCTCAAATTTAATTTAGTTCGTGAGCTCACTATCTATGGTGGCTCAGGAACATTTCAAACTCTAAATTAAATAAATATTTATGATTAATAACATCTGTTGACTTGATTTAACTTCTCAATCGAGTAGTTAAATCAAGTCTTGAGCTTAAGCCATTCAAATCTTTTAAGCAACAAACTTTCTGTCAAATCTTTTATTTCAATGAACAAATGAAGAATTTAATGTGATAATGAGGTTCCTTGTAACCTCACGATCATTTTTAGATCAAAAATGGTTAATTTTGTTAATCTGTACAAACATTTTACATTTTCTGGACTCACCGGAGCTCTAGCAAGCTCCGACAAGCCATTCTTGTGTTGCAACCTCTAGAAATTGCTAAGTAGATCTAGAGTAGTTTAATAAGGACTACTATTCATTTTAAAGATATTTGTTTGAGGTTTCAACCGCTGGAGCTTTAGATGTAACTTCTTCTTCCCCAACTCTGGCGAGTTGGAGAAGTCTGTTATGAAGGATTTGAGAAACACTTAAGGAGCTCAGAAGCTTCAGTGCATCACTGAAGCTATTTTAACTTTTAAGGCAATGTAACAAACTCTGACTAACTCTATCGAACACACACCTATTTTAGTTCAGGCGGCAAGCCTGAAACCCTAGAAATTAAGGACAGAACATAAATCTAAAGATCTGAATGAGTTCCAGATGTTGAGAAGACTCTGATTGAGGCATTAATTTCTTAGGAAGAAACTTTAAATAGAAAGTCAATCTTCGAGCTTCCATAGTCAAACCTGAGTCTGATAATGGTGTTCTGAGCTTGAATTGAGGAATTGAGATGGGCAAACTGTTGCTGGAATCTTATTTGATGATATGAAATCAATTAAAGTAAGCTTAGATGATGTAATTAGTAAAGATTATGTTTCTGTTAAGTTGGGTTACTTTCGAACCCAAACAACAGAAGCACTATTTTGATGAAATTCAAATCTAAAACCTACCCAGATTGATTAGTTATAACCCTTAGAATTAATCTAAATAGATTAAGAACACTTTAAAGTGTTTGTTGCACTTGTTGAAATATGTAAATCAACCTCTGAAGTTTTCAGAGAAGAGAAAAGCTTCTCTGCAGGTTCTGTAGGTATTAAGAACGTAAAATCTATCCTAACAGGAGCAGAATTGTTTATATAACATATACAGACCTTGTAATAGATGAGAGAAGCTTTATAAAACCTGCAGAATCCTTGACTTCATCTCTTAAATTGAAGAGCCAAACATCATTAAAACATTAAATTGACCTTAAAATTGTGTAGATTACCCTAAGAGCTTTCCAACAAACTTTAAATCATCCAATTTGGAGCTCTAGGTAGAAAGTTATGATCGATTGAATTCGGGTCTGGAAGGGGTAGCTTTGTCCCACCTCGGATACTCACGAGCTCGCGCCTGGGTATAAAACTATTTTGTTCCTACAGCTATGCAGTAGTCAACACTTGACGCACTGGTTCTGATTCGTTCTGATATGAGCATTATTCTAAGTGTGGGGGCATATGCCTGCGGGTGTGTGCGCCCTTGGGGGCGTGCGGATGTGAATGTGCCCTGGGAGGGCGAGTGTGGCCTAGGAGGCCGGGTTGAGCCGATGCGGCTCGAGACTATGAACCGATTAATGAATAAATCGAAACAAACCTAACCGAGATTAGGCAAGGACTGAGTAGGATTTGATCCCACCCTAGTCTCAAGGTGCTGTGTATCCTCGAAAGGACCTCGCCACAAATAAAAAAACTTTTGGTTTAAAAGGTAAAGAGAACCCAGTTCAGCTGAAAGCTTAAGGAGAGAGAAGTCACTGAAGGATGCTAAAGGCTAAGGAAGAAAGGAGCACAGACACTAAGGAGTGTTAAGAAAAAAACTAAGGGAAGAAGAGAAGGCAGGAGAAGATTAAAGAAAAAAAAAGAAGTGGAGGAAAGAAGGCAAAAACAACACAAGAAAGGAAAGAAGAAAGAGAGCTTGACAGAGAAGAAAATAAAATAGAGAAAGAAGATTAGAGGCTAAGAAATAAAAAGGCATCAATACTTTGTTAAAGAGATAAATGAATTTTCTCTTACATAATTACGTTTTGTTCTTAATTGTAAAAGGCTTGCTTTAATTGGACAATTTTCTAATTGCCTTAATTAGAATGAAATAAAATTGAAAAAACTAGCATGTTTACTTGTTAATAAAGTACAATATTTTGGGTAAATATGTTTGCATATGGAATTTTGTATATTCTTATAGTTTAAATATTTTGACAAAATTCATGTTTAGAAAATGAAACTAGTTTTACCTCCTAAACTTAAAGAGATAAAAGAAAAATTGGTGAATTTGGAAAAAATTATTATGTCTCCCAGTGAACGACCTGGACTCAACCAGTAAAAATTCCTAAAATGTTAGGTTAATTCGACCCTATACTACACAACCGATACAACTTCGAGTTAACCTAAGTGATTTCTTCTACTCTTAATTAAGTGAAATTAACTTAATTACTGAGTTGAGTTAAAAAGCATGTATCATTTTAATGGTGCCGTTGCTGGGGAGGCAATATTTTGATTCAGTAAAATTAAAAAAAAAAAGGATTAATTTTTTAATTAGGAGGTATTTTTGTAAATAGTTTTATTTTTACTAACTTTTGTTCTAATTAGTGTGTTTTGTTTTTGTTTTGTTTTCTATCTTCTTTTCAAGTTTACCTTTGCAGGTAATCTCAGGAGAAGGCAAGATTTAGTTTTACTATTTTCATTTTTTGTAAGTATTTCTTAATCTCTTGTTTTCTTGCATTTTAAAAAAATAAAAAAATATACAAAAACACATCTTTTCTGACTAGCAGCAGCATAACATAGGCATACACTCTTAGGAGTGCATTTCCTACTAGTATTAAGTATGATCTGACTTGGGAAATTTTTTTTAAATTGTTTTTCTCGTATCAGCGGGAAAACATGTGAAAACCCGAGTAGATCCCTGTCCTTGAGAATTAAAAAGGCCACATATTTTTGTTTCGAAAGATATAAAAAGCGATCATTGTAGTTTAATTGATATATTTTTGAAAAAGATTAACTAAAAAGAGGAAGTAAAATTGGTGACTTAAATCTGTTTGTAGAATGCATGTGGGTTTTTATATCGATATCGTCTATCGCATGCTATCGTGCACACAGTGCGATCACTAGAGTCACACGAGTCAATTTTTCTATCTCTCCTCTTTGCACCTCTTAGGGCTTGGGTCGAAGATCAACAGTCTGTCTCACTACTAGAGCCCTGGGGATGCAGTAGTGAGCGGTCTCAATCCTAGACCTTAGACCTTTGAGCTTTGAGGTACGCACCTGCGTAGTCAAGAATTAGGATGCGTACTTTGATACTATTACTCTATTTGTTTGCGTCAAATTACTTTGCGTACTTTAGGAATTTCTTCTTTCCTTTCAAAAAAGAGCAAAACCCATGTCTTTTGCGCTATTTTGCAGGTTTTTGTGCCGCTGTTTCTTTTGTATCGGTGGTGTGCATGTGCCTTTGCACATTTATTTTCCGTTTATGAATGGGAGGCGATCTTTGCATCCGCCTCTTGCACCGCCGTTGACAGGTGATCCTAGGCCGGTTGCAGATAAGCAACCAATGGTTTTCCCTTCTGATCCATGTACTTCTATGGATCCAATGCAGAATCTTAATCTTGAGATCCCTTCTTCTTCTGGTCAGGGGGAGATGTCGCCTTTTGATGTTCATGAGGCACTCCTGAACAAGAATCTTAAGATGCTAGAGCAAACAAGACAAATCAATTTATTAACAGTAGCCCTAAATAATTTACAAACTTTGCAAACCCGTTCTTCACCTCAACCTGAGGCGGGTTTTGAAAATCATGATTTACATATCAATCATCCAAGTCCTCTACTTAGAGATTATTATAACCCATCAAATGCACAAGTAGAGCCTAATGTTAGGATTCCTATTGGGGAAAATGATATAGAATTAAAGCCAAACATTATAGGTTTAATCCCCCACTTTCACGGATTTGCATCCGAGGATCCATTTCAACACATTGAAGGTCTTAAAAATTTATCTCAAACTCTTGGTCCTCAAAATCAAAATAGGGAAATCCTACTAATGAAAATGTTCACTTTTAAACTTAAAGATAAAGCAGCTTATTGGTATAGAACTATAGCAAGACCAATCTCAACTTGGGCTGAACTCGAATCTACATTTTTGAAGAAATTATTTCCAATTGGTCGAACCAATGGTTTCAGGCGAGCTATTACTACTTTCAATCAAAATCAAGGAGAACCAATTCATGAAGCGTGGAAACATTTTCATGAATTGCAAAGGAAATGCCCACATCATGACATCCCTCATTGGCAACTCATGCATATCTTTTATTATGGTTTACAAGAGGGCATTCGCAATCTAGTCGATGCCTCTTGTGGAGGGAATTTTCCAAATCCCGACGCAGAATCTGCTTTAGAATTATTTGAAGGGATGGCGGAAAACTCGATCAACAATGCATCAATGTCGCAATTTTTGCGGGGCACGAATACGAATCACCAAAATCCGCATAAGGGCATTCACGAGATCAGTAATTCGTCCAGTTCAAAGGATTTAGAGATTATTGCAGAAAAACTGGACAAAGTAGACATCGTAGCAAAGCATCTCGACGAGGTTAGAAACACAATGAAGAACCTTACGCCTCTACTTGCTACGAATCCTATGTATTTACCTATTTTGGAAATTCTTGCGGGGAGGGAATTTGTGAATAATCTGGATTCTAGAGATCCATCTTCCTTGGGTTTTCTATCTACTCCTTCACCAACCCAAGGAGGGACCTTTGTCCCACAATCTTACCCACCCTTTTCCCCACCCTTTACTATTGCAGAAAACACGCCATATCCTCCTGATTTAAACATCATTCAGCGATACACACCAAGATCAAACCCATATTCAAATTCCTATAATCCTGGATGGCGTAATCACCCAAATTTTCGTTGGTCTAACCATACACAGAGACCATCATATCCGACTCAGACCAGAAAAAACCCGCCTACATTGTCGTTTTAGCAACACAATGTGAGGCCATTTTACGCAGGTTCGCAAAACCCCGTAGGGCCAAATAGCGATTCACATCTAGACCAGATTTTAGGAGCTGTGACAGAGAGCAGCGACAAAATGCTGAGGCTCTTGCTGAAGTCCAACGATAATGTTCGGTAGAATTGGCTGATCTTAGTGGTCAAATCACGCAATTAGCTGAAGCTCATCAGCTAGGGACCCTTCCATCCCAGCCAATTCCAAACCCTAGGAATATCCAGCAAAGACAACATCCAGGAGTTCAAAATCTGAATCAGGGACATGTCCATCTCCTTAATCAATTACCCCTGAATCCAAATCTAAATCAAAATCTAAATCCACCTATTTCTAATCTTGATTTTGAATATCTAAATCAACAACAATCAATTGTGAATCAACCATTAATTAATGATCTATCTTTCCAAAATTCACAAGCATTTTCTTCTTCAGCTGCTTCATCTTCTCATGCGGGTATTAACTCTGTTACAACCTGCCGTGGAACTTCCACTAGGGTTCCAGTTTTTCCAAGGAACCTATCCCAAGACCCTAGTACATCTAGATTAACCCTTATTTCTACATCTAGAAGAGGTGCAGAACCCGATCCTGCAATTCCCACTAATTTGCAAGATCAGGAAAATACCTCAGTAGAACAGGAAACTCACACCCCATTCCTAGAAGCTTTGAAGAAGACTAGGAAACAAAAACAACCTGTTACATTAGATGAAGATTTGATTAAGATTTTTGAATAGGTACATATTAATATCCCACTCCTAGATGCTATCAAACACATTCCAACTTACACAAGATTTCTTAAGGAATTATGTACTCCTAAGCGTAAGCCGAAGAAAGGAAGCACTATTGTACTTTCAGAGCATGTGAGCTCTATTATTTCAAGTACGCTTCCTTTATAAATGAAAGATCCAGGATTTCCATTTATTTCCTGTATAATTGGGGGTCAGTGTTTTGATAGAGTCCTCCTAGATTTACGAGCTTCTATTAACCTCATTCCTTTCTCTTTGGTAAAATATTTTCAAATAGAAAACCTTAAGTCTACCAATGTGAATTTACAATTAGCTGATAGATACATTAAGTCACTAAAAGGAATGTTGAAGGATGTTATTGTAAGAGTTCGGGATTTTTACTTTCCTGTAGATTTTATTATTCTTGATATGGAAGTACCCGAATACAATAGCAACACCCCAATTATCTTTAGGAGACCCTTTTTGGCTACTGCAAAAGGCGACATTGACTGTGAATCAGGAAAGATTGAATTGAAATTTGGGGAGAAGACAATTAAGTTATATATATTTAGAGCTTCTAGTGGATTTGATTGTGAATGGATTGAGGAAATAAAATCAATAGAAGTTTTTGAGGATGACATTAGTTCTCTAGATTTAGAAGACACATCTTTTGATATCCTATACCCTCAAAGCATTGAAACATTATTGGAATCTCTACTCAATCCTAAATTTGACTCTGAATCTGAATCACTCTTCACAATTGAGAATCCTGCACCAAATCCTGTTGTTGATTCAACTCCTATGCTTGAATTGAAACCATTGCCTGAAAATCTTAAATATGTATATCTCGAATCTGATCAAACATATCCTGTCATAATAAATTCTCATCTCTCTGAATCACAAGAATCCAAATTGATCAAAGTACTTCGAGATCACAAGAAGGCAATTGGGTGGACATTACATGATCTCACCAGGATTAGCCCCAATTTTTGTACTCATCGCATCTACATTGAAGATGGGGCACGACCTTCAAGAGAAGCTCAAAGATGCCTAAAATCTAATCTAGAGGAGGTCGTTAAGAAAGAAATAATCAAGTGGCTTGATGTTGATATTCTTTATCCTATATCTGATAGCCCTTCGGTGAGTCCAATTCAAGTGGTACCCAAAAAGGCAGTACTCACCATAATCAAAACTGAATCTGGAGAAACCATTCCCACATGAATTGTGAATTCGTGGTAGGTTTGTATAGATTATCGAAAACTGAATTCTGTCACAAAGAAGGACCATTTTCATTTACCATTCATTGATCAAATCCTTAAGAGATTAGCTGGTAATAGGTTATTCTACTTTTCAGATGGTTACTCTGGATATAATCAAGTTGCAATTTATCCTGAAGATCAAGAGAAAATGACTTTCACCTGCCCCTTCAGAACCTTTGCTTTCCGAAGAATGCCATTTGGGCTTGCAATGCACCCGCGACTTTTCAGCATTGCATGTTGGCCATTTTTACTGAAATGGTTGGTGAATATATGGAGGTTTTTATGAATGATTTTTCAGTCTTCGGGGAGACATTTGATATTTTCTTGGATAATTTGTCGAAGGTTCTAAAAAGATGAATTGAGGTAAACCTTGTCCTTAGTTGGGGGAAGAGCCATTTTATGATTCCTGAGGGCATAGTACTTGGTCATCTCGTATCTGAGTAGGGTATCAAAGTAGATCGAGCCAAGATCAATCAAATTGCAAATCTTCCAATCCTTGACTCGATCAAAGGCATTAGATCATTTCTCAGGCATGTGGGATTTTATAGAAGATTCGTCCTTGATTTTTCAAAAATTGGCCGACCACTCACAAACCTCCTCACAAAGGATGAGATTTTTGAGATGGATGAGGAGTGTATTGTACCATTTAAAACTTTGTGAGATAAAGTGACACAAGCTCCAATTTTGCAACCACCTAATTGGGATTTACCATTTGAAATCATGTGTGATGCATCAAATTATGAAATAGGAGCTATTTTCGGATAGAAAATTGAGAAGAATTCGGTGGTAATTTAGTATGCTAGTAAAACATTGAATGAGGCACAAAGGAATTACACAGTTACAGAGGAGTTACTAGCAATAGTATTTGGATTAGAAAAATTTAGATCTTACATACTCGGATCTCAAATCATAGTGTACTCTGATCACTCAACTATTCGACACCTTCTATCTAAGAAGGACACGAAACCTAGGTTAATTAGATGGATCTTGCTTTTGTAAGAATTTGACCTAGAAATTCGTGATAAGGTAGGTAGGCAAAATGTTGTTGCAGATCATCTTTCCCGTCTTCCTTCTGATACAATCGAATCATCTCCACCAATTACAGAACACTTCCCTGATGAATATCTTTTGACCATATCCACAAATCTTCCTTGGTATGCAGATATTGTTAATTATTTGGTTACACATCAATTCCCGCCAGATTGGGACAGGAATCGCAAATCACAACTCAAAGCAGAAGCCAAATACTATTTTTTGGAAGATCCATATCCTTTTAGACTCTGTAATGATGAAAATCATCAGGCGTTGTGTCACCTCTTCTAAGATTGATTCTATCCTATCTTTTTGTCACGACCAGGCCTGTGGTGGTCACTTTTTGGTTGAAAGACCGCTACAAATGTTTTGCAATGCGGGTTTTATTGGCCCACGTTATTTGCTGATTCTCAGACTTATTGTAAGGCATGTAGTCGCTGCCGAACACTTGGTGGCATGTCTCGGAAAGACATGATGCCTTTGAACCCGATTCTAGTCTGTGAAATCTTTGACATTTGGGGCATAGATTTTATGGGTCTATTTCCATCTTCTTTTGGATTCCATTATATTTTACTTGCTATCGATTATGTTTCTCGTTGGATTGAAGCCATACCCACACGCACAAATGACCATTGAGCTGTCATTCCTTTTATACAGAGTCACATTTTCACTCGTTTTGGGGTACCTCATGCTATTATTTCTAACGGTGGTTTCCATTTTATTAATGCCCAGTTTAAACATTTACTTAGAAAATATGGGGTTGCACATTGTATTTCTACACCTTATCATCCCCAGACTAATGGGCAAACCGAGGTCTCTAATCGGGAGATCAAAAAGATCCTTCAAATGACAATCTGTCCTAATAGGAAGGATTGGTCTTCGCATTTAGATGAGGCTTTGTGGGCCTATAGGACTGCCCACAAAACACCAATAGGCATGTCACCATACAGACTTGTTTACAGGAAACCCTGTCATCTTCCCGTAGAAATTGAACACAAGGCCTGTTGGGCAATTAAAGCCTGCAATTTAGACCTCTTGAAGGCTGGTGAGAATCGTAGGTTGCAGCTTCGTAAACTAGAGGAATTATGTCATGATTCCTATGAAAGCTTAAAGGTATATAAGGAGAAACTTAAAGCCTTCCACGACAAATTAATTTCCCGCAAATCCTTTTCACCTGGTCAGAAGGTGTTGTTATTTGATGCCCATTTGAAGCTCTTCTCGAGTAAACTTTGGTCTAAATGGCAAGGGCCATTTATTGTAGTTAGAGACTTCGACAACAGAGCTGTCGAAATTATCGAACCCAATAAGGATCAACCCTTCGAAGTCAATGGTCAACGTCTTAAACCTTTCTTGGAATCACATCCTTTGGGTCTTGTTGGAGAATGTTACCGGCTCCACTGGGGTTTTCTATCGAACCATAATATTTGTACATAATTGTTTCCTATTTTTACCCTTTTTAATTTTCTTATACACTTACTTTTAAAATTTCATCCCATATCAAATTGATTACCTTCATTTAGTCCAACTGACCACTTTGACCTTTGGTCAGACTTGAAATCGTCCGCACAGATATTTTTAATCTCCTCCTTTCGACTCCTTCCATCACCTTATACTAAATGAAGTGTAAAATTTTTCGCACTTCTTACAATGAGGACAATGTAAAATTTTGGCTTGGTGGGTGTGTTGAAGTGAAATTTCCATTTTAAGTGTTGGTTTAAAAAAATAATAAAAATGCATAAAAATCAAATATGCACGAAATTTAAAAAATAAGAATTCTAAAAATTATAGAAATTTTAAAAATTCAAAAATTTCATGAAAATTTGAAAAATTTTTCGAAACGAATCATAAAAAATTAGAAAAAAATCTTATATACATAAAAATATATATATATATAAATAATTTAAAAAAGAAAATTCATAAAAATAATAAGAGGGGAATATTCATTAGTAATAAAGAAGAAAAGAAGAAGAATGTATACATATTATAATTAAGAGCTTTAATTTTCTTTTAGGTCAGAAGTTTAAAATGTATATAATATATATAAATATTTAAGAGCATTCAATTCATAATTAGATTTTACTTAAACATTTTGTAAAAACATACTTTTGTGTTTAAAATTTTTAAAATAAGATTTCATTTGAATTAAGGAATCTTTTAAATCTTTTAAAGATTTGTTTTTCTATTCTTACTTGAATTAAGAAACTAAGTGAGTTAAGATTTTAAACTTAAGTTTTGGAATGGAATTATAACTTTTTAATCAATTAGATTAAGTAATCCTTTTGATTTTTGAAAATTTGATTTTATCAGAAAGTTAAGTAAAAAGCCAGATATTTAGAGTTAATTAGATAGAGAGTTGGTAGAATTTTAGTTTACAAAACTTACAATCTAGAGATAAATAAGTAGACTTGGTAAATTTTGTGTTGACGGATCCTAAAGGAGGAAACTAAGAATTTGAAGAACCTAAGAGTAAAGGATATTGTTGTCCAAGCTCTGGTTTGAGAGCTAAGTAACCTAAACAACTAAATTCACTCACATAGAATTGTCTTATTGACATCTGAGACTGCGAAAACACAGAGGTTAAGAGATCAATTCTGAAACCTCTTTAGTCTAAGGATTTTCACGGGGTGGTTCTTGAAAGGGTGAAGGATGTGCCACTCACCTAGAAAAAGGATTTAGAGAATAATAGTAGTAAGAAAAATGAGAAGGGGGGAAAAGAAAAAGAAGAAAAAAAAGTAAATAAAACACCCTACAGTTAAGTGCCTCGCTAAAAATGGGTACTTATACAGTTTTCCATAAATAAATAAAAGCATCTCAATACAAATGGATGCTACCCTTCCTTCCATCAAATAAAAAGAACACCTCGCTACAAATGGGTGTTCTAACCTATAGAAAAAGAGAAAGAAAATATGGAGAAAAAAAATATTAGGAATAAGAGACCCAGTGGTCCATCGGGGAGATATACACAAAAAGTGTTGACCTCGGGATAGAAAACTGGTGAGGAGAATGCAACTAAACCTGAGTAAAGCCAAGCCAAAGGCTTGAATTGGAATAATTGGGATTGGAAAATGATGTCTTAAGATCTAGATTTTTGCAACTTTGGATGTCTTTACGACAATTCTCTTCACTAAGCACAGATGCTTTAAAATCATAGCTACTGAACCTTGGTATTGTGCAGTGAAGCCTAAGAAATTTGGTTTTGAAGATTTTATGTTGAGACCTAAAGGAGAAGAATTGACAAAATCCTAGGTCTAGAAGTTAATCTTTAGTGTTATAGGCTAGTAAATTAGAGTTTTACTACTCTAGGTTTGATTAATAATGATTATCTAGTTAATTTGCTTAAACTTATATTGATAAAAGTCAAATATCAAAAACAGGGGATTAACTTAAATCTATTTGAGTTTTTGAGTTAAAATTTAATTCTCAATCCTTAAGTTTTGTTTTTCTTAAAACATTTTGTATTCTAATTTTAGTTAAGAATAGTTACAAAAATTAAGAGATTTTTGAAGAATTCTAATTCAGAATAAAATTCTTGTTTACAAATTATTTGTAAGTGTGTTTTGAAAATGTTATAAGTATAAGTCTAATTAAGAAAATTTTCACACATGTTATATACATTAATCATTTATATTAAATTTAAAAAAAATATATTTTTTGACCTAAGCTTTCCTCTACATAGTTACTGTTTATAATAATTTAGACACAGGTGCTTTAAATCATCATAGTCTTAGTTAATTTTGCTAGGGACTAGCAAAACATTAGCTTGGGGGTATGATGAGACACTCATCATGATCTCTAGTTACCCCTAATTAACTAGTCTTCCTAGTTAATTAGCTGGGGTTATGAATATATAAGGGTTAATTATAGAATAAGGGATATTTAGTTAAGGACCTTAAAATAAGTTAAAAATGGAATTTTATCATTCAATTAACATTATTAATAATTTAGATAATAATTGGACTTGAAATCCTTTTAATCATTCCTTTAATTAATAAGATAAGTAACCTAAATATAATGTATACTGAAATATGTAATAACTTAAGTGATTTTACTTATTCTAATAAATTAACCAAGAAAGGTCAGAAATGCAAACTCAAGGTGTAAACATAATATTTACCTTATTTACTAACATATATAAAAATTTGAAAAAGATCTAAGTTAAAATAAACCCTCAAAACCTGGGTTTACATTTTAGTCGTTAATATTCATTACAGTCGGGTCCTTATTTCTCACATAGGTCCTTAGGTTTTATTTCTTCTAAGTCCCTCTTCGTCTTCTTCTTCTTCTTCTCCAGCCGAATGAACGGTTGGCGGCAGAGAGTCACCCTACCGCGTGATCACTGCCCTACCGACATCATTCCTCTTTGCTCAAGCTCTTGCAGCTTGCACTCACCACCTCCACTTCATCCATTGGTCTGGATTAACCAAGAATCCTATTTTTCAGTGGGAGATAACCTCACCATCGTCGGAGACGATGACGGAGGTTAAGCTCCTTGAGCTCCTTCTTCGGCCTGACCCCGCCTCTCTCTTTGCCGCAAACTACTGTAAATACCCCCTCACACCTCCGATTTTAGTAAGTTGGCTCCCTTCCCTCTTCTAATACTGTAGCCAACCCAATAGGCTATGCTTCCAAACCTCTGGCGATTCCCCATTCTATCTTCTGACTTCCTCCATCCATCTTAAGTAGCTGAGGAGATCCGCCGTGGTCTTCCGCACCTCTGACAAAGGTGCCGACCCTATGATTCCTCCGCTCCACCTTAAATCTGCCACTGGAGATCTTTCTTCAACCCTCTGATTTCGTCATCCGCCATGAGACTTCGGTAGAACCCTATTGACCCCTTCGTCTAGGTAACAATAGACTAGGAGTAGGAGTTGGAGTAGGAGTAGGCTCGCTTAATTAGTTAGTTTAGTTAGTCAGGTTAGAGTAATTTCAGATTTTAGCTTCATCTCCTCCAACTCCGGCTAGTTCCTTGAGCTCTCCAGAGACTTCAATCTTGTCTTTTTACTCATTGTTCGCCTTCCTATATCTTCCATGTTCACTTCTAAATCACTTAATCATTAATTAAATCACCTAAAAGTCTAATTCAAATCTTACCTTCACCGACTACTTCACTTTCCATGGTGACAGTAATCGGCTTAATTCCACCTTCACTGGGTTCTTTCATCACCTATCTCCACTAATGAACCCTAATCGACATTATATTACCTATTATTATCATCTATAATTAAGCGGCCAAATTTAATTTAATTCCTGAGCTTGCTGTCCATGGTGGCTTAGGAACATTTCAAACTATAAACTAAATAAATATTTATGATTAATAACATCTGTTGACTTGATTTAACTTGTCAATCGACTAGTTAAATCAAGTCCTGAGCTTAAACCATTCAAATCCTTTAAGAAACAAACTTATTGTCAAATATTTTATTTCAATGAACAAATGAAGAATTTAATGTGATAATGAGGTTCCTTGTAACCTCAAGATCATTGTTAGATCAAAAATGGTTAATTTTGTTAATCTGTACAAACATTTTACATTTTCTGGACTTACCGGAGCTCCGGTGAGCTCTGACGAGCCATTCTTGTGTTGCAGCCTCTAGAAATTGCTATGTAGCTACAGAATAGTTTAATAAGGATTACTGATCATTTTAAAGATATTTGTTTGACATTTCAACCACTGGAGCTTTAGATGTAACTTCTTCTTCCCCAACTCCGGCGAGTTGGAGAAGTCTATTATGAAGGATTTGAGAAACACTTAAGGAGTTCAGAAGCTATTTTAACTTTTAAAACATTGTAACAAACTCTGATTACCTCTATCGAACGCACACCTATTTTAGTCTAGGCGGCGAGCGTGAAATGTTTGTACGCTTTTGTGCTGGTTTTAAAGAGAATATCACGTTGTAGTATAATCGACAAAACGTTCAAACAAATATAGAGAATTTTATTACTCAAAAAACTAGACTCTCCAAGGTCGAACACAGGGAGCAATCTTAGTACTTTCAAAACCAAAGAACACAACTTTTAAATGAAAGTAATTGATTAAAAGAGAGAGTTACATAAAAAGAATTTCTAAAAGAAAACAGAATTGGACGTCTGATTTCTATATCAGACGTCTTAAATGTAATCTTCTTTCTCTCTTATGCCTTCTTCTTCTTTGTCTTCTCTGCTTCTTCTCTTGCGAAGGCTTCTTCTTCCTGCCTTTGTTCCTCGCTTGTCTTCCTTTTCTTTTTGGGCTTTTCTGTAGTCCTTCCTTCTCTCAGATCTCTGCCTTGCTCAGCTTCCTTTCTTCAGAGTTCCTTCTTCTTCTGCTCCTGTTCCTTCTTTGTGCTTTCCTTCGAAGTTTTCTCCTTCCTTGTCTTCTCTGCGAGGGCTTCTCCTTCTTTCTCTGCTACACTCAGCCTCTTCTTCCTTCTTTTCTTCCCTTGCTGCAGTGGCTAAGTGTTCGCTTCTTCCTCTGCTCCTTCTTTCCTACGCAAACCACAGCTAATGCAAAACCTACCCCCATCCCTCTACCTAAACGTCTCTCTCTTTCTCTGCAATTCGCTCAAGGACGCTCTCCCAGAGCCGCACGGGTAATCGGGTTGGATTCGCACCCGGGACCAGGCGCACCTGCAGGTGGGTGATGCGCGAGGAGTGCGTAGGTTTGGGTCGGGTCGGATCCCGCCAGATCCGCGAGGTGAAACCGCGAACGAGGCAGGAGTGGGTCAGGTGAGGGACCTCACCCCTGTGCTTTCGGAGGGGTTAAGCATAAAACACAAAAATAATTTAAACCATACCTGCGCATTGCGTTTCCATGATGTGGGACTATTTGATCTGTCCTAATTTCGCGCACGCTCGCAGAGGTCTCTTCTTGCTATGGCCAAGGCTGGGAGCTTCGCAGCATGACTTGCTGGCCTCGAGGGCTTCGCAACACTTGCGTGAACCTGCTGCGCCTGGAACCTAGGAGATCTGACACCTAGAGCTGCTGCTTGCTGCTTCAACCATCAATGGCGACAGGAGCTGCAACCTGTCATACACAAGCACGGCCTATTGGCCTAATCAGAATAGTTGGGCACCTTCGCCGTGGCACGGCGAAGATGGTGCACGGTGCTGCAGGCTGCAGGACGACCTAGGCATGCGTGCCAAGGTCAACCTGTGGCCGGAAGTGTGGGGTTGTTCGGGGGACTGTGATGGAGGTGTAGAAGGATGATGGATGGACAGAAGTTGCTCCTGGTGGTGAGGCGGAGCTTACGAGAGGGTTGGCGAGCTGTGTGGAGGGGCGGAGTGGTGGGAGTGACTCGTCGGAGGTCGGTCGGAGGCAAGGAAGGTGGAGGTGGTCAGGAACTGTCGAGGGGGCAATTAACTAAAATAATAGGGGGAAAAGAGAGAGAGGAAGATGGAGAAGGTATCTGGAGTGGTTTGGAAGGAAGGGAGGCAGCGGAATGGACGGCACGTAATTGCCGTCGTCGGGGAAGAAGCACCATGAGGGAGGGAGCGACGATGAAGACGAGGTCAGGGGCACGCGCGCCTGGTACTGCGCGATGCGGGAGGAAGAGGCGGAGTTGACTCTGCTGCTGGTATGGTAGCAGAGCGACGAGAATGAGGGGAGGAGGTCACCGGAGCTTGCGGGTCTCTTGGCTGGAGATGGGAGAGAGTGATATTTGGGGGAATCTCTGTCAAAATCAGGCTAAGGATCTGCGGCCGGGTCTGGGGAGCCTTTTATAGGTGTTGGCCGAACCCTCCAGCGCATGGAGATCACGCAATCAATCTCTACCGGCTCGTCGAAGAATGGAAAGAGGGTGGATACCCAAATCTCTCGTGCGTTCGCACGAGAGATTGGGTTCACACCAGAGATTGTAATTGGCTTTAGAAGGAAGGGAATTCCTCAGAGAATCTCCCTTCCATTTCTGGGAGGGAATCTCTGAGGGATTAGAGAGGAATCCCTCTCTAAACCTCGTCGAAGATCGGTTCTACGCTAACAATGGCAGCAGGACCGGATTGCAAAGGTGGCGAGGAACTTAGGGGGCTCTCTGCAAAGATATTCAAAAGATAGGGACCAAATTATGATTTAGGTGTACTAAACTGCAAAGTAGGTCAAGATGACCTCCCCTTAGGTCCAAATTTTGGTATAAACCTAATTTGGACCTAGGGAATCCAATGGTGACGTTGGATTTTAGGTTTGACCTCGTTTGACTGGATATTTTGCGTAGAAACCCAAATTAGGTTAGTTGAAGAACTAGGACCCTAATCTAGGTCAAACTGGGTTCCAAAGGCCAAATTGAGTATTCTAAACCCTAGAGGATATTTTTCCATGATTTTTAGAGGGTTTACTTGATTTTTATCCTGACCAAAACCTTGTTAATTTAAGTAGGTTTGTTTTAGGGTTACCAAATGCCATTTAATTCCTAGATTGCACATAAACCAATTTCTGATTGACTCAACCCATTTTTTATCTCATTTAGACCATTTGACCTATATTTTGTCTCTGAGAAATCCCATTTATGTACTGCAGTGGTAAAATTGCAGTTTTACCCTTTATTTCATGTTTTCTTCTCAGAGCACTTATTCCTTTAGTTAAACCTTCTTCTAGGTTATGTAGGAGCTTTTATCTTCTTTATTGGGTCAAAATGAGCTAGTTGTGGCTCATGATGAGGTTCTCATCATGAAACCCTAGAAATTAAGGACAGAACATAAATCAAAAGATCTGAATGACTTCCAGATAATGAGGAGTCTCTGATTGAGGCATTAATTTCTTAGGAAGAAACTTTAAATAGAAAGTCAATCTTCGAGCTTCCATAGTCAAACCTGAGTCTGATAATGGTGTTCTGAGCTTGAATTGAGGAATTGAGATGTGCAAACTATTGCTGGAATCTTATTTGATGATCTGAAATCAATTAAAGTAAGCTTAGATGATGTAATTAGTAAAGATTATGTTTCTGTCAAGTTGGGTTACTTTCAAACCCAAACCAATAGAAGCACTTTTTTGATGAAATTCAAATCTAAAACCTGCACAGATTGATTAGTTATAACCCTTAGAGTTAATCTAAATAGATTAATAACACTTTAAAGTGTTTATTGCACTTGTTGAAATCTGTAAATCAACCTCTAAAGTTTTCAGAGAAGAGAAAAGCTTCTCTACAGGTTCTGTAGGTCTTAAGAACTTAAAATCTATCCTAAGAGAAGTGAAATTGTTTATATAATTTATACAGACCTTCTAATAGATGAGAGAAGTTCATCTGAGGACTTCCCTGACTTTAATTTTATTTTCCAAGCTTTACAAAACCAGCAGAATCCCTAATTTCATCTCTTAAGTTGAAGAGCCAAACGTCACTAAAACATTAAATTGACCTTAAAATTGTGTAGATTACCCTTAGAGCTTTCCAACGAACTTTAAATCATCCAATTTGGAGCTCTAGGTAGAAAGTTATGATTGATTGAATTTGGGTTTGGAAGGGGTGCCATTGTCCCACCTCGGATACTCATGAGCGCACGCCTGGGTATAAAACTATTTTTTTCCTATGGCTATGCAGTCGTCAGTGCTTAGCGCACCAGTTCCGATTCCTTCTGATCTGAGCATTGTTCTGAGTGTGCGGGCATATGCCTGTGGGTGTCTGCTCCCTTTGGGGTGTGCGGATGTGAATGTGCCCTGGGAGGGCGAGTGTGGCCCGGGAGGCCGGCTTGAGCCGATGCGGCTCGAGACTGTGAACTGATTAATGAATAAACCAAAACAAACCTAACTGAGATTAGGCGAGGATCGAGTATGGTCTGGTCCCACCCTGGTCTCAGGGTGCTGTGTATCCTCGAAAGGACCTCGCCGCAAATAAAAAAACTTTTGGTTTAAAAAGTAAAAAAAACTTGGTTCAGTTGAAAGCTTAAGGAAAGAGAAGTCACTGAAGGATGCTAAAGGCTAAGGAAGAAAGGAGCGTAGACACTAAGGAGTGTTAAGAAAAAAACTAAGGGAAGAAGAGAAGGTAGGAGAAGATTAAAGAAGAAAAAAAGAAGAGAAGGAGGAAAGAAGGCAGGAACAACACAAGAAAGGAAAGAAGACAGAGAGGCTGAGAAATTAAAAGGCATCAATACTTTGTTAAAGACATAAATGAATTTTCTCTTGCATAATTACTTTTTGTTCTTAATTGTAAAAGGCATGCTTTAATTGGATAATTTTCTAATTACCTTAATTAGAATGAAATAAAATTGAAAAAACTAGCATGTTTACTTGTTAATAAAGTACAATATTTTTAGTAAATATGTTTGCTTATGGAATTTTGTATATTCTTATAGTTGAAATATTTTGACAAAATTCATGTTTTGAAAGTGAAACTAGTTTGACCTCCTAAACTTAAAGAGATAAAAGAAAAATTAGCGAATTTGGAGAAAATTATTATGCCTCCCAGTGAACGACCTGGACTCAACCAGTAAAAATTTCTAAAATGTTAGGTTAATTCGACCCTATACTACATAACCGACACAACTTCAAGTAAACCTAAGTGATTTCTTCTACTCTTATTTAAGTGAAATTAACTTAACTACTGAGTTGAGTTGAAATGCACGTATCAATGTGCTAGAAGGGAACTTTGGAATTTGAGCCGTGAAATTTAGGAATAGCATGGATCATGTTTGGCTTGAGTTCAACATGAAGCCCTCTAGAAGGGATTTGTACTCTAGGTTCAATCTCCACTGCAACGGGATTGTAGCGATCTCGCATCTGAGGATGCAATGGTGGATTGAAATGTGCATGAAATAGTTCATTGAGGTGTTCTATCTGATCTTGAACGTTGGGTTCTTCATTTTGATTGTCCATGGATGAAGATGAAGGAGATCTGGGCTCAAAAGAGTTGGAAGAGGTATCAATGTGATCAGAACGTAGCACAAACAAGTGACTCGAGGCTTGGCCTCGATGGGAGTGAACTGCTAATGGAGGTCTCAAGGGTGCTCTTAAGGACCTCTTCCCGAACATGCATTAGTGAGCCAGATGAGGGACAGAAGTTCTAATAGACCCAATTGAGCCACCCAAAGATTTTTGGATGACTAAGGAGGTTCAAGGTGGATGATACCTCTTGATCAGAAAATCACTCACCCGAGGAGTACCTGGGCAGCCAAGAAGGGAGAGTCCTGCATAGAGCCCTACACGATAGAGCATCCTCAAAAGTACAGGGTTTCCCCCACCAAACCTTCCTTGTCACCATGGATGCAAGTAGGCTGGAAAGAATAACTTGACCTCTTAAGTCTACCAAATTTTAAACCTGAATTATGGTGCTTAGATTTAACTGGAACTTTAGAGTTGATTGTACTTGGTAACCTAATTTGAAGTTTGGTTCACCCACATGGTAGATCAGCTTCACCTAACCTGTCCTAAGGTTGAGGATGAGTTGGGTAATGAGCCCAAAATCAGCCTAAATAATTTGCAAACAGGTTATTAAGTCCCAAGTTTAGGATTCAAGTGGATGATTAGAGCTTTATTTTAGGGTTTACATGATTAGGTCAATCCAAGAAAGGATTTGGGTGACACACAATGTGGGAAAATCAATTCTTGTTATTTCATGCAGGTGTGTTTTCTCAACCCTAAGATGGAAACCCTAATTTGGCTCTTTTGTCCAATCAATTCTTTCCAAATGTGGCACCTAGGGCTCAATCAAGAAGGTGAATAGCCCTAGATACCTTAAGTTTTTAGTAGGTGTAGAAATTTGGATGAGGATGTCAAAAATGAATCAAATCACGCAACTCAAGTGATTAAGTCTAATAATAAATGCGAGTTGGCCCTAATTGATTTCTCTTTTTAGTTCCTTCCAGAAATAGGGGCTTAATAAGAAGGAAATGGGATTACGTATCCCTGGAGTGGCTGTCGTGCTACTGATCTTCTCAAATGTACCTCATGCAACCATAACAAAATAGATAAAACAAGTTAGTATCAGATTAGAAATTGTAATCAGCGAAATCGAACTGCACGTTGCTCCTCTGCAATGGCGCCAAAATGTTTAAGCGAAATCCTCATTGTTTCGGAAATGAGTTGTAGTATAGGACAAAAATCACTCACATCATTTAAATTTGTAACTCCGACTCTAAAATGGAGTCTAAGATCGAGCACAGTGAGCAATTAATGGCAATTCAATCTCATTAATCACAATTTAATCAGAAATATTAGCAATTACGGCCAAAGCTTTATTTAGAACTACCCAAATGATATATATATATATGAAATCAAGTAGCACAGTGTGAAAAAAGAATGGCTTAAAATGGTGATTTGAATCACCAAATTAACCCTTGAAATTAAGCTCAGGTATGTCAAATAATTGAATAGTAAATCGAACCAAATGTGCCACATCAACTAAGTGAATATCCCAACAAAACTAAGACACCAGCAGAGATCAAATGAAGGCATAAGGCATCAAACACCTTAAGTGCTTAGGGTTCAGCTCCAGCAGAAGAGGAAAAGGCCTCTCTCCTTCGTGCCTCAGGGAGAGGCAAGCACAACACAACATAAAGGCAAAGGCCTCTTCCCGAATCAGCTAAGTGTAGAGAGGTGCAAAGGGCAAAAACCCCCCACTCTCTCTTCTTCTTTCTCTCAGAGATCCGACCTTAATCGGGTAGTCAGCCGTGTAATCAGGAATGAACAGTGGACTAGGCTTACAGGGGAGTGAGTGCGTGAGTGACTAACCCCTCAATTACATGAGGGGTTTTGGTCGTGAGGACATGGCAGAAGTTTTGAGATCGGTGGGGAGCGGATTGGTGTGGTGTGGCAGATTTGCGAGGTTGCCGGAGGTACATCGCAGACGAAGGAGACGATAATGGCACAAGCATGATGGTGTACGGAAGTGAGTGTCGGGTGTGAGTGTTGGATCAATGGAAGATGCAGACTTGAATGTGGGCGGTTGCAGACGAATGGGATGTAGAGATGGCACCAGCTATGATTGGTTGGTGTTGGAGATGATGGTGGCTTCAGGTGGGAGGATGGCAATGCTTGAAGGGAGAGGGAGCTCCTCGCAAGTATGGTGAGGTGCGTAAGAAGCTAGGGAAAATGGACCTATTGCCTATAGCATGTGGCAGTAGGTGAGGAGACAAGAGGGAGGAGGTCGCCAGAGTGGAGTTGGAGCTGGTCCGAGGTAGAGGAGAAGAGGGATTTTTGGGCCTAAAACTCACTAAGGAGTTCGGCTCTGCATTGGGGAGTCTTTTGTAGAGCTTCGGGCAAGCTTCCAAGCTTGGAAACAAGCTTTAGAAGCTTGGATTTTCAGGAAAGGGATCCTTCAATTCCAAGGATTCGCACAAGCTTCATAAGGGGATTTGGGGTTAAAATCTAGGTTTAAACGAATTAGGACTTCCTCAAGGTCATCCCTTCCAATTTTCGAAGTGATTGGCTAAGTAATCAAGGACGAATCCTTGATTGAAGCTCGAATCCCATGGTTCGCATTTTTAATGACGAAAAGGGCCCTTTTGAAGAAAATGAATAGAAGTTGTGGGGCTAAATGCAAAGATTTTGATAGATAGGGACTTAAGTGTGAGAAATCGAGTTTAAATGAACTAAATGCAAACTAGGTCAAGATGAATTCTGATTGGACGCAAATTTTGTTAAAAATCTAATTTGGACCCAAGAAATTTGATGCTGAAGTAAGAGTTTAATTTTGACCAACTTTCATTTGAAAATTTACATAAAAACCCAAATTAGGGCAAAACTGTGTTTGTGACTCTATTTGAGGTCAAAATGGTTTCCACAGGTCAAACCAAGGGTACCAAATCTTATGGAATACTTTTGTAATAATTTTAGAAGGTTTAGATGAACTTTATGCTAACCATAACCTCAGTAATTTAAGCAAGTTTGAAATTAGGGTTTTGGGTGTTCTATCGGTTCTCGAAATGTGTGAAACCCTATTTCTGTCTGCATGAACCGACTCATTAGACTTTAATGCTCATTTGAACTTTATTTCACCCCTAACAAACCCCTTGGTTATTTTGTGTTCATGATATGCTATTAAAATTATAGAATTAACCCTAGTTTTCTATTCTCTTCTCAAAATAGCCTAAAGTGGAGTTATGACCCTCAAATGGTTATGTAGGAGCATTTATCTTTCAAACCTGACCAGAAGTGGCCAGTTAAGGCCTATGATGGTGTTCCTATTATGCCAGAATGTTTATGTGAATTTGTTGGTATGTAAGAGATGCGTTGTAATATAGGAAAAGATCACTCAAGTTATTTAAATTTATATGCTCAGAATCGTATAAGAGTCCAAGCATGAACACAGGGAGCAGATAATGGCAATTCAATCTCATTAATCATAATTTAATCAGAAATATAAGCAGTTATGACCAAAGCTTTATTTAGAAGAACTCAAAATGATATAGATATGAAATCCAGTAACAAAGTGCAAAAAAAAGGGTTAAAATGGTGATTTAAATCACCAAATTAACCCTTGAAATCAATCTCAAAAATATCTCAAATAATTGAATAGTAAATCTCAACCAAATATCCATGTCAACCAAATTGAATATCTCAACAGTAGCTTCAGAACCAGTAGAACACAACTCCAACAAAAGAGGCAAAGGCCTCCTTTCTCCTTCATGCCTTAAGAGAGACGCAAGCACAGCACAACACAGAGGCAAAGGCATCCTCAGAAATCAGCTATGTGTAGAGAGGAGTAAAGGGCAAAAAGCCCTCTGCTCTCTCTCTTCTTTCTCTCAGAGACCTACCTTGATTAGCTAATCAACTAGGTAATCAGGCGTAAACAGTGGACCAGGCTTGCTGCCTATAGCAAGGTATGGAAGAAGCTGAGGAAGATGGACTTGCTGCCTATAGTAGGTGGCAGCAGGCGTGGAGATTGGAGGGAGGAGGCTGCTGGAGAGGAGTTTGGAGCTGGTAGGAGGTAGGGAAGATGAGGTAATTTTGAGCCTAAAATTCACTAAGGAGTTCGGCACTACATTGGGGTGGCTTTTGTAGAATTTTAGGCAATCTTCAAAGCTTTGAAAAAAGCTTAGGAAGGTCAGATTTTCAAGAAAAAGATGCTTGAATTCCAAGGATTCGTATGCGCTTCATGAGGGAAATTGGGGTCAAAATCTAGGTTTAGTTGAATTAGGACTTCCACAAGATCATCCCTTCCAATTTTGGAAGGGATTAGAGAAGCAATCAGGGAGGAATCCTTGATTGAAGCTCGGATATTGTGGTTTCACACTTTTAATGGCGGCAGGGAACTTTTTGAAGAAAATGAAGAGAGGTTGGGGGGCAAAATGTAAGGATTTCAAATGCTAGGGACTTAAGTGTGAGAAATGGAGTTTAAATGGACTAAAATGCAAACTAAGTCATGTTGACCTCTGATTGGGCCCAAATTTTGTTACAAGCCTAATTTGGACCCAAGGAATTTGATGGTGAAGCTTGATTTTAGTTTTGACCAAGATTGACTGGGAAATTTACGTAAAAATCTAAATTAGGGCAAAACTATGTTTGTGACACTATTTAAGGTCAACATGGGTTCTAAAGGTCAAACCAAGGGTACTAAACCTTATGGAATAGTTTTCTATGACTTTTAGAAGGTTTATATGAATTTCATCCTAACTAGAACCTCAGTAATTTAAGTGGGTCTGAAATTAGGGTTTTGGGTGCTGTATCTATTCTCGAAATGTGTGAAACCCCATTTCTTTCTACATGGACCTACTCATTAGACTTTAATGTTCATTTGACCTTTATTTCACCTTTAGAAAACCCGTTCATTATTTTGGGTTCATGATATGCTGTTAAAATTGCATAATTAACCCTAGTTTTATGTTATCTTCTCGAACAGCCTGAAGTGGAGTTATGACCCTCAGACGGTTATGTAGGAGCATTTTTCTTTCCAACCTGACTAAAAGTGGCCAGTTAGGGCCTATGATGGTGTTCCAATTAGAGGACTTCATGTCTATCTTCTGACCCAAAATAGCCTTGACCACGTAATCAGAAGCATCGGTCTTAGTCTCAAATGGGGTTTCCAAATAGGTGGTTGCAGCACCGGAAAACAAACGACTGTAGTTTTAAGAAAATCAAATGCCTTGTGGCATGATTTATCAAAATTGAATGGCACATCTTTGGCTAGAAGGTTGCTCAAAGGTCGAGCAATTTTAGAAAAGTCCTTGATGAACCTCCTATAAAATCCCACATGTCCAAGAATTGATCAGATTTGTTTAACAGATATTGGAGGAGGAAGATTGGAGATAGCATCCACTCTAGCTTCATCAACCTCAATTCCTCTCTTAAAGACTACATGGCCCAAGACGATGCTTTCTTGTGTCATGAACTAACTCTTTTCCCAGCTAAGGACCAACCCTATTTTAATGCATCTCTTAAGGTTCAATTCAGGGTTAGCCAGGAAAGATTCAAATGATTCTCCGAAAATGGAGAAATCATCCATGAATACTTCCATAAACTCTCCCAGCATGCCTGAGAAAATGGCAAGCAAACACCTTTGAAAAGTCGCAAGTGCATCGTAAAGCCCAAATGGCATTCTACAAAATGCAAAGGTTTTGTAGGGACAGGTGAAAGTCATCTTGTCCTTATCCTTAGGATGGATAGGGACCTAGTTCTATCTCAAGTAACTATCCAGGAAACAGAAATACTTTTGCTCGGCTAACCGTTCAAGGATTTGGTTGATGAAAGGCTGTTTATCGCTTTGAATCGGTGTTTTAAAAGTGATACGTTGCAGTATAGCCAATAAAATCTGAAAATAAATAAATTTATGGTAGAATGGGAATCTGAGGATGAAAGCAGGGAGCAAGTAGAAAATCAATCTCAAAATCTTAATTCTTAAGTTGAATATATAAGCAATTGCAATCAAAACTTGACTCAAAACTATTCAAGAATGATATATCAATAATTCAAGTATTGTTGAACGCATGGGCTACTATGCAAACGTGTTTGGTTTTGAAAAACCCATCATTGTAGTTTGAAAGCGAAGAACTCGTGCTCAACAAATAAAATTTATATCGGAATAGAAATCTTGGGTCGAACACAGGGAGGCAGACGTTTGATTTAAAAATACGCGTTTGATTTATTTGTCATGAAGTAATTTAATTGACTAAAAACTATCTATCTATTTACACTAAATAGAAGAGACAGAGAGAGAATGAGAGAGAGAGAGAATATTACAAATAAAAATCAAAAAGGGATGTAGAATGAACATGGAATTCATAATCAAAAGGATTGTTCATTACACTAAACATTACGACTAGAAAGCGAGAAAATGATTACACCAGAAAGCAGAAAAAAGAATGGGAGAGAGATATCCACCTCGACGGTTGCTTGGAGGACTAGCCTGATGGGACGGCACTTGGATGAAGGGGAATAGAGCAGGACAAAGGAGGACGAAGCAGGAAGAACGGGAACGGGGTAGCACGTCGTCGTCGTCGCGGGATCTTCTTTCGAAAGTGGGATGAAAAATTGACTTTATCTCCTGAGAAGCATCCCAGGTGTGAGACAAGCTTCTCTTGAGCTTTAGAGATCGAGAGAAGAGAAGGAAGGGATGATAATTTCATGTGGAGGGGGTCTCCTTTTATAGTTGCAAGGAGTGAGGCCAATTTGGTCATTTAAATCTCAAAACATTAAATAAGGGGTCTTTAGTGACGGATAAAACCATCGACAAAGCCCCATCGTGGGCGACGTGTGGCGGAGCCCGCGTGCCTGCTCACCTCCTCTACGTGCAATGCCCACTCATGTTCATCCTATCCTAGCCATCCGATTGTGAGATTGGACGGCTTATCTCACACCTCTGCCTGCCTCCTCTACATGCTCACCTGTGTCTGATCTAGCTTGAGGAGCGGGCGTGCAATATCACGTGGGCGATATTGAGCATGCGCGACCGCTCAATCACGTTCGAGCGGTCAATTGTGCCCACTCGCCCGTGCCCGCTCGCAGCATCATGCGGACTCGAACCCATGACTGAAGGCGACCGAGCACCATATCCACTGTGCTGCACATTTGGATGGGCGAGCGGTTGATCTTCTGAGCACATGATCAGGACCATTGGATCAAGATCCAATGGTCAAGGCGGCTTCTTCATATACGGCTCAAAGGATGGGCGTGCCGGTTGAGCGTAATCTTAGCCGTTGGATCTTGATCCAATGTCGGAGATTCGTAGGTGCTAGCATCTTCAAAAGGTGAGGGCGGTCAGTTGGGGGGCCGAGATGGTGCCACGTGGTGCCATCTTGGCCGTCCATCTTCTAGATGATGTAGATGGTGCCATGGTTGTCGGATTGAGTCGATTTTCATGCCGTTAGGCTGCGATCGTCGATTCGAATCCATCCGTGCTATCAGATTTTTCATTTGAAGTGCGAATTCACACCATCTTGGCCCTTGCTCTTCTAGGGTTCCCCGATCTCTATCTGATGCTACAGATGTCTGATTAGGGCGATCTTGGAGTCGTTGAACTCCAATTGTCGCCCTGATCACATCTGTACAGTTGGATTTTCGATCCGAGGCACTAATAAAAAGTTTTCCCTATCCATGAACATAAAAGGAGATAATTAACCACCATTTTATTCAAACGAATCTAAATGCAAGGTGATGCATGTTATGCAATATTTATAGTTTGCAATGCAATCCTATGCTTAAGAACATGCATAAATGGACATCTTAAGTTGTATAAACATGTTTACATCATACCCCTATGCCTATCTTTTGCTAGTCCCTAGCAAAAACTATATGTTATTTATAAAAGAATCAGGTTGGATTATTTGGACTTGAGTTATTTTCAATCATTACGAAAATGTTTACTTAGGATCTGAACTTTCAAAGACACAACAATGCCCGAGTATTTGCTAAAATGCAGATCGCCTCAAGGCTTCGCCTTATTGAAAGAAAAATTTATTTTTCTCTTTTTCCTCTTTTCTAATTTTTTTGGATTTTCGAGTTTTAGTGTTTAAGAGTTGCTTTCTATGGCCATTCAACTCACCCATGATTTGATGAGAACGCTAAGTTCTATGCATCTTATTGTGAATGTGATAGACTCGTTGACCGGCAGTAAAAACGGACTTCAAATTTCTACGCCTCTAGGTGACCTTAAAAAGGGAATTCTTCCTAATGGTGTATCTTTACGACCGGTGGCTTTCTCCGTACTTTTATTTTTTCACGGGGTCAACACAAGGGTGAATTCAGTGCATATCTCCCCAATTTATCCTACTTCCTCGCTTCCTCCTAAGTGCTTTGGGAATTTTTCAGTGCATTTATTGAGTTGGGTTCTGGACAACCGGTCGATAGGTTGTTACTACCGATAACTTGCCAGCTATACTCATGCGGCGAAGTGTGGCTTGTTATTTTTATTTCCTTTTCTCCTTTTCTTCTTTTTTTTCTGACTTTTATTTTTAAGTAGGTGGCTTCCCTGGTCTAAGATTTACCTGAAGGCAGCAAAAAAAAGAAAGGTCCAGTGACTGGGCTCTGAACAACCTACCTATGGGCTGTTACCTATGATAGCTTGCTGCCATATCACCATAGAATGTTCATTAGCTACTCAATTTCCGTTAGAACTATCGATTAACGAGTCAGTGATAAGATAGTGTGTAGATGCTTTAGGTTTAAAGTTCCCTCAAATCAGAGGGTGGATTGATAAGCACTGTATTTATCACCCAAACTTATTTACTCCAATTAAAATAGAATTCTGGTTGGCGAGGACTCGAAGAACAAATCCACATTTAGTGGATGCACAGGCTGATTAAGTCTGAAGACCTGAAGGGTCTTTGTGTTCAGATCATAATGTAATATTTCCTAAGATTGAAAATTTTCTCAAACCCAAGTTCTCTTTCCTAATTTCATTTTTTTTATATATATAAAGGAAAATAAAACAAATCTACGGAGCTGACCAATAAAATCAGAGATGAATATCCACCCCCCATGCATATCTAATGCAATGTCCTCATTGTATGAAAAAGACATAAAATAGAGTGGAATAGAGTAGAAAGTACCTGAATTGCGTGAATGTCGGGTCCGCTCCAAGATAGAAACTAAAAAGAACTGTATACGTGCTGAATTTAGTGCCTTCAGCTAGGCACACTATACAAAGAAGAGAAATAAGGAATTCACAAGTACAAATTAGAATCAGAATAAATAGAAGAAACCTTTGACCTATCAACAGATGTCCATAAATGTGGACCAGATTGTGGTGCAGACCCATACCCCATAATCGAGAATATCTCAGGTTCTGGATAAAAATTACCCAAAACCTAAAATCATTATGCAAGTAGGGTTGAGCCTGCAATTTATGAGGATGCAACCCAAGACCAAAAAGTCGGGTTACAGAGAAATCAAGCTCAAAAGGATAATCATTGAATGTGTGCTTGGGTTCGACATCCCCAGAACAAATGTCGTAAGGGTCCTGGTTTGATGGTTTCAGCTTAATAAGAACCCTTCGACACAATCTTCTACTTCCTCCGGAACTTGCTTCCCAAATCAAAATTTCCCGGCTTCTATCGTCCTCATTTAGCTTGTCAAATTCCAGGACCTCTTGCATATTAATCACCCCATCTAAAATCTCCAAGTCTAAATGATGTGGCTGAATCAGAATTGACTTGGTTCTAACTATCTTGAAAATAAAATCATCGATAAGCTCAATGGGGTGTAACTGACAATCAAGGCATTTGATTGAATCCTCCAGAAAATGTGATTCTAGATCCGTAATGTGAACCCTAATAAGATCAATTTCCTTAGTTATTGTGCTATCAAATGATCTATCAGATTCCTCAGGCCCAAACGTCTCACAGAAATCGTGTTCTGTAAACTCGCGTGAAACTTCACAACTTGAATCTTCACTATCAGAATCAAAGAAGTCAAGATCAGTATTAATGTATGTCCCAAAATCATCTGTCACTTTCTCATCCATGGAGACATATGTTTCCTCGTACCCCGGCTAAAGGATCTCAGGTGAAGAAATCAGATCATCCTTATTTGGTTGCTCTAATTCAATCTAGTTGGCCTCATAACACGTGTCCCCCCAAATAGGTGCCTGAGCAAGTTTTAACATTGGCTCTCCTTAAAGGAAGTTTATCCTGGGAATCATCCCACGATTGAAGTAAAGTAACCACAAATCTCATACTCAATTTCGCTAACTTCCCAAGTAGAAACTCACTCCGGTTCTTATCCTTAACATCCTGGAGCCAATCCAACAAATACTTGTTCAAATCATCAACCATTTTAATCAGAGGCTCCAATCTCTCAAAGCAAGGTATTGGCTGAACTTCTAAAGATTGTATGATATTCCTCAAGTTAGCCAGAACCTTCTCTTGAACCTGGTTACCCTGAACCAAATGAGTTGGTTCAGGGTTGGGCAGGTTTGGGATCAGTGCAGAGGAGTTAACGAATTGAGATTCGTTATACCCTTCCTGATAATAAGTCATTTCAGATTGTTCAAAAGGTCATGATGACCTAAAGGCAGTGTAATCAGAGGATGGGTAAGGATCAGTGTATCCTTCTTGATTGTAGATCTTATTAGGTTGTTCATGAAAGGGTAACAATCTATAATCGATGTGGCTCTAAGAAGGATAGAAATCACAATCATAGTGTTCAGGGTTAGACCCTGAACACGGAGGTTTGGAACTGTATCCCCAATCAGAGTTATCCCAACTAACTGGTGGTTGGTTATAGTACATGTCGGGATAATCGTCATGTTGAGGGTAATTCAAAACAGAAGGGAAAGAGCAGGAATCCATATAATATGTGGAAGGATTCATGATAAACGGGAGGAAGAAAGGCACCCTACAATACAAGCAATTAAACCTGTCCATAAGTGGGCTAGCCTAAAGACCTACAGACTACCACAACTCGTCTTAGATAAAGGAACGATTTGATCCACTTTTGTCTGCTCAATCCAACCAGTTAGAAGGAGGGACTAGGGAGAAGGTTCATGATTGCACCGCAAAAATACACCTGCAATAGTGCCTTCTTGTGCTATTTCCTTGCATTACCAAGGCATATTAGGGTTCTATAATCGCATTTGCAAAAATACATGCATGCATGAATTTAATTAAGAGGGGAGGAGAGTGAAATAAAATGGCCTCGCGATTACATTTTTCTTCAAGTGCATCGTTGCAAAATCCACCATCTATTTATTTTTTTCACTTGGTTTTGAAATCCTCCCGTGGCTGCTTTGCATGGAGCAACTTCTCCTCACGCCATGCTTCTCTGCAGTAGCCCTCTGCCTGTCGAGGCCATGCATGAGCCTTGCACAGCCAGGGCATGGCCGTGCATGGCTTCTTCCTCTATAAAAAGCCACGGCTCATCCTTTGCAAGCCAGCCTGGTCCAACATCAAAAAACCCAACATAGCTCCCTCTAGGCCACCGTCCTCTCCTCCCCCTCCCTCCACACGCTGGCCCTCCTCGGAGACACCTGGCGGACAGGAGACCTCACTGTGGTGCACACCCACCACAGTGAGACCACCACCGCCCAGCTCTTCAAAGAGCCGGTGGCCGTGCTGGCTCTTTTCTCATTTTTTTTACGTTTCCAGCACCTTCAGCCATGGCCGCAAGCTTTAAGGTCTGAAGCTAGAAGCTCGGCGGCAGCAGCAGCAGCAGCACAGCAGCAGCGGCAACCCAGCCCCTTCCATGCGCGCTTGCAAGCACCCTCGCACCCAGCATGCTCCTGCAGGCCTCTCCACCTCGCGCTTCCTCCGCCTTGTCATGCGCTCTTCAGCCTGCAACCGGCCATTGCGCTTCTCTACTACTGGCCCGCAAACTCTTCTGCATACCCCAGCAGTGCCCGCGTCACCCTCGCCTTCCCCGCGCATGTAAACTCCCTCTCTGCGTGCCCTGTCGCGAGCTTCTCCACGCCGGCAACCAACCGGCGCAGACCATCTTCCTCGCATGCCAACCCACGCGTGCCAGCCGCGAGCCGGCAGCACTCACACCACCCGCAGCTCCCGGTTGCGCGGAGCAGACGACCACTGTAGCCACTGTTCACGCTAGTCTACGTGATACTGTGGCTACAATGGGGTCACCGGTGAGCTTCTCACTTTACGGGTCGCCCGACAGGCTGCAACCGACCCTCGCCTGTGCGTGCGCCTGCCTGCACGTCTGCCAGCCCTCTCCCAGCTCTTGCCTTCACCCGCTCCTTTCGCTCGCGCCTGCAAGCGCCCATTCCAGCCACTCCGCGCAATGCTGGGCGTTGCGATCCTCTCCACACCAACTCTCCTACATGCATGCTCCTCTCTGCGCGAACACGCGCCTGCGCGCGCACGCGTCGAAGCCTCCAGACGGTGCTCTGAAGTTGCAGACGACCTAACTCGCCTCTAGCAGCGCAGCTGCTCTCTCTCTCCTGCTCCCTCTCTCTCTCTCTCTCTCACAACACTCACAGCACTCTCTTTACCGACGCTCAGACACACATACACTAACACTTCCACACACACACACACACACCTATACTCTATTATAAACATATATATATTCGTATACTTATATATACTGATATATATATACATATATTTATATACATATATATATATACATATATACATATATTTGTATATATATATACACTTATATTTATACATAAAGTAGTACCAATATACTTATGTATTAGTATACATACATATATATATACATATATATATATCTATATACTTATATATATACATACACATATACATATATATACATATATCTACATAGTTATATATATATATATATATACACATATATATACTGGTATATATACATACATTTATATACATATATATATATGAATATACATATATCTATATATATACTATTACCTATATAACAAAGTAGAGATACATATATATATAAATATATATACATATATACACACCTACTTATATATACATACATATATACATATATATACATATCTAGCCACATATATCTATATATACATATATTACTATATACATATAGACAAATATATATACATATACATCTATGTTGTATCATATACAAACATATACGTATAAGTACATACATATATATATATATCTATCTATACATATACTTATATATATATTTACATACATATATATATATACATATACATATATACCTATATAGCAACATACATATAACCATATACCTATATATACATATATATACATTTATATATACACCTATAGATTTATACATATATATACCTATATATTTATAACCATATATATATATATAGATATATTTACATAGATATATATATATATATTTTAACATTATTTACCACACGTCGTATCGTTGGAATATCTGCACTAGTTGCCGATATTCCCCGATACACGTGTAAAAATGGCATGGTTACATACATCTTCCACCAACCATCCCACCCTCCACGTGGCACCTGGTCCTATTGGTTGCGTCTTTCTAGACGACGACCGACTCGACACCGTGCTACACTCCATCGCCACCTCCACCCCCACCCCTTTATACATATATAGTAGATACGTATATATCTATACTGTATTTATTTCTATTTCTCTAGCATGCCCATAAAAGGATAAAAAATATATATATATAAAAGAGAAAAGATAATCCTTGACTTGCTGGTACTCCGTCTTGCGAATAGCAAGACCTGTTTTGGAACCCTATTTTGGCTCAAAGCCAAGAACTCAATTTTGAGGGTGTGCCTCAAGGATAAAGAATACCAGAAAAAAATCTAAATAAGAAAAACACCAAAAACACAATAAACGAACGGAAGAGACTCATTGTAGGAAAGGTGTAGAAACTTAACTTGTAACCCCACTTTCCTGAGTTCGACCCTGGGCCTAAAAGTGACCAAGATAAAATCAAGTAGGCCAGGTTAAAATTTTTTTGTAAAGAGATGGTTAGGTCCAAATAAGGTTAACCACTATACACACTTCAACGATAAAATCATCATATTGACAACCTATTCGGGTCCGACACCACACCTTTTCTGGCGCCATTGCCGAGGAAGTGTGCCTTCAAGTAAGTTTCTATTCAATTCTTTTCAATTTTTTGCTTCTCTTCTCTCTTCACGGGTATCTCTATTTTTGGTGTGCAGGTGAACTTGTTGCAAGGAAAAGGCAGGCAAACAAAGTCGAAGAGGTGAGCAGATCCAAGGCGGGAACGAGAGCATGAAGAAGCCAACACCGCATTGGAGCTTCCCACACGTTGCCAAACAAGTAGGTCTTCTCTTCTTAGCAACTTAGGTTAACTTGTAACCTTAATAAAAAAAAAAAACTAAAAACTAAAAAAAACTAGAAAAACTTCTTGGGATCTCTTGGGGCAAGTGGATTAAAATTCACTTGTTTGATTGATTGTCTTCACTCCCACTGCCCTGGGATTTCCCGCCTTACTTCGCTTAGCGAAAATCCAAGAATCTTGATTCTCGAATTTCTAGCCGTGGGAAGTATTCCTTGAGGCAAACATAAAAAGATTGATTGCACCCCTCTTTGCCTCACTTATCTGCAAATTCGGGATCACATTTTTGGTGGGGAGACTTGGAATTGAGTTGATTCCAACCCTACCACGACTTTTCAACTTGCCTAAGATTCGATCCCGAATATTTCAACACCAACAATTTTAGTTTCTTTATCTGTTGGTTGAGCTTTGTGTGTGGACATTTTTCTTGGTGATTGGGAGCACTTGAATTGAAGTGCTTTGGCTCCCTTTCACATAAACTCGAAAACTGATTTGTGCATCCACACATAGAAATCTCCATTTATGGTAGCCCATTGCATTTTAGCATGCATTAACTAACTGATATTGAAGATGGGTTTGTTGGGCTTAGAAAGAAAACTTGTATTCTCACAAAAACTCGGAGATTGGTTGAATTGGTATTTCAGCGAAATCCTAAAATCCATACTACTTAAGGCTGAACTCTAAAAACCTTTCACCAATAAAAACTTCAATTCGGGGAGATTTTTCCGTTGCATGCTTGTCTTACGCACTCTGAAAATCAATCACTTGTGCATTACCCATAAACAATGCCCTTCACATTCCAAAAGCACTTGACCCTAAGCCTCTAACTAAATGTGGTAGTAACTTGACCCTTACTAAGGATTGGAGGTCTAACTACCTGCGTGTAGTGTCTACATGCTGGTGAGGGTTCCTGCATGCGATCGGGTGTCTAAGACTGGGGCAAACGGCCTTTCAATCTAGCCCGGTGGTTCCGCGGTGCTCGCATTCGGTTTCGTATTTCGTGATAGTAGGTAACTTAGATCTTTAGGTCTAAGGGCACACTGTAGAGGTTAGGAATTTGATTGAATTGATTTGTAATCAAGTGTACCTTTGCGACGTCATATCTCTCGTCTCTTTTCCTTTCTCATCTCCCCAATTCTTCCTGTGGTAGTGCATGTTTTGGAGGAGGTCACAAAACCCTAAACTGATTGAATTGCCTGATAAATCTAGAAAAGAAGCCGAATCATCCTCCTCCTCCACAAACATGGTTGCACGCCCACCCCCAAATCCCGAGGGAGGAAACCGCCCTCAGAACCCATCAGGTGGTGGAGCCTTAGATCCCATAACCTGCCTCCAAGCCTAAATGGAAATGTATAATGAGCAAATTGAAGCCATTCGGGAAACATTGGAGGAAATGCAGAACCCTCCCTAACGGGAGGAGCCTAGGTCTCTTAGCTCCTATCAGAATCCCACTACTATGGAGACCATAGGACAAATTCGGGTCCCCATGGACGGGGATGACTTTTATTTGAAACCGAACATAATTGGCCAAATAAATTTTCACTTACATGGTCTTGCAAGTGAAGATCCTTTTCTCCACTTGGAAGACCTAACCCAACTGGCTGAAATGGTTAAACCAAGAAATGTCGGGTTACCTATAGTCACGAAAATGTTCCCATTTTCATTGTGGGATAAAGCATCGCAGTGGCTACGGACCCTTGGGAGAACCATCCACTCTTGGGAAGAGATGTGGACAACAATTCTCAAGAAGTTCTTCCCAATCGGGTGGACCAATGCGCTTCGCCATGCTATCACTTCATTTACGCAAAAAAACGACGAACAATTTCATGAGGCATGGGAGAGGTATAATGATCTCCTCAGGAAGTGTCCGCACCACAGTTTGCCTAAGTGGCATATAGCCCAGATCTTCTACTATGGGCTAAATGAGACTTTGAAGCAGATTGCAGATGCTTCCTGCGGAGGGAACTTTATGAATAAAGACGAGAATGGAGCATTTGAATTGTTTGAAAATATGAATGAAAACTCGATGAACAATGCTTCCATTGTCGCCTTTAATCGTAGCAGCCAGCCCCAAAATGTCCACGAAGTTGACACGGGACCCTCCCATTCATCCACTAATTTAAGCCTTATTGCACAAAAACTGGATGAAGTCTCCGTTGTGCACAAGAAGCTGGATGAGCTTCTGGCCAACCCCACCTGATCTATGGAGAACATCCCCACTTCACCACTTCGTCACAATCCCACTTCTTCCAACACCAGGCTTACCCCGAGAAACCCCATAAGACCTTCCTTACCGAGGGTCGAGCCAAGCGACTTGGTAAGTCATGTGGAACTGGCTTCTACGAGCCAGTATTTCGACACGGAGGACCAAGCCTCCATGTGCTCGGACGCATACTTACATGCGGACACATCTTCTGGCATAGAAGAAGCTTGCGCCCAAGGGAACAACCCGTTCTCTACCACTTATAACCCAGGGTGGTGCAATCATCCAAACTTCTCATGGTCCAACAACCCGCAGCGCCAAAACCCCGCGGGCGGACCAATGCTGCTGTCCGCACCTATCATCCCAAGGGCCCAGTCTAATCTTGTGGCAAATCTGCCATTAGGCCCATGCATTCCACAAATAGAACACGCATCAAGTCCTCTTGATAAATTCATGCAAATGATGACAGATATGTCAAAGCGCCATGAAGAGAACATGACCCCTCTTCAGCACCAATTGGCGCAGCAGAATGCTGAGATCAGTCAACTATGCATGGCGACTCGATGTCAGGGCACTTTTCTCGCCCAACCTATTCCAAACTGTGAAATTTCGTACCCTGTGGTCCTCAACCACAGGTACGACCTTCTCAGGGGCAGGTTCATCAAATTCTACAAGCTTCGAGCATTCCACCAGGATTTTAGGGTAATCCCGCTGCAGCACCGCACTCTTATGTCCCTATTGCGAGCCCTCCTCCGCCGTATGATACCACTGGACCTATATCGTCCAATGCTATCACTACGAGGAGCATCAAGCAGACTGTCGATCCGCCTCGACCTAATACTGGCCCATCTTCTTCATCGCCCTCTCATTCAGGAAGCGCACTGCATTCGTGAGAGGACGATACACCGAAATTGTTGCCAGAATCAGTCCCATTCCCTGAGGCTCTACTGATAACATGTGTAATTTGTTCAGGGATGTAGAAATCAAGGTACCCCTGCTCGAGCCTATCGACCACATACCTACTGTCGCCCTATTTTTCAAAGGCTACACAACACCCAGGCAACAGTCAAAGAAAACCAAGAATCCGGTGGTTCTCTCACCTCATGAGAGTTGTGCTATACTGTCAAACCTACCACCGAAGCAGAAAGATCCGGACACACCGCTGATTTCCTATAGCATCCAAGGATGCAATTTTAAACGTGCCCTGCTTGATCTAGGATCTTCCATAAATCTTATACCAACCATCATGCTCGAAAAATTTCCTTGGGAAATCTGAAACCCACCCCTGTCACGTTACAGCTGGCAGATCATTCTGTTAAAATCCCAAAGGGTGTGGTGGAAGACGTGGTGGTTAGGGTCAACAGTCCCTGTTTTCCTGTTGACTTTCCTATTTTAGATATGGAAGTTCCTAGTTCACTTTCTGATTGTCCGATCATCCTCGGTCCACCTTTCTTGGCCACAGCCCATGCCCTTATCAACTGCGAGTCAGGCTGTATTGAGATTGCCGTTGGATTTGAAAAGCTCAAGTTTAACATCTTCAAGGCAGCCAAGAACTTTGATTGCGATTGTATTGAGGATGACACGTCTGACGAGGACATGACTGTCAGTGCGTGTATCGGATTAATTGGGACCTATTCAGACTGCTGTGGATTACTTGTAACCACTGAAGACTACCTGATCAGCTCATATTGTGACGTTCCCCCATCCCTCCCTATTCTCGTACCTTCTCCTGACTAGACTTCTGACGAGGTTTTCTCCACTTCCCATACCTCGTGGTCTGAGTCATATCCGGGCTGCTCACCACCGGTCCACACTCTTGAAGATCGGATTGCCGTTTCTTTCCCGCCAAATCAGGCGGATTTGCAATTCCACACTGGGACCTTGAGCCCACATCTTACTCAATGGGGTTGTTCCTTTTTGGATCAATCTATCCAAGAAGTCCCTCTTCTTGGCCAATCTGAGGGCTAACTTCTTCTCGACTTGTTCTCCAATTCGCTTGGGACACTCTCGTCCCATGAAATGCCAGACCTTTCACCATCCACCATCACTTTTCACGCCGCTATCACGATCTCTTCACTTTTCACTTTACCACCCACCATCCACCCACCCCACCACCCTACTGTATACCCTGAACCTCAGCCCTTGTTACTTGATCTTTCGTCCTTTCTCTACCTTTCCCTGCATGCATATGAGGACATAGCATTGTTTGGCATGGGGGGGTGGATAGGCATCCATAGGATCTGGGTATTTTATGGTATCATACAGTTCCCACATATTTATAAATATGTAAGAAAAATAAAAAAGAAAAAAAATATATATATACTAATAATAAAAAATGGTGTTTAGTAATGATCTAAAAGCAGAAACAAAAATACAATAAGTGTTTATGGATATTCAACCTTTGCTTTGAAGACTTTCCAAGCCACAGAAGCTTGATTCGCTCAGGCTCGGCTTAATTAACTTGAGCATTGACAAAATAGATCAAAATCTCTCTTAACTAGTGACGTACTCTTGTACTTGAGACACCAGTACAGGATTCGTTGGTTTGCTTCTACTTGAGAGCTTAAGTAAACTTGGTTCACACTACACATATCAGGAAAGGCCAGGTGAACATAAGATCCAACCCTAGTATTCATTAGAGAATGTGGAGTCCTTACCTGTGTGCGTAGGTAGACTTTTTATCCCAAGCTTTAGTCTTGTGTTTAGGAGCGACTCTTTCAACCAAAAATGAAACTCTCCCACCAAAAAGAAAGGTGTGCACCTCCAAATAATGTTGTAAGAGATACACTGACATGTGTTTCTATAAAAAAAAAAGGATGCAAATAAGTCAGTATATCTCACAAATGTCTGTAAAGCCTTCAGGGCAGGTTACAAATACTTATTTTCCTATCTGCCACAAATGTCAGAAAATGGGAGTTGAGTTTTCTGTCATCTTCTTAAGGGTCAATCCGAAAACACAAGCTGAAATTGGGACCAACCTGTACTTAAAGATTCATGAAACCCTGGACTTGAGTCTTAATGTTCATCTGGTCAGTCTTGATCCTTCACTATACACAAGCCATAATCTCTTGAGCTCTTGAGTATGGAAAAAACCTCCTGGATTCTAGAAATTGTACTTAAGGTTTAAATATCAAGAGTCCTGGTTAGTCGAGAGATGACCTATATCATGTGAGACTTATAGTACTGGTAGTCTTCTCTACAATTGATTCTCAAAAATCCAACAATAAACACACCTATATCACCTCAGAAGAAAATCTTCAGCTTAAAGATCATTTCTAAATACTACAAAAAATGTTTTGCTTGGGACTAGCAGAAGAAAGGCATGGGGGTATGATTGCACCGCAAAAATACACCTGCAATAGTACCTTCTTATGCTATTTCCTAGCATTACTAATGCATATTAGGGTTCTATAATCGCATTTGTAAAAATACATGCATGCAAGCATTTAATTAAGAGGGGAGGAGAGTGAAATAAAAAGGCCTCGTGATTACATTCTTCCTCAAGTGCATCGTTGCAAAATCCACCATCTATTTATTTTTTTCACTTGGTTTTGAAATCTTCCCATAGCTGCTTTGCATGGAGCAACTTCTTCTCCTCGTGCCATGCTTCTCTGCAGTAGCCCTCTCCTTGCCAGCCGCAGCAACCCTCTCCCTACCGAGGCCATGCATGAGCCTTGCACAGCCAGGGCATGGTCGTGCATGGCTTCTTCCTCTATAAAAGGCCATGGCTCATCCTTTGCAAGCCAACCTGGTCCAACATCAAAAAACCCAACATAGCTCCTTCCAGGCCACCATCCTCTCCTCCCTCTTCCTCCACACGCTGGCCCTCCTTGGAGACACCAGGCGGACAGGAGACCTCACTGTGGTGCACACCGACCACAGTGAGACCACCACCGCCCAACTCTTCAAAGAGCCGGTGGGAGTGGTGGCTCTTTTCTCATTTTTTTTACGATTCCAGCACTTTCAGCCATGGCCACAAGCTTCAGGGTTTGAAGCTCGAAGCTTGGCGACAGCAGCAGGTCGGTAGTAGCAGCAGCAGCACAGCAGCAGTGGTAGCCCCAGCCCCTTCTACGCTTGCCTGGAGGCGCCGTCGCACCCAGCACACACCTTCCTCTTTCCCCCACAGGCTCCGCTTTCTGCTTCCTCTGCCATGTCGTGCGCTCTTCCACCCACAACCGGCCATTGCGCTCCTCTGCAACCTGCCGGCCAACCCTCATTGCGCACCCCAGCAGCACTCGCGTCACCCTCACCTTCCCCCGTGCACGCCAACTCCCTCTCCGCACGCTCTGTCGCACGCTTCTCCGCGCCTGCAACTGGCCGGTGCAGATCATCTTCGTCGCACGCCAGCCCACGCGCGCCAGCCACGAGCCAGCAGCACTCACACCACCTGCTGCTCTCGATTGTGCGGTGCAGACGACCACTGTAGCCACTGTTCACGCCAGTCTGCGTGATACCGTGGCTATAGTTGAGTGACCGGTGAGCTTCTCACTTTACCGGTTACTTGGCGCACCGCAAACGGCCCTCGCCCGTGCGCGCGGCCGCCCACGGATCTGGCAGCCCTCTCCCAGTGCCTGCCTTTGCCCAGTCCCTTTGCCTACGCTTGCGAGTGCTCGTTCCAGCCACTCCGTGCAGCGCTGGGCGCTGCAGTCCTCTTCGCACCAACTCTCCTACGTGCGCACTCCTCTATGCAAGAGCACGTGCCTGCGTGCCTGTGTGTGGAAGCCTCCGGACGGTGCTCTGAAGTTGCAGACGACCTAACTCGCCTCCAGCAGCGTGGCTGCTCTCTCTCTCCTTCTCTCTCTCTCTCTCACTCTCTCTCACAACACTCACAGCACTCTCTTTACCAACACTCACGGACACATACACTAACACTTCCACACACACCTATATTCTATTATAAACATATATATATATACGTATACTTAGATATATTGATATATATATACATATATTTTTATACATATATATATATATACATATATACATATTTGTATATATATATATATACTTATATTTATACACATAGTAGTACCTATATACTTATGTATTAGTATATATACATATATGTATATATATAGATATACTTATATATATACATATACATATACATATATATACATATATCTATATACTTATATCTATATATATACACATACATATACTGATATATATACATACATTTATTTACATATATATATATAAATATAGATATATCTATTTATATACTATTACCTATATAACTAGGTGTAGATTCATATGTATGCATATATACACACCTACTTATATATAGATACATATATACATATATATACATATCCACCCACATATATCAATATATACATATATTACTATATACATATATACATATATATATACATATACATCTATATAGTATCATATACATACATATACATATAAGTGCATATATATATATCTATACATATATCTATCTATACATATACTTATATATATATATTTACGTACATACATATATATACATATACATATATACCTATATAGCTACATACATATATACATATACCTATATTTATATATATACATATATATATACACCTATAGATATATACATATATATATATACCTATATATTTATAATCATATATATATATATAGATATATTTACATACATAGATGTATATATATATTTTTCACATTATTTACCATGCGTGGTATCGTGGGAATATTTGCACCAGTTGCTGATATTCCCAGATACACGTGTACAAAAAGCGTGGCTACATACATCTTCCACCAACCATCCTACCCTCCACACGGCACCTAGTCCTATTGGTTGCGTCTTTCTAGATGACGACCGACTCGACACCATGCTACACTCCATCTCCCCCTCCACCCCCACCCCTTTATACATATATAGTATATACGTATATATGTATACTGTATTTATTTCTATTTCTCTAGCATGCCCATAAAAATATAAAAATATATATATATATATAAAAGAGAAAAGATAATCCTTGACCTGCAGGTACTTCGTCTTGCAAATAGCAAGACCCATTTTGGAACCCTATTTTGGCTCAAGGCCAAGAACTCAATTTTGAGGGTGTGCCTCAAGGACAAAGAATACCAGAAAAAAATCTAAATATGAGAAACACCAAAAACACAATAAACGAATGGAAGAGACTCGTTGTAGGAAAGGTGCAGAAACTTAACTTGTAACCCCACTTCCTTGAGTTCGACCCTCGACCTAAAAGTGACCAAGATAAAATCAAGTAGGCCAGGTTAAAATTTTTTTCTAAAGAGATGGTTAGGTCCGAATTAGGTTAACCACTATACACACTTCAACGATAAAATCATCATATTGACAACCTATTCGGGTCCGACACCAGTTCCTCCTTCAGCTTGGGCCTCTGGTTCCTAGTGTACCCCCAAGCCACGATCGTTTGATTCTACTCCCCTAGCTACACATCAGATTGAACAGTAGAAACAGACTAATCGAAAATAATCTCGTTTTGGGCTTTGAAGGGAGAGTCGAATCCTTAAGGCCAACGTCTACTCTATTTTCTTTTGGCCTAGGTTTGAATGTGCTTTGGAATGTGATGGGCCCTTTATCTGGGTTGTGCCCGTAATGATTGATTGATTTCTGTGTGCATGCACAACCAGTGGTTTCAAGCAAGATATTTTTCATGCGGTGAATTTTAGGGTTCAAATCTTGCTTAGTAGCTTTTAGGATTCAACTTTAGTTGCTTTCAAACAAGTTTTGTTGGCACACTAGGTTTTGAAAGCACAGGTGAAGTTGTTTTCCTTTAAAACTTAAAAGAATGTGGAGTGCCTGGTAAATCCCTAAGAGTTGAACCTAAGCGGCAGGTACTTGATTAGTTGATTATAATTGAAGTGGTGCAGCCCAATCAACTAAAACAATTGGCCTGTTGCACCACTTAATTATGCACACAAGTAATTACCTAATCTGATTTCTACTCAATTACGTGTTTGGATGTGTGTACCGGCTCCAAAGGCTGGTTTACCGGTTGAGTTTGAAAATTAGATGAGGTTGTGTACCTCTGTGGGATTTTTTTTTATTTTTCTTTTTAAATGTGGAGGCCAGGGTGGGTGTGGGTTTATCGCCAAAATGTTGAACGCTCGGTTTGCTACACTAACGTATTTGATTTTGAAAACTTGTCGTAGTATGAAAGCAAAGAACTCGTGTTCAACAAATAAAATTTTTACCGAAATAGAAATCTCGAGTCAAATTCAGGGAGGTAGACATTTGATTTAGAAACACACGTTTGTTTTATTTGTCACAAAGTAATTTAATTGAGTAGAAACTATCTATCTATTCACACTAAATAGAAGAAAGGGAGAGAATGAGAGAGCGAGAGAGAATATTACAAACAAAAACCAAAAAGAGATGTAGAATGAACATCGAATTCATTATCGAAAGGATTGTTCATTACACTAAACATTACGACTAGAAAGTAGGAAAATGATTACACTAGAAAGTAGTGAATCTACTCTAGAAAGCAGTAGATCCATTCTAGAAAGCAGTAAAAAGAATGGGGAGAGAGATATCCTCCTCGACGGTCACTTGGAGGACGAAACGGACGGGACAAAGCCTGGAAGATGGGGAACAGAGTTGGAAGAAGTAGTAAGAACGGGAACGGGGCAGCACGTCATCGTCGTCGCGGGATCTGCTTCTGAAAGGGGGACGAAAAATTGACTTTACCTTTGAGAAGCATCCCGGGTGTGGGAGTCAAACAAACAAACTAACTAACCTTAGGGTTTATAAGAACACATAGGTTGATTGATGTTTGTGTTATTATGTGATGAAATGATAACTAATGGGTGGGAGGTGAGGGATAACTCACAGAACCTTCCACAGCACTTTACTCCAATCTATCATTTTTGCTCATCTCAAAAGAATACCTGCAATCACAATAAGAAAGGAGAGAAGTGAGGTAAATGATTTGTAAGTTGGAAAACACGAAAAAAAAAAAATCAAATAGCATCGCCTCCACGGCAACGGTGCCAAAATGTTGAACGCACGGGTTGCTACGCTAACGTGTTTGGTTTTGAAAAACCCATATTGTAGTTTCAAAGCGAGGAGCTCGTGTTCAACAAATAAAATTTATACCGGAATAGAAATCCCAGGTCGAACACAGGGAGGCGGACATTTGATTTAAAAATACGCGTTTGATTTATTTGTCACGAAGTAATTTAATTGACTAGAAACTATCTATCTATTTACACTAAATAGAAGAGAGAGAGAGAATGAGAGAGAGAGAGAATATTACAAATAAAAATCAAAAAGAGATGTAGAATGAACATGGAATTCATTATCGAAAGGATTGTTCATTACACTAAACATTACGATTAGAAAGCGGGAAAATGATTACACTAGAAAGCAGTAAAAAGAATGGTGAAAGAGATATCCTCCTCGACGGTCGCTTGGATGATGAGCCAGACGAGACGACGCCTGGAAGAAGGGCAACGGAGCAAGACAAAGGAGGACAAAGTAGGAAGAATGGGAACGAGGCAGCACATCATCGTCGTCACAGGATCCTCTTCCGAAAGGGGATGAAAAATTGACTTTATCTCGCGAGAAGCATCCTGGGTGTGGGATAAGCTTCTCTTGAGCTTTGGAGGAGAGAAGAGAATGAAGGGATGATAATTTCGTGTGGAGGGGGTCACCTTTTATAGTTACAAGGAGTAAGGGCAATTTGGTCATTTAAATCTCAAAACATTAAATAAGGGGTCTTTAGGGACGGATAAAACCATCGCTAAAGCCCCATCTTGGGTGATGTGTGGCGGAGCACGCGTGCCCGCTCACCTCCTCTATGCACAACACCAGCTCATGTTCAGCTGATCCTAGCCATCCAATCGTTAGATCGGATGGCTTATCTCGTGCCACCGCCCGCTTCCTATACGTACTCGCCTGCATCTGATCTCGTGTGAGGTGCAGGTGTGCAATATCGCATGGGTGCTATTGAGCACGCATGACTACTCGATCACGATCGAGAAGTCAATCGCGCCCGCTTGCCCGCGCCCACTCGCAGCATCATGCGGACTCGAACCCGTGCCTGAAGGTGACCGAGCGCCTTATCCACTATGCTGCACACGTGGATGGGCGAGCGACTGATCTTCTAAACACGTAATCAAGACCGTTGGATCAAGATCCAACATGGATGGCGGCTTCTTCAGGTGTGGCTCAGAGGATGGGAGTACCGGTTGAGTGCAAAGCGGAGATTCGTGGGTGCTAGCATCTTCAGAAGTTGAGGGCGATCAGTTGGTCAGCCGAGATGGTGCCACGTGGTGCCATCTTGGCCGTCAATCTTCTGGATGATGTAGAAGGTGCCACGGTTATCGGATTGAGTCGATTTTCACGCCGTTAGGCAGCGATCATTGATCCGAATCCATCCGTGCGGTTGGATTTGTCATTTGAAGTGTGGATTCACACCATCTTGGCCCTTGCTCTTCTAGGGTTCCCTGGTCTCTATCTGATGCTACAGATGTCTAATTAGGGTGATCTTGGAGTTGTTGAACTCCAAACGTCACCCTGATCACATCTGTACAGTTGGATCTTTGATCTGAGGCCCCGATAAAAAGTTTGCCCCATCCATGAACATAAACGGAGATAATTAACCTCCATTTTATTCAAACTATTCTAAGTGCAAGATGATGCATGATGAGTCCATTAAAATGGACTAATATTAAGCCTAAGAATATTTAATCGTATAGTTAGGTGTGTTAGTAATGGCAATTAAGTTATAGAATATTTGTACACCTTATGATTTAAGTTTATAACATTCTATAACTTAATTATTTTGTTATTCTATGTGCAAGTGCTAAAATGCAGAAAGGACAAGGGTGGGGGGATAAATTCCGCAACACATCCCAGCACGATTCTTTACCCCCTCCCCCGTCGGACATTGGGGCAATCTTCTCCAATGCTCGCCGGCCAAAAATAGAAAGGGATTTGCAAATCCCTGGATTGGCGCACGGAGGGAGAGAGAGGACTTAGAAAGAGAAGAGGCGACGTGCACAAGGAGGAATCTTCCCCCCTGCCGGGAACGGCTCTCTCTTCTCCACTGTGGAGAGGGCAAGCACTGTGCCGCTCCTTCTCTACCTCAAGCAGTAGCACCGAGCGCCTCTCCCTTGTTGCGCGCTCACCCACTACCCGCGCCTCACTGCAGGCACTCCTCACCGCATGCCATCTCCAGCCGGCCTTGCTTCCACCGCACCTGCCCTACCGCACGGCTACCTTCCAGCCACCTCTCCAGCTTGCCCTGCAGTGCAAGCGCAAGCCCGCATGCCAACTTCTAGCATCTGTAGCCGTGCGCCTTCACCAACTGCCCTCACCTGCATTCCCTGCAGCACCGCACCATTAGCCCATGCTTCCTCCTTCAGCACCTATCGCTCTGCCTTCCAGCACCGTAAGCACTCTCATCACCACGCGCCCCACCCGCAGGCGTGCGCCCCTCTCAAGCCTTGCAGGTGCCTGCTCTGCCTTCACCATCACCTGCACAGTGCCTCCCTACAGGCACCCGCAGGCGGTCCACCTCACCTGCCTTGCAACACCAAGAGCCTACCGCTCTGTCTTCAAGCACCCGCAGGCGCTGCGTCTTCACCCTGCCAGGCCGCGCTCACAGGCGCAACCTCCCTTCCAGCACCTCCTTGCAGCACGCTCCCAGCTCTCACCAGTGCGCGCACGCACCTGCTTGAGCAGCTGCAGCAGCAGCCGCCCTCTTGCTCCAAAGGCCGGAGCTCCGGCCCTCGCCGCCGACCGCCTTCGGGCACCTCCGTCGCCGCCGCTGCCATCGTCGGAAAGCTCTCGACCTCGTCGTCCTCTTGAGCCTTGCATCGACCCCCGCGATTCTCTCTCTCTCGCGAGGAAGAGAGAAAGCAAATGGTCTGCTTTTGTTGGAATTAAAAATTACATTCAATGCCATTGGCACCAATTTGATTTTATTATTATTATTATTATATTGTGGCAGAAATGCATTCAGACACTTGTAGTTATTTATAATTGCATGGTATTGATAGTGGCTACTTTAAAGGTTGATTTTGGCCTTAATTTAAGTACTAATTGTCTTTAGTACACATCACGTGAAAACTACATGAATTCATCCTAAATTTATTGAGGATTTCTGTGAGGGAAAACTACACTTACACCCTTAACTTTTTAGGTTATTGCAAATTTACTTTCCTTCACATTTTAAGCCCGATTTGAAATAGGATTTTGCACTATCTGAAATAACATTAAATAATTAAAGTATTGATTGCATCATTGCCTCCCTATGGATACGACCCGCTCTTCTGCGAGTGGTTATTTTCATTATTTTTGTTTAGTCGATTTTTCCACCACTTAAATACTATAACGCTAAGTGAAAAGTCGACCATCAAAATTAGCGCTGTTGCCGGGGAGGCAATAGATGCAATAGATTTACTTTATTATTCTTGAATCTTTTAAATTGCAAAAGTATCTAATCATTTTGATTATTGCGCAAGGAATCCGCCGAGGTGACGAGGCACAACAGAGCAGCGATAGCAACCACAAGTTAAGACACACGAGGAAAAGACGAAGGAGACCAAGATCCTGTTTCGCAGAGGATTCTCTGTCGTCACAATTTAATTCTGTCTTTTGACCCTTGTAATTTGGGGCTAAATTTTTAGGTGTTTGTCCCTGCATTCTTTAGGTACTAGGGCTTACAGTATTTTTGGTGCATGCTTGATTATATTTTCTGTTTGCTTGCTTTTAAAAACCAATAAAAAATATCGAGCTGCCTATTTAGAAGTTGCATGCCCTTAGGTGCGTGCATTTAGGGGTGATTGAGCAGCATATTAGATCTTATTATTGCATTGCAAGCATCTTAGCACGAAGATTGCTGGAGACAGGGATATCTTTCTAACTTTTGCATCCAGCTTCTGTTCACGCATTTGCATTCCAATTTAAATTCAAGACCACCAAATTGTTTGAATTTACAAATTAAGTGGTCACATAACTGAAAGCGGAACTAATAATCAGATTCAACCCTAAAAGCAATTCACTTTTGATCTAATTCTAAGGGACTTGTCTGTGATTTCAAAAAGAAATTACAAAGATTTACAGTGTGTTGCACACTTTAGACACTAAGCACGCACATTAGGCACCGCACTAACGCTCGATCCCTTAAGGCTATAGGCACCGATCTCTTTATCGGTGCAGACCCTCCAATTGTACTTTGTGGTAGTGGTGATACTATCTTTTGATCAAGTGTTTTGATACTCCACGGAGGGGGCACCCCTTAAAGGAACAAAAGGGTAGTTAAGGGGCGCCGCATACGCATCGCCTCAAAGGAAGGGTTCGCCCTACTTGCATCCCTTTGTTCGTCCTTGGAGTAACTTCTCCCTTGATCACCTGGGAGTATCATCCAAGCAAAGTATAGGTCCTAAGGCACTCGAAGGTTGAATTAAGGCACATAATTGCAGTGAAAAACTTGTTTGGCCATTTATTTTAACTAATTCAACATCCACAGTAAAGAAGGTTAACATTTCAAGTCCACACCCCTCTTATACCACTTACGTGGGAATGGAGGGATAAGTCTTGATCTTTTGACTTATCTTTGGAGTGGAGGTTTGACTTACTCAATAATAAAATTAAAAAAGAAGTTGCTGAATTGTGTTTTGCATGCTTGGTAGACGCTCTCTTGAGGGTAGTCTAGTGTTTGATCCTGAGCCCGACAGAATTCTTAGGAGAGCTCACCTAGGAGAAGAAAGAGAAGAAATGGCTGGGCAAAGTGCAAATCAACAAAGGACCCTAAGGGACTATTTTATTCCTACCAACCAACCTGCACAAGCACTAAGATGACCGGTAGGGGATAATCCGTATGAGATCAACAGCAGTACCATATCTTTATTGCCCTCTTCTTATGGTACTACTAGGGAGGACCCCAACCGGCATTTGGAGGAATTTACCAAGGTCTGTTCCACGGTGAAGCTCCAGGGCTTTACTGATGAAGCCCTAATGAGGACTCTATTTCCTTTCTCCCTAAAGGATAAGGCCAAGCACTGGTATCATACCCTCGATGCATGGGTAAATGATTGGACTACCCTTAAGGGAGAATTTTTAAAAAAGTATTTGGGTTTTACTCAACAAGAAGGGGAGCAATTTCATGAGACTTGGGAGTGCTTTAATGACCTTCTTAGGTTATGTCCCCACCATCAAGTGCCAATATGGCAGTTGGTCGAAAGGTTCTATAACGGATTATCTGAAAGGCATAGGCAAACCATTGATGCAGCCTGCGCAGGAACCTTCATGACCAGAACTGAGGATGAAGCCTGGGCATTATTTGAAACTTTAAGCGACAACTCCATACATTTGTCCTCTGCGTATCAAGAAAGAAAACCATCAATCTTGCAGAGGAAGATAGAGGCCCATGAAGCTGGGGCTTCCCAGGATTTGGCTTATCAGATTGAACTATTGAATAAAAACTTTGATAGGCTTTTAGCAAACCCCGACATGAACGCACAAGCAGCCTCTATTTTTCAGGCTTCAAGAGAATGCTCCATCTGCCAAAGCACAACGCACGCCACTGCGGAGTGCCATCAGGCAACCTAATTCCCTGAGTTGATTCAAGTCGACTTGAATGCAGCCCAAGGTTTCCACACCCTCGCAATAACCCTTACTCCAACACTTATAATCCAAGGTGGCGGTACCATCCAAACTTCTCTTGGAAGCAAGCTGATGCTTCTAACTCAGGGAATACAAGACCCTTACCTCCCCGGCCCACATACCAACCTTCTTATGAAAATCCTCTTTCGAATATGCCCTCTGAGATGGGTGAACTGAAGGCCATGATGAAAGTGATGCAAGAGCATCAGAATATGGTCATCCAATCTCAGAATAAGATGATTTCTGATATGCTATCCCAAATTGGTCATCTTACTAAGGCAGTTAGACAACGTGATCCGGGGAAGCTGCCTAGCTCTTTTGAGGAGAACCCTAAGGGCAAGGGGGTTGTATTCAGGGAGCACGCCCAAGCAGTGACCGTGTTGAGGAGTGGAAAAAGGATTGACAAGCCTGATAACACTCTTACGGTTACATCTCATAATTCCCCTTCCACACCTGACCCGACTTCCACCTCACCCGAGGAAGAGCCACACCACTCTCCCTCACAAAAAGTCATCCACAATGAGGATGTCATCCTACCACCACCCCTTTCCCGCCATGACGACCCCTCTACTCAGAAGTCGAGGGTGCCCTTTCCAGAGCACCTATCTGCTCTTGGGGAATCTTTTGTTGGCTTGTCTGGAGCCAAGGATAGGACGGAAGAGATTATGGATACTTTTAGGCAAGTCTAGATTAACTTGCCTCTGTTCGAAGCAATTAAACAGATTTCGTTCTATGCCAAATTTCTGAAGGACCTATGCACCCTAAGCACTGATCTAGGAAACAGGTCCAAACAAAGGTCATCCTGCCTAACCACGTTAGCTCGGTTCATTAGCATGTAACACCCCACAAAATGAAAGACCCAGGGGCCCCGTATATTTCAGTGGTTATAGGTAACCAACACATGGACGAGGCTCTACTCGATCTGGGAGTAGGGGTAAACATTCTACCGAGCTCTATCTACGACCTTTTGGGAGGAGGAAAGCTGAAGCCTAGTCCAGTAATCCTGCAGGTTGCAGACAGATCACTTAAGACACCACGGGGATTGTTGGAAGATGTCCTTGTGGGAGTGGAGGATTTCTTCTTCCCCATTGACTTTCTGGTACTTGATACTGACCTCTCTAATAAGCCCAAAAAGCCATCCATTATTCTGGGACACCGCTTTTTGGCCACAGCCAATGCCTCTATAAATTGTAGATCCGGGGCACTTAAAATGGGCTTTGGGAACAAGAAGATCCGGTTGAATGTTTTTGATACTTACAAGCAACCCGGATTTGAAGATTGTTCTCAGGTTGAGGTTGTTGATGAAATAATTGAAGAGACTGCTCCAGCACTCTTATGTAGAGATCCCCTTCAGAAGGTCATAACTCAGGACCATCCCTTGATTATCGAGGAAACTGAAAGGAAAATGCCCGAACTAGAAGAGTTGCTGGGGATACACACTAAGTCTCTGGCCCCACCCTGGACTGTGAAGGTAAATCCACTGCCAGAAGTGGGGGCATCACAACTAAAACCCTCAATCCAAAAGGCACCTGAATTGGAGTTGAAACCCCTCCCGAGCACATTGAAATATGCTTTCCTTAGCCCTAATAACACGCTCCCCATTATTATCTCATCTGCAATATCTAAATTGCAGGAGTGAGCTCTGCTTGAGTGTTTACAAAGGCACAAGGAAGAAATTGCCTAGACAATTGCTGATATTAAGGGTGTTGATCCCTCTCTTTTCATGCATCATATTTACACGGACGAGTCTGTGAAGCCTTTCCGAGACATGCAGAAAAGGCTCAATCCAAATATGCAGGAGGTTGTTAAAAAGGAGATTCTGAAATGGCTAGATGCAGGGATTATCTATCCCATTTCAGATAGTAAATGGGTCAGTCCGATTCATGTAGTTCCGAGAAAGGCAGGAATCACTGTGGAGGAGAATGACCAAGGAGAACTGGTGACCACTAGACCCTCAACTGGTTGGAGGGTTTGCATTGATTACCGCCGTTTAAACACAGCTACCTAGAAAGACCATTTTCCCTTACCGTTTATCGATCAAATTTTGGAATGATTGGCAGGGAACAGGTACTTTTGCTTTCTTGATGGGTACTCTGGGTACAATAAGATAGGCATTTTTCCAGATGATCAGGAGCGTACCAACTTCACGAGTCGTTATGGCACTTTTGCATTCCGCCGAATGCCATTCGGGTTATGTAATGCTCCTGCCACTTTCCAACGTTGTATGATGACTATCTTCTCTGATATGATCGACAAGTTCGTTGAAATTTGCATGGATGACTTCTCCATTTATGGCTCGTCGTTTGACCTATGCCTTTCGCACCTTGATAAAGTCTTAACCCGTTGCAAAGAGGCAAAACTGGTGCTTAGTTCGGAGAAAAGCCACTTTATGGTTCAGTAGGGCATTGTGTTAGGGCATGTAGTTTCCGAGAGAGGATTAGAGGTGGACACCGCAAAAATCAATTCCATCTCTAAGCTTCCATTGCCCAGCAATGTTAGCCAGGTTAGATCTTTCCTTGGCCATGCTGGATTTTATAGGTGCTTCATTAGAGACTTCAGTAAAATCTCTAAGCCATTCTGTGACCTGTTAGCGAAGGATGTCTCCTTCGATTTTGATGACAGATGTGGCGAGTCTTTCCAAGATTTGAAGAAAGCCCTCATTACCACACCGATTCTCCAAGCACCAGATTGGACCCTCCCGTTTGAGCTTATGTGCGATGCTTCTGATTTTGCAGTCGGAGCGGTCTTAGGTCAAAGGGTTGATGGCAAACCTCATGTGCTACATTATGCCAGCAAGACCCTTACGGATCCTCAGCAAACTACACGGTCACGGAAAAGGAATTACTTGTTGAAGTATTTGCTTTGGATAAGTTTCGGTCTTATCTTTTGGGATCCAAGGTTGTGGTGTTCAGTGATCATTCGGCCCTTAAGCATCTTCTGGCTAAGAAGGACACCAAACCTCGCCTAATTCGTTGAATTTTGCTACTCCAAGAATTTGACTTGGAAATTAAAGACAAGAAAGGAGTTGAGAATGTGGTAGCAGACCATTTGTCTAGGACCCCTATTGAGGCATCAAACCCTGCTGGCGGTATTCAAGAGACTTTCCCTGATGAGTCTCTAATGGCTGTGGAAACTAAAACTCCTTGGTTCACTGACATAGTGAACTGTCTAGTCATGGGCATCACCCCTAGTACTTCGGACAAGCAAAATCGAGACAGGTTTATCGCTAATGCTAAGTTTTATCACTAGGAGGAACCTGAGCTTTTTAGAATAGGCCCTGACCAGCTGTTTCGCCGTTGCATCCTTGATGAGGAACAAAGAAGTGTTCTTAGTGTCTGCCTTGACCTCCACTGTAGGGGACATTTTAGTGGGAAGAAGATTTCTCATAGGGTTCTTCAGTCTGGTTTTTGGTGGCACACATTATTCCAAGATGCACATACGTATGTGGGTGCATGTCTACATTGCCAGCAGACGGGAACCATTGGAAAAAGGGATGAGATGCCCCAACAACCTATCCTCCCTGTTGAAATCTTTGATATTTGGGGCATTGACTTCATGGGTCCCTTTCTTGTGTCCTTCGGATATGAATACATCCTTGTGGTTATTGATTATGTATCAAAATGGAGAGAAGCCATCCCCACGCGAACCAATGACCATTCTGTGGTCTTGGGCTTTATTAAGGCTAATATCATTTCTCGGTATGGGTGCCCAAGGACGATCGTAAGTGATGGAGGACCTCACTTTAAGAATGTACACTTCACTAGACTACTCCAAAATTTGGGAGTAAATCACATGATAGCCACACCTTATCATCCCCAAACGAGTGGGCAAGTTGAAGTGTCTAATAGGGATATTAAGAGAATTTTAGAAAAAACTGTCAGGCCTAATCGAAAGGATTGGTCTAAAAAATAAAATGACGCCCTTTGGGCCTACAGAACTGCATATAAGACTCCCTTAGGTATGTCTCCTTTCCATCTTGTCTACGGAAAAGTGTGCCACCTTCTTGTTGAAATCCAACATAAAGCTTATTGGGCCATTAAAGACATTAACTTAAATCTGGATAAAGCAGGAAAAGCACGTATGTTAGAATTAAGTGAGCTTGAGGAGCTTCGTAATGATGCTTATGAAACTTCTCAAGCTTACAAGCAACGTACAAAAGTCTTCCATGACAAGCACAACATTGGCAAGACTTTTGAGCCTAACTAGTGGGTCTGGCTTTTCAATTCTAGACTTAAATTATTTCCTGGAAAGCTCAAGTCCCGTTGGGATGGCCCTTACGTTGTGATTAATACCTTCCCTCATGGAGCTGTAGAGATCAGGAACCCTATTTCATGTGCGAAATTTAAAGTAAATGGCCAGCGACTTAAACCGTATATTAATCTTTTAGATGGCCAGGTTTTGGATGCACTATGGCTTGAGGAGCCTTAGCTCCTCCAACTCTCCTCCTCAGGTGATGTTCTTCTATGTCTATGTTTTTCCAATGAGGACATTGTCAGTCTTAGGCATGGGGGGATATAACCTGAGAATGTTTATAGTGTTTATAGCATTTATAAATATTTGCATGCATATTTATTAAAAAAAAAAAAATCTTTTCTTGAGCTGATTGGGTTAGTCCCTAGCAAAATACCTTTATTGGATGTTTTTCTATCGGAATTATTTCTTAAGTTTAGAATCTAGTACATTTATTTCACGTGCACATAGACTTGGTAATGGATCCTTTGGGAAAACCAATAAGCATTTGTAGTCTACTGAACCGTTGGACAATTCATAGGGAATCAGGCATACTATCTTCTAATAGATCTACCTCATATTTGTGAGAAGAAAGTAGAGAGATTACTGGCGCGCTAAGTTTAGTGCAAGGACTCTTAAGTTTTGGATAATTAGATAATGATACTTCAGAGTTAGGCGTAGTTGTCACTCTCTGTTCCTGTGTACGTACTTTGAGTGAATTCCTGAGAGTCACCAAATAAGGCAGCTACACAAAGATTGAGTCGTAATAAAGCTATAACTATGGTGGATGGTAACGACCATCCTTTATAGAGTCCTCAGCTAAAGAAGGGTAATAGTAACAAAGGTCAGAACTACGCCTGTCCTATCCATTCCTTCCCGGTGCTGAGAATAGGCACTTCCACCAAATAAGCCACACAACTTCTGTTTGACCATCATCATCCCTAATAATGCCTCGTAAATAAAAGTTCGTATCGTGTTGTGTTGATTGAAAAAGAAACAAAAACAAGAAAATATAAATATATATACAAAGAAAAAGAAGAAATAAAAAGAAGAAAAAGAAGAAAAAAATAGTTATATTGAAAGAAAAAAAGAGTCAAAGTGTATGATGTAACATTGTTTCCGAGGCAGCAAAACACCTATTGCGTTCCAGTAAATATGACCCATACCTACCTTCTAGTATTTCTGATCGCCTTAATACTGGTTGAGAACTCTAACTTAGTTGTAGAGTTATTAGGACTTGAATTGAAGTGTGGATGCCATGTGAGGCCACCAAATAGGGAGTGTAATTTCTAAATCTGGCAAGATTCGTGATCTCAGAAAGAAAGAAAAGAGAGTGCCCAGGAACATCAGGAGAGCACAGTTATGTAGCCTCTCTCAGAGTTGACTTGTCTAATAGTCTAGAGAGCTAGAGTCTGCAGTACTAGACTATATGTAGCACCAGTTGAGTGTGTGCCACCAAATACAATTCCATTCAATTTGATATCTCCTACCTAAGCCAAACGTCGGGGTCAAGTTACAGATTATCGTCTGCTTTATCCCCGAAGGAAGTGGTTGCCTATCTCGATAGAAATTTTTGCCAAGGGTGATGTATGAACTCCCAATGCGAATCGGCTCTTTCACTTGTATCTGTTACCTAGGTTATCAGCACTTCACATTTGTTTGGATTTCTAAAGTTTTGAAATAAGAAAAGAAGTCTTCTGATTACTTCTATTATTCATTTTTGCTAGGGACTAGAAAATCTTAGGCATGAGGGTATTTGATGAGTCCACTAAAATGGACTAATATTAAGCCTAAGAATATTTAATCGTATAGTTTAGGTGTGTTAATAATGGCAATTAAGTTATAGAATATTTGTACACCTTATGATTTAAGTTTATAACATTCTATAACTTAATTATTTTGTTATTTTTATGTGCAGTTACTAAAATGCAGAAAGGACAAGGGTGGGGGGACAAATTCCCCAACACATCCCAGCCGCGATTCTTTCCCCCCTCCCCCGCCAGACATTGGGGCAATCTTCTCCAACGCTCGCCGGCAAAAAACAGAAAGGGATTTGCAAATCCCTGGATTGGCGCACGGAGGGAGAGAGAGGACTTAGAAAGAGAAGAGGCGGCGTACACAAGGAGGAATCTTCCCCCTGCAGGGAACAGCTCTCCCTTCTCCACTGAGGAGAGGGCGAGCACTGTGCCGCTCCTTCTCTACCTCAAGCAGTAGCACCGAGCGCCTCTCCCTTGCTGCGCGCTCACCCACTACTCGCGCCTCACTGCAGGCACTCCTCACCACATGCCATCTCCAGCCAGCCTTGCTTCGACCGCACCTGCCCTACCGCTCGCCTACCTTCCAGCAACTGCTCCAGCTTGCCCTGCAGCGCAAGTGCAGGCCCGCATGCCAACTTCTAGTGCCTGTAGCCACGCGCCTTCACCAACTGCCCACACCAGCAGTCCCTGCAGCACCGCACCATCAGCCCGCGCTTCCTCCTTCCAGCGCCTATCACTTTGCCTTCCAGCACCGTAGGCACTCTCATCACCGCGCACCCCACCCACAGGAGTGAGCCTCTCTCAAGCCCTACAGGTGCCTACTCTGCCTTCACCATCACCTGCATAGTGCCTCCATGAAGGCACCAGCAGATGCTCCACCTCATCGGCCTTGCAACACCAAGCACCTACCGCTCCACCTGCAAGCACCCGCAGGTGCAGCATCTTCAGCCTGCCAGGCCGTGCCCGTAGGCGCATCCTCCCTTCCAATGCCTCCTTGCAGCACGCTCCCTGCTCGCACCAGCGTGCATGCACGTCCGCTCGAACAGCCGCAGCAGCAGCCACCCTCTTGCTCCACAGGCCGGAGCTCCGGCCACCGCCGCCGACCGCCTCCGGCCACCTCCGTCGCCACTGCTACCACCGTCGGAAAGCTCTCGACCTCGCCGTCCTCTTGAGCCTTGCATCGAACCCCGCGGTTCTCTCTCTCGCGAGGAAGAGAGAGAGTAAATGCTCTATTTTTGTTGGAAATAAAAATTACATTCAATTCCATTGCCACCAATTTGATTTTATTATTATTATATTATGGCAGACTTGCATTCAGACACTCCTAGTTATTTATAATTGCATGGTATTGATAGTGGCTAGTTTAAAGGTTGATTTTGGACTTAATTTAAGTACTAATTGTCTTTAATACACATCATGTGAAAAGTGCATGAATTCATCTTAAATCTTTTGAGGATTTCCGTGAGGAAAAACTTCACTTACACCCTTAACTTTTTAGGTTATTGCAAATTTACTTTCCTTCACATTTTAAGCCTGATTTGAAAAAGGATTTCGCACTATCTGAAATAACATTAAATAATTAAATTATTGATTGCATCATTGCCTCCCTATGGATACGACCTGCTCTTCTGCGAGTGGTTATTTTCATTGTTTTTGATTAGTCGATTTTTCCACCACTTAAATACTATAATGCTAAGCGAAAAGTCGACCATCAATGCATGTGATGCAATATTTATAGTATGTAATGCAAACATACGCTTAAGAACATGCATAAATGGACATCTTAGGTAGTGTAAACTTGTTTACATCAAGTATAAATATGCAAAAATGATGGGTTAAAAATGGTGATTTGAATCACCAATTAACCCTTTTAATGTTAAGCTTCAAATATATCAAATGTATCAACAGTGATTATCAACCAATGTTCCATGCCAAGCAAATTAAATGATGCAACAGTAGCTTCAGAACCAGTAGAACACAGCTCCATAGAAGAGACAAAGGCCTCCTTTGTCCTTCTTCAAGCCTTAGTGAGTGGTACAAGCACAGCACAGAGGCACAAAAGCCTCTCAGAGACTAAGTGTTTAGAGTAAAGGCACAAAGGTCAAAACCCCCCCTTTCTCTCTCTTTCTACTTTTCTCTCTTAGAATAGGCTGACTAGATCGGACTCAGGTAGCTATGTAATCGAATCAAAGCCCAAACCCGCATGGCGTGATCACGGGTGAGGGCACGTGCATGGAGTGTGCGAGCGGAACCTCACCCCGATGCCTTCAAAGGTGATAAAGCAGAGGTATAAATTATTCTTCTGTGCTATAGGCGTGTCATCGCTATCCGATGTGGGACTAATTCCAACAACTTTCTTCACATGAAGCAGCAGCAGAAAGGGCTTCAAATTGATGGCAAAAGAGTTGCTGGCAGCCGCAATTGGGTGCCTAGGAAGACACCTAGGAATCATTTGCAGCTTCAGGTGATGCTTGTGTGGAAGAACATGGTCGGAGGACTGCGGATGAGGTCGGTGGAGTCGAGGCAATGGCGGAGGTTATTTGAGGCGCCTGAAATACAAAATATGGGCTTTCAACCACGTCAGAGCAGCTGAAAAGTTCCGCTGAAGCACGGCGAACATGGCAGTGGCGGTTTCAAGATGTGGAGAGGTGTGCGTGCATTGGGCGAGGTTGGGGTAGAGCTGCGAAGGTGATGGTGTTCGAGGATGCGATGGAGTGGGTAAAACCTTTAATAGGTTTAGGGCCTTTATAGGTGGAGTTGAGGTGAAGCTTCTGGAAGTGGCAGTATGGAGTTTGGTGGATTGTGGAGTACGGGAGGCTTTGCTGGAGCTTAGTCAGAGTAAAGGAAGATGACGACATGGAAGGTGGAGCTGTGTTTGAATCAATGTGCGAGTGGTGGGGAAATGATGTAGAGGAAGAGAGGAAGAAGTAGAGGGGATTTGAGGAGAGGTAGAGGGACGAAGTGCATCGGTTGTGGCTTGACCATAGTCGGAGGAGAAGAAGACGATGAGGTAGCGATGAAGCAGGAGGTAGAGATGGCAGTCATGCTTTGGCTTGTGACGATCGCGATGAAAAGAGGAAAATGGTCGGTAGTCCAACAAAACAGTAGGATGGAGAGAGATCGCTGGAGCAAGAGTTTCTGGTGGTGAGAGGGGGAGGAGGAAGAGGATTCTCTCGCCAAAAGTTGCTTAGGAGGTAAGGTAGGAGTTCCAGGGCTTAAATAGAGCTCTAAAGAGGGCCCTAGATCAGGAAAGAGCTCTTATTTTCCTTTTAGGTAATCAAGAAGTACCCAATGATTCTGTGTGTTCGCATGGTTGGATCAAAGGGTTTTAGGAGTTAGGTTCTATCTAAATAGGTTTGTCCAGGTGTGAACATCAATCCCACCAACTTTGGTGGGATTTGATTGCCATTAGAGTAGGATTTAGCTCTGTCAAAGCTCGTGAGGAAATTGATTGACCTCCAATTGCATCAAGGACTAATCTGAGGAGAAGATGAAGAAGTTAGGGGACATTTTGTAAGCATTTCAAAAGTTGAGGGGCTATTTGAGATAATAAGAGTCAAACTTGGATCAAAATGCAAAGTAGGTCAAAATTATCTCATATTGGATCGAAATTTTGGTAAAAACCTAATTTGGATTGAAGGAATTTAATGTTGAAGTCATATTTAGGTTTTGACCAAGTTTGACTGGGTAATTTATGCAAAAATCAAAATTAGGCCAATTTTTTTTTTATGACATTATTTTAAGTCAAAATGTGTTCCAATGGTCAAATTAAAGATACCAAACCCTATAGAATATTTTTCCATGAATTTTATAAGGTTTAGGTGAATTTTATCCCGACTAGAACCCTAATTAATTAGGCAGGTCCATTTTTAGTGTTTTAGATGTCCATTAATTCTCGAAATGCATGAAAACCCAATTCGTTCTACATGGACCATATTTATTAGACATTAATGACCATATAACCTTTAATAAACCCTTGAAATGCCCCATGGTTATTCTGTACTTGTTAAATGCAGTTAAAATTGCAGAAATAACCATTGTTTCGTATCTTCTTATCAAAATAGAACATTATGCCTATATGACCCTCTGATGGTTTTGTAGGAGCTTTTATCAACTTTATCAGACCAAATTGGGCTAATAATGGATCATGATGGTGTTCCCATCAAAGGTAGATGGAAATGATCCTTTTTCGTGGCTGTGTTCAACTTCCTATAATCGATACAGAATTTCCATGAGGAAGCTGAATGAGTTGTGATAGATTCTCCTTTCTCGTTAATCAGAACGGTAATCCCAGCTTTCTTTAGAATAATTTGCATGGGACTAACCCAGGTGATCAATTCACTTTAGTGGAGTGCTAATTAGCCTAAGTACATGTAAAACATGCCTCAGTAGATTGCAATTAGAGGTAAGTGTTAGTTTATATTAATTAAAGAATACTTTGGTAAAATTTGATATAAATATATTTATGCAAGGTCTTGAGTGCAATTCACTTCTCCTCCACCCATATATTAAGCTGACGGAGTGAGTTTCACTTAATTGAAATAGCAATAGAATGATATGTCGTTGTATTTTATGTGATGGAAAATCTCTCAATCAAAACTAAATATCAAATTTAACCACAATAATGATGTCACATCCACAGGGAGGAATAGACCAATAATTTCACGACTCGAGGAATATACTGTTTGCAAACACTATCGCAACTTTAATGCGTGGAATATGATATTTTATATGGGGCCTTCAATTTCCTTAAAAGTTCAGGGGTATTTATGTAATTTTCACGTCAGGAATTAAGCTCCAAAAATATGTGTACGATGCATGTGTAATGGCATATCATGTAAATTTAACTTGCATGCAAATTTATTTTTAAATTCAAAGTTAAATCACACACATAGCATAAGTGAAGTAATTTCAGGTAATTATGAGTGCATCAATGCAATGTAGCTTGAATAAAATATTAATATATAAATTGCAATGGCATTAGATGTAAATATTAATTGAGGAGAAAACAGAGGATTTCTCCTCTCTCATCCTCGCATGGACGGCCGTGCACGGTTGGCGACGAGAGTCGACGGGGTAGTGTGTCTCGACGAGGGCAATGCAATGGTGGTGATGCAGCGGCCAAAGGTAGCCGGCGGCGACCGGACGAAGGAGAATGGTTGCTGGCCTATTGGCTCTTTTGGAGGTGGAGGCCGCACATGAGAGGATGGTGCGACTGCTGCAGTGCACGCGGTGGCGCGTTGGGTGCGCGTGGGCAAGGCGTGCTAGGGCACATGCGAGAGTGGCCTGCAGCGCCTGTAGGGCACGGCTGTGGCGTCTGCAGTCACCTGCGAGTGGCTACGGTGCAGTGCCTGCAAGCGATGGCTATAGCGTGAGTTGCGTTACGCGCTTGCAAGGCATGATTACAGGGCTGATGAGGACACTGATGGGTGGAGCAAGCGGTGGAAGGCGTGATGGCGATGGCGTTGCGAGGGCAGGCTGGGGTGGGGCGCTTGCAGGCAGTGCTGGTGTAGAGAAGCTAAGAAGGGCGATGGTGTGGCTTCCTGCTGCCTACGAGCACTGGTGCAGAGTGGGGAACCTGCGTGGCTTGCTACTACCTGCGGGCGCTGGTGCAGCCCGGGGACACCAACAGCCATGGCTTACAGGGAGCGGTGGGCAGTAGTGCGATGGGAGGTGAAGCAACGCCTGCAGAGGGTGCAAGTACAGTGGGTGCAGTGCCTGCAGGCACTTGGTAGTAGCGGTGATGGTGGTGGAAGGTGTGCACGGTGCACGCTTGGTTCCACAGTGTCCACCCTCTCCACTGTGGGGAAGGTGGAGGGGAAGGATATGCCTTCAGGGGGGAAAGAAGAATTGACCCTCGTCTCCTTTGCCAAGCCTCCCCTTAACTCCTCTCCCCTTGCGAGTTAAGGGATTTTCAAAATCCCCTACTAAATATCGCCTTCGGCTGTTCGGGAGATGTTGAGGCCGGCTAGAGGTTGAGGAAGGTGTTGAGGTAGTCATTTTTTGGGGAAATTTATCCCCCCCTCCTTGTTCTTTTTCAAGATTATTCCTACAACAACAAAGCATAAAATAATTACATACTAAGTTATGGAATGCGATAAAATAGATAAAAACTGAAGTAATGATGCATGCACTTATTTAATGACCTAATGTGATTATTAGCAAGCATACTATGTTAGAATTTAAGTACTTAGGCATAACAACAGTCCATTAAAATGGACTCGTCATAAACCATCGATGAACACCTCTCCGTGCGCAACAGCAGCACCTCATCGCACGGGAGTTGTTGAAGGAGATCTCGTAAGGCCCAAACGAAATGAGGGAAAGTCGGGGGAGATTTGTTAAAGGAAATGCCCACACGTTGGGTTCAAAAAGGAGGAAGAACTATGGTTTTGAAGGAGGCATCCCCTCCACCTAGTAGGGACTTCTCCATCTTCTCCATCGTGAAGTAGGCATGCACCGTTGACTTCAGCGAGCACTGTGGCCTCCACATCCTCAACAACGCCCTCACCGTCAAAGCACACACGATGACAAAGTGTGTGCATGGCATCAACACCTTCAATTCAACCACCTGCCACAGTCCCTTCACATCCACCACCTCTACGCACCAGTAATCAATCGCCGCAGAGAGCTGCCACGCACGCACAATGCCCGCGCGCAGCAGATCTGTTTGCAGTAGATCAACGCGCAGCCACGCCCTCGTGGGCACACCCGTCCATAGCCATGCAGCCAACCATGCACCTCATCTCCTTCATCTTCGTCGTCTTCTTCCTTCTCTCCCTTATCTTCTCACCACCAGCAACCTCCCCCACGAAAAGAACCCAAAGTCTCGCAGGCCACCTACGTTCATAGCAAGCACCACAGGCCATGTCCCTCACTGTCGACATCACCAAAGTTCTCACCTTGACCTCCATCAATGACCCACGCCATTAAAGCCATCGCCGATAGCTCACGCACGCACGTTGGAAACCCACCACCAGCGAGCTTCCCCTCCACCAGCCGACCACCTCTGGCCATCTCCGTCGACACCGCGACCTCCATCGGATTGGCCTCGTCTTCGTTAACCTCACCCTCTCGTCAGCAGCTCGTCGACCCTCCTTCACACACGAGGAAGATAGAGGAGAAATCCTCTATTTTTCTCATAATTAATATTTACGGGTTATGCCATTGCGAAGTTCACTATTCTTTTATTTTTTTGAATTAATATAATGAAAGAATTTTGCAGGAATATCCCCCTATTCTAGGTAAATTGCTTAAAGTCAGATTCTTCTCATGAATGTTATGTTCATTACAATGAACAAGGTCTCGTTTATTGGAAATTAATATTGCCATTGATATGCATTGCCAAGATCACTATTTAAAAAAATATTCGGTTGTGATGATTTTGCATATAAACACCTACATTCCAGATTAATTGTTTATATTAAGAGTTTATGTGAGAAAGTGAGTTGCAATAATTAGTATGTACATCTGATGATATTTCTTAACAAATAAGACATTCAATAGGCTAATTCCTCCTTGTGGAGATGACCTAAATCTTTATGGCTATTTTCGAATTATTAAATATTTTTGAAAAGCGATTTTCTACCATGCAACGAACTGCAAGGACACGTCATCTTATGTTAAAATTTTTATCGAAAATGAAGATTGCTCATTCAAATGGCATCGTTGCCTGGGAGGAAAAACGCCAACTAATTTTCTCTGGAATTTTATATTTTTTTATGCTATTTTGAAAGCTTTTCTGAATTACTGACTATGGTTCTTTTTCTGTGCAAAATCAACAAAGGAACGCAGTGGGTGCGCACGACGGAGGCGATATTTTTGGTGGAACTTGACGCCACCTGGAGACCAGCAACAGGTGCTTGTGGACCTTGATCCCATGCTTTAGGCATATGGAGGAGCCCTTTTCTGATTTAGTCATTAGATCATAGTTTAGATTTAGTTTGGATAGACATTAGAACTTAATTTCTGTCTTGTGGACCCTTGTTAGGAATTTTTGGGAACGTGTTCCCAGTGTTTCTTTATTTCTTTTCGCTCTTGTATGCGAGACCGTATGTTCGAGAGCGTGTTCCCATTTAATCTAGATTATAGGAGTAGTTGAATTGTTTGAACTACAAATAGGTTAGTTAGTTAGTTATCTAGATTAGGTTTGTTTGGTTAATATTATTATTTTTGAAAAAAAAAATTTTTTGAACTGCCTGCTAGAAGCCACATATCAATAGGACAATCATCTAGGATTGGATGAGCAGCATCTAGTTTATCTTAATTGCATTGTAGACATCCCTAGATTGAAGAAAGCTCGAGTAAGGTACGACTTTTTCTTGAGCATCAATTTCCAGTCATGCATCTGCATTGAACCAAATCTAAGACCACTAAAGTGCTTGAATCGAATTAATTCAGTGGTTACTTTAAAATTTGGACTGCTAAGTGGTTCAACCTTAAAATCTGTGAATTGAAATTGTGTGCAAAAGGATCTTGTTTTCGAGATTTCAAAACTCAAAACATGAATGTAAGATTGCACATCTGAGACACTGTGCAGCTCACACATAAGTTCACTAGATAAATTTCTACCTCTCCTCTTTGCACCACAAGGGAAGTTAGTTGGAAATCAACAAGCCTATCCACCAAGTTACTTCGGTTCCTCATGCGTGGGCTCGATTCGAGACTTCCATCCCTTGCGAGTACGATGTAGGCACCAATGAAGGTCGGCCTAGGAAGTGTAATTCTCGCAAAACTTGTTTGGCCACCAACTAAACAGCTAAGACCTAGACTCTACTAAAAATAGATCCCACTATATTTGCATTTGTTTTGACAATGGTAGAACTCTTTAGGAAGTTTCTGATTTCTTTTAAATCCTAAGAGGGTTTAACATGCTTAGTTGAAAGAAATGGACTATCCTTACTCCTATCATTTTAACTAGGATCCCATGCCCTAAGCGTATCCATCCTTTGATGGGTACATTGACAATTTACGGGATCATTTATATTCCTATCCTAGGAGTACTGGCCCGATTACTCCCACTTTTGAGCAAAACCAAGGGGCGGGATTTTCCAACCCTGGAATCCCTACTACTATGCAAAAACCCAACCCTCCTACCTTTCATGATTTTCCATATCGAGGTTGGACCGATACCCCTAGGCAACCAGAGCCTGAGATTGACTATCCTCCCCAATCTGATAGTGGTAGCATCTCCTCTTTTATTATAGAAATGAAAAAACAACAAAAGGAAATGATGGAAACTATGGGAGAGATGTTGAGGAATAGTCAACAAATGAGCAAAGAAATTAGATAGCATAGCTATGCTCATCCTAGTAATTCTGATCCCTACCCATATGACCATGATCATGAAAATAATTATGAGGAAACCAATGACAATAGGGATCCTGTTTTAAGTAGCTATCACTTAGACTCTCCCCATGAGACACGGCCACTAGAGGGGAATGATCTTAGTAATTATCAACCCGAGCTATATTGGAGTCAAAAGAAAGGGAAGATGGTACCTCTTGAGAACCTTGACCCTAATGACAGTATTTCCCTTACCCCTGATAACCCGGGTCAAGGTTGTATTGTTCTTATCACTTCCCCTATTAAATATCTGGTGGAATCCCATTCTACACTTAGTGAGCCTAATCTTGACCCTCCACTTAGCGAATCACCACCTACCATCCAACATTCTGAGGATTTAAATGCACCCAATGAAGGAGACCCTAAGGGAATGGCAGATGAATTAGATCAATTTTGGTCTCAAGGATACAAAGAGTCTTTTTTAGAGGAGGATGATAACCCTATGGAGGAACCCGACCTTAGAATCTGGAGTGAATCACTAGGGGATTATGTGTTATTTGAGGACTTGGCCCCTGAGGATATAAATAATCGGGTGAAATCCAGATTCCTCCCGTCTTTCAATTTTAGGAGTCATCCTCCACAAAATCATGAGTTGATATTGGAGGACAAACACAATAGTGAGAATCCTATGGGTGACTCTCAGGGACAATATACATCAATTGAGGATTTATGCCCCAAGAAGAACAACGAATTTGGTGATATAGGCTTTCTCCATAACATTAAAGATGATAATCCTCCTAAAGATATTAAGGGTAATGAAGTAGCACACAAAGTCCCCAGAAAGGTTGTAATTGACAGGAAAGAACTCGAGGATGGATTTGCTAATCTCGCTACTTCCCAAGAAACCCAACTGTCTTCGAAGCATGCTGATCATAAGTCTTCTAATGAGATATTGAATTCTATTCATGACACATCTATTGTAGATGAGCAGTTGGAGGTTCATAAAATAATGAAGTTAGGTAAGGATGTGGAATACAAATTTTTATTGGGAATGGAACCTAAATAGCCTAAGCCCTCTTTGGACTGAATAATTACCACCCAATCACTCAAGTAACCGATAGATTCCTTACCTAATCCTTGGCTCAGGTCTCTGCTCATATACATTCTTCTTGAGGGGAATATAAGGCCAGTACATCCTCGGGTAGAATGGAGAGTGTGGATTGATGCTTGTACTTTTAGTCTCGCTATTCAAGGGTTTGAAATAATTATGTTTATATCCTTTAAAATCAATTTAGGCTTTGGAGGATCCTTGTTACCTTCCACTTATTCCATTTCGGGAGGTCCCTTTTCATATATTCTTTTATTATTCCTAGACCTCCCCAGGTAGCCTACGAGGTTATCTTGTTTCATGTCTTCTGGTGAACATTTAGGATAATGTTGCATCAACAGCTCGCCAACATCTGTGGCTACCTATTTTCTAGGCCCACGCTGTTATGCATATTTTTAGGGCCTAGCATTTTCTATTTGGAACCACACTTACGGGTTCCCTATAAGTCTGGCTGCCGACAGAAAATGTAGCGCTTGTTGGAAGGCAACCCAGCGTCCAGAATAACACCATCATTAGGTGATTTCCTTCCTTTCTCCCCTTGTTTTAATTTTACAATTAGGACATTGTAGGATTTAGGCATGGGGGGTGCACTTTTCATTTTAGGAGGTATTCATGCATTTAGGTTAGGTGCATTATTATAAAAAAAAAATTCTTGAGCTGAATTGGTTAGTCCCTAGTAAAACTTCTTTGTCATAGAGTTGTCATTAAAGATTTTCTTCTTAAATTGTTTCTTAAGTTTAGAATCTAGTATAGTTACTTCATTTGCACGTAGACTGGGTAATGGATCTTTGAATAAAACCAATAAACATTTTTAGTCTACTGAACCCTTGGATAGTTAATAGGGAATCAGGCATACTATCTTCTAGTAGTTCCACCTCATATTTATGAGAAGAAAGTAGAGAGATTACTGGTGCATTAAGTCTAGTGCAAGGTCTCATAAGCTTTAGACAATTAGATGATGATACCTTAGAGTCAAGCATAGGTTTCGCTCTCTGTTCCTATCTGCGTACATTGTGTGAATTCCTGAGAATCACCAAATAAGGTACATACATTGAGATTGAGTCTTAATAAAGCTATGACTATGGCGGATGGTTACGACCGTCCTTCATAGAGTCCTCGGCTGAAGTAGGGAAATAGTGTCAAAGGCCATTAATACACTTGTCCTATTCATTCCTTGCAGGTGCTGAGAGTAGGCACTTCAACTAAATAAGCCATACAATATCCTCTTGACCATTATCATCCCAAATAATACGTCATAAATAAAAGTCTGCATCGTGTTATGTTGATTTATAAAGAAAGAAAAAGAAGATAAAAAGAAACAATTATATTTAAAAGGAAAAAAAAGAAAAGAGAGAGAAAAGAAAAAGGAAAGAGTCCAAGTTTATAATTTTATCCTCGTGACGTTGTTTCTAAGGTAGCAAAAACACCCATCGCGATCCACCAAATATGACCCATACCTACCTTTCAGTATTTCTGATCGCCCGAGTACTAGCTGAGGACTTTAACATAGTTGTAGAGTTATTGGGACTTTAGTTGAAGTGTGAATGCCATGTGAGGCCACCAAATAGTGAGTACATTTACTAAATTTGGTGAGATTTGTGATCTCAGAAATAAAAGAAGACAATGAGTGAGCATAAAGGAATATCAAGAGAGCACAGTTATTTGGCCACTCTCCGAGTTGACTTGTTTAATAGTCTAGAGATCTAGAGTCTGTAGTACTAGATTACATGCAACACTAGATAAGTGTGTGCCACCAAATACAAATCCTTTTGGCTTGATATCTCCTACCTAAGTCAATAAGCCGGGGTCAAATTACAGATTATCTTCTGCTTTATCCCTGAGGGAAGTAGTTGCCTATCCTGGTAGAATTTAATCAAGGGTTAAGTACAAACTTCAATTGTAAGTTGGTTGTTCACTTGAATTCGTTACTTAGGCTACTATCAATTCACATGAGTCTGGATCTCTAAGTTTTTGGAATAAGAAAAGAAGAAATCTTCTGATTACTACAATTATTTTTCACTTTTGCTAGAGACTAGCAAAACTTAGGCATGGGGGTATTTGATCAATTCACTTTAGTGGAGTGCTAATTAGCCTAAGTACATGTAAAACATGCCTCAGTAGATTGCAATTAGAGTTAAGTGTTAGTTTATATTATTTAGAGAATACTTTGGTAAAGTTTTATATATATATTTATTTATACAAGGTCTTGAGTGCAATTCTCTTCTTCTACTCCACCTATAGAGGAAACCATCGATCAACCCCGCTCCATGCTCAACAGCAGCACCTCATCACGCGGGCATTGTTGAAGGACATCTCACAAGGCCCAAACAAAATGTGGGAATGTCGGGGGAGATTTGTTAAAGGAAATGCTTGTGCGTTGGGTTCAAGATGGAGGAAGAACTACGGATGTGAAAGAGGCACCTACACCCCCTGGCGGGGACTTCTCCATCTTCTCCACCGTGAAGAAGGTGTGCACCGTGGACTTCAGCGAGCACTGTGGCCTCCACATCGTCATCATCACCCTCACCATCGAAGCGCAAATGGCGATAGAGTGTGTGCATGCCATCAACACCTTCAATTCAACCACCTGCCACAGTCCCTTCACATCCACCACCTCTACGCACCAGTTTTCCCTCGCTGCAGAGTGCTGCCAGCCATCCACAATGCTCGTGCACAACAGATCTATGTCCAGCAAATCCATGCACAGTGCCGCCCTCGTGCATGCACCCGTCCACAACTACGCAGTCACCAGTGCACCTCATCTCCTTCTTCATCTTTGGTCATCTTCTTCCTTCTCTCCCTTATCCTCCAGTCACCAACATCCTCACCCATGAAAAGAACCCAAAGTCCCACCGGCCACCTACATTCATAGCAACCACTACAGGCCATGTCCCTCACTACCGACATCTCCAAAGTGCTCGCCCTAATCTCCATCGATGACCCACGCCATCAGAGCCATCGCTAATAGCTCACTCATGGGTGTCGGAAATCCACTATCGGTGAGCTTCTCTGCCAGCCAATCACCTCCGGCCATCTCCGTCAACACCGCGACCTCCATTGAATTAGCCTCAACATCGTCAATCTCCCTCACTCGTCAGCAGCCCATCGACGCTCCTTCTTCACGTGCAAGGAGGAGAGAGGTGAAATCCTCTATTTTTCTCACAATTAATAATTATGGGTTATGCCATTGCGAAGTTCACTATTCTTTTATTTTTTTGAATTAATATATTGAAAGAATTTTCCACGAATATCCCCCTATTATTGGTAAATTGCTTAAAGTCAGATTCTTCTCAAGAATGTTATGTTGATTACAACGAACAAGGTCTCGTTTATTGGAAATTAATATTGCCATTGATATCCATTGCCAAGATCACTATTTAACAGAATATTGGGTTGTGGTGATTTTGCATATAAACACCTACATTCCTGATTAATTATTTTGATTAAGAGTTTATGTGAGAAAGTTACTTGCAATAATTAGTATGTACATCTGGTCATATTCCTAAATAAAAAACACATTAAATAGGCTAATTCCTCCCTGTGAAGATGACCTAACTCTTTGTGGTTAGTTTTGAATTATTAAATATTTTTTAAAAGCAATTTTCTACCATGCAACGGACTGCAATGACACATCATCTTATGTTCAAATTTTTATCGAAAATAAAGATCGCTCTTTTACCAGGGCTATTCGAGATTGGATAAATGATTCCTACGTCGAGCCACTTAATAATTTCCTTCTTGACCACTTCTCATATATTAGGGTTCAATCTCCTCTGCATTTGGCGAGAAGGGTGGGATCTATCTTTCATAAAAATTCAATGATTGTAATAAGATGCTAAATCGCCCTAAGGTCATGGATGGTCCAACCAATTGCCTCCTTATGTGCTTTTTGGACCTTGATCTGTTTCATCTCCTACTCCTTGGTCAGTTTTGCACCTATAATCACTGGGAGAATTTTCTTAGGTCCTAAAAATTCATATTTTAGACTCCAAGGAAATGGTTTTAGTTCAAGCTGGGGAGGGATTAAGATGGAGGGTAAGGAGGATGCTGATGTGGATTCATCAAGATGGTCTAATGGAAGAGGTGGAAGTGAACAAAATTAGCGACCTCTTCAGGGTGTGGCGGATCTGCCATGGAGGATTCTGGGTTGCGTTCATCAGTGTAGGAGGAATTCTCAATGATGGTAAAAGCCATACAAGTCTCAACATTCAGATCATCATCCTCTAGTTCCTCAATATATCCACAATCCTCAAATTTCTTAATCTTCTTGAAAATATCAAGTTTCATTTCTCTATCCCCAAAAGCGATTTCCATACTATCGCTTTCACAGTTAATATTGGCCTTAGTGGTAGCTAGGAATGGATGCCCCAGAATGATAGGTGTGTTCCTTAAATCTTCAGGTACATCCACGTCAAGGACAAGGAAATCTATAGGAAAGTAGAAGTCCTTAACATTGACGATAACATCCTCAATAGCGCCTTTCGAGTTTGTGACTGAACGGTCTGCTAACTGCAGCTTTACTGAGGTCAGCCTAAGTTCACCTAATCCAAACTTTTCATAAAGAGAAGTCGAAATTAGGTTAATGGATGCACCTAGATCCAAAAGTGTCCTATCAAAAGTGTAATCCCCGGAAACACAATAAATCAATGGGGCACCTGGATCTCTCCTTTCTAAGGAAGGTGATGTAGGATAACAGAACTAGCCTGCTCGGAGAGTATCACCTTCCTTGGGGTAGATTCCCTCAGCTTATGCTTTTGAGTGCATAAATTCTTTAAGAATTTAGCATAAGTCAAAATGTTTTTATAGCATCGAGGTGCGGGATATTGATTCCAACATTCTTGAGTATCTTCAAGAGCTCCTCATCCCTATCAATAAGCTTCTTTATGGGTTTAAGCAAGGCTTCAGGGAATGGAACATGAGTCAAGTCATTGGAATCAGGTTCTTGAGCCTTAATCTCTTCTTCAATGTTCTCTTTTCCCTCCTCTGGCTCACCAGGGTGTGATTGACTAGACGAGGGTAATTTTGGGTCCTAGGTTTGCTATCCACTCCTCAAGGTGATAGAATTTGCAAAAGCATACGGGTTTAAGTCTTGTGGAGGGTGAGGAAAGATCGAAGGTGCTTGATTCGCCAAATAAGTTGGATTTGATGAAGAAGTAGAAGAAGGACCCGCTCAACCACCTAAGCATATGCATGTGGGTCCCTTTGATTCCCGTACTCTTGGTCTCAATTACCCAGATTTTGTATGTTGTGAGGGTTGGGTACAGGTTGAGATGGTAGTGATCCAAGCTGACGAGAATTAGCAATGAGGCCGGATTGTAAGTTGTTCAGCGATGCTTTCATTTGATGCATGAGCTAGAGCATGGATCCTTGCATCTCTACCATCTTTTGATTAAAATCAGCCTGCCCTAAAGGTTGACGGGCATTCTAGGTTGGCTGATTGACTTGATTAGAGGGCAGCTAGGTATATACATGACCCTGACCCATTGTTCTTTATGGTGCATAGCTGCTGGGTTGGATTTGGGTCTACTGCCCTAGATTTTCTCAGGAGGAGTTAGGGTGGTTCCTCCGACTCGGATTATAAGAGTTAGAATATGGGTTGGACCTAACATTTTCTTGTACAACATACACATCCTCATAGGGTAAGGATGGTGGGAAAGAAGGAGAGGGTTCATAGAAACTGGGATCAAAGGCCCTAGTATGGAACTCGTGGGGTTCCAAGTAATGCTAGCTGAACGGTTGAGCTACTTCCAGTTGATTCATGAATTCCTGTCAACTAGGTGCTTGTGAAGAATGGAATCTTGAGTTCTGGGATTGAGTGGATTGAGAAGTATTTGTAGAGTTTCTAGCCATCCACACTTCCATTCTTTTGGTAACCAGGTCCACCTTATCTAGTTTATTACAAAGCAGCTCCATATCGAATGAATGAGAGTCATGGACCTCATTAGCATTCGATTTAGGTTGTTGGGACTGGTTAAAATTATCCATGGAGGCATGATTGTGGAATTTTCACTCATTTCCTCAAATAATTTGTGTGCACTATCTGCAACATTACTGAGGAAATTACCTCTGCAAGAAGCCTCCATGTGGTTATGGAGTTGCTCAGTCAAACCGTGATAAAAGATCTGCCCGAGTTGCCATTTCGACACCCCGTAGGGTGGACACTTCCACAATAGATCATGGAATCTCTCCTAGGCACCATGAAGCGGTTCCCTCAGCCGTTAGACGAAAGTAGTAATCACCCATCGCAAGGCATTCGTACGCTCGACTAGGAAGAATTTCTGTAGGAAAGTCGATTTATGATCATTCCAAGTTGTGATCAGCCTTCCAATTGCCTAGTACCAATGTGTGGCCATATCCCTAAGAGAGTAGGTAAAGAGCCTCATGATTATTTGCTCCTCATCTACATTTCAAGCATTGGTGGTCTGGACCAAAGTGGTCAAGTCCTCCAAATGCTGAAACGGGTCTTCAGAGCCAAGCCCATGGAAATGTTCGATCAGGATTAACACCTGGGGCTTGATTTCTACATCACCGATTGGAATTTGGAGACCAGAATGTTCCCCTTAATTTGAAGGATCATAATAATCCTTGAAGGGCTGAGCGCCCTGACCATGCATTCGCTGGAACCATTCTTGCATTTGCTGCATTTGTTCCAACTGCTTTTGTAGCCTCTCTTTCGGATTCTGAGGCAAAGGAGGTGGTCGATTAGCCATGGGATCAACTAAATTAAAATTCAACCTGCACCACATTGAATGGTCTAATAGTCCTTCCAAATAGGGATTCAATGACCTCCTTCCATGCTTAAACTTGGAAGAGATCGGAAGGACTGGAGATAAGATCCCTCCAGAACAACAACACAAGCCTATCCTTAAGATGGGTAGACTGAGGGCCTATGCTCCAAAATAGACTCAAATCACAACACAAATTTTGCGTTGTCCTTAATCCAAAAGCTGGTTAAGTTGGGATGGCGAGACCGAGGGAGTGTGTCCTGAAGGTCGCTAATTATGCCAAACCCCTACCTACTTAAGTCATTTGAAAATCAGGCCACCCAACTTAGCACCTTCTGGAGAAAGTAGATATGAAAAATTCGCACCACAGTATGAGAAATATCCTGAAATGGACTAATGAGTCCTCGGGTGAATGTCTACTTGATTTTAGATTAGGCCTGGGATAGTAGTGGATTTGGAATGTGGTGGGCTCCTAGAATGGGTTCTGCCCATAATGATTGATTGTATAAGTGTGAGTGTGTGCACGACCAGGGTTTTGAAGTAAGATTACTTGGATGAGTGGCTTCTAGAGTTCAAATCTTGCTTAAGTAGCATTTAGGGTTTGAATTAGGGTGATTTCAATCAAATTCAGGAGGCACATCAAGATTTGCAAACATGAGTGAAGATGTTTTCCATTAAAATCCAAAAAAGTGGAGTGCCTGGTATTGACCTTAATTGTTCACCCTAATGAGAAGCAACTTGATGAGTTATTTTTATTTGAAGTGGTGCGGCCCAAATAACTCAAACAATTTGACTTAATGCAACACTGAGTTAGGCACATAATTGATTACCTAATCTGATTTCTGCTCAATCAGGTGTTTAGTTCTATGTACTAGTTCCAAAAATCAGGATATTTGTTAAGTATGAAGAATCATAAGAGGTTGTGTACCTCTATGCTTTTTTTTTATAGTCCTTTTTAAAGACGGGGTGAGGTGCGTGGAGGTGGAAATCAAAGCAACCAAACTAATCCTAGAGTTTATGAGAACACCTAGGTTAATTAGGGTTTGAATTAGGATGATGTAATGAAATCTATGGAGGGGAAAAGAATGGGGGAGCACTTACAATTATCTTCAACTGCACTTTACTTCTTTCTACAGCTTGAAGATTCCTGGTCGAGGTTCCTGCAAGACAATAGAAAAGAAATAAAAGATAGTTAGAAAGCAATTAAGTGTGTGAAATGTAGAAAAGAAATCGAGATTCGTTGCCTCCCTAGCAATGGCACCAAAATGATGTACAGGAATTCATTGCGAAAAGATTTGAGTTAAGAAAAGTCGTCGTTGTAGCGTGATTTGCAATAAAATCTGTCAATGAAATAAATTTTAACCGAAACTCATAATGAGTCCCAGGTCGAACACGAGGAGGCTACGTCGATTTGAAATCTGCAATTACATATTTTTTTTATAATTTTTGTTTATAAATGAGACATTCACAATGTTTGCTATTATATTTTTAATACAAACACTACAACTAAAGAGTGAGAGAGGGAGAAAGAGAGAGAGAAAAATAACTTTTATACTCAAAATAATGTTACTACAACTACAGTAGAAAGCGGGAAATTAAATCTTGAAAGCGATAAAGAGAAGGGAGGGAGAAATTATCCTTCTTGATGGCTTCTTGGAGGATGAGCCGGACTGACGTCGCTTGGAAGAAGGAGAGCGAAGACGAATGATAGAGGATGGATTGGGAAGAACCGAGGGTGAGGTAGGGCATCGACATTGTAGGATCCACTTCTAGAATGAGGGTGAGAAGATGACTGGTGAGAGCTTCATGTAGGGGATGAGGGGTTGAAAAATTTGTATTTTTACTCTAGCAAACCTTCTTGTAGCTTGGGAGCACTAGAGTGAGCTTTAGAACTTGAGTTCTAAGTACTTAGAGAGCAAATGAGATGGAAAGGATGCAGAAAATGCAGAGGGCGTATGGCCTTTTATAGGTGAGGAATAGGGGGAAAATAGGTCATGTTAATCTTATAACATTAATTTAAGTATTTTTATGGACGGATATAACCGTCACTAAAGGCCCCATGTTGCTAAGCACTGGCGCATGGCCTCACCTCTTTAGCTTCATGAGTTGAGCACTTCACCCACGTTCAGTTCATCTCAACCATTTGATTGAGAGGTCGGACGACTAAGAATCCGTGCATGCCCCTTCTTCGCCGCTTAAGCTCACATGTGTGTGATCGCACGTTGGATCCCACGTGCATGTCTACGCTCATCTGTTGCCTACTCGCGATCTTAAAACTGAATTGAGCCGCGCCCCACACGCTTATTTATTTTGAGGAGTGTGGGGCTCGAACCCATGCCTTGTCTTCGCTAGGAGTCTCTTCGATCGCTGCGCTACGCCTTGATTTGTGTTGCATTTTGATTTTAACATTTGCGTGCCCTTAATCGTTGGATCTCGATCCAATGGCTGAGATCGCATCTTGATCATGCCTTTAGATGTTTAGCAGGAGGCTTGGCCAGTGTTGGGCGAATGGGATGGCACCACGTCGTGCCATCTTGGTCGTCCATCTTCTCTAACTTCCAGATGATGCCACAGTTGTAGAATTGGGCCGATTTTCATGTCGTTGGGCTGCGATCATCGATTCGAACCAATCCGTGTAGTTGGATTTTTTGTCTGAGGTACAGATTTACACCACCTTGGCCCTTGACCTCTGATCTTTCTCAAACTGCATTGATGCTACAGAGGTCGATCAGGGTGATCTCAGAGTCGTTGAACTCCGATCGTCGACATGACCAGATCCATACAGTTCAATCTTCAATCCTTGGTGTGGATAAATGTTGCCATGTCCCTGGCCACAAATAGAGTTGAATTACTATACACTTTATACAAATTGACCTAAATACATGATGATGCATGTTCTGCAATATTTACAATGCATGATGTTTATATGACACTAAGAATATGCATAAATAGACATTTTACGCTACTTATATGTATGCACATCATGCACACCACCCACCCACTAATTTTCATTCCATCACCTAATAACATAAACCCTAATTAACTTAGGAGCTCTCATAAACCCTAGGTCTAGTTTGGCTGTCACCTCCACCTACTTCACCCTCCGGTAATAAAAAAAATCTAGAAAAAGAAATCCCATAGAGGTACACAACCTCTTCTAATTCTTCATACTCAACTGGTAACTCGATCTTTGGAACTGGTATACTCATCAACAAATAATTGAGTAGAAATTAGATTAGGTAACCACTTGTGTGCCTAATTCAGTAGTGCATCAGGCCAATTGATTGAGTTATTTAGGCCACACCACTTCATCGAGAAACAACTCATCAGTAGCTTGCCACATAGCATTCAAGTTTTACGGATTAACCAGGCACTCGACATTCCTTTTAAGTTTCGAAGGAAGACATCTTCACCTGTGCTTTCAAAACCTGGTTTGACAATTGAACTTGATTGATTACATCTAAAGTTGAGCCATAAAAGCTACTAAGCAAGATTTAAACCCAAAAATTCACCGCATCCAAGAATAATCTTCCATGAAAATCATTAGTTGTGCACATAAACACATTGAAATTGATCTTTAAGGGCACAAACCAGATAAAAGGGCCCATCACATTCAAAAGCACATTCAAACCTAACCCTAATTAAAACTAAGTAGACATTAGCCTTAAGGATTTAACTCACTCTTCGGAGCCCAAATTGAGATTATTTTAGATTAATCTACTTCTACTATTCAATCTGATGACTAGCTAGGGGAGCAGAGTCGAACGACCGCGGTTAGGGGGTATCAAAGGAGTCTGAGGTGAAAGCCAAGGGAAGAACCTTCTCCCCAACCCCTCCCTCAAACTAGTTTTATTGACTAGAAAGAAGCAGATGAAATCATTCTTCTCATATAAAGATGGGTTCTAGGAGTCTGTAGATCTTCAGGCTACCCTACCTATGGGCAGGTTTGATTGATTGTACTATAGGGTACCTTTCTTCCTCTCACTTTGTCTTGGATGCTTGCACATCCTACTCGCATTTCCACTCTTACCCTCCTAGCACTACTTATTCCCAAGATGATTATTATCCCAACCACACTTATTCTCACCCATGTACTAGTTAGGATAATCCTAATTGGGGATACAATTCCAGACCTCTGTGTTCAGGTTCTAACCCTGGACACCATGATCTTGATTTTTATCCTTCTCCGATCGATTATAGATGACTACCCTCCAATGAACAACCTAATACAATCTATAATCAAGAAGGATATGCTAATCCTTACCCTACCTCAAATTACATTGCATTTGGGTCATCACCCCTTTATTACCAATCCAAAATGACCTATTATTCGGGAGGGCATCAAGAACCTCAATTTGTTGACTCCCTTAGACTGAACCCAAACCCACCCAACCTTGAACCAAACCGTTTGGTTCTGGTGAACCAGGAACAAGATAAGGTGTTGGCAAACTTAAGGAATACCATTCAATCTTTAGAGGCTCAGCCAACTCCCTTCACTGAAGAATTGGAGTCTCTAGTCCAAATGATTAACGACCTTAACAAGTATTTGTTGGATTGGCTCCAAGATGTAAAGGATATGGACTCAGGTTTGTTTTTACTTGCCAATTTATCGAAATTGAAGATCAGATTTGTGATTGCTCTAGTCCAACCTTGGGATGATTCCTGAGGTGAACCCCATTCAGGAGAGCTAATGTCAGAATCCAATCAAGCACTTATAGGGGAGGACACATTTTACGAGATCAAGGTTGACTAGGTTGGTCTAGAGCAACCAGTTGACAATAAATTGATTTCTTCACCTGAGATCCCTGAACCAGGGAATGAGGAAAAGTATGTCTCCTTGGACCAAGAAATCATTGATGATTTTGAGACATATATTAATGTGAGTCTAGAATTCTTTGATTCTCAGGGTGAAGAATCATTTTGTGAAGTCTCACTTGAGTTTGAGGGACATGATTTCAGTGAGACGACTGGGCCTGAGGAATTCGATGAATCATTTGATGGCCCTATAATTGAGGAATTCGACCTTATTGTGGCTAGCATGATGGATTCAGATCCTAATTTCATGAAGGATTCAATTCATAGTGCCATTACTCAATCAACCCCACGGAGCTTACTGACGATTTTGATTTTGAGATCACTAGACCCAAGTCAATTATGATTCAGCCACAAATCTTGGTCTTGGAAATTTTAGATGGGGTGATTAACATGCAAAAGGTCCCGGAATCTAAAATCATGATTTTGGAGGATAGAAATTTGGAAACGAAGATATGGGAAGCCAATTCTAGGGGAAGCAGAAGTCTAAATCTAAGGGTTCCTATATACTTGAAACCACCAACCTTTTACTAAGACTCTTATGACATGTTCAACTTCGAGGTTGTCCAACTCAAGCACAAATTCACTGATTATCTTTTTGACACAGATTTTCCTATTGTCTGACTTTTTGGACTTGCGTTGCATCCTCACAAACTACAAGCCCGATCCCACTTGCGTACGGTTCTTAGGTTTTGGTTAATTTTTATCTAAAACCTAAAATACACACGACCATGGGGCACGTGTTTGCACCACATCCTCGTCCACATCTGTGGACATCTTCTCCTAGTAGGTCCAAAAATAGATCTTCTTACCTTGATCCTGACCTGCACCTGTGAATTATTTATTTCTTCTCTATTTGTATAGTGTGCCTAGCTGAAGGCACTAAGCTTAGCACGTATATAGTCTCTTTTTGATCTCAGACCCGACCTGTTAATCATGTAATTTAGGTACTTTCTACTCTACTCCACTCTATTTCATGTCTTTTTAATATAATGAGGACATTACATTAAGATAGGCATGGGGGGTGGATATCATGTTTTGAATCATCTTGTTAGCTCTGTAAATTCTTTTTAGTTTCTCTTTATTTTTGAAAAAAAAAATGAATTAGGAAAAGAGACCGTGGCTTCAGAAATTTGTCAACCATAGGAAATAATAGAAAAGGATCTGTATACTTAGAATCTTCAGGTCTTCGAGCTTAATCAGCCCGGGTATCCACTAAAATTTGGATTTGTTTATCGAGTCTTTGCCATTCTGAATTCACTTTTAATTGGTTAAATAAGTTGGCGTAATAAGTATATGACTTATCAACTCGCCATATGATTTGAGTGGACTTTAAGCCTAAGCATCTACACACTCTTTGCACTCACTCAGTTTTTGGTGATTTTAACAGAAATTGGGTAGCTAATCAACCTTCTAGGGTGGTATGGCTGGCAAGTTGTCATTGGTAACAACTGATCGGTCGGTTGTCCAGAGCCCAACCACACAACCATTCTCTTCCTGCTGCTTTAGGTAAATCTTAGATAAGGGAAGCCACCTACTTAGAAAAAAAAGAAAAAAATAGAAAAATACCAAAAAAGGAAACAAAAAGAAATAGAAAAGAAGAAAGAAATAAGCCACACTTCACGACACGAGTATAGCGGGCAAGTTGTCGGTGGTAACAACTTATCAACTGGTTGTCTAGATCTCAGCTCACGAAATGCACGTATAATTCCTAAACACTTAGGAAGAAGCTGGGAAGTAGAATAATATGGGGAGATATACACTGGGTTCACCCTTATGTTGATCCCATAAAAGTAAAAGTAGGGAGAAAGCTACCAATTATATAGATACACTTTTAGGTAGAACTTCTTTTCAAGGTCACTTAAGGGCGTAGAAACCTGAAGTCCATTCTAATCGTCGATCAGTAAGTCTATCACATTCACATAAAAAGATGCTTAGTTCTTAGAGTTCTCTTCGATTCCTGGCTGGGTTGGGTAGTTGTAGAAAGCTACCTTGAAACCTTAAACTCAAAAATCCAAAAAAATTAGAAAAAGAAGGAAAATTAGAAGGTGCTTTTGCTTTTGGAGAAGGACAGGACTTGGGCAGTCTGCATTTTGGTAGACACCAGGGCACTGTTGTGTCTTTATAGTTCAAGTCTTAGTAGAAATTTTTTAGGTTGAAAAATAATTTCTGCCCAAGAAATTTGATCTTAATTCCTTTACAACTAGTATGTAGTTTTGCTAGGGACTAGCAAAAGATAGGCATGGGGGTGTCATGCACACACATTTAATTGACCAAACATGTTTATTTATGCATGTTTCTAGTATCATAGAAGCATTCATGCATTATATTGCATAACATGCATCATCATGCATTTAGGTTAGATTATATAAATTTTAGGTTAATTCTCCCTTTTTGTGGTCAGGCAATAGGGCAACATTTATCGAGGCCCCAAATTGAAGATCCAACCATACAGATTTGGTCAAGCTGACGACCGAAGTTTAACGACTCCAAGATCTCCCCGATTGGACCTCCATAGCATCAGATGCATTATGAGAAAGATCAGAGGGTAAGGGCCAAAGTGATGACAAATCCAACCACACGGATGTGTTTGGATCAACGATCACAGCCCAACGACATGAAAATTGGTTCAATCTAACATTTGTGGCACCATTTACAAGTCAGAGAAGATGGACGGCCAAGATGGCACCACATGGCACCATCCCAGCTGCACAACATTGACCCAAACCTCCTGCTCCAGCTCTTCAAGCGATGATGAATGCATCTCAGCCACTGGATCATCGATCCAACAACTAAGAATGTACCACGTTGCTCTCAAGTCAGTGCTCTCATCACTGAAGGATAAGGCACACTCAATCTCAACTGTTGGATCGAGATCCAACAGACGTGAATGTTTGCACCTTAAATCATAAACGTGACACAAGGTGAGGCTTAATGCATTGGTTGCACACCTTGTTGTGAAGGTAGCGGCACCGGGTCAAGCCTCCATCCGTGATGAGAACCTCATCATGAGCCATAACTAGCTCATTTTGACCTAATACAAAGGATAAAAGCTCCTACATATCTCAAGGAAAGGCTTAACTCAGAGAATCCTGAGTTTGAGAAGAAAACAAGTCATAAGGGGTAAAAATGCAATTTTACTAGTATAATCTGCATACAGGGTAATTCAGGGCCCAAACATAGGTCAAAGCAGCTTAATAAGAATAAGAGTGGGATGAAATGATCTAGCAAGGGCTACAGCAATTCCAAGAAACTAAATGATAATCTGTAACCCTAAAACAACCCACTTCAATTCACAAGGTTCGAGGCAAAGTAAAAATAGAATAAACCCTCTAAAATTCATAGAAAAATAATCTCCAGGGTTTAGAACCTTCAATTTGGCCTTCAGAACCCTTTTTGACCTACATTGAGAACCATGCCCAATTAATAACTTAATTTGGGTTTTTGCGCAAATTGACCGGTCAAACAAGGTTTAATATGGAAATGAAATTCACCATCAGATTCCTTAGGTCCTAATTAGTCATGTATAAAAACTTGAGCCTAAGAAGAAACCTCCTTGACCGACTTTACACTTTGGTCCTCATATATTTACTCTTTGGCCCTCAACTTTTGAACCCTCGCATTTAGGCCCCTAACTCTCCTTCGTTCTTTGCAATCAGGTCCCTCCTGCAAAACCTGCCAGCACCATGCTCCGGCGACCTTGCGCGGAGCATGGCGCCGCGCAGGGTGAGGTGGGGGACCTGGCAAGTAAACCGGGGGTGCCCTGCGTCGTCAGCCGTCGCAGGGACACCCCCCTGGTCGTTGTTACCCACCATACCGGCCGTGCGAACGCACGGACGGTATGGGTTCTTGTTTCTGACCATCCTCCGGCGAGGGAGACACGTCGTCTCCCTCCGCCTTCCTCCCTGTTTGATCCCTATAAATACCCCCCGTTGCTCCACCGACCGGGGCAGCCTGGATCTGACGGAGAAAATCCCCAACTTTCTTCTCTTCTTCCTCCGGCAGACGCTCACCAGCTCCGGCGGTTTCCTCCCCCTCCACCTCTTCGCTCTGCCGCAATACCAGCAGCAGAGACTTCCTCCCCTGCTCTTCCCGCGCCACGCCGCACCCAGCTGGCGCCTCTCCGGCTCTCTGCTCGCCGCCGCCCCTTTCCCTGAGCATCGTCTTCTCCGGCGACAGTCGATACGACTGTCGCCCTATTCCTCCCCCTTCGTCCCTGCAAGTAAGCTAGAGCTACTCCCCTTCTTCTCCTCTTTCTTTCCCCGCTTTCAATTTATTCAATTAAGCCCTCTACCGACCCTGACCACCTTCACCCCCTTCGCCTGCGACCACCCTCCGGCGAGCCGCTCCCATCACCTCAGCGACCCACACGGCTCGCCGACCACCGCAGGACCTCCGCCTCCTCACCCTGATCAACCTCCGCCCTGCCACTCCCCCCACATCACCCCCTGCAACCCCACCGAACAGACCCATCCTCCGACCCACAGTCCGACCTAGGGCAGCCCACGCACGCCGCCCCGCGCCTCGCCACCACCCACACGAGCTTCGCCGCACCCTGGCGAAGCTCCTGGCACTTTCTGATTAGGCTGAGAGGCCATTTTCTTGTGAACAGGCCATCCGACCTCCGCCGCCATTGACGCGCAGGAGGAACTGCTTCCGCCTGCAGCTACAGGCGCGCCACGCTCAGCGCCAAGCCCAGATTCAACTCCCAGGCCTTGCGAGGAGTTTTGGCAAAACACCAGGTTCGCAGCTAAGGAAGAAAGCTTCGCGTGACGCCGCCATCTCCTGCTGATTTCCCCGCTGCAGGCGCGCAATTGAGGTGGGCCATTTAGTCCCACCTCGGAAACGCCTGAAGAGTCGCAGCGACATAAGATGGAAAAGTGCTGAAGGCTTACTGCCTCAGCACACGGGGTGAGGTCCCCTTCACCCGCCCGGTTACCCGGTCTCGTCCGCGCTCACGCCCCGCGGACCTGACCCGAGCCGACCCGACCCGACTTAAGACTGACCTGCACTCCTCGCCCACCACGCACGCCGGTGGGCCTGGACCCGGGCCTGACCCGAACCCGGTTACCCGGTAGCTCTGGGAGAGCTTTCCCAAGAGTGGTTTCAGAGAGAGAGAGACGCGGGGGGGGGGGGGGGGGGGGTAGAGTAGGTTTTGCCTCTGACGAAAAACTCTGAAGTGTGCAGGCACAGGCGAAAAAGAAGACCCGCGGAAGAAGAAGGAAGCTGACTGTAGCAACAGGTAGTTAAGTCGTCTGATTTGGAAATCAGACGACGGCCTGAAGGGAAAAGAAGAAAGGAGGGGTGACGTCCCTGGCTGAAAAAGAAAAGAAGAAGCTGACACTTAGCCGCAAGGAGGAGAAACAAGAAGAAACCTTCACAGAAGAGACTGCAGAAAAAGAAGAAGAGAGGCCAAGACAGAAACCAAGGAAGAAGAAGAAGGAGATCTGAAGAAAGAAAGAGGAGCATCACCTCTGCAGAGCAAAGAAGAAGAAGGAGATCTGAAGAAAGAAAGAAAGAAGAACATCACGAGGAGAAAACAAAGAGAACAACAAATTCTTTCCCTCTCTCTTTCTTTATTTTGTAAAAGAAACATGTATATCTCTAGAATACAACTTGCTCCCTGAGTTCGACCTCGGAACTCTTTTATTTTCCGAGTAAAAAAATTTATATATTTGAAATGTTGGTAATAACTGGCTATACTACAACGTTATAACAAACTAAAACCCGGTTATCCCGAAGCCAAGTGACTTCAATCCGCTTCAACTTGAGCAGGCAAGCGGGCGCAGAAGGAATTACATCGTTGGATGAAGCACAGATGGCTGATAGAGTGAAAACGTAGCGGCATGGATGAAGGCATTCACGAATGCACATGATGTCGCACCGATGCATGCCCAATCTGACGTGAGCGCTGCACGCGTGAAGAAGAAGAGGCACTCAAGGCTTTTAAGCCATCTGATCTCTCGATCAGATGGCTGAGATTAGCCGATCGTGGGAGCACACCTCAACTGCTAAGGATGAATAGGTGAGGGGCATGCGCATGTTTAGCGATGTGGGTCTTTAGTGACATTTATATTTATCACTAAAGATCCCAACAATTAACGTGTAAAGCCTCAAATGTCCTTTCTACCCCTAATTTCTACAACTACAAAAGGGGACCCCTACCACTCATTTTCATCATCTCTCCCTCTCTTCTCTCACCCCTTCCAAAGCATTATGAGCTTGTAACAAACCCAGGATGCTCCATTATAGTAAAAAATGTAATTTTTTCACCTTCTCATCCCCTTCATGGAGCATTCCGTGGTTGCCCTCTCCCCACCGTTCGGGAAGAGGATCCTGCTACAATGTTACCCTACTTCATCGTCCTTCCTCTATCTTCATTCTGCCTTGTGCAGCATCTCACCACCCTCGTCCGGGCACTCCGCCAATGCGACTCATCCTCCAAGCAACCGTCAAGGAGGATAATCTCTCTTCCTCTTCTCTTTATCGATTTCTAGATTAGATTTCCCACTTTCTATATAGCAAGTAGTTGTAATGGACATGAATTTGTGGCTATGAAATATTTGTTCATTCTCTCCCTATTTTCTCATTATTTGTATTATTCTTTCTCTCTCTTCTGTTTATTATTATTTAAGTAGGTAGCTAGCATAGATTTAATTCAACTAGCTAGTCTACTTCATGACAGCAAATATAAACATGATTTTTGATCAAATGTTTGCCTCCCCATGTTTGATTTGGGACTCACTTTGAGATTTGGTTAAAATTATCTATTTGACGAATTTTTATGCGACTACGACGACAGGATTTTCAGAACTCAAATTTTCAGCATAGAGATTCCCATTCAACAATGCACGACATGCATTCGAATCATGGCTAGAGTTGAAATTCAATGAAGGTATGCACAGGTGAAATTCACCCATTGGATCAGCAACGAGAGACAATGGAGGCAGAGACGTGGCATCATGGATGGAGAGTGCATTGAGCATGCATGTTGACGCACGACCACACGTGTGATTTGACACGCGGGTGTGATATTAAGACGTCGAGACTCAATCTCAGCCATCTAATCGAGATGGGCACGATCTGAGGCACGAATGGCTGAAGGTGAAGTGTTTGGACACGTGGCTGCATGTGGACACTCTAATCTCCATCTTACGGCCAAGGATGCTTGCACGCTTCAGTGATGTGGACCTTTAGCGGCATGCGTAAATGTCACTAAAGGCCCTACATTTATGTTTAAGGCCTTAAAAGACCCTTTTGGCCTTAATTTGTACACCTATAAAAAGGGCATGCCTAGAACTCATTTTCTCATCCACTCGCTTCTTCTCTCACCCCCTTCAAAGCTCTATGAGTTGGTCCCATACCTGGGATGCTCCACTGGAGTCTTGAACATGATTTTTCCATCTTCTCATCCCCATTGTGAAGCGCCCGTGGTTGTCCTCTCACTGCTATTTGGGAAGTGGATCCAACTGTGACGCCGCCCTGTTTCGTCCTCCATCCTCCAGCTTCATTCTCCTTCGTCCATCATATCATCCCCATCGTCTGGGTGCTCCGTCAACGTGGCTCGTCCTCCAAGCAACTGTCGAGGAGGATAGCTTCTCACCCCCTTCTCTTTTTATCGCTTTCTAGTATAGATTTCCAGCTTTCTAGTTATAGAAATTAGTTTTAATGAACAAATGATTATCAAATATTGGTTCTCTTTCTCTCTGTTCTATCTGTATTATTCTCACTCTTTTCTATTATTTATTCTTTAAGTGGAATAGCTAGCGTAGATTTAATTCGACCAGCTAATATACTTCGTGGAAATAATTATAAATGCGATTTTTGACCAAATGTTTGCCTCCCCATGTCCAACCCGGGACTCACCTGAGTTTTGGCTATAAATTTTATTTGATAAGGGATTTTTTCGCACCTACAATGACAGGTTTTCAAATCAAATCTTTTAGCATACGAAATTCCATTCATCAGGTTCAAAACATCATATAATAAACTAAATCACTTCTTTGACTTATGGAGCAAATGTACTACAAATACAAATAGATGAATGCTTGAGGAAATGTAAACTATAGCTAAGAATAAGCAAGTGTGGTAAGAGCGTTAAGGCAGCCACAGCAGAGGAGGGACTTCTACCAACGGCTAGACTACTCTGGGGGCACCCTTTGAAGCTTAATGGATATGGACATGTGCTAGGTAGAAGCTAGGAAGAGATGCGCTTGCAATGGAGGTCCATAGGTCTCTTTATAATGGAAGAGAGAGTGCTAAATTAGGCATAGACCAATTAGCGATAGTAAGGACATCACTGTAGCCCGCTCACCCGTTCACTGTTCTCCACACGGGCACAACTGTCGTCGCTCACTTGCTGTCAGATGTGGCATGGATCGCCATCAGAGGGCTCACATCACACGAAGGCGTGTGCTTCAGATTGCGTGGATTGCATGCGTATGATTGTGCATGCGATTGTGTGTTGGGTCATGCATGTACACATCGTGCACTCTGAAGCCACCACATCACCCTTTTCCTCATCATCCGTTTCCCCATTAATGGTTAAATTTCACCTCCACACATGAGACAAAATTAAATCTGCATGCGATGCTTTGACATTGCGTCTCCTGTGCACAAGTTAAAGTGCTGACCAACACGCCACTCCTACCATTTTGTAAAGTTTTTGTATTTCCCATCGTGCACTCGCAACAGTTTAATGATGATCATACGATCAAGATCATGAGCAACGTGGCTGCTTGATGGCCGTTGGATTTGCATCCAACGGCCTTGATTGCTTGTAATGAGGAGAAGCTGCATGCTTCTGGCATGCAGATCTGTGACACATGGCCAATTTTGGGCTGTTGATTTGATGATCAACGACCAAAACTTCTTTGGCTTATTGTGGGAGCTATGGAGATTGGATTGAAGTGGTTTTGAGTCCATTGGACTTCGTTCATCGATTTGAATCTATCCGTATAGCTCAATTGCTCATCTGAGATCTATTTCAACATGCACTTGTACACAAGTTCATTAAACATTGATTTAAAGCAATCTTATTATAGAAATAACACAGTATGTATGTATTGCTTCTAGACCCATTATAATATGATATCCATGCACATGTGTCCTCGAAATTAACTCTAATTGATGTAATTAACAATAATAATTATAGAGTCATCAGTTCCGGTTGGTCGCACGAACAATGTTGTTTTCACATGGTCATAGCCGTTTTATCTTCATCCAACAGCCGTGAGCATGATAAGGAGTGGTGCTATATCTACCGCAAGATCCTCATCCGATGGTGGAGAGGTGACGATGAAGATCCCTTCAGCAGATGAGGAAGGGCATTTGGTTGCTTTTGCCAGCCTAGAAGATGCCACATGGCATCATCTTGATTGTCCATCTTCGGATGTTCTTAGGGGATGCTACAGATGTTGGATCAAACCAATTTTCACGTCGATGGGCTACGATCATCAATCTGGATCCAAACGTATGATTGGATTGTTCATCTGAAACTCTTAAATATATCGCCTTGTCTTCTAACCATAATAATACATGAATTAATATACAATTTATACAAGTCATCCTAAATGCAATATGATGAATGGTATCCACTATTCATAATGTGAAATGCAATGTTATGCTTAGGAACTCTTGTAAATAGTCACTTTATCTTGAATGAATGCATATCTACCAGTGTGTATCAAGTTAAGGTGTACCAGGTCCATAGGTCGGGTTCCTGTTAAGTGGTAGAGTCAAAGTGATAGTGCAGCTTAGGTTAGAAATTACGGGTGTTTAAAGTGTGTAAATTTCAATTAAACCCCACAATCAGAGAAGAATAAATATACTTTGTGTGCTTTTTTATACGGGTGGGTGAGGTGAGTGAAAGTGACAAATAAACAACCAAGTATAACCTAGTGTTTATGCAAGCTCCTAGGTTAGTTTGGGTGTGAATTATTTAGGTGGTGAAGTGAAATCTAGTGGGTGGAGAGTGGGGATAGGCTCATAGAACCTCTAACTGCACTCTATTCCAATCTGCCGCTTTGGCACACCTCAAATGAGTAGCTGTAGTCACAGCAAATTAAAGAGAAGTGAGACAAAAGTTAAGTAAGGGTGGGAAGATTGTGGTAAATCAAAGTCGATTACTGATTAGCCCGTATTTGTGAGCTATTTAGGTATTTGAATGCCTAGACATTAAGTTAAGTTTAACATGCATTTAGCATGCATTAGGTATAAATACATTAATTACAGATTTGTTTCATGCATCTCATTTTTATGTAAATTAGGTCTTCGCATGCACTAGCTTAGTCTTTAATTTAGTTTGCATTTTAATTTAGTGAGCATTATACACATTACATTCATTAAATAAAATTAGATATTTTATAAGGCTTCGTAAGTAAATAAGACAATCATTTATTTTTTTATTTATTTATTTATCTCTTCTTCTGCTGTAGAACTCTTCAATCAAGCCACCATGCAATGGCTGTAGCCCTGGTAATCAAGGAGCAATCCACTCGTCCCAGTAAGGAAGGAACTGGAAATGTTGATCTAGCTCCCTCACTACTCAATTCAAAAGAGGCTGGCAACTATAAGAGGAAGGAGGAGGTTGCGGAGCAGGGGAGGCCTACACCCCCATTTACCACTGTGTTGAGAGTCAACCTCTCACCTGCTCCATTACTGTCGGTCTCAATCGTGTGCACAATTTCACACCACAGTGGATAGGTGAGCTAACCGACCGTCGCTCCACCAGTGACTTGTGCAACTCACCGTGAGCATGTGCCCGAGGGCCACACATTTATCCTTCTTCATCTTCTTCATTTTCTTCTTCTGCTTCCTCAAGGAACCCACCACCACCTCGAGCTGGCCACACCTATCCTCCTTCGCTCAAGCTCCACCGTGCAACATCAACCAACTACCATTAGAACCTATTGTGACCACACAAACAACTCCATGCACCACCATTACTAATCTTCTTCCCCGTCTTTTCTTCTTCCTTTCTTTTTCATCCAAAAACAACCCAAACAACCACCCACTATAGCCACCTCCAACAGCACCAGCACTACCTCCACCATCTTGCCATGCCATCCATGCGCTGCCAGTAGCCGCGCACACCTCCAGCAACACGCATGGGCCCCTTCTTCGGTTCCTTTACCTCCAACAGCAAGTAGCAGGAATGGACCCATCGCCGTCGCCTCCTCACCGCCCACTCTGACAACCATTTGCCATGCCACCACTGCAATCGGAAGTAGCTCGAAGGACTTGTCCTTCACCACAAACCTCGCCTTCAGCTATGGCCTCCTCTATGCGTGAACACAGGGGAAATCTTTCCCCTGTTTTAGGTTGCATTAATTAATACGGTCCAATGACATTGCCAAACTTAATTTTCCTCATTTATTGAATATTATAATGATGGCTATTTTCTGAAGATAACCTCCTTCCATTCTTTACATGCTTTATCAACATATATGAACACTTTGAGCCTCATTTGAGAGGGGTTTTGCCATCGATTCTTCACGACATTAATTGTGAACATTGATTTCTCAATTTTTATGATTTTAATAGGCACGTTCCTCCCAATGGACACAACCCACTCTCTTGAGTTGTTATTTTACTTTGTGTTTAAGAGTTTTCCACCATGCAATATATGATTGCGCAGCAATCATAGGTCTTAATTGTCCTAGATTAATCTAGGACTTAGCATAAGTTAGGGTTATTCATGCATGCATACGCATTATCTGCATCTTTACTGCTTTCCTCTTGCTATGCATAAAATAATGTCACATAATGTGCTGATTAAGTGCATTATGTCGATTGTAGGCAATAAGCAGATCTGGAGCTGGATCTGAAGCTTGATCAGGAATAACGGGAGTTGTAGCAGAGCTGGAGCATAAGGCCTAGTTTAGATATAGGAACAATAATGTTTGGGGGTTGAAAGTTTGCTATTCTATTAAGTAGGAATGAAGCAGTAAAATGTGAAGAGCTTAGGTCCATCTTAGCCCTAGGATAGCCTAGAGACTTCCCCAAGCCTTAGCCACCCTTAGATTAGGTCACAACACCCTAGGAAGCCTTAAAACCCTAGTTCCAACCCTTATCTAGACGCCCAGATAAGTTATAGGACGTCCAAGACCCTTAGCCATCTCCCGCACACCTTAAACCCACTTTTGTAGTGTTATTGGATGTTCAGACACATTGTCAGACGTCCAATTTCAGGAGAGTACCCAAAACAGAACCTTGATTTCCCCCTGACTCAAATTAGACGTCCAGAATTGAAGTTTGGACTTCTGCTTTTTTAGTACAAGTCAACTGATGTTATTTTTGGACATCTGATACTAGTCTCTGGTCCCTATTTTGAGATTCAAGTCTTGATCTTGGATCTCTAGCTCCCTAAACCTAATCCTAGCCCCATAGGAACCTAAATTAAGGTCTCCTAACCTCGGTACATCACCTCTAGACCTACCTAAGGACCTAATTAAGTCCTCACCAAACCCAATTGACTTAGATCAAAGTCAATTACCTTCACCTAAGTAAATTGGACTCATTAAGCCGAATTGAGCTTAGATCTCAACCCACACAAGTTCAATTGGACTTAGTGAGAGTCCAATTGACCTAAACCCAACCTGATTGAGTTATGCCACCCTGAATTAGGCTCACACCCATTCAATTAAATCTAGGTTAAGTTTAATTGCATTTTCACCTTAGCAATTAGGGTTTGTAACCCGAAAATCAAGACCTACACCTACACAAACCCCTTGGGAACTATCGTAAGCCACCTAGCCACATAGAGCACGACCACACACACACACACACACACACACCCATTCACGCACACACTTCTCTAGAATTCTCTAGAGCTCTCTTGAGATGGCGCCATCTCTTGGTTGCCAAATTTAGCAACCAAGAGGCATTCAAATTGAGATCCACAATTTTTGGATCTCAAAGACCACCTCCACCTACATGTGGCCAGCCACTCTTGGACTCTCTCTAGAGAGTTCCACACCTATCTAGAGGGAGACCATTGGGTCTATAAAAAGACCCCATGGGCAGCCAAGTGCACCCATTCACATCATTGGCTTCCATTGGCACCACTCACTTCATTAGCTCCATACACGCCCACCTTCACTTAGGTCAGCTACTCCACCTCCATGAGCTCACCACCTTCATGGAGGACATCATGCCGGGATGCTGGATCAACCCTACCTCTCTCCAAGGGTCTACCTAAGCTACATTGGCCGCCCCTCATTCTTCTCCCGACCACTCCATGGCCATCGGGGACCACCCCTGAATGCCCTCTTATTCGTCTAGATTTAATTCATGCTCTTCATAATTTTATTGCTTTTATTACTGTTTAATAGCGTAGTCTTGATTGAATTGAAGTAATAGCATAGTCTTATTACTTGATATAATTCATAATTTTATTATGCTCCTCCCACTCTCATATATGATTTCGACCCACCCGTGATTGAATTGAAGCCCTTACCTGACTCACTCAAGTACATGTTCTTGGGCGAAAGTGAGACATATCCAGTCATTATCAATGCCCACTTAACCCAAGAACAGGAGCATCAATTGATTTCTACGCTTCAAGACCACAGGGCTGCTATCGGGTGAAGTATTTCTGATCTTCGTGGTATTCACCCCATGTATTGCACTCATCACATTTACACGGATGAGGGGGTGAAACCTTCGCGACAACCTCAAAGATGGCTAAACTCGAATATGCTAGAGGTTGTTAAGAAGGACATCATCGAATGGTTGGATGCAGGCATTGTATATCCAATCTCAGACAGCCAGTGGGTGAGTCTGATTCAGATAGTGCCCAAGGAAGTAGGACTCACCGTCATGAGAAATGATAAGGGCGAATCCATCCCAACTCGCACTGCGACATCTCGGCGGGTCTGCATTGACTACAGGAAACTGAACATGGCTACCCAGAAGGATCACTTTCCTTTGCAGTTCATTTACCAGATCTTGGAATGGTTAGCCGGACACAGTTTCTTCTGCTTTCTGGATGGATACTCTAGGTATAATCAGGTAGCGATTAGCCCGGAAGATCAAGACAAGACCACATTCACGTGCCCCTTTGGAACATTCACCTTCAAGCAGATGCCCTTTGGCCTCTGCAACGCACCAACGACATTTCAGCGTTGTATGATGGCTACCTTCTCTAACATGATTGGGGATTATGTGGAGGTAGTCATGGATGACTTCTCTATTTTCGGAGATGATTTCGCATCTTGTCTTGATAACCTCACCAATATCCTAAAATGGTGTATTGAGGTAAACCTAGTACTATCCTAGGAGGAAAGCCATTTCATGGTAAGGGATGGCATAGTACTAGGGCACAGGACCTCTAAAAATGGCCTCGAGGTCGAGTGGGCTAACTCAGAGATTATATCCCACTAACCGCCACCTAGCTCGGTCAAGCAGATCAGATCATTCTTAGGTCACGTTGGCTTCCATCGAAGATTTATATGTGATTTCTCAAAAATTGCACGGCCTTTGACGAATCTCCTGGTTACCAATGTCCCATTTGAAATTGATACCTCATGTCTCAGCGCCTTCGAGACTTTGCGAAGCGCTATTTTCGACTCCCCAATTCTCCAACCACCCGACTGGTTGCTTGACTTCGAAATGATGTGCGATGCTTCTGATTTTGCCGTTGGTGCTATTTTAGGCCAACGTCGGGAGAAAGAACCCTTTGTCATATACTATGCTACCAAGACGCTTAATGAGGCTCAGTGCAATTACACTATCATCGAAAAAGAACTGTTAGCAGTAGTATTCAGGTTGGAGAAATTCAGATCATATTTATTAGGGTCCAAGGTCATCATCTTCACTGACCACTCTGCCCTCCGGCATTTGTTGGCAAAGAAGGATGCCAAACCATGACTCATTAGATGGATCCTTCTATTGCAAGAATTTGATATCGAAATCCATGACAAAGCTGGAAAACAAAATGTTGTGGTGGATCACTGACGTGTGGTTGTGCATGTGTGTTAAGAAGTGTCATTATAGTCGCACTTGCAACATCGATTTTAAAATAAGTAAATGGAGGTGAGTCCGAGTGTCGGTCTCAGGGAGGTATGAAAATCGGATTTTGCTTATCATTTGTTGTCATGGAAAGTGCGGAGTTTTGCATGTGAAAGGTGCAATTTTGAAAAGCGAGAGAGAGAGAGAGAGAGATTAGGGTTAGAATGTTCCTTGTTTCGTCATGCAACTTAAACAGAGATTAAAGTGACAACTGAATGGAAAATAACTTCACTAATCATGCACTTTTAGTTCATAGCTTACAACATTAAATACATGCTTCAAACAAAAGTAATGGGAAGCTTAAAAGCGAGAGAGAGAGAGGGTGGAGAGCGACGAGGCAGCCACAGTGGTGGAGGCTCGGTCTGTGGCTCGCCGCCCCTGATGTTTACAAGAGGGCCTAAAGCTAGCTAAGAGAGGGGTGGAGTAGTTGCAAGGGAAGTGAATGCCTTGAATGAGTGGTTGGAGGGGGTTTAAATAGGGCTAAGGGCTTCCTAAAAGAATAAAGGGCTTTAGCGACGTCCAGAACGTCGCTAAAACCACTCCAAAAGCATCCGTGAAGCCCTCCAGCCCACTGGTCAACCGCGAGCGCTGTTTCTTCTTCACGCTTGATCTGCGGCCGCTGTGTGAGAGCCGTCCGATCGAAGATCGAACAACTGAGATCTCTCATCGCTGCGCTTGGATCACGCCTCGGATGCGCGTGTGCATGGGCGTCATCGCCCGGCGTGTGCGTGCGCGTGGGTGCTCGCGAGCTGTGGGCGCGTTGCGTGGCAAAATCTCGGCCGCCGGCTGCTGATCGGGCTGCCTAATTTCGCCGCGCATAATCTTCGTCTTCGAATTCACACTCCGTGCGGCTCGAACCCGTGTCGCATGTGTGCGGGCATGCGCTCTAACCATTATGCCACGCCTACGCTTTGTCACGGCGACTGCGGGAGGGTGTGCGAGTCTCGGTCGTTCGATCGAAGATCGACGACCAAGATCTGATCTCGGCAGGTTGAAGAGGCGGTGTGCAGTGGAGTGGGGATGACATGGCGTGATGAGGGTTGTTGATCTCCAGAACAACGTTCAAAACTTCTTGGGCCCGTTGTAGGAGCTCCGGATGTCGGATTTGGCCGATCTTGAGTCCGTTGGACTCCGTTCGTCATTCTGAATCCATCCGTGCAGTCCGATTGCTCATCTGAGGGCATTGGTCTTTCCTATGGGGAAGAATTTCTTAAAATATGCATGCCTCAGTTCTTCCTAGGTGGTGATGGGTCTACCTAGGGTTCTAAGCCAATGGGAAGCCTTGTCTATTAATGAGGAGGGAATCATCTTGATTAGAACAACGTCAAGGCTAATGTTCCTAGGTTTCACAGTTCGCACTATGCGATCGAGATCCTCTTGGTGCTGAAAGGGGTCCTCATTTGAGCTTCCATGAAAGTGGCTTTGGATCAGACTTAAGACATTCGATTTTAGTTCAAAATCATCTCCCCCGTTGGGGATCCTAAGGTGTGGCTCTACTCTAATAGTAGAGGGATTATAGAAATCGCGGAGGGGCCTCGACTGATCCTGAAATGGTGGTATATCAAGTGGTGGTTGCCCTGGTATGCCTTGGAAAGGTGGTGGTGGTTGTTCTTGTGGGTTCTGTAACCGTTGTATAGCTTGCATGATGGTGTGCATTTGTTGTTGCTGAAGGTGGTGGTCAGCTTTGATTTTGACTTGGATGATGGCCGTAGCATCTGGTGGAGGTTGATCCTCAGCCTCATCTACCTTAGGTTTAGCCTTGTTTCCAACAGAATTACGTCGCCAAGATTCCTGCCCCAAAACGCACAACTCGGGATGCAGTGAGAGTCTCTCATGCATACACTAGAGAAGAACAGGAGGGGATGCGGAGGGTTACAGATACGAGAAATGTGTTTCAATCAAGCACACAAGCCTAGTCCTTATGGTGTATTTCTTGGGAGGCCTAGAAATCTCACAAAGGGTGATTAAGTTCGTAAGCACTGGACTCCCCTTCCTAAGGCTAATCTGGCTAGGTTGATTACGAGGGTATTGCAGGGAAGGTTCTTCCTTTGGCTTACACCTCCGGTTCCGTAGACCCCACAACCGCGATCGTTTGACACTGCCCCGCAGCCTAGTCACCAAATTCTACCAAGGGAATGAAAGCCAAGTGCCTAGCAAACAAAACCTCACCTTTCAAGACTTAACTCAGTCTTGCCTAGGGCACGTCTACTCCGTTTTAAAGGACTAGGATAGTTCTTGTGATAGGGTTATGTGATGAGGCATTGATTGGGGTGGTGCCTCTTAATTTTCCACTTTGAATGTGTGTGGTCTTATCAAAACATGGTTTTCAAGCAAGGATTTTTTTTTAAGATGTGGTGCCTTTTAGTGTTTCACCTTTACTTTAGTACTTTTTAGGGTTGACGTGTCTTAATGTTTTCAAACAAGTTTCAATGGGCACGTCAAGTTCTGCACATAATTTGGTGAAAGTAGATTTCCTTTTATTCTGTAGAGGCTCTAAAACCCTAATGTACTCATCCTAATGATCATGCATCTTCTATTAGATGAGTCAATTTTAGGGTTGAGTGGTGCGGCCCAGGTCAACTCACGGTGGTTTCGCAAACACCACTCAAGAAAAAGAAAAGAACACTCCAAGAATTTATTCAGAATGTTAGAGTGTACATTTTTTTGTGGGGTGATGTGTTAAGGATGTGGGTCAAGCAATCATACACCACGCCAATTTTTTTCAATTTTTACAAATTTTTTCAGTTTTTTTTTCACACAAGCAAACAATCATGAGAGAAAGATTACTCACTATCGGTCCTCATAGCGCCTACTCCCTTGCTACCATCGTGGAATGCGTCGCTTTGCAGTCCATGCGCCGAATTCCTGCAACCATCAAGTAAAAAGGAAAATAGGGCATTAGACGATGTGAGAATGAATGTGGAATGGAGGTGATAAAACAAATCCGTTGCCTCCCAGGCAATGGCGCCAAAAACTGACGTGCGGTTGTGCGTGTGTGTTAAGAAGTGTCGTTATAGTCACACTTGCAACGTCGATTTTAAAATTAGTAAACGGAGGTGTGTCCAAGTGTCGGTCTCAGGGAGGCGTGAAAATCGGATTTTGCTTATCACTTGTCATGGAAAGTGCGGATTTTTGCTTGCGAAAGGTGCGATTTTGAAAAGCGAGAGAGAGACAGAAAGAGGGAGATTAGGGTTAGAATGTTCCTTGTTTGATCATGCAACTTAAATGGAGATTAAAGTGACAACTAAACGAAAAATAACTTCATTAATCATGCACTTTTAGTTCATAGCTTAAAACATTAAATACATGCTTCAAACAAAAGTAATGGAAAGCTTAAAAGAGAGAGAGAGAGTGGAGAGCGACGAGGCAGCCATAGCGGTGTAGGAGGCTCCGTCGGCGGCTCGTCATCTCCAGCGATTACAAGAGGGCCTAAAGCTAGCTAAGAGAGGGGTGGAGTAGTTGCAAGGGAAGTGAATGCCTTGAATGAGTGGTCGGAGGGGTTTAAATAGGGTTAAGGGCTTTCTAAAAGAAGAAGGGGCTTTAGTGATGTCCGGAACGTCGCTAAAACCACTACAAAAGCATCGGTGAAGCCCTCCAGCCCGTCGATCAGCCACTCGCTTTGTTTCTTCTTCACGCGTAATCTGCAGCCACTGCGTTAGAGCCGTCTGATCGAAGATCGGACGGCTGAGATCTCTCCATGGCTGCGGTTGGATAGTGCCTCAGGCGTACGTGTGCACGGGCGTCGTCACCCGGCGTGCACGTGTGCATGGGCACTCGTGAACTGTGGGCATGCCGCATGGCGAAATCTCGGCTACCCGCTACTAATCGGGCGACCCAATTTCGTCGCGCGCAATCTTCATCTTTGAATTCACTCTTTGCACGGCTCAAACCCGCGTCGCGTGCTGTTTGCACCTCAAAACACGCCTATAGGGACGCCTTCTTATGCTATTTTCTAGCATTAACTATGTATATTATAATCCTATAGTCGCATCTGTAAAAATACTTGCATTCATGCATTTAATTAAGAGGAGGGAAGATTGGAATAAAAGGGCTTCATAATTTACATTCTCCTCAAGTGCCTCTTTGCAAAAATTCCCTTCTCTATTTTTATTTCCTCTTGATTTCTATTTTTTTTCTTCCCTGCGGCTGCCATTCCTCCCATCTCCCGCTGCTGCAACCTCTTCTCCGCTGCCTCTCCCTGCCGTCCTTCCCGCAGCCGCACGCGCGCGTCCGCCCTCTCCCTGCCCAAGCCATTCCCTGCGGCTGCCATTCCTCCCATCTCCCGCTGCAGCAACCTCTTCTCCGCTGCCTCTCCCTGCCGTCCTTCCCGCTGCTGCAACTTCCCGCGCCTCTCCCTGCAGCAGCCACTCTCCAACGCCTCTCCCTGCTGCTGCCATGCCTCCCCGCCATGCTCTCCTCCTCTATAAAGCAGCAGCTCTTCCTCGCGACGAGGGGAGGGGGGGAACATTGCTGCAATACGCAGCTGCGGCTGGCTGCAGCAAGAAAGAATCACACCAGCAGGCCGCCACCTTCCTCTCCTCCCTCTCCCCTCCATACGCCGGACCTCCTTCGAGGAGAAACCCGACGGGCAGGAGCTCACTGTGGTGCACACTACCACAGTGAGACCATCACCGCCCAGCTCTTCAAAGAGCCGGTGGGCATGGTGGCTCTCTGTTTTCATTTGTTTTCCGTTCCTGCCCTTCCCGCCATTGCTGCTTCTTCAAAGTCTGAAGCTGGAAGCAGCAGCAGAAGCAGCGGAAGCAGCAGCAGCAGCTAAGCGGCGGCAGCAGCAGCAGCAGCGGCAGCGGCCCCCGCAGCTTCCGCGAGCGTCTGCAGGCGCCCCAGCCCCTCTGCACGCGCCTGCAGGCCTTCCCCGCCTCCGTTCGTCTGCTCTGTCGCCCGCCTCTGCGCCCGCAACCGGTCGCTGCGCTCCTCAGCAGCGGCCGGCCAAGCGTCTTCCCGCTCCCTGCCAACCTCTGCAAGCGTCCGCGCGCGCCTGCAGACCTCCTCCGCGCCCGCCTGCAGACTCCCCGCCTCCCTCTCTGAGCGCGCTGTCGCGAGCCTCCGCGCTCGCAGCCGGCGACGCAGACTCCTCTCCTCCTCTGGGCGAAGACGCGCCCGTGCGCCCGCGACCATCAGACGACGGTCTTCACCTCCGGACGTCTTAACTCGCCTCCTGCAGTGCGGCTGCCTCCGTTCTCTCCGCTCCTGCCAGCTCTCTCCTGCTCTCTCTCTCTCCCATTCTCTCTCTCTCTCTCTCTCTCACTCTCTCTCACAACACTTTCTCACACACTACACCGACGCACACAGACATCTACACCAACACTTTCACACACACACACTCACACACTAATAGTAACTTATATACATATATATATATATATATATATATATACATATACATATATCTATATATATATACTTATATATACATAGTATATCTATATAGTTATGTATACATACATATAATATAATATATATATGCATATACATATATAATATATATATATATATATATATATATATATATATATATATACACATACTCATATACATATATATATATATACATATCTATATACTTATACATATACACATATATATATATACATATATATCTAGATACATATATACCTATACACATATATATATATACATATATATATAGATACATATATACCTATATACATATATATATATATATCTATTTAGTATTATATATATATACTTATATACATATATACATAGCTATATACATATATACATATATATATATATATATATATATATACACCTATATATATATATATATCTATATATATCTATACATATATAATTATACATTTATATACATATATATGTACATATATTTTCACGTTATTTATTATACGCTGTATCGCGGGGATATCTGCACCAGTTGCTGATATTCCCTGATACACGCGTACAAAAAAAAGCGTGGTCCCATACATCATCCATCCTCCATCCACACTCCACGCGGCACCTAGTCGTGTTGGTTGCGTCTCTCTAGACGTCGGCTGACTCGACATAGTGCTACACTCCATCGTCACCTCCACCCCCACCCCTTTATATATATACTACATATAAATATATATCTATAGCTACTATATTTACTTTCTATCTGATAGCTTCCTTAGTAAAAAGATTAAAAAAAAAAAAGGGTATAAAAGTGAAAAGATAATCTTTGATTTGCAGGTACCCCATCTTGCAAGTAGCAAGACGTGTTTTGAAACTCTGTTTTGGCTAAAAGCCAAGGACACAATTTTGAGGGTGTGCCTCAAGAACAAGGATTACCAGAAAAAAAACCTAAATAAGAAAAATACCAAAAACAGAATAAACGAACGGAAGAGACGCGTTTTAAGGAAAACGTAGAAACTCGACTTGAACCCCACTTCCCTGAGTTCGACCCTGGGCTTAAAAGTGACAAGATAAAATCAATTAGGCCAGGTTAAAAATTTTGTAAAGAGATGGTTAGGTCTGAATTAGGTTAACCACTATACACATTTCAACGATAAAAATATCATATTAACAACCTATCCAGGTCGACCATCATAGCTTTTCTGGCGCCGTTGCCGGGGAGGTGCGCTTTCGAGTAAGTTTCTATCCAATTCCTTTAAATTTGTCTCTTCTCTCTTCACGGGTATTATTGTTTTTGGTGTGCAGGTGAACCTGGTGGAAGGAGAAGAAGGCTAACGAAGTCGAGGACGTGAGCAGATCCAAGGCGGGAACGAGAGCGTGAAGACGCCGACATCGCATTGGAGCTTCGCACACGTTGCCGAACAAGTAGGTTTTCTTTTCTCATCAAATTAGTGTTAACTTGCCACCACAAAAATAAAAAGAAAAATTTAAAAACTAAAAATTAGAAAAAACTTCTTGGGATTTCTTGAGGGCAAGTGGATTAAAATTCACTTGATTGATTGGTTGTCTTCACTCCCACTGCCCCGGGATTTCCCGCCTTACTTCGCACAGCGAAAATTCTAGAATCTTGATTCTTAGATTTTTCGCCATGGGAAGTATTCTTTGAGGCAAAGAAAAAGATTGCTTGTATCCCTCTTTTGCCTCAATTATCTTTAATTCAGGATCACTTTTTTGGTGGGGAGATTTGGAATTGAGTTGATTCCAACCCCACCACGACTTTTCAAACTTGCCTGTAATTCGATCCTGAATACTTCAACCCAAAAATTTTATTTTCTTTATCTGTTGGTTGAAGCCTTGTGTGTGGATATCTTTCTAGTGATTGGGAGCACTTGAATTGAAGTGCTTGGCTCCCTTTCACATTGGTATAAAATTGATTCGCGCATCCACACATAGAAATCTCCATTTAGGGTAGCCCATTGCATTTTAGCATGCATTAACTAATTGATAATTGAAGAAGGGTTTCTTGGGTTTTAGAAGGAAAACCTGTATTTTTGCAAAAAACCCGGAGATTGGTTGAATTGGTAATTCAGCAAAACCCTAAAATTCATACTACTTAAGGCTGAACTCTAAAAAACCATTCGCCAATAAAAACTTCAATTCGGGGAGATTTCCCCATTGCATGCTTGTTCTTACACACTCTTAAAATCAATCACTTGGGCATTACCCGTAAACAACGCCCTTCACATTCCAAAAGCACTTGACCCTAAGCCTCTAATTAAAACTGGTAGTAACTTGACCCTTACTAAGGATTGGAGGTCTAACTACCTGTGTGTAGCGACTACGTGCTGGTGAGAGTTCCCGCGTGCTATCGGGTGTCTAAGACTGGGGCAAACGGCCTTTCAATCTGGCCCGGTGGTTCCGCGGTGCTCGCATTCGGTTCCGTAGTTCGTGATAGTAGGTAACTTAGATCTTTAGGGCTAAGGGCACACTGTAGAGGTTAGGAACTTGACTGTATTGATTTGTAATCAAGTGTACCTTTGCGGCGTCATTTCTCTCATCCCTTTTCCCTTCTCATCTCCCCAATTCTTCCTGCGGTAGTGCATGTTTGGGAGGAGGTCACAAAACCCTGAACTATTTGAATTGACTGATAAATCTAGAAAACAAGTCGAATCGTCCTCCTCCTCCACAAACATGGTTGCACGCCCACCCCCAAATCCCGAGGGAGGAAACCGCCCTCAGAATCCACCAGGTGGTGGAGCCTTAGAACCCATAACCCGCCTCCAAGCCCAAATGGAAATGTATAATGAGCAAATCGAAGCCATTCGGGAAACATTGGAGGAAATGCAGAACCCTCCCGAACGGGAGGAGCCTAGGTCTCTTAGCTCTTATCAGAATCCCGCTGCTACAGAGACCATAGGACAAATTCGGGTTCCCATGGGCGGGGACGACTTTGAATTAAAACCAAACATAATTGGCCTAATCAATTTTCACTTTCATGGTCTTGCAAGTGAAGACCCATTTCTCCACTTGGAAGACCTAACCCGACTTGCTGAAACCGTTAAACCAAGAAATGTCGGGTTATCTATAGTCCTCATGAAGATGTTCCCGTTTTCATTACGGGATAAAGCGTCGCAATGGTTACGCACCCTTGGGAGAACCATCCACTCTTGGGAAGAGATGCGAACAGCATTTCTCAAGAAGTTCTTCCCAATCGGGCGAACCAATGCGCTTCGCCGTGCTATCACTTCATTTATGCAACAAAACGGCGAACAATTTCATGAGGCATGGGAGAGGTATAACGACCTCCTCAGGAAGTGTCCGCATCACGGTCTGCCTAAGTGGCATATAGCCCAGATTTTCTACTATGGGCTAAATGAGACTTTGAAGCAGATTGCAGACGCTTCCTGCGGAGGGAACTTTATGAATAAAGACGAGAATGGAGCATTCGAGCTGTTTGAAAATATGAGTGAAAACTCGATGAACAATGCTTCCATTGTCGCCTTTAATCGTACCAGCCAGCCCCGAAATGTCCACGAAGTTGACACGGGACCCTCCCATTCATCCACTGATCTAAGCCTTATTGCACAAAAACTGGATGAAGTCTCCGTCGTGCACAAGAAGCTGGACGAGCTTCTGGCCAACCCCGCCCGATCTATGGCAAACACCACCTCTTCACCACTTCGTCACAATCCAAGTTCTTCTAATACCAGGCTTATCCCGAGAAACCCCGTTAGACCTTCCTTACCAAGTGTCGCGCCAAGCGACTCGGTAAGTCATGTGGAACTGGCTTCTGCGAGCCAGTATTTCGACACGGAGGACCAAGCCTCCGTGTGCTCTGACGCATATCTACATGCGGACGCGTCTTCTGGCATAGAAGATGCTTGCGCCCTGGGGAACAACCCGTTCTCTGCCACTTATAACCCAGGGTGGCGTAATCACCCGAACTTTGCATGGTCCAACAACCCGCAGCGCCAAAACCCCGCGGGTGGACCAATGCGACCGTCCGCACCCGTCATCCCAAGGGTCCAGTTTAATCCTATGGCAAATCCGCCATCAGGCCCTTGCGTACCACAAACTGAACACGCATCAAGCCCTCTTGACAAATTGATGCGAATGATGACGGAAATGTCAAAGCGCCATGAAGAGAACATGACCTCTCTTCAGCACCAATTGGCGCAGCAGAATGCCGAGATCAGTCAACTACGCATGGCGACTCGATCTCAGGGCACTCTTCCCGCCCAACCTGTTCCAAACCCGCGAAATTTCGTGCCCCGTGGTTCTCAACCACAGGTACGACCTTCTCAGGGACAGGTTAATCAAGTTCTGCAAGCTCCGAACATTCCACCGGGATTTCAGGCTAATCCTGCTGCAGCACCACACTCTTATATCCCCATTGCAAACCCTCCTCCACCGTATGATCCCACTGGACCCGCATCGTCCAATGCTATCACTACGAGGAGCGGTAAGCAGACCGTCGATCCGCCTCGACCTGATCCTGGCCCATCTTCTTCTTCGCCCTCTCATTCGGAATGCATACCGCATTCGCGAGAGGATGATGCACCAAAACTTGTGCCAGAATCAGTCCCATTCCCTGAGGCTCTACTAAGGGAGCCAAAAGGCAAAAAGAAAAATACGCAGGCCTTTGACAACCTACGTAATTTGTTCAGGGATGTAGAAATCAAGGTACCCCTGCTCGAGGCAATCGACCACATACCTACTGTCGCTCGATTTTTCAAAGACTACACAACACCCAGGCGACAGTCAAAGAAGACTAAGAATCCGGTGGTTCTCTCGCCTCATGCGAGTTGTGCTATACTATCAAACTTACCACCGAAGCAGAAAGATCCGGGCACACCACTGATTTCCTGTAGCATCCAAGGCTGCAGTTTTAACCGTGCCTTGCTTGATCTAGGATCTTCCATCAATCTCATACCGACCATCATGCTCAAAAAATTTTCCTTGGGAAATCTGAAACCCACCCCTGTCACGTTACAGTTGGCAGATCGTTCTGTCAAAATCCCGAAGGGTGTGGTGGAAGACGTGGTGGTTAGGGTCAACAGTCTCTGTTTTCCTGTTGACTTTCTTGTTTTAGATATGGAAGTTCCTAGTTCACTTTCTGATTGTCCGATCATCCTCGGTCGACCTTTCTTGGCCACAGCCCGCGCCCACATCGACTGCGAGTCGGGCTGTATTGAGATTGCCGTTGGATCTGAGAAGCTCAAGCTTAACATATTCAAGGCAGCCAAGAACTTTGATTGCGATTGCATTGAGGATGACACGTCTGACGAGGACATGGCCGTCAGCGCGTGTATCGGACTAATTGGGACCTATTCGGACTGTTGCGGATTACCTATAAACACTGATAACTGCCTGACCAACGCATACTGTGACGTTCCCCAATCCCTCCCTTGTCCAGTACCTTCTCCTGGCCAGACTTCTGACGAGGTTTTCTCCGCTTCCCATACCTCGTGGTCTGAGTCATATCCGGGCTACTCACTGTCAGTCCACACTCATGAAGACCGAATTGCCCTTTCTTCCCCGCCAAATCAGGCGGATTTACAAATCCACACTGGGACCTTGAGCCCATATACTTCTCACTGGGGCTATTCATTTTTGGATCCATCTATCCAAGAAGCCCCTCTTCTTGGCCAATCTGAAGGCCAGTTTCTTCCTCCTAACTTGTTCCCCTACCCGTCTGGGACACTCTCGTCCCAAGAAATGCCAGATCCTTCCCCATCCACTCCCGAGCTAAAAGTGCTGCCTAATACACTCAAGTATGTTTTCCTGGGACCAAATGAAACGCTCCCTGTAATCATCAGTTCAAAATTAACCATGGAGCAGGAGTGCAAACTAACTAAGGTCCTCCTAGAACACAAGGCAGCTATTGGATGGTCTTTATCAGACTTATCTGGTATTAGTCCCTCCTACTGCACTCATCGTATATATACGGAGGAGGAGGCTCGACCTTCTCGCGAGATGCAGCGACGTCTCAACCCTAACATGCGGGAGGTCGTTAAGAATGAAATCATTAAGTGGCTGGATGCGGGTATAATCTACCCGATCAGCGATAGCCCCTGGGTGAGTCCGATTCACGTTGTGCCCAAAAAGGCAGGACTCACCATCCGTGTCAATGACAGGGGCGAATCCATCCCTACACGCACTCCTACATCTTGGAGAGTGTGTGTGGATTATAGGAAACTCAATGCTGCAACCAAGAAAGATCACTTCCCGCTACCATTTATTGACCAAATCCTGGAGCGGTTAGCGGGAAATAAATTTTTCTGCTTCCTGGATGGATTCTCAGGATATAACCAGGTGGCAATAGACCCCCGAGACCAAGAGAAAACCACTTTTACCTGCCCTTTCGGCACCTTCACCTTTAGAAGGATGCCGTTCGGACTTTGTAACGCGCCAGCAACTTTCCAGAGATGCATGCTAGCGATATTTCATGACATGGTGGGTGACTTTCTTGAGGTCTTCATGGATGACTTTTCAGTCTTTGGACCATCTTTCGACGAATGTCTTGCCAACCTGACTCGCATCCTTAGGAGATGTATTGATGTAAACCTCGTGCTTTCCTGGGAAAAAAGTCATTTTATGGTGCACGAAGGAATTGTTCTTGGACATATCATCTCCGATAGGGGTATCGAGGTTGACAGAGCTAAGCTCGATATCATTGCTGATTTACCTGTGCCTGGTTCTGTCAAACAAATCCGCTCCTTCTTGGGACACGTCGGTTTCTATAGGAGATTCATCAAAGACTTCTCCAAAATTTCTCGACCCTTAACTCATCTCCTATCAACCGACGTGCCCTTCGACATGGGCCCTGACTGTATACAAGCATTCACGCAACTGCGTAATGCTGTCACCAAGGCCCCTGTTCTCCAGCCGCCTGATTGGTCCCTCAACTTTGAACTTATGTGTGACGCTTCAGACCTTGCAGTCGGAGCCATCCTGGGACAAAGACGCGATAGACACCCCTTCGTGGTATACTACGCCAGTAAGACGTTGGACGAGGCCCAGCGTAATTATACTACCACTGAAAAGGAACTACTGGCAGTCGTCTTTGGGCTGGAAAAATTCCGTTCTTACCTTCTGGGCTCTCACATTATTGTTTTCACTGATCACGCGGCCATTCGCCATCTCATGCACAAGAAGGATGCCAAGCCTAGACTGATTCGTTGGATCCTTCTGCTCCAGGAATTTGACATTGAGATTCGTGATAAGGTCGGAGCCCAGAATGTTGTGGCTGATCACCTTTCCAGACTGGACCCTGACCATATTGGACTTACTCTGCCAATTAATGAAGTTTTTCCTGATGAGCACCTATTGGCAATAAATGCGGCAAGTGGACCGTGGTATGCCGACATTGCCAATTACCTTGCTTCTGGATCTCTTCCACGTGGCTGGCCTAAAAACCAGCGTGAGCGTCTCATGGCAGAAGCAAAGTATTATTTCTGGGATAATCCGCTTCTTTTTCGGATAGGTGCTGATCAAATCATCCGTCGCTGTATTCCTGACAGTGAGTTCCCCAGTGTGCTATCCTTCTGCCACGATCAGGCCTGTGGAGGCCATTTCTCTGGGAGGAAAACTGCAGCCAAGGTGTTGCAGTGCGGTTTCTTTTGGCCCTCCCTTCACCAGGATGCGCACGCTTATGCCAAACATTGCACTAGGTGCCAGTCTTTAGGGTCAATGGCACGTCGTGACATGATGCCCTTGCAACACATCCTAGCTGCGGAAATCTTCGACATCTGGGGAATTGACTTCATGGGTCCCTTCCCTCCATCCAACGGCTTCGAATTCATCCTCGTGGCCGTCGACTATGTTTCAAAATGGATCGAGGCTATTCCCGCGCGCCGTGCTGACCATGTTATCTCCACCCGATTCGTCAAAGACCATATCTTTGCGCGTTTTGGGATCCCTCGGGCCATTATCTCGGATGGAGGAAGCCACTTTACCCATGCTTCTTTTCGGGCACTTCTGAGGAGATACGGAGTCCACCATCGTATCGCATCCCCGTATCATCCTCAGACGAACGGCCAGGCGGAAGTGTCGAACCGGCAAATCAAGCAGATTCTCCAGAAAACGGTTCGGCCTGACCGTAAGGATTGGTCCGACAAGCTGACTGACGCACTTTGGGCGTATCGGACCGCCTTCAAGGCTCCCCTTGGTATGTCTCCATATAGAATCGTTTACGAGAAGCCTTGTCATTTGCCTGTGGAGTTGGAGCACCGCGCTTATTGGGCGGTTCGCCAATGTAACCTCGACCCAGACTTGTGTGAACGAGAAAGGAAACTCCAACTCCAAGAGCTGGAAGAGCTCCGTCGTGAAGCCTATGATTCTGCTCTAACCTTTAAACAGCGCACTAAGGCTTTTCATGACAGCCATGTTCGGCGGAAGGAATTTGAGCCATCTCAGCAAGTTTGGCTCTATAATGCCCGACTCAAATTCTTTCCTGGGAAATTAAAGTCCAAATGGACTGGTCCTTTTCTGGTCTCAAGACCATTCCCCAATGGGGCCGTCGAAATCGAAGATCCCAAATCTGGGCGTAAATTTACGGTCAACGGGCAGCGTTTGAAACCCTATCTGACTCATGAACCTGCCCCCGTTGGAGAAACCGTTGCCCTGCTGGAGGGTAACTAATTCTTTGCCTCATTCTGAGTCCAGCTGGGGACATTAAATTCAGCGCTTGTTGGGAGGCACCCTAACAGCACTCACCATCCACCATCACTTTTCACACCTCTATCGCAATCACTTCACTTTTCTCTTCACCACCCACCATCCACCCACCCTTCCACCCTGATCTATACCCTGAACCTCAGCTCTTGTTACCCGATCTTCCTCTGCCTTTCCCTGCATGCATATGAGGACATAGCATTGTTTGGCATGGGGGGGTGGATAGGCATCCATAGGATCCGGGTATTTTATGGTATCAGACAATTACCACCTATTTATAAATATGCAAAAAAAAAAAAAAAAAAAAAAAAATATATATATATATATATATATATATAGTAATAAATGGTGTTTAGTAATGATCTAAAAGCTGAAACAAAAATACAATAAGTGTTTATGGATATTCAACCTCTGTTTTGAAAAATTTCCAGGCCACAGAAGCTTGATTCGCTCAGGCTCGGCTTAATTCACTTAAAGCATTGACGAAATAGATCAAAATCTCTCCTAACTAAGAACGTTTCTTGTACCTGAGACACAGTACAGGATTCGTTGGTTTGCTTTTTCTTGAGAGCTTAAGTAAACTTGGTTCACACTACACATATCAGGAAAGATCAGGTGAACATAAGATCCAACCCTAGTGTTCATTAGGAAAGGTGGAGTCCTTACCTGTGCGTGCAGGTAGACTTTTTATCCCAAGTTTTAGTCTTGTGTTTAGGAGTGGCTCTTTCCACCAAAAAGAAACTCTCCCACAAAAAAAAAAAAAAAAAAAAAAAAAAAAAAAAAAAAGATGTTGCAAAAGAATCAGTATATCTCATAAATGTCGGTATAATTTGTTTTTCAAAAATGGGAGTTGAGTTTTCCGTAATCATCTTAAGGGTCAATCCGAAAACACGAGCTGAAATTGGGACCAACCTGTACTTAAAAATTCGTGAAACCCTGGGAGTGAGTCTTAAGGTTCATCTGGTCAGTCTTGATCCTTCACTATGCACAAACCATAACCTCTTGAGCTCTCGAGTATGGAAAAACCTCCTGGGTCCTGGAAATCGTACTTAAGGTTTAAATATCAAGAGTCCTGGTTAGTTGAGAGATAATCTTTGTCATGTAAGACTTAAAGTACTGGTAGTCTTCTTTACAATTGGTTCTCACAATATCCGATAATAAACACACCGATATCATCTCAGAAGAAAATCTTCAGCTTAAGAACATTTCTAAATACGGTTTTGCTAGGGACTAGCAAAAGATAGGCATGGGGGTATATGTTTGCACCTCAAAACACGCCTATAGGGACGCCTTCTTATGCTATTTTCTAGCATTAACTATGTATATTATAATCCTATAGTCGCATCTGTAAAAATACTTGCATTCATGCATTTAATTAAGAGGAGGGAAGATTGGAATAAAAGGGCTTCATAATTTACATTCTCCTCAAGTGCCTCTTTGCAAAAATTCCCTTCTCTATTTTTATTTCCTCTTGATTTCTATTTTTTTTCTTCCCTGCGGCTGCCATTCCTCCCATCTCCCGCTGCTGCAACCTCTTCTCCGCTGCCTCTCCCTGCCGTCCTTCCCGCAGCCGCACGCGCGCGTCCGCCCTCTCCCTGCCCAAGCCATTCCCTGCGGCTGCCATTCCTCCCATCTCCCGCTGCAGCAACCTCTTCTCCGCTGCCTCTCCCTGCCGTCCTTCCCGCTGCTGCAACTTCCCGCGCCTCTCCCTGCAGCAGCCACTCTCCAACGCCTCTCCCTGCTGCTGCCATGCCTCCCCGCCATGCTCTCCTCCTCTATAAAGCAGCAGCTCTTCCTCGCGACGAGGGGAGGGGGGGAACATTGCTGCAATACGCAGCTGCGGCTGGCTGCAGCAAGAAAGAATCACACCAGCAGGCCGCCACCTTCCTCTCCTCCCTCTCCCCTCCATACGCCGGACCTCCTTCGAGGAGAAACCCGACGGGCAGGAGCTCACTGTGGTGCACACTACCACAGTGAGACCATCACCGCCCAGCTCTTCAAAGAGCCGGTGGGCGTGGTGGCTCTCTGTTTTCATTTGTTTTCCGTTCCTGCCCTTCCCGCCATTGCTGCTTCTTCAAAGTCTGAAGCAGGAAGCAGCAGCAGAAGCAGCGGAAGCAGCAGCAGCAGCTAAGCGGCGGCAGCAGCAGCAGCAGCGGCAGCGGCCCCCGCAGCTTCCGCGAGCGTCTGCAGGCGCCCCAGCCCCTCTGCACGCGCCTGCAGGCCTTCCCCGCCTCCGTTCGTCTGCTCTGTCGCCCGCCTCTGCGCCCGCAACCGGTCGCTGCGCTCCTCAGCAGCGGCCGGCCAAGCGTCTTCCCGCTCCCTGCCAACCTCTGCAAGCGTCCGCGCGCGCCTGCAGACCTCCTCCGCGCCCGCCTGCAGACTCCCCGCCTCCCTCTCTGAGCGCGCTGTCGCGAGCCTCCGCGCTCGCAGCCGGCGACGCAGACTCCTCTCCTCCTCTGGGCGAAGACGCGCCCGTGCGCCCGCGACCATCAGACGACGGTCTTCACCTCCGGACGTCTTAACTCGCCTCCTGCAGTGCGGCTGCCTCCGTTCTCTCCGCTCCTGCCAGCTCTCTCCTGCTCTCTCTCTCTCCCATTCTCTCTCTCTCTCTCTCTCACTCTCTCTCACAACACTTTCTCACACACTACACCGACGCACACAGACATCTACACCAACACTTTCACACACACACACTCACACACTAATAGTAACTTATATACATATATATATATATATATATATATATATATACATATACATATATCTATATATATATACTTATATATACATAGTATATCTATATAGTTATGTATACATACATATAATATAATATATATATGCATATACATATATAATATATATATATATATATATATATATATATATATATATACACATACTCATATACATATATATATATATACATATCTATATACTTATACATATACACATATATATATATACATATATATCTAGATACATATATACCTATACACATATATATATATACATATATATATAGATACATATATACCTATATACATATATATATATATATCTATTTAGTATTATATATATATACTTATATACATATATACATAGCTATATACATATATACATATATATATATATATATATATATACACCTATATATATATATATATCTATATATATCTATACATATATAATTATACATTTATATACATATATATGTACATATATTTTCACGTTATTTATTATACGCTGTATCGCGGGGATATCTGCACCAGTTGCTGATATTCCCTGATACACGCGTACAAAAAAAAAGCGTGGTCCCATACATCATCCATCCTCCATCCACACTCCACGCGGCACCTAGTCGTGTTGGTTGCGTCTCTCTAGACGTCGGCTGACTCGACATAGTGCTACACTCCATCGTCACCTCCACCCCCACCCCTTTATATATATACTACATATAAATATATATCTATAGCTACTATATTTACTTTCTATCTGATAGCTTCCTTAGTAAAAAGATTAAAAAAAAAAAAAGGTATAAAAGTGAAAAGATAATCTTTGATTTGCAGGTACCCCATCTTGCAAGTAGCAAGACGTGTTTTGAAACTCTGTTTTGGCTAAAAGCCAAGGACACAATTTTGAGGGTGTGCCTCAAGAACAAGGATTACCAGAAAAAAAACCTAAATAAGAAAAATACCAAAAACAGAATAAACGAACGGAAGAGACGCGTTTTAAGGAAAACGTAGAAACTCGACTTGAACCCCACTTCCCTGAGTTCGACCCTGGGCTTAAAAGTGACAAGATAAAATCAATTAGGCCAGGTTAAAAATTTTGTAAAGAGATGGTTAGGTCTGAATTAGGTTAACCACTATACACATTTCAACGATAAAAATATCATATTAACAACCTATCCAGGTCGACCATCACGTGCGTGCGGGTGTCGCAATCTTTGTCGTGGTGATTGCGGGTGGGCGTACCAGTCTCGGTCGTTCGATCAAAGATCGACGGTCGAGATCTGATCTCGGCTAAATGAAGAGGTGGCGTGCGGCGGAGCGGGTGTGACGTGGAGAAATGAGGGCCATTGATCTCCAGATCAACAGTCAGAACTTCTTGGGCCCATTGTAGGAGCTTCGAATGTCGAATTTGGCCGATCTTGAGTACGTTGGACTCCGTTCGTCGTTATGAATCCATCCATGCGGTTCGATTGCTCATCTGAGGCCTGCTTTGACAAGTACTTACACAAATGGCCATTAATACAGTTTTATAAGCAATCTTGGTACAAGATGCATGCAATGCTCCCATTCTACTTATGTTGCGCCTTTTATTATTAAGATGGGCCATATTCAACATAATTATCACCCCCTTGTGCAGTGTCATCAATCACCTATCCAGATTGGACCCAGGCCACATTCCTTATTCCTTGCCTATCCATGAACAATTTTTGGATGAATCTCTTTTGGCAATTCATTCTATTGAGTTCCTAATGTAAACACATTTATTAATGGTAAAATGCCTATTCAGGCATGTTCCTAGGCTTCGATTTGCATTTCATGTTATAAATATTGCATAACATGCATCATTGTGAATTTAGAGTAGTTGTATATATTCTGGGTTAATTAAGTTCTTTTTACGGTCAGGAGAGGAGAGGATTTATTTCAGGGCCTCGAATGGACGATCGGACTGTATAGATTTGATTAATATGACGATCAGAGTTTAATGCCTCTGAAATCATCCAGATCGGAGTCCCGTAATATCACAAGAAGCCCGAGGAAGATCAACGGCCAGGGGGCAATGCGACATCCATATTGGTTTTGGGTGAAAAATCCAACTGTTCGGATGGATCCGGAGCGACGATCACAGTTCGACATCGCGGGAATCATCCCGATCTGAGCATCGTGGCACCCTCTAGAAAAGAAAGAAGAATGGACGACCCAGGTGCTGCGACGTGGTGCCATCCAGGTCACCGAACGCCAACCAGCAGCAGCAACACACGTGCACAGCCGCAGCCACGTGCACAGCTGCGGCAGTAGTGCAGTGTATGCTGTGCGCGTGCATAAGGCGTGGGGAGCAAGGGCGCGTGAAGCGCTCAGCGCCAGCGGAGCACGCCAGTGTGGCAGGTGCGAGCGGGGCAGGCCTGGATCTTCAGCGATGCACCTTTAGTGATGCTTGCAGCTGTCACTAACGGTCTGCGCATGCTAGTAAGAGGATTGGAAAGGGGGATCTTCAGCGACAGTTGCAGCGACGCTTATGGACGTTGACTTGCGGTTGTGCATGTGTGTTAAGAAGTGTCGTTATAGTCGCACTTGCAATGTCGATTTTAAAGTAAATAAATGAAGGTGAGTCCGAGTGCCGATCTCAGGGAGGCATGAGAATCGGATTTCTCTTATCGCTTGTTGTCACGGAAAGCGCGAAGTTTATGCATGCGGAGGTGTGGTTTGAAAAGAGAGAGAGAGATAGAGAGAGAGGGATTAGGGTTAGAGTATTGCTTGTTTGATCATGCAACTTAAATAGAAATTAAAGTAACAATCGAAGAGAAAATAACTTCATTAATCATGAACTTTTAGTTCATAGCTTACAACATTAAATACATGCTCAAACAAAAGTAATCGAAAGCTTAAAAGAGAGAGAGAGAGAGAGAGAAGGGAGAGCGATGAGGCAGCAATGGCGGTGAGGAGGCTTCGTCGGCGGCTCGTCGTCTCCGGCAATTACAAAAGGGCCTAAAGCTAGCTAAGAGAGGGGTGGAGTAGTTGCAAGGGAAGTGAATGCCTTCAATGAGTGGTTGGATGGGGTTTAAATAGGGTAAAGGGCTTTCTAAAAGAAGAAGGGGCTTTAGCGACGTCTGGGACATCGCTAAAACCACTCCAAAAGCGTCGATGAAGCCCTCCAGCATGCCTGTCAATCGCCCACAACGTTCTTCCTCACGCTCGATCCACGGCCGCTACGTGAGAGCCGTCCAATCGAAGATTGGACAGTTGAGATCTCTCCTTGGCTGCACCTGGATCACGCCTTGGGAGCGCATGTGCGCGGGCATCGTCGCCCGGTGTGCACGTGCGCGTGGGCGCTCGCGATCTATGGGCACGCTACGTGGTGCGATCTCGGCCACCCGCTGCTAATCGGGCGGCCCAATTTCGCCACGCGCTTCCTTCGTCTTCAATTTACGCACCGCGCGGCTCGAACCCATGCCGCGTGCATGCGGGCGTGCGCGCTAACCGTTGTGCCATGCCCGCGCTTTGCCAAGGCGACCACGTGGTTCTCGACCGTCCGATCGAAGATCGACGGCCGAGATTGATCTCAGCTGATGGTTGAAGCGGCGAGCAGTTGAGCAGGGGTGACGTGGCGCAATGAGGGCCGTTGATCTCTAGATCAACGATCAGAACTTCTTGGGCCCATTGTAGGAGCCTCAGATGTCGGATTTGGCCGATCTTGAGTCCATTGGACTCCGTTCGTCGTTCTAAATCCATCCGTGTGGTCCGATTGCTCATCTGAGACCTGCTTTGACAAGTACTTACACAAATGGTCATTAATACAGTTTTATAAGCAATCTTGGTTTATGATGCATGCAATGCTCCCATTCTACTTATCGTGTGCCTTTTATTCTTAAGATGGGTCCTATTTAATAGAATTATCACTCCCTTGTGCAATGTTATGATACCCCCATGCTTACTCCTTGCTAGTCCTTAGCAAGGTTTATTCTAACCTTTCGTTTCTTTTAGAATTTAGGAAGTAATTGCTTGGACACTCGCCACTTGTCAATAGGAGGAAATATACGAAGATCTTAATCTACAAAGACTAAGCAACACCCGGGTGTCTGCCAAAATACGAATCGCCCGAATCCTTGCTTTAATTTATATAACTATACATATGTATGTGTATATATATATATATATATTTTAGAATTCAGTGTGGGTTGGTAACTTTTTACGGCTACCCAACCCACCCAAAACTCGGTCAAAAACACTAAGTGCTAAGCATCATGGTGTAAAGGTTGGGATGGACTCACTTAACGGTAATTCAGACAGACTTCGGGTGTCTATGCCCCTAGCTGATCGGAAGAGGAGATAGATTTGTCTGAAGGTGTATTTGTTCGATTTGTAGCTTTCTCCCCACGTTTGTTTTAATTGGGGTCAACACAAGGATTTTTCAAGTGTATATCTCCCCAGCTTGCACTACTTCCCCACTTCTTCCTTAATTGTTTTGGTTCTTTTTTTGCAGTTATTGAGCTAGGCTCTGGACAACTGACCAATGGGCAGTTACCCACGATCACTTGCTAACCACACTTGTGCAGTGAAGTGTGGCTTATTTTCTTTTCTTCTCCTTTCTTTTTTTTTTTTTTCGTAGGTGGCTTCCCTGATCTCAAATGTACCTAGAGGCAATGAAGAAGAAATGGTATGTGGCTAGGTTCTGGACAACCTGCCAATGGGCTGTTACCCACGATAACTTGCTAGCCATACCACCCTAGAGAGTTCATTAGCTACCCAATTTCTGTCAAAATCTCTGAGAAGTGAGTCTGTGTAAAAATGTGTGCAGATGCTTAGACTCGAAGTTTTTATGAGTTAGAGGGTGAGTTGATAAGTCGTATGCTTATCACCTTATTTAGTAGGTGGATTAGAATAGCTTGAGGTTGCAAGGATTCGAAGCTAAATCCATATTTTAACAGACACCAGGGCTGATTAAGCCTGAAGGCCTGAAAAGTCTAAGTGTTTAAGTTCTTCTTGTATTATTTTCCACTATTGACAAGTTTCTAATGCCTAAGTTTTCTTCCTAAATTCAATTTTTTTTTTATTATTGTATTTGATTCAGACTGATTAAATGAGCTCAGGATTTTGTAATTTATCACCCCTCCCCAAGCTTAAGTTGGACAATGTCCTCGTTGGCAAGTACATGGATGCATAAGGGTTCAAAAAGATAGTACCTGAGTGACATAAAATACCCAATCAGACTGAATCCTCTGGGTTGCCTTCCAGGAAGCGTTGAGTTTAATGCCTCCAGCTGGGCGGTGCTCCGTGTCATCCCTCAATGAGGGTGACACTCTCCTTTCGGGGAACCTGGGCCAGGAAATGCTTCAATCATTGACCATTAACTGTAAAAGTGTGCCCAATGTTAGGATCAGTGATTTCGACCGTCCCATTTGAGTAGGGCTTAACCACCTGAAATGATCCTGTCCATTTGAACCTGAGTTTTCTCGGGAAGAGTTTTAGGCAGGCGTCAAAATGGCAGACTTGCTGGTTAGGCTCAAAGGTTTTTCTATGAATGAGTCGGTTGTGGACCGCTTTCATTTTCTCCTTATACAGTCGACTATTTTCAAAAGCGTCCTGACAAATTTCTTTGAGCTCAGATAATTGGAGCGTCCTCTACGCATCGGCTAATTGGGAATCCATGTTACATTGCTTGATAGCCTAGTATGCCCGGTCTTCCAATTCCACAGGAAGATGGCAGGCTTTGCCAAAGACCAAGCGATAAGGTGACATGCCTATCGGGGTCTTGAAAGCGGTCCTGTATGCCCACAGGACATCATCAAGTCGTGTGGACCAGTCTTTCCTGTCAGGTCTCACAGTCTTCTGTAAAATGTTCTTGATTTGTCTATTTGAGACCTCAATCAGCCCGTTTGTTTGTGGATGATACGGGGTAGCAATGCGGTGGTTCACCCCGTATTTTCTAAGTAGGGTAAGGAATTGGGAATGAATAAAATGGCTTTCACCATCACTGATCATGGCCTTGGGTATTCGAAATCGAGAAAAGATGTTCTCTTAACAAGGTACATGACAGTCCTGTGATAGCATCGGTGGGTGGTGACGGCTTCAATCCATTTGGAAATATAGTCTACTGAGACCAGGATGTAATCGAAGTCGTTGGATGGTAGAAAGGGGCCCAAAAAATAGATACCCTAGATGTCAAAGATTTTGACAATCAAAATGCGCTGAAGGGGCATCATATCTTTCTTGGTCATGGTCCCCAGCGTTTGGCAACGTGAGCAAGTCTTGGCAAAGTTGTGTGCATCCTTAAATAAAGGCGACCAGTAAAATCCATACTGCAAAACTTTTGTAGCTGTTTTCTTTCCAGAGAAGTGGCCACCACAAGACTGGTCATGATAGAACGAAAGCACACTCTGAATTTCATCTTCGGGGATCACCTCCTGATGATCTGGTCAGCACAGAGGCAAAACAGCAGGGGATCATCCCAGAAATAGTGATTGGCCTCAGCCAATAACCTATCCATTTGCTGTTTGGACCAGCTGTGCGGGGTTTGTCCTACAACCACGTAGTTGATGTAGTCAGCATACCATGGCATTTTCTTGTCTTGCACAGCCAGGATGTGTTCATCAGGGAAGGCATCAGATAGAGGTAGGGAGGGTCCAATGTGGTCTGGATGAAGTCTAGACAAGTGGTCAACCACCACATTCTTCGATCCGACCTTGTCTCGGATTTCCAGGCCAAATTCCTGCAAAAGCAGGATCCATCTGATGAGCCTAGGCTTTGCATCCTTCTTGGCCAACAGGTGCCGGATGGCGGAATGGTCTGTGTAAATAGTCACGTGGGATCCCAGCAAGTATGATCAGAACTTTTCAAGTCCAAAGACTTCAACGAGCAACTCTTTCTCTGTGACCGTATAATTTCGTTAGGCCTCGTCCAACATTTTGCTCGCGTATTAGATCACCACGAGCTTCTTGTCTTGCCTTTGTCCCTGGACAGCACCTATGGCAAAATCTGATACATCACACAATCTCAAAGTCCTGGGACCAGTCTGGGGGTTGAAGTACAGGTGCGGTGGAGACTAAGTCACGGAGGGTGTGATAAGCTTGGATGAATCAGAAGACATGTGGAATAGGGCGTCGTTGGCTAGAAGGTCGGTCAAGGGTTCAGAAAGCTTGGAAAAGTTTTTAATGAACCTTCAGTAGAAGCCAACATGTCCTAGGAAGGAGCGAATCTGTCGGACCGAGCTAGGTGGAGGAAGTTTGGAAATTAAATCAACCTTAGCCTGATCTACCTTGATGCCCCTATGCGATACGATGTGACCGAGGATATTTCCTTCTTAAACCATAAAGTGGCTCTTTTCCTTACCTAACACCAGGTTAACCTCGATACATTATTTCAGGATTTTCTCCAAGTTGCTCAGACAATGGTCAAATGAATTCCCAAAGATAGAGAAATCATCCATAAAGACCTCTAAGTATTCACCCACCATTTCTGAAAAAATGGCTAGCATGCAACATTGGAAGGTCACAAGTGTGTTGCATAACCCAAACGGCATCGATGGAATGCAAACGTGCCATACGGGCAAGTGAATGTGGTCTTTTCTTGATCTTCTGGAGCAATTGTGACTTGGTTATATCCTGAATATCCATCCAGGAATCAAAAATACTTTTTCCATGCCATTCTTTCAAGGATTTCGTCAATGAATGGCAAGGGGAAATGATCCTTCTTAGTGGCTTCATTGAGCTTCCTATAATCAATGCACACCCGCCATGTGGTGGTGGTACTGGTGGGGATTCGCCATGGCCATTGGTGAAAACGGTGAGCCCAGCTTTCTTTGGAACTACCTGAGTGGGGCTCACCCAAGGGCTATCAGAGATAGGATATATGATGTCGGCATCAAGCCACTTGATAATTTCTTTTTTAACGACCTCCTGCATGTTTGGGTTTAAACGTCTCTGCATCTGGCGAGAAGGTCGTGCCCCGTCTTCCAGGTAAATCTTATGGGTGCAACAGGTGGGTCTAATTCCTCTTAAGTCCAAAATGGTCCAACCAATGGCTTTCCGATGTTCTGAAATGGTCGCAGTCAACCTGAATTCCTGATCCTTGGTTAGATGAGAATTAATAATCACTGGGAAGGTCTGGTCAGGTCCCAGGAAGACATACTTGAGATTCTCGAGCAATGGTTTAAGTTCAAGTGCAGGTGGAACCACAGTCGATTGGAAGGGAAAGGGCGGGAGTTGATCAACATCGATCTCCTCAAATGGTGTCATGTGATGGTACTCAGCCTTACAGAGGTCCATAGGTAATGATGGTGATGGGTCAGCACAGTTACTATGGGTTTGGTGGTCTGATACAGAACTGAGGGTGAGGCATTCCTCGATCAGAGTTTCCACGGGATCACGTTCCTCAATGCAATCGCAATCATTAAATTTGGCCTTTGGAACCTAGCTTGACCTAGATTGGGGTCCAAGCTCATTATTTGACCTAATTTGGGTTTTTATACAAAATATCCAATCAAACATAGTCAAACCTAAAATCCAACTTCACCATTGGATTCCTTAGGTCCAAATTATTTTTGTACCAAAATTTAGGCCTAAGGGGAGGTCATCTTGACCTACTTTTCAAATTAGTACACCCAATTACATTTTGGCCCCTATCTTCTGAAAACTATTACACAAAACCCCTTAGCTTCCTCCCCAGTCTTACAAACAGGTCCCTTCGCCATTAATGGGGAGGAATCCTTCTCCGGCAAGGAATGGAAGGGGAATACTCCCTGATCCCTCAGAGATCCCCTCCCAGATTTGGAAGGGAGATTCTTTGAGGAATCCCCTTCCATCTGAGCCCAATCACAATCTTTGATTTCCATCCAATCTCTCGTGCGAACGCACGAGAGATTTGGAATCCCAAATACATTCGTTCTCCAACAAGACGTCGGTGGCAGAAGTCTTGCCCTCCACGCACCAGAAGCTCAGCCAGCACTTATAAGAGGACCCCCGGCCCTCTGTGAATCTCTCAAACTTGTTTTGGCCGCAGAATCCCCAGATTTCATCTCCCCTCTCTCCGGCCAAGTAGCCCGCAAGCTCTGGCGATTCTTCCTCCTCCCTCTCGTCACTCTGTTGCCATACCAGTAGTAGGGTTCACTCCACCTCATCCTCCCGTGTCGCACTGCACCAACGTACGCCTTCCTGTCCTCCTCCTCGTCGCTGCTATCTCCCCAAGGGTTGTCTTCTCCACCGACGGCACAAACGAGCCATTTGTCTTCGCCGCCCCCCCCTTCGCTCCCAATAATCCGGATAATCTCCCTGTCTTCCACTCATTCATTTTCCTCATTCTATTTCACACAACACCCCTCGACCGCCACTATCCACTCATCTCTTCCCCATCTTCGGCCACCCTCCGGTGAAACGGTTCTGCCACTCCGCAACCCCACACGTCTCGCCACCCACCTCACAACCTTCACCACACTCCACTGAACACCGTCCACCCATCCATAGGTCGCCACACGTACTCCACGCTTCCCTCGACCTAACCCACACATCCGGCCATAGAGCGACCTAGGAACGCATGCCTAGGTCACCCCACGGCCTGCCACCTACCACCTCACCTTCGTCGTGACACGGTGAAGGTCCTCCAATGGTCTGATAGAGCTGCAAGATTCTTTTTGTTCCGTGCAGGGTCTGAGCTGCAGCCACCATTAGTGACGGCTCGAGGAGGTTGAAAGCTCGCTCCAAGCTGAAGTGCTTTAGAGTTCCAGGTCCAGTAGGTGCGGGGAGGTCTCGTATAGTCAGCTATTCCAGCAAGTGGCACTGCGAAGCCTGCAGCTGCTGCAATTGGAGGAATGATCTCCTGCGAGTGCGCGAGCAAAAGCGGTGGAACATTAGTCCCACCTCGGTAAGCAGTGACCTCTTTGAGTACTTTAAATTGATTTGGTGATATCGTCAGGTTGCCTCCAACTCACTAGGGTGGGGTCCCTCCTCACCTATCCACGCCTCATCCGTGAACTAGCCTACGGACCTGGTAACCTGACCCGATTGTCCTCTTGTGCACTCCTCGTGCACCACACCCAAGCTGGTGCGCCTGGACCGGGGCGGGCAACCCGACCAGATAACCTTGCTATGGGAGAGCGTACCGAAGAGAGATTCAGAGAGAGAGAGATGCACGGGAAGGGTAGGGGAATAGGTTTTGTTGAGTGGTGCCTGTGTAGGAAGAGGACGCTAAGGAAGAAGCAGCAAGAGAAGGAAGCAGGGACTTAGCCGCTGCAAGCGAGGAAGAAGTAGAAGAACACCCTGTAACAGAGTTGCGGTAGACCAAGAGAAAGAAGAAGGGAGAGATCAAGGGGCAAACAAAGAGGAGAAGCAAGAAAGCAGAGGAAGAAGAGGAAGAAAAAGAAGAAGGCAACCTAAGAAGAGGCAAAGCCAGGACTTAGTCGCAAGAAGAGAATCCAGAAGAGAAGGAAAAAGAAGAGGAGTAGAAGTGGCTAAGGAAGAAAAAGAAATGGAGCAACCATAGTTGCAGCAGAGCAAATCACCAACAGAAGAAAAGTATCTGAAAGATAACTTTAAGACATCTGATGCAATATCAGACGTCCATTCTTCTTTATAAATTTCTTTCCATAACATTATCCTGTCACTTCTACTGAACTTGTCATTTCTTTTTATTAAAAAGTTGTGTTCTCAAGTTTTGGAATACTCAGATTCCTCCCTGTGTTCGACCTCGGATACTTTGATTTTCGAGTTATAAATTTTTATTTGTTTTTGCAGAAAGTTCATCTATATTGAAACGAGATATCTGTTAAAACACGATCCAGCCACGTGAACACCCTTGTTTTCTAGGAAATGCTTAGGCCCAAGCCAGATCTTTAGACTAGCTGGGCTCTCTTTTGGAATTAGGTTCACTTGCTGATCTCTTACTTATTGGGTTTCGAAGTCTTAGGTTTTAAAGAGTCAACCTTAAGACAAGACTAGGCTTGTTTGTTTGAATTGCGTACTTTCTCTCATCTCTCTCTCTTCTCCTCCCCTCCATTTCTTCCAAAAAGGTGCATGCACGAGTGAAGGTCCCAGAACCCACATCTTGAGGGACCATTTGATTTTGCCACCCGCACCAGAAAATCTTTGTTTTCTTCTTCCACAACTGTTAATATGGAAAACCTAGGAAATGGACAAAAAATTCTTTTTTTGCTTCTAACCCATTAGTCGACCCACAAGCAAACTTCTCCATCCCTAACCTCCCCTATTTAGAGAAACTAGAAAATCCTGCAGGAACAGGTGGCCCTCAAATCCAAACTCAAAATGCAAACCCCTTTGCCTTTATGGTTGACCAACTGGTTCGACTTCAACAAATCCTAGAAAATTTGGCTTAGACTATAATGAACCTAGCCAACCAAGGGCAAAACCTGCCACCCTGTCAACATCCTGTTATTCCTCTTAAGGATTTTTATGATCCTTCCAATTATGAGGAAAGATCTAGGGTGGTCATACCACAAGGAGATTTTGAGATCAAGCCAGCTCATCTAATCCTAATCAAACATTTCCATGGTCTTCCAAGAGAGGACCCTTTCTGTCATCTTCGGGAATTAACTGTCCTCACTCAAATCACCTGTTCCCGCATTGTGTAGGAAGAACGTTTACGCACCCTATCACCACCTGGCCCCAATTAGGGAGCACTTTTCTTAAAAAAAAATTCCAATAGGTTGCACTAATGCATTAAGAAGATCCATAATGATCTTTCAACAAAAAAATGGTGACCCTCAATTAGTCTAGGGAAAGATTCCAAGAACTTCTAAGAAGTTGTCCCCACCATGAAATTCCAAAATAGCAGTTAGTGTAGATATTCCATCATGGATTAGAAGATCAATTAAAGAGATTCGTGGATGCCTCATGTGGGGCCAATGTCCTTAGCAAAAGACGCTGAAAGTGCCTACCTCCTTTTTGAAGAAATGAGTGAAAACTCATTTAATATGACTTCAATGGACACTTTTGGTAGAACTAAAAACCCAAGACTCGGAGTCAATGAAATTGACTCAAGATCCACCTCTATTCCAGTCACTCATGATGATCAATACATGGTAGCTTAATGACTGGACGAGATTCAAAAGCACCGGAAAAAAATTGAAGAAAAGCTCACACAGAAATAAGCTCCACACCTTAACTCTCCACACTTTAACTCTCCACACCCTAACTCTCCGCAACTTCCCAGAAGATAAAATCTACACAACATTGATGCCACACCTACTGGTTAGTAGTTTTCTACTGATTTTACACATGATATGACTGGGAATTTTGATTACCTGAATCAGAATATTCTTGATCCCACCGCTGAAAATATTTATGCTCTCCAAAAGCAATTTCAGAATCCCTCCAACACCTACAATCAAAACTGGAGGAGCAACTCGAATCACTCCTGGAAAGCTCCGACCCTGAATCCATTTCCCAAACAAAATCAATTTGTGAATTATAGGCAACCCGCATATCAACCTGGATCATCCCAGGAAGATATTAATATCAAGGTCATGAAGGCTCTGCAGGGAATGCACAATCAAATGACAAAAGTAACCTGCATGATAACCAACTTGCAGCTTCAAGTTATGGTTACTTCGAATCATAGACCTACTGACAATCTACCATCCCAACCCATGCCCAATCCCAATAATCAACAGAATGAATTCCGAGGTGGATATCAAAGTTAGCCCATTCACCCAGCACCACAGCATCACTCGGGTTTCAATCATAGTCAGGCTTCTCATCCTCCTCCTAGAAACAACCATACTACAAATCAGTTACTTTGAGGAATGGGAAAAGCATTAAAGATCCCCTGGCTACTAAAGAAACTCGCTTCAATGAAAAATGGATCAGCTCTTCTCCCTTTTCCTCTAACTTTGTTGAAAAACCTGAAAATGCAAAACAGGAAAACCCAATACCCTTCCTACAAGCCTTTCACTCTTCACACACCAAGAAAACGAAATCCGAGCTCATTGATAAGGAATTAATGGATCTTTTTAGGCAAGTAGAAATTAATATCCATCTCCTAGATGCCATAAAATATATCCCTGCCTACGCCAAATTTTTTGAAAGATTTGTGTACTCCGAGAAACCTAGGAAAGATAATCCTTCCAGAGACAGTTAGCCTAGTTGTACAAAGCAAACTGCCTCTTAAGAGAAAAGATCCAAGCCCTACCCAAATTCAAGTTGTCAGTAATGACACTTCTTTTGATCGTGCCTTACTGGATCACGGTGCCTTAATTAATCTTATCCCCATGGTGGTTTTTGAGGAATTTAAGATCGGAGAATTAAACCATGTTGAGGTTACTCTTTAATTAGCAAACCGATCTACAATCAAACCAAGGGGAATTGTTGAGGATGTCCTTGTCCATGTCAAAAATTGTCTATTTGCTGTAGACTTTTTAGTCTTGGATCACTACTAGAAAAATTTGATATGCCGTCGGTTAATTTTCATCGGTTAATAAAATCGATGGCAATATCATTTTTACCATCAGTTATTGAAATAAGTGAAGGCGAAGGCCTGTACTCGACCAACCACCAGTTGAGGAAAAGCGATGTGCGGTTGTCATTAATAATCATCGTTGCTATAGTAAGCGATGGCAAATATATTTTAATCGTCGGTTGGTAGAATAAGAGACGGTAAATATATTTTTACCGACGGTTAGAGTAATAAGCAACAACAAACGAGTAGTGTACAATTGCCTACCCCTCCCCACACTAACAAAGAAAAGCGACGGAGTTTTAATTGTGTTTTTGCCGTCGTTTGTTTAGAGAAGAGACGACGAATGTATTTTTGGTCTTCCCAGACGTCCAGACATATTGTCAGACGTCTAGCCTATCATCTGGGCAACTTATCCTAGAACCCTGCTTCAATCTTGTGAAAATAGTAAGGAAAGCATCTTAGGATTAGATGTCTGACATTTATCCCAAACGTCTTATAATTGAAGTATTACCATTATTTATAGGAAGAAGTGACAACGAAAGGTCGGTTAAAATTTTTAGCCAAAAGTTGGGTGCGAGAGAAGGGATTTAATTTATCCTTTACCATTAGTTTCTGATATAACCAACGGTAAAGATCTATTCATCATACTAATGCACAGAGTCCTCTCCTCCCCTCACAACTCACAAAACCCTCACCTCTCCTCCTCTCCTTATCCTCCTCGGCGATCGGCCATCATCATCCATGCGTCGTTCCTCACCCTCTATCAGTCGCCAGTGCTCCTACTCCTCAGGTAGCCCGTCACCGCCCTGCCCTCCTCCTCCTCCTCCTACTCCCACTACCGACATCACCCTCTCCACCTCGACCCATTCTACTGCCCCCTCCTCTCCTCCTCCTCATCCCCTTGCCGACATCCTCCTCCTCCCCATCCAGCCGACAACCTCCTCTTCTCCAACCCCTCCTGCGGCCTCCTCCTCTTCCCTGACCCCTCTTGTCGCCTCCCTCCACCTGCAGATAGACTACTCCTCCTCCCCCTTCTGTAGCCCTCCTCCTCCCCGACCCCTCCTACCACCTCCCACCTCCTCTCTTCATCCTCCTCCTCTCTGACAGCATGCCCCTCCTCCTCCCCCTTCTACCACCCTCCTCCTCCCAGGCCACTCTTGCTGACCCCCATCTCTCCTCCTCCTCCACCTCCTACCGTCAACCTGCTCCTCCTCCTCCACCTCCCTGACACCTCCTACCACCCCCATCCCCTTCTCCTCCTCCTCCTTTAACCCCTTCCTTCTTCCCCCAAAATGCTCACAAGCACAAAAGGCCCCAAATCACCCAAACTCCAAGTCGACGGCCCCCTCTCCTCAACTACCCTACCTACGCCAATGACTGCCACCCACCTTCGATGATTAATGACCGGCAACCCCTTCTCCTTTGCGTTAGGGGGATTACTCCTCCTCGTTATAACCCCTTGTGCTCCACCCCTTTTCCATGTTTTATCATGAATCGAGCCATGGTTTGAGAAAACCCTTAATTGTTTCTTTGGATTTCTCTCATAGTCAACCCAGTTAGTGATGGCTTTTTCAGCAAATGTCAAGGGTACTGCCTTATATCATACAAACTTTTAAATGCAGCATGATTGAACCGGCATACTGCTACATGATATTCAATTGGTAGGTTATACTATTTGGATAGATTTATGCTTTAACATAGCAGCTTGCATCACAGGCAAACTGCCAAACAATATCTTGTTGTTTTTGTGGCATGAGTAATGCCAAATGGATTGATGATTGCATACCTTTGTGTCAATGTATGACTATGTGAATGATTGGATGGCAGGAGTACTGCCTCATTAGGATAGATACATTCCTGCAAGAATATTGAATGTATTCTCCGCTATTTATCTCCATTGAATCCTCCCCTTCATTCTTTACCTCCAAGCCTCCTTATCACTTTGCCACCTCCTCACCTCCAACACCACTCCCACCCTTTTCCTCCAAAACCCTAACCATGGCATCGGCCTCCGCCCCCGCTCCCTTTCTTATCTCTTATAACTTTAAAGATTATAATCTATTATTTAGTTAATTTTGATTTTGAAATTGGAGGTTATTAGTGTCCGGTACACTCAGAGGCTTGAGTAGTTAGAGGTATATGTGCATTCAATCTTCTTAATTTAATTGAATGATATTTTAGTTTTTTCTTGAATTTCTTTACTATTCAAATTAATTATTATTTAGATTCACACACTTGTTAAGGAAGATATATGCATGCAAGGGCAAACATTAGGTATTCTAACCCCTAGGGTAAAAGTGCTCTGAGTCAAATTGTGTCCAAATTACTCGCCCGTCAAGACTTATGATCATGTTGTACGGACAATGTAGGAAGTGTATTCATACCTCACTTACATGCATGATGTGTTCTCTTTGTAACATGCCATAAGAATTGATCGACTTTTGCTCGATGAAGTACCAAACTAAAGAAGGTCCTTAAAGATTTGATCACAACTTACTTTTTCTCATTACATATAACCTTGTATGGTGAAATTTTGGCTGCTTCTTCATGCTCTTCTTTGGTCTACCAACTAATCTTATCTAGTTTCTTTCGGTGCCCTTAATTAGGTGTTAAAGAAAATCTATCTAAGGTTAGTATTGGGCGATATACTAGAGAAGTGCGGGGGGTTGCTGTCGAAATTTCACCACACTAAGGTTACATTTAATGAGCAAACCTAAGTTATGATCAAATCTTTGAGGATGGGCTATAAAGTGAAAATCATAATCAAGAAACACATCATTTGGTCATTTCCCTTCCTAGTAAGTGATTTGTTTAATTAAATTTTATGTTACAATGGTTAAATCTTGGATTGGATTGCGGGCTTCAGATTACACTAGATATAAGGATGGAGTAATTTCATTCCTGGATTGCGCCTTTGATGATGATAGGAAGATGTTTAGGAGAGGAGGTCAATTTGAGAATATCTTCTACCCATGTTGAAGATGTTTGAATGGTTCCTTTAATGATCGTAATACTGTGCTCGAGCACTTGATTTGTAATGGGTGCTGGCAGCATTACACTACTTGTGTAGCTCATGGAGAAGAGCTGACTGAGAAAGTTATAAACAATGAGAACACTATTGATGAAGAGATTGACGAGGAAATTGGTGATAGTGGAGGTGAAGAAATACAGTGCATGTTGAATGAGATGAGAGTAGGAGAGGATATAAATACAAATAAAGAAGATCCGTTCAGTTGTGATCCATTCTATGATGCTGTTAAGGCAGCTGAGGATCCTATTTCTCCCGATGTTATGAAAATGTCGTAGTCCTCAATTTTATTTAAGAGGTTTCAACTGAATGTTATTAATAGAGCTAGTGATAAATTCATATAAGAAATGCTTTAGTTTATTACTAAGCTATTGAATAATCCTGATGGTTTTCCTGCTTCATAGTATGAAGCAAGGAAATAGATGCGTAAGCTTGGTTTGGACTATCAGAAGATCAATGCATGTCCGAATGTCTGCATTCTTTTCAAAAATGAATTCGCAAACTTGTGTAACTATCCCGAATGTGGACTTGAGAGATATAAGGAAGGTCAAAATGAAAGTAAGAGGAAATAACCTCTGAGGGTTCTTCGTTACTTCTCACTGGCACCTAAGCTTCAATGTCTTTTTTTATCAAGTAAAGCTGCACGATTGATGATATGGGACCAGGATTGTAAATCTCAAGATGGAACAATATGTCATCCTACTGACTCAGAGTAGAAGAGATTTGATGAAAGAAACAATTAATTCGCTTTAAGGGACATACAGTTGGGTCTTGTAAGCGATGGATTCAATCCAGTTAAGAGTATGTACCCATCGTACATTATATGGCCAATGGTAATGGTCACTTATAACTTACCTCCCTAGTTGCGTATGAGATTGTCATTCATGATACTGACCCTATTAATCCCCAATCCAAAATAAGGAAATGCAATAGATGTTTATCTCCAGCCATTAATCGATGAACTGAAGTAGTTGTGGTTCACCGACGTGACGACGTATGATGCAGAAAAGAAACAATTTTACAATATGCAGCAACATTGTTGTGGACCATAAATGGCTTCCCGGTGTATGCAAATTTGTCAGGTTGGAGCACTAAAGGAAAGCGCTTGCCCAGTCTGTATGGAAGACACTCATCTCCTATGACTGCTAGAAAGTAAGAAGTTTGATTAAAAATACACGTTTGTTTTATTTGTCATAAAGCAGAATAATTGATTAGAAATAATCTATCTATTTACAATAAATAGAAGAGAGAGAGTATTACAAAGAAAAACTAAAATGAGATGTAGAATGCACATTGAATTCATTATCAAAGAGATTGTTTGTTATACTACTCATTACGACTAAAAAGCAAAAGATGATCACACTAGAAAGTAGTAAATCTACTCTAAAAAGCATTAAAAAGAATGGAGAGACAAATATCCTCCTCGACGGTCGATAAGAGGACAAGCAGGACAAGACGACGCCTGGAAGATGGGGCACAGAGCAGGACGAAGGAGGACGAAGTGGGAAGAATGGTAATGGGCAGCATGTCGTCATCATCGTGGGATCCACTTCTGAAATGGGGGCGAAAATTTGACTTTATCTCTTGAGAAGCATCCCAGGTGTGGACAAGCTTCTCTTGAGCTTTGGAAAGGGTGAGAAGAGAAAGAAGGGATGAAAATTTCATATGAAGGGGGTGTCCTTTAATAGTTGCAAGGAGTGAGGGAAATTTGGTCTTTTTAATTTGAAAAACATTAATTCAAGACCTTTAGTGATCGATAAAACCGTTGCTAAAGGTCCGAACGTGGCCTTCGTGGGTGATGCTCTCGCGCCTGCTCACCTCCCATGCGTGAAATGCTCGTTCATGTTCTTGAAATCTTGGTCATTCGATCGCGAGATCGAACGGCTAAGATGCGTCCTCGCTGCGCCTCAACCGCGTGCTCGCCCGCGTCTGATCCTATGTGATGCGTAGGAGTCTGATGCGGTGTGAGTGCTATCGAGCACACAGGACCACTCAATTGCGATCGAGTGGCCAATCACGCCCACTCACTGTGCCTCAGCTGCTACTCGCCAAGGATCGAACGCGTCCCTCATCATCACATAAGCGCGTTCAACCAACACACTACAAAAGCATTTTTCTCGTGCTTACATTTTATGCACGTGCATCCACAGTCGTTGGATGCTCATCCAACAGCAGAGAAGCGACGCTCAGATTGAAGAAGAGATGGAGCAGCAGGTGCAGCGACCGGTTGGGCAGCTGAGATGGTGCCACGTGGTGCCATCTTAGCCGTCCATCTTCTGGATGATGTAGATGGTGCCACGGTTATCGGGTTGAGTTGATTTTTGTGCCGTTAGACTGTGATCGTTGCTCCGAATCCATCCGTGTGGTCTGATTTGTCGCCTGAAGTGTGGATTCACACCATCTTGGCCCTTGATCTTCTAGGGTTCCTCAGTCTCTATCTGATGCTATGGATGTCTGATTAGGGCGATCTTGGAGTCGTTGAACTCCAATCATCACCCTGATCAAATTTGTATGGTTGGATCTTCGATCTGAGGCCCCGATAAAAATTTGCCCTATCCCTGAACATTAAAAGAAGACAATTAACCTCTGTTTTATTCAAACTAATCAAATGCAAGATGATGCATGCTATGTAATATTTGTAGTATGTAATGCAATTCTATGCTTAAGAACATGCATAAATAGACATCTTATGTAGTGTAAACATGCTTACATCAAAAATCATTTTCTTTATGGAGCTGCTATACTGGAAAGATCTTACACTACATCATAATTTAGATATTATGCACATCGAAAAGAATGTGATGGATAACATCTTAGACATATTAAATCGGACTGATGATTCAGAGGACACGATGAAAATAGGAAAAGACATGAAGAGTTTGGGTAGACATCTGGAGTTGCATATTCATGAGGATGATGGCTACTTTCCACCTGCTATTTACAGCTTGAATCAGGACTAGAAGAGTAGACTGCTCTCCTTCTTAAAGGAAATTTAGGTGCCAGATGGATTTTCCTCGCAGCTTTCCCATTGTGTGAATGAAGTGTAGAAAAAGATATCTAGCTTGAAAAGTCATGACTCACACATTTATATGCAAGTATTGTTTCCACTAGAGATACAGGGGATACTGCTGGAGCCAGTTGTTGATTCCATCACAGAGATGAGTAGGTTTTTCAAAGCTATTTGTTCGAAGATGCTACAAAATGATATGTTGGATTACTGGGATAAAAAAATTGTTATTACACTCTGTAAGATGGAATAGATTCTTCCCCCAACCTTCTTTGATGTAATGGTTCATCTCATGCTGCATCTTGCAAATGAAGGGAGAATCGGTGGACCTATACAACTCAGATGGATGTATCCTATGGAGCGATTTCTGAAAAAGCTTAAAGATTATGTTTTGAACAAGGCAAAGTTGGAAGGGTTAGTTATAAAAGGCTATCTCATGGAGGAATGTATTAATTTTACGTCCATGTATGTGAATGAAACAGACAACCGCTTTAATAAACTTCAAAGAAATTATGAGGGGGAATACAATGACAGTGATGAAGAATGTTTGTCTTTTTTTGATACTAGAGGAAGGTTGATCCTTCATACAGAGTACAAGGTTATTTTAGAAAATGATAGATGTTGCGTGCATCTATATATTTTAAAACAAATTCTTGAAATTGATCCAGTTTACAAGGAATTCGAACGATTATCTCTTTCTAGGATAAAGAAATTTGGCTTCTTAGATTGGCTTAAAGACCGAGTTCATCAATTGAAAGAGGATAATGACCCGTGATGGGTACCAGATTTTGATGTAATTGCTGATTCATCGTTACATTTTGCACATTACCACTATGGGTATATAATAAATGGTTCAGATTCAGAATAAAAGAAACTAATGATAGGAAGGTTACATAGTAGGCCAGAGTTGTTGATTCAGATCTTTCCACCGGTATAGATGGATACTATGGTAAAATCAAAGAAATTATGGAGATCAACTTTAGATATGATTGTAAAGTTTTCCTATTTAAATGTCATTGGTTTGATATTTTTAAAGAGGGCACCAGTTTCAAAATTGATAGGAAACACAATTTCTTGACATTAAATCCTAATCGTCAAATTCTTCAGTCTGATGAACAATTCACATTGGCATGTCAAGCAGCACAAGTTTTTTATGTCCTTGATAATTGCCAAAGGGGATGGGTTATACCTATAAGAACAATACCGCACAACCATTTTGACGCACAGTCTGAAGCATACCAAGAATTAACAGAAGAAGGTCATATAGATTTAAATGCAGAAGATGTGGACATTTAAGGTTAGCAACAATTTATTTACATTCTTTCATTTCTGTTTATATCAAATTCATATTTAAATTTAAGAAACCGAAACTACAACTAATATTTTCTACACATTATAAATAACTAAACTTAAACCAGTCACAAACACATGTTCAAAATTTTTTACTCTTTCTCTATTGGTATTTTAATTACTTTTGTTTTTCAAATTATAGGTTATCGATGATGGGCATACTCGGAGGTTGTTGTACTTAGAGATATAATTTCAATGTCTTAAATTTAATTGGATGAAATTATAATTTTTTGCTAGGTGTGGGGTGTACCCACTTGTGTTGTATATTTTATTCGAATGGATGTGGGGTGTACCCACTTATGGTTTGTCTTTGCACTTTTGATTTATGTGGGGTGTATCGACTTTAATTTTAATATGCAGGTTTATAGAGAAACCTCCAATGTTAGGGGAAATTCTATCTAAATTTTTAAATATTTCTTCTTTATTTTGCAAACTTTTTTCATTGATGATTTATATATTAATGATTTACAACTATATTAATTATTGCATTTTATACTTGTTACAGATGAAATTGTTTAAGAAAAAACGCAGAAAAAAGGGTCTTCTTGAGACACAGCCCTCCACTCAGCCTGATTCGTCTCCTCAGGCTCTGCCACCCCCCCACCACATTAGGCTTAGCCACCTCTTCGACAACAGGTTCAACCACTCCCCAGTCACGTTTCGTACGACCCGGGGAGATGCCACGTTTACTATATGATGGGAGGAAGGGAAAGGGGAAGGAGATTTTCCCAGGCCTTCCTAGATCGAGTAGAGGATGATCTAGATTATGGAGGGTCAGAGGATATTGAGGGGGAGGAGGAGGGGGAGGAGGCAGGAGAGGAGAGAGGAGAGTGAGGAGGTGGAGGATGAGATGGATGGGAGTACGTCCCCAGTTCATGTCGAAAACTCACCAATGGGCTCATGTTTGGGTAAGAAATCATATACATTTTAGAAGTAAATTATATACCGTCAAAAATATATAATGAATAAGATTAATGTTTACATAGGTAGACTAAGAAGAGGATGGGGGAAGACAAAAAATCTAGACCTCTAGCATATCCCTAAGGGTGTCAGATTAACAATTAGGCTCAGATCCATAGGCGAGGTAGAGAATTACTTGGGATTTATCAGTCTAGTGGGCACAACTGCTAAGACCATTGTGCCATTTTCTACTTCAACAGGAGGAAGGTGCCCGAAGAGTTGAAGAGGCAGTTCATCCGTCAGTTCGAGGTAATTTCATTTACAAAATTTATTTCTTTTATAGCTTTACCCTAAAATTATTTTAAAGTAACATTGACATATGTTTTTTAAAAACTAATGTGGCAAATTACGATTGTGGTAACGACCCCAATGGCTCTCGATATATTCTTAAGCATGCTGCCAAAATCCACAGGGTTTGGAGGACGAAAACTAAGAGAAACGTAAGAAGTTTCAAACATTTATATTTATATACTTAATTTCTTATATTATTTCTAAAAATTTATATTTGGTACATAGTGGTTCTCAAACAAGAGCTCACCTGAGGAGGCAATGGGTGATGCACCTCCTGATATTGTTCCTGACGATTGGAAGAAGGCATGCGAATATTGAATGAATCTAATGATGGAGGTTAGTAAATAATTACAAATTATTCTATTAATTTCATATATATTAAATTAATAAAAAGTATTATTATGTTTGTCTACTGGAGCAAGTAGAAAAAATAAGGCCAATAGGGCTAAAGCTCCACCATAGACCCATTATTTGGGTCAAAGGAGCATCAAGACAGTCAGGAACCCTTATGTAAGTATTGAAATTACTTTTCAATTAAATATTACTTAATTTTTAAGTTATTTTGACTTAATTGTATCATTTTTATAATTTCAATCCATTGGACATGATGTGATGGAAATGACTAGGATGGAAATCTACGAGGTCACCCACGGTAAACCAGCAGCTGAGGGTGCTCGTAAGTAGATTCATGAGTCATACTAGGAGAAACATGTAAGTTTCCTAAACTCAAAAAATTTATAACTTTGTATATATGTATTATAATGATCTTTTTCATTACATTTAGTATCAAATGGTACAATTAGTACATACCCCCACTTACGAGACCTTTGACAGCATCCAGCAGCCTTTGGATGTAGAGGAGGCATTTAGGAGAGTAATGCCACTGGACCACGGTGGTTTCGTTCATAGTACGAGGAGGGAATACTCTTTATGAACCTGGTATGGGAGGAAAGGTGTCGTCTCATCTAGTGATGTCGATCAGGTGCATCAAAAGATAGACACACTACAGAGATGAGAGGAGGAAAGGGAGAAGGGAGAGGTAGAGATGAAGAATAAGATGAATGCCATGGATGATAAGCTTTAGACGCTTATAGCCCTTATTCAGAATAAGAGTCAGTTAGAGGATTCGTCTTCCATAAATCCCAGCATCTATAAATGAGAAAACGACAACTCCTTAGGTAGTGCAGGTGGAGCTGGTGTCATTGGGGCAGCTGTATCTTGATTTCTATCCATTTTCTTTTCTTATGATTTTCATGTAACATTTTTATGTAAATATTTCATTTTCAAACTTTTAATGCATTAAATTTTATATTTATGAAATATAAATTTCTGTTCATTTTCATTACTTGTTTTACTATAAAAGTAAGATTTTTAAGTAGATTAGTTGGTAGTTTCCATCATTGGTAATAATAATAAAAGAAAAACCCATACATTTGTCGTCACTTATTCAAATAAGCAATGGCATATAGGTGACGGTACAAATATTTTTACTGTCATTTTTATAATAATTGACAGCATAGAAGGTTAGATAAAATCGCTATTCCCATTTTATGCAGTCAGTTTGATGAATAAGCGACAGCTAAATTATTTTTGCCGTCACATATCTGTGATGATAAAGTTACTTAAACGACAAAGAAAATAAAAAAGGGTGTGTAAAGGCAGGAAAACGTGACCTACATATACTGTCGGTTATGTAATAACCGACGGCAAAAACAAGTGTCGTCGATTGTGAAACGATGTCAAAATCTCCAATCTGTTGAATGGTCGAATAATATTTTGACATCAGATTAGCCTTGTAACCGAAGGCAAAGCAAAACAGCGATGGTATTAATGGCTTCACTGATTTCCATCGATTATTTGAGATTTGCCATCAATTTTCAACCGAGGACGAAAGCCATGTGTATTGTAGTGGATATAAAGGTATCGGAAGCTTTAAAGTTTGGCCATAAAATTCTTGGAAGACCATTCTTAGCCACTACGTGTGCCAATATTGATTATGATTCAAGCATGATGAAGATCAAGTGTTGCGGTGAATCTATTATCCTAGATATTTTCCATGCATCCAGGTGATTCCAAGACCTTGATTTCTTTGATGATTCGAATTTAGAAATTGAAAATATAGTGGTGGACACTATGCAAATTTCACACTTGGGTTCCTATTTCGCCATTAACATTGTTCCTGAACAATCCACTTCACCCCACCCTCCCACCCTAGCCACACTTTCTTCAGCTAACAGTCCAGCTATCCCCTTCACTCTCACTTCACCTCTAACTTGGGCAGAAATTCATTCGGAGTCAGGCCGTCAATAGGAATTAAAACCCTTGCACAACTCCCTTAAATATGTTTTCCTAGGTCCGAATCAAACCATGTCCCTAATTATCAACTTTGGACTTATTGGGGCACAAAAAGAAAAACTTCCCCAGGACTTAAGCAAAAATAGAAAAGCTATTGGCTGGACCATTTCTAACCTTAAGGGTATTCAACCATCCTATTGCACCCATCGCATCTATCTAGAGGATGATTCTCGCCCCTCTCGCCAACCACAAAGGCACCTAAACCCTACTGTGCTGGAGGTGGTAAAAAAGGAGATTATAAAGTGGCTTGATGTTGGTATCATCTACCCCATTTCTGATAGCTCCTGGATTAGTCCTACTCAAGTAGTTCCTAAAAGGGCTGGACTAACAGTTATCACCAATGAACATGTGGAAAATATAGCCACTAGGACTGCTTCTTCTTGGCAAATGTGCTTTGATTACAGAAAATTAAACACTACCACCAAGAAGGACCATTTTCCGCTCACTTTTATTGATGAAATCTTAGAGCGGTTAGCCGAACATGAATACTATTATTTTCTTGATGGTTATTTCGGCCATAATCAAGTAGCGGTCTATCCTGAGGACCAAGACAAAACTACATTTACCTGCCCCTTTGGAACATTTGCTTTCTGAAGAATGCCCTTCGGTCTTTGGAATGCACCTGCAACTTTTCAATGGTGTATGCTTGCAGTTTTTTCTGACCTAGTAGGTGAATGTCTGGAAGTCTTCATGGATGAGTTCTCTATTTTTGAAGATTCTTTTCACCTTTGTCTCCAGAATCTTGAAAGAACCCTTAAAAAATGCATAGAAGTTAATCTCGTCTTCAGCTGGAAAAAAAGTCATTTCAAGGTCCAGGAAGGTATTATCCTATGCCATGTTATTTCTAAAAATGCAATTGCGATAGATCGAGTGAAAATTGATGCTATCTCTAAGTTCTCACAGCCCACTACTATGAAATAGATTTGTTCTCTTTTAGAGCATGTGGGTTTCTACTACAGTTTCATCAAAAAAATTTCTCACAAATCTCCAAGCCCGTAAGTCAATTTCTTACCAGAGACTAGCCATTTGATTTCAACGACCAATGCCTGCAGAGTTTTTTGAGGTTGAAGAAAGATGTTGTAGAGGCACCAATTTTATAGAGACCTAACTGGAATTGTCCCTCTGAACTCATGACTGATGCCTCTGATTTTGCTATGGGGTTCATTCTAGGGCAAAGAGTTGACAAGAAGCCCGTTGTGATGTATTATGCTAGCAAAACCCTTGATGATACACAACGTAATTACACGGTTACTGAAAATGAACTTCTTACCATTGTCTTTGCCCTAGAAAAATTTCAATCTTATCTCTTGGAGTCACATGTCACCGTATATACCGACCACTTAGCACTTAAATATTTGCTGAGCAAAAATGATGTGAAACCTCGTCGTATACGTTGGACCCTTCTACTCCTGGAATTTGACATGGAAATCAAGGATAAGGTGGGATAGCAAAATGTAGTAGCTGACCATCTGTCTCGTCTTATGACGAATGACATGTTGACCCCCCCTGATCAATTCCCTGATGAAAGCATCTTAGCTGCCGACAACCTCCATTGGTTTGCACCCATTGCAAATTATCTAGCAAATTAACGAATCCCCTCTGATTGGCCAAAAACCAAAAGGGATAAGTTCATTGTTGATATTAAATACTATTTTTGGGAGGAGCCCGGCATTTTCCACACTTGTGTCGATCAGGTCATTAGGCGATGTGTTCCTGACTCAAAAATGTATGATATTCTATCACATTGTCACTCAATGGATTGTGGAGGAGATTTTTTGGGCAAGAAAATTGTAGCTAAGACACTCAATTCTGGTTTCTTTTTGCCCAGCCTGCATAAAGATGCTCATTCATTTGTTCGATCTTGTGTGCATTGCCAGAGCATCTGCAACATGACTAAGAAAGATATGATGCTCTTAATCAAATTTTAGAGGTTGAATTTTTGATGTATGGGGTATCGACATCATGGGACAGTCATCAACTCTGGTGCGTATTTGTATATGCTAGTTGCAGTCGACTATGTATCTAAATGGATTGAAGCAATACTCACCTGCACCAATGATCACCATATGGTTGATGAATTCATAAATAAAAATATTTTCTCAAGATTCGGCATTCCGAAGCCATTATCAGTGACGGACGATCACACTTCACTCACTCACAATTCCGTCACCTTCTTTCTAAATATAGGGTTAATCATAAAATTTCCAAGGTTTATCAACCCCAAACAAATGGCGAAGGAGAAGTTTCTAAATGGGAAATGAAAAATATTTTACAAAAGACAGTTAGGCCCGATTGTAAAGATTGGTCCGACAAATTGGACAATGCTTTATGGGCCTACTGTACCACTTTTAAAACCCTGCTTGGCATGCCTTTCTTCCATCTAATTTTTAGGAAGGCATGCCATGTCTAGGTAGAACTTGAACATAGGGCTTTCTGGGTAATAAAGAAATTAAATGTGGTTCTATCTGACGCTGATATTCACAAGAAATTACAATTGACTGAACTGGAAGAATTACGTAATTTTTTTTGTGAAAACACGAGGATTTCTAAAGACCGAACAAAGAAATTTCATGATAAATATAATGTTCGAAAATATTTTGTCGTAAATCAACACATTTGGTTTTTTGATGCATGATTATGTATTTTTCTTGGCAAATTAAAATCCAAATGAACTGGTCCTTTTATTATCCTCCAAACATAACCTCATGGCGCTGTTGACCTTTTTGATCCAAAAAGTAATACAAGTTTTCAGTTCAACGGCTAGCATTTAAAGTCCTATTTGGATCACACCCTGAATCTTCCTTCAGAATCATTCGAGTTAAACGACCCAACCATTGGTGATCACTGATGCACGTCATGCCCGACTAAATGGATTCAAAGATAGCACTGAATGGGAGGTAACCCATCATTTTTTCGCTTTCCATTTTCCCTTCCTTCATTTGTTTTGATCATCCTATTTCCAACCGTCTACTTTGAGGTGTATTCCTTTCCCTTCCTTTAGCATGCGGACATGCAACATCTTCAGCATGGGGAGGGCATTTTTAAATTTTGACGATCAAATTAGGATTTTCAAAACTCGAAAATATGCATTTTTATTTATTTCAATTTCTTCATGCGTAAAAAAAACCAAAAACATGCATTTTTCTTGTTTTATTTTCTGCTTGCATATCCAAACAATAAAAATGTTGAAAACTTTTTGAGGAAAATTTTGAAATTAAGAGTAAGGTTGAAAACTCACTTTGCGGTACAATGGGATTTTTTCTTTAGCAATCTAGGGATAAGAATACGGATCTGATTATTAAAATTTCAGGGTCTGTCTTTAGACTTGATCAAATATCCTTCTCTAAAATTCCACTTGAACTCATGATAGTTCAGGTGACTTAATCCCCTCTTGTAACATAGAAAGTATCTCACTTAGTTTCTGATTCAAAAACTTGCAACTCATGCAAAATTTCTTGTGTCAAAATTCACACACAAGCCAACAACTAAAAACAATTAAAATTTGGAAAAACCCTTTGATTGGCCTTAGTAAAAGTCCGATGCATATCATTGGTTTAAGTTCCCATCACCGAGGAGGAAAATGCCTCCTTTGAGGATGTGATGTCAACATGTTATTGCCTCGGTGCTACTCTATATCTATATTTCATATCTTCGCACGAACCATTAAAGCGCATTTTTGTAGCTCAAGCGGCTTGGACGATGCTCTGTTCATAGTGTTGGAGCAAAAGCTTGAGTTTGCTTAGAGCGCCCCTTTTCACTGCATTATGTTTTGGGATTGTGAGCTCCTTGGTGGTCTCATGGACAATGCTATCTCAAGGAACTAGTGCCAGAGCCCCCTCGATGATTGTTAACATGAATGATGATCCTAACACATCTGTTGTAATACTAAGCTAAAAATAAGCATGGGGAAGGGAAAAGAAAATTTTAAACCAAAAACACGTCCTTAAAAATGTTGGCTTTTCACAAGCACATACACAAGGTTTTAAAGGTTACTGCAAGTTGCGAATCAAATTCAAGAGCCAAAAAAATCCTAAATACAAAATTTTTGAGTCATCTGAATTAACAAAGGGTTAATCTATGAATTTTTTGGAGTATATATTGATTCCGATTCATTTAAATTTTGGATCCGAAAATAAATCATGATGTTTATCTTTAACAAATCCCATACCTCCTGTGTTTGGATCAACTATTGTCCTGTAATCTCTCTCCCTAAAATTGTATTTTGCAGAAATTAATGTTTCGCTAAGAGACTAGCAAAAGATAAACATGGGAGTGTGATAAATGCCAGTTTATCATATTCTTATGCATTACAACAAACCTAGCTCCTAGGATTTTAACTCCGCAAATGGGCTTTTTGGCAACATTTAGGCATCACATAGGTTGGGCATGCATTGCATTGTTTTTTTATTTTTAACATGTTTATTTGTGTGTAAGGGCTAAACCAGATAAGTAGAACCCTAAAACCCTGACACTCATGAAGGCAAATGGTGAAGTTCAATTCAGCTGGAACCTAGCCAGATCTAGCTCCTCAGAGCTGGATGCCAGCTTACTTGGGCTAAGGTTAGCTCCATTCAACTCATCTTGGCCAGATCGCAGCTCAAGGCAGCTCATCCTAGCTAAACTTAGCTCAAGTCAGCTCAAATCCAACTTAACTTGGTTGAGCCTAGTTAATCTTAGCCCCAACCAATTCACTGGGAGCTCTAGCTAGCTCAACTGAGTTGACATGAGTTCATTCCAGCTCCAACTCAGCTCACTCTAGCTCCACCTAGCTCCCCTTAGCTCACAGGTGCCCGAATCAACTTACCTTAGCTACTAGTTTTTAGCTAGCTAAGCTAGGTCAGCAAAGAAGTCCACAACTAGCTTCCCCCAGGTCTAGATTAGTTGATACCAACTCAACCCAACTCAACCTACTCAACTTAACAGCTAGCAAAGAACTAGCCAGCCAAAGTAGAGCAGCTAAGCTCCTACAAGGACTTCTTCAGTAGATGACAGCTCCCACAAGCTTCAGGGTAGCTCAAGGCTACTTCCTCTACATCTTTTCCCTAAACCCAAGCTCATCCCACCACCTCCTCTACTCAACTACTAGCTAAGCTATCTTAGCTAGCCTAGCTTAGCTAAACCCAAGCTCTTAATGTCCACCTCCTACCTAAAACCCTAACCTAGCTGCACCTAAAAAACACCTCCACTCCCTTCCCTTTTTGGCGCCAAACACCAACCCCACATCCTTTCACACCAGCACCTGTAAAAGCCACCATAAAAGTGGTGCCAAAACCCCCATAATCACCTTATACTTGATGCCACCTTTTCCCTCCAAAAAATCCCTACATCACCACAGTACACTTACCCCTACAACCAATCCTAACCCTACACCTCACCACCTTTTAGAAACACATACTAGGCACCACCTAACTTCACCTTAAGCACCTCCTAACAACCATATAAATGGCGCCAAAACACCACCCCACACCCCTTCACATTAGTGCAATTCATACCTACCCTTGATCCCACACTCACCACCACATGGAACCATCCTAGCCCTTCATAAAGCCCACGCCAGCTAACCCACCTAAACCCTCCTAAAGTTGGTGCCAAAACACTTAACCAATCCTCCACACATCCCTTAAGTTGGAGCCAAGTCACCCTAGCCATCCATCTCCTAACCACCACCCTATGACCTAATCGTAGCCCTACAACACATCAACCTATCCCTTAACTCTAACCTACATAAGGTTGGCACCAACTCTTCCACCCACCAAAACCATCACTTCATGCAACCTTCTATCTCCACGCCAACCCTCATCCACCATTCATCAGCCAACTTCCATACCCTAGCCATCCTTAACACCACCCTTCCCTTAACCACAGCCAACACCAACCTACAACCCCTCCACACTATAAAAACCCCCATAACCACCACCATTTCCATCACCTTTGGCTACATAATTTCTACCTATACTTCCACTTCCATACATGACCAAGAGAAGAAGAAGAAGAAGAAGATTTAGGGGACACTCTGTCCCTTTGGTGCCTTCCCCTCTTCTCTTATCTCTTATGTCCAAGCCAGCCATAGGGAGAAGCCAAGCAAGGCAGAAGACCTAGGGTACATGCCTACACTAGGAGGAGGATCTTCAGGGTGGTGCACGCCCTCCCTTGGAGGAGACTTGGAGGTGGACTCATCCACCTTTGTAGGAGCCTAGGTACGCCCCCCTTGGGCTTGCTAGGAGGAGGTTCACATCAACTTGGAGGAGCTTTGCAAGAACGGAGAGAAGGAGATCTTCTTTTCAAGACAAGGAGCAACTAGGCTTGGGGCAAGAAGAGCTTCATCTTCTTCGCCACCGTCATCATCAAAATGATTTGTTTTTGTTTTGTGCTTTCAAATTTTAGTAAAAGCATTCATCTACTTCTAAAAAACAATTCCCTTTAGTAAAGAATTTTTGCCTTCTTTAAATTCTTGTAGTAATTTCTATAAATTTTATTGCTTCATTTTTTGTGCAGTTACACTCCTTCCCTCTAATTACCCTAGGCATTCACATGCCTAGGGTGAGCTTAGAGAGAGGCCATTTTTTGTCTCATAGGCATTAGGTTCTTCGGTGTTTTCTACCTTAGTTTCACAATTGCCCTCGTTGTTTCAAAAGCACTAAAAATCTTATATTTAAAAATACAAAATGAAAGGTCATTCTCACTTTCAAGTAAAAGATTTATAATTGCAAAAATTGCCTCCATGGATGATCCTAGATACTACACTATCTAGGATTACAAATTTAAAAGCGATTGTGATTTGGCTTGTTAGGATTTTAAAACTCTCTTTTACAAATCACGCCATTTTTCGTATCACTTTTTGGCACTATTGCCGTGGAGGCATGGCTTGCTTTAATTATTCTTTTTCTTATTAAAGTGGATCTCATCCCTTTGTCTCTTTTTCTCTTGTGTGTGCAAGTGTTGTAGGAAGAAAATAGGCTTTTGAGAAGCTTGAAGTGCCTCATCTTCCTACAAAATTCCAGGTTAGCACTTCTTGACTAGTCACACAATTCCTTAAAAACTACCAAAAATGCATTAAATTTGGCTTTCAGGATCTTGAACATTAAATTTAGGTAGAGTGGTAACCTTTAAAATTCATTGTTTGCATGATTGCTTCATTAAAACACCACTCTACTTCAAGTGTTGGTAGTTTGATTTTCAGGTCCAAATTTCTATCTGGACTTAAAAAATCAATTGGCGACACCGCCTACCTCATAAAATCTTAAAGTTTCATCCAATGATTCTAAATCAAGTGAGAAATATATGCTTCGAATTTCAAAACAATTGGAATTGTATACAATGTTTAAAAATTCATGGGCTACAGAGGGGTCATCTCCTCTAAACTTCTAGTTTTGCTACAGTCTGCAAATTTTATGAAATTTTATACTCATCTAATTTTTCTAAAATTTATCTTTCTGGAATCCTTTGAAATTATACATATCAGCTAAAATTACAAAAATTTTTGGTGGCCGGTGGTGGTACTGAAAAGTCCAAAATACCCTTGATTATCTTTTCTGGTCTTTAACAAGAATAAAGAAAAATCTGTTTAAAATATCAAAAAAAATCATAAAAACACAAAAAAATATATTTGGAATCCTTGTTTGATTTTCCATAGAGTAGTGGTGTCGCTTGCTTTGTTTGGATCACTATTTAAAAGGAAACCCTAAAACAAATTCATTGGTAGCAAAATTTCTGTCATATGATCAATTCAATTAAGATTTCTTTTCAAATTTTGTCCCACAAATTAAAGGAAACTTATCTTCACTAATGCAGCCTGATTTTCTTTTGTTTGTGGAATTTCAAATTTGTTTGAATACCAGGAAAGAAAACCCTAAAGTACACTTTTCTAAAATAAATCCTAAAAGTACAGATACATTAAAGTATTGTGTGCCTACTTGATTGCTAATTGGAATCACTTTCCAATCTTGCACACAGAAAAATATTTTTTGGAATTCTTCTTTGATTTTCCATACAGCAGTGGTGTCGCTTGCTCTGTTTGGACCACTACTTAGAAAGAAACCTTGAAACGAATTCATTAGTGCTAAATTTTCTATCATAGGATCAATTCAACTTGGGTTTCTTTACAAATTTTTACTCCGACAAATGAATGGAAACTTATCTTCACCAATACAACCTAATTTTCTTCTATTTGTGGAATTTCAAACTTGTTTGAATACCTGAAAGAAAACCCAAAAATACACTTTTCTAAAACAAATCCTAAAAGCAGAAATACTTGCAAGTATTGTGTGCCTACTAAAATAAAAGGGCATTACCCCAATCAACGCCCTCCACATTCTCGTGCACATTTAGTCACCCAAGCCTATCTTAAATTAAGTAGTCACTTGACCACTTAAGGACTTCATCCACATTAGGCTTGATATCCAATATTTAAGGATCACTAAGCACTCCTACTTCCCATAGACAATGTGGCGTCAGACTTAAAGGGAACTCAAATGATGGGTGCCGGTTTACACAAGGCCCTGGTTTTCCAGGAAATGCTTAGGCCCAAGCCACTTCTTTAGTCTAGCAAAGCTCTCTTTCGGAATTGGGTTCACTTGCTAATCTCCTACTTATTAGGTTCCCAAGATTTAGGTGTTAAGGCATCAACCTTAAGACAAAACTAAGCATGTTTGTTTCAATTGCACACTTTCTCTCATCTCTCTCTCTTCTCCACCCCTCCATTTCTTCCAAAAAGGTGCATGCATAGGTGAAGGTCCCAGAACCCACATCTTGAGGGACCATCTGATTTTGCCACCCGCACCATAAAATCATTGTTTTCTTCCTCTTCCTCGACAGTTAATATGGAAAACCAAAGAAATAGAGAAAAAAATTTTGCTTCTGCTTCTAACCCATCAGCCGTCCGATAAGCTGACTTCTCCATCCCTAACCTCCCTCATTTAGAGCAACAAGAAAATTCTATAGGGCAAGGGGGCCCTCAATTCCAAACTCAAAATTCAAACCCCTTTGCCTTTATGGTCGACCATCTAGTTTGACTTCAACAAAACCAAGAAAATTTGGCTAGGACTATGACAAACCTAGCCAACCATGGGCAAAACCTGCCACCCTGTCAATAGTCTGTCGTTCCTCTTAAGGATTTTTATGATTCTTTCAACTATGATGGAAGACTTGGGTTGGTCATACAACAAGGGGATTTTGAGATCAAACCAGCTATTTTGAACCTTATCATGCATTTCCATGGTCTTCCAAGAGAGGACCCTTTTTGTCATCTCAAGGAATTAACTATCCTCACTCAAACCACTCATTCCAGCAATGTGCAGGAAGATGTGTGGTTAATGAGACTTTTTCTTCTCTCTTTAAAAGATAAAGCTTTACACTGGTTTAGAATGGTTGGGCACCCTATCACTACCTGGCCCCAATTAAAGAGTGCTTTTCTTAGAAAAATTCTTCCGATCGTTCAAACTAATGCGTTAAGAAGATCCATAATGACTTTTCAACAAAAAAATGGTGAACCCCACCATGAATCTTGGGAAAGATTCCAAGAACTTCAAAGAAGTTGTCCCCACCATGAAATTCCACAATGGCAGTTAGTGCAGATCTTCTATCAGGGATAAGAAGATCAATTAAAGAGATTTGTGGATGCCTCATGTGGGGGCAATTTCCTTAACAAAGATGTCGAAAGTGCCTAACTCTTTTTGAAGAAATGAGTGAAAACTCATTTAATATGACTTCAACACACTTTTAGTAGAACCCAAAACCCAAGACATGTAGTCAATGAAATTGACTCCAAATCCACCTCTGTTCCCGTCACTCAAGTTGATCTATATATGACATCTCAATGACTGGATCAGATGCAAATACACAAGAAAAAAATGGAAGAAAAGCTAACTAACAAACAAGATCCACACCTTACACTCAACTTCTCTGAAGAGAAAATCTGCACAACATTGATGCCACACCTGCTGGTTAGCTATTTTCAGCTGATTTTACATAAGATTTGATTGGGAATTTTAATTATCTGAATCAAAATATTCTTGATCCCACCACGGAAAATATTTATGCTCTCTAGGAGCAATTTAGAGACCCCTCCAACACTTACAATCAGAACTAGAGGACCAACCCGAATCACTCCTGATAAGGCCGAAACCAGATTTCATTTCCTAAACAAAATCAATTTGGGAATTATGGGTGACCCACATATCAACCTAGACCATCCCAGGAAGATATCATTACCCAAGTCATGAAGACTCTGCAAGATATGTAGAATTAAATGACAGAGGTAACGCACATGATCACAAACGTGCAACATCAAGTTAAGGTTACTCTTCATCATTGACCTGCTGGGAATTTACCTTCCCAACACATTCCCAACCGAAATAATCAACGGAATTAGTTCCAAGGTGGATATCCTAGTCAACAAATTCTCACAGGACCTCAGCATCCCCCTAGTTTCAATAACAATCAGGCCTCCCATCCTGCTGGAGTGGAAAGTCATCGTAAATAGATTTGAGTTTGGAAAATCCGTCATTGGAGTATGATTTGCGAAGAAATCCATCAAGAAATAAATTTTTCTGAAACTTGAAAAGAATTCTAGGTTGAACATAGGGATGCTACGTCGATTTGAAATGTGCGATTATATTTTTCATTTCTTATTTTTTATTTTTGTTTATAAAGTGAGATAATCACAATGAATTAATATTAACAATAGGAGAGAGAGAGAAAGAGAACAAACACTTTATAATATGGATAACATTTTTACAACTAGAAAATAGGAAATATTACAGCTAAAAAGTGGGAAATATTACAATTAGAAAGTAGTAAAATCTACTCTAAAGAGCTGAAGAAAGAAAGGAGGTGAGAAGTTATCCTCCTCGATGGCTACATGGAGGACGAGCCAGACGAGGCAATGCCTAGAAGATGGAGGGCGAAGACGGAAGACAGAGAACGAAGCGAGAAGAACCAGGGGTAAGGCAGGGTGTCGTCATTGCGGGATCCACTTTCAGAATGGGGGCGAGAAAACTTTGAATTTAAATCTAGAGGAGCATCCCGAGTTTGGGACAAGCTTCTTTAGAGCTTTAGAGAGGGAGAGAGGTGAAGGAAGGGTTGAGAAATTTAAGTAGTAGGGGTCTCCATTTATAGTTGTTGGGATTGAGGGCAATTTGGTCATTTCATGCTTAAAAACATTAATTCAAGGTCTTTAGTGACTGATTTAAGCGTCACTAAAGCCCCTGAATGTGGGCGTAGGTCGTGCAGATGTCGTGCCTCCTCTCCCTGTGCTTGAACGCCTACGCACGATCATGCGCTCTTAGCCATACGATCGCGAGATTGAACAGCTTTGAAGCCATCGCACCCGCACCTTCATCGTGCCTCATAGAGCACTTGCATGAGATTGGGCATTCAAACGCATGTCCGATTGTGCGTGTGTGATGAGGTGCCCAGAGCACACAACATCACCACTTCATCCACCGTCTGCAATGCATCCAACAGGCGTGTTTCGCCCGAGCTTGCATGTGGTTGATTTAAGCACTCGAAGAGCCTCAAACTGGCACCTTCCCCTTTGCGTAGTGCCTTCGCCCAATGTGTTACATCTACGTTTGAGGTGCGCACATGTTTTAATGAACATGGGACCATGGTCGTTGGATGGCGATTGAACGACCTAGATCTGATCGCACAGATGATGAGAGAGAGGAAGCAGGTGCTTTTGGCTGGTGTGGGCGGCTGAGATGGTGCCACATGGCATCATCTTGGCTGTCCATCTTTTGTGTCTTGTTGACGATGCCACAGATGTCGGATTAGATCGATTTTTGCATCATTAGGCTACGATCGTCAATCATAACCCATTCGTGCAGTCAGATTCGTCATTTGATATATGGATTTACACCATTTTGGCCCGTTGACCTCTGATCTTTCTTAGAGTATATCTGATGTTACGGAAGTCTGATTGAGGTGATCTTAGAGTCGTTGAACTCCAATAGTCACATTGATCAGATCCATATGGTTGGATCTTCAATCCATGGCCTCGATTAAATGTCACCCTATCACCTGACCATAAAAAGGAGAAATTAACATAAATTTTATACAGCCTATCCTAAATGCATGATGATGCGTGTTATGCAATATTTATATTGTATAATGCAACTATATGCCTAAGAACAAGCATAAATAAATAGTTTAAGTGATATAAACGTATTTACATCACACCCCCATGCCTATCTTTTGCTAGTCCCTAGCAAAACTATATGTTATTTATAAGAGAATTAAGCCAGATTTCTTGGGCAAAAGTTACTTTTCAACACTTGGAGATTTCAACTAAGACCTAAACTATAGACCCACAACAGTGCCTACGTGTCTACCAAAATGCAACCACCTCAAGCCCTCGCCTTATTCAAAGAATGATCTTTTTCTTCTTTTTCTTCTTTTCTAATTTTCTTGGATTTTTGAGTTCAGGGTTTTGGAGTAGCTTTCTACGGTCACTCAACCCACCCAAGACTCGAAGAGAACCCTAAGTTCTAAGCATCTTTGTGTGAAATTTGATAGACACACTGATCGACGATTAGAATGGACTTCGGGTTTCTACGCCCCTAGGAGACCTTAAAATGAAAATTCTGCCCAAAGTTGTATCTATTTGACTGGTCGCTTTCTCCCTACTTTTATTTTTATGGGGTCAACATAAGGGCAAACCAAGTGTATATCTCCCTAACTTATTCTACTTCTCCACTTCTTCCTAAGTGTTTTGGAATGATACATGCATTTCTTGAGTTAGGTTCTAGACAACCTACCAATGGACTATTACCCACGATAACTTGCTAGCCATACTCATGCAGTGAAGTGTGGCTTAATTCATTTTTTCTTTTCTTTTCTCCTTTTCTATATATATTCTTTTCTTTTTAGATATTCTTTTATATTTTCCTCTTTTTCTAGGTAGGTGGCTTCCGTGATCTAAGATTTACCTAAATGTAGGAGGAAAAGAATGGTCGTGTGACTAGGCTCTAGACAACCTACCAATGGGCTGTTACCTGCGATAACTTGCCAACCATACCACCCTAGAAGCTTCATTAGCTATCCAATTTCCATTAAAATCATCGAAAAGTGGGTTAGTGCAAATAGTGTGTAGATGCTTAGACTTAAAATCCTCTCAAATCAGAGGGTGGGTTGATAAGTTGTGTACTTATCACCCCAACTTATTTAACTAATTAAAATCTAAATTTACAATGGCGAGGACTCGATAAACAGGTCCACATTTTAGTGGACACCAGGCCAGATTAAGCTCGAAGACATGGAGGATCTAAGTGTTCAAGTCATATAGTTTTAATTTCTAACATTGAAAATTTTCTAAAGCCCAAGTTCCTTTTCCTAATTTCACAATTTTTCTTTTTGAAGAAAAAAAAAAGAATCTACGAAGCTGACAAAATAACTCAGAGATGAATGTCCACCCCCCATACCTATCTAATGCAATGTCCTTAATGTATTAAAAAGACATGAAATTGAGTGGAGTAGAGTAGAAAGCACCTGAATTGCATTAATAATAGGTCAGCTCCAAGATGAAAAGAAACCCTGTAGGTGCTGAATTTAGTGCCTTTAGCTAGGCACACTATACAAAGAAGAAGAAATAAAAAATTCACTGGTGCAGGTCAGAATCAGAATAAAAGATTCACCTCAGGACCTGCAAGCAGATGTCCACAGATGTGGACCAGATTGTGGTGCAGACTTGTACCCCATGGTTGAGTAAATCTAAGGTTTCAGATAAAGATTATCCAAAACCTAAGATCAGCATGCAAGCAGGGTCAAGGCTGCAATTTGTGAGGATGAAACCCAAAACCAAAAAGTCAGGTTACAGAGAAATCAAGCTCAAAAGGATAATCAATGAATGTGCTCTTGGGTTGGACATCCTTGATTGCGCAGCAATCATAGGTCTTAATTGACCTAGATTAGGCTAGAACTTAGCATAAGTTAAGGTAATTCATGCATGCATAAGCATTATCTGCATCTTTACTGCTTTAGCTTTGCATAAAATAATGTTATAATGTGCTGGTTAAGTGCATTATGTAGATTGCAGGCAATAAGATGATCAGGAGAAAGATTTGGAGCAGGATTTGAAGCAGGATCAGGAATAACGTGTGTTGTAGTAGAGCTAGAGTAGAAGGATTAGATTAGATGTAGGAATAATGATGTAAGGGAGTTAAGGTTTGCTATTCTATTAAGTAGAAATAATGCAGTAAAATGTGAAGAGCTTAGATCCATCCTAGACATAGGATAGCTTAGAGACTTCCTCCAACCCTTAGCCACCCTTAGATTAGGTCACAGCACCCTAGGAAGCCCTGAAACCCTAGTTCCAACCCATATCTGGATGCCCAGATAAGTTATACATTGTCTACGACCCTTAGCCATCCCCTGTACACCTCAAACCCACTTCTACATTGTTATTGGACGTCCAAACACTTTGTCGGACATCTAATTTCTGCAAAATACCCAAAATAGAACCTAGACTTCCCTTGACTCCGATTGGACATCTAGAACTAAAGTCTGGACTTCTGATTTTTGAGTATAAGTTGTTTGATCATATTTTTGGATGTCTAGAACTGGTCTCCTGTTCCTGTTTTGAGATTCAAGCCTTGATCTTGGATCTCTAGCTCCCAAGACTTAATCCCAACCCCATAGGAACCTAAATTAAGGTGTCCTCACCCTAGTACATCACCTCTAAACCTACCTAAGGATCTACTTAAGTCCTCACCAAACCCAATTGACTTAGATCATAGTCAATTACCTTCACCTAAGTCAATTGGACTCATTGAGTCCAATTCAGCTTAGATCTCAACCACACATGTTCAATTGTACTTAGTGAGAGTCCAACTGACCTAAGCCCAACCTAATTGAGTTATTTCACTCTCAATTAGGTTCACACTCATTCTATTAAACTTGGGTTAGGTTTAATTGCAAATTCCACTTAGAAATTAGGGTTTTAGCCCTAATTCAAGGCATGCACCTACCTAAACCCCTTAGTACCTAACCTAAACCACCTAGCCACATAGGGCACGATGAGACACACACACACACACACCCATTCACGCACTCCCACACATATAGACTTCTCTAAAAATCTCTCCAAGTGGCACCACTCTTGGTTGCCAAATTTAGCAACCAAGAGGCATTCAAATAGAGATCCACATTTTGTGGATCTCAAAACCACTTGACCGACCACTCTTGGACTCTCTCTAGAGAGTTCCAAACTTCTCTACAGAGAAGCCCTTTGGTCTATAGAAAGACCTAAGGGGTAGCCAATTGCACCCATTCACATTCATTGCTTCATGCACTTGCAATTAGGCTAGCCACCACCCTCTCCACCACCATCTCCACGAGCTAAGCACCACCATGAAGGACACCATGCCAAGATGCTGGATCACTCCTCTCTCTCGCCAAGGGTCGGCCTAAGCTCCATTGGCCACCCCTCATTCACCTCTCCACCATTCCAAGGTCATCGAAGAACTCCTCCAAATGCCCTCACTTCCGATAGATTAGTAAATAGTTCTTTACATTTACTGCATTTATTTACTGCTTAGTAGTGTAGTCCTTATTCTTCCAAAATGCTGCATGCAAAATCCCCCCCGTAGATTCTTGTATGTGATCATTTTTTGGTAGATAGCTTTACATTTTAAGCGTTTCTATACAAGCTTTCCTCTACAAGTTCATCTTGCAAAGACCCTCCAGATGAATGAATGAAAAATATATTTTCTATATATATATGTTGATAATCATCACGAGCTCATTACAATATCTTTTGTGTATGGTTAATGTTCCTTGTTTTTAATTTCTGATATTTTGTAACAAGCATGTCATTTCCGAAAGATAGAGAAAACCTTACTATAGATGCATTTTCTGTAAACAGTCACCACCTAACTTGAATCGTGTGCACAGAAACTTACACTTTCACTTTTGTGATCTATTTAACACTCGCGCATGTAATTAGGGTTCATAATAGAGTGGTGAAATTTTAATCAGAAGACTGGAAACCGACGTGTGATTTTGAACAAAGTAGAGCGATAAAAGAGTGAATTCAAAAGTAAAACAAACGCCTCCCAGAGATGAACAACCGGGACTCAAAGTCTCGTTATCTTTTATTAAATATCTTTGTTTGATCATATTGTGCACTATGCTATAATGTTTTCCTATTAAAAACGTGCATTACGCTTACAACAAATCGTGCTGTTTTCAGGGAGACAACACCAATTTCTTTGATTTCGATATTTTAAACTACCTCTGACAAATCACTCTCTACTTTGTTTTGGATGTGTAGGAAAACGTGGAAGAAAAATGGGATCTACGGATGCAATGAGCATAGTAAAGAGAAAATCAGGTGCACATCATCTCCTCTGTAGATTAGGTTTCCTTCTTGAACCCCAGGAGTAGATTTGCTTTCTGCAAGTTCTTTTGAAAAAAAAATATATCTTTATTCAACTTCGTGAAAAAGGAAAAAAATCAGAAAAAAAAATGTTTTTTAAAGAATCTAGATTAGGCTTTTTTTTAATATTAGGGTAGTTGAAAAAGAAAAAAATATATATATATTTGTGGAAATCCCTTGAAAAAAAATATTTATCCTTTTGAAAATAAAAAAAAATTGCAAAAGTTTTCAAAAGAAAAGAAACCCAGTTTTGGTGGAAGGCTTGGATTTCAAACCCAAACCCTCTTTAAAAAGTCTTTCCACCATCTTCTGATTTTCGGCCATATTTCAAAGTCTGACTTAAAAATTTGATTGCCGAAAAACTAATGAGCAAAAAAATGTAAAATCTGAGTTAAACCTTCATTTTTAAACCATCTTTCAAACGCCACCGTTCTTTTAAAAAATTTTGAAGTATAAAATTTTTAAACATTCGTGAAGTGCACAAAGGTTAGACTAACCCAAATTTGATATTTTTCAAATTTAAAAAAGCAATTCCTAGTATTTCATGAACATGTTTTGACTAAAAATGGTGGGGTTTCAAAGGTGGTCTCATTGGTTTCATTTTCCAAGTTTTTCCTGAATTTTTGAAGGTCAATTGGTACTGCTTCAAAGCGAAGGACCAACCAGGGTCAAAAATTCCTAATCTGACCCCCTAACATTCAAAAATCCCTAAAAATTCGGATGAAATAGTCAAAATTCTAAAAAAATATTCTCTAAAAGGATAATTTCAAAAGGAATCTTCTTGCAAAATTTCCACTTAATTGGATTCCAATTATTGTTAGAGAACGAATTTTATTTTTGTGGTCTACGGAATTAGAACAAAACCCTAGAAGTGCATGAACCTTAGGGTAGATCTTTAGTGTTAAAATTTAGAGACCACACATGGGCTAACCTAAACTTAATTAAGTCTAGCACTTAGCCGGTGAGCCTGGTCACCTTGTAGGCCACTCACCAAGAGGAAATCCCACTGAAGAAAATGGGCTAAAACAAATTTTAAAACACGAAATAAAACTCGAATTCATTGTCGCATTACTGGTGTTTTCAACCGCTTGGCTAGGTTAGCGAAGAGGCAGTAATCACTTTTAGTCATTTGTATGACAAATTTCTTTAAGAATTAAAACCTAAAACAAAAAATCTGGTCATACGATTCATAAGGACCACTTGATTGACAGGGCCTTAGCCTTGTCTTGCATGGCTACACCAACCAAGGGGTTGGGTGGTGTATGTGAGGAAGGAGGTCACTTAAACCTCACTGGGTTTGACCTTGGGACCCACTCCCAAGGAGGCGAGTCACTTCGCCGGGACTATTTTTCCCCACCACTTTATCTACTCTCAGAGCCACCATGGCTAATCCTGGACCTGGACCTAGATCGGGCTAGGATATCGAGAATCTGGACTCGATGGCTTGTCTGGAAGCCCGGGTAGTTGAGTCTGAGGAGCGGCATCGGCAGAGCATGATCGCATCTTAACAGAGCTTGACAAGATGTAGCACCCAGCGTGAGGAGAATAACTGCAGGATTTCTACGATCTAGCCGCACAAATCATCGTACCACTAGTCAGAATTCCTGCAGGCGGAGATGTGTTTGAGCTCAAGCCCAATGTGATTAGGTTGATCAGCACTCACTTATATTAGAACTCAAGCGAAGATCTGTTTGAGCACCTTGAGGACCTTAGTCAACTCGCTGAAATGATTCAACCCAGGAATATCGATCTCAGGATTGTTCTAATGAAGCTTTTCCCATTCTCTCTGAGGGACAAAGCTTCATACTGGTTCAAGACCATTGGGAAGGCAAATAGAACCTAGCCGGAATTACGACGTGAATTCCTGCAAAAGTTCTTCCCAATTGGTCGAACAAATGCAATGCGGCGTGCAATCATGACTTTCTCCCAGGGAGCTGGGAAGAAGTTACAAGAAGCTTGGGATAGATTTCACGACCTTCTCCGAAAGTGCCCGCACCATGGTATACCCAGATGGCACCTAGCTCTAATCTTCTATCATGGGCTAGATGACACACATCGGTATCTGGCTGATGCATCTAGTGGAGGGAATTTCCTCGCAAAAGATGAAAACAATGCATTTCAATTGTTTTAATCCTTAGTGGAGAACTCGATGAATGCCGCATCCATGAACCAATTCCAGCGGCCCGTTCAGTAGCGGGTTGGTGTCCACGAACACTCACACTAAGTCTATTCGAGCCGACATGGATATCTTCATCAAGCAGCTGCATAGAATAAATCTAATTAAGAAGAAGATTGACCAGATCAATTAGGGTCAATCTGACTTGAGCTCTACTACCCCAAGACCCTCCTATGCACCCCGAGCCCCTCCTCCTCAAGTTAATCTACTCACTTAGGACGCATCTTCTCTGTATTTACAAGATCCCACATATCAGGATCCCGTAAATAATCCAAATCTGGCACCCTTTGACTAGGGTTACGCACCACCTGCAGATTATAATGCGTACCCCCTTGATGGATATACGTCTCAGACATCTTCGGCCTACGAGGACGTTAGTGCTATCCAAGGATACGGGTGTAATAACCCATATTCAGAGACGTATAACCCTGGTTGGTGCCAGCATCCGAACTTCTCTTGGTCTAGTAATTCACAGAGACAACATCAAGACCCACACTCCCAGACTAGGAAATACGGGAATGCGCAGAACACGTACCATAGGCAGCAGCCATTCCCGTCTCAACAGCAGCAACCCCGTTCTTTATACCAGCCACTGCACCAAGCTGCCAGTCACCGTCCAAAGCGGGCTGACCCTTTGGAGGCACTGATAGAGGAGCTCCAAGAATCAATGAGGAAATCCACACTCGATAGCTTGCAGATTATGAAGGTGATGGCTGACCATATACAGACTATACAGAACATGTAGAACCAACTATTGCAGGAGCATAGGACTCAGGGAGCCTTACCCTCCCAACCCGTCCCAAATCCTTAATATGTGCAGAAGCAAGGTGCCCCGCCTAGGTTTCAGGCACTGCAGGGATAGGCTTACGCCATACTACAGGTGCCTCCTGCACCACCCGGTTACGTGCAAGGCCAACTACCATTGCAGAACCCCGCATATTCTGCCCCTTCCACTCCCCCACCACCTCAAGGACGGCAAGCCGATGCACATGCTATCTCTTTTCGGAGCGGAAGGAAGACATTCTACCAACCACTTAGGCTGGCGGGTCCTGATTTTTCCCACCCTTTATCGTAGTTGGGATCGACTCCTTCCTCATCTCAGGAGCCACCTGTGGTAGATAAGGGTAAGAGGCCACTTGACCCTGAGATTCTCGTCCCTTTTCCTGAGCTCTAAAATGAAATGCAACACAAGAAGAGGACACAAGGAATTTTGATGATCTGAAATCGATGTTCAACGAAGTATATATTCTGGTCCCCTCCTCGAGGCAATCGATCACATTCTCACTGTCACTAGGTTCTTCAAGGATAATTATACCCTGAAAAAATAGTCGAGAATTAGACGACAGGCAGAACTGCCGAAAGAGGCTAGCGTAGTGATTCTAGTTGACTTACTGCCGAAGAAGAAAGACCCTAGTACCCCACTCATATCCTGCTTCTTACAGGATTCTCCAATTGATCGGGCCCTTCTAGATCTGGGTTCGTCCATCAACCTAACTCCCACTACCGTATTTGATCGATTTCGATTTGGGGAGTTGAAGCCCACCTCGGTCACGATTCAGCCGGCTAACAGATCAGTCAAAACACTGAGGAGGGTGGTGGACAACGTGATCGTGAAAGTTCGCAGGTTCTGCTTTCCTGCAGATTTTTTCATTCTCGATATGGAAGTTCCTCCTAATCTCTGAGATGCACCAATTATTTTGAGTCGCCCATTTCTAGCTACAGCCCGAGCGAACATCGATTGTGCATCCAGGTGATGAGAACCTCATCATGAACCCTAACTAGCACAATCTAACCCAGATATGTGAGAAAAAGCTCCTACATAACTCATAGAAAGGCTTGACTCAGAAAATTCTGAGTTTGTGAAGAAAATTAGTCATAAGGGGTAAAAATGAAATTCACCAACATAATCTGTAAACAGGGTAACTCAGGGTCCAAACTTAGGTCAAACTAACCTAATAAGGAAACTGGATGATTTGATCCAACAAAGGCTACAGTAACTCCAAGGAATTAAATGACATTCTGTAACCCTAAAATAAACCCACTTCAATTCACGAAGTTCGAGGCAGAGCAAAAATCGACTAAACCCTCTAAAATTCATAGAAAAATAATCTCTAAGGTCTAGAACCATCAATTTGGCCTTGGAAACCCATTTTGACCTACACTGAGAACCATGCCCAATTAATGATTTAATTTAGGTTTTTACATAAATTGGTCTGTCAAACAAGGTCTGACCTAGAAATAAAACTCCCCATTGGAATCCTTTGGTCCTATTTAGTCATGCATAAAAACTTGAACCTAAGATGAGACCTTCTTGACTGACTTTTCATTTTGGTCCTCATCTATTACTTTTTGACCCTCAACTTTCGAAACCCTTGCATTTTGGCCCCTAGGTTCTTCGTCGTTCTTTGCATACAGGTCCCTCCTGCAAATCTCTGAGCAGTGCCATGCTCCGACGACTTTGCGTGGAGCATGGCGTCGTGCAGGGTGAGAGAGGGTACCTGCCAGTTGAACCGGGTGTTCCCTGCGACGTCTGCTGTCGCAGGGACACCGCCATGACCTCTGCCCTCACCCACACCTTCCGAGCGAACGCACGAAAGGTATGGGTCGCAATTCCGACGACTCTCCGGCAAGGGAGGCACGTCACCTCCCTGCGCCCACCCCTCCGCCTTCGCCTTTATAAGGACCAGCGTCACCAGCCGATGGGGGCAGCTTAGTCCTGACGTAGAAAAACCCCCACCTTTCCTCTCTTCCCACTCCGGCAGAAACCCACCATCTCCGGCGGCTCCTCCTCCTCCGTCTCGTCACTCTGCTGCAATACCAGCAGCAGAGCCACCTTCGCTCACTCTTCCCACGTCGCACCATACCCAGTGCGCGCCCTCCCGCTCTCTTCCTCGCCGCCGCCCTCCCCCTATGGGTATTTCTTCTCCGGCGACAGTCGATATGACTGCCGCCCTGCTCCGGCCCCTTCATCCCTATAATTAGGTCATAACTATTCCCCATCTCCCCCTCTTTCTTTTCCTCATTGTCTTTCATTCAATTAACCCTTGACCGCTCCTGTCCACCATCACCTTCCTCGTCTCCGGCCACCCTCCGGCGAGACGCTCCCATCACTCCGCAACCCCACATGCCTCGCCAACCCTCGCAGAACCTCTGCCTCATCAAGCTGAACAACCTCCACCCACCCACTGCCGCTCCACACCCCCACCGCACTCCCCTGATTAGACCCATTTTTCTAGTCGCTGTCCGACCTAGCCCTGCTGCCAGACGCCGCTCCACGACCTGCTGCACCCTGCACCACCTTCACCGTGCCACGGCGAAGGTCCCCCGCTGATCTGATTAGGCCGAGAGGCCCTTTTCGTGTTTGGCAAGTTCGACGCCCGGCCGCCATTGACATTGCATTGAAGTAGCTCCACGCGCGCTCCAGGCTTCAGAACCCTAGGGCTCTAGGTGCTGCGAAGTTGGGAGGGTAGTGCGAAAGCAACTAACCCAGCAATCAAAGCGAATAGAGCCTGCAGCTGAGGAAGCGAAGCTGCGGTCTGCTGCGGCCACACGCGAAAAGAGCGCAGAGGATAGTCCCACATCGTGAGTTTACCAAACCCCGCTGCAGTATAAATTATTTTTGTGTTTTCTACTGGTCGCCTCCGAAAGCACTGGGGTGAGGTCCCGCACCTACTCACTTGCCCGATCTGCGAGCTCATCACGCGGATCCGGCGGACCCGACCAGACACTACTTGCCCACTCCTCGCGTACCAAACACACCGGTACACCTGGTCACGGGCACGAAACCCGACCCGATTATCCACGGCTCTGGGAGAGCATCCTGTGAGTGGTTTACAGAGAGAGAGAGAAGTGCGGGTAGAGGGACAGGGTAGGTTTTGCTCTTTGTGCAGGGACAGGGTGCGAGAGAAGAAGACCAAGGAAGAAGGAAGAAGAAGACTGCAGGAAGAAGAAGAAGGAGAAGCACAAAGGAAGCACTGTAGCAGATACCACTTAAGCCGTCTGATTGAGAAATCAGATGACGGATGAGGCTCTACAGACAAAGCAAAGAAGAAGAAAAAGAAAAGAAAAGGTGCCACAGCTGAAAGAAAAGAGAAGAAGGAAGAAAGAAGAAGAAGCAAAGAAGACAAAGAAGAGAAGAAGAAGAACTGAAGAAGATCAAGAACTGTGAAGAAGAGAAGAAAAAGAAGAGAAAAAGGAGACAAGTAAAGGGAGAAAGAAGAGAAGAAGAAAAAGCCAAGAAACAAAATCTACTTCTCCCTCTCTCTCTCTCTTATTTTTGTAATAAAGAAGCATTATACTTCTAGAATTCTAGTAGCTCCTTGAGTTTGACCTCGGAAGAAAAGCATTTCTGAGTAAAATTGTAATAGTGGCAATGATGACAAATCGTAGCTATTTTATCTGTACCACAATGACATTACTATAATAAGAACAAACAAAAGACTAGCTAAGCTTTGGTGTCATCATTAGACACTACCAGGTGTATGGAGATAGCCCTAGGCAATGAGCGACATCGACTGGGCATATTCAGGGCAGCAAAGAACTTCGACTATGATCGAATAGAGGAGGATGGTGAAGATGAACATTCGGCATATTGTGGTAACATTGGGCTCCTTTGTGACGACCCAATGTCTCATTCGTCTACACTATCAAGGTTCTTGGACCTTGATTCACACGGGACTGAAACCACTGCACTACACATATCTCCCTGAGGATCTAACTATTTAGGGTGTGCTTCTAACCACAGCACCCCTGAATCCAGCTATCCTGATCCACACATTACTGAATCATCGCTGTCGTTGCAAAAAGACATGACTACAACTAATGAGTTTCCTGTTAATGCAGTCACAATCGATTATTTCACAGGGAACGACTCAGCGGGAATTCACATGCACATGGATCAATAGATTCCCACCCTCGATTCTGCTCCTCCCATTCTCATTTCGAACTCTGACCCACTCGTGATTGAGTTGAAGCCCTTACCTAACTCACTCAAGTATGTGTTCTTGGGTGAAAGTGAGACATACCCAGTCATTATCACTGCCCACTTAACCCAAGAATAGGAACAACAACTGATTTCTACGTTGCAAGACCATAGGGTTGCTATCGGGTGGAGTATTGCTGATCTCCGCGGTATTCACCCCTCGTTTTGCACTCATCACATTTACACAGAAGATGGGGTGAAACCTTTGAGACCACCTCAAAGACGGCTTAAGCTGAATATGCTGGAGGTTGTTAAGAAGGAGATCATCAAATGGCTGGATGCAGGTATTGTATACCCAATCTCACATAGCCAAAGGGTGAGTTCGATCCAGATAGTGCCTAAGAAAGCAGGACTCACTGTCGTAAAAACTGATAAGGGCGAATCCATCCCTACTCGCACTGCGACACTTGGTAGGTCAGCATCAACTATAGGAAACTGAACACGACTACCCAGAAGGATCACTTTCCTTTGCCTTTCATTGATCAGATCTTGGAACGGTTTGCCAGATGCAGTTTCTTTTGCTTTCTAGATGGATACTCCAGGTATAATCAAGTAGCGATTAGCCTAGAAGATAAAGACAAGACCACATTCACATGCCCCTTTGGAACATTAGCTTTCAAGTGGATTCCCTTTGGCCTCTGCAATGCACCAGTAACATTTCAGCGTTGCTTGATGGCCATCTTCTCTGACAAGATTGGGGACTATGTCGAGGTATTCATGGATGACTTCTCCATTTTCGGAGATGATTTCACATCTTGTCTTGATAACCTCACCAAGATCCTGAAAAGATGTATTGAGGTGAACCTAGTACTATCCTAGGAGAAAAGCCATTTCATGGCGAGGGATGGCATAGTACTAGGGCAAAGGATCTCCAAAATCGGACTCAAGGTCGATCGAGCTAACTCTGGGATTATTTCCCACGTACTGCCATCTAGCTTAGTCAAGCAGATCAAATCATTCTTGGGTCACGTCGGCTTCTATCGGAGATTTATACGTGATTTCTCAAAAATTACATGGCCTTTGACGAATCTCCAAGTTGCCGATGCCCCATTAGAATTTGATACCTTGTGTCTCAGCACCTTCGAGACTTTACGAAGTGCTATCTCCGACTCCCTGATTCTCCAACCACTCGACTAGTCTCTCGATTTCAAAATGATGTGCGATGCATCTGATTTTTCCGTCAGTGCTGTTTTAGGCTAGCGTCGGGAGAAACAACCCTTCATCATATACTATGCTAGCAAGACAATGAATGAGGCTCAGCACAATTACATTGTCATCGAAAAAGAACTGGCAGTAGTAATATTCAGGTTGGAGAAATTCAGATCTTACTGATTAGGGTCCAAGGTCATCATTTTCACTGACCACTCCACCCTCCGACATTTGTTGGCAAAGAAGGATAACAAACCACTACTCATTAGATGGATCCTTCTATTGCAGGCATTTGATATCGAAATCCACAACAAAGCCAGAAAATAGAATGTTGTGGAGGATCACCTATCCAGACTGGACCCAGGCCACATTCCTTATTCCCTGCCTATCCATGAGCAATTTCCTGATGAATCTCTTTTGGTAGTTCATTTTGTTGAGTTCCCCTGGTATGCGGATATCACGAACTACCTTGCTGCAGGCAAGATTCCCATGAATCTATCCAATGGCCAGAAACTCAAATTCACTGCAGAAGCCAAATACTACCTCTGGGATGACCCACTACTCTTCCGCATTGAAGCAGACCAGATTATTCGAAGATGCATCCCAGATTCTGTGATCCCCAGTGTGTTATCATTTTGCCACAATGATGCTTGTGGTGGTCATTTCTTGGGATGGAAAACCACTGCAAAAATTTTCCAGTCAGGATTTTTTTGGCCAACCATCTTCAGGAATACACACGAATACACCCAACTTGTCAAATGATGCCAGTCGATCAATTCTATGACCAGGAGAGACATGATGCCACTCCAACCCATCATGGTCGTAGAAGTGTTCGATGTCTGGGGCATCAATTTTATGGGCCCTTTTCCAAACTCGCATGGCTTTGAGTACATATTGCTAGCTGTTGACTATGTCTCAAAGTGGGTTGAGGCCATCCCGGTGAGATGGGCTGATCATAAGGCCGTCATTTCTTTTGTACGACAGAATATTTTCATGAGATTCGAAATACCCCCTGCTCTGATTAACGACAGGGGAAGCCACTTCATCCATGCCCATTTTAGGTCATTACTAAAGAAATACGGGGTAAATCACCATATAGCCACCCCGTATCATCAACGGACCAATGGGCAGGCTGAAGTATCTAACTGTCAGATCAAGCTGATTCTCTAGAGGATGGTTAAACCAGATTGGAAGGACTGGTCGGACAAATTAGTTGACGCACCCTAGGCATATCAAACAGCATATAAGGCCCCACTCAGAATGTCACCATATCGCATGGTATATGGCAAGGCCTGCCACCTTCCTGTAGAGCTGGAACACCACACCTTTTGGGCAGTGTGAAAATGTAACCTTGACCTCGATGTAGGAGGTCAAGAACGGAAACCACAGCCCATTGAATTAGAAGAGATCCAGCGGGAGGCCTATGAGAGCACATTGATATACAAGGACAAGACCAAGGACTTTCATGACCGCCACATCCGGAGGAAAGCATTCACGCCCAACCAGCAAGTCTGGTTGTTTGATTCACGACTGAAACTGTTTGCAGGGAAGCTCAAGTCCAAGTGGACTAGCCCTTATATTGTGATTCATCCATATCCTAATGGGACAGTACAGACCAGGGACCCAAAATCTGGGCATATATCCATGGTAGATGGCCAGCGCCTCAAGCCATTCTTGGCCCAGGAACCTCCTCCACCTGACAAGCTTGTTCATCTTATTAAGGACGTGTGATTGAATGCTGGCTAAGGTGGAGGCGTCAAACTCAGCACATATAGGTATCATTTACCCCACATTCCACCATCACTTATACTTAACCATTTTTATATATAGCATATTTTTTCTGTTAGCATATTTTCTTTCTGCATTTTGCATACTGACAGGTTGGCCAGTGCTGAATGTATAATTTTAGGAGCAACTACAGGTGATTTCTACCCATTCTCCCCCTGCAGTACTTATTTTCTTTTATATTCATGCATGAGGACATGCAAAAATTTAGGTATGGGGGGGTAGATACAACAAAACTGAAAAGTTTTATGCCAACATTTAGGAAAACCTCAGAGCTACATGTAAGACGTACTTTAGGACCTTAAATAAGAGAACAACCGACTCCACCTCCAATGCTCGCATTGGAGCTAGAAATCATCCACAATAGCCACTTTCGACTCACCCGCTCACCTCTTATTCTAAATTTAGGGTCAAGCTGAATGTAACCCGATACGGGAATTTCACGAAGTAGAAATTATATGAGGTTACTTGTTTACAGCATATATACATTTTGCAATCATGAATAAGATTATTTTATGAAGAGAATGCATTAGGGATTTTATCCTCTAGTTGATTCCTGTAATCTGGAATCCAGTACAACCTTTCACACAGATGTAGAATTTGCAATGGATTCACGGTGAAGGCTAATAAATGTCTTTAGTCTGTCGAGAAGAAGCAGTGCTTCTTTTCCTGAACCCCTAGACTGTATTTTGGGAGTCAGGAAGATCTTCCAAATATCCACCAAATAGTTTGAGATGAGAGTAAAGTGTACTGGTTTACTAGGATTAGTGCAAGGAATCTAGAATCTTAGATAATTAGGTGATGATACTCAGAGATTAGGCATAGTTTCTGCTCTCGGTTCCTGCGTATACATTTTGTGTGAGCATTGAGAGCAACCAAATAAGGTAAATACTCGGAGAGTGAGTTTTCATAAAACTAGGGCTAAGGTGGATGGTTACGACCATTCTTTACGGAATCCTTGGTTGAAGGCAGGTATTGATGTCAAGGTCAAAAATACACCATCCTATCCATCTCGCCCGGTGCCATGAGTAGGCACTTCCACCGAATAAGCCACCCGATGTCTCTTAAGTACCACCAATCCCTAATAATGCCACCTCAATAAACTTCACGGATGTGTGCTAATTATGTGTTTGTTGGAAAAAAAAAATTATGAAAAGAAAGAAAAATTGGAAAAAAAAATCACAAATACAAGAAAAAGCAAAGAGAAAAAAAAGAGTGAATATTTAGTGTTTATTGCAGTTGCATTGAGGCAATACCACCAAATAAATTTGAGATCCACCAAATATAGCCTTAACCTATCTTTCTGTGTTTCTGATCGCTCGAATATTGGCTGAGGAATTCCGACTTACTGTTAGGGTTATGGAAACTCAATTAAAGTGTTAATGGCAAGAGAGACCACCAAACACCGATCATACATGTGAATCTGGTGAGATTGTGAGCTTTTAGAAAAAGAAAGAAAAGAAAAGAGAGAGAAGAGAGGAGAGAATGAGTACAAAGGAATCAAAAGAGAGCATAGTCTTCTCGTCTTTCTCTAAGTTGAGTTACTTAGTAATTTGGGAATTTAGATTCCATAGTACTACTCTCTATGTAGCACCAAGTGAGAGTGAGCCACCAAATATGTAATCTTTTCCCTCAGAGTTTCTCTACCTAAGCCAAAAGCCAGGGTGAAATTCATAGAATATTTAGAATACCTTGAGGGAAGAAGGCTACCTATCCTGGTAGAATTTTACTAGGGGTCAACTACAAGCTTTAGAGATGTATTGGTTTTCCACTCGAATCCATTGCAAAAGCTACATAGCTGAACTTTCACGATTGTCTGGATTTCCAGAGCATAGAATGAAAACAAAAAGGAGAAAAATCTCTACGCATACACTTGATAAAATAATCAGTCCCTTAGGGACCCTTGCTGTAAATAATTTAGTCTTGCATTTGCTAGGGACTAGCAAGATTTAAGCATGAGGGTATGATTGCGCAGCAATCATAGGTCTTAATTGACCTAGATTAGGCTAGAACTTAGCATAAGTTAGGGTAATTCATGCATGCATAAGAATTATCTGCATCTTTACAGCTTTAACTTTGCATAAAATAAAGTTATAATGTGCTGATTGAGTGCATTATGTCGATTGCAGGCAACAAGCTGATCAGGAGCTAGATCTGGAGCAGGATCTGAAGCTGGATCAGGAATAACGTGTGTTGCAGCAGAGTTGGAGCAGAAGGCTTAGATTAGATGTAGGAATAATGATGTAAGGGAGTTAAGGTTTACTATTCTATTAAGTACAAATAAAGCAGTAAAATTTGAAGAGCTTAGGTCCATCCAAGACAGAGGATAGCATAGAGACTTCCCCCAAGCCTTAGCCACCCTTAGATTAGGTCACAGCACCCTAGGAAGCCCTAAAACCCTGGTTCCAACCCTTATCTGGATGTCTAGATAAGTTATTGGATGTCCAGGACCCTTAGCAATCTCCCGCACACCTCAAACCCATTTCTACAGTGTTATTGGACGTCTAGACACTTTGTCAGATGTCCAATTTCTGCAGAATACCCAAAACAGAACCTAGATTTCCCCCTGACTCAGATTGGACATCCAGAACTGAAGTCTGGACTTCTGATTTTTGAGTATAAGTCATCTCATCATATTTTTGGATATCTGGAACTGGTCTCCAGTTCCTGTTTTGAGATTCAAGGCTTCATCTTGGATCTCTAACTCGCAAGACTTAATCCTAACCCCATAGGAACCTAAATTATGGTGTCCTAACCTAGTACATCACCTCTAGACCTACCTAAGGACCTACTTAGGTCCCCACCAAACCCAATTGACTTAGATCAAAGTCAATTACCTTCACCTAAGTCAGTTGGACTCATTGAGTCCAATTCAGCTTAGATCTCAATCCACACAAGTTCAATTGGACCTAGTAAGAGTCCAATTGACCTAATTGTGTTATTTCACTCTCAATTAGGTTCACACTCGTTCAATTAAACTTGGGTTAAGTTTAATTGCAAATTCCCCTTAGCAATTAGGGTATGTAACCCTAATTCAAGGCATGCACTTACCTAAACCCCTTAGGACCTAACCTAAACCACCTAGCCACAGAGGGCACGACCACACACACACACACACACACACACCCATTCATGCACTCCCACACATCTAGAGTTCTCTAGAACTCTCTCCAAGTGGCGCCACTCTTAGTTGCCAACTTTAGCAACCAAGAAGAATTCAAATAGAGATCCACATTTTGTGGATCTCAAAACCACTTGGCCGGCCACTCCTGGATTCTCTCTAGAGAGTTCCACACTTCTCTAGAGACAAGCCCTTAGGTATATAAAAAGACCTAAGCGGTGGCCATTTGCACCCATTCACATCCATTGGCTTCCATCCACATTCCTGGCTTCATCCACTTCCACTTAGGCTAGTCGCCACCCTCTCCACCACCATCTCCACGAGCTGAGCACCACCATGAAGGACACCATGCCGAGATGCTGGATCACTCCTCTCTCTTTCCAAGTGCCATCCTAAACTACATTGGCTGCCCCTCATTGTCCTCTCCACCATTCAAAGGCCATCGGAGACCACCTCCAAATGCCCTCACTTCTGATAGATTAGTGGCTAGTTCTTTACATTTATTGTGCTTATTTTCTACTTAGTATTGTAGTCCTTATTCTCCCCAAATGATGCATGCAAAATCCCCCCCGTAGATTCTTGTATGTGATCGTTTTCTTGTGGCTAGCTTTGCATTTTAAGCATTTTTGTACAAGGTTTCCTCTACAAGTTCATGTTGCAAACACTCTCCCATTGTATGAATGAAAAATATATTTTCTATATATATATGTTGAGAATCATCACAAGCTCATTGCAATATCTTTTGTGTTTCATTAATGTTGCCTGTTTTTATTTTATGATATTTTGCAACGAGCATGTCGTTTCCAAAAAGTATACAAACTCTGACTATAGATGCATTTTCTGTAAACAGTCACCACCTCTCTAGAATTGTGCGCACAGAAACTCACACTTTCATTTTTGTGATCTATTTAACACACATGCACGTAACCAGGGTTCATAATAGAAGTGGTGAAATTTTAATTGGAAGACTGGAAACCGACGTGCGATTTTGAACAAAGTAGAGCAGTAAAAGATTGAATTCAAAAGTAAAAAAAATGCCTCCCTAAGACGAACGACTAGGACTCAAAGTCTCATTTTGCTTTATTAAATATCTTTGTTTGATCATTTTGTGCACTATACTATGACGTTTTCCTATCAAAAACATGCATTACTCTTACAACAATCCTCAGAACAAATATCATATGGGTCCTAGTAGAAGGTTGGTAGTTTCAGATAAATAGGCACCCTTAGACTCGGTCTCCTGATTCTTCCAACATTAGCTTCCCAAATCTTTATTTCCAAACTCCTATCTTCCTTAATCAGAAATTTGAATTCCGGGACCTCCTGCATATTAATCAACCAATCTAAAATGTCCAAGTCCAAGATTTGTTGTGAAATCAGAATTGACTTGGGTCTAGTGATCTCAAAATTAAACTCATCAGTAAACTCAATTGGGTGTGATTGAGGATTGGGGCTTTGAATTTAATCCTCCTTGAAATGAGGATTCTAATTCACATTGCGAGCCCCAACATGATCAAGTTCCTTAATTTTAGGGCCATCAAATTATTTATTAAATTCCTCAGGCCCAATCATCTAACTAAAATCATATTTTGTAAGCTCATGCGAGACTTCACTTAATGATTCTTCACCTTCAGAATCAAAGAATTCTAAATCGACATTAATGTATGTCTCAAAATCATCAATCACATTTTATTTCATGGAGACATGTTTCCTCATACCCCGGCTTAGGGATCTCAGGTGAAGAAACTAGTTCATCCTTATTTGATTGCTCCAGAACATCCTAGTCAACCCTGGTCTCATAAAACATGTCTCCCTTATAGGATTCTGACATTGGCTATCTTGACAGGGGTTCATCCTGGGAATCCTCAAAAGATTAGACTAGAGCAATTACAAATCTCATCCTCAATTTCGATAACTTCCCAAGTAGAAACTCACCTTGGCCTTTATCCTCAACATCCTGGAGACAATCCAACAAATACTTATTAAGATCATCAATCATTTTAATCAGATGCTCTAATTCTTTAGTGCAAGGTGTTGGGTGAGCTTCTAAAGATTGTATGATATTCCATAAGTTAGCTAAGACCTTATCTTGGACCTAGTTAACCTAAACCAAATGGTTTGGTTCAGGGTTGGGTGGGTTTGGATCCAATCTACGGAAGTTAAGGAATTAAGATTCTTGATACCCACCCCGATAATAGGTCACTTCTGCTTATCAAAATGAGGGTGGTGATCTATAATCGATGTAGCTCAGAGAAGGATAAGAATCAAGATTATGGTGTCCAGGGTTAGACCCCGAAAACAAAGGTCCGGAACTATATCCCCAACCAGGATTATCCCAACTAGGAGATGAATGAGAATAAGCCTGGTTGGAATAATAATCATTTTGGGAATAAGTAGTTGTAGGAAGGTAAGAGTAGAAGTGCGAATAAGATGTGGAAGGATCCATGACAGACTGGAGGAAGAAAGGCACCCTACAATACAAACAAACAAACCTATCCTTAAGTGGGCTAGCCTAAAGACCTACAGACTCCCAGAACCCATACTTAGACAAAGAAACAATTTGATGTACTTCTTTTCGGTCAATCCAACCAGTTAAAGGGAGGGCTCGAAAGAAGTTTCCCTTTTTGGCTTGCACATCCGATTCCTAGTGTACCCCCCAGCCATGATGGTTTGATTCTGCTCCCCTAGCTAGACATCAGACTGAATGGTAGAAATAGACTAATCGAAAATAATCTTGATCTAGGCTCCGAAGAGCGAGTCCAATCCTTAAGGCCAATGTCTACACTGTTTTAATTAGGGTTAGGTTTAAATGTGCTTTGGAATGTGATGAGCCCTTTATCTGGGTTGTGCCCTTATTGATTGATTGATATGTATGTGTGTGCACAACCAATGGTGTTCACGCAATATTATTTTTTTGGATGTGGTGAATTTTAGGGTTTAAATCTTGCTTAGTAGCTTTTAGGATTCAAATTTTGGTGTATTCAATCAAGTTCAGTTGGCACACCAGGTTTTGAAAGCACAGGTGAAAATGTTTTCTGTTAAATCGTAAAAGAATGTGGAGTGCCTGGTAAATCCCTAAAAGTTGAACCTATGTGGTAGCTACTTGATGAGTTATTTCAAGTAGAAGTTGTGTGGTCTAAACAACTCAAACAATTGGCCTAATACACTACTTAATTAGGCACGCAAGTGATTACCAAATCTAATTTCTACTCAATTATTTGCTGGTGAGTGTACCGGTCACAAAGATCGGGTTATCGGCTGAGTATGATGAATCGGAAGAGGTTGTGTACCTCAGTGATATTTTTTAAAATTTTTCTTTATATGCGAAGGGTGAGGCAGGTGGAGGTAACAAATAAACAATTGAAACTACCATTAGAGTTTATGCAAGCTCCTAGGTTAATTAGGGTTTCTGTTATTAGGTGATGGAATTAAATCTAGTGGGTGGGGAGGTGGGGGTAAACTTACAGACCCTTTAACAGCACTTTACTCCAATCTACCGCTTTTACCTGTCTCGAGAGAGTACATACAATCACAATAAGGGGAAAAGTGTGGTAAAAGATAAGTAGGGCAGGAAAGCATGAAAAATCAAAGAGCATTGCCTCCCCAGCAACGACGCCGAAATGTTGAAGTGGAAAATCATTGTAAGTAGATTTGAGTTTGGAAAACCCACCATTGTAGTATGATTTGCGAAGAAATCCGTCAACAAATAAATTTTATAGAAACTCAAAAGGAATTTTGGGTCGAACACAGGGAGGCTACATCAATTTGAAATCTGTGGTTATATATTTTTCTTGTTTAGAAAGTGAAATAATCACAATGAATTCAATATTAACAATAAGAGAGAGCGAAAGAGGGAATAAACACTTTATAATATGGAGAATGTTTTTACAACTAGAAAATGGGAAATATTACAAGTAGAAATTAGTAAAATCTACTCTAAAAAGAAGTAAAAAGAAAGGATGTGAGAAGTTATCCTCCTCGACGGTTGCTTGGAGGACAAGCCGGATGGGGCAATTCCTGGAACCAGGGGTGAGGCAGGGTGTCGTCGTCGTGGGATCCATTTCAGGAATGGGCCCTAGAAAACTTTGAGTTTAAATCTTGATGAGCATCTAGGGTTTAGGACAAGCTTCTTTATAGCTTTGCAAAGGGATAGAGGTGAAGGAAGGGATGGGAAATTTGACTGGTAGGGGTCTCCTTTTATAGTTGTAGGGATTGAGGGCAATTTGGTCATTTCATGCTTAAAAACATTAATTTAGGGTCTTTAGTGATGAATTTAAGCGTCACTAAAGCCTCTGAACGTCGGCATAGGTCACGCGCACGCCGCGCCTCCTCCTCTCCCCACACCTCAACACTTATGCATGATCGTGCACTCTCACCCATCTGATTGTGAGATCAGATGGCTCAGAAGGCATCGTGTCCATGCCTTCATCGCACCTCATCGCATGCTTGTGTGCAATCGGATGTTCAAATGCGTGTTCGATAGCACGTCCATAATGAGGCGTCTAGATAGTGCCACATCCTCGCTTCATCCACCACCTGCATTGCATCCAACAAGTGAATTTCTCTCGCGCCAGCTTGTGATTGGTTTGAGCCCTCGAAGAGGCTCGAACTAGCGCCTCCACCTTTACATAGCACATTTGCCCATCGCGCTATGTTTGCTTTTGAGGCGTGTGCATGTTTTAATGCACACGTGACCATGGCCGCTGGATGGCAATCCAATGGCCCAGATCTAATCACACGATTGAGGAAAGAGAGGGAGCGGGCACCTTTTTCCGATGTAGGAGGTTGAGATGGCACCACGTGTAGGAAAATTGGAGGCCCTACCAGGAGGGGGTGACGTAATAAATTGCGGAATTGAAAATAAACAATCTCACAAAAAATCAATCACACAATGTACACAACAATTTTTAGGATGAAACCCAAACTGGGTGAAAACCACCACCTAACCCTCTTGAGTTATGATTTTCCGATCAACCAAGTTGATCAAATCCACTAAACGAATTACTTTAAATGAGGGTGATTCAACCTCAATTACAACCACGCAACAAGTGTGAGGGTAGCGTTCCTCAACCCCTTCTCTTCATGAGAAGGATTTTGTCCCACGAAGGAGACGGGAATTCGCAAAGCGAATGCCCAACCAAATAACAATGATAAAATAACAAATATAATCCTATAGAGCCAACAAAGATTTAAACCTAGCTTCTATAGGAATTAGGAAACTCCCCTTTGCAAGGAGTGCTTCGAATCGATGACGTGGGTGCGTGAGCCACGCGACGGTACAATGTTGCTCTCGTGAACTACAGCGGGAGAGCAGGTGCGCAAATGCTTTGATGCTCTCTAGATGAAGAACTGGAGCTTGGAGAGCAAGAGCTTGCTTCATAGGATCAAGAGACACAAAATGGTGTGAAAATGCATTACTTGGTGTATCCTTGAGTGCAAGAGGTTCCTCTCTATTTATAGAGGCCTTAGGAAGGCATTGGAAGGCTTTGGAAAGCTTCCATAGCTGTTGGGAGCAAAGCCCAAGAGAATCAAGTCGAAATCAGGAACAATGATTGCACTGACAGGGTTATCAGACGTCTGATCCTGGCATCAGACGTCTGGAAGATCACTTTAAGACGTCTGAAAATAAGGTCAGACGTCTTATTTTGGGCAGGTCTCTTCCTGACTTGAATCAGATCTAAACAGAGTTCTGGCGCAAGTCCATCAGATGACATACAGGACGTCTGGCACTATGTCTGGACGTCTGGAAACCTACTTTTTCGTAAGAATGAATTTCCAAGAGAGTGCAACGCTAGAAAATCTCTGAGAAGAGATTTTGGGTTAGCCGCGGCAAAACGGTCATCTATCAGACGTCTGGAAAGGCTTAAGGACATCTGATAAGGCTCTAACGGTCATATCCTGCAGTGTTTGCTAATCCAACCAACAGTCCACTAATTGGACATCTGGCAAAGTCATCAGACGTCTTCTAAGACGTCTAGACTAAGGTCTGGACGTCTGATTTTCATCAGATGAACTTCTATGTCTAGGCTAATTGTTATCAGACATCTGAATCAACAGTCAGACGTCTTAAAACACATTATCAGACATCTGATATTGGAATTAGACGTCTGGAAAGGTTGTTTGAACCCTACATTGGTTTTCTTTGTATTCTACGGAAAACCTAAGTGTCCTAGGGTTGTGCAGGTGTTCCTAGGACTACTATTAGTGTACTTTGAGGCTCTTTAACATGAATCTAAGTAACAAAAATAAAGAGCAACAAAAGAAATGAAAAATACAAAAAGTACAAGAGAAGGAAATCTATCCTATTCTTCATCTCCTTCCTTCTTCAATCCATCGCTCCTTACGAATCTCCTCTATTCTCCATCAAGCTTCTCCAATCTGTCCTGGATGCGAGCTCTAACTCGATCTAATCACGTCTCCATTTGCAATTGACCTGAAATCTAAGACTCCAAGTGCAAATGTTAAATGACACGTGTTTTGTTATCATCAAAACAAACGATCGTGGTGCTCTAGCACCAACAATCTCCCCCTTTTTGATGATGACAAAACCATAAATATTGCAAAAAATCCTCCCCCTTTTTGACATTATCAAAAAGGTTTGATAGATTTTAAATTTCCTATAACTCCCCCTTAAAACATGCACTTCTATGAATTTCTTTTAACAAAAGTAATGCCCTCCCCCTTTTTGTAACAACAAGATAGCTATTATTTTTCTCCCCCTTACTAAAGGAAATGTAGCTAACTTGCATCTCCCCCTTAAAAATTGACAATTAGCTCAAAATTTTTTAACTCCCCCTAACTAAATGCTTATGATAAAAAGATAGGGTAAATGGTTTTACCTCACCTACCATGGCCAATAAAATGGCCCAAATGGTGGTGGTGGATGCCACATCGGATGGGGCTCCCATCCGTAGCTTGGATGCCCGGGCATTGGTGCCGGTCTCCAGTCTGGTGGTCGACGTGCGGTGGGATGTTTGGTTGTTCGTCGTCTCGTCAGTCTTCTCCTCCTTGGTCTACTCCTTGGTCCTCCCAGTTCGAGTTGACCAGCCTTGAGCTTATAGGTCCAGTCCTTCGTGTTGTAGTTATCCCTAAAACCTACAAAATAAGATTCCAAATTTTTCTTCGGTATCCAAGTGAGCTTGGATCCAGATCTGTTAGCGGGTCTCCTTATTGGAGATCCTTTCTCAACCTTAGGGCTATAAAAATTATCAACTTTGTTGATTAATTTGTTAGAGTATTCCCTAAGACATGCAATTTCTTTTTCTATAATATGCATCTTAGTTTGTAAATCAGAAATTTCTAACTTTAAACTATCATTTTCTTCAATCAATTTAATATTTTCATTAATTAGGTTTTTATTTTCTAGAAACAAATTTTCATTTGCAGAAGTGTTAGAACAAGGGCTTATTTCTAGATCCTTAGGTTTATTTTCTAGCCTTTTATTTTCAGATTTAAGAAAACTAAGATTCTTTTTCATGCTTTTGTTTTCTATTTTTAGTGATTTACTAAGCTCATATAACTCATTAAAAGCATCTTGTAAATCCGAGTTTACCTCATTGTCGCTGTCGTTGCTGTCGTTATCCGTGATGGCCATGAATCCAAGGCACACGGTTTCCTTCTTCTTGAGATCTTCTTCTGAGCTCGTCTCCTCATGAGTGCCTTCCAACCTCCTCCATATCTCGTGGGTAGTAGTGCACTCTTGGATTCGTTCGAATTCCTTCGGACTCAATGCGCAATACAAGGCATTCATTGCCTTTGTGTTGAGGTTGAGATTCCGAACCAGATCTTCTGAGTAAACTTTTGTGGGTTTCTTGGGAATCACAAATGCTGATTCGCATTTTTCCCACACCCAAAAGTCGTAGGCCTGCAACCACATAGTACTACAATTTTTCCAATAAACGAAGTCTATACCTGCAAAGTATGGTGGTTGCGAGGTATCGTGTCCTTCGGTGCACACGAATGCTTTTCCCTCCATATCTGGATCCTCGCCGGTTTGTAACGCCGATAATGCGAGACCTACTCTGATACCAATTGTAGGAAATATTCGGCGACCCTACTAGGAGGGGGTGACGTAATAAATTGGGGAATTGAAAGTAAACAATCTCACAAAAAATCAATCACACAATGTACACAATAATTTTTAGGTGGAAACCCAAACCAGGTGAAAACCACCACCTAACCCTCTCGAGTTAGGATTCTTCGATCAACCAAGTTGATCAAATCCACTAAATGAATCACCTTAAACGTGGGTGATTCAACCTCAATTACAACCACGGTACAAGTGCGAGGGTAGCATTCCTCAACCCCTTCTCTTCACAAGAAGGATTTTGTCCCACGAAGTAGACGGGAATTCGTAAAGCGAATAACCAACCAAATAACAAAGAAAAAATAACAAATATAATCCTATAGAGCCAACAAAGATTTAAACCTGGCTTCTATAAGCAATAGGAAACTCCCCTTTGCAAGGAGTACGTCGAATCGATGACACGAGTGCGTGAGCCACGCGACCGTGCAACGTCGCTCTCGTGAACCACGGTGGGAGAGCGGGTGCGCGAATGCTTTGATGCTCTCTAGATGAAGAACTGGAGCTTGGAGAGCAAGAGCTTGCTTCTTAGGATCAAGAGACACAAAATGGTGTGAAAATGTATTACTTGGTGTATCCTTGAGTGCAAGAGGTTCCTCTCTATTTATAGAGGACTTAGGAAGGCTTTGGAAGGCTTTAGAAAGCTTCCATAGCCGTTGGGAGCAAAGCCCAAGAGAATCAGGCTAAAATCAGGAACAATGATTGCACTGATAGGGTTATCAGACGTCTGGAAGATCACTTTAAGATGTCTGAAAATAAGGTCAGACGTCTGATTTTGGGCGGGTCTCTTCCTGACTTGAATAAGATCTAAACAAGGTTCTAGCGCAAGTCCATCAGACGACATACAGGACGTCTGGCACTATGTCTGGACGTCTGGAAACCTACTTTTCGTGGGAATGGATTTCCAAGAGAGTGCAACGGCTAGAAAATCTCTGAGAAGAGATTTTGTGTCAGCCGAGGCAAAATGGTCATCTATCAGACGTTTGGAAAGGCTTAAGGATGTCTGATAAGGCTCTAACGGTCATATCCTGCAGTGTTTGCTAAGTCAACCAACGGTCCACTAATTGTACGTCTGGCAAAGTCATCAGACATCTTCTAAGATGTCTGGACTAAGGTCTGGACGTCTGATTTTCATCAGACAGAACTTCTAAGTTAAGGCTAATTGTTATCAGACGTTTGAATCAACAGTCAGACGTCTGAAAACACATTATCTAACGTCTGATATTGGAATTAGACGTTTGGAAAGGCTGTTTGAACCCTATATCAGTTTTCTAAGTATTCTACAGAAAACCTAAGTTTCCTAGGGTTGTGCAGGTGTTCCTAGGACTACTGTTAGGGTACTTTGAGGCTCTTTAACGTGAATCTAAGTAACAAAAATAAAGAGCAACAAAAGAAACGAAAAATACAAAAAGTACAAGAGAAGGAAATCTATCCTATTCTTCATCTCCTTCCTTCATTCCATCGCTCCTCGCAAATCTCCTCTGTTCCCCATCAAGCTCCTCCAATCCATCCTGGATGCGAGCTCGAACTCGGTCTAATCACGTCTCCATTTGCAATTGACCTGAAATCTAAGACTCCAAGTGCAAATGTTAAATGACACATGTTTTGTTATCATCAAAACAAACGATCGTGGTACTCTAGCACCAACACCATGTGGCACCATCTTGGCCGTCCATCTTTTGTGTCTTGTAGATGGTGCCACGGATGTCAGATTGAATTGATTTTCAAATTGTTGGGTTGCGATCGTCAATCTGAACCCATTTGTACGATTGGATTTGTCATCTGATGTAAAGATTTACACCATCTTAACCCCTTAACCTCTAATCTTTCTCAGACTGGATCTGATGCTACGAAAGTCCAATCGACCTGATCTTCGAGTCGTTGAACTCCAATCGTCGCCTTGATCAGATCCATACGATTGGATCTTCAATTTGAGGCCCCGGTTAAATGTCACCCTATCACCTGACCATAAAAAGGAGAAATTAACCTAAATTTTATACAATCTATCCCAAATGCATGATGATGCATGCTATGCAATATTTATAATTTATAATGCAACTATATGGCTAAGAGAAGGCATAAATAGATGGCTTATTGCGAAACCCATTTTCTCGCATTTTGAAATCATCGGAAATCGTAGTATAGTCGCACTAAAATGCTCGTCAAAAATGATTTGTAAAGATAACTAGACTTGAGTCTCAGTTGTTTGTCTCTGGGAGTCATTTATGCAAATTTGAAATTGATCTTTTCGCTCTACTTTCTTAAAATTGCATGGTGTTTTATGGCTATAGATATATTTATGCACAACGTGCTTAGTTGCCAAAATATCAAAAATTAAAAGCAGGCCACTTTAATCACACAAAATATATTGCAATAAGCTCATGGTGATTCTCAACACATAGATATATATATAGAAAATGACCTTTCATTGATTCAGTAGGGTGTTTGCAACATGGAACCAGTGGAAAGCTTATAAAGGAAAGCTTGAAGGCATAAATCTAGCTAACAGAAAATGATCGCATACAGGAATCTATGGGGGGATTTTGCATGCATAATTGGGGGTGAAAAAAGAGCTATACTACTAAGCTATAAATAAAATCATGTAAACAATGACAAACTATGGTACTAATCCAACAAAAATAAGGGCATTCGGAGGTGGGCTCCGATGGCCTTTGAGTGGTTCAGAGGAGGAGGGGCAGCCAATGGTGCTTAGGCCGACCCTTGCAGAGAGGTTGGTGAGGTGATCCAACATCCTGGCATGGAGACGGTGGTAGCCATGGTGAGCAACTCGTGGAGGTGGAGTGGAAGTGAATGTAGCTAACCTAAATGGAAGTGAATAATGCCAAGAGATGGATGGGTGCAAATGGCCAACCCTTAGGTCTTTTTTTAGACCTAAGGTAGACACTCTAGAGAAGTGTTGAACTCTCTAGAGAGGGCTCCAAGAGTGGTCGGCCATGGTGGTTTTTAGATCCACAAAAAGTGGATCTCAATTTGAATGGCTCTTGGTTGCTAATTTTGGCAACCAAGAGTGGCACCACCTTTGGAAGAACCTAGAATACTCTAGGTTGTATGGGAGTGCATGAGTGGATGTGTGTGTGTGATATAGGTTAGGCCCTAAGGGGTTTAGGTTGGTGTAGGCCATAAATTAGGGTTGCAAACCCTAATTGCTATGGTGCAATTGCAATTAAACTTAACACAACTCAATTGAATGGGTGTGAACCAAATTTAGAGTGAAATAGCTCAATTAGGTTGGACTTAGGTCAGTTGGACTCTCACTGAGTTCAATTGGACGTGTATGGGTTGAGATCTGAGCTCAGTTGGACCCTATGAGTCCAATTGACTAGGCATTGGTAATTGACTATGATCTAGGTCAATTAGGTTTATTGAGGACCTAATTAGGTCCTTAGGGAGGTCTAAAGGTGATGTACTAGGGTTAGGGTACCTTAATTTTGGTTCCTATGGGGTTGAAACTGAGTTTAGGGAGCTAGAGATCCAAGATCAAGGCTTGAATCTCAAAACAGGAATTGGAGAACAGTTCCAATAATCCAATAATAGCATCAGATGACTTATACTAAAAAATCAGAAGTCTAGACTTCAATCCTGGACATTTAATCAGAGTCAAGAAGGATTCTAGGTTTTGTCTTGGGTATTCTCCAGAAATTGGATGTCTGACTAAGTGTCTAGACGTCCAATAACACTGCAGATGTGGGTTTAAAGTGTGCGCCAGTTGGTTAAGGGTTCTGGATGTCCTATAATCTATTTAGACATCCAGATAGAGGTTGGAATTAGGGTTTTAAGGTTTCCTAGGGTGTGGTGACCTAATCTAAGGGTGGCTAAGGCTTAGGGAAGCTTCTATGCTGTCCTTGGGCTTGGATGGAACTAAATTCTTCAAATTTTACTCCTTTATTCCTACTTAATAGAGTAGCATACCTTAACTCCCTTACATTATTGTCTACTACATCTTATTCTAGGTCTTCTGCTCTAGCTCTGCTGCAACACCAATTATTCCTTTATTATTCTGATCTAGCTTTAGATCCAGCTTCAGATCTACCTTTTGATCAGCTTATTACCTGCAATTGACATAATGCACCTAACCAATACATTATAGCATTATTTTATGCATAGCTAAAAGAAAGCAGTAAAGATGCATATAATGCTTATGCATGCATGAATTACCCAAATTTATGCTAAGGCCTAGGCTAATTTTGGACAATTAAGACCTATGATTGTTGCACAATCATACCCCATGCATAAATATTGCTAGTCCCTTGCAAATGAGAGGCTAAATTACTCACAGGAGGGTCCCTAATGGATTGATTATTTTACCAAGTGTATGCCTAGAGATTTTTCTCCTTTTTGTTTTCATCCTATGCTATAGAAATCCAAACAATCATGATAGTGTAGCTATGTAGCTTTTGCAACAAATTCGAGTGAAAAAGTAATTCACCTCTAAAGCCTGTACTTGACCCTTAGTAAAAATTCTAGTGGGATAGGCAGACTTCTTCCCTCAGGGTATTCAAAATATTCTATGAATTCCACCCCGACTTTAAGCTTGGGTAGAGGATGTCTGAGGGATACGGGTGTTTATTTGGTGGCTCACTCTCACTTGGTGCTACATAGGGATTAGTATTTCAGAATCTGGATTCCTGAATTATCAAGTAACTCAACTCAGTGACAGATGAGAAAAACTATGCTCTCTTTTGGTTCCTTTGTATTCATTCTCTCTTACTCTCTCTATTTTTTTGTTTTCTTAGAGCTCACAATCTCACCAGATTCTCATGTATGATCCATATTTGGTGGTCGCACTTTGCATTAACAGTTTAATTGAGTTCCCATAACTCTAACACTAAGTTAGAATTCCTTAACCAGTATTCAGGTGGTCAGAAACACAGAAAAATAGGTTAAGGCCATATTTGGTGGATCTCAAATTTATTTGGTGGTATTGCCTCAAGAAAACTAAAATAAACACTAAATATTCACTCTTTTATTATTTTCTTTTTCATCTTTTTCTAATTTTTTTTTTCTCTTTCCGTTCTTTCTTTTTTTCTCATCATTTTTTTTTTCAACATATACACAACTAGCACACATCCATGAACTTTGTTGAGGAGGCATTATTAGGGATTGGTGGTACTCAAGAGACATTGGGTTGCTTATTTGGTGGAAGTGCCTACTCACGGCACCAGGAGAGATGGATAGGACATTGTATTTCTAACCCTGACATAAATACCCTCCTTTAGCCGAGGATTCCGTAAAGAATGGTCGTACCCATCCACCTTAGCCCTAGTTTTATGAAAACTCACTCTCTGTGTATTTGCCTTATTTGGTGGCTCTCAATATTTTGCACAAAAATGTATATGTAGGAACTGAGAGCGGAAACTATGCCTAATCTCAGAGTATCATCACCTAATTATCTTGGACTCCGGATTCCTTGTACTAATCTTAGAGCACGAGTACACTCTACTCTCATCTGACACTATTTGGTGGATTTTCGGAGGAAAATCTACCTTGCTCCCAAAACACTATCCAGGGGTTCAGGAAATGAAGCACTGCTTCTTCTCGACAGATTAAAGACATTTATCAGCCTTCACCGTGAATCCATTGCAAATTCTACGTGTGTGAAAAATTCTACTGGATTCCAGATTACAGGAATCAACTAGAGGATAAAATCCCTAATGCATTCTCTTAATAAGATAATCTTACTCATGGATGCACTATGTATATATGCTATAAACAAGTGACCTCTTATATTTGTACTTCATAAAATTTCCCTTAACGGGTTACATTTAGCTTGACCCTAAATTTAGAACAAAAGGGTGAGCGTGTGAATCTGAATGGGCTGTTGCAAATGATTTCTAGCTCCAATGCGAACATTGAAGGTGGAGTCGGTTGTTCTTTTGTTTAGGGTCTTAAAGTACATTTGCCATGTAGCTCTGTGGTTTTCCTAAATGTTGGCATAAAAATTTTTAGTTTTGTTGTATCTACCACCCCATGCCTAAGTTCTTACATGTTCTCATGCATGAGTATAAACGAAAATAAATACAGTAGGGAGTAAGTGGGTAGAGATCACCTGGAATTGCTCTTGAAATTTTATCTTTCAGCATCAGCCAACCTGACAATATGGAATATGCAAAAGAAGTATGCTTAAAAGAAAAATATGCTATGGATAAAAATGGTTATGTAGATGATGATGACAGAATGAGAGGTGGATGTTGTGTTTAATGCCACCAGCTGGGCAAAAACTCAATCAGATGTATCAGTTCTAGCATAGGAGCCAGTCAAGATTAAGAGAAAGATGTGCTTGTATGCTCCTAGAATCAGTGGTGTGGAGATGTGAACCAAATGATTTATCATGTCCCACAATTCAACAGGAAGTTGCTGAGGGAGTATATCAAACTGTATCTCAGAATCAGAGTTTGAGTCATAGGGGTCTTCATAACGATATTTGACATCAAAGATCATGCCCTCTCTAGGCTCTGGATCATATGGGGGTATCCGTGGAAGTAAAAGATCAATGGGGAGGTCACTGAAATCCTCGTCAGAAAGTACTTTGTCCTCATCAATACTCATCTCCGATTCATCAGAGGCTGTCTCCTTAAGCTCAGAGTCAAGCCATCCATTAGATTTACTAGGATGATAGGTGCGTCCCCAGCTCATTCTGATCAAAGCATCACCCTCGTATGCATTGGGGTCCTCAGTAATTCCTGCCTCAAGTAGCATATTTATTTCTTCATTCAAGTCATCCATAGCTACTTCTGGTCTTCGGGTGTCAAGATCAGGGATAGAAAGTGTCATCTCAGAATCTCTAGCATCCAAATTAGGGATGTAGGTGAAAGAAGAAGAGTACAGATCAGAAGATGTTGGCTCTAACACAGGTTCACCTACAATGGGAGGTGGCCTAGATTGATCAGTTGTGTCACATGTAATGTTTGCCTCAAGATACATATCCTCAACTGGATCTACTTCCCTTAGCTCAATTGGGTTTTCTAACCCATGAGGTATCTCCCAGGATTTACGATAATCTGATTGTGGCTCAGTTCTGGAGATATAAGTCCTTTCCTCCTCAATTTCTTGAATGGAGTTCTCAGATGAATCCATTCGGCATTCTTCCAGCTCCTATCTCATATCCAAGCTAGATTCTTCTTCCCCTGAATTATCTTCCAGCATCTGCTCTTGAGAATCTCCTGTGTGTCCTTCTGACATAGTCGTTTCATATTCTTCGAGGTCTTTAAGGCTATTTTCCACTTGATATCTCAAAAGCAGTAGTTCTTGAGTTTCCCGATTCTGTCCAATTAGCCTTATTATCTTTGCTGTTCCATGAAGGAGCTCCATTACAACTTATTGATACGGATTCCAGCTTTGTCTTTGGTTTAGCTCAGTGATAGCTTGGATTTTGTGTAGATAGGATGCAGCCTTTTCCTTAGCGCTAGCTATAGCTCTCTGTATTCTATAATGCGGTCGCATATGCACCAGTAGTTCTTCAGGGGTTCAAGGGGGTGAATCAGGTCTACCCATATTCCATGGGTGAGAAGCAGGTGCCTGAAATCCATTCCTGGGCTACAAGATGAGGTACTTTGAGGGACCGACTGGTATGGGTCATAATATCCAGGGTTAGGATATGGATTAACCATTTCGGTAGCCCGAGGAGAAGGATCAGGCGAAGTCAAAAGTCATCTTTACCACCTTGGGTTCTGATCCCGAGGTTGAGCTGATTCAGTGACCCAGGCTCTCAGATAAGCTCATGGGTCCAACACTTCTGGATCCTGGTTAGGTCCAGATCCAGGGTTAGCCATTGCGGCTAAGGGAGTATAAGAAGAAGGTGAGGGAGAAGATGGTCCAGGAGAGGTGACTTGCCTCCTTGGGAGTGGCTCCCAAGGTCCAACTAGTTGAGGTCTAAGTGACCTCCTTCCTTGCATACACCACCTGATTAGCCCATAGTTGTGGGCTATTTAAGTATTTAAGTGCCTACACATTAGGTTAATTCTAACATTTATTTAGTATAAATTAGGATGTAAATAGATTAATTCATAGTTTTAATTTAATTACATAATCCATGCATTGCATTCATACTTTAGGTACATTTAGAATTAGTTTAGAATGGCATTTATCTAATTAGATAACCAATTAGGTATATTGTTTTTATTAACATAAAAGTTGAGGGTCTGTATATAAATGGCCCTAATATTTTAACATTATTTTGTTTTCTTCTTGAAATAACGGCTGGCTGCGCTCCAACGACGAACGGCTGGTGCACTGAAGAACCCATTCAAGTGGGAGCGGATGTGATGGATCTGGTTGGGTGGATGATTTCAAATGTGTGCTGGTCACTACAAAAGGAGGAGGGAGGCAGCCGAGCTCGGGAGGCCTCCGCCACCGACCCACCACTGTGCAAAGAGAACCTCTCTCTTCCACTCCACACTGCCGGCCTCTACCGTGGCGGCGAGTCTCCACCACCGTGGGCGTGTGGTGTGACAGGCCACACCGCCATCCGAAGCTCACCAGCATTACCGTGAGCACCTTAGCATGCAACTCCCTCGCCGTCTCACCAACCACCACCGCCGCAACCACCGTCACTGCAATCACCTTCTCATTCACTTAAGACGTCCGGAAAATTTCCCGGACGTCTGAAGCTACCCGCTCACCTGCGATCACCCGCCTACATACCCATCTGAACTCCACCCGCACCCTCACAACCACATCCGCCCATCTCACCGTTCACGCCCGCACCACCACCCCCACGCCTATGCCTTCATCCGTGCACACCCACGCCTGCAGCGCCACCCACCAGCCTCCAGCGCAACCGCGCCCACCATCAGCCTTCGCCACCTCCACGCCCTCCAGATCGCGCACGCCCTCCTCAGCCTGCAGCGCCCACCTCCCGTTCCTGCAGCAGCAACCGCGCCTGCAGAACTCAAACCGCAACCGCACCCGCGCCTGCCGAACCTCCAGACCGCGCTCACCAGCCTGCAGCACCCTTCTCCCGTGCCTGCAGAACCGCCACCAGCAGCGCCCTCTTCCCCACCCTGCAATCCAGCTCTCACCACGCCTGAGCTCCCGTGCCCACGCCAGCCGCAGCAGCGCCCATGCCAATAGCAGCAGGTACCCCCCGCAGTAGCAGCGCACGGCAGACTTCACGCCAGCAGGCCGCACCCGCTCAACCGCCTGCAGCCGCCACTAGCAGCACCTCCGCCGGAGCTCGTCCGGCCACCTCCGTCCGCCGCGTGACTCGCCACCACCACCGATTCGAAGCTCTTGGTCTAAGGGACCTCCTCCGAGCTTCCCACGCCTGGTCATCGGCCCCTCGTCGCGCAAGACAACGGGGAAAAATTCCCCTGTTTTGCTACAGGAAACCTTCAATTAAAATTTACATTTTCTGCCATTGCCAAATTTTAAACATATTTTATTAACTCTGCGTTGCAGAAAATATCCTTTAGTTTCTCATAATTGCCATTTCAGCATTGTTTCATGCTTAAACCTTAATCTAAAGGCAATCTTGGCTTGGTTCTTGTCCAAATTGACTACGAATAAACATTTTTAAGTGGTGCGAATTTTAATACGTTATTTCCTCCCTGTGGATACGACCCATTCCTCTGCGAGTGGTTATTTCTTATTAAAAATTGATTAGTCGATTTTTCCACCACATTAAACTACAAACGACTTTAAAGAGAAAGATCGACCAGTCAAATGGCACCGTTGCCGGGGAGGCAACAGAAGCAATAATTTCGCCTAATTTTATTTTGATTATTTGTCAATTGCACAGAGATTTGACCATCTATTATTTTCTTTTCTGTGCAAGAAATTTTGTGCAGGAATCAGCCAGTGTGAGAGGCGACCCTTAACGTCGCCAGACGAGAAGTGGACAAGCAATTTTGAAAGGAGGAGAAGGACGAGGATGCGACGGACACCATTGCATTTAATCGCTAATTTATTTAGAATAGAATTAAGACTGTAGACTTAATTTTTTATTGCAGATAGTTTGAAACCCTTGTTCTGGGGCGTATTTTGAGGGTTTTGTTCCCCGATTTTGTTTTGGACCCGTGTTGGGTAATTTTTGGGAGCCTGTTCCCTTTTCTTTAGATTTAGGTTTATTTTTTTTTATTGTTTCTTTTATTTTCTTGTGCATAAGTAGTTCTCAAAAAAAAATAGAAAAAAAAAATGAGTTGCCTGCTAGAAGCTGCCTGCCCTAGGACAAACCATTTAGGTCTGTATGAGCAGCCTCTAGATTTGCTTTTCTGCATTGCGTGCATTTTTGCATCGAAGATCGCTGGAGGCATGGTACGCATTCTCTTACTTTGCATCCTATTTTTGATCACGCATTGCATTTGGGATTTAATGCGAAGACCACCTAATTTGTACTGAATAAATCTAACAGGTGGTCACATTTTTTTAGAAAAAGGACTAATTCAAGGAAGGATATTTTAAAAACCAAGGATTTGATTTTCAAACTTGGCGTGCGATTCAAAGTTCAAAATCTTTGACAGTGTATGCACACTTATTTCACTTGCACCACGGCACGCTTCTAGACACTCTTTAGGTTTGGAAATACTAGGACAAGAGCCCTCCTTTCGTTGGATTATGAAGTGTTCGGAACTTGAGATCAAAGGTTTTGTAAATCCAAAGAGGGGGATACCCTGTCACGGATTTTTGGGGGTAGTTGAGGAGCACCGCTAAAGCACAGCTTCAAAGGAAGGCTTAGGCCTACTTGCATCCCTCGATCTTCCGTCTTTGGATTTACTTGACCATTTGAAATTTAGGGAAGAACACCTAAGCTCCAACTAGGTCTTCTTAGGCGAACCATAGGTTGGCAATAGGCGTGTAAATTGACTGAACAAATTGTATTGTCACCTGCAATCTGACTTAAAATAAAAAGCCTAAATTGGGAAAGACCTGAAAGGTCCTTTTTGAATTGTGTCTTGCTTGGGGAATTCTGATTGAAGTGTGAGTTAGAATGGACCACATTGATTTTCATCCTTTCACATATTACCCACACCCTCACCCCCACTCTGCATCCTTCGATCCCAGACGCCGAGATGGTCCATTCCTTGATGGACATAATGACAATCATTGGGATCCGTTTTACTCCTATTATAGGAGTATTGGCCAAGTTAAGCCCCAAATTAGTGACCAGAACTCAGGAGCGGGATTTGCTTTGCCCAATATCCCACATACCAAAGAAATACCCAACCTACCCTCCCTTAAAACTTATAATGGTTGGACAAACACTCCTGGGTACTATAAGCCTGAGCCAGACTTCTCTTATGATAGAAATGACCTCTCCTCTTTGAAGATGGAAATACAAAAAATGCAAAATGAAATGAGTGAATTGTTAGGAGAATCTTTGAGAGCAGGCCACCAAGAAAGAGATGAAATTAGCCACCCAATTTACCCCATTGACGATGACGTACACCCCTCTACAATAGATGCATCTCCCGTGGGAAAGCTACACTTTAAGTTGGAGGGAAATTTTGGGGAGAATAGCTACTTTTCGAGGATCGATTTTGAAACCTCCACATTGGATGACACTTCCTTGGGAGATCTACACTTTAGGTGGGAGGAAAATACACATGACAGTAGCTATGCATTGGATGAAGAAAAGTGGCAACCCGAGGAAGATGATGATAAGGTTGAGTATCCACCTGAATTATATTGGAGTCAAAAGAAGGGAATGATGGTACCATTGGAAGGCCTCGACCCAGATGATAGTATTTTCGTGACATTTGATGAAGTGGGTCAAAGTCAAGTTGTTAATCCTACCCTCCCTTCTGATCACGGTATGGAACTCAAACCCAGCCTTAGGAAACCTAACCCTAAAGAAATTGACCTATCTGACGAGTCTGATGTTACCAGTGTAAACCATTTACCTCAAATAGAGCACCCTAGGGGATCTGCTGAGATATTAAATGATTCTAGACCTCGGGTACATGATGAATTATGTGATGAGGAGGAAGACGAATTATATGAGGAACCTACATTCAAGATTTGGAGTGACACTAAGGGTGATTATGTCTTATTTGAAGAGTTAGCCCCTGAGGATGTCACAAATTTGACCAAATTAGGTTTCCTTAACACACCCATTGATGATATTTCTCCTCATGATAAAATGATGGAAAATTTGGAAGCAATTTCTAAGATTTATGTGGATTCACATATAGACTCCGGGGAAGATTTGAGTAAAGAACAAAAACCCGGGGATGACATTGATAGGATAATCCCTACATCTGTTGCTTCCAACCTGCCTTCATTCACTTCGAAGTCACCCTCTGATTTGCTTATATCTGAAAGCGAAATTGTGACTCCTGATGAAGAGTAGGAAGATCCATGTGATGGTGCAAGGAATGCTAGGGATGAAATTGAGGATTTAGAAAGAGTGTTTGGGATGGACACCAAGCTGATTAAACCCAACCTAGATCTTATGGCCATCCCACAACATCGTAACTTGGACACCCTAGAAGATCCTTGCCTTAGAGAATTGCTCACTTTTGTTCTGACTAGGGGGCTTAACAGACCAATATTTCCTGTAGTGGAGTATCGGGTATGGATTGATGATTTCTTTAGTTAGTCCATTACCCTGGGGGTTTATCTCTATACCATTCCTTCCCCATACCTTTTGGAGTATCCATATTATCCTCCCCCTACCCCTTTGGAGGTTGTTTTACCTGTTTATCCTTTAGTACCTCTTCTGGTGACCTGGGAAGATTTCATTCCCATTTTAGTTGGGCGAGCATTTGCTATCAGGATTCATCATCAGCTCGCCAACATCCTAGGTTACCTATTTTCTAGGCCAACTTTGCTTTGCTCATTTTTAGGGCCTATTTCTGCAATTCTTGAACTTGATTTGCAGGTTCTTTGGCTATTCAGCCCAGCTCTAACCTAGGTAATATCCTTCTATGCAATGAGGACATTGCAGATTTTAGGCATGGGGGGGTGTACTTGGGGATATACATAGCATAATTGCGTACATTTGTACATATATATAAAAAAAAAAAAAAGGTTTTGAGTTTAACTGGCTAGATCTTGCATTCTTAAGCAAATCAGAACTCTAAGGTAGACTAAATAAATTCTATGGTCAAACTTTAGAAGCTAAATGAGCTACTAGCTTTAGACCTTTAGGGTCCTTTTTGGACTTAAAAACTTAAGTAGGAGTTAAGTTGCGGACCATTCCTCAAGAGGTTGAGGAAGGGAAGCTAGGGTTTGAGTTAAAAGGTGGGGTAGTACCTGGAGTCTTTTTCTACCTTTTGGTTTACGGGTCCTTGTAACCCAGGCATCCAAATTTCACACACTTGGTCTGGTAATCAACTTAATTTCTGTCTTTCTGAAAAGAGATTTGATTCTCTTAGTTTTGACTTAAGAGAGGCTTGAAAACACATTTTGATTGGAAGAGTTCCCGCCGCAGGAGAGGTCGAGTATATACTCACCTTGAGGATGCGATGATAACATATTACCTCCTCGGTGCTTGTCTCTTAGGATATCCATCCTACTGGGGGCATGTAAGCGCATTGTGCGATTCAGGTACCATGGGCGGCCCTATCACGAAGTGCCGATTGCCATAGACCTGAATTCGCTTAAGAAATCCATGGGCGATACTATCTCGAAGTGTCGATTGCCAAGAGTTCTTGGGGTCGTTATGGGCGGTGCCATCTCGAAGCATCGAAAGCCATGCACCCTTCGAGGTATGGTAATGGGGACAATGAATCCGACACAGACCGTGTTGATAGCTGATCTGAGGTTAGACTTAGAAGAATAAAAAAAAAAAAGTAAATAAAAAAAAATTCCTTTAACTCAAATAACTCAGACCAATGCACAAGCATGGATGCTTTAATCTCAGGGATCAATAAACTTTAGGGTAGGGTCAGAAATCAGGGAAACTTGTGCCAGCAACTTGTCTTTAGACAACCACGTCTGTAACTTAGCAACTACTTAGGAACCTTTGGTCTAGAGCCTGAACTTAATATGCTTCTGAAGGAAGACTAAGTGAGTTAACTAGTCTACATAGAGTGCTAGGTTTCGCTTAATTTTGCTAGAAACTAGCAAAAGCTAGGCATGGGGGTATTTGATTAGCCCATAGTTGTGGGCTATTTAAGTATTTAAGTGCCTACACATTAGGTTAATTCTAACATTTATTTAGTATAAATTAGGATGTAAATAGATTAATTCATAGTTTTAATTTAATTACATAATCCATGCATTGCATTCATACTTTAAGTACATTTAGAATTAGTTTAGAATGGCATTTATCTAATTAGATAACCAATTAGGTATATTATTTTTATTAACATAAATTTTGAGGGTCTGTATATAAATGGCCCTAATATTTTAACATTATTTTATTTTCTTCTTGCAATAACGGCTGGCTGCGCTTCAACAACGAACGGCTGGTGCAATGAAGAACCCATTCAAGTGGGAGCGGATGTGATGGATCTGGTCGGGTGGATGATTTCAAATGTGTGCAGGTCACTACAAAAGGAGGGAGGCAGCCGAGCTCGAGAGGCCTCTGCCATCGACCCACCACTGTGCAGAGAGAACCTCTCTCTTCCACTCCACACTACCAGCCTCTACTGTGGCGGTGAGTCTCTACCAGCGTGGGCGTGTGGTGCGACAGGCCACACCACCATCCGGAGCTCGCCCGCATTACCGTGAGCACCTTAGCGTGCAACTCCCTCGCCGTCGTCACTAACCACCACCGCCGCAACCACCGTCACTGCAATCACCTTCCCATTCACTTAAGACGTCCGGAAAATTTCCCGGACGTCTGAACCTACCCGCTCACCTGCGATCACCCGCCTGCGTACTTGTCTGAACTCCACCCGCACCCGCACAACCACATCCACCCATCTCACCATTCACGCCCGCACCACCACCCCCGCGCCTGCGCCTTCATCCGTGCGCACCCACGCCTGCAGCGCCACCCACCAGCCTCCAGCGCAACCGCGGCAACCATCAGCCTTCGCCATCTCCACTCCCTCCAGATCGTGCACACCCTCCTGAGTCTACAGCGCCCACCTCCCGTGCCTGCAGCAGCAACCACGCCTGCAGAACTCAAACCGCAACCGCACCCGCGCCTGCCGAACCTCCAGACCGCGCTCACCAGCCTGCAGCACCCTTCTCCCACGCCTGCAGAACCGCCACCAGCAGCGCCCTCTTCCCTGCGCTTGCAGTCCAGCGCTCACCACGCCTGAGCTCCCGTGCCCACGCCAGCCGCAGCAGCGCCCACGCCAGTAGCAGCAGCTACCCCCCGCAGCAGCAACGCGTGGCAGACTTCACGCCAACAGGCCGCACCCGCTCAACCGCCTGCAGCCGCCACCAACAGCACCTCCGCCGGAGCTCGTCCGGCCACCTCCAGCCGCCGCGCGACTCGCCGCCACCACCAATTCGAAGCTCTCGGTCCAAGGGACCTCCTCCGAGCTTCCTGCTCCCGGTCATCGGCCCTTCGTCGCGCAAGACAACGGGGAAAAATTCCCCCAGGAAACCTTCAATTAAAATTTACATTTTCTGCCATTGCCAAATTTTAAACATATTTTATTAACTCTGCATTGCGGAAAATATCCTATAGTTTCTCATAATTGCCATTTAAGCATTGTTTCTTACTTAAACCTTCATCTAAAGGCAATCTTGGCTTGGTTCTTGTCCAAATTGACTACGAACAAACATTTTTAAGTGGCGCGAATTTTAATATGTTATTGCCTCCCTGTGGATAGGACCCGCTCCTCTGTGAGTGGTTATTTCTTGTTAAAAATTGATTAGTCGATTTTTCCACCACATTAAACTACAAACGACTTTAAAGCGAAAGATCGACCAGTCACCACCCAACCCCTGGGTTGGTGTAGCCAAGCCAGACAAGGCTAAAGCCCTGTCAATCATATCGTCCTTACGATCGGGTGACCAGATTATTTTCGTTCTGAGTTTGAATTCCTGAAGAAAAATTCATCGTACAACCGACTGAAAGCGATTCCCGCCTCTCAAGCTAACCTAGCTATTTAGAGCCCTTGATCATGTTTTTAAGAAGGTTGCGTTGTAGTACAGTCGAAATAGCGTTCAAAACAAATAAATTTTATTACTTGAATTTTAGGTCTGAGGTCAAACGCAGGGAGCAAATGGAGTTCATGCACTAATCTCAATAATAGATGCAATTTGAACACATAAAATTACTCAATATCTAATTCAAAATGTAAAGTACGAGTATATGGTTAATCAAATGTAGCTAGAAAATATATAAAAGAGAAATTTGGAAAGAATTGGACAAGAAAAGTAGAAGTCTAAAAAAATCTTTGACTTTTCTTCTTGCATCTTCTCTTTCTCTTCTTTTCTTCTCGGCTTCTCTTCTTTTTTCTGTCCTACTTTCTTTCTTTATTTTCTTCTTCTTCTTCCTTTCTACCTTAATTCTTCCATCTTTGGCCTTTAGCTGTTTGCCTTCTTTCTTCTTTCTTCCCTTCAGCTCTTCTTCTTTTCTTCTTCGTTCTACCTTGGCCTATACTCTGGCTTTCAACTGCTTTGCTCTTCCTTTCTTCCTTCTTTCTTTGTCTTCTATTTTCTTCCTACCTTCTCCTTCCTTCTTCATCCTTTCTTCCTTGTTTCTTTGGCTCTTCTTTCTTCCTTTATACCTTCTCTGCAACAGTGCCTTCTCCTTCCTTAGCCTCCTTCCTAAGCTTCCTCTACGGCTCCTTCTCTTCAGCCTCTTTAGCCTTTAGCTTTCCTTCCTTAGCTTCCCCTTTATAGTCCTCTTCCTTCTTTAGTTTTATCTTCCTTCTTCCTTTCCCTACAGACAAGTGCAAAACCTACCCCTGCCCTCCCCTGCGAACTCTCTCTCTTTTCTCTCCTAGGCTCGCTCTCCCAGAGCCTTTCTCAGGTATACGGGTCGGGTCAACATGCCCAGGTCCAGGCACACCGGCATGGGTGATGGCAAGGAGTGCATGGGTTATCGAGTCAGGCAACCAGGTTAGTGTAGCGTGGGCACGGACGAGGCATGGATTGGTGAGAGGGACCTCACCACGTGTCAAGAAGCGATAAGCCCCTAACACAAATTCATCTTATACTGCTCCACACTCTTAGAAACAACCGAGGTGGGACTAAAAGTCCTACCCGCTTCTTTGCACACTCGCAGGAGGACATCTTGCTCAATTACTGTGGCTGCAATGCTGCCCAAAGCCAATCACTAGTTGAATGTGTGTGGGCGACAAATCCGTGTTGCCTGGACCTGAATGCCTGGAGCGAGGCTGCCTGGAGCGAAGGTTGTAAGCTGCTTCAAGTCTGCTCCAATGGCGGCCAAGGTCGGACATTGTGATCAAGCAACACAACCTTGTAGCCTCATTAGAACATGCAGGTGGCTTCATCGTGGCATGGTGAAGATGGCTTGGTGGGTGGCGTGGCGCTGGGTGGCCTAGGCGTGCGTGCCTAGGTCGTGCTATGGTCGTGAAGGTGGGGTTGTTTGGGGGTAGTGTATGGTGCGTGTGGCAGTCGATGGAGAGGGGGGAAATGATTAGTGGAATGTGGCAGAGCTTTTGAGGGCTTTAGCGAGGTGGATGGATGCGTGGAGTGACGGAGCCACCACGCTGGTGGTCTGCCGGAGGTGGAGATGATGGTGGTGGTCCGCGATTGTCAAGAGGTGTTCTGGGAAATAAATAGGGGAAAAATACAGAGTAGAGAGAGGGGAAGATATCTAACCTAATTTAAGGACGAAAAGAGAGAGGATGGTAGATGGCACGTACCTACCGCCGCTGGAGACGAAGGTGTTGTTGGAAGCGGACGACAACGACGAAGAGGATGAAGGCACATGCGTAGGTATGGTGCGACGTAGACGAAGGAGGCAGAGATGTCTCTACCATTGGTATGGTGGCAGAGCGATGAGAGGAGGAGGAATATGTCGTCAGAGCTTGCTGGATGTTTGGCCGTAGGAGAAGAGATGAAGTTGAGGGGTTGTCTCTGGCCAAACCAAGCTAGCAATGATCGATAGGGTCAGGGGTAGCTTTTATAGTATCTGACAGAGGGCCATGTGCTTGGAAAACAAGCTTCCAAGCACGGGTATCCATGCCGGAGTAGGATTGCGAGAGATACCCAAATCTCTCATGCGTTCGCATGAGTGATTGGGTGACAATCAGGGCTTAGGATTTGGTTCACATGATCGGGAATTCCTTGGAGAATCTCCCTTTCAAATTTGAGAGGGAGCCTCTGAGGAATCAAGGAGAAATCCCCCTCGAATCCTCACCGAAGCAGGACTCCTCCGCTGTAATGGCGGAGGTACCTAATTACAAAGAATGGTGAGGAAACTAAGGGGGTCTTTGCAATGGTTTTGAAAAGTTAGGGGTCTAAATGTAATTGGGTTGGACGGTTTTGCAAAGTAGGTCAAGGTGAACTCCCCTTAAATCGAAATTTTGGTACAAAACTAATTTGGACCTAAGGTATCCAATGGTGAAGTTGGACTTTAGGTTTGATCATGTTCGACTGGGCATTTTGCACAAAAATCCAATTTAGGGTAAATAATTGATTGGGACCCCTATTTAGGTCAAAAAAGGTTCCAAAGGCCCAATTGAAGGTTATACACCCTAGAAGATATTTTTCCATGAATTTTAGAGGGTTTAGGTGAATTTTATCCTGAACAAAACCTTGTTAAATTAAGTGGGTCTATTTTAGGGTTACATAAAGTCATTTAATTCTCATATCTCACATTAACCCTTTTCTGATTACACCAACCCACTTTTTATCTTGTTAAGACTAATTGACCCCATGTTTAACTCCTGAGAGATCCCATTGTTGCATTGCAGTGGTAAAATTACAGTTTTACCCTTTGTTTCTTACTTTTCTCTCAGAACAGTTATTCCTTGAATTAGGCCCTTCATTTGGTTATGTAGGAGCTTTTGTTCTCTTTTCTAGGTAAAGATGTGCTAGTTAGGGCTCATGATGGTGTTCCCATCATACCCCCATGCCTAGCTTTTGCTAATCCCTTAGTAAAATTTTAAGGTTTTAACTTCTGTTCTAGACCATGAGTTTCTATCACATATTATGATGAGTGCCTTTTTTCTTTTTCTTTTTGATTAGGTTAGAATGTTGACAATAGGCCTAGAGGTACTCAAGTACCAACGAAGATCTAGACTTGACCAGCTCTAGCCTCGATCTTCCGCAAAGGTTACTAAGGCCCGCAGGAACTATCCTAAGGTTCGTTGCACTCCGTGGTTAAAGCACCCATGCTTGAGATATATTTTAGCCTCAGTTCAATTTGTAGTGCATTTTTTTGAAAGAGAAAGACAGAGGATTTATTTGTTTTGAGAGTTTTCTCTCTTTTTATTTTTATTTCTAGCTTCGGATTGGCTTCTCAACACAGTCTGTATCTAATTCTTCGTCCCCATCATCAATCCTCAAAGGTCCCTGGTAATCGATGCTTCGTAATGGTACCTCCCATGGAAACCCCGGAACCCTGGCTTTCGAGATTTTGAGATAATCCCACCCATGACGGTCCGTAGCTGAATCCAGACCCTAGGAATTGACATTTCAAGATAATGCTGCCCATGGTATCTGAATTAGCAGGATGCTTACGTGCCCCTGGTAGGATATGTAAATATCCTAGGAGACAAGCACTGAGGAGATGATATGTTGTTACGCATATTCGAGGGGAATTTTCCACCTCTCTGAGTCGGGAACTCGCCCAAATCAGCTTGTGTTGATCGGCCACTCAAAATCTAGGCAACTTTTTTCAGAACATTAAATGCTTTTGCGTGATTTTGATAGTTATGCACAATAAACCAGACTGTGTGTGGGTTGGGGTGCTTTGGTTACCGAGTCCCACAAACCAAAGGTCAGTTAACGATGCCGAATACTCCCTAAGCCTTAGACCTAATACTAAAGCTTCGCATTTTCCCCAACCTCTTGAGGATTATCCATTTCTTAGCAGATACTTGAATGTTTAAGCTTAAGATCTAGCCCAAAAAGCCTAAGATCAACGTTCCTACTAATCTCTTTTGTGACTCATTAGCACTTTTCTTTCATTTTTCTCTTTTCCTTGATGTGGTCTGGAACTTCAATTAATCCTTTAATCTCTTACTAATGGCTATCTTTTTTTTTCTTTTCTATTTTGTTCTCCTTTTGACATTTTTCTGTTTTCCTCCTCATGTTTATATGACCTCAAAATTTTCTTCCCTCCTCAATTATTTTTGTTCTTTTTCACAATTTTCTATTTTTTTCATATTCTTGACATATGTGATTTTTTGTGAGAATCCTTTTGACTTTTCTTGATTTCTATATGTTTGCACTTTACCACCCCCCCATGCCTAAGTTTTGCAATGTCCTCATTGTAAACAGAGGGTGTAAAATAGTGTTGGGTTTAAGGACTTAAAACAGGATTTATCGGGTGGGTGAATGGGTCAGGAATGACTGATGCGGAGGATTTCAAGCTCTGGCACGTGCACTGAAGGTGGGATCAACTGTTCTAAGGTTGAACTCAGGGTGCAATAGATGTGAAGTACGGATGGATACTCAGATGGATCTCGGGTTTTTTTGGAATGATGGGTTGCCTCCCATTAAGCGCTAAATTCAATGCATTCAGCCGAGCGGGAAATGGTATGGAGAGGGAGTGGTCAAATCAGCAGAGTTTTGTAGAATAAGCACCTTGATCAAGAGCCTGATTTGTCCAAATAGGTCCTTGTTCAAATCAGTTGGCTGATGATGCAGCCCAAACCCAATCAATCTGGTAGGTTGATAAATGTAGATCCAGAGATGTGGAACCCACCATATGCTATGGTGCTCGGATGGATGTGGAAGTGTGAATTCAGGGTTTGGCTGAGTCGAATCAACCTGGTTAGAGTAGGGATCTGTAAAATAATCATTGATTGGTGCGGAAACCCTACATAGGTGATCAGAGAATGATGGAGCATGGTCTTCAGTCTGATCACTGGCCGAAACCGGGTTTAGATGTGGAGTTGAATCATCTGCAATCGGCTCAGTAAGAGGGGAATAAGAATAGAAATTCAGTCTGGTTGTGGGTCAAGGTTGAGAATGGGTTTGGCTGGGTTCTGTATATGCGGAAGAGGTGGCTTCAATGGGAATTGTGTATGAGGGCTCTTCTAGAAAGGAGTTACAGGTGGTTTCGTTGAGAGAGTCCTCGTAGTAGCTCTCAAAGTCAAAAGTGAATGCCTGAAGAGTGTTTATAGGATAAGGGAACTCTGAGTTAAGAAATGATTTGAACTCTGGGTTGCAGTCACTCTCGGCATTTTCAAGTTTTGATTCCTGAGGATCGAAAAGAAATGATTCCATCTTACTAGAACTTAAACTTAAATCAGTGATCTCAGGATCAAGGACCTCAGAGTTGGTGTCGAAGAATGAATCATGTGAGCTGAGGTCGTAGATTGGCTCGTTGTATTCAGGAAACAGAGGTTCTCTGAAATCATGGTAAGATTCGAGAACATCGGAGAGTTTGCGAAAATCAAGTTTTGAATAAGATTCGAGAGCATGGGTTCCACCACCGAGTAAATCAGATGATGTAGACTTAGCAACCTGACTTGGGTCTAGCCTATATGTATATTCTAAGCTCAAAATGGTGTTCCTATTTGGTCTAGGCTTGTAGGAAAGACCAATCAAAACTCCACTCGTCCAACTCCTCAGTTTCTATATCATAGATTACTGTGACTTCCGAAAAATCGATACGATTCTCTGAGGATGTTGGAGAGGGATATTCATCAAATAGAGGCCTAGAATCATTCTCTTTATTGAAATTTTGATCTTCATCATACGAGGCCTTGTAATCTTCCCAATAAGTTTCAGATCAAGATTCTAGGCTAAGGATGTCGGTTGACTTACTAGAATCTAGGTCCGAATAACCTTCGCGGGTCACCTTATCAAAATAAGGGGTAGGATTTACACCCTCGAGAGGTTCAGTTCTAATCTCATCATTACAGGAGTGTCAGGATTCTAGGGCTGGCTCCATTTTCTAGGGCTGGCTCGAAATCATGTTCTCTTGCAATTGGAACTTCTCAACCTAATTCAAGATCAGGCATGTTGTATTCCGTCAAGGTTGGGAATCCATAACAACTCTGTGCCTCAAACACAAGATTTGGGAAATCGGATTGATCCTCAATACTATTCCAAGATTGAGCATCTGCGAGTATTTTTGATCGATAACTTGTTTCAATAATCTCATCATCTCTTCCCATTCTTCAAGATCATCTTGGAGTTGTTCCCATAGTACAGGATTTGTCATGCATTGAAGGTATTCAAAATTATGGAATTTTTCTATCTTAATGTCTCCTATTATGAGCATGTCTCGGGTTGATCCTTTTGTGGCTTCTATCAATAACACTTGGGCATAGGTTGTGATGAAAGTTGTTGTTGTTGGTACACTAACCTGAATGCCTTCTACTGGTATTGATTTTTTGTATTCAATTCCATAAAAGTCAAGGGCAACCTCAATCATCCTATCTCTCATGGATTTCTGTGACTCAGGTTTCTTGAATGGTAATCCTAAGTAACCAAGCAACATATTTGGATAAGGTGGTGAAATCAAGATGTAGAATCAGTATTCAGATCAAGATGTAGAATCAAGTCTTGAAGTGATTAGATTTGAATAGAGAATCCCACTGAAAATCTGTGTGTGCTCTAAAGAGAAGGGATGGGGACTGGATGTGTTTTTGACCCAATCAAGGGACCCAAAGATGTTTGGATAACTATGGATGTTCGGGGAGGATCATACCCCTAGATCAGAAGTCATCCACATAAGAATTACCTGGGCAGCCAAAGAGGGAGAGTCCCGTAGAGACCCCTACACGGTAGAGCATCCCCACGGGTTACAATGTTTCCCCCACCTGACCTCACTTGTCACTGAGATTCCAGGTAGACCAAAATGGGGACCTTGACCTCTTAAGTCTACCACTTTTATTTCAGATAAAAGTTGCTTTAGGGTTCCACTTGAACTTTAGATGTTTTGGTGTTGTGACCTAATTTCAAGGTTGGTTGACCCAACAAGGGGTCAACTTCACCAAACATGTCCTAAAGATAGTAGAATGATTCTAGATCAAGACCTAGAAATCTCCCTGATTTGACTCCCAAGTTATTATGTCCAAGGTTTTTAAGGTTCAAGTTATTTTAGATCTTTATTTTTTTATGGTTTTCTTGCTTAGATCCTTTCAATCAGCGGCTTAGGTAGCACACAGATGTTGGTGGGTTTGTTTCCTTTTATGCAAGCATGTGTGAACAAGCACTCCAAGACCCTACTGTAGAAACCCTAATTTGGTTCTATTTCCAATCCTCTTTGATTTTCAGAGTTCTCTTTCGACTTCAAATAAGAAGTGTGTAGTCTGTGGAGATTTTAGAAATTAAACATGATCCCTAATAGGCACAGGAATTTGGGTAGGATCTCAAGAAATTGCTTCAACTTCGATAAGATTTGAGAAAAAATTTTGCGGACTAGGAAACTAGCCTTTTAAATGATAATTACCAAAAAAAAAAGGTAAGTGATTCCTAATTTGATTACTTCTTTTTTGTCTTCCCAGGATTAGGAGATGGATTAGGGAAGAAGAGAGAATTTACCAGCCTTGGAGGGATTGATTTGCATGGGAGATCTCCTCACAAAATACCTTGCAAAAATCACAGCAAAACAAATACGGCAAGTTAGTGCTCAAATATAATAAAAAATAATGCAGAGACTAGTGATGAATTGCACATTGCTCCCTGGCAATGGTGCCAAAATGTCAAAGAGCACTTGAGCAGGTTTCTAAAAAGGTCACGTTGCAGTACAGTCAGAAAAGCGTTCAAAACAAATAAATTTTATTATTCTAATTTTAAGTTCGAGGTCGAACACAGGGAGCAAATGGAGTTTATACATTAACCTCAATAGTAGATTCTATTTTAACACAAAATTACTCAAAATCTAATTCAAAATGTAAAGCAGGAGTATATGGTTAATCAAATGTAGCTAGAAAATATATAAAAGAGAAATTTGGAAAGAATTGGACTATAAAAGTAGAAGTCTAAAAAAATGTTTGACTTTCCTTCTTGCTTCTTCTCTTTCTCTTCTTTCCTTCTCAGCTTCTCTTCTTTCTTCTGTCCTACTTTCTTTCTTTTCTTCTTCTTCTTCCTTTCTACCTTAATTCTTCTTTCTTTGGCCTTCAGCTCTTTGTCTTCTTTCTTCTTCCATCCTTCTCTTCAGCTCTTCTTCTTTTCCTCTTCTTTCTACTTGGCCTATACTCTGGCTTTCAACTACTTTTCTCTTCCTTTCTTCCTTCTTGCTTTGCCTTCTATTTTATTCCTGCCTTCTCCTTCCATCTTCCTCTTCCTTTCTTCCTTCTTCCTTTGGCTCTTCTTTCTTCCTTTCTGCCTTCTCTGCAATAGTGCCTTCTCCTTCCTTAGCCTCTTTCCTTAGCTTCCTCTGCGACTCCTCTTCAGCTTCTTTAGCCTTAGGCTTTCCTTCCTTAGCTTCTCCTTCAGAGTCCTCTTCCTTCTTCAGCTTCCTCTTCCTTTTTCCTTTCCTTGCAAACAAGTGCAAAACCTACCCCAACCCTCCCCCGCGAACCCTTTCTCTTTTCTCTCTTGGGCTGGCTCTCCCAGAGCCTTTCTCAGGTATACAGGTCGGGTCAGCACGCCTAGGTCCAGGCGCACTGGTGTGGGTCCTGCACGAGTAGTGCACGGCTTATCGGGTCAGGCAGCTAGGTCTATGTAGTGTGGGCACGGACGAGGCGTGGATAGGTGAGAGGGACCTCACCCCATGTCAGGAGGTGATAAGCCCCTGACACAAATTCATCTCATACTGCTCCACACTCTTGAAAATAACCGAGGTGGGACTAAAAGCCCCACCTGCTTCTTTGCACACTCGCAGGAGGATGTCTTGCTCAATTGCTATGGCTGCAATGCTCTCCAAAGCCAATCACTGGCTGAATGTGTGTGGGCGACAAATCTGCATCGCCTGGACCTGAATGCCTGGAGCGAGGCTACCTGGAGCGAAGGTTGCAAGCTGCTTCAAGTCAGCTCCAATGGCAGCCAAGGTCAGACTTTGCATTCAAGCAACATGGCCTTGCAGCCTCATTAGAACATGCAGGGTACTTCACCATGGCACGGTGAAGATGTTTTAGTGGGTGGCGTGGGGCAGGGCGACCTGGGATTGCATGCCTAGGTCGTGTTGTGGCCGTGAAGGTGGGGTTGTTCAAGGGTAGTGTATGGTGCGTGTGGCGGTCGATGGAGAGGGGGGAAATGATCAGTGGAAGTTGGCGGAGCTTCTGAGTGGTTTGGTGAGGTGGATGGATGCATGGAGTGATGGAGGCACCATGCCGGTCATTTGCCAAAGGTGGAGACGATGGTGGTGGTCTGCAGTTGTCGAGGGGTGTTTTGGGAAATAAAGTGGGGGAAAATATAGAGTAAAGAGAGGGGAAGATATCTAACCTAATTTAAGGATGAAAGGAGAAAGGATGGTGCTTGGCACGTACCTGCCACCACCGAAGACGAAGGTCCAAATAGAAGGGGATGACGACGACGAAGAGGATGAAGGCGTGTGCGTAGGTATGACGTGACGCAGACGAAGGAGGCAGAGATGTCTCTGCCACTGGTATGGTAGCAAAGCGACGAGAGGAGGAATATGTCACTAGAGCTCGCTGGATGTTTGGCTGGAGGAGAAGAGACAAAGTTGAGGGGTTGTCTCTGGCCAAACTAAGGTGGGAATGATTGGCAGGGTTAGGGGGAGCTTTTATAGTCCCTGGCAGAGGACCTTGTGCTTGGAATGCAAGCTTCCAAGCACGGGTATCCTCACCAGAGTATGATTGCGAGAGATACCCAAATCTCTCATGCATTTGCATGAGAGATTAGGTGACAATCAGCGCTTAGGATTTCGTTCACACGATCAGGAATTCCTCAAAGAATCTCCCTTTCAAATTTGAGAAGGAGTCGTTGAGGAATCAAGGAGAAATCCCCATCAAATCCTCGCCGAAGTAGGACACCTTTGCTGTAATGGTAAATGGACCTAACTGCAAAGAATGGCAAGGAATCTAGGGTGGTCCTTGCAATGGTTTTCAAAAGTTAAGGGTTTAAATGTAATTAGGTTGGACTGTTTTGCAAATTAGGTCAAGGTGAACTCCCCTTAGGTCCAAATTTTGGTACAAACCTAATTTGAACCTAAGAAATCCAATGGTGAAGTTAAATTTTAGGTTTGACCATGTTTGACTGGCCATTTTACTCAAAAACTGAATTTAGGGCAAATAATTGATTGGGACCACTATTTAGGTCAAAATGGATTCCAAAGGATAAATTGAAGGTTATACACCCTAGAGGATATTTTTCCATGATTATTAGAGGGTTTAGGTGAATTTTATCCTGACTAGAACCTTATTGAATTAAGTGGGTCTATTTTAGGGTTACAAGAAGTCATTTAATTCTCAAATCTCACATTAACACTTTTCTGATTGCACCGGCTCACTTTTCATCTTGTCTAGACAAATTGACCCATGTTTAACTCCTGAGAAATCCCATTGTTGCACTGCAATGGTATAATTACAGTTTTACCCTTCGTTTGTTGCTTTTCTCTCAGAAGAGTTATTCCTTGAATTAGGCCCTTCATTTGGTTATGTAGGAGCTTTTGTCCTCTTTTGTAGGTCAAAATGAGCTAGTTGGGGCTCAAGATGGTGTTCCCATCACTAGCCAAGAGCTTGAAAGTGCCTAGTAGTATGACAACGAATTTAGGTTGATTTTGTGTTTTAGAATTGATTTTTAGCTCGTTTTTCTTCAGTTAGGGTTTGTAGTGAGTGGCCCACAAGGTGACCAAGCTCACTGACTAAGCACTAGACTTGGTTAAGTCTAGTATAGCTCAAATGTGGTCTCTAGATTGTAACCCTAAAGATGTAACCTAGGGTTCATGCAATTCTAGGGTTTTTTTATTCTTTTGTTTGTTCTTCTTCATCGCACACATTTTGAAACAATACCAAATGATTTTAAAATATTTGGAAAAAATATGAAAATTAAAGCCAATGAGATCAACCTTCAAACCCCATAGTTTTTAGTCAAAATAGATTTCTGGATTGATCAAGATTATTTTTTGAATTTTGAAAAATCTCAAGTTTAAGCCTATCTGACCCCTTTGCACTTCGCGAATTCTTAAAAATTTTTTGCTTGAAATTTTTTCTAATGAATGGTGGCGTTTGAAAGATTGTTTGAAAATAAAAATCTAGCTAGAATTTCAAAATTTTTCATTCACAAATTTTTTGGAAATTGAATTTTTAAAATGGACTTTGAATTCTGACAGAAAATCAAAGGGTGGTGGAAAAGCCTTTAAAAGGTGTTTGACTTTAAAATTCAAACTTTCCACCAAAAAACCCCTCTTTCTTCACAAAGGAAATTTTTATGTTTTTTTTTCAAGAAGGATATTTTCTTTCAAGGGATTTTCAAATTTTTTCTTTTTGCTTTTTCAAAACTAACCTAGGAATCAAAAAGAAACCTAATCTAACTACCTAGGTTTTTTTTTGTTATTTTTTTTCACGAAAATGAATAAGCTTTTTTTTTTTGCTTCAAATGAAATTGCTGGAAGCAAATCTAACCTAGGGTTCAAAAGAAAACCTAGACTAAGGCAGATATGATGTGCACCTAGAATTTTTTTTCCACGCTCGCTGTGTGCGCTGATCCCATTTTTTTTCCAGTTTTTCCTGCACATCCAAAGACAAGCAGAGGAAGATTTGTCAATGAGAGCTTAAAAGATCAAAATAAAAAATGACATTGCCTCCCCAGCAGTGGCGCCATTTAACAAACCCATTTTCCCGTGTTTTGAAATCATTGGAAATCATAATACAGTCACACTAAAATGCTCGTAAAAAATGATTTGTAAAGATAACGAGACTTAAGTCTCGGTCATTCGTCTCTAGGAGGTATTTATGCAAATTTGAAATTGATCTCTTTCTCACTACTTGCTTAAAATCAAATGGTGGTTTATGGTTATAGATATATTTATACACAACATGCTTAGTTGCCAGAATATCAGTAATTAAAAGCAAGCAACTTTAATTGGACAAAGTATATTGCAATAAGGTCATGGTGATTCTCAACACATAGATATATATAGAAAAAGATCTTTCATTGATTCAGCAGGGTGTTTACAACATGGAACTAGTGGAAAGCTTATAGAGGAAAGCTTGAAAACATAAATCTAGCTAACAGAAAACTATCGCATACAGGAATCTCTGGGGTGATTTTGTGTGCATCATTGGAGGAGAATAAAGAGCCATACAACTAACAAGTAAATAAAAGCATGTAAACAATGAAGAACTAAGCTACTAATTTAGCAGAAATAAGGGCATTCAGAGGTGGGCTCCGATGGACTTTGAGTAGTTGAGAGGAGAAGGAGGGGTGGCCAATGGTTGATGTAAACACATTTACACTACTTAAAATGTCTATTAATGCATGTTCTTAAGAATAGGATTGCATTTCATGATATAAATATTGCATAACATGCATCATCTTGCATTTAGAGTAGTTTGAATAAAATGGAGGTTAATTATCTCCTTTTATGTGCTTGGACAGGGAAAATATTTTATTAGGACCTTAGATCAAAGATCCAACCATATGGATGTGATCAAGGTGGCGATTGGAGTTCAACGACTCCAAGATCGCCCTAATCAGGCATCCGTAGCATCAGATAGTGACCGGGGAACCCTAGAAGATCAAGGGCCAAGATGGTGAAAATCCACCCTTCAGATGACAAATCCGACCACACAGATGAATTCGGATCGATGATCGCAGCCCAACGACGCAGAAATCGAGTCAATCCGACATCCGTGGCACGATCTACAACTTCTAGAATATGGACGGCCAAGATGGCGCCACGTGGAGCCATCTTGACCGCCAAATGGCCGCATGCATTCTACGAAGGCCCCACACCCGCTTGCTCTCCGCCGTTGGATCTTGATCCAACGGTTGTGGTCAGCCGTGCTTAAAAGCGTCCGCTCGACCATCCGCATTCCGTAGCGCAGCGGTCGAGCGCGCTTACACGACCGGCGGGCACGGGTTCGAGCCGCAGCAGAGGGCTGGAGGCGCGGGCGATTGGGTGCAGGCAGGCGTTGGATATCGAAAGGACGGCCGTGCGTGCCCAATAGCATTCACGTGCGATTGAACGCGCGGCGCCATGCGTTATCGCACGCGCCAGGCGGGCGCAGCGCAGCGGGTGGAGATGCGTCTTAAGCCGTCTGATCCTGTGATCGGATGGCTGAGAATCAAAGTGCGTGCGATGGCGTTGAGCGCACGGGCAGCTGAAGCGGTGCGTGTGGGAACGGAAGCTACTCCCACGTTGGGGGCTTTAGTGACGGATTTATCCGTCACTAAAGACCCCTCATTTATTATTTTGAAGTTGTAATGTCCATTTTGCCCCCACTCCTTAAAACTATAGAAGGAGACCCCCTCCATATGAAATTCTCATCCCTTCCTTCTCCTCTCTACCCCTCCAAAGCTCAAGAGAAGCTTGTCCCACACCCGGGATGCTTCTCACGAGATAAAGTCAAAATTTTCGTTCCCCTTCAGAAGTGGATCCCGCGACGACGACGGCGTGCTGCTCCGTTCCCGTTATTCTGCTTCATCCTCCTTCGTCCCGCTTCGTTCTCCTTCATCCAGGCATCGTCCTGTCTGGCTCGTCCTCCAAGCAGCCATCGAGGAGGATTTCTCTCTCCCTATTCTTTTTATCGCTTTCTAGAATAGATTTACTGCTTTCTAAAGTAGTTATGCTCATCCTCCAAGCAATCGTCGAGGAGGACATTTCTCCCTCCATTCTTTTAATGCTTTCTAGAGTAAATTTATTGCTTTCTAGTGTAATTGCTTTATGCTTTCAAGTTGTAATGAACAATCTCCTTAATGATAAATTCGTTGTTTATTCCACATCTCATTTTGATTTCTCTGTGTAATATTCTCTTTCTCTCTTACTCTCTCTCTCTCTTCTATTTATTGTAAATAATTAGATAGTTTTAAATTGAATTATTCCATGACAAATATAAAGAAACACGTAGTTTTTAAATCAAACGTCTGCCTTCCTATGTTCAACCTGGAATTTTAATTTCGGTATAAATTTTATTTGTTCAACACGAATTCTTCGCTTTCAAGCTACAACAACAGGTTTTCCAAAATCAAACACATTAGTGTAGCGATTCGTTAACGTTCAACATTTTGGCACCGTTGCCGGGGAGGCGACGCTCTTTGATTTCTCTTCGTGTTTTGTAACTTATATATCATTTACCTCAGTTTTCTCCTTTCTTATTGTAATTGCAGGTACTCTTTCGAGACAAGCAAAAGTGGTAGATTGGAGTAAAGTGCTGTGGAAGGTTTTGTAAGTTATCCCCCATTCTTTCGCCCTCCATAGATTTCATTCACCACATTGAATCCAAATTCCAATTAACCTAGGTGTTTGCATAAATCCTAGGAATAGTTTGGTTGTTTGGATTCTCACTCACATTCATTTCACCTTCATTTATATAAAAAATAAAAATAAAAAGGTAATTCTGTGGGGCAATTTTTAACAAACACACAACGTACACCCACATTCAAAGGCACTTAACCAAATTGATTTGTTTCTACTCAACCGGGTTCTGATCTGTGGAACCGGTACACATAAAGCAACACATAAAAGAGTAGAAATCATTCTAGGTTAACCATCTTTGTGTGCCTAACTTAGTGGTGTATTTATGTCCAGTTGTTTGGGTTGTTTGGGCCGCACCACTTCAATTAATATCAACTCATCAAGTAGCTGCGAATTAGGTTCAACTCTTAGGGATTTACCAGGCACTCCACATTCTCTTTAAACTTTAAAGGAAAACATCTTCACCTGTGCTTGTAAAACTTGGTGTGCCAATGAAACTTGTTTGAAAATACCTAAAGTTGAATCCTAAAAGCTACTAAGCAAGATTTGAACCTTAAAATTCACCACATTAAAAACAATCTTGCTTGAAAACCACTATTTGTGCACGCACAGACAAATCAATCAATCATTAAGGGCACAACCCATTTAAAGGGCCCATCACATTCCAAAGCACATTCAAACCTAGCCCTAAATAAAATAGAGTAGATGTTGGCCTTAAGGATTGGACTCGCTCTTCAGAACCCAGAACAAGATTATTTTCGATTAGTCAGTTTCTACTGTTCAATCTGATGTCTAGCTAAGGGAGCAGAGTTAAACGATCACGGCTGGGGGGTACACTAGGAACCGGAAGCGCAAGCCGAAGGAAGAACCTTCTCCCCAGTCCCTCCTTCTAACTGGTTGGATTGAACAGAAAGAAGTAGATCAAATCGTTCTTTTATCTCAAGATGGGTTTTGGGAGTCTGTAGGTCTGTAGGCTAACCCATTTAAGGACAGGTTTGATTGTTTGTATTGCAGGGCGCCTTTCTTCCTCCCGTGTCTCATGAATCCTTCCACATATTTCACGCATTCCCGCTCTTTCCCTCCTGTTGTGAATTATCCGCAACATGACGATTATCCCAACTCGTATTGTAACCAACCATCAGTTAGTTGGGATAATTCGGATTGGGGATACAATTTCGGACCCTCGTGTTTAGGGTCTAACCCTGAACAATTTGATTATGATTTCTATCCTTCTCAGAGCTACATCGATTATAGATTGTCTTCCTTTCATGCACAACCTAATATGATCTACAATCAAGAAGGATACACCGATCCTTACCCATCCTCTGATTTCACTGCCTTTAGGTCATCACCATCTTTTCAACAATCTGAAATGACCTATTATCAGGAAGGGTATAATGAATCTCAATTCGTTAATTCCTCTGCATTGATGTCAAACCCGCCCAACCCTGAACCAACTCATTTGGTTCAGGTTAACCAGGTTCAAGATAAGGTTCGAGCTAACTTGAGGAATATCATACAATCTTTAGAAGTTCAGCCAATACCTTGCATTGAGAGATTGGAGCCCCTGATTGAAATGATTGATGATTTGAATAAGTCTTTGCTGGATTGGCTCCAGGATGTTAAGGATAAGAACCCGGGTGAGTTTCTACTTGGGAAATTAGCGAAATTGATGATGAGATTCGTGGTTGCTTTGATTCAATCTTGGAATAATTCCCAGGATGAACCCTCTTCAGGAAAGCCAATGACTGAACCCGCTCAGGCACCAGTTGGGGGGACACGTGTTACGAGGCTGACCAGATTGAATTAAAACAACCAATTATGGATAATCTGATTTCTTCACCTGAGATCCTTGAGCCGAGTTATGAGGAAACGTAGGTCTCCTTGGAACAGAAAGTGACAAATGATTTTGGGACATACATTGATACGGATCCTGATTTCTTTGATGGTGAAGATTCAATTTATGAAGTCTCACGCGAGTTTTCTGAATACGATTTCTGTGAGACGATTGGGCCTGAGGAATCTGATAGATCAATTGATAGCCCAATAACTGAGGAAACTGATCTTAGGGCACACATTACAGATCCAGGATTACATTTTATGGATGAATCAATTCAATGGCCTGATTATCAGCTAGACCCCGTTGAGCTTATCGGTAATTCTGTTTCTGGGATAATTAGACCCAAGTAAATTCTGATTTTGCCACATCATTTAGACTTGGAGATTTCAGATGGGGTGATTAACATGCAAGAGGTCTCAGAATTTAACATTTGGAATGAGGAGGCTAGGAGCTGGGAAGTTCTGATTTGGGAAGTTAATTTTGGAGGAAATGGAAGATTGAGTCGAAGGGTTCCGTTTAAGCTGAAACCATCAAATCAGAACCCTTACGACATTTGTTTCGAGGATGTCAAACTCAAGCACACATTCAACGATTATCCTTTTGAGCTTCAATTCTCCGTAACCCGACGTTTTGGTCTTGGGTTGCATCCTCATAAATTGTGGGCCCGACCCCGCTTGCATTCTGATTTTAGGTTTTGGGTAATTTTTATCCAAAACCTAAGATATTCTCGATTATGGGGGATGGGTTTGCACCACAATCTGGTCCACATCTGTGGACCTCTGTTGATAGGTCAGACGATTCTTCTATTTATTCTAATTCTGACCTGCACTTGTGAATTCTTCATTTCTTTTCTTTGTATAGTGTGCCTAGCTGAAGGCACTAAACTCAGCTCATATACAGTTTTCTTAGTTTTCATCTCGGAGCAGACCTGACATTCACGTAATTCAGTTGCTTTCTTCGCTTTTCCACTCTATTTTATGTCTTTTTAATACAATGAGGACATTGCATTAGATAGGCATAGGGGGGTGGATATTCATCTCTTAATTCATTCGTCAGCTCCGCAGATTTGTTTTATTTTCTTTTATATAAAAAAAAATTCTGAATTAGGAAAGAGAATTTGGGTTTAAGAAAATTTTCAATCTTAGGAAATACTACATTATGATTTGAACACAAAGACCCTTCAGGTCTTTGGACATAATCAGCCCATGTATCCACTAAAATGTGGATTTGCCATTGAGTCCTAGCCATGTTAATTTTATTATGATTGGAATAAATAAGTTTGGGTGATAAGTACACGACTTATCACCCCACCCTCTAATTTGAGGGAATTTTGAGTTTTAAGCATCTGCACACTTTCTTTGCACTGACTCGTTGTTCGACGATTTTAACAGAATTTGGGTAGCTAATGAACCTTCTAGGGTGATATGGCTGGCAAGTTATCGTGGGTAACAGCCCATAGGTAGGTTGTCCAGAGCCCAGTTACTGGACCTTTCTCTTTTTCCTACCCTTAGGTAAATCTTAGACCAGGGAAGCCACCTACTTAAGGAAAAAAAAAAAGAACAAAAAGAAATAGGCCACACTTCGCCGCACGAGTATGGCTGGTAAGTTGTCGATGGTAACAGCTCATCGACCAGTTGTCCAGAACCCAGCTCAGAAAATGCATTAAAAATTCCCAAAACACTTAGGAAGAAGCAGAGAAGTAGAATAAATCGGGGAGATATACACTGGATTCACCCTTGTGTTGATCCCGTAAAAAATAAAAGTTGGGAGAAAGCTACCAGTTGTAAAGATACACCTTTAGGCAAAATTCTTTTTGAGGTCACCTAGAGGCGTAGAAATCCGAAGTCCGTTTTAATTGCCAGTCAATGAGTCTATCACAATCACAATAAGATGCTTAAAACATAGGGTTCTCATCAAATCTTGGGTGAGTTGAATGGCCGTAGAAAGCCACTCTTAAACCCTAAAATTTGAAATCCAAAAAAAAAAAAAATTAGAAAAGAGTAAAAAGAGAAAAAGAAAATTTTGTTTGAATAAGGCGAGGGCTTGAGGTGGTCTGCATTTTGGCTGATACCCGGGTGCTGTTGTGTCTTTAAAAGTTCAGTTCCAAAGTAGACAATTTTTTAATGATTGAAAATAACTCAGGTCCAAATAATCCAACCTAATTCTTTTATAAATAACATATAGTTTTTGCTAGGGACTAGCAAAAGATAGGCATGGGGGTATGATGTAAACACATTTACACTACTTAAAATGTCTATTTATGCATGTTCTTAAGCATAGGATTGCATTTCATGATATAAATATTCCATCACATGCATCATCTTGCATTTAGAGTAGTTTGAATAAAATGGAGGTTAATTGTCTCCTTTTATGTGCTTGGACAGGGCAAATATTTTATTGGTACCTCGGATAAAAGATCCAACCGTATGGATGTGATCAGGGCAGCGATTGGAGTTCAACGACTTCAAGATCGCCTTAATCAGGCATCCGTAGCATCAGATAGTGATCGGGGAACCCTAGAAGATCAAGGGCCAGGATGGTGCAAATCCATACTTCAGATGACAAATCCGACCACACGGATGAATTCGGATCGACGATCGCAGCCCAACGATGCAAAAATTGAGTCAATCCGACATCCGTGGCACCATCTAAACTTCCAGAAGATGGACGGCCAAGATGGCACCGTGAGGTGCCATCTCGACTACCCAAACGCCGCACGCATTCTACAAAGGCCCCACATCCGCTCGCACTCCACCGTTGCATCTTGATCCAACGGATGTGGTCGACCGCGCTTAAAAGTGTCCGCTTGGCCATCCGCGCCCCATAGTGCAGCGGTCGAGCTCGCTTAAGCGACCGGCGGGTGCGGGTTCGAGCCACAACAGAGGGCTGGAGGTGCAGGTGATTGGGCACGGGCGGGCGTTGGATCGCGATTGGACGGCCGCACGAGCCCAATAGCGTTCACGCACGATTGAATGCGCGGCGTCACGCGCGATCGCATGCGCTAGGTGGGCGTAGCGCAGCTGGCGGAGATGTGTCTTAAGCCGTCCGATCTCGCGATCGGACGGCTGAGAATTAAAGTGTGTGCGATGGCGTTGAGCGTGCAGGCAGCTGAAGCGGCGCGCATGGGTGCGAAAGCTACGCCCATGTTGGGGGCTTTAGTGACGGATTTATCCGTCACTAAAGACCCCTCATTTATTATTTTGAAGTTGTAATGTCCATTTTGCCCCCACTCCTTGCAACTATAAAAGGAGACCCCCTCCACACGAAATTCTCATCCCTTCCTTCTCCTCTCTACCCCTCCAAAGCTCAAGAGAAGCTTGTCCCATACCTGGGATGCTTCTCGCGAGATAAAGTCCAAATTTTCGTTCCCCTTCGGAAGTGGATCCCACGACGATGACGGTGTGCTTCTCCGTTCCCGTTCTTCTGCTTCGTCCTCCTTCATCCCGCTTAGTTCTCCTTCATCCAGGCGTCGTCCCGTCTGGCTCGTCGTCCAAGCAACCGTCGAGGAGGATTTCTCTCTCCCTATTCTTTTTACCGCTTTCTAGTATAGATTTACTGCTTTCTAGAGTAGTTACGCTCGTCCTCCAAGCAATCATCGAGGAGGACATTTCTCCCTCCATTCTTTTAATGCTTTCTAGAGTAAATTTATTGCTTTCTTGTGTAATTGCTTTATGCTTTCTAGTTGTAATGAACAATCTCCTCAATGATAAATTCCTTGTTTATTCCACATCTCATTTTGATTTCTCTGTGTAATATTCTCTTTCTCTCTTACTCGCTCTCTCTTCTATTTATTGTAAATAATTAGATAGTTTTAAATTGAATTATTCCATGACAAATAAAATGAAACGCGTAGTTTTTAAATCAAACGTCCGCCTCCCTGTGTTCGACCCGGAATTTTAATTTCGGTATAAATTTTATTTGTTGAACACATTCTTCACTTTCAAGCTACAACGACTGGTTTTCCAAAACTAAACATGTCAGCGTAGCGATTCGTTAACGTTCAACAATGGCACTTAGGTCGACCCTTGGAGAGAGATTGGAGAGGTGATCCAGCATCCTGGCATGGAGATGGTGGTAGCCGTGGTGAGCAACTCGTGGAGGTGGAGTCGAAATGAATGTAGCTAACCTAAATGGAAGTGAATAATGCCAAGAGATGGATGAGTGCAAATGGCCACCCCTTAGGTCTTTTTAAAGACATAAGGGAGACTCTCTAGAGAAGTGTTGAACTCTCAAGAGAGGGCTCCAAGAGTGGCCGGCCATGGTGGTTTTTAGATCCACAAAAAGTGGATCTCAATTTGAATGGCTCTTGGTTGCTAATTTTGGCAACCAAGAGTGGCGCCACCTTTGGAAGAAGCTAGAATACTCTAGGTTGTGTGGGAGTGCATGAGTGGATGTGTGTGTGTGTGTGTGGTCGTGCCGTAGGTGCCTAAGTGATATAGGTTACGTCCTAAGGGGTTTAGGTTGGTATAGGCCTTAAATTAGGGTTGCAAACCCTAATTGCTAAGGGGGAATTGCAATTAAACTTAACACAAGTTTAATTAAATGGGTGTGAACCGAATTGAGAGTGAAATAACTCAATTAGGTTGGGCTTAGGTCAATTGGACTCTCACTGAGTCCAATTGCACTTGCATGGGTTGAGATCTGAGCTCAAGTGGACCCTATGAGTCTAATTGACTAGGCAAAGATAATTGACTACGATCTAAATCAATTAGGTTTAGTGAGGACCTAATTAGGTCCTTAGGGAGGTCTAGAGGTCATGTAGTAGGGTTAGGGTACCTTAATTTAAGTTCCTATGGAGTTAGAATTGGGTTTAGGGAGCTAGAGATCCAAGATCAAGGCTTGAATCTCAAAACAGGAACTTCCAAACGTCCAATAATAACATCGGATGACTTATACTCAAAAATCAAAAGTTCTGACTTCAATCTTAGACATCTAATCAGAGTCAGGAAGGATTCTATTTTCTATCTTGGGTATTTTGCAGAAATTGGATGTCTGACCAAGTGTCTGGACATCTAATAACACTGCAGAAGTGGGTTTAAAGTGTGCAAGAGTTGGCTAAGGGTTCTGGACGTCCTATAATCTATCTGGACATCTAGATAGAGGTTGGAATTAGGGTTTTAAGATTTCCTAGGGTGTGCTGACCTAATCTAAGGGTGGCTAAGGCTTGGGTAAGCTTCTAGGCTGTCCTAGGGCTAGGATGGACCTAAGTTCTTCACATTTTACTACTTTATTCCTTCTTAATAGAATATTATACCTTAACTCCCTTACATTATTATCTACTACATCTTATTCTAGGTCTTCTGCTCCAGCTCTATTGCAACACCAATTATTCCTTTATTCTTCTGATCCAGCTTTAGATCTAGCTTCAGATCTACCTTTTGATCAGCTTATTACCTGCAATTGACATAATGCACCTAATCAGTACATTATAACATTATTTTACACATAGCTAAAAGAAAGTAGTAAAGATGCAGATAATGCTTATGCATGCTTGAATTACCCTAATTTATGCTAAGTCCTAGCCTAATTTTGGACAATTAAGACCTATGATTGCTGCATAATAATTTATGTGATATAAATGTGTTTGCAACACGTCCTCATCCTAGAAACAACCATACTGGAAATGCTGTTACTTTGAGGAACAGGAAAACCAATTAAGATCCCCAACCTATTAAAGAAACCCATTTTAACGAAAAACAGATAAGTTCTTCTCCCTCTTCCTCTAGCCCTATTCAGGAACCTAATAATGCAAAACAGGAAAACCCTATATCCTTTCCACAAGGCCTTCACTCTTCACACACAAGAAGAAATCCAGGCCCACTGATAAGTAATTAGTGGATCTTTTTGGGCAAGTGGAGATTAATATCCCTCTCCTAGATGCCATCAACATATTCCTGCTTATGCAAAATTTCTGAAAGATTTGTGAACTCCCAAAAGGCAACCTCGAAACCTAGGAAAGGTGATTCTTCCAGACATAGTTAGCTCAGTTGTGCAGAGAAAACTGCCTCTTAAAAAGAAAGATCTAAGTGCACCCCAGATTCAAGTTGTCATTAATGCCACTTCTTTTGATCGTTCTTTACTAGATCTTAGTGCCTCGATAAACATTATCCCCCCAATTATTTTTGAGGAATTTAAGATTGATTAATTAAAGCTTGTTGAGGTTACTCTTCAATTAGCAAACCAATCTATAATTAAACCAAGGGGAATTGTTGAGGATGTCCTTGTCAGGGTCAGAAATTATCTATTTGCAGTAGAATTTTTAGTCCTGGAGATAGAGGTATCGGAAGCATTAAAGTTTGCCACTATAATTCTTGGAAGGCCATTCTTATCCACCACCCATGCTAATATTGATTGTGATTCTGGCAAGATGAGGATCATGTGTGGCAATGAATTTGTAACCTAGATATTTTCCAAACTTCTAGGCGGTTCCAAGAACCTGACTTCTTTGATGACTCGGATTCAGAAATGGAAAATATACTGGAGGAAACTTTGCAAATTTCACACTTCGATTCCTGCTTTGCCATTAACACGGTTCCTGAGCAATCCACTTCATCCCACCATCCCACCCTAACCACACATTCTTTAGCTAACACTTCAACTGATCCCTTCACTCTCACTTCACCACTAAGTTCTAAGGTAGAAATTTTTTCAAAGCCGAGCCCACAACTGGAGTTAAAGCCCTTGCCTGACTCCCTTACATATGTTTTCCTAGGTCCAAATCAGACCCTGCCCCTTATCGTAAATTCAGGACTTATGGGGGCACAAAAGGAAAAACTTCTCCAGGCTTTAAAGAAAAACAAAAAAGTTATTGGCTAGACCCTTTTTGACCTTAAGGGTTTTCATCCATCCTATTGCACTCGTCGAATCTATCTAGAGGATGATTCTCGCCCCTCCCGTCAACCATAGAGGCTCTTGAACCCTACTATGCAGGAGGTGGTAAAAAAAGAGATTATCAAGTGGCTTGATGCTGATATCGTCTACCCCATTTCTGGCAGCTTCTAGGTTGGTCCTAGTCAAGTTGTTCCTAAAAGGGCTAGACTAACAGTTGTCACCATTGAAAATGGGGAAAACATGGCCACTAGGACCGCTTCTTCTTAGCGCGTGTGTATTGATTATAGAAAATTCAACACTGATACGTGCTTTTCACTCAACTCAGTAATTAAGTTAATTTCACTTAATTAAGAGTAGAAGAAATCACTTAGGTTAACTCAAAGTTGTGTCGGTTATGTAGTATAGGGTAGAATTAACCTAACATTTTAGAAATTTTTACTGGTTGAGTCCAGGTCGTTCACTGGGAGGTATAATAATTTCCTCTAAATTCACCAATTTTCTTTTATTTCTCGATAAGTTTAGGAGGTATAACTAAGTTGATTTTTAAAACATGAATTTTGTCATAATATTTAAACTATAGAGAATATACAAAATTCCATATGCAAACCATATTTACTCAAAATGATCTACCTTATTAACAGGAAACATGCTAGTTTTTCAATTCAATTTCATTCCAAGAAATTAAGGCAATTAAAAGTTATCCCATTAAAACATGCCTTTTTACAATTAAAACAAAAACTAATGCAGGAAATGATTCATTTTCTTCAGCCTCTTATCTTCTTCTCTCTTTCTTTTATTTTCTTCTGTATCTCGAACTCTTTCTCTTACCTTTCGTCTTTTGTTCCTGCCTTCTCCTGCCTTTTTTTCTTCCCTTAGTCTTCTCCTTTGACACTCCTTAGCGCCTGTTCTTTATTTCCTTAGCTTTCAGCTTGAACACTTAGCTTGACAACCATCGGCTTCTCTATTCCTTAAGTTCTTCAGCTGAACCGGGTCTTTTTTTTTACTTTTTTAACCAAAAAGTTATTCTATTTACGGCGAGGTCCTTTCAAGGATACACAGCACCATGAGACCTGGGTGGGACCTGACCCTACTCGGTCCTCGCCTAATCTCAATTAGGTTCGCTTTCAATTTATTTCTTATCGGTTCACAGTCTCGAGCCATTTTGGCTCAACTCGGCCTCCCAGGCCTCTCTCGCCCTCCAAGAGCACACATTCTCGCTCACACACCCCCAAGGTGCACACCCACAGGCACAAGCCCTCACACACACACACATGCTCATGTGAAGATCGAATTGATAATCAATGCGCCGAGCACTGACGACTGCAAAGGCCATGCAACGAATTACTTTTATCCCCAGGCACGTGCTCGTGAACAAGTGACGTGGGACTAACCTACCCCTTCCAGACCCAACTTCAAATGATCATAACTTTCTACCTAGAGCTACAAATTGAGTGATTTTAAGTTTGTTAGAAAGCTCTAAGGGTAATCTACACAATTGTAGGGTCAATTTAATGTTTTGATGATGTTTTCCTCTTCAATTTGAAAGATGAAATCAGGGGTTCCTACAGGTTATTTTTTAGCCTGGAAATGAAATTAAATTAGCAGAGTCCTTAGATGAACTTCTCTCTTTTATTTAAAGGTCTGTACATGTTATATAAGTGATTCTGCATCTGTTAGAGTAAATTTTAAGCTCTTAAGACCTTTAGAACCTACAGAGAAGCTCTTCACTTCTCTGAAAGCTTCAGAGTTCAGATTTCAGATTTCAATATGTGCAACAGACACAGAAGAGTGTTTCTAATTGATTTAAACTAATTCTAATGGTCAAAATAGATTAATCTGGGCAAGATTTATATTTAAATTTCATCAAAATGCTTCTCCTATTGGTTTGGGTTTGAAAGTAACCCAAATTGATCGGAACTAAATTCTCACTAAATAAATCATCTGAACTCATTTTAATCACTTTCAAATCATCAAACAAGTTCCCAGAAACAATTTTCACTCCTCAATTCCTCAATTCGAGCTCAGATCTCCATTAACAAACTCATGTTTGACTGTGGAAGCAAAAAAATTGACTATCTATTCAAATCTTTTCCAAAGGAAATCAAAGCTTCAATTAGAGTCTCCTCAACATCAGAAACTTATTTAGATCTTCAGGAAGGTGTACTGACTTTTATTCCTAGTGTTTCAGGCTCACCACCTGAACTTGAAAACATGTGTGTTCGATAGAATCATTCAGAAGTTGTTACAATGTTTTAAAGGTTTAAATAACTTCAGTGCATTGCACTGAAGCTTCTAACATCATTAAATGCTTCTTAGATATCTCCTCCGGAGTTGGGGAAGACGAAGTTAAATCGACAGCTCCAGTGACTAAATCTTCAAACAAATATCCTCAAATTAATCAATGATCCATGTAATAACATTCTGGAGCTTCTCAACAAGTTCTAGAGGTTGAAACTCAAATTTGGCTCGTCGGAGCTCGCCGGAGCTCCGGTGAGTCCAGAAAATAGGAAAAATGTCTACAGATTGTTAAAACTAACCATTTTTTATTTAGAAAGGATTGTGAGGTTGCGAGGAACCTCAGTATCACATTTAATTCTTCATTATTTAATTAAAATGTAAAATTTGACAGTAAGTTTGTTTTCTTAAAGATCTGGGTCGTTAAAGCTCAGGGCTTTTTTAACCACTCGATTGAGAGGTTAAAACAAGTCAACAAGTGTTAACAGTTATAATCATATAGTTAATAAATAATATGAACTGTTCCTGAGCCGCCATGGCTAGCGAGCTCAGAAGCTTAATTAAAATTTGGGCATTTAGTTTATAGATGATAATAATTTGTATTATAGTGTCGATTAGGGTTCATAAGTGGTGGATAGATAATGAAGAACCCATGGAGGTGGAATTAACTCGACTACTGTCACCATGGACAGTGTCAGTAGTCGGTGAAGGTGGAATTTGAATTAGGCGACTAGGTGATTCAATTAAGCGATTAAATGATTTAGAAGTGATCATGGAAGAAACAGAAAGGTGTACAGTGAATTAAAAAGATGAAATTAAAGCTCTGGCGAGCTCAAGGAACTCGCCGGAGTCGGAGGAGATGAAGCTAAAATATGAAATTACTCTAATCTAACGAACTAAACTAACTAACTAAACTAGCCTACTCCTACTCCTACTCTTAATCTACTGTTACCTGGACGAAGGGATCAATAGGGTTCCGCCGAAGTCTCTTGGCGGACGACGAAATTAGAGGGTTGAAGAATGATCTCCGGCGGGCGGATTTAGGGTGGAGCGGAGGATTCCTTGGGTCGGCTCCTGTGTCAGAGACGTGGAAGACCACGGCGGATCTCCTCGGCTGCTTAAGATGGACGGAGGAAGTCGGAAAATGGAATGGGAAGTCGTCGGAGTTTTGGACGAATAGCCTATTGGGTCGGCTACAGTGCTAGAAGAGGGAAGGGAGCCAACATGAATAAAATCAAAGGTGTGAGGGGGTACTTATAGCAGTTTACGACGAAGAGAGTGGCGGGGTTTGGCCGAAGAAGGATCTCGAGGAGCATAACCTCCGTCGTCGTCTCCGACAATGGTGAGGTTATCTCCCACAAAAAAATAGGATTCTCAGTTAATCCAGACCGGTGGATCAAGAGGAGGTGGTGAGCGCAAGCTGCAAGTGCTTGGACAAAGAAGGATGATGTCAGCAAGGTGGTGATCGTGCGGTGGGGTGACTCTCTGCCGCCAGCCGTTTATTCGGCTGGAGAAGAAGAAGAAGACGAAGAGGGACTTAAATGAAATAAAACTTAAGGAACTGTGAGAGAAATAAGGACCCAACTGTAATGAATTTTATGGACTAAAATGTAAACCCAGGTTTTTAAGGTTCATTTTAGCTTAGATCTTTTACAACTTCTTTTATTTGTTAGTAAATAAGGTAAATATTATGTTTACAGCTTGAATTTACATTTTTGACCTTTTTAGGTCAATTTATTAGATTAAGTACAATCACTTAAGTTATTACATACTTATGCATACATTATATTTAAGTTACTTATCTTATTAATTAAGGGAATGATTAATAGGATTTCGAGTCCAATTATTATCTAAATTATTAATAATGTTAATTGAATGATAAAATGTCATTTTTAACTTATTTTAAGGTCCTTGACTAAATATCCCTTATTCTATAATTAACCCTTATATATTCATAACCTTAGCTAATTAACTAGGAAGACTACTTAATTAAGGGTAATTAGAGATCATGATGAGTGTCTCATCATACCCCCAAGCCAATGTTTTGCTAGTCCCTAGCAAAATTAACTAAGACAATGATGATTTAAAGCACTTAGGTTTAAATTGTTATAAATAGTAGCTATGTAGAGGAAAGCTTAGGTAAAAAATTTTTAAGTTTAATATAAATGATTAATGTATAGAGCATGTGCGAAAATTTTCTTATTTAGATTTATACTTATGACATTTTTCAAAACACACTTACAACAATTTGTAAACAAGAATTTTATTTTGAATTAGAATTCCTCAAAAATTTCTTAATCTTTGTAACTATTCTTAACTCAAATTAGAATAAAAAGTGTTTTAAGAAAAACAAAACTTAAGGATTTAGAATGAAATTTTAACTCAAAAACTCAAATAGATTTAAGTTAATCCGTTGTTTATGATATTTGACTTTTATGAATATAAGTTTAAGCAAATTAGCCAGATGATTGTACACCAAAAATATACCAGCAATTGTGCCATCTTGTGCTATTTCCTAGCATTGCCAGTGCATATTAGGTAGCCACAGTCGCATTTGTAAAAATACATGGATGCATACATTTATTTGAGAGGGGAGGAGAGTGAATAAAATGGCCATGCAATTGACAAATTCTTGAAGTGCTGCCTCACAAAATTTCCATCTTTATTTATTTCTATTTGATTTTTAAATTTCTTCTCCGCGGCTGTAATGCATGGCCTCTTCTTCCTCATGCCATTCCCAGCAACTGCTTGCCCTGCAGCCGCATGCACAGCTTGCACAGCCATGCCTAGCGAGGGCATGGCTGTTCATGCCTTCTTCCTCTTTAAAAGGGCATGGCTTCTTCTTTGCAAAGGAGAGCCTAGTAAACAGAACAAAAACCAACACAGCACCTTCTTCTCCAGGCCTTCTCCTCCCCTCTACCCTCCATACGCAGCCTCTCCTCCTTCTGAGGAGCTACTCTGCGGGTAGGAGCACCTCACAGTGGTGCACAACCACCACTGTGAGTCCCACCACCACCCATCTCATCAAAGAGCGAGTGGGTGTGGTGGTTCTCTTCCCTATTTCATCGTTCCAAGCCAACCCCATCATTTCCACAGGAGCTTCAAGCTTTAAAGCTCAATTGGCCGCCGCTCGCTCGCACGCAAGCTCCGCAGTAGTAGCAGCAAGGCACCGCCCACCACGTGCCCTATCGCGAAGCTCCACCGCTCATGCCAGCAGGTCGCCCACGCCCCTCCCCGCACACCCTATCGCGAAGTTCTACCTGCAGCCCAGCTGGCGCAGACCTTCCACACGTGCGCCAACTCGCGCAGTGGGTCCCGCACTCGCAGCACCGCCAACACCCGGTCGTGCAAGCCGGAAGTGCACTATAGCCACTGCTCATGCGTTTCAGCAGAACACTGTGGCTACAATGTAGTGACCAGTAAGTTTCTCACTTATCCGGTAACCCGGCGCACCGCAACCGTCTGCCGCCCGTCCATGCATGCCCACGCCAGCATCTCGCCCCACGCCCGCTCCAGCGCCTACTCTCGCGTACACCCATTCGCTCCAGCGCCCGCTCCCGCGTGAGCCTTCACCTGCGTACGCTCGCCCGTTTCTTCGCACCTGCACCTGCCTCACCACCCAGCACAGTGCACTGTGGTTCCTCCCACGGCCGCTTCCTCCTACGTGCGCACGGCTCTTCGTGCACCTATGTGCCTGCGTGTGCGCGTGGACCACCAGATGTCACCCGCGGCTTCAAACAACTTAGCTCACCTCCTTCACTCCAGCAGCAACGATCTCTCTCTCTCTCTCTCACAGCACTCTCTCACTCCTTAGCAGACACATACACACACACACTCTCTCTCATACACACACCCACTCACCTATACACTAATATATACTTATGTATATATATATACATATATATTTGTATATATATTTATATGTATATATATATATATATATATACTTATATCTATACATATAGTAGTACCTATATAACTAAGTAGTAGTATACATACATACATATATATATATATATTATTACCTATATAACTAAGTATAAGTATAGATACATACATATATATATATACATATATATACACATATACTTATACATATATATATATATATACAAATATACATACATATATACATATATATCTATAACTATATATACATTTATATATATACATATCTATCTACATATATCTATATGCATATATTACTATATATATATATATATACATATATAGATATATATCTATACATATATCTATCTATACATATATTTACATATCTACATATATATATATACATATATATATATATATATACGCATATAACTACATATATACCTATTTCTTTATAACCATATATATATTTACATATAGATATATATTTACAGATATATATATATATATTTTTTTTTTCATATGACTTACCATAAGTTGTATCGCGGGAATATCGGCGCCAATTGCTAATATTCCCCGATACACGCATATAGAAAGTGTTTTCGCACACATCTTTCACCCATCCATCCTACACTCCATGCAGCACTTCGTCCTATTGGTTGCATCTTTCTAGACGACGACAGACTCGACACCGTGCTACATGTCATCTCCACCTCCACCCCCACCCCTCTATACATATATAATATATACATATATATATACTATATTCACTTTATTTCTATTTCTCTTTCCTACCAGTAAAAAGATAAAAAAGATATACAAAAGAGAAAAGATAACCCTTGACTTGCAGGTACTCAATCTTGCAAATAGCAAGACCAGTTTTGGAACCCTAATTTGGCTTAAAGCCAAGAACCTTATTTTGAGGGTGTACCTCAAGGACAAAAATTATCAGAAAAAAAATCTTAAATAGAAAAACACCAAAACACAATAAACGAACGGAAGAGATTCGTTGTAGGAAAGGCATAGAAACTTCTTCACTTCTAATCCCACTTCCCTGAGTTCGACCCTGGGCCTAAAAGTGACCAATATAAAATCATGTAGGCCAGGTAAAAAAAAGTTCTGTAAAGAGATGGTTAGGGTCGATTTAGGTTAACCACTATACTCATTTCAACGATAAAATCACCATATTAACACAACCTATCCAGGCTCGACCACCAGATACTCATTATTAATCAAATTTAGAGTAGTAAAACTCTAATTTACTAATCCTACAACACTAAAGATTAACTTCTAGACATAGGATTTTGTCAATTCTTCTCCTTTAGGTCTCAACATAAAATCTTCAAAACCCAATTTCTTAGGTTTCATTACCCAATACAAAGGTTCAGTAGCTATGATTTTAAAACATCTGTGCTTAGTGAAGAGAATTGTCCTAAAGACATCCAAAGTTGTAAAAATCTAGATCTTAAGACATCACTTTCCAATTTGAATTATTCCAATTCAAGCCTTTGGCTTGGCCTTACTCAGGTTTGGTTGCTTTCTCCTCACCAGTTTTCTATCCTGAGGTCAACACATTTTATGTATATCTCCCTGGTGGACCACTGGGTCTCTTATTCCAAATATTTTTTTCTCCATATTTTTTTTTCTTTTCTATAGGTTAGAACACCCATTTGTAGCGAGGTGTTCTTTTATTTGATGGAAGGAAGGGTAGCATCCATTTGTAAAGAGATGCTTTTATTTACTTATGGAAAAATTGCATAAGTACCCATTTTTAACAAGGCACTTAACTGCAGGGTGTTTTATTTATTTTTCTTCTTTTTCTTTTTCTTTTCCCCCCTTCTCATTTTTTTAACTAGCATTATTCTCCAAATCCTTTTTCTATATGAGTGGCACATCCTTCACCCTTTCGAGAACTGCCCTGCAGAAATCGTTGGAGTAAAGAGGATTCAGAATTGATCTCTTAACCTCTATGGTCTCGCAGTCTCAGATGTCAACAAGACAATTCTATGTGAGTGAATTTTAGATGTTTAGGTTACTAAGCTCTCAAAGCAAAGCTTGGACAACAAAGCCCTTTACTCTCAGGTTCTTCAAATTCATAGTTTCCTCCTATAGGATCCGTCCAGACAAAATTTACCAAGTCTAGTTATTTATCTCTAGCTTGTAAGTTTTGTAAATTAAATTCTACCAACTCTCTATTTAATTAACTCTGAATATCTGGCTTTTTACTCAACTTTATGATAAAATCAAATTTTCAAAAAGAAAAATGATTACTTAATCTAATTGAAAAAGTTATAATTCAATTCCAAAATTTAAGTTTAAATCTTAACACACTTAGTTTCTTAATTCAAGAATAGAAGAATAAATCTTAAAAATATTTAAAAGATTCCTAATTCAAATAAAATCTCATTTTTAAAAATTTTAAACACAAAAGTGTGTTTTCACAAAATGTTTAAAGTAAAATGTAATTAAGAATTGAATGCTCTTAAATATTTATATATATTTATATACATTTTAAACTTCTGACCTAAATGAAAATTAAACACTTAATTATAATATATATATATATTCTTCTTTTCTTCTTTATTAAAAATGAATATTCCCCTCTTATTATTTTTATGAATTTTATTTTCAAATGTTTGTATTTATATATTTTTATTTTTATGTATACAAGATTTTTCCAATTTTTTTATGAATTTTCCAAATAAATTTCAAATTTTTACGAAATTTTTGATTTTTTAAAATTTCATCATTTTTGGAATTTCTATTTTTTTAAATTTCATGGATATTTAATTTTTATGTGTTTTTTATTTTTTAAACCCCACTTAAAGTGAAAATTTCACTTCAATACCCCCCAAGCTAAAATTTTACAATGTCCTTATTGTAAGAAGGGTGAGAAATATTACACTTCATTTAGTATAGGGTGATGAAAGAATTCGAATAGAGGAGATTAAAAATCTCTGTGCATATGATTTCGTGTCTAACTAAAGGTCATATGCATAGAGAAATTTTAAAAGTAAGCGTATAAGAAAATCAAAAAGGGTAAAAATAGGAAATAGTGACAAAAAGCCATTTTCGATCATTTGGAAGTCGTCGGAAATCGTAGTATAGTCGTGCAAAAACATTCATCAAAAATTAATTTCTAAAGATAACGAGACTTGAGTCCCGGTTGTTCATCTCTAGGAGGCGTTGCTTTTACTTTTGAAATCGATCTTTTTGCCACTCTACTTTGTTTAAAATCGCATGCCGGCTCGTAATTATTACGTATTTACGTACGACATGCTCAGTTGCAAGAATATTAAGAGTTAGAAACATGCAACATTAATCACGCAAAAGATAATAGCAATCACTAAGCTCGTGGTGATTTCAAACAGATAGAGATATATATATAAATGTATTTTCATTCATTCATTTGGGAGTTGTTGCCCAAGGAATCTAGAGGAAAGCTTGTACATAAATGCTTGAAAATTAAATCTAGCTACCAAAAAATGATCGCATACAGGAATCGATGGGGGGATTTCGCATGCATCATTGGGGGAGAAGTAAGACTACACTACTAAGCAGTAAATATACGAAGAGCATAATCTAAATCTAGCATAATGGAAGGGCATTCAGGGGTGGTCCCCGATGGCCTTTTAGTGGTTGAGAGAAGGAGTGGCGGCCAATGGAACTTAAGCCGGCCCTTGGAGAGAGGTTGGGGAGCTGGTCCAGCTTCCTAGCGTAGAGATGGTGGCCTCCAAGGTGGTGCTCTACTCGTGGAGGTGGAGTGGAGATGGAAGTGCTAGTCCAAGTGGAATGGATGCCAAGGAAGTGAATGGGTGCAAATGGCCACCCAAGGGGTCTTTTTATAGACCTAAGGTAAGCTCTCTAGAGAATTATGGAATTCTCTAGAGAGGCCAATGGTGGGAGCTCGTGGGACAGCGAGAGAGGGAGGGTGGATGGTGGTTTTTAGATCCACCAAATGTGGATCTAAAAATTGAATGGCTCTTGGTTGCTATTTTCGGCAACCAAGGCAACCACACTTGGTAGAGAGTTCTAGAGAACTGTAGGCTAGATATTTTCGTGTGGATGGTGTTTGTGGGTGTGTGTGGGTGTGTGTGGGTCTAAACTTAGGTGGCTAGGCTGATTAGGTTGGGTTCTAGTGGGTTTAGGTCAAGGTAGGTCTCAAATTAGGGTTATAAACCCTAATTCACTAAGGTAAACTGCAATTAAACTTAATACAAGTTTAATTGGGTGTGTGGAAACTTATTTGAGAGTAAAACAATTCAATTAAGTCAGGTCTAGGTCAATTGGACTCTCACTGAGTCCAATTGGATAGTGTGTGCTGAGATTAGGGCTCAATTGGACTCAATGAGTCTAATTGAATAGGCTGATCGAATTGACTAAGATCCAAGTCAATTAGGTTTAGTGAGGACCTAATTAGGCCCTTAGGGAGGTCTAGAGGTGATGTGCTAGGGTTAGGGCACCTTAATTTAGGTTCCTATGGGGTTGGAATTGGGTTTAGGGACCTAGAGATCCAAGATGAAGGCTTAAATCTCAAAACAGGAATTGGAGAGCGGTATCAAATGTCTAATAATATAATCAGACATCTTATACTCAAAAATCAGAAGTCCAGACTTGTTGTCTGGACGTCCAATCAGAGTCAGGAAGGATTTTGGGTTCTGTTTTGGGTATTCTGCAGAAATTAGACATCTGACAAAGTGTCTGGACGTCCAATAACACTGCAGAAGTGGTTTTGAAGTGTGCGTTAGTTGGCTAAGGGTCCTGGACATCTTAAAACTTATTTGGATGTCCAGAGAAGGGTTGGAACTAGGGTTTTAGGGCTTCCTAGGGCTAGGATGGACCTAAGCTCTTCACATTTTACTGCTTTATTTCTACTTAATAGAATAGAAAACCTTTAACCCCCTTACATTATTATTCTTACATCTAAACTAGGCCTTCTGCTCCGGCTCTGCTACAACTCCCGTTATTCCTGATCCAGCTTCAGATCCAGCTCCTGATAAGCTTATTCCCTACAATCGACATAATGCACTTAATCAACACATTATAACATTATTTTATGCGTAGCTAAAGGAAAGCAGTAAAGATGTAGATAATGCGTATGCATGCATGAATAACCCTAACTTATGCTAAGTCCTAGCCTAATTTAGGTCAATTAAGACCTATGATTGCTGGGCAATCAAACAGCTATATACAAGTGTGATGGATGAATAGAAAAACCATAATGGAGCCGGTAACATTCCCCAACAAGACCCAAAAGATGTGATTCCAAGAAAGGTTTAAGACGTTGACCATTGACTTTGAAGGGTTGATCCTTGTTGGGTTTAGTGATTTCAACAGCTCCATTGTCGAAGACTCTAACTACAATAAATGGCCCTTGCCATTTCGACCAAAGTTTACCTGGGAAGAGCTTCAAACGGGCATCAAATAACAACACCTTTTGAGCAGGTGCAAAGGATTTGCAGGAAATGAATTTGTCGTGGAAGGCTTTAAGTTTCTCCTTATACAGCTTTGAACTTTCATAACAATCATGACGTAATTTCTCGAGTTCACTAAGCTGCAATGTACGATTTTCACCAGCCTTTAAGAGGTCTAAATTACAGGCTTTAATCGCCCAATAAGCCTTGTGTTCAATTTCTATGGGAAGATGATAAGGTTTCCCGTAAACAAGTCTATATGGTGACATGCCTATTGGTGTTTTGTGGGTAGTCCTATAAGCCTACAAAGCCTCATCTAAACGAGAAGACCAATCCTTCCTATCGGGTTGGATTGCCATTTGAAGGATCTTTTTGATCTCCTTAGTCTGGGGATGATAAGGTGCAGAAATACAATGTGCAGCCTCATATTTTCCAAGTAAAGTTTTAAACTGGGCATTAATAAAATGGGAACCACCGTCAGAAATAATAGCATGAGGTACCCCAAAATGAGCGAAAATGTGACTATATAAAAGGAATGACAACTTGATGGTCGTTTGTGCGTGTGGGTATGGCTGCAATCCAACGAGAAACATAATCGACAGCAGGTAAAATATAATGGAAGCCAAAAGAGGACAGAAACTGACCCATAAAATCTATGACCCAAATGTCAAAGATTTCACAGACTAGAATCGGGTTCAAAGGCATCATGTATTTCCGAGACATGCCACCAAGTGTTTGGCTGCGACTACATGCCTTACAATAAGTCTGAGAATCAGCAAATAACGTGGGCCAATAAAACCCGCATTGCAAAACTTTTGCAGCGGTCTTTCTACCAGAAAAGTGACCACCACAGGCCTGGTCGTGACAAAAAGATAGGATAGAATCAATCTCAGAAGAGGTGACACAACGCCTGATGATCTGATCATTACAGAGTCTAAAAAGAAATAGATCCTCCCAAAAATAGTATTTTGCTTCTACTTTGAGTCGTGATTTGCGATTCCTGTCCCAATCTGGTGGGAATTGTTGTGTAACAAAATAATTAACAATATCTGCTTACCATGGGAGATCTGTGGATATAGTCAAAAGATGTTCATCAGGGAAGTGTTATGTGATTGGTGGAGATGATTCGATTGTATCAGAAGGAAGATGAGAAAGATGATCTGCAGCAACATTTTGCTAACCCGCCTTATGACGAATTTCTAGGTCAAATTCTTGCAAAAGCAAGATCCATCTGATTAACCAAGGTTTTGTTTCCTTCTTAGATAGAAGGTGTCGAATAGTTGAGTGATCAAAGTACACTATGATTTGAGATCTGAGTATATAAGATCTAAATTTTTCTAATCCAAATACTATTACTAGTAACTCTTTCTCTGTAACTGTGTAATTCCTTTGTGTCTCATTCAATGTTTTACTAGCATAGTAAATTACCACCAGATTCTTCTCAATTTTCTATCTTAAAACAGCTCCTATTGTATAATCTGATGCATCACACATGATTTTAAATGGTAAATCCCAATTAGGTGGTTGCAAAATTGGAGCCTATGTAACTCTGTCTCTCAAAGTTTTAAATGCTAAAATACACTCCTCATCCATCTCAAAAATTGCATCCTTTGTGAGGAGGTTTGTGAGTGGTCAGGCAATTTTTGAAAAATCAAGGATGAATCTTCTATAAAATCCCACATGCCCAAGAAATGATCTAATGCCTTTGATCGAGTCAGGAATTGGAAGATTTGTAATTTGATTGATCTTAGCTCGATCTACTTGGGTACCCCACTCAGATACGAGATGACCAAGTACTATGCCCTCAGGAATCATAAAATGGCTCTTCTCCCAACTAAGGACAAGGTTAACCTCAATACATCATTTTAGAACCTTCAACAAATTATCCAAGCAAATATCAAATGTCTCCCCGAAGATTGAAAAATCATCCATAAAAACCTCCATATATTCACCCACTATTTCACTAAAAATGGCTAACATGCAAAGCTGAAAAGTCGCGGGTGCGTTGCAAAGCCCAAATGGCATTCTTCAGAAAGCAAAGGTTCTGAAGGGGCAGGTGAAAGTCATTTTCTCTTGATCTTCGGGATAAATTGCAACTTGATTATATCCAAAGTAACCATCTAAAAAGTAGAAGAACTTATTACCACTCAAGGATATGATCAATGAATGGTAAAAGAAAATGGTCCTTCTTTGTAACAGAATTCAGTTTTCGATAATCTATACAAACCTGCCATGAATTCGCAATTCGTGTGGGAATGGTTTCTCCAAATTTAGTTTTGATTATGGTGAGTCCTACCTTTTTGGGTACCACTTGAATTGGACTCACCCAAGGGCTATCAGATATAGGATAAATAATATCAACATCAAGCCACTTGATTATCTCTTTCTTAACGACCTCCTTTGGATTAGGGTTTAGGCGTCTTTGAGCTTCTCTTGAAGGTCATGCCCCATCTTCAATATAGATGCGACGAGTACAAAAATTAGTGCTAATCCCGTTGAGATCATGTAAAGTCCACCCAATTGCCTTCTTATGATCTCAAAGTACTTTGATCAATTTGGATTCTTGTGATTCAAAGAGATGAGAATTGATTATTACAGGACATGTTTGATCAGATTTGAGATATAAATATTTAAGATTATCAGGCAATGGTTTCAATTCAAGCATAGGAGTAGAATCAACAACAAGATTTAGGGCTGGATTCTCAATTGTGAAAAGTGATTCAGATTCAGAGTCAAATTCGGGATTGAGTAGAGATTCCAATAATGTTTCATTGCTTTGAGGGTATAGGATATCAAAAGATGTGTCTTCTAAATCTAGAGAACTAATATCATCCTCAAAAACTTCTATTGATTTTATTTCCTCAATCCATTCACAATCAAATCCACTAGAAGCTCCAAATATATCTAACTTAATTGTCTTCTCCCCAAATTTCAATTCAATCTTTCCTGATTCACAATCAATGTTGGCATTTGCAGTAGCCAAAAAGGGTCTCCCTAAGATAATTGGGGTGTGGCTAATGTATTCAGATACTTCCATATCAAGAACAATAAAATCTACAGGAAAGTAAAAATCTCGAACTCTTACAATAACATCCTCCAACATTCCTTTTGGTGACGTAATAGATCTATCAGCTAATTGTAAAGTCACATTGGTAGACTTAAGGTTTCCTATTTGAAAATGTTTTACCAAAGAGAAAGGAATGAGGTTAATAGAAGCTCCTAAATCTAGGAGGACCCTCAAAACACTGACCCCCAATTATATAGGAAATAAATGGAGATCCTGGGTCTTTCTTTTTCAAAGGAAGCGTACTTGAAATAATAGAGCTCACATGCTCAGAAAGTACAATAGTGTTTCCTTTCTTCGATTTACGCTTAGGAGTACACAATTCCTTAAGAAATCTTGCGTAAGTCGGAATGTGCTTGATAGTATCTAGGAGTGGGATACTAATATGTACCTGTTCAAAAATCTGAATCAAATCTTCATCTAATGTAACAGGTTGTTTTTGTTTCCTAGTCTTCTTCAAAGCTTCTGGGAATGGGACATGGGTTTCCTATTCTACTGAGGTGTTATCCTAAGCTTGAGAATCAGCGTGAATTGCGGGATCGGGTTCTGTACCTCTTCCAGATGTAGAAACAGGGGTTAATCTAGATGTACTAGGCCTTGGGATAGGTTCCTTGGAAAAATTGGATCCCTAGTGGAAGTTCCACGGTGGGTTGTAACAAGGTTAATACCCGCATGAGAAGAAGAAGCAGCTGATGAAGAAGATGCTTGTGAATTTTGGAAAGATACATCAATAATTAATGGCCTACGGGGTTTTGTGAACCCGTGTAAAATGACCTCGCATTATGTTGCTGAAATGACAATGTAGGCGAGTTTTGTCTGGTCTAAGTCGGATATGATGGTCTTTGTGTATGGTCATACCAAGAAAAACTAGGGTGATTATGCCATCTAGGATTATAGGAATTTGAATATGGGTTTAATCTTGGTGTGTACCCCTGAATGGCATTTAAATCAAGAGGATATGGTGTGTTTCCTGCAATAGTAAAGGGCGGGGAAAAGGGTGGGTAAGATTGTGGGACAAAGGTCCCTCCTTGGGTTGGTGGAGTAGATAGAAAATCCAACGGAGATGGATCTCTAGAATCTAGATTATTCACAAATTCCCTCCCTGCAGGAATTTGCGAAACAGGTAAATATGCGGGATTTGTAGCAAGTAAAGGCGTAAGAGTCTTCATTGTGTTTCTAACCTTGTCGAGATGCTTTGCTACAATATCGACTTTGTCTTGTTTTTCTGCAATAATCTATAAATCCTTTGAACTGGACAGATTACCGATCTCGTGAATGCCCTTATGCGGATTTTGATGATTCGTATTTGCTCCTCGCAAAAATTGTGACATTGATGCATTATTGGTCGAGTTTTCCACCATCCCTTCAAATAATTCTGAAGCAGATTCTACGTCGCGATTTAGAAAATTCCCTCCACAAAAGTCATCGACTAGATTGTGAATGCCCTCTTGTAAACCATAATAAAAGATATGCATGAGTTGCCAATGAGGGATGTCATGATGTGGGCATTTCCTTTGCAATTCATGAAAACGTTCCCACTCCTCATGAATTGGTTCTCCTTGATTTTGATTGAAAGTAGTAATAGCTCGCCTTAAGGCATTGGTTCGACCAATTGGAAAGAATTTCTTCAAAATTGCAGATTCAAGTTCAGCACAAGTTGAGATTGGTCTTGCTATAGTTTTATGCCAATAAGCTGCTTTATCTTTAAGGATAAAAGAGAACATTTTCATTAGTACGATTTCCCTATTTTGATTTCGAGGACCAAAAGTTTGAGATAGATTTTTAAGATCTTCAATGTGTTGAAATAGATCGTCGGATGCAAATCCGTGAAAGTGGGGGATTAAACCTATAATGTTTGGCTTTAATTCAGGATCATCTTGCCCAATAGGAATCCTAACATTAGGCTCTACTTGTGCATTAAATGGGTTATAATAATCTCTAAGTAGAGGCCTTGGATGATTGATCGGTAAATCAGGATTTTCAAAACCCACCTCAAGTCAAGGTGAAGAATATGTTTGAAGAGTTTGCAAATTATTTAAGGCTGCTGTTAATAAATTGATTTGTCTTGTTTGCTATAGCATCCTAAGATTCTGGTTTAGGAGTGCCTCATGAACATCAAAAGGCGTTATCTCCCACTGACCAGAAGAAGAAGGGATCTCAGGATTAGGATTCTGCATTGGATCCATAGAAGTAGATGGATCAGATGGGAAAACCATTGGTTGCTTATCTGCAACCGACCTAGGATCACCTGTCAACAGTGGTGCAAGAGGCGGATGCAAGGATCGCCTCCCGTCCATAAACAAAAAATAATGTGCAGAGGCACACACACACCACCAATAAGAAAATAGCGGCACAAAAAACATGCAAAACAGCATAAGTGACGCAGGTTTTGCTCTTCTTTCAAAGGAAAGAAGAAATTCCTAAGATACGCAAAATAATTTGACGCAAACAAATGGAGTATAGTATCAAAATATGCATCCTAATTCATGTCTAAACAGGTGCGTACCTTAAAGCTCAAAGGTCTAAGGTCTAGGATCAAGACCGCTCACTACTGGCTTCCTAGGGCTCTAGTAGTGAGACAGACTTGTTGATCTTCAGCGAAAGCCCTAAGAGGTGCAAAGAGGAGAGATAGAAAAATAGACTCATGTGACTCTAGTTATCGCGCTGTGTGCACGATAGTGTGCAACAGACAATAGCGATATAAAAACCCGCATCCATTGTGCAAACAGATTTAAGTCACCAATTTTACTTCCTCTTTTTAGTTAATATTTTTCAAAAATATATCAAGCAACTACAATGGCCACTTTTTATATCTTTTCAAACAAAAATATGTGGTCTTTTTAATTATCAGAGGGCAGGGATCTACGCAGGTTTTCTCGTGTTTTTCCACTGATGTGAGAAAAATAATTTAAAAATTCCTGAGTTAGATTGTATTAGTACTAGTAGAATAATGCACTCCTAAGAGTGTATGCCTACGTTATGCTGCTGCTAGTCAGATAGAAATGTATTTTTGTATTTTTTTTATTTTTATTAAATGCAACAAAACAAAAGATTAAGTACTTACAAAATGAAAACAGTAACACTAATTCCCACCTTCTCTTGAGATTACCCGCAAAGGTAAACCTAAAAAGAGGACAGAAAATAAAAAAAAAAACAAAAACAAAAACAAACACACTAATTAGAACAAAAGTTAGTAAAAGCAAAAATATATTTACAAAATACCGCCAAATTAGACAATTAATCCTTTTAAATTTTAGTGAATAAAAATATTACCTCCCTGGCAATGGCGCCATTAAAATGATACATGCTTTTCACTCAACTCAGTAATTAAGTTAATTTCACTTAATTAAGAGTAGAAGAAATCACTTAGGTAAACTCGAAGTTGTGTTGGTAATGTAGTATAGGGTCGAATTACCCTAACATTTTAGAAATTTTTACTGGTTGAGTCTAGGTCATTCAATGGGAGGTATAATAATTTTCTCCAAATTCACTAATTTTCTTTTATTTCTCTATAAGTTTTGGAGGTATAACCAAGTTGATTTTTAAAACATGAATTTTGTCAAAATATTTAAACTATAAAGAATATAAAAAATTCCATATGCAAAACATATTTACTCAAAATGATCTACTTTATTAACAAGTAAACATGGTAGTTTTTCAATTCAATTTCACTCCAAGAAATTAGGGCAATTAAAAGTTATCCCATTAAAACATGCCTTTTTACAATTAAAGCAAAATGTAATGCATGAAAAGATTCATTTTCTTCAGCCTCTTATCTTCTTCTCTCTTTCTTTTATTTTCTTCTCCATCTTGAACTCTTTTTCTTACCTTTCTTCTTTTGTTCCTATCTTCTCCTGCCTTCTTTTCTTCCCTTAGTCTTCTCCTTTGACACTCCTTAGCGCCTGTTCTTTCTTTCCTTAGCTTTCATCTTCAACACTTAGCTTGACAACCATCGGCTTCTCGTTTCCTTAAGTTCTTCAGTTGAACCGGTTTTTTTTTTACTTTATTAACCGAAAGTTATTTTATTTGCGGCGAGGTCCTTTCGAGGATACACAGCACCCTAAGACCAGGGTGGGACCAGACCCTACTCGGTCCTCGCCTAATGTCAATTAGGTTCATTTTGGATTTATTTCTTATCGGTTCACAGTCTTGAGCCATTTCGGCTCAACTCGGCCTCCCAGGCCTCTCTCGCCCTCCCAGGGCACACATTCTCGCTCACACGCCCCTAAGGACACACACCCGCACGCACACACACATGCTCATGTTCAGATCGAATCGGTAACCGGTGCACCGAGCGTTGACGATTGTAGAGGCCATGCAACGAATTACTTTTATCCCCAGGCACGCACTCATGAACAAGCGATGTGGGACTAACCTACCCCTTCCAGACCCAACTTAAAATGTCATAACTTTCTACCCAGAGCACTAAATCGAGTGATTTCAAGTTTGTTAGAAAGCTCTAAGGGTAATCTACATAATTATAGGGTCAATTTAATGTTTTGATGATGTTTTCCTCTTCAATGTGAAAGATGAAATCAAGGGTTCCTACGGGTTATTTTTTATCCTGGAAATGAAATTAAATCTGTAGAGTCCTCAGATGGACTTCTCTCTTTTATTTAAAGGTCTATACATGTTATATAAGTGATTCTGCATCTGTTAGAGTACATTTTAAGCTCTTAATACCTTTAGAATCAACAGAGAAGCTCTTCACTTCTCTGAAAACTTCATAGTTCAGATTTCAGATTTCAATATGTGCAACAGACACAAACGAGTGTTTCTAATTGATTTAAACTAATTCTAAGGGTCATAACAGATTAATCCGGGTAGGATTTAAATTTAAATTTCATCAAAATGCTTCTCCTGTTGGTTTGGGTTTGAAAGTAACCCAAATTGATAGGAGCAAAACTCTCACTAAATAAATCATCTGAACTCATTTTAATCACTTTCAAATCATCAAACAAGTTCCCAGAAACAATTTTCACTCCTCAATACCTTAATTCGAGCTCAGATCTCCATTAACAAACTCATGTTTGACTGTGCAAGAACAAAAGTTGACTATCTGTTCAAAGCTTTTCCATAGTAAATCAAAGCTTCAATTAGAGTCTTCTCAACATCAGAAACTTATTCAGATCTTCAGCAAGGTGTATTGACTTTGATTCCTAGGGTTTCAGGCTCGCCACCTGAACTTGAAAACATGTGTGTTCAACAGAATCATTCAAAAGTTGTTACAGTGTTTTAAAGGTTTAAATAGCTTCAGTGGATTGCACTGAAGCTTCTAAGATAATTAAATGCTTCTCAGATCTCTCCTAACAGACTTCTCCAACTCCGCCGAAGTAGGGGAAGATGAAGTTAATTCTACAGCTCCAGCAACTAAATCTTCAAACAAATGTCCTCAAATTAATCAGTGATCCATGTAATAACATTCTGGAGCTTCTCAACAAGTTCTAGAGGCAGAAACACAAATTTGGCTCACCGGAGCTCGCCGGAGCTTCGGTGACTCCAGAAAATAGGAAAAATGTGTACAGATTGTTAAAACTAACCATTTTTTATTTAGAAAAGATCCTGAGGTTGCAAGGAACCTCAGTATCACATTTAATTCTTCATTATTTCCTTAAAATATAATATTGGACAGTAAGTTTGTTTTCTTAAAGATCTGGGTGGTTAAAGCTCAGGACTTGTTTAACCACTCATTTGAGAGGTTGAAACAAGTCAAAATGTGTTAACAGTTATAATTATATAGTTAATTAATAGCTTGAACTGTTCCTGAGCCACCATGGAAAGCGAGCTCAGAAACTTAATTAAAATTTCGACGTTTAACTTATAGATGATAATAATAATATGTATTATAGTGTCGATTAGGGTTCATAAGTGGCGGATAGATGATGAAAAACCCATGGAGGTGGAATAACTCGACTACTGTCACCATGGACATTGTCCGTAGTTGGTGGAGGTGGAATTTAAATTAGGCAATTAGGTGATTCAATTAAGCGATTAAATGATTTAGAACTGATCATGGAAGATACAGAATGGTGTATAGTGAATTAAAAAGATGAAATTAAAGCACTGGAGAGCTCAAGGAACTCGTCGAAGTCGGAGGAGATGAAGCTAAAATCTGAAATTACTATAATCGAACTAACTAAACTAATTAACTAAACTAGCCTACTCCTACTCCTCCTAATCTACTGTTACCAGGACGAAGGGGTCAATAGGGTTCTGCCGAAGTCTCATGGCTGACGACAAAATCAGAGGGTTGAAGAAAGATCTCTGGCGGGCGGATTTGAGGTGGAGCGGAGGATTCCGTTGGTTGGCTCTGGTGTCAGAGACACGAAAGACCACGGCGAATCTCCTCGGCTGCTTAAGATGGATAGAGGAACTCTAAAAATGCAATGGGAAGTCATCGGAGTTTTGAACGAATAGCCTATTGGGTCGATTGCAGTGTTAGATGAGGGAAGCTGATGTAAACACATTTACACTACTTAAAATGTCAATTTATGCATGTTCTTAAGCATAGGATTACATTTCATGATATAAATATTGCATAACATGCATTATCTTGCATTTAGAGTAGTTTGAATAAAATGGAGGTTAATTGTCTCCTTTTATGTGCTTGGATAGGGCAAACATTTTATCGGGGCCTCAGATCAAAGATCCAACCGTATGGATGTGATCAGGGCGACGATTGGAGTTCAACGACTCCAAGATCGCCCTAATCAGGCATCTGTAGCATCAGATAGAGACCGGGGAACCCTAGAAGATCAAGGGCCAGGATGGTGTAAATCCGCACTTCAAATGACAAATCCGACCGTACGGATGAATTCGGATCAACGATCGCAGCCTAACGACACAAAAATCGAGTCAATCCGGCATCCGTGGCACCATCTACAACTTCCAGAAGATGGACGGCCAAGACGACGCCACGTGGCGCCATCTCAGCCGCCCAAACGGCCGCTTGCATCTTGTAAAGACCGCGCACCCGTCTCCTCTCCGCTGTTCGATCTCGATCCAACGGCGGCGACGCGCCCGCGCTGAAGTCAAGCGCTCGACACAAACGTGACCACAGTGCAGCGGTCGAGCGCTCTAACGCGAAGCAGGGACGCGCGTTCGAGCCGCGCCTCGCAGAAATTGGAGCGGTGGCGCGCCTCCAATCGATCACACGATTGCGATCAAATGGCTGCGCGCACCCGATAGTGCCGACGCGCGATTGGACGCGCGCGTGAACGCACGATCGCACGCACATGCGGGCGGGCGACAGCCGTGAAGGCACGATCTTAAGCCGCTCGCGAACGTGCGTAGGCGTTACGCACGCGGGCAGCCGAGCGGGCGCATGTGGGCGCGGCGGCGACGGCCACGTCGGGGCTTTAGTGACGGATTTATCTGTCACTAAAGACCCCTTATTTGTTATTTTGAAGATGTAATGTCTATTTTGCCCCCACTCCTTGCCACTATAAAAGGAGACCCCCTCCATACGAAATTTTGATCCCTTCTTTCTCTTCTCTACCCCTCCAAAGCTCAAGAAAAGCTTGTCCCAAACCCGGGATGCTTCTCGCGAGATAAAGTCCAATTTTCGTTCCCCTTCGGAAGTGGATCCCGCGACGACGACGGCGTGCTGCTTCGTTCCCGTTCTTCTGCTTCGTCCTCCTTCGTCCCTCTTCGTTCTCCTTCGTCCAGGCATCGTCTTGTCCGGCTCATCCTCCAAGCAACCGTCGAGGAGGATTTCTCTCTCCCTATTCTTTTTACCACTTTCTAGTATAGATTTACTACTTTCTAGATTAATCTACTCGTCCTCCAAGCAATCGTCGAGGAGGACATTTCTCTCTCCATTCTTTTAATGCTTTCTAGAGTAAATTTATCGCTTTCTGGAGTAATTGTTTTATGCTTTCTAGTTGTAATGAACAATCTCTTCAATACAAAAATTCCGTGTTTATTCTACATCTCATTTTGATTTCTCTGTGTAATATTCTCTTTCTCTCTTACTCTCTCTCTCTTTTCTATTTATTGTAAATAATTGGATGGTTCTAAATTGAATTATTCTGTAACAAATAAAAAGAAACGCGTAGTTTTTAAATCAAACGTCTGCCTCCCTATGTTCGACCCAGAATTTTAATTTCGGTATAAATTTTATTTGTTGAACATGAATTCTTCGCTTTCAAACTACAACGACAGGTTTTCCAAAACCGAACACGTTAGCGTAGGTTCGTAAACGTTCAACATTTTGGCAACATTGCCGGGGAGGCAACGATCTTTGATTTCTTTTCGCGTTTTGTAACTTACAAATCATTTACCTCACTTTTCTCCTTTCTTATTGTAATTGCAGGTACTCTTTTGAGGCAGGCAAAAGCGGTAGATTGGAGTAAAGTGCTGTAGAAGGTTTTGTGAGTTACCCCCCACGTCCCACCCATTAGATTTCATTTCGTCATATAATAACTCAAACATCAATCAACCTAGGTGTTTTTATAAACTCTAAGGCTAGATTGTTTGTTGTTTGACACCCATACTCACCCCATCCCCCACATTAAAAAGAAAAAAAAAAAAATCTCACAGAGGTACACAACCTCATCTGATTTTCAAACTCAACCGGTAATCCAATCTTAGGAGCCGGTACACACATCCAAACACATAATTGAGTAGAAATCAGATTAGGTAATCATTTGTGTGCCTAATTAAGTGGTGCAACAGGCCAATTGTTTGAGTTGATTGGGCCGCACCACTTCAAATAAAATCAACTCATCAAGTAGCTGCCAATTAGGTTCAACTCTTAGGGATTTACCAGGCACTCCACATTCTTTTTAAACTTTAAAGAAAAACATCGTCACCTGTGCTTGTAGAATTTGGTGTGCCAATGAAACTTGATTGAAAACACCTAAAGTTGAATCCTAAAAGCTACTAAGCAAGATTTGAATCTTAAAATTCACCACATCAAAAACAATCTTGCTTGAAAACCACTGGTTGTGCACTCACATACAAATCAATCAATCATTAAGGGCACAACCCATTTAAAGGGCCCATCACATTCCAAAGCACATTCAAACCTAGCCCTAAATAAAACAAAGTAGACGTTGATGTTAAGGATTGGACTCACTCTTCAGAACCCAGAACGAGATTATTTTCGATTAGTCTGTTTCTATTGTTTAATCTGATGTCTAGCTAGGGGAGTAGAGTCAAACGATCGCGGCTTGGGGGTACACTAGGAACCGGAGGCGCAAGCCGAAGGAAGAACCTTCTCCGCAGTCCCTCCCTCTAACTGGTTGGATTGAACAGACGGAAGTAGATCAAATTATTCCTTTATCTCAGGACAGGTTTTGAGAGTCTGTAGGTCTTTAGGCTAACCTATTTAAGGACAGGTTTGATTGTTTGTACTGCAGGGCACCTTTCTTCCTCTCGTGTATCATGAATCCTTCCACATATTTCACGCATTCCCGCTCTTTCCCTCCTGTTGTAAATTATCCTCAACATGACGATTATCCCAACTCGTATTGTAATCGACCATCAGTTAGTTGGGATAATTCGGATTGGGGATACAATTCCGGACCCCCGTGTTTAGGGTCTAACCTTGAACACTTTGATTCTGATTTCTATCCTTCTCAGAGTTACATCGATTATAGATCGTCCTCCTTTCATGAACAACCTAATACGATCTACAATCAAGAAGGATACACTGATCCTTACCCATCCTCTGATTTCACTGCCTTTATGTCATCACCATCTTTTGAACAATATGAAATGACCTATTATCAGGATGGGTATAACGAATCTCAATTCGTTAATTCCTCTACATTGATGTCAAACCCGCCTAACCCTGAACCAACTCATTTGGTTCAGGTTAATCAGGTTCAAGATAAGGTTCTGGCTAACTTGAGGAATATCATTCAATCTTTAGAAGTTCAGCCAATATCTTGCATTGAGAGATTGGAGCCCCTGATTGAAATGATTGATGATTTAAACAAGTCTTTGTTGGATTGGCTCCAGGATGTTAAGGATAAGAACCCGGGTGAGTTTCTACTTGGGAAATTAGCGAAATTGAGGATGAGATTCGTGGTTGCTTTGATTCAATCTTGGAATAATTCCCAGGATGAACTCTCTTCAGGAAAGCCAAGGACAAAACCCGCTCAGGCACCTGTTGTGGGGGACACTTGTTACGAGGCTGACCAGATTGAATTAAAGCAACCAATTAAGGATGACCTGATTTCTTCACCTGAGATCCCTGAGCCGGGTTACGAGAAAATTTATGTCTCCTGGGAACACAAAGTGACAACTGATTTTGGGACATACATTGATATGGATCCTGATTTCTTTGATGGTGAAGATTCAAGTTGCGAAGTCTCACACGAGTTTTCAGAACACGATTTTTGTGAGACGATTGGGCCTGAGGAATCTGATAGATCATTTGATAGCCCAATAACTGAGGAAACTGATCTTATTAGGGCACACGATACGGATCCAGAATCGCATTTTCTGGAGGAATCAATTCAATGCCCTGATTATCAGTTACACCCTGTTGAGCTTATTGATGATTCTAATTCTGAGATAATTAGACCCAAGTCAATTTTGATTCTGCCACATCATTTAGACTTGGAGATTCCAGATGGGGTAATGAATATACAAGAGGTCTTGGAATTTGAAACACTTAATGAGGAGGATAGGAGCAGGGAAGTTCTGATTTGGGAAGTTAATTTTGGAGGAAATGGAAGATTGAGTCGAAGGGTTCCTTTTAAGCTGAAACCATCAAATCAGAACCCTTATGACATTTGTTTCGAGGATGTTCAACTCAAGCACACATTCAACGATTATCCTTTTGAGCTTCAATTTTCTGTAACCTGACTTTTTGGTCTTGGGTTGCATCCTCAGAAATCGCAGGCCCGATCCCGCTTACATTCTGATTTTAGGTTTTGGGTAATTTTTATCCAGAACCTAAGATAGTCTCGATTATGGGGTGTGGGTCTGCACCACAATCTGGTCCACATCTGTGGACCTCTGCTGACAGGTCAGAGGATTCTTCTGTTCATTCTAATTCTGACCTGCACATGTGAATTCTTCATTTCTTTTCTTTGTATAGTGTGCCTAGCTGAAGGCACTAAACTCAGTACTTATACAGTTCTTTTTCGTTTTCATCTTGGAGCGGACCTGATATTCACGCAATTCAGGTGCTTTCTACGCTTTTCCACTCTATTTTATGTCTTTCTAATACAATGAGGACATTGCATTAGATAGGCATGAGGGGGTGGATATTCATCTCTGAATTCATTTGTCAGCTCCGTAGATTTGTTTTATATAAAAAAAAAAATCAGAATTAGGAAAGAGAATTTGGGTTTAAGAAAATTTTCAATCTTAAGAAATACTACATTAAGATCTGAACACAAAGACCCTTCAGGTCTTTGAACTTAATCAGCCCGTGTATCCACTAAAATGTGGATTTGTTTTTCGAGTTCTCGCCAACTTGAATTTTATTTTAATAGGAGTAAATAAGTTTGGGTGATAAGTACATGACTTATCAGCCCGCCCTCTAATGTGAGGGAATTTTGAGTCTTAAGCATCTACACACTTTCTTTGCACTGACTCGTTGTTCGGCGATTTTAACGAAAATTGGGTAGCTAATGAACTTTCTAGGGTGATATGGCTGGCTAGTTATCGTGGGTAACAGCCCATAGGTAGGTTGTCCAGAGCCCAGTCACTAGACCTTTCTCTTTTTGCTGCCTTTAGGTAAATCTTAGACCAGGAAAGCCACCTACTTAAAAAAAAAAAAGAGAAAAAAAAAAAATCAAAAAGGAGAAAAGAACAAAAAGAAATAAGCTACACTTCGCCGCATGAGTATGGCTGGCAAGTTGTCGGTGGCAACAGCTCATCGACCGGTTGTCCAGAACCCAGCTCAGAAAATGCACTAAAAATTCCCAAAACACTTAGGAAGCAGCGGAGAAGTAGAATAAACCGGGGAGATATACACTGGATTCACCCTTGTGTTGACCCCGTTAAAAAAATAAAAGTAGGGAGAAAGCTACCGGTTGTAAAGATACACCTTTAGGCAGAATTCTTTTTGAGGTCACCTAGAGGAGTAGAAATTCGAAGTCCGTTTTAATTGCCGGTCAACGAGTCTATCACAATCACAATAAAATGCTTAAAGCTTAGGGTTCTCATCAAATCTTGGGTGGGTTGAATGGCCGTAGAAAGCCACTCTTAGACCCTAAAATTTGAAAATCCAAAAAAATTAGAAAAGAGAAAAAAGAGAAAAAGAAATTTTTCTTTGAATAAGGCGAGGGCTTGAGGCGGTCTGCATTTTGGTTGATACTCGGGCGCAGTTGTGTCTTTGAGAGTTCAGTTCATAAGTAGACAATTTTTTTTAATGATTGAAAATAACTCTGGTCCAAATAATCTAACTTAATTCTTTTAGAAATAGCATATAGCTTTTGCTAAGGACTAGCAAAAGATAGGCATGGGGATATGATGTAAACACATTTACACTACTGAAAATGTCTATTTATGCATGTTCTTAAGCATAGGATTGCATTTCATGATATAAATATTGCATAACATGCATCATCTTGCATTTAGAGTAGTTTGAATAAAATGGAGGTTAATTGTCTCCTTTTATGTGCTTGGATAGGGCAAACATTTTATCGGGGCCTCGAATCAAAGATCCAACCGTATGGATGTGATCAGGGCGACGATTGGAGTTCAACAACTCCAAGATCGCCCTAATCAGGCATCCATAGCTTCAGATAGAGATCGGGGAACCCTAGAAGATCAAGGTCCAGGATGGTGTAAATCCGCACTTCAGATGACAAATCCGACCGCATGGATGAATTCAGATCGACGATCGTAGCCCAATGACACAAAAATCGAGTCAATCCGGCATCCGTGGCACCATCTACAACTTCCAGAAGATGGACGGCCAAGATGACGCCACGTGGAACCATCTCAGTCGCCAAAACGGCCGCTTGCATCTTGCGAAGACCGCACACCCGTCTCCTCTCTGCCGTTTGATCTCGATCCAACGGGTGCGACGCGCCCGCGCTGAAGTCAAGCGCTCGACATAAACGTGACCGCAGCGCAACAGTCGAGCGCTCTAATGCGAAGTAGGGACGCGCGTTCGAGCCGTGCCCCGCAGAAATTGGAGTGGTGGCGCGCCTCCAATCGATCGCACGATCGCGATCCAACGGCCGCGCGCACCCGATAGCGCCGACGCGCGATTGGACGCGCGCGTGAACGCGCGATCGCACGGACAGGCGGGCGGGCGGCAGCGATGAAGGCGTGATTTTAAGCCGTCCGATCTCGCGATCGGACGGCTGAGACTTCGCGGACGTGCGTAGGTGTTACACATGCCGGCAGCCGAGCGGGCGCGCGTGGGTGCGGCGGCGACGGCCACGTCGAGGCTTTAGTGACGGATTTATCCGTCACTAAAGACCCCTTATTTATTATTTTGAAGATGTAATGTCTATTTTGCCCCCACTCCTTGCAACTATAAAAGGAGACCCCCTCCATACGAAATTCTGATCCCTTCTTTCTCTTCTCTACCCCCAAAAGCTCAAGAGAAGCTTGTCCCACACCCGGGATGCTTCTCGCGAGGTAAAGTCCAATTTTCGTTCCCCTTCGGAAGTGGATCCAGCAACGACGACGGCGTGCTGCTTCCTTCCCGTTCTTCTGCTTCGTCCCGCTTCGTTCTCCTTCATCCAGGCATTGTCTCGTCCGGCTCGTCCTCCAAGCAACCGTCGAGGAGGATTTCTCTCTCCCTATTCTTTTTACCGCTTTCTAGTATAGATTTACTGCTTTCTAGATTAATCTACTCGTCCTCCAGGCAATTGTCGAGGAGGACATTTCTCTCTCTATTCTTTTAATGCTTTCTACCGTAAATTTATCGCTTTCTAGAGTAATTGTTTTATGCTTTCTAGTTGTAATGAACAATCTCTTCAATACAAAAATTCCTTGTTTATTTTACATCTCATTTTGATTTCTCTGTGTAATATTCTCTTTCTCTCTTACTCTCTCCCTCTCTTCTAGTTATTGTAAATAATTAGTTGGTTCTAAATTGAATTATTCTGTAACAAATAAAAAGAAATGCATAGTTTTTAAATCAAACGTCTGCCTCCCTGTGTTCAACTCGGAATTTTAATTTCGGTATAAATTTTATTTGTTGAACACGAATTCTTTGCTTTCGAACTACAACGACAGGTTTTCCAAAATCAAACACGTTAGCGTAGGTTCGTAAACGTTCAACAGAAGGGAGCCAACTTGAATAAAATCAGAGGTGTGAGGGGGTATGTATAGCAGTTTGTGGCAAGGAGAGTTTCGGGGTCCGGCCGAAGAAGGAGCTCGAGGAGCTTAACCTCCGTCGTCATCTTCGACAACGGTGAGGTTATCTCCCACTGAAAAATAGGATTCCCGGTTAATCCAGACTGGTGGATCAAGAGGAGGTGGTGAGCGCAAGCTACAAGAGCTTGGACAAAGAAGGATGATGTTGGCAGGGCGGTGATAGCACGGTAGGGTGACTCTCTGCCGCTAGCCATTCACTTGGCCGGAGAAGAAGAAGAAGAAGACGAAGAGGGACTTAAATGAAATAAGAATTAAGGACCTGTGTGAGAAATAAGGACCAAACTGTAATGAATATTAAGGATTAAAATGTAATCCCAGGTTTTGAAGGTTTATTTTAACTTAGATCTTTTTCAACTTTTTATATATGTTAATAAATAAGGGAAATATTATGTTTACACCTTGAATTTACATTTTTGACCTTTTTAGGTTAATTTATTAGATTAAGTAAAATCACTTAAGTTATTACATACTTAGGTATACATTATATTTAAGTTACTTATATTATTAATTAAGGGAATGATTAATTGGACTTCGAGTCCAATTATTATCTAAATTATTAATAATGTTAATTGAATGGTAAAATGTCATTTTAAACTTATTTTCATGTCCTTGACTAAATATCCCTTATTCTATAATTAACCCTTATATATTCATAACCTTAGCTAATTAACTAGGAAGACTAGTTAATTAGGGGTAATTAGAGATCATGATGGGTGTCTCATCAAACACCACCACCAAGAAGGACCATTTTCCACTCCCTTTTATTGATCAAATCATGGAGCGATTAGCCAGACGCAAATACTATTATTTTCTTAATGGGTATTCCGGCTATAATCGAGTAGTGGTCCATCCTAAGGACAAAGACAAAACTGCATTCACCAACCCCTTTGGAACCATTGCTTTCTGAAGAATGCCCTTTGGTCTCTGCAACGCACCAGCTACTTTTCAATAGTGTATGCTTGCAGTATTTTCAGACCTGGTAAGTGAATATCTGGAAGTCTTTTTGGATGACTTCTTTGTTTTTGGAGATTCTTTTGACATTTGTCCTCAGAATGTTGAAAGAACCCTCCAAAAATGCAAAGAAGTTAATCGCACCCTCAATTGGGAAAAAAGTCAATTCATGGTCCAGGAAGGTATTGTCCTAGTCCATGTTATTCCTAAAAAAGGAATTATGGTAAATCGAGCTAAAATTAATGCCATCTCTAAGCTCCCACCACCCGCTACTGTTAAACAGAATCGCTCCTTTCTGGGGCAAGTGGGCTTCTACCACCGTTTCATTAAAAGTTTTTCCCAAATCTCCAAGCCCTTAAGTTAGTTACTTACTAAAGACCAACCATTTGATTTCAATGCTAAATGCCTAGAGCCTTTTGAGGTTGAAGGATGTTACCGAGGTACCGATTTTATAGGGACATAATTGGAATTATCCCATTGAACTCATGACTAATGCCTTGGATTTTGCTATGGGGGGCATTTTAGGTCAAAGAGTTGACAAGAAGCATGTTGTGATCTATTTTAGTAGCAAAACTCTTGATGATGCACAACAGAATTACATAGTTACTGAAAGGGAACTTCTTGCAATTGTATTTTCCTTGGAAAAATTTTGATCTTACTTTTGGTGTCACAAGTCATTGTATATACCGACCACTTTGCACTCAAATATTTGTTGACTAAAAAGGATGTGAAACCCCACCTTATCCATTGGATCTTGCTACTCCAGGAATTTGACTAGGAAATCAAGGATAAGACAGGATTGCAAAATGTTGTGGCCGACCATCTCTCTCGTCTTATGACAAATGACATAATGACCCCCCTAATCAATTCCCTAATGAAATAATTTAGCTACCAACACCCTCGCTTGGTTTGTACCCATTACAAACTATCTAGTAACAGAACGAATCCCCTTTGATTGGCCAAAAACCAAAAGGGATAAGTTCTTTGCTGACATTAAATACTATTTTTAGGAGGAGCTCGACCTTTTTCGCATTTGTGCTATTCAGGTCATTAGATGATGTGTCCCTGATTCAGAAATCCATGATATTCCGGCACATTGCCATTCAATGGCCTGTGGCTGACATTTTTCAGGCAAGAAAACTGCAGCTAAAATGCTTAATTTTGGTTTCTTTTGGCCTAGCTTGCATAAAGATGCTCATTCTTTCGTTTGGTTTTGTGTGCATTTTTAAAGCATCTTAACATGACTCGGAAGGATATGATGACCCTTAATCCAATTTTAGAGGTTGAAATTTTTGATGTATGGGACATCGACTTCATGGGACCGTTCATCAACTATGGTGGGTATTTGTTTATACTAGTTGCAGCTGACTATGTATCTAAATGGATTGAAGCAATACCCACTCACAGCAATGATCACCGTGTGGTTGTCGAATTTATTCAGAAAAATATTTTCTCAAGATTCGGCATTCCAAAGGCCATTATTTGTGACGAAGGCTCACACTTCACTCACTCGCATTTTTGTCACCTTCCTTCTAAATATGAGGTTAATCATAAAATTTTCACACCTTACCACCGCCAAACAATTGGCCAAGCCGAAGTTTCTAATTGGGAAATCTAAAATATTTTATAAAAGACGGTTAGGCCCGATTGAAAAGATTGGTCCAGCAAGTTGGACGATGCTTTATGGGCCTACCGTATCTAATGGGAACACTATCGTGATTCTTAACTAGCTCATTTTGACCCATAAAAGAGAACAAAAGCACCTATATAACCAACTGGAGGTCCTAATTCACTAAATAGCCTTTTTGAGAGAAAGGTAAGAATCAAGGGGTGAAATTGTAATTTTACCATTGCAGTACAACAATGGGTTTTCTCAAGGGCTAAATGCATATCAAAAGGTCTTAACAAGATAAAAAAGCGGGTTGGATTTGACAGAAAAGGATTTGTGTGTACATTATGAATTAAATGACTTCTTCAAACACTAAAACAGACCCGCTTGATTAACCAAGGTTATGGTAAGGATAAAATTCACCTAAAACCTCTAAAAATCATAAACAAATATTATCTATGTTTTATAACTTTCAAATTGGTCATTGGAATCCATTTTGACCTATAATGGGGTCTCAAACAGATATTTACACTAAATTGGGTTTCTACGTAAATTTCCCAATCAAACGTGGTAAAACACAAAATCCAACTTCACCATTGGATTCCTTAAGTCAAAATTAGGCTTGTACCAAAATTTGGACCCAAGGGGAACTCATCTTGACCCACTTTGCAAATAGGTCCAACCTCATTACATTTCAACCCCAATCATTAAAAAACCCTTGCATTTGACCCCCTATCTTCTTCATCGTTCTTTGCAATTAGGTCCCTACATCGTTACAGTGGAGGAATCCTACTTTGGAAAACTTTAGAAGGTGATTTCTCTCTAATTTCTTAGAGAATCCCCTTCAAAATTGGAAGGAGATTCTCTGAGAAAATCCCTCCAATCTGAACCCATCCATGATCCAAGATTCTTTCCCAATCTCTCATGCGAATGCATGAGAGATTTTCGTGCCTTCTGAGTTGCCAACTCTGAAGACCTTGCCTTGCTTGGAATCTTGTCTTTCAAGCACAAAACCGACCTCCAGGGCTCTATTTAAAGGAGCCCAGCTCACCCTGACTCCTCTAAGCTTCAAATCAGCCGGAATTCCCCTCAATTTCTTCTCTCCTCCTCCGGATGACTTGCTCATCAAGCTCCGGTGACATTCCCTGATCTTCTTCGTCGCCTGACCATAATACCAATGGTAGGTTCTTCTTCCTCACGTTCGTCCACGTCGTGTAGCACCTGCCGATGCCCCTATCTCCCCTTCATCCTCGTCGACCGTCCCTCCATGAGCATCTTCCACTTCGGTGTTGACAATACGCACCAGACGCCATCTCTATATCGTTTTCGTCTCTTCATCTCTTAGATAAGTCCCCTTCACCCTCTACATTCTTTCCCAATCTTTATTTCCCTAAATCGACTTTTGCCACACTCCACCACCATCATCTCCTTCACCTATGGCCACCACCTCCGGCGAGATTGCTCCACCACCACAGACCACCCCCTCCTCACCGAAAAGTCCATAAGAATCGCCTCAACTCCTTGATCACAGCCCCTCACTCCAATCACTCCACCACTCACCCAAACACATCCTCGAACACACCCACACATATGCACACAGTGTGCCTTAGGCACACTCACACAGGTGTTCCCATGCCATGCCGACCACCGCAGCACACTCCCCGTGCCTCGATGAAGCCTACTAAACATTCTGACGTGGCTAAGAGGCCGTTGTGGTGATTTCAGGTGTAGATGTTCATCCGCCATTAGAGCAAAGCTTGAAGCAATCTTGCAAGTTGCCCCAAGCTTCACAACTCTAGGCTCGTGTCCCAGATTGTGCGAAACGTCTTCATGCACGACTCCGATAAACGCCAGTTTGTCATCATTCTTATGCATTAAAACAAACCTAGATCTTAGGATTTTACTCCGCAAACAAGTTTTTGGGCTACATTTAGGCATAAATTACGTTAGGCACGCATTACATTTTTTATTGTCTTTTTGATATGTTTTTGTGAGTGTTAGGGATGAATAGATATACAGATCCCTAAAACACTAGCACTCAAGAAGGCAAATGGTGAAGGAGAAGCTTAGACTAGCTGGAACTCAGCTTGATCAAGCCCACCACAGTTGGAACCAAGCTTACTTGAATTAGGGTTAGCTCATCCCAGCTCCATTCAGCTAATCTCAGCTAAATGGCAGCTCAAGAGAGTTCATCTTAGCTTACCCTAGCTCAAGTCATCTTAGATCCAACTCAACCTAGTTGAGTGTAGCTCATTTTAGCTCCCACAAGTCCATAGGGAGCTCTAGCTAGCTCAGCTGAGCTGACTATAGTTCACCCCAGCTCAAATCTAGCTACATACAGCTCCACTCAACTCCAGCCAGCTAAAGAAGAACTCATCCCAACTCAGGAAGCCCAATTCTAGCTCTCGGGGACTCAGCTTAGCTCAACATAGTTGAGCTAAGCTACCTTAGCTGCCTCAACCAGCTTTATCCTCCCCAGGAGCACCAAACCCAGCTCACCTCAGCTCATTATGGTAGAAGCCATCTCACTTTAGCTTCTCTTAGCAGCTAGCAAAGAACTAGCAAGCTAAGCCAGCTAGAGTAGCTCCATGCCAGCCTCTTCAGCAGCTGCCAGCTCCAGTTCTAGCTCCATACTTCTCCTCCTCAACTCCTCTATTCAAACCCTAGCTCCAATACCTCCTCCTCTACTCCATAGCTAGCTAATCTAGCTTAGCTAGCAACCAGCTCCTTGGCCATCCACCACCTTCAACTCAACCCTAGCTAGCTCCACCAACTTAAGCCCTACCTAAGCTAGCAATCCTACTCAAGTTGGTGCCACCTCCTAGCCACCACTTCACCCCATCATCACCACCAAAAGGCACCAATTTTGGTGCCAAAACCTAACCCTAACTACCCCCCCTTTTGGCGCCAACATCCACCCCCACATCCACCATACACCTAACCCTACAACCCATCCTAGCCACCCACCTACCCCTCCTTCTTGAACCTTTCTTGGTGCCACATATGACCCCCTTCTAGAAGCCATTTTGGCACCAATTTCAAGGGGTGCCACCACCCATAACCACCCCTAGGTGTCCCTTGGTATGGCGCCAATTGCCCTTAGCCATAGGATCCCCAACCACCTCTATCTTCCCATCTTAGCCCTTCATTTCAAGAGTCACCTTATCCCCCTTCCTACTCTATATAAACCCACCTCCTACCACCATTTTAGGGCATCCTCCATTAGTGCATTTTTCTACCTATACCCACCTACACCTACGGTCAAGAAGAAGGAGTAGAGAAGAAGATTAAAGAGCACATCACCAGCCCCTTTGGTGCCTTCTCCCAACTCTCTTCAACTTAGGCCATGCCAAGGAGGACAAATTTTCTATTTCAAGGAGGATGGCCACGCAAAGGAGAAGGACCTAGGGTGGACGTCCACCCTTGGAGAAGAGCTTAGGGCACGCCCCCTTATGGCTTGCTTTGGAGGATATCACCTTGGTGGAGCATAGCAAGGAAGAAGTTGGAGGACTCTTTTCAAGCTCGAGAGATACCAAGCTTGGAGCAAGAAGCCCTCTTCTTCACCATCTATCTAGAGGATTTTTGTTTTCTTTTTCTTGTATTTTCAAGTAGAGTAAAAACATTTCTCTATAGGTTTTGTGTGCACAATTTTGATTTAATTCAAATTGCCTTCTTTCAATTTCTGTTGCACAGCTTATTACAAATTTTGCCTAGCAATTATTTCGCTCCCTCTCCCTAATTATTCTAGGCCTCACATGCCTAGGGTGAGCTTAGGGAGAGGCTCTACCTGTCACCTTAGGGTAGGTTTCTTAAATTTGGTATTACTTGTTTTATAGCATTCAACAAAAACCTGCATGTTGCCTTTATTTTAAAATCATAAAAATAATATATTCAAAAACACCAAAAAGAAAGTTGAGATTTATTTTCAAAGCAAGAGATTTAATTTTTGGAAACATGCCTCCTTAGACGACCCTAGATACCCCACTATCTAGGAATATAAATTTAAAAGAGAAAGTGGATTTACACGTTGCAACGACACTAAATTCCCTAATTAACACAAATGGCATATTTTCGCGATAACTTTTTGGCGCCGTCGCCGGGGTGGCACGGCTTTGGTTAATTTTGTTTTCTCTTGCTTGAAGTAGATCTCATCCCCTTCTCTTTCTTTTCTCTAGTGTGTGTAGGAACTACAGCTAGAAAACAGGAATTGAGAAGCAAAAGCTCAAAGTTCCTTTTCTTCCTGTGGATTTCAGGTTGGTTCCCCATTTCTTGTCACATTTAGCCTAAAAAACTATCAAAATACACTAAACTTGGCTTTTATGACACTAAAAAACCTAATTAAGTGGAGTGGTGCAATTTAAAACTCATTGATTGCTTGTTTGCTCCATTTAACACCACTTCACTTTAAGTATTGGTGTTCTATTTTTCAAGTCCAGATTTCTGTCTGGACTTGAAAAATCAATTCCTAACACCACAGGCCTCGTAAAATTGTAAAATTTCTTACAGTGATTCCAAACTAAGTTAGGAACATCTATTCCAAATTTCAGATAAATTGGATTTGTATTTAATTTTTAAAAATTCGTGCACTGTAGAGGAGTCACACCCTCCAATCTTCCTATTTTGCTACTATCCGTAAATTTTTAGAATTTTTATGCTCATCAAATTTTAGTAAAATTTACCATTCTAGAATCCTTGTGAAATTCTACACATCATATAAAATCACCAAAATTTTATGAGGTCTGTGGTAATATTGAAAAGTCGAAAGTACCCACAGGTATCATTTCTAGACTTTGACACCAGTATAATTAAAAATTCAAAATAATTACTAAACAAATTCTTAAAATCTTACAAAAATAATTTCTGAAATCCTTGTTTGATTTTATACAAAGTAGTGGTGTTGTTTGACTTGTTTGGACCACTACTTAATATAGAAAGCGTAAAATTAACTCATTGGTAGTAATTTTCTATCTTAGGGACAATTGGATTAGGGTTTTCTTCTTTCTTTTTAGAGACTCACATTAAAGGAAATTAACCATCACCAATACAACTTATTTTTCCTTTGATTGTGGAGTTTCAAACTTATTTGAAAATTTAAAAAGAAAAATCATAAAATACATTTAATTAAATCAAATCCTAAAAAATAAAAATACAAGAAATTGTGTGACAACTTGCTTTTTGGTTGGAACAACTTTCCAATTCTTGCACACACAGAAAAAATTGAAATAACAGGGCAACAACCCAATAAACACCCTCCACATTCCGTGTGCACTATAGTATCCTAGACCTAACTAAAATCCATAGCAACTTGACCACTAAGGCTTCATCAACTTAGGCTTGCTATATAGGTCTTAAGTTTTCTTTAGTTAATACTAATTCTGTCACCTATATTTGGTGTTTAGGCTGAGGGGCCATGTCAAACGACCAGGTGCGAGTTTGTACAAGCACCTGGGGTTTCCCTGGGAAATGTTTGGGCCCAAACCTCCCTTTAAGCAACTTGGCTAGATTTGTTGACAAAATCGGTATTCACTGTTGATTACTTATTTCCTACGTAGACCAAGTCTTAGGTTTATTTTTAGGGAGTCACACTTAAGTTAGGTCCAGCTTTGGTTGTTTGATTTGCACACTTTCTCTCATCTCTTTCTCTTCTCCTCCCCTCCCATTATTCCATTTTATGCGTGGGCAACGATCTCAAAATCCACACCTGGAAGGACCATTTGATTTCACCCCCGTGCAAAAAGACCACTTTTTCTTTCTTCTTCTCCGTCTAAAAAAATGGAAAATCAACAAAATGGGTCCGCTAACCCTTCCACTTCCACCTCTAACCTTACCTCTAACCCCACTACTAACCCTAATTCTAACCCTTCCACCCAAAACCCACCAACATTTAACTTCCCACACTTGGAGCTCCCTAATCTTGAATTGCCCCAAGCACAACATCAAAACCCCATTCCTGATCTTTTAAAATTGATGGCTGAGTAGACTGATAAATTAAATTCCAATCAACAAACATTGACTAGGAACATCCAAAACCTAGCCAATAAAAGGCCAAACCCACCACCCCATCAGTAACCTGTTATTCCTCTAAAAGATTTTTATGATTTGTCTTATTATGAGGAACGACCAGGGGTGGTCATACCAGAGTGGACTTCGAGATCAAGCCTGCAGTCCTAAACCTAATTAAACACTTTCATGGCCTTCATAGGGAAGACCCTTTCAGCCACCTTGAAGAGCTGACTCTTCTTGCACAAACAACCTGTTCCCGAAATGTGCAAGAAGACATATGGCTGATGTGGCTTTTTCCATTATCTCCTAAAGATAAGGCCGCTTATTGCTTCAGGACCATTGGCCGACCCATCACAACTTGGCCTCAGCTCAAGAGTGCCTTCCTCAAGAAATTCTTTCCCATAGGTCATACAAATTCCTTACGAAGATCTATTACAACCTTTCACCAAAAATCTGGTGAGACTTTCCATGATTCTTGGGGAAGATTTCAAGATCGCTTAAGAAGTTGCCCACACCATGAGATTCCTTTATGGCAACTCGTGCAAAACTTCTATCATGGATTAGAAGATCAAATCCAACATTTTATCGATGCCTCGTGTGGCAACAATTTCTTAAATAACGATGCTGAAAGTGCCTATCAGCTTTTTGATGAAATGAGTGAAAACTCATTTAATCAAGCTTTCATGAACACTTGTAGTTTGGTGTTCATGAAGTAGGCACTCAATCTATCCCTATCGCCTAAGACAATCTTCAAATGATCGCTCAAAATCTCAACCAGATGCATATTAATCAAAAGAAAATTGTGGAAAGACTAGCCACATTAACCCAAGCTCCACATAGTCCACATCTAACCCAACTTAACTTTCCACGAAGAGAAAATTTGCACAATCTCAACACTACTCCTGATGATTATTACCAATATTTTGAGTTTGCCCATGATTCACTGGGGAATTACAACCATCCAGATCTTCACCGCACTCACAATATTTCTGCCATCCAGGAGCCCTTTAAAAATTCTTCCGATTGGAAAAATTACACGAACTACTCCTGCAATAATCAGGTTCCTTCCTAACCAGATCATTTAAAGGGTATGGGTCGAATCCAACCTTTCACCCTGGGCCATCCCAACAAGACATCAATGCCCAGATGATGCGAACCCTGCAGGAAATGCAAACAAAAATGACGGAAGTAACCCGCACCATCACAAATCTGAACAACCAGATTGGGGTTACTCCCACGCAAAGACCTGCAGGATATCTTCCATCCCAACCCATGCCCAACCCTAATCACCAAGGGAACCAATATCCCGGCAGAACTCCACACTACCTGAATCAGCCTCCTCCTAATCCACCACTTCAATAGCCTCCTAGGTTTCTGCAATCACAGGCCCCCACACCTCCTCCAAATAATAATCCGACTGCACATGCAGTTACTTTGAGGAGTGGGAAAACCACCACTGATCCCAGGCCTTCACACAAACCTGGTGAAATTCCTGTGAAAATTGACTCCCCACCTTTCCATCTGGAAGAAAAAGAAACACGACAATCTCAAGGCACGATTCGTATTCCTTTCCCACAAGCACTCCAACCCACCACCACCAAAAAAAAGAAATCTGAGACCACTACAGAAGAACTCATGGATCTATTTGGGCAAGTTCAAATCAATATTCCTCTCCTAGATGCCATCAAATATATACCTACCTATGCCAAATTTTTGAAGGAGATTTGTACTCCTAAAAGGCAGGACAAAAATCTAGGACAAGTGCATCTTTCGGAGACAGTAAGCTCTGTCATATAGAGTAAGTTGCCTCCTAAGATGAAAGATCCGAGGGCACCTTTAATTTCAGTAATTATTGATGATACTACCTTTAATCATGCCCTCCTTGATCTTGGTGCCTCAGTTAATATTATTCCCACGATTTTATTTGAAGAATTTCATATCGGTGAATTAAAACCCATCGAGGTTACCCTGCAATTAGCCGACCAATCTACAATCAAACCTTGTGGGATTGTTGAGGATGTTTTGGTCAAGGTCCAGAATTGTGTCTTCCCTACAGACTTTCTGGTTCTTGACATTGAGGTACCTGAATCATTACTGGACTCCCCAATAATCCTTGGATGCCCTTTTCTGGCCACTGCAAAGGCAAATATCAATTGCCACACAGGCAAAATGGATATCACTTGCACCGGCCAAACTATTACTTTAGATATTTTCAAATCCTCCAAGAGATTCCATGATGATAACTTTTTTGAGGACTCAGATACGGAAATTTCCAATATGGTGGAGGAGACAATGTTGATAGATACCCTTACCGACCATAATTTTTTTGAGGATTCTGATTTCGAATCAATGATCGGTGAAATCTGTGTTCTGGAGGCTTGTCTTGACTTCAAATCCATTCCTGATGCACCCCCTGAACACCCTAACCCACCCACTATTCACGCACCTAATTTTTCCACACTAACTTCACCTAATCCTCACCATCCCTTCCCCGACTCCTTTCTTATGGACCTGCCACCAACCTCTCCCGAGTTTGGCATCCAACTTGATTTAAAACCATGACCAGACTCGGGTTACACTTATCATTTTCCATCCAACTCTGATCCCAATATTGCTTCTAATCGATTTTATAGGGATCAAGAAGAAGACACCTTTTTTGCGGGCATCCAAGTGTCCAACTATTTACATGATTTTCCGTCTTTTGTGCATACCTTCACGCCCGACTGAATGGCGTAAACGATAGCACTGGATTGGAGGTAACCCATCAATTTTTCCTGCTTTCCTTTTTTCTTCTTTTTCCAATTTTTGATCATCCAAAACCTGACCGTTCTTCACTAAGGTGATCCCTTTTCCCTCCTAAGGCCTGAGGACATGGCATATCTTAAGCATAGGGGGGTGTTTCTAAAATTTGACGATCGATTTAGGATTTTCAAAACCTAAAAACATGCATTTTTCTTTAGTTATTTCATTTTCCTGCTTGCATACCCAAAAAAATAAAACTGTTGAAAGCTTTTTGAGGAAAAATTTTGAAATCGGGACTAAGGTCAAAAAATTCACTTTTGGTATAATGTGATTTAATCTTTAACAAACTAGGGAAGAGGATGTGGATCTGGTCATTAAAATTTTAGGGTCTATTTTAGACTAGATCAGATATCCTTCTCTAAAAATTCCACCTGAACTCATGATAGTTTAGGTGACTTGATCCTATTTTGTAATGTGGAAAGTATTTGGCTTATTTTCTGATTCAAAAACTTGCATGTCATGACAAACTTCTTGTGTCAATTTTCACACACAAACCAACACTTAAAATAACAAAAAGTTTGAAAAACTCCCGTGTTTGGACTTAGTAAAAGTCTAAAACAGATCATTGGTTTGAGTTCCCACCGCCGAGGAGGAAAATGCCCCCTTTGAGGACGTGATGTCAACATGTTACCGCCTCGGCGCTACTCCATATCTATATTTCATATCTTTAGACGGTGTATTAAAGTGCATTTTAGCAGCTCAAGTGTCTTGGACAGTGCTCTACCTATAGTGTCGGAGCAAGAGCTTGAGTTTGCTTGGAGCGCCCCTTTACACCGCATTGTGTTTTGGGGTTGTGAGCTCCTGGGTGGTGTCATGGACAGTGCTATCCCGAAGTACTGGCGCCAGAGGCCCCTCAAGGAATGGTAACAGGAATGATGATCCCGACACATCTATTGTAAGACTAAGCTAAAAATAAGTATGGGGGAAAAAAGTAATAATAAATAAATTAACCTGCCCTTATAAATGTTGGCTTTTCACAATCATAGACACAAGGTTTTAAAGGATTTTGCAAGCTGCGAATTAGATTCATGAGCCAGAAAAATCCTAAAAACAAAAATTTCAAGTCATCTGAATTAATGAGGGGTTCATTTGTGAATTTTCAGGAGGATATATTGATCCCGTTTTGTCTAATGGTTGGATCCAGAAACAAATCCTGATGTTTGTCTTTAACAAATCATGTACCTCCTGTGTTTAGATCAACCAATGTCCGTTAATCCTTTTCTCCTCAAAAGTCGAAAAAATTAAATTTCCCAAAAATTCCATTTTCTAGAAAAATTTGAAGTTTTTCTAAGAGACCAGCAAAAGATGAGCATGGGGGTGTGATAAATGCCAGTTTATCATCATTCTTATGCATTAAAACAAACCAAGCTCTTAGGATTCTACTCCACAAATGGGTTTTTGGGTTGCATTTAGGCATAAATTAGGTTAGGCATACATTGCATTTTTTATTATTTTTTGATATGTTTTTATGAGTGTTAGGGATGAACAGATATACAGATCTCCAAAACCCTAGCACTCAAGAAGGCAAATGGTGAAAGAGAAGCTCAAACTAGCTAGAACTTAGCTTGATCCAGCTCACCGCAGCTGGAACCTAGCTCACTTGAACTAGGGTTAGCTCATCCCAGCTACATTAAGCTAACCTCAGCTGAATGGCAGCACAAGAGAGTTAATCTTAGCTCACCTTAGATCAAGTCAGCTCAGATCCAACTCAACCTAGTCGAGTCTCGATCATTTTAGCTCCCACAAGTCCACAGGGAGCTCTAACTATCCCAGTTGAGTGGACTGGAGTTCCCCCGAGCTTAGATCCAACTACATCCAGCACTACTCAATTCCAGCTAGCTGAAGAAGAACTCATCCTAGCTTAGGAAGCTCAAGTTCAGCTCCCGGGGACTCAGCTTAGCTCAACTCAGTTGAGCTAAGATACATTAGCTGCCTCAACCATCTTGATCCTCCCAAGGAGCACTAGACCCAACTCACCTCATCTCATTATGGTACCAGCTAGCTCACTTTAGCTTGGCTTAGCAGCTAGCAAAGAACTAGCAAGCTAAGCCAGCTATAGTAGTGATGGGTCGGCCCGGATAGGTTGTTAATATGATGTTTTTATCGTTGAAATATGTATAGTGGTTAACCTAATTCGGACCTAACTGTCTCTTTATAAAATTTTTAACCTGGCCTAATTGATTTTATCTTGTCACTTTTAGGCCCAGGGTCAAACTCAGGGAAGTGGGGTTCAAGTCGAATTTCTACGTTTTCCTTAAAACACATCTCTTCCGTTCGTTTATTATGTTTTTGGAGTTTTTCTTATTTAAGTTTTTCTCTGGTAATCCTTGTTCTTGAGGCACACCCTCAAAATTGTGTCCTTGGCTTTTAGCCAAAACGGAGTTCCAAAACATGCCTTGCTACTCGCAAGACGGGGTACCTGCAAATCAAAGATTATCTTTTCTCTTTTATATTTTTTTTTATCTTTTTATTAAGAAGGAAGCTAACAGACAGAAAATAAATATAGTATCTATAGATATATATATATGTAGTATATATATAAAGTGGTGGGGGTGGAGGTGGCGATGGAGTGTAGCACTCTGTCAGATCGGTCGTCATCTAGAGAGACACAACCAATCACGACTATGTGCCGCGTGGAGTGAGGTTGGATGTTGGAAGATGTATGGGTCCATGCTTTTTGTACGCGTGTACCGGGAAATATCAGGAACTGGTGCAGATATTTCCGCGATACAGCGTATAGTAAATAACGTGAAAATATACGTACATATGTATGTATATAAGTAAATATATCTATATATATATAAATGTATAGGTATATATGTATAGATATATATAGATATATATGTATATATATATAGGTGTAGATGTATGTATATATATATATGTATGTTTATATGTATATAAATATATATATATATGTATATAAGTATATGAATCTAGATATATATATATATGTATATATATATGTATATATATATATGTGTATAAGCATATATGTATATATATATAAGTATATGTATAAGTATATAGATATATATCTAAGTAGATATATATATTATATATATATGTATTTATAGATAACTATATAGATATACTATGTATATAAGTATATATGTATATATAGATATATGTATGTATATATATATTTATGTATGTATATATATGTTACTATATATAACTATACTTATATTGTAAGTGTGTGTGTGTGTGCGTAAGTGTGAGTGTAGGTGTGTGTACATTGGTGAAGGTGTGTGTGTGTGTTGGTGTAGTGTGTGCTTTGAGTAAAAAAAAGAGAGAGAGAATGAGAGAGAGAGAGCAGGTGGGAGAGAGAGCGGAGCGGGGAGGACGTAGAAGGGACGAGTTAAGTCGTCGGTGGATGGCGGCAGACGTCTGGAGCCGCATCGTCCGCAGGTGGAGGCGAACGTCTGGAAATGGAATCTGCAGATGGAGGTGATGCGTCTGTAGGCCGATGTGAAGGCGGAGAGCGGGCGATGGCGTGGGGAAGCGAACGTGGAGGAGGTCTGCAGGTGGTCGCAGAGTGGCGTGGGGGTTGGCAGGGGACGGCAAGAGGGCCTGGCCGGCCGCTGCAGTGCAGGCAGTGGCCGGTCGCAGGTGCAAGGGCGGAGGCATCAGAGCGGAGAACTGAGCGGAGAGTGCCCTACAGGCGTGCATGGAGGGCTGAGCGCCTGCGGGGAAGTTCGCGGAGGAGGTGGGGGGAGCTGCTGCTGCTGCTGCTTCAAGCTTTGGACCTTGAAGCGGCAGCAATGGCGTGGAGACGAAAATGAAAAGAAAAGAAAACACCACGCCCACAGGCTCGTTGAAGAGCTGGGTGGTGGTGTGGTGGTGTGCACAACAGTGGGTTCTCCTACTCGCCTGGTGTCTCCTCAAAGGAGGGCCAGCGTATGGGAGGGGAGAATGGTGGAGAGGATGGTGGTGGACTGTGGGGTGGCGTTCTGCAGCCGGGTCATGTTTTTTCATGAGGAAGAAGCTGCAGCTTCTTATAGAGGAGGAGAGCATGGCGTGGAGCTTGCGGGGAATGGGGGAGAATGGCAGCTGCAGGGAGAGGTGCGGGAAGGATAGCAGGGAGAGGCATTGGCAGGGAGAAGCCGCATGGCATTACATGCAGCTGCGGGAGGAGTTGCAGCTGTGGGAAGAAGAAGAAAAAGATGAAAGTAAAAAATAGAGAAGGGACTTTTGCAATGAAACACCTGAGAAAAAATGTAAATATGCAAGCCATTTATTCCATTCTCTTCTCCTCTCAATTAAATGCATGCATGCAAGCGTTTTTACAAATGCAACTATAGGATCATAATATATATAGTTAATGCTAGAAAATAGCACAAGAAGGCATTATTACAGGCGTGTTTTGAGGTGCAGACAAGTAGCTTCATGCCAACCTCTTCAGCAGCTGCTAGCTCCTGTTCTAGTTCCAGACTTCTCCTCAGCTTCTCTCATCAAACCCTAGCTCCAATACCTCCTCCTCTACTCCATGATAGCTCAGCTAGCACAGCTTAGCTTAGCTTTGCTAGCAACCAGCTCCTTGGCCATCTACCACCTTCAACTCAACCCTAGCTAGCTCCACCAACTTAAGCACTACCTAAGCTAGCTGTCCTACTCAAGTTGGTGCCACTTCCTAGCCACTACTTCACCCCATCATCACCACCAAAAGAAACCAATTTTGGCGCCAAAACCTAACCCTAACTACCCCCCTTTTTGGCGCCAACATCCACCCCCACATCCACCATACACCTAACCCTACAACCCATCCTAGCCTCCCACCTACCCCTCCTTCTTGAACCTTTCTTGGCACCACCTAAGACCCTCTTCTAGAAGCCATTTTGGCACCAACATCAAGGGGTGCCACCACCCATAACCACCCCTAGGTGTCCCTTGGGATGGTGCCAATTGCCCTTAGCCATAGGATCCGCAACCACCTCCATCTTCCCATCATGGCCCTTCATTTCAAGAGTCACCTTAGCCCCCTTCCTACTCTATATAAACCCACCACCTACCACCATTTTAGGGCATCCACCATTAGTGCATTTTTCTACCTATACCCACCTACACCTACGGTCAAGAAGAAGGAGTAGAGAAGAAGATTAAAGGAGCACATCACCAGCCCCTTGGCTGCCTTCTTCTCCCCACTCTCTTCAACTTGGGCCACGCCAAGGAAGATGAATTTTCTACTTCAAGGAGGATTGCCAAGCAAAGGAGAAGGACCTAGGGTGGACGTCCACCCTTGGAGAAAAGCTTAGGGCACGCCCCCTTATGGCTTGCTTTGGAGGACATCACCTTGGTGGAGCGTAGCAAGGAAGAAGTTGGAGGACTCTTTTCAAGCTCGGGAGCTACCAAGCTTGGAGCAAGAAGCCCTCGTCTTCACCATCTATCAAGAGGATTTGTGTTTTATTTTCCTTGTATTTTCAAATAGTGTAGAAGCATTCCTCTATTGGTTTTGTGAGCACAATTTTGATTTAATTCAAATTGCCTTCTTTCAATTTCTGTTGCACAGCTTATTGCAAATTTTGCCTACCAATTATTTCACTCCCTCTCCCTAATTATTCTAGGCCTCCACAAGCCTTGGTTGAGCTTAGGGAGAGGCTCTACCTGTCACCTTAGGGCAGGTTTCTTGAATTACGTATTAGTTGTTTTATAGCTTTCAACAAAAACCTGCAAGTTACCTTTATTTCAAAAATCATAAAAACTATATATTCAAAAAGACCAAAAAGAAAGTTGAGATTTATTTTCAAAGCAAGAGATTTAATTTTTGCAAACTTGCCTCCTTGGACGACCCTAGATACCCCACTATCTAGGAATATAAAATTAAAAGCGAAAGCGGACTTACGCGTTCCAACGACACTAAATTGCCTAATTAACAAACCGCGTATTATCGCGATCCAGGCTGTCAATTGAAGACAAGGGAAGTAGTAGCTGCTGCAATTGAAGAGAGCACCTCTGCTGCAGGCATGCGTGAAGAAGGTGGCAAGACAGTCCCACCTCGGAACTGTAGGAGGCACAGCACCCACATAAGTTGAATTCCTGCCAGAGGCTTATCGCCTCCAACTCACGGGGTGAGGTCCCTCTCACCCAATGCGGTCGGCCTCGTCTGCGACCACGCCCCGCAGACCTGGTTGACCTGACCCGACTTGCACTCCTCACCCACCACCACACGCCAGTGGGCCTGGTCCCAAGCATGTACCCGACCTGATTACCCAAGAAATGCGTGCCCCTGGGAGAGTGGAACCCAAGAGAGAATAGAGAGGAGAGTGCACGTGGGTAGGGGGTTGGTTTTGCTCTGTAGAGGAACAGAAGCAAAGCTAATGAAGAAGGAGAAGGCTAAGGGCTGCAGTAGAGAAGGAAAAAGTTAGGAAAGAAAAGAGCCACAGAGGCTAAGGCAGAGAAAGCAAGGCAATGGAAGAAGGAAAGGCAACCGGCAGAGAGAGTGAGGGAAAGAAAAAAGGCAAAGAAGAAGGCAGAGGAAGCTAAAGGAAAGGCCAAGCGGAAGAAGAGAGAAGCCAAGGCAAAATCAGAAGAAAGAGGGAGAAGACAAAGAAAAGAAGATAACTTGCCAAGGCAAAATCAGAAGGAGAGGAGAAGAGAATCAAAGAGAGAAGCAATAGCATAGACATCTAATTTTTAATTCATTAAGTTCTTGAATATTTTGTGATCTGCATTGCCAATTACTCTTATGTTGTTGCACTATGATATTTGATATTATTGCATATTCTTTATTTGTGATCTTGATTTCTAAACCACCAATTTTCTTCCTGCATTCGACCTCGGACTTTAAAATTTGAGTAATAAAATTGTATTTGTTTTGAACACTTTTTCGGCTATACTACAACGCGATATTCTTAAAACTTGATTCAGCACGATAAACATTTTGGCGCCATTGCCGGGGAGCAATGGGCGATTTAGAATTCCTGATTACAATTGCTGATTAGGTACTAACATGCTATGTCTCTTTTTGCTGTGGTTGTTTCGGTTGTGTAGTATAGGGTCGAATTAACCTAACATTTTAGAAATTTTTACTGGTTGAGTCCAGGTCATTCACTGGGAGGTATAATAATTTTTTCCAAATTCACTAATTCTCTTTTATTTCTCTATAAGTTTAGGAGGTATAACTAGTTTGATTTTCAAAACATGAATTTTGTCAAAATATTTAAACTATAAGGATATACAAAATTCCATATGCAAAACATATTTACTTAAAATGTTGAACTTTATTAACAAGTAAACATGCTAGATTTTCAATTCAATTCCTTCCAGGAAATTAAGGCAATTAAAAGTTATTCTATTAAAACATGCCTTTTTACAATTAAGAACAAAAAGTAATTAAAAATGATGCAAGAAAAGATTCATTTTCTTCAGCCTCTTATCTTTTCCTTTATTCTTTTATCTTCTTCTCTATCTCTCGAACTCTTTTCTTACCTTTCTTCTTTTCTTCCTGCCTTCTCCTCTTCCTGTCTCTTATTCCCTTTCCCCTAGTCTTCTCCTGCCTTCTCTTCTTCTCTTAGTTTTCTCCTTTGTTCCTTAGTCTCTTTTCCTTCCTTAGTGCCTGTGCTTTAACACTTAGCTTAACAACCATCGGCTTCTCTTTTGCTTAAGTTCCTCAGCTGAACTAGATTTTTTTTACTTTTTTAACCAAAATTTATTTTATTTACGGTGAGGTCCTTTCGAGGATACACAACACCCTGAGACCACGGTGGGACTACACCATACTCGATCCTCGCCTAATCTCAATTAGGTTCGCTTTCGATTTATTTCTTATCGATCCACAGTCTCGAGCCAATTCAGCTCAACCCGCCCTCCCAGGCCTCTCTTGCCCTCCTAGGGTACATTCTCTCTCACGCCCCCAAGGGCACACACCTGCAGGCATAAGCCCGCACACACACACACATGCTCATGTTCAGATCGAATCGGTAACCGGTGCGCCGAGCGCTGATGACTGCATAGCCAGAGTAACAAATTGTTTTTATCCCCAGGAGCGCGCTCGTGAACTAGCGATGTGGGACTAACCTACCCCTTCCAGACCCAACTTCAAATGATCATAACTTTCTACCCAGAGCTCCAAATCGAGTGATTTCAAGTTTGTTAGAAAGCTCTACGGGTAATCTACAGAATTGCGGGGTCAATTTAATGTTTTAATGATGTTTTCCTCTTTAATTTGAAAGATGAAATCAGGGGTTCCTATGGGTTATTACTAGCCTGGAATTGGAATTAAATCTACACAGTCCTCAGATGGCTTCTCTCTTTTATTTAAAGGTCTATACATGTTATATAAGTGATTCCACATCTGTTAGAATAGGTTTTAAGTTCTCAAGACCTTCATGACTAGCAGAGAAGCTCTTTACTTCTCTAAAAGCTTCAAAGTTCATATTTTCAGACTTCATAATGTGCAACAGACACTTAAAAGTATTTCTAATTTGATTTAGATTAATTCTAAGGGTTATAATTAACTCATCTGGGCAGGATTTAAATTTAAATCTCAACAAAATGCTTCTCTTGCTGGTTTGGGTTTGAAAGTAACCCAAATTGACAGGAACTAAATTCTCACTAAATAAATTACCTAAGCTCACTTAATTATCTCTAAAACCATCAAACAAGATCCCAGAAATAATTTTCACTCCTCAAAACCTCAATTCAAGCTCAAATCTCCATTACCAGACTCATGTTTGACTGTGGAAGCACAAAAATTGACTTTCCGTTCAAAGCTTTTCCACAGGAAATCAAAGCTTCAATCATAGTCTCCTCAACATTAGATACTTATTCAGATCTTCAGATAGGTATTCTGACCTTACTTCCTTGGGTTTCAGGCTTGCCGCCTGAACTTGAAAATGTGTGTGTTCGGTAGAATCATTCAGAAGCTGTTACAGTGTTTTAAAGGTTTAAATAGCTTCAGTGCATTGCACTCAAGCTTCTGAGATCATTAAATGTTTCTTATCTCTTTTTAAACAGACTTCTCCAACTCCGTCGGAGTTGGGGAAGATGAAGTTCCTTCTACAGCTCCAGTGACTAAATCCTCAAATAAATATCCTCAAATTAATCAGTGATCCATGTAATAACATTCTGGAGCTTCTCAATAGATTGTAGAGGCTGAAACACAAATTTAGCTTGTTGGAGCTCGTCAGAGCTCCGGTGAGTCCAGAAAATAAGAAAAGTATGTACAGATTGATAAAACTTACCATTTTTGATTCAAAAAGGATCCTGAGGTTGCAAGGAACCTTAGTATCACATTTAATTCCTCATTATTTCATTAAAATTAAGATTTGAAAGTGCAATCATTTCTTAGAGAATTTGATTTGAATTAAGCTCAGGACTTGTTTAACCACTCGATTGAGAGGTTAAATCAATCAACAGATGTTTGCAGTTATAAATATATAGTTAATTAATTGTTTGAACTATTCCTGAGCCGCCATGGACAGCGAGCTCAGGAACTTAATTAAATTTGGGCATTTAATTTATAGATCATAATTGTATGTATTATAGTGTCGATTAAGGTTCATAGGTGGTGGATAGATGATGAAGAAACCATGAAGGTGGAATTAACTCGACTACTATCACCATGGACAATGATAGTAGTCAGTGAAGGTGGAATTTGAATTAGGAGATTAGGTGATTAAATTAAGCAATTAAGTGATTTAGAAGTGATCATGGAAGATACAGGAAGGTGTACAGCGAATTAAAAAGATGAAATTAAGTCTCTGGTGAGCTCAAGTAACTCGTCGGAGTCAGAGGAGATGAAACTCAAATCTAAAATTCTCTAATCTAACCAACTAAACTAACTAACTAAGCTAGCCTACTCCTACTCCTACTCTTAATCTACTGTTACCTGGATGAAGGGGTCAATAGGGTTCCATCGAAGTCTCATGGCAGACGACGAAATCAGAGGGTGGAAGAAGGATCTCTGGCAAGCAGATTTGAGGTGAAGCAGAGGATTCCTTGGGTCAGCGCCAGTGTCAAAGACGTGGAAGACCATGGTGGATCTCCTCGGCTGATTAAGATGGACGGAGGAAGTCGGAAAATTGAATGGGATGTCACTGGAGTTTTGGACGAATAGCCTATTGGGTCGGCTGCAGTGTTAGAAGAGGGAAGGGAGCCAACTTGAATAAAATCAGAGATGTGAGGGGGTATTTATAGCAATTTGCTGCGAAGAGAGTGGCGTGGTCTGGCCGAAGGAGGAGCTTGAGGAGCTTAACCTCCGTCGTCGTCTACGACGGCGGTGACATTATCTACCATAGAAAAATAGGATTCCTGATTAATCCAGATCGGTGGATCAAGTGGAGGTGGTGAGCGCAAGCTGCAAGAGCTTGGACAAAGAAGGATGATGTCAGCAGGGCAGTGATCGCGTGGTGGGGTGACTCTCTGCCGTCAGCCATTCATTCGGCTGAAGAAGAAGAAGATGATGAAGAGGGACTTAAATGAAATAAAATGTAAGGACCTGTGTGAGAAATAAGGACCCAACTGTAATGAAAAGTAAGGACTAAAATGTAAACCCAGGTTTTGAAGGTTAATTTTAACTTAAATCTTCAACTTTTTATATATGTTAGTAAATAAGGTAAATATTATGTTTTCACATTGAATTTACATTTTTGACCTTTTTAAGTTAATTTATTAGATTAAGTAAAATCACTTAAGTTATTATATAGTTAGGTTTACATTAAGTTTAATTTACTTATCTTATTAATTAAGGGAATGATTAATATAATTTCGAGTCTAATTATTATCTAGATTGTTAATAGTGTTAATCGAATGTTAAAATGTCATTTTTAACTTATTTTAAGGTCCTTGACTATATATCCCTTATTTTATAATCAACCCTTATATATTCATAACCTTAGCTAATTAACTAGGAAGACTAGTTAATTAGGGGTAATTAGAGATCATGATGAGTGTCTCATCAGCACTCTATCATGTAGGGGTCTTTGCAGGACTCTCCCTCTCTGGCTGCCATGGCATTTCTCAGGTGGATGACTTTCTGACTAAGTGGTTTCATCCACCCAGAATCTCTACAGTCATCCAAATTTTTGGGTGTCTTGATTGGGTCCATCACATTTTACCCTTATCCATACCATCGGTGCATGTTCGATAGGAGGTCTTTAGGTCCATCTTTGAGGCCTCCTTTAGTGATTCACTCCCGTCGAGGCTAGGCCTCGACTTCCATGTTTCTGCAGCAACCCCACCACATAGGCATCTCCTCTGATTCATCTGAACCCAATTCTCCTTCTTCCATCATCATGGCACAACCCACAGAAGAAGAGAATAACCTTGAGAACCAACTTCAGTGCCTTAATGATTTATTCCAAGCCTTTGTAAACACACTGTAGTGTCCTATGATGCTAAAACACTATAATCCGATTGTGGTGGGGATCGAACCTCGAGTCCAAATCCCAGCTGGAGGTCCTGATTTTGAACTCAAGCACAACATGATTCAGGCTATTCCAAAGTTTCATGGGCTTAATTCCAAGGATCCTTTCCATCACATCAAACAACTTAAGCATCTGGCCCAAACCTTCGGATCAGATGTCCAAAATTGGGATATTCTCCTCATGAAGATGTTCTCCTACTCTCTCATGGACAAAGCAGCTCACTGGTATCAGACTCAAACGTGTCCAATCAACACATGGGTTGAACTACAATCCAAGTTTTTGAAAAGGTTATTCCCAGTTGGTTGGACGAATGCCTTACGACACCAGATCACACACTTCACCCAACAGCCTGGAGAACCACCTCATGAACCGTGGGTCCGTTTCTTGGATCACATGCGAAAGTGCCCCCACCACAAAGTTCCTAAATGGGAACAAGTCTAGTCTTTTTACCAGGGACTCCGTGAAGATATCCGCTTATTTGTCAATGCAACCTGTGGAGGAAATATCATGGGTCAACACAAAGACACTGTGTGGGAGATTCTCGAGAATATGTGTGAGAACTCCATCACTAATGATTCCATGGGCTTATTCGACCGGATGAATGCCCGAGCATCGACGAATCCAAGGGGAGCACATAGGGTGCAGGGCCTTTCCGCATCCGTCGACTTGTAATTGATGGCCAGTCAGTTGGACAAGGTCTCTATAATTGAGAAGAAGGTGGACAAGCTAACTCGACATCTACAACGAGCCACCTCTGCGCAAAACCTTTTTGCACAGCCACCTCTTGGGTGCGAAACTATCCATAACATCTATCACCGACCTTCTCAGGGGACGGACCCATATCCACACCTGTCCGACTCTTGGACCGGAGGAAACTTTGATCCTACCTACTCTAGTTAGGGGAACTCTGAACCCTCGTACTATGACTTTTCTGAGGTTCCCTAGACCTACGAGGACCTCAACGCCATCCAGAATGACCCATTCTCTAATACCTATAACTCTGGATGGTGGAATCATCCCAATTTCCTATGGACAGGAAATAATTAGAATTAAAGACCACCATATAAACCCCGTCCACAAGCTTGTCATCCATATCAGCAGCCTCACCCTTGGCCCAAGCCCACCTATCAGTCTGGGCCAACTCAGACAGATCAGATGACTCTCATCCTTCAGACTTTGGCTAACATTCAGAAGATGAATGCAGCTATGCAAAAATAGCATAAAGAGGAGATCACAGATGTTCGCAATCAACTCGCCTAGATGGCAAATTCACACCAACCTGGCACACTCCCTTCGCAACCTCTACTGAATCGAAATAGCATGCCAAACCAGCGGGACATTATGAACCCAAATCTGGGCCAAGCCCACATGATTTATCACGCCCCTTCTGTTCCATCACTCGACGGGATGGAAGCTTCGACATCATATTCGGGATTTCACGAGCAACCACCTATTTTACCGACACCGAACCAAAACCAGGCAGGATTGAATTTACTAACAACCCATAGTGGTAAAGCAACACAAGACCCACCTTACCCAAGCCACTTTCAGCCTGGTACTAACCCAAACCCTAGGATAGTTATCCAGGACACCCCTATCCCAGATTAAGAACCTGGACCTACTCTAGAGGAACCATCCAAGGGTGACTTGATCCTTAGATTTGGTCACCTGAACTCATTATAATGTGTTAATCCTTAGCAAGTCTCATAACTCCTGTGTTTGAATCAACCTATGTCCCGTAATCTCTTTCTCAAAAGTCGAAAAAATTAGATTTCCCCAAAATTTTGATTTTGTGAAATTAAAGTTTTGCTAAGAGACTAGCAAACGATAAGCATGGGGTTGTGACAAACGTCAGTTTATCATCATTCTAATGCATTAAAACAAATCTAACTCTTAGGATTTTACTTCACAAATAGATTTTTGGGTTGCATTTAGGCATAAATTATGTTAGGCATGCTTTTCATTTTTTGTTGTGTTTTTAATATGTTTCTTGGAGTTTTAGTGATAAATAGATTGATAGATACCTAAACCCCTGGCACTCTTGAAGGCAATTGACGAAGAGGAAGCTCAATCTAGCTAGGACTCAGCTAATTCCATCTCATCGTGGTTGGATACAAGCTCCCTTGGACTAGGTTTAGCTCCATTTAGCTCCATTCAGCTCACTTTAGCTGAATGGTAGTTCAAGGTAGCTCATCTCAGCTCAACCCAGCTCAAGTCAGCTCAGATCCAACTCAACTTAGTTGAGTCTAGCTCATCTCAGCTCCCATCAGTTCACTAGGAGCTCTAGCTAGCTCAACTAAGTTGACAGGAGTCCATCTCAGCTCAGCCTCATTCCAGCTCCACACAGCTCATGGCAGCTGCACTCTATACTAGCTAAGCTACTACTTGTCAACTAGTAGCTTAGCTAGCTCTAGTGTTCTCATTTAAGGAATTTCCAGCTCAACCTTGCTCCAGCTGAGTTGAGGCAAGCTCAATATAGCTTAACTACCGAAGCGTAGCTACTAGCATAAGAACTAGATAGCTTAGCTAAGTAGTTGAGCTCCCCATGAAGCTATCTCATCAAATCGAGCTCCAGATGTAGCAACCACCAGCTCCATATTTATTTTCTCTAGCTCCCTTCATAAAACCCTAGCTCCACCACCTCTACTCTACTAGTTAAGCTATTTTAGCTAGCTTAGCTAAGCTCCCAACAATCTCCACCTATATGGTCATCCACTCCTTAGCCCTTAACCCTAACCAGACCCCAACATAACCTACCTAAAAGTGGCACAAACCCACAACCTCCACCAACGACTCACAACCATCATGTTGGCACCAAAAACCCTTCATACACCCCTTCAATTTGGATCTAACATATCCTTAAATCCTAGCCCTACACATCACCACCTAAGGTCATCCCTACCACCCACCTAACCCATTCTAGAACACCTCCCTTGGCGGCAACTTGAAGCATCCTTCCACCACCATATCCACCTCCTAACCAACCCTAGTTGGCGCAAAAATATCCTACCCACACCCATACAAATTGGCGCCAACATCTACCCTAATCTCCATCTTACACCTACCCTCATATGATCATCACCACCATCTAATAGTGGCGCCAACCCCTTAACCCATAAAACCCATCCTTACTCTCCTTAAGTTGGTGCCAAAAATCCACCTAACCAACATCTATGTTTGCACCAACTTGCAACCACACATCCACCCTCCATCCACTTCATAACTTCATCCTAGCCTTCCATTCTCCAACCCAACCACCAACACCTTAACCCTCCTTTGGGTGGCACCATTAATGGTGCCTCTCCACCAACATAACTACCACCTACACAACCTCTCCCTTGGCACCAAATAACCCTAGCCCTAGAATCATCTTACCACCCTCATAAGCCCATCCAAACCCTGCACCTCACCTACACCTACACCCCCATCACCACTCCTATATAAACCCCCTATCACCACCATTAAGGATCACCTTTGGTTGCATTATTTTCCACCTATGTTCTACCCAATAACCCATGGCCAAGAGAAAAGGAGAAGAAGAAGATTAAGGGGACACTCTATCTCCATGGTGCCTTCCCCTCTTCTCCTCTATCTTGTGTCCACACCAGCCAAAGGAAGAAGCCAGGCAAGGAGGACCTTTGGAGGTGGAAACCACCCACCTATGGAGGAGCTAAGGTACGTGATGTAAACATGTTTAGATCACATAAACTATCTATTTTTGCACATTCTTAGACATAGAGTTGCATCATATATTATAAATATTGCATAACATGCATCATCTTGCATTTAGGTTAAGTTGTATGAATTTTAGGTTAATTTATCCTTTTTATGGTCAGCTGATTGGGCGACATTTAATCGGGGCCTCAAATTGAAGATCCAATTGTACGGGTCTGATCAGGGTGATGATCGGAGTTCAACGACTGCAAGATTGCCCTGATCGAACTTCCGTAGCATCAGATATAATCTGAGGAAGATAAGAGATCACGGGCCAAGATGGTGCAACTCCATACTTCAGATAACAAATCTAACCGCGTCGATGGGTTCAGATCGATGATCGTAGCCCAATGGCATGAAAATCGATCCAATTCGACATTCGTGGCACCATCTACAGCACATAGAAGATGGACAGCTAGGATGGTGCCACATGGCGCCATCTCAGCTGCCCACACCGACTAAAGGCACCCACTCCCTCTCTCCCTCCATATGTGGTCATCTGATCTGGATCATTGGATCTTGATCCAATGGTCGCGAGCACTTGAGTGTTAAATCAAAATCGCGACAAAAGAACGGTCATGCCACATTGGTAAGGCATCTTCTCGTGAAAAAGAGGTGCGGGTTCGAGCCCCATGGGCCTCAAATTGAGTGGGGGGAGTAGGTGCAGTTGAATTCAGTCATTGGATGCATGATGTGCGGTAGTAGGGGCACCACATGGAGCAATAGATGATCGAGGACCACATACACGCACGATGACGTGCGATCCAACGTGACATCCCACATAGGTGTGCACTACAGCTAAAGACGAAGCGATGGTCACGCATTTTGAGCCGTCTAATCTCGCGATTGGACAGCTGGAAATGCACGAATGTGCGTAGGCATTGGGCATAAAGAGTAGAAGCAGCAAGTGCGAGCAAGTGCACGAAGCCCACGTTCAGGCCTTTAGTGATGCTTAAATCTGTCACTGAAGGCCCTTGCATTAATGTTTTTAACATAAAAATACCTAATTGCCCTCGATCCCTACAACTGTAAAAGGAGATCCTTATCGCACGAATTCTTCATCCATTCCTCTCTTCTCTTATCCCCTCTAAAGCTCTAAGAGTTTGTCCCAAACCCATGATGCTCCATTAGAGTTAAAAATACAATTTTTCCACCTTCTCACCTCCTTCGTGGAGCATTCTGCAGTGGTCGTCTCACCACCATTCGAGAAGCAGATCCCGCTACGATGTTGTCCTACCCTGTTCTCCATCATCCTTCATCATTCTTCTTGGTCCCACATCTCACCACCTTCGTTCGGGCACTCTGTCGTTGCAGCTCATCCTTCAGGCAACCGTCGAGAGGATAACTTCTCTCCACCTTCTTTTACCACTTTCTAGGGTAGATTTCTGGCTTTCTAGTGTAGCGAGTAGTTGTAACAAGTAGTTGCAATGAACATTACTCTATGGTAATGAAATCCATGTTTATTCTATCTCTATTTTCTCTTTATTTGTAATATTCTCTCTTTCTTCTATTATTTATTCTTTAAGTACATAGCTGGTTTAGATTCAATTTGACAAGCTAATATGGTTCGTGACAAATAAAACAAACGCGATTTTGAATCAAACCTTTGCCTCCCTGTGTTCGACCCAAAATTCTTTTCAAGTTTCGGTGAAATTCATCTATTGACATTTTTCTCGTAAATCGCGCTACAATGATGGGTTTTCAAAACTCAACTCCGTTTGCGCAGATTTTCGGATACAACATTTTCGTGGCGTTGCCCGGGAGGCGATGCTCTTTGATTTTTCACGTTTTCTCACCTTATCTTTTACCTTACTTCTCTCCTTTCTTATTGTGATTGCAGGTACTCTCTCGAGATAGGCAAAAGTGGTAGATTGAAGTAAAGTGCTGTTGATGGGTCTGTAAGTTTACCCCACCTCCCTACCCACTAGATTTCATCCATCACCTAATAACACAAACCCTAATTAACCTAGGAACTTGCATAAACTCTAATGGTAGTTTTGATTGTTTGTTTGTCACCTCCATCCTCATCACCCTCCACATATAAAAGAAAAAATAAAAAAAATGTCACAGAGGTACACAACATCTTCTGATTCCTCATACTCAACAGGTTACCTAATCTTTGGGATTGATACACTCACCAACACATAATTGAGTAGAAATCAGATTAGGTAATCATTTGTGTGCCTAATTATGTGGTGCATCAGGCCAATTGTTTAAGTTGTTTAGGCCGCACCACTTCAATTAAAATCAACTCATCAAGTAGCTGCTAAATAGGTTCAACTTTTACGGATTTACCAGTCACTCCACATTCTTTACCACTTCAAAGGAAAACATCTTCACCTATGCTTTTAAAGCCTGGTGTGCCAACTAAACTTGTTTGAATACACCTAAAGTTGAATCCTAAAAGCTACTAAGCATGATTTAAGCAAAAAAATTCATAGCATCCAAAAATTATCTTGCTTGAAAACCATTGGTTGTGTATGCACACACATATCAATCAATCATTAAGGGCACAACCCAGATAAAGGGTATATCACATTCCAAAGCACATTCAAACCTAACCCTAATTAAAATAGAGTAGACGTTGGCCTTAAGGATTGGACTCACTCTTCGGAGCCCAAAACAAGATTATTTTCTATTAGTCTATTTCTATCATTCAATTTGATGTCTAGTTAGGGGAGAAGAATCAAATGATCATGGCTGGGGGGTACCCTAGGAACCAGAGGCGTAAGCCAAAGGAAGAACCTTCTCCCCATTCCCTCCCTCTAATTGGTTGTTTTTACCGGAAAGAAGTAGATCAAATATTTCTTTATCTCAAGACAGGTTCAGGGAGTCTGTAGGTCTTTAGGCTAGCCGACTTAAGGACAGGTTTGATTGTTTGTATTGCAGGGTGCCTTTCTTCCTTCCATCAGTCATGGATCCTTCCACATCCTATTCGCACTTCCACTCCTACCCTCCTACCACTACTTATTCCCAAAGTGATTATTATTTCAACCTAACTTATTCTCATCCATCCTCTAATTGGGACAATCCTGATTGGGGTTATAGTTTCGGACCTCCATGTTCAGGGCCTAACCCTGGACACCATAATCTTGATTCTTATCCTTCTCCGAGCTACATCAATTATAGATCACCACCCTCATTTAGACAACCTAGTATGATCTACAATCAAGAATGATATGCTGATCCTTAACCTTCCCTAGATTATACTGCGTACAGATCATCAACCCTGTTTGAACAACCCAAAATGACCTATTATCAGGGTGTGTATCAAGAACCTTAATTCGTTAACTCCCCTGCAATGAACCCAAACTCACCCAACCCCGAACCAAACCATTTGGTTCAGGTGAACTAGGTCCAATATAAGGTGTTGGCTAACTTAAGGAATATCGTACAATCTATAGATGCTCAGCCAACACCTTGCTCGGAAGAATTGGAGCCCTTGATTGAAATGATTGACGTTCTTAACAAGTATCTATTGGATTTACTCTAGGATGTTAAGGATAGGGGCCCGGGTGATTTTTTACTTGGGAAGTTATCTAAATTAAGGATGAGATTTATGATTGCTTTAGTCCAATCTTGGGAGGATTCCTAGGATGAACCCCTAATATGAGAGCCAATGTCAAAATCTGCTTAGGCACCTATAGGGGGAACACCTTTTACGAGACGAAGGTCGACCAAGTTATTCTAGAGCAATCAAATAAGGATGATTTGATTTCATCACCTAAGATCCCTAAGCCAGGGAATGAGGAAACGTATGCCTCCATGAATAAGAAAGTGATTGATTTTGAGACATACATCAATGCAGATTTACATTTCTTTGATTTTGAAGGTGAAGAATCATTATGCGAAGTCTCACCTAAGTTTACAGCACATGATTTCTTTGAGACAGCTAGGCCTAAGGAATTCGATGAAACATATGATGGCCCAATAATTGAGGAAATTCATCCTATTGCAGCTCACAAGGCTGATTCAGATCCTCACTTTCTAAAGGATTCAATTCATAGCCCCGATCCTAAATCACACCCCATAGAGTTTACTGATGAATTTGATTTTGAGATCACTAGACCCAAGTCAATTCTAATTCAGTGGCAACTTTTTGACTTGAAAATTTCATATGGGGTGATTAACATGCATCAGGTCCCATAATTTGAAATACTGATTGTGGGGGATAGGCAGTGGGAAATGAAGCTTTGGGAAGTTAATGCTAGAGGAAGCAGAAGATTGAGTCTAAGGGTTCCTATTTGTCTGAAACCACCAACCTTCTACCAGGACCCTTATGACATCTTTGACTCAGAGGATGTCCAACCCAAGCAAACATTCATTGATAATCCTTTTGAGCTTGATCAATTTGTTATCCGACATCTTGGACTTGGGTTGCATCCTCACAAATTGTAGGCCCGACCCTGCTTGCATACTGATCTCAGGTTTTGGATAATATTTTTCCAGAACCTTAGATATACTGGACCATGGGGTATGGGTCTGCACCACAATCTGGTCTACATCAATGGACATCTTCTCCTGGAAGGTCCAAAGCTAGATTTTCTTATTCTGATGATGACATACACCTGTGAATTCTTTATTTCTTCTTCTTTGTATAGTGTGCCTAGTTGAAGGCACTAAATTCAGCATGTATACAGTTTCTTTTCATCTCGGAGTAGACCTATTATTAGGCAATTCAGGTGCTTTCCACTATACTCCACTCTATTTCATGTCTTTCTAATACAATAAGGACATTGCATTAGATAAGCATGGGGTGCTGATATCATTATCTGAATCATCTTGTTAGCTCTGTCGATTCTTGTTATTTTCTCTTTTTTTTGAAAAAAAAAAGAAAAAAAAATTATGGAATTAGTAAAGAGAACTTGAGCTTCAGAAAATTTTCAATATTAGAGAATAAAACTGTATGATTTGAACACTATGACCCTTCAGGTTTTCAGGCTTAATCAGCCTGGGTGTCCCCTAAAATGTGGACTTGTTTCTCTAGTGCTCGCCATTCTAAATTTAGATTTTAATTGGTTAAAAAAGTTGGGGTGATAAGTACATAACCTATCAACCCATCCTCTGATTTGTCAGGATTTTAAGTCTAAGAATCTAAACACTATTTGCATTGACTTGCTTTTCGGTGGCTTTAACAGAAATTGGGTAGCTAATGAACCTTCTAGCATTATATGGCTGGTAAGTTATCATGGGTAGCAGCCCATTGGTAGGTTGTCCAGAACCCTGTCACACGACCATTCTTTTCTTGCTACCTTTTGGTAAATCTCATATCGGGGAAGCCACCTACTTTAAAAAAAAGAAACAGAGGAAAGAAAAAAAGGAAAGAAAACAAAATAGAAAAGGAGAAAAGAAAAGAAAAAAAGAAATAAGCCACATTTCGCCGCATGAATATGGCTGGCACGTTATCGTGGGTAACAGCCTATTTGTTGGTTATCCAGAACCCAACTGAAGAAATGCATGTAAAATTCCAAAACACTTAGGAAGATCAGGAGAAGTAGAATAAGTCAAGGAGATATACACTGGATTTTCCCTTGTGTTGACCCCATAAAAATAAAAGTAGGGTGAAAGCTACTGGTAGAATAGATGCACCTTTAGGCAGAATTTCCTTTCAAGGTCACCTGGGGGCGTAGAAACCTGAAGTCCGTTCTAATCGTCGATCAGTGAGTCTATCACATTTCACACAAAGATGCATAGAACTTAGGGTTTGATTGCGTAGCAATCATAAACCCTAATTCACCTGAATTAAGGTAGAGCCTAGCTTAACACAAGCATTTTACATGCATACACATCGTACTATGCATCTTAGATGATTTATTTGTTTTATATATAATGATGTGCTATTTCAGAGGTATTATTAATTGTAGGTAATCCAAGGCTACAGATGATCGATCCAACCTTATGGATCTATTTGGAATAACGATGGGAGTCCAACGCTTCCAAGAGCCCATCAATCAGACTCCCATAGCACCTTAGGGAGTCCATAGAAGAAGCAGGAGCCAAGGGGAAATTGAAGAATATCTAGACCTTAGATGACAAATCTAACCACGTGAATGGATCTAGATCGACTTCCGTAGTCCAACAGTCAGAAATCAACTTAATTGGAGGCCTACGTCATCAGATACAAGAAGAAGATGGATGGCCACGATGGTGCCACGTGGTGTCATCCCAGCCACCCCTCAACACATCCTAATTTGGAAGGAGAATCATGGGCCGTTGGATCATCATCCAATGGCCTCAATTGCAGCCAAGTGGCCGCCCTCAACTGCATCATCAGATGAGATGAGATGTCGGCTGTTGGATTGCCATCCAATGGCCGAGAGCGTGCACTAACAAAACGTAAATGCAACAATCGTGTTGGAGTAGCACATTGGTTAGCGCACTCTCCGTGAGATATTGGGCACACGTTTGAGCAGCGTCGTGCTAGAAATCAGGAGGGGCACGCTGGCAAATGGAATTCAACCGTCGAGTCTCCATTGGTCGGCTCAGCAATAGATGCATGGAGGGTGCAAAGGTGCTGGATCAAAAATGCACGTGATGACGTGTGTGGAAATGCACGAGAGCACGCTATAGGTTTTAAAGGAGTGATTGAGCGCATTTAGGCCATCCGATCGTAAGGATTGGGCACTTAGAAGAGGTGAGCGGCGAAGGAGAGAAAGTGAAGGCACGAGCACGGGAAATCTGCAACCGTGCAATTTTCATCCGATGGTGCACAGGATGCCACATGGTAGCACCTGATTCAATTGGGGAAAAATGAAGGATTTGGAAGGCTTAATCAGGATCGTTGATCTCCCGATCAACGGATCTGATTAATCCAAGGCATTTGCACAGATTTAATGGACCAAATACCTTCTTTACCTCCACTAAAGCTATAAAAAGAGGCCAAAGGGCCCCCCTTTGAAGGCACTTCTCATTATTTTCTTATTCTTCCTCCTTTAACCTCTCTCCTTTCTTGTTCTTCCCATCTCCTCTTTATTCGCCTCTGCACCTCCATTTGAAGCATCCATTGGGCCACCCAAACAGATTGTTGCTGTTCTTTCCAACCTCTCCAAAAGGCAACCACGAACCACCCGTGGTGCCCTCATTTTGTTACAGAAGTAGTTACATTTATGTTAGAATTTGTTCAATTCTATGTATACAATTCATGTTTAAACTCTTTTGATTGTTATATACATTATGTCTATACTATTTAGCATTTATATTTGGAATAACGTATGAAATCAAAAGTGCTTTCTGCCTCCTTGTGATCGACTGGGACTCACCAAGTTCTGTAAATTTATTTGCTCAAGAGGTATTTCACGCTATACAACGTGCTAATTCACTACGCGATCTACACCATGACCAAATTGGCGCTGATGCCGGGGAGGCAAGGTGACTTTTGATTTTATCTCTAATATAGTATTTTTCTGTGCAGGAACAATGACACGAAGTGGCGAACGAGGAAAAGCGGGTGTTGCGAAAATCGGTTGCACATATTCCTATTAGAAATTTGGCCAGAAAGTGTCATCTTTAAAATTTAATAGTCGTCTTTCTAATGCTCCACAAATCCTAAAATTTGGAATGGAACCAGATCTTCAAATTTTGTTTCCAACACCACCTTTCCCTAGAAGAAATTTTTTCTTTGGAACTTTTAAGATTTTTTGTAGTACATACTGGTCAGATTGATTGAAAATAAAACTTTTATGAACTTTAGAAGTCAATTCTAACTAACATACAAATCAGATTTATTTAAAATTTGTGGCATGTGGAAGACAATCAAATTAGCTTTCAATATCATACCTTTACAAAATTTTTGGAGCATATTTGTATAGTTTCCAATAGAAAGATCAACATGGGATCTAAATCCCATGGGATCTAAATCCTAGATTTAAACCCTGGTTAGCTAAAAATTCATAACTAATTGTTAGAAATGGAAAAAGATTTTGAAAAAATACTTTTTGAAAAGATTATTGAAGAAGGAATCTTCTTGCCAAGTTTCAAATCATTTGGATTCCATATTTCCTTAGAGTATACTTTTGAATTATGGTCTTCAATTTGAAAAAGAACTTAGAAGTGTATGAGCCAATAGAACCACGTAAACTAACTTGGACTCTGCCGAGCCCAAAAGTTAGTCAGTGAGGCGAGTCACCATGTGGAATGGCCACCATCTACTACATTTGAGAAATAGGTTAAAAACTCATGAAAATACATCAAATAACTTGCATTTGGCTTGAAACTACAGAATAATTCCAACCTCTCTTGCAAAACCTGGTGACTAAGCCTACGAGGTAGTGTCAAACAACCACAGCTGCGAGGTAACAGAACCAGAGGAGAAAGCCAACCTTCCTCATAGTCCCCTCATTACCTGACTGGCCATGTTAGCTTGAGAGGCAGTAATTCCTTATAGTCTCTCGCTGAATTTTTAATAACACAAACATCAATGAAAAATCCAGTCATCTGATCTAAAGGACCACTCTAATTAACAAGGCTTTAGCCTTGTTCTGCTTGACTACACCAACCCTTTGACTTGGTGTATGCAAGGAAGAAGGTCGTTAAGACCTGAACTTGTAGAACCTTAGGAGCCAAATCCATTGTGGCAAAGGCAATTTTCGCCTAACCACTCTTCATAACCTTCTTCCACCCGATTAGCTGAGATGGCTAATCTAGGTCCTCAAGTTCGCCAGGACCTTGAGAATCAGGACCCAATGGCTCATCTGGAAGCCAAGGTCAAGGAAACAGAATAAAAATATAAGCAGAGCATCGACCAAATTCTGTATCTCCCCGTGTAGAAATCAATCTGATTGGAGCATGCCACTCGACAGGATGCAGCATAATTTAATTATAACATCCCTGTGGTGAATCGTAGAAGTCCCGCAATTGTTCTCCCAGTGTAGAAATCAATATGTATCTCTGAGAATGTTGGAGAGGGACATTCATCAAACAGAGGCCAAGAATCATAATCCCAATTTAAACTTTGATCTTCGTCATACAGGGCCTTGTAACCATCCCAATAAGATTCAGATCAAGATTCTAGGCTAGGGATGTGGGTTGAATTACTAGAATCTAGGTCAGAATTATCTTCGAGGGTCACCTTATCAGAATAAGGGGTGGGATTTGCACCCTCGAGAGGTTCTGTTTTAATCTCGTTGTTACAGGAGTCTAGGAATTTTATGCTTGGTGAACCAGGGTGTTCGTTTTCTAGTGCTGGCTCAAAATCATGTTCTCCTGCAATTTGGACCTCCCAACCTAATTCAAGGTAAGGCATGTTATATTCCATCTGGATTGGGAATCTACAACAACCTTGCATCTCAAACTTGGGATTTGGGACATCTTGTTGATCCTCAATACTATTCCAAGATGGTTCATTAAATATTTGGGGCGCGTATGAGTATTTTTGATCGACAACTTGTTTCAACAATTTCATCATCTCTTCCTATTTTTCAAGATCATCTTGATGTTTTTCCCAAAGTAAAGGATTTGTCTGGCATTGGAGATATTCAATGTTATGCAATTTTTCTATCTTGATGTATCCTGTTATGAGAATATCCCGGGTTGATCCATTTGTTGCTTCTGTTAATAATAGTTGGGCACAGATTATGATGAAGGTTGTTGTTGTTGATACACTAACCTGAATGTCATCTACTGGTTTTGAGGTTTTGTACTCAATCTTATAAAATTTAAGGGCATCCTCAACCATTCTATCTCTCATGGATCGTTGTGATTCAGGTTTATGTAATGGTTTTCTTAAGTAATCAAGCTGCATTTTTGAATTACATGGTGGAATCAAGATGTAGAATCAAAATTTAAGTTTAGAATGAAGTGATTCGATCTAAAAGAGATTCCTAATGAAAATATGTGTGCGTGCTCTAAATGGAAGGGATGAGGGACTGAATGTGATGTTGACCCAATAAAGGCACCCAAAGATTTTTGGATGACTATAGAGGGTGGAGGCGGATGATACCCCTGGATTAGAAAGTCGTCCACCTGCGAATTACCTGGGCAACCAGGAAGGGAGAGTCCCACAAAAAACCCTACATGGTAGATCACCCCCACGGGTTACAAGGTTTCCCCCACCTGACCTTCCTTGTCACTGAGGGTCCAGGTAGACCAAAATGGATAACCTGACCTTGTAAGTCTACCAATATTATGTCCTAATTTGTGCCTTTGATTTCGCTTGAATTAGCAGTTGTTTTGACTTGTGACCTAGTTTGGAGGTTGGTTGCCCTACAATGTAATCCAACTTTACCTGACCTACCCCAAAGATGGTAGAATGACTCTTGGTATGACCTAGTAATCACCATGATTTGACTCCAAGGTTATTAGGTCCAAGGATTTTAGGGTTCGAGTGAGTTTAGAGCATGATTTTAGGGTTTTTCTTGATTACATTTTTTCAATCAAGGGCTTGGGTAGCATACAAATGCGGGTGGTTTGTTTCCATTTATGCAGGCAAGGGAACTAGCACTCCAAAACCCTAATGTAGAACCCTAATTGGATTTATTTCTAGGTCCTCTTTGATTTTCACAAATGTTCTCCTTCGACTTCAAACAAGAAGTGCGTAGTCTAAGAAGATTAGAACTTAAGCATAGTCCTTAATAGGCACAGGAACTTTCGGGGTAGGATCTCTAAAAATCGCTTCAACTTCAATGAGATTGGAAAAGAAAATTTTCACAAATTTGGAAACTTTTCGTTTAAATAATAATTACTATGAAAAATAAGGCAAGTGATTACTAATTGATTGTTTCCTTTTTGTCTTCCCAAGATTAGTTGGTTGATTTGCGAAGAATAGAGAAGTTACCTGCCCTGGAGTGGTTTATTTGCACGGAAGATCTCCTTGTGAAGTACCTTGCAAAATCACAAGAAAGCAAATAGGACAAGTTAGTGTTCAAATATAATCAAATAATGCAGGGAATAGTGGTGAATTGCACGTTGCTCCCTGGCAACGACGCGAAAATGTTGAGAGTGCTGGATAGGTATTTAAGAGTATTACGTTGTAATACAGCCGAAATAGCATTCAAAACAAATACAGTTTATTACTCAAATATATTCTGAGGTCGAACACAGGGTGCAAATGGAGTTCACACACTGAACTTGGTAATTAATGCAATTTGAACACAAATCATTACTCAAAAACTAATCATGAATGTAGGGCATATGAGTATGTCAAGAGTAAAAAGAATTGTGGACCAGTTAATAGTTTCTCAAATTAATTAAAAAAGAAAGTATAAATTCAAACATCTGATTGCAAAATCAGATGCCTTAATTGACTCTGGGTACAGTGCTTTTCTTTCTTTTCATCTTCTGATCTCTTTCTCTGATTTCTCTTTTCTTCTTCTTCTTCTTTTGCCTTTATGAGTCCTCTTCTTCTTTCTCTTCTTTCTTTCCTAAGCTGTCTCTATCTTCCCCTTCCTTATCTTTCTTCATTCGCTCTTCTTCTGTTTCTCTGACTTCTGCCTTCTCTTCTTCTTCCTTTATTCCCTTAGCTTCCTTCTTTCTTTGCTTTACCTTAAGCCTTGCGGTGCTCCTCTCCTTCTTCTTCTTCTTCACCCCCTCTTCTTCTTCTTCTTGAATTTGTTAAGTATGGAGCCAAACTCCTCAGAGCAAAACCCTCCTTCCCCTGCGTAGCTCTCCTCTCTCATTCTCTCTTTTCTATTTCAGAGCCGCACTCCCAGATCCTTTATCTGGTCGGGTAATTGGACCTAACGGAGACTTGGGTCCAAGCTCACTAGTGTGTGTGGTGAGCAAGGAGTGAGTAGGTTGGGTAATCAGGTCATTGCCAGGTCCGCAGTGCCGTGGACGAGTCTGTGAGAGGGGGGAGGAGGACCTCAACCTCAGTTTTGGAGGTGATAAGCCGTTAACACAAAATCAATTTACGTGCACACAGGCTCCCTTCCAGTTCCAAAGTGGGACTAAATGTCCCACTTCCCTTTTGCACGCATAGCAGCAAATGAGCCTTCTAATTGGCAATGCTTCAGTGGCTCTTAACACCAATCAAACGTCTGGAACTATACGCGAGATTCTTCCACGCGTATTGGGAGTGTCATCTTGGGATTGGCAGCACCTGGAGCTGCAGCAAGCGAGCTTCACGCTCGACAGCAATGACGGATGGGCAATGATGGGAACACCATCGTGAGCCCTAACTATCTCATTTTGACCAAGAAAAGAGAACAAAAGGTCCTACATAACCAAGTGAAGGACCTAACTCAAGGAATATCTGATTTGAAAGAAAAGCAAGAAACAAAGGGTAAAAAAGAAATTTTACCATTGCAGTACAATAGGATTTCTCAGGGGCTAAACATAGGTCAATTGGTCTTGACAAGATAAAAGGTGGGTTGGTTTAATCAGAAAAGGGTTAATGTGAAATCTAGGAATTAAATGACTTCCTTTAACCCTAAAATAGACCCAGGTAATTTAACAAGGTTCTAGTCGGGATAAAATTCAAATAAACCCTCTAGAAATCATGGAAAAATATTCTCTTTGGTTTAGAACCTTCAAATTAGCCCTTAGAACCTATTTTGACCTAAATAGGGGTCCTAGTCAAATGTTTGCCCTAAATAAGTTTTTTGTGCAAAATGCCTAGTCAAACGTGGTCAAACCTAAAATCCAACTTCGCCATTGGATTCTTTGGGTCAAAATTAGGTTTATACCAAAATTTGGACCTAAGGAAAGTTGACCTTGACCTACTTTGCAAAATAGTCCAGCCCAATTATGTTTATGCCCCTAGCTTTTGAAAGCCCTTACAGACACCCCTTATCTTCCTCATCATTCTTTGCAATTAGGTCCCTCCACCATTACAGCTGAGGAAGCCTACTCCGATGAGGATTCAAGGGGGATATCTCCTTGATTCCTTAGAGAATCCCTCTCAAATTTGGAAGGGAGATTCTCTAAGGAATTTCCGATCGTGTGAACCCAATTTCAAGCTCTGATTTCCACCCAATCTCTCTTGCAAAAGCATGAGAGATTTGGGTATCTCTCGACCTTCCAAGTCCGGCGAGGTTATCGTGCTTGGAAGCTTGCCTTCCAAGCACAAGGCTCTCTGCCAACGACTATAAAAGAGGCCCCAGATCTCCCTGGTCAATTGAAGCTTATTTTGGCCTCAGATTACCCCCAAAATTCCTCCCTTCCCCTTCGGCCAAAAAGTCCACAAGCTCCAGTGACTCCTCCTCCTTCTTCTCGTCGCTCTGCCACCATACCAATGGTAGAGTTATCTCTGCCTCCTTCATCTGCGTCGCGCCATAACTGCGCCTGTGCCTATATCCCTCTCGTTGTCGCCGCCTCTCTCTCTAGGTCTTCGTCTCTGAGGATGGCATATATGTGCCGTCCACCCCTTTGCTCCCCCTTCATCCAGCTACTCACAGATAAGTCTCCTTCCTCTACTCTTTCTTTTCCCCTAATCTATTTCTACTTTCACGTCCCGACAACCACAGACCACCATCACCTTCTCCACCTCTGGCAGACCACCGGTGAGGTGCATCCACCACTCCACACACTTATACACCTTGCCAACTACCTCGAAAGCATCACCTCATCTCACCGATCATCTTCTCCCTCTTCATTAACCGCCACAACCTCCATTCACTCCCCTCGAACACACCCAACTCCACGGCAATAGAACAACCTAGGCACGCATGTCCAGGCCATCCCGCAACACCAAGACCCAAGCCACCTTCGCTGTGTCACGGCGAACCCTCCTGAGCGATTTGGCAAGGCCACGAGGCTGTATTTGTGTTAACAGGTACAAGGGCCTTATCCTCCATTGAAGCAAGCTTGAAGAAGCTTGGTAGCTTCACAGCAGCCTCCAGGTGCCAGGAGTTCAGATCCTAGGTGTGCAGAACATCTTCGCGAAGCAAGTCACTCCATCAATTGAAGGCCAAAGCATCTGCAGCTTCAGCAATCATGAGAAGACTTGTTGCGGGCGCGGTTGAACGTCAGGTTGCTACACTAACGTGTTTGGTTTTGAAAACCTGTCATTGTAGTTTGAAAGCAAAGAAGTCATGTTCAACAAATAAAATTTATATCGGAATGGAAATCCCAAGTCGAACATAGGGAGCCGGACGTTTGATTTAAAAACAAGCATTTGTTTTATTTGTCACGAAGTAAATTAATTGATTAGAACTATCTAACTATTTACAATAAATAGAAGAGAGAGAGAGAGAGAATAAGAGAGAGAGAGAGAGAATATTACAAAAAAAACCTAAAAAGAGATGTAGAATGAACATGGAATTTCATCAACGGAAATGTTGTTCATTACACTAGAAAGCGGGAAGATGATTACACTAGAAAGCAGTAAATCTACTCTAGAAAAAAGTAAATCTATTCTAGAAAGCAGAAAGAAGAATGGGGAGAGAGATACCCTCCTCGACGGTCTCTTGGAGGACGAGCCAGACGGGACGACAGCTGGAGGAAGGAGGACGAAGCAAGACGAAGGAGGACAAAGCGGGAAGAATGGGAACAGGGCAGCACGTCATCATCGTCGCGGGATCCGCCTTCGAAAGGGGACAAAAAATTGACTTTATCTCGTGAGAAGCATCCCGAGTGTGGGACAAGCTTCTCTTGAGCATTGGAGAGGGAGAAAAGAGATGGAAGGGATGAGAATTTCGTGTGGAGGGGGTCTCCTTTTATAGTTGCAAGGAGTGGGGGAATTTTGGTCATTCCAATTTGAAAAACATTAATTTATGACCTTTAGTGATAGATTAAACTGTCGCTGAAGGTCCGAACGTGGGCATAGTAGGTGGTGCACGCGCTTGCCTTCTACTCCTTAATGCGCGTTCACAAACTTTAAATCTCAGCCGTTCGATCGCGAATGGCTGAGATGCATCCATCGCCCGCCTTAGCCACGTGCCTCACCACTTGTGATGCCGCATCTTCGCCGTGTGTCTAATGGTGCGTGAGCGGTATCAAGCGCTCGCTGCCATTCAATGATGATCCAATGCTCCTCGCATCGGCTCGCCCACACACTGCGATTCGATCGCGCGCTTCACACTTTGCGAGAGCACCTTCGCCCGCTGTGCTGCATCGTCGAGATGGTCGCGCAGATGAATTCAGACACACGCATCTGCAGTCCAACGGCAGAGAAGCGGTGCTCTAATTGACGAAGCGAAGGTGCAACGGGTGCTTCGGCCAGTTGGGCGGCTAGGATGGCACAATGTGCGCCATCTGAGCAGTCCATCTTCTGGATGATGTAGATGGTGCCACGATTGTCAGATTGAGTGGATTTTCATGCTGTTAGGCTATGATCGTCGATCTGAATCCATCTGTGCAGTTGGATTTGTCGTTTGAAGTATGGATTCACACCATCCTGGCCCTTGATCTTCTAGGGTTCCCCGATCACTATCTGATGCTAAAGATGTCTGATTAGGGCGATCTTGGAGTCGTTGAACTCCAATCATTGCCCTGATCACATCTGTACGATTGGATCTTTGATTCGAGGCCACGATAAAAAGTTTGCTCTATCCATGAACATAAAAGGAGACAATTAGCCTCCATTTTATTCAAACTACTCTAAATGCAAGATGATGCATGTTATGCAATATTTATAGTATGCAATGCAACCCTATGCTTAAGAACATGCATAAATAGACATCTTAAGTTGTGTAAACATGTTTACATCATAACCCCATGCTTTTCTTTTGCTAGTCCCTAGCAAAAACTATATGCTATTTGTAAAGGAATTAGGTTGGATTATTTGGGCATGAGTTATTTTCAATCATTAAGAAAATGTCTACTTAGGATCTGAACTTTCAAAGACACAACAGTGCCCGAGTATCTACGAAAATGCGGACCACCTCAAGCCCTTGCCTTATTCAAAGAAAATTTTCTCTTTCTTTTTTTTCTCTTTCCTAATTTTTTTTGGATTTTCAAGTTTTTGGGCTTAGGAGTGGCTTTCTACGGCCATTCAACTCACCCAAGATTTGATGAGAACACTAAGTTCTAAGCATCTTATTGTGAATGTGATTAACTCGTTGACTGGTAGTTAAAATGGACTTCGGATTTCTATGCCTCCAGGTGACCTAAAAAAAAAATTCTGCCTAAAGGTGTATCTTTAGAACTGGTAGCTTTCTCCATACTTTTATTTTTTTTATAGGGTCAACACAAGGGTGAATCTAGTGTATATCTCCTCGGTTTATTCTACTTCTCTGCTTCTTCCTAAGTGTTTTGGGATTTTTCAGTGCATTTATTGAGCTGGGTTCTGGACAACCAGTCGATGAGCTGTTACCACCGACAACTTGCCAGCCATACTCGTGCGGCGAAGTGTGGCTTATTTCATTTTTTTCTTTTCTTCTTTTTTTTATTTTTTTTTAAATAGGTGGCTTCCCTGGTCTAAGATTTACCTAAAGGCAACAAAAAGAGAAAGGTCCAGTGGCTAGTTTCTGGACAACCTACCTATGGGCTGTTACCCATGATAAGCTGCCAGCCATACCACCCTAGAAGGTTCATTAGCTACCAAATTTCCATTAGAATCGTCGAACAACGAGTCAGTGACAAGATAATGTGTAGATGCTAAAACCTCAAAGTGCCCTCAAATCAGAGGGTGAGTTGATAAGTCGTGTACTTATCACCCAAACTTACTTACTCCAGTTAAAATAGAATTCAGGTTGGCGAGGACTCGAAAAATAAATCCACATTTTAATCGATACACGAGCAGATTAAGTCCAAAGACCTGAAGGGTTTTTATGTCCAAATCATAATGTAGTATTTCCTAAGATTGAAAATTTTCTTAAACCCAAGTTCTCTTTCCTAATTCCAGATATTTTTTTAATAATAAAGGAAAATAAAATAAATCTACGGAGCTGATGACTTAATTCAGAGATGAATATCCACCCCCCGTGCCTATCTAATGCAATGTCCTCATTATATTAAAAGACATAAAACAGAGTGGAATAGCGTAGAAAGCACCTGAATTGCATGAATGTTAGGTCTGCTCCGAGATGAAAACAAAAAAGAACCGTATACGTCCTGAATTTATGCCTTCAGCTAGGCACACTATACAAAGAAGAGAAATAAAGAATTCATAAGTGCCGGTTAGAATCAGAATAAACATAAGAAACTTTTGACCTGTCAGCAAATGTCCATAGATGTGGACCAGATTGTGGTGTAGAACCATACCTCATAATCGAGAATATCTTAGGTTCTGGATAAAAATTACGCTAAACATAAAATCAGTATGGAAGCGGGGTCGGGCCTACGATTTATGAGGATGCAACCCAAGACCAAAAGGTCGGGTTACAGAGAAATCAAGCTGAAAAGGATAATCATTGAATGTGTGCTTGGGTTAGACATCCTCATAACAAATGTCGTAAGGGTTCTGGTTTGATGGTTTCAGCCTAATAGGAACCCTTCGACTCAGTCTTCTACTTCCTTTAGAACTTGCTTTCCAAATCAAAATTTCCCAGCTCCTATCCTCATTCAGCATGTCAAATTCTAGGACCTCTTGCATATTAATCACCCCATCTGAAATCTCCAAGTCTAAATGATGTGGCTGAATCAAAATTGACTTGGTCCTAATTATCTAAGAAACAGAATCATCGATAAGCTCAATGGGGTGTAACTGACAATCAGGGCATTTGATTGAATCCTCCAGAAAATGCGATTTTGGATCCATAATGTGAGCCCTAATAAAATTAGTTTCCTTAGTTATTGGGCTATCAAATGATCTTTTAGCTTCCTCAGGCCCAATCGTCTCACAAAAATCGTGTTCTGTAAACTCGTGTGAGAATTCGCAACTTGAATCTTCACCCTCAGAATCAAAGAAATCAAGATCCGTATTAATGTATGTTCTAAAATCATCTGTCACTTTCTGTTCCAAGGAGACATACGTTTCCTCGTACCCTGGCTCAGGGATCTAAGGTGAAGAAATCAGATCATCCTTAATTGGTTGATCTAATTCAATCTAGTCAGCCTCATAACACGTGTCCCCCCCAACAGGTGCCTGAATGGGTTCTGAAATTGGCTCTCCTGAAGAGGTTCATCCTGAGAATCATCCCATGATTGAATTAAAGAAACCACAAATCTCATCCTCAATTTCACTAACTTTCCAAGTAGAAACTCTTTCGAGTTCTTATCCTTAACTTCCTGGAGCCAATCCAAGAAATACTTATTCAAATCATCAATCATTGCAATTAGGGGCTCCAATCTCTCAATGCAAGGTATTGGCTGAACTTCTAAAGATTGTATGATATTCCTCAAGTTAGCCATAACCTTATCTTGAACCTAGTTACCTTGAACCAAATGAGTTGGTTCAGGGTTGGGCGGGTTTGCGGTCAATGCAAGGGAATTAACGAATTGAGATTCATTATACCTTTCCTGATAATAGGTCATTTCAGATTATTCTAAAGGTGGTGATGACCTAAAGGCAGTGCAATCAGAGGATGGGTAAGAATCAGTGTATCCTTCTTGATTGTAGATCGTATTAGGTTGTTCATGAAAGGTTGACGATCTATAATCGATGTGGCTCTGAGAAGGATAGAAATCACAATCAAAGTGTTCAGGGTTAGACCCTAAACACGAAGGTTCGGAACTGTATCCCCAATCTGAGTTATCCTAACTTACTGATGGTTGATTACAGTATGAGTTAGGATAATCATCATGTTGAGGATAATTCAAAACAGGAGGGAAAGAGTGGGAGTGCATGTAATATGTGGAAGGATTCATGAGAGACGGGAAGAAGAAAGGCGCCCTGCAATACAAGCAATCAAACCTGTCCTTAAGTGGGATAGCATAAAGATCTACAAACTCCTAAAACCCATCTTGAGATAAAGGAACGATTTGATCTGCTTCTGTCTGTTCAATCCAACCAGTTAGATGGAGGGCCTGGGGAGAAGGTTCTTCCTTCGGCTTGCACCTCCAGTTCCTAGTGTACCCCCTAGCCATGATCGTTTGATTTTGCTCCCCTAGCTAGACATCAGATTGAACAATAGAAATAGACTAATCGAAAATAATCTCGTTCTGAGCTCTGAAGAGTGAGTCGAATCCTTAAGGCCAACGTCTACTCTATTTTATTTCGTGCTAGGTTTGAATGTGCTTTGGAATGTGATGGGCCCTTATCTGGGTTGTGCCCTTAATGATTGATTGATTTGTGTGTGCGTGCACAACCAGTGGTTTTCAAGCAAGATTATTTTTGATGCGGTGAAATTTAGGGTTGAAATCTTGCTTAGTAGCTTTGAGGATTCAACTTTAGGTGTTTTCAAACAAATTTTGTTGGCACACCAGGTTTTGAAAGCACAGGTGGAGATGTTTTTCTTTAAAGCTTATAAGAATGTGGAGTGCCAGGTAAATCCCTAATAGTTGAACCTAAGTGGCAGCTACTTGATGAGTTGATTTTAATTGAAGTGGTGCGGCCCAATCAACTCAAATAATTGGCCTGCTGCACCACTTAATTAGTCACACAAGTGATTACCTAATCTGATTTCTACTCAATTATGTGTTTGGATGTGTGTACCGGTTCCAAAGATTGGTTTACCGGTTGAATTTGAAAATCAGATGAGGTTGTGTACCTCCGTGAGATATATATATATATATTTTTAAATGTGGAGGTTGGGGCGGGTGTGGGTGTCAAACAACAAATAATCTAACCTTAGAGTTTATAAGAATACCTAGGTTGATTAATGTTTATGTTATTACGTTGTCGAATGAAATCTAATGGGTAGGAGGTGGGGGATAACTCACAAAACCTTCCATAGCACTTTACTCCAATCTACCACTTTTGCTCATCTCGAAAGAGTACCTGCAATCACAATAAGAGAGGAGAGAAGTGAGGTAAATGATTTGTAAGTTATAAAATGTGAAGAAAAAATCAAAGAGCATCGCCTCCCCGGCAACGGCGGCAAAATGTTGAACGTTAGGTTGCTACGCTTATGTGTTTGGTTTTGAAAACCTGTCGTTGTAGTGTGAAAGCGAAGAACTCGTGTTCAACAAATAAAATTTATTTCGAAATGGAAATCCCAGGTCGAACACAAGGAGGCGGACGTTTAATCTAAAAACACGCATATGTTTTATTTGTCACGAAGTAAATTAATTGATTAGAACTTTCTAACTATTTATAATAAATAGAAAAGAGAGAGAATAAGAGAGAGAGAATATTGCAAAGAAAAAGCAAAAAAGAGATGTAGAATGAACATGGAATTTCATCATCAGAAAGATTGTTCATTACACTAGAAAGTGGGAAAATGATTACACTAGAAAGTAGTAAATCTACTCTAGAAAATAGTAAGTTTGTTCTGGAAAGCAGTAAAAAGAATGGGGAGAGAGATGTCCTCCTCGACGGTTGCTTGGAGGACGAGCCGGACGAGACGACACCTGGATGAAGGAGGACGAAGTAGGACGAAGGAGGATGAAGCTAGAAGAATGGGAATAGGGTAGCACGTCGTCGTCGTCGCGGGATCCACTTCCAAAAGGGGACGAAAAATTGACTTTATCTCGCGAGAAGCATCCCGGGTGTGGGACAAGCTTCTCTTGAGCCTTGGAGAGGGAGAAAAGAGAAGGAAGGGATGAGAATTTTGTGTGGAGGGGGTCTTCTTTTATAGTTGCAAGGAGTCTGGGCATTTTGGTCATTCCAATTTGAAAGGCATTAATTTAGGACATTTATTGACTAATAAAACCATCGCTAATGGTCCGAACGCGGGCGTAGTGGGTGACGCGCGCATGCCCACTTGCCTTTTGCTCCTCAATGCACGTTCACGTACTTTAAATCTCGGCCATTCGATCACGAGATCGAACGGCTAAGATGCATCCATCGCCCGCCTCATCGTGTGTGATGCCACGTCTTCGTCGCTCGTCTAATGGCGTGTGAGCGCTATCAGGCATGTGCTATCGTTCAATGATGATCTAACGCTCCTCGAGCCCACTCCCTGCAATTCGATCGCATGCTTCACACTTCGCGAGAGCACCTTCGCCCGCTGCGCTACGTCATCGAGATGGTCGCGCGGATGAATTTAGGAGCATGTATCCACAGCCATTGGATGTGCATCCAACGGTGGAGAAGCGACACTCTGATTGAAGAAGAGAAGGTCCGGCGGGTGATTCGGCTGGTTGGGCGGCTGGGATGGCACCACGTGGCGTCATCTGAGCCGTCCATCTTTTGGATGATGTAGATGGTGCCACAGTTGTCAAATTAAGTCGATTTTCGCGCTGTTAGGTTGCGATCGTCGATCTGAATCCATCCGTGCAGTTGGATTTGTCATTTGAAGTGTGGATTCTCACCATCTTAGTCCTTGATCTTCTAGGGTTCCCAGATCGCTATCTGATGCTACAGATGTCTGATTAGGGCGATCTTGGAGTCGTTGAACTCCAATCGTCACTATGATGACATCTGTACGGTTGGATCTTTGATCCAAGGCCCTGATAAAAAGTTTGCCTTGTCCATGAACGTAGAAGGAGACAATTAACCTCCATTTTATTCAAACTACTCTAAATGCAAGATGGTGCATGTTATGCAATATTTATAGTATGCACTGCAATCCTACGCTTAAGAACATGCATAAATAGTTATCTTAAGTAGTGTAGACATGTTTACATCAGGCATGCACCAGAAGCGGGTGGGTCATTTAGTCCCACCTCGGAAACTTTAGAGCGAGTGACGTGGGATAAATTGAAAAACTGCCAGGGGCTTATCACCTCCTAATACGGGGTGAGGTCCCACTCGCCCTCTCATGCCTCATCCGTGACCCCATGCTACGTGGACCTGGTATCCGACTCGACTACTCATGCACTCCTCGCCCACCACACATGCCAGTCGAGCGCGCCAACTCGACCTGTATACCCGAGTAGGCTCTGGGAGAGCGAGCCTAAGAGAGAAGAAAGAGAGGAGAGTTTGCAGGGAGGGTAGGGGTTAGGTTTTCCCCTCCAGGAGGGCGAAGCCAAGGAAGAAGAGGAAGAAAGAAGTGTCAGCAACTGCTAAGGGTGAAGAAGCAAGGGAAGAAGAAGAAGAAAGAAGGAAGGAAAAGGAACCTAAAGGTAAAGGAAGAAGAAGGCTCGGCTGAAGTAAGAAGCAGAGAAAGAGAAAGAAGAAAGAAAGAGAAGCTAAGGCTAGTAATTAAAAGAAACGAAGAAGAAGAATAGAGAAAGAAGAAGCCCAAGTCAAGGATCAGAGAAAGAAGAAGGAAGAAGAAGAATAATAGGGAAAGCTCACGACAAAAGGAACAAGAAGAGAGATTGAAGAAGAGTTATCTGATATTTTTTACATCTATTTTCATTCTTTTTTTTAGCTTCTATATACATTGAAACCCTTTTTTATTGCTTCATAATTTGATTGATCATTACATTTTATTAAGTTGAAAGTTGTGTTCTTAGTTTTTAAATTTAAATCCCAATTTGCTCCCTATGTTCGACCTTGGATTCATATTTTTCAAGTAATAAACTTTCATTTGTTTTCAAAGTGATTTCAACTATACTGCGATGCATTTATTTTATAAACCCGATTTCGCTTTCAACAAATAGGCGATAAACCTAAAAAAATGGGAACAGCCTTGCCACCACGTCAAATCCCTTAGGGAGCTTCGCCGAACAACAGTGGATGTGATGGCCATGGTTTCGTGCCATGTGGGTAGCTGTGGTGGTGTATCTATGGCTTACTATGGGCATGTGAGTGGGTGTGTTCGGTGGGATGTTTGGGTTGTTGATGGAGAGATTGGAGTGAGGGGATCTGATCAGGGAGTCAAGGCATAGGTCGTAGGGTGGTTGGCGAGGTGAATGGAGGTGCGGAGCGATGGGGGCACCTTCCCGGAGGTATCGCCGAAGGTGGAGAAGGTGATGGTGGTCAGTGGAGTTGAGGGTTGGTTTAGGGAAACAAAGAGAGGGAAAGAAAGTTGAAGAGAGAGGGAGTCTAATAAGCCTAATCTAAGGATGAAAGGAAAGGGAATCACATGCCGATATGGTCACCGCAAGTGGGGAAGATGAAGACCTTCGAAGATGAGGTGGCAGCGAAGACAGGGCAAAGGCGACGTCGGCCGATGTTGCATGACATGGAGGACTGTGGCGGAGTTAACTCAACCACTGGTATTGTTGTTGGGCGATGAGAGAGCGAGGGAGGAGCCATCAAAGCTTGTGGAGATTGTGGTCGGTGAGGGAGAGAGGAATGTGAGGTTATCCGACCCAATTTCAAGCCGAGGAGACTCCATTGGATATAGGGACTCTTAAATATGTTTTTGGAGAGGTTTCGTGCTTCGAAGCCAAGCTTCCATGCAAGGCAAGCTTCACTAGAGATGGAAACTCAAAAGTGACCCAAATCTCTCATGCGTTCACATGAGAGATTGGGAAACAATCATGGATCACAGATGGTTTCAGATTGGAGGGGATTGCTCAGAGAATCTCTCTTCAATTTTGGAACGGATTCTCTGAGCAATCAAGGAGAAACCTCCTTTTAAAGATCGGTGGAGTAGGATTCCTCCACTATAGTGGTAGGGGGACCTATTTGCAAAGATGTTGAAGAAGCTAGGGGGCTAAATGCAAGGATTTTTGAAAGTTAATGGTAGAAATGTAAATAAACATAACCTTTTTGCAAACTGGGTCAAGATGAATTTCCCTTAGGTAAAATTTTGGTACAAACCTAATTTGATCCTAAGGAATCCAATGGTGAAGTTGGATTTTTGTTAGACCACACTTGATTGGGTAATTTATGCAAAAACCTAATTTAGGGTAAATATCTGTTTGAGACCCCAATCTTGGTCAAGATGGGTTCCAATGCCCAAATTGAAGGTACTAAATCCTAGAGTATATTTCTCTATGATTTTTAGAGGATTTAGGTGAATTTTATCCTGACTAGAACCTTAGTTAATCAAGTAGGCCTATTTCAGGATTCCAAGAAGTCATTTAATTCATAGAACACACACAAATCCTTTTCTGTGTGATCCACCCCACTTATTATCTTATTAATACCCTTTCACTTTTGTTTAGCCCTTGTGAAATGCCATTGTTGTGCTACATTGGTAAAATTAAAGTTTTACCCCTTGTTTCTTATTTTTCTCTAAGAAAGGTTATGTAGTGAATTAGGACCTTCAGTAGGTTCTCTAGGAGCATTATCCTCTTCACTGGATCAAAATGAGCTAGTTACGGCTCATGATGGTGTTCCCATCATACCCCCATGCCTAGCTTTTGGTACTCCCTTAGCAAAATTTTAACGTTTTAACTTTCATTGTAGACCATGTAACTTTTTTGATGCTCAAAATTGTGATGTGTGCTTTCTACTATGGACTAGGTTAGAATGCTGATAGTAGGACTCGACATACTCAAGTACCAACCAAGGTCCGGACCTGACCAGCTCTAGCCTCAGTTTGGTGTGAGGGTTTTTAAGGCCCACAGGAACTATCCTAAGGTTCGTTGAACTCCGTAGTTAAAGCACCCGTGCTTGTAACATATTTTAGCCTTTGTTCAGTTTGCAGTGCATTTTTATAAGAGAGAGACAGAGGAATTTTCTTTGTTTGGAGAGTTTTCTCTCTCTTTTCTTTTTATTTCTAGTTTCGGATTAGCTTCTCAACACGGTCTATATTTGATTCCTAGTTCCCATCATCAATCCTCGAAGGGTCCCTCACATCTCTCCGCGACCCCACGCTATGCGGACCTGGTATCCAACCCGACTACCCACACACTCCTCGCCCACCACACACGCCGGTGGGCTTAGTCACGGGAGTGCCAACCCGACCCGTATACCCGAGCAGGCTCTGGGAGAGCGAGCCTAGGATAGAAGAAAGAGAGGAGGTTCGCGAGGAGGGTAGGGGTTAGGTTTTGCCCTCTTGGAGGGCGAAGCCAAGGAAGAAGATGAAGAAAGAAGCCTCAGCAACGGCTAAGGGTGAGGAATCAAGGGAAGAAGAAGAAGAAAGAAGGAAGGAAAAGGAAGCTAAAAGCAATGGAAGAAGAAGGCTCGACTGAAGTCAGAAGCAGAGAAAGAGAAAGAAGAAAGAAGGAGTAGTCAAGGCCAGCAATCAGAAGAAAGGAGGAAGAAGAGAGAAAGAAGAAGCCAAAGTCAAGGAAGAGAGAAAGAAGAAGGAAGAAGAAGAATAACAGGGAAAGCTCAAGACAGAAGGAACAAGAAGAGAGATTGAAGAATTATTATCTGATATTTTTGCATTTATCTTCTTTTTTTTTTTTGAGCTTCTATATACGTTGAAATCATTTTTTATTGCTTCATAATTTTATTGATCATTACATTTTATCAAGTTGAAAGTTGTGTTCTTAGTTTTTAAATCCCAATTTGTCCCCTATGTTTGACCTCGAATTCATATTTTTCGAGTAATAAACTTTCATTTGTTTTTGAAGCGATTTCAACCATACTGTGATGCATTTATTTTAAACCTGATTTTGTTTTTGACAAGCATTTTGGTGCCATTGCCGGGGAGCAACAGGCAATTTAGAAACTTTGATCACAACTTCTAATTTAATACTAACTTGATCTATTTCTTCTATTGTGATTGTTTCATGGGAGGAAAAGAAGACAGCCGCACAACAACCACACCAGGACAGGTAATTTCTCTTTAGCCCTCTCTCTTAATCCACTCAATTCCGAAAGGAAAACAAAAAAAAAATCAATCTATGGCTACCTGCTTTCTTTATCTAGTTAATCCACCAAAATTGCCTAATTTTAATTTCAACACATTTTGAATTGTGCATCCATTTAAGGTAAATAGGGCTAGCACCTTCTTGATAGAGCCCTCGATACCATCTTTGTGGCAATTAAATTGGACCAATTAGAGCCAACTTAAGGATTCCAATCTAGGGTTTTTAGAGACACATCTTCTCTAAGAAGAAGCAAATTTTTCAAAAAGAGGTGTGCCTAAGCCTTGATTGAAGAGATTTATCCAAGAGAAACCCTAAAAAAAATCAAGCTCTTAAGTCACTTGAACCCTAAAAGAAAGGACCTAAAATCTCTCAATGGACAAAGAGGTGAAGTTGACCCCTTGGGTCAACCAACCTTGAAATTAGGTTTCTTTTTGCAATCAAAAGATCTAAAGTTCAAGTCAAACCCTAAGCCCCTTGATCTTAATTAAAAGTAGTAGACTTAAGAGGTCAAGGTCCACATTCTGGTCTACCTGGAATCTCAGTGACAAGAGAGGTCGGGTGGGGGAAACCTTGTAACTTGTGGAGATGCTCTACAATGTAGGGGTCTTTGTGGGACTCTCCCTCTCTGGCTACCCAGGTATTTCTCATGTGGACGGCTTTTTCTGACTAAGGTATATCATCCGCTCCGAACCTCTATTGTCATCTAAATTTTTTTGGTGTCTCGACTGGGTCTAGTACATTCTAATCTCGTCTAATCCTTCAGTGCATGTTTGGTAGGAGGTCCTTCAGACCATCCTTAAGACCTTCTTTAGAAATCCACTCCCGCCGAGGGCAAGCCTTGACACTCGTATTTATGCAGCAACCCCACCATATAGGTATCTCCTCTGATTCATCAAAACCAAGTTCTCCTTCCATCATGGCACAACCAATTGAAGAAGAGAACAACCTTGAACACCAACTTCAGCTCTTGAATGATCTATTCCAAAACTTTGTAAACCTGCCACAGCGTCCTATGATGCAAGATCACTATAATCCCATTGCGGTTGCAATCGAACCTCGACTCCAAATCCTGGATGGAGGTCCTGATTCCGAACTCAAGCCCAACATGATTCATGCCATTCCAAAATTTCATGGGAATAACTCCGAGGATCCCTTCCAACACATCAAACAACTCAAACATCTTGCCCAGACCTTCAAGTTAGATGTAGAAAATTGGGATGTTCTGCTCATGAAGATGGTTTCCTTCTCCCTCATGGACAAGGCTGCTCATTGGTATCATACTCAAACACATCCGGTCAACACATGGGTTGAACTCCAGTGCTAATTTTTGAAAAAGTTCTTCCCCGTTGGTCGGACGAATGCCTTGTGCTACCAGATCATGCACTTCACTCAAAATTGGGAGAACCTCTTCATGAGGCATAGGACCGATTCTTCGATCTCATGTGAAAGTGCCCCCATCATGGAGTTCCTAAATAGGAACAAGTCTAGTCCTTTTACCAAGGACTCCATGATGACATTCGATTGTTCGTCAATGCAACCTGCCGAGGAAACATCATGGGTCAACACGAGGGCACGGTGTGGGAGATTCTCGACAATATGTCCAAGAACTCATCAATAATGACTCCATGGGCTTATTCGACCGGACAATTGTCCGTGCATCGACGAATCCTTGGGGAACACACGAGACGGACGACATATCCACATTCGTCGACATGGAGCTGATGGTCAGTCATTTGGACAAGGTCTTTATCATAGAGAAGAAGGTGGACGAGCTGACTTGGCATCTGCAGCAAGCCACCTCTGTGCAAAACTCATTTCCTCAGCCACCTCTTATGAGGGAAATTTTGCATAACATCTATCACCGATCTTCTCAGGGGATGGACCCGTATCCACCTTCGTCTGACTCTAGGACCAAAGGAACCTCTGATCCAACCTATTCTAGTAGGGGGAACTCTGAACCCTCGTATTCTAATTTTTGTGAGCCTCCTCAGACCCGCAAGGACCTTAACACTCTCTAGAATGACCCATTCTCCAACACCTATAACCCTAGATGGAGGAATCATCCCAACTTCCTATGGATGGGAAATTCTTAGAATCAAAGACCACCTTATCAACCCCATCTACAAGCTCCTCGTCCACATTAGTCGCCTCAGCCTCGGCCCAGCCCCACCTATCAATTTGGGCCAAACTAAGTAGATCGAATGACTTATCCGTCAAACTCTGGCTAACATTCAGAAAATGAATGTGGCAATACAAAAACAAACAAGGATGAGATCACAGAGGTTCGCAATCAACTTGTCCAAATGGCGAATTCCTGCCAACCTGGCACACTCCCTTCACAACCTTTACCGAATCCTAATAATGTGCTGAACCAGAGGTGCATTATGAACCCAAATCCGGGCCACGCCCACATAATTTATCAGGCCCCTTCTGTTCCATCACTCGACGGGATGGAAACTTTGACATCTTATGGGGGATCTTAGCAGTAGCCGCCTATTTTACCAACCCCTAACCAAAACCAGGTAGGACTAAACTCCGTAACAACTCGTAGTGGTAAAACAACTCAAGACCCACCTTATCCAAACCACTCCAAGCCTAGTAGTACCCCAAGCTGTAGGATAGTTATCCAGGGTACCCCTATCCCAGATTAAGAACCTGGACCTATTCTAGAGGAACAAACCAATGTTCCATTTCCCGAGGCCTTGACCAAGGGAGAGAGGATAACCAAACCCGTGGCTCCTAAGGAGGATCTGGTCAAGCTTTTTGAATAGGTCCATATAAACATCCCCTTGATGGGTGCAATCCATCACGTACCAGCCTACACATGATTTTTAAAGGATGTGTGTACACCCAAGCATAAGCCGCGAATCAAAAGTGGGAGTTCGATCGTACTGTCAGAGCAAGCCAGCTCTGTAATATTGAACAAACTCCCACCTAAGGCTAAAGACCCAGGTACTCCCCTAATTTCGTGTACTATTGGTGATACCCAATTCGATAGAGCCTTATTAGATCTAGATGCCTCCATAAACCTAATACCCACATCCCTCCTTCACCACCTTGAAGAATCTGAGCTTAAAGCAATAGAGGTGACATTGCAGTTAGCTGATCGATCCATCAAGTCAGCTGAGGGAGTACTCAAGGATGTCATCGTTAGGGTATGGGATTTCTACTTCCCAGTGGATTTTATAGTCTTGGATATGGATGCACCTGAAAACCCAAGGGATACATCGATTATACTAGGGAGACCTTTTCTGGCCACTTCTAGGGCAAATATAAATTGTCAGGAGGGCCAAATAGAACTAAAATTCGAGAACGAAAGACTAAAGATTGACATCTTTATGGCTCAACAAGGGATGAATTGCGGTGTTATAGAACAAATATGTGATATCAAAGCTGTGGTTGATGAACCATATATCGAAGACACCCTCATTATTCCCGATCAACCACCAAAAGATCAAGACCCGCAAACAGAGGATTTTGACCCCGATCTAGATGCACCCATAACTCCTTCCCTTGCACTTAACACACACCCTTAACCGCCCGCTGCTGCTTGTAACCCCATTCTAGAACTCAAGCCTCTTCTTGACCATCTAAAATACGTCATTTTGGGTTCCAATCAGACGTTTCCTGTGATTATCAACTCCAGACTCACACCTGACCAGGAATCCCGTCTGATTACTATTCTCCAGCAGCATTGTAGAGCCATTGGATGGACTCTCGATGATTTAACTGACATTAGTACCTCTTATTGCACACATCGAATCTACATTGAGGAGGGCAGACGACCTTCACGAGAAATGCAGAGACGTTTAAATCCTAATCTACAAGAGGTCGTGAAAAGGGAGATCATTAAGTGGTAAGATGTAGGGATCATCTACCCAAACTCCGACAGTCGGTGGGTGAGTCTAATCCAGGTCGTGCCTAGGAAGGTAGGACTCACCGTCATTACGACATAAACAGGAGAAGTCATACCAACTCGTGTGGTTAACTCATGGAGAGTCTGCATTGAATATGGAAGAATCAATTCCCCCATGAAGAAGGATCATTTCCCACTACTGTTTATTGATCAGATCGTCGAGAAACTGGCAGGAAATAGGTTCTTCTGCTTTCTGGATGGGTACTTCGGTTATAACCAAGTGGCAATCCATCCTGAGGACCAAAAAAAGACCACTTTCACCTACCCCTTCAGGACGTATGCATTCTGAACGATGCCATTCGGTCTTTGCAATGCACCGAAACTTTTTAGCAGTGCATGCTTGCCATATTCCTAGATATGGTAGGTGATTATCTGGAAGTCTTCTTGGATGACTTTTCAATATTTGGAGCATCATTTGACGATTGCATCCTGCACTTGGTCTAAATCCTCCAGTGGTGCATTGACGTGAATCTGGTTCTTTCCTAGGAAAAGAGCCATTTCATGGTGCCTGAAGGGATTGTCTTGAGACATCTGATTTCAGAGAAAGGCATCCAAGTCAATCAAGCCAAGGTGAACTTGATTTTCAAACTCCCTATGCCTAGCTCGATAAAGGACATCTGATCTTTTCTGGGGCACGCCAGTTTTTACTGCCGATTTATCCCTGATTTTTCAAAAATTGCACGCCTCCTGACTACTCTCCTCTCCAAGGATGTACCTTTCGAAATCTCCAAGGAATGCACTCAAGCATTTGAAATCCACTGTGATCAAGTTACCCAAGCCCCGATCCTACAGTCCCCTGATTGGTCTCAACCCTTTGAGATCATGTGCAATGCATCTGATTTCGCTGTGGGAGCAATATTGGGGTAGAAAATCGATGGGAAACCCGTGGTCATTTACTATGCTATCAAAACACTTGATGAGGCTCAGCGTAACTACATAGTAACTGAGAAAGTGCTACTAGCCATAGTATTTGACATGGAAAAATTTAGATCTTATCTCTTATGCTCCCGTGTTATCATCTCTATTCGGATCACACAGCTGTGAGGCATCTCCTTGCAAAGAAGGATGCGAAACCTCGATTAATCCACTGGATCTTGCTTTTGCAAGAATTTGACCTTGAGATTCATGACAAAGTAGGAAAACATGATGTGGTAGCTGATCACTTGTCCTGCCTTCCTTCTGAGATCATTGACCCTTCCAAACCCATCACGGAACGTATCCTTGATGAGCACCTTCTGACTATCAATATAGGGCTTCCATGGTTTACTGATATAGTAAACTACTTGACATCACATCAGATCCCGTCCGATTGGCCGAAGGCCAAGAAGGACAAATTGCTTTCTGATGCCAAGTATTACTTTTGGGAAGACCCATATCTTTTCTGCATCGGTGCTGATCAAATAATTCGACGATGTGTTGTGGAAGCGGAAATCCAAGACATACTCTCTTTCTGCCTTGACCAAGCATGAGGTGGACATTTTTCAGGACATAAAACCATAGCGAAAGTCCTTCAGTGTGGCTTCTACTAGCCCACAACTTTCAAGGACGCGTACAATCACTGTTAACCATGCACCCGTTGCCAGACCTTGGGCAACATGAGCCATCGTGATATGATGCCTTTACAGTCGATTCTGGAATGCGAAATTTTTGACTTTTGGGGGATTGATTTTATGGGACCCTTCCCTATGTCGGACGGCTTCGAATACATTTTACTCGTTTACTATGTCTCCAAATGGATCGAAGTCATTCCAACCCGAACCAATGATCATAAAGTTCTTATCAAATTCATTCATTAGAACATCTTCTCACGATTCAGGATTCCACATGCTATAATTTCTAACGGAGGGGCCCATTTCACAAATGCTCAATTCAGGTCACTGATGACCAAATATGGGGTGTCACATCGAATCTCTACTCCTTACCACCCCCAAAACTAATGGTCTAGCCGAGCTATCAAATTAAGAAAATCCTCCAGGTTACTATTCAACCTGACAGGAAGAACTGGTCATCCCAGCTTCCGGAAGCTTTGTGGGCTTATAGGACAGCCCACAAGACCAATTAGGTATGTCTCCCTTCAGATTGGTGTACTGGAAGGCATGTCACCTCCCCATCGAATTGGAGAATAAGGCTAATGGGCAGTACGAAACTGCAACCTAGATCTTTCTAAGGCTGGAACCCATAAAAAGCTTCAAATGAGTGAGATTGATGAATTACACCATGACGCGTATGAGAACTCGTGAATTTACAAAAAGCATGTTAAAGCCTTTCACAACAAGCACATATCTAGAAAGATCTTTTGTCCTAGTCAAAAGTTCCTACTCTTCGATGCCAGACTCAAATTGTTCCCAGGAAAACTACGATCAAAATCAATCAGACCCTACTTGGTCCGACGAGTCTTTGGAAATGGAGCCATTGAAATCAGTCCACTCAGCCATGATTCCTAACCCTTCATCATGAATGATTAGAGACACAAACTGTTCATTGAGGTGGCTGGTACAAATTTGGCTGAGATATCCTTTACCCTCCATTCTCCCTGAGCTCATTGCATCCAGCCGATGGCCTAAAACTCAGTGCTTAACGGGAGGCAACCCGTCATTCTTGAAAATCCTGAAACCTTTCTTGACATTCCTATGCTGAATTCATAGTGTACTTTAAGGTTCATCCATTAGAACAACCGACTCCACCTCAGGTACCCGTACCAGAGTATAGAAATCATTCGCAATAGTCACCTCGACTCGTTCGCCCACCCGAAACCTATCTAAATGAATGAACTAAGCTAAATTCAAACCCACATAATTTTCATTGGGAACATTGCAAATCGTAGGCATGGGGGTCTGAAAGTGCAAAACTTCATGAAAACTCATCTCAAAAGAGAAGGTTTCAACAAAAAAATCACATATCACAAAAAACACCAAACAAATGAAAAAATATTGAAAAGAACAAAAAGTTGAGGCGAGAGAAAAATTCTTTAAGGCCATACAAACGATAAGGAGGAAAAGAGCAAAATGACAAAAAAGGAGCACAAGATGAAAAAGAAAAAGAATAGTCATTAGTAAGAGATTAAGGGATTAACCGAAATTCTAGACCACAGTAAGGGAAATAGGAAAATATTGGAAAAAGTGCTAATGAGACACAATAAGAGATTAGTAGGAACACTGATCTTAGGCCTTTTGGGCTAAACTCTTAGGCTTAAAAATTCAAGTATCTGCAAAGATCTGGATAATCCTCAAGAGGTTGGGCAAAATGCGAAACCTAAGTATTAGGTCTAAGGCTTAGGGAGCATTCGGCCTCATTAATTGACCTTTGGTTTGCGAAATTCGGTAACCTAAGAACCCTAATCCACACACAGTCTAGTTCAGTGCGCATAACTATCAAAATCACGCAAAGGCATTTAAATGTTCTGAAGAAAGTTGCCTAGATTAGGAGCGACTGATCAACACAAGTTGATTTGGACGAGTTCCCAGTGCGGAGAGGCGAGAAATTTCCCTCCAAGATGCGTAACAACATATCATCTCCTCGGTGCTTGTCTCCTAGGATATTTACATATCCTATCGGGGGCACCTAAGCATCTTGCTGGTTCAGATGCCATGGGTGGCATTATCACGAAATGTCGATTGCTAGGGTATGGATTTGGCTACAAGATGCCGTGGGTGGGATTATCTCGAAATCTTGAAAGCCAGGGTTCTGGGGGTTGCCATGGGCAGTGCTATCACAAAGCATCGATTGTTAGGGACCTTTGAGGATTGATGATTGGGACGAGGAATCTGATACAGACCATATTGAGAAGCCAATCCGAAGCTAGAAATAAAAAGAAAAGAGAGGGAAAACTCTCCAAACAAATAAATCCTCTGTCTCTCTCATAAAAAAAAATGCACTGCAAACTGAACCAAGGCTAAAATATGTCTCAAGCACGGGGGCCTTAACCGCAGAGTCCAACGAACCTTAGGATAGTTCCTGTGGGCCTTAAAAACCTTCATGGAAGGCCAAGGCTAGAGCAGGTCAAGTCCAAATCTTGTTTGGTACTCGACTACCTCTAAGCCTATTGTCGGCATTCTAACCTAATCAAAAAGAAAAAGAAAAAGCACTCATCATAAATTGTGAAAGAAACTCATGGTCTAGAACAGAAGTTAAAACCTAAAATTTTTGCTTAGGGACTAGCAAATGCTAGGCATGGGCGTATGATGGGAACACCATCACAAGCCCAAACTAGCTCATTTTGACCTATAAAAGAGAACAAAAGCTCCTACATAACCAAGTGAAAGTCCTAACTCAAGGAATAACTAGTTTGAAAGAAAAGCAAGAAATAAAGGGTAAAACTGTAATTTTATCGTTGCATTACAACAACAGTATTTCTTAGGTGCTAAACATAGGTCAATTGGTCTTAACGAGAAAAAAAGTAGGTTGGTTTAATCAGAAAAGGGTTAATGTGAAATCTGGGAATTAAATGATTTCTCGTAACCCTAAAATAGACCAACTTAATTTAACAAGGTTTTGGTCAGGATAAAATTCAACTAACCCCTCTAAAAATCATGGAAAAATATCCTCTAGGGTTTAGAACCTTAAAATTGACCTTTAGAACCTATTTTGACCTAAATAGGGGTCCTAGTCAAATGTTTGCCCTAAATTGAGTTTTTGTGCAAAATGCCCAGTCAAGTGTGGTCAAACCTAAAATCCAACTTCACCATTGGATTCCTTGGGTCCAAATTAGGTTTACCAAAATTTGGACCGAAGGGGAGTTCACCTTGACCTACTTTGCAAAATAGTCTAACCAAATTATATTTATGCCCCTAGCTTTTGAAAACCCTAACAGATACCCCCTATCTTCCTCATCGTTCTTTGCAATTAGGTCCCTCCGCCACTATAGCAGAGGAATCCTACTATGGCAAGGATTCAAGGGAGATATCTCCTTGATTCCTCAGAGAATCCCTCTCAAATTTGAAAGGGAGATTCTCTGAGGAATTCCCGATTGTGTGAACCCAATTTCAAGCTTTGATTTCCACCCAATCTCTCATGCGAATGCATGGGATATTTTGGTATTTATCGACCTGCCAAGTCCAATGAGGTTGCTGTGCTTAGAAGCTTTCCTTCCAAGCACAAGGTCCTCTGCCTATGACTTTAAAAGTGGCCCCAAATCCCCCCAGTCAATTGAAGCTTGTTTTGGCCTCACATTACCCCAAAAATTCCTCACTTCCCCTCTGGCCAAAAAGCCCACAAGCTCCGGTGACTCCTCCTCCTTCTTCTCGTTGCTCTGCCACCATACCAGTGGTAGAGTTATCTCCACCTCCTTCATTCGCATCGCGCCATACCTGTGCCTGTGCCGATATCCCTCTCATCGTCATCACCTCTCTCTCTCTAGGTCTCCGTCTTCGACGACAGCATATACGCGTCGTCCACCCCCTCTACTCCCCCTTCTTCCAGCTACTCACAGGTAAATCTCCTTCTTCTACTCTTTCTTTTCCCCTTAACTATTTCTACTTTCACGCCCCGACAACCACAGACCACCATCACCTTCATCTCCGGCAGACCACCGGCGTGGTGCATCCACCATTGCACGCACTCACACACCCCGCCAACTACCTCAAAAACATCGCCTCATCTCACTGATCATCTTCCCCCTCTCCATTAACTGCCACAACCATCGTTCACTTCTCCTGAATACACCCAACTCCTTGACCACAGAACGACCTAAGCAAGCACGCCTAGGCTGTCCCGCACCACACCAGCACCCGAGCCACCTTCGTCGTGTCAAGGCGAAGACTTCTGAGCAATTTGATACGGCTGTGAGGCTGTATTTGTGTTAACAGGTATAGGGGCCCTATCCGCCATTGAAGCAAGCTTGAAGAGGCTTACCAGCTTCATAGTATCCTCCAGGTGCCAGGAGTTTAGGTCCCAAGTGTGTGGAACATCTTCACAAACCAAGTCAGTCCATCAATTGAAGGCCAAAGACTCTATAGCTTCAGCAACCAGGAGAAGACTTGCTGCAGGCATACGCGAGAAGTAGGTGGGACATTTAGTCCCACCTCGAAAACTTTAGAGCGAGCGCCGTGGGATAAATTGAAAAACTAGCAGGGGCTTAATGCCTCTTGACATGGGGTGAGGTCCCACTCGCCCTCTCACACCTTGTCCGCAACCACACGTACGAGGACCTGGTATCTAACCCAACTACCTGCGCACTCCTTGCCCACCACACACGCCAGTGAGCCTACTCACGGGCATGTCGACTCGATCCGTATACCCGAGCAGGCTCTGAGAGAGCGAGCCTAAGAGAGAAGAATGAGAGGAGAGTTCACGAGGAGGGTAGGGGTTAGGCTTTGCTCTCCAGGAGGGTGAAGCCAACGAAGAAGGGGAAGAAAGAAGCCTCAGCAGTGGCTAAGGGTGAAGAAGCAAGGGTAGAAGAAGAAGGAAGGAAGGAAAAGGAAGCTTCAGCAAGAAAAGCAAAGGAAGAAGAAGGCCTAGCTGAAGCAGAAGCTAAGAAAGAGAGAAGAAAGAAAGAGAAGCCAAGGCCAACAATCCAAAGAAAGGAAGAAGAAGAGAGAAAGAAGGAGCCAAAGTCAAGGATCATAGAAAGAAGAAGGAAGAAGAATAATAGGGAAAGATGAAGATAGAAGGAATAAGAAGAGAGATTGAAGAAGAATTATCTAATATTTTTACATCTATCTTCATTTTTTTTTTAGCTTCTATATACATTGAAACCATTTTTTATTCCTTCATAATTTGATTGATCATTACATTTTATCAAGTTGAAAGTTGTGTTCTTAGTTTTTAAATCCCAATTTGCACCCTGTTTTCAACCTCGGATTCATATTTTTTGAGTAATAAACTCTCATTTGTTTTTGAAGTGATTTTAGCTATACTGCAATGAATTTCTTTTATAAACCCGATTTCGCTTTTGACAAATAGGTGGTGAACCTGAAAAAATGAGAACAGCCTCATGGCCACGTCAAATTGCTTAGGGAGCTTCGTCAGACCATGGTAGATGTGATGGGCGTGGTTTCGTGGCATGTGGGTGGCTGTGCTGGTGTATCTAGGGCTTACTGTGGGCGTGTGAGTGGGTATGTTCGGTGGGATGTTTGGGTGGTCGATGGAGAGATTGGAGTGAGGGGATGTGTTCAGGGAGATGAGGCGGAGGTCGTAGGGTGGTTGGCGAGGTGGATGGAGGTGCGGAGCGACCGGGGCACCTCGCCAGAGGTATCGCCAGAGGTGGAGAAAGTGATGGCGGACAGTGGAGTCGAGGGTTGGTTTATGGAAATAAAGAGAGGGAATCTAATAAACCTAATATAAGGACGAAAGGAAAGGGAATCCCACGGCGGTATGGTCGCTGGACGTGGGGAAGACGAGGACCTCCGTAGATGTGGTGGTGGTAAAGATAGGGCAGAGGCGTCGTCGGCCGGTGTTGCACGACATGGAGGACTAAGGCGGAGTTAACTCGACCACTAGTATTGTGGTTTTCCGACCAAAGAGCGATGGTGGAGCCGTTGCAGCTTGCGAAGACTATGGCCGGTGAGGGAGAGAGGAATGTGAGGTTATCCGGCCTAATTTCAAGTTGAGGAGACTTGGTTGGATCTGGGGAGTCTTAAATAGGTCTTTGGAGAGGTTTCATGCTTGGAAGCCAAGCTTCCAAGTAAGGAAGGCTTCGCCATAGATGAATACTCCAAAGTTATCCAAATCTCTTATGCGTTCACATGAGAGATTGGGAAACAATCATGGATCACAGATGGTTTTAGATTGGAGGGGATTACTCAGAGAATCTCTCTTCCAATTTTGGAAGGGATTATCTGAGAAATTAAGGAGAAACCTCGTTTCAAAGCTCACTGAAGTAGGATTCTTCCACTATAATGGCGGAGGGAACTATTTGCAAAGATGATGAATAAGTTAGGGGGCTAAATGTAAGGGTTTTTGAATGTTAGGGGTAGAAATGTAAATAAATAGGACCTTTTTGTAAAGTAGGTCAAGATGAATTCCCCTTAGGTCCAAATTTGTGTACAAACCTAATTTGGTTCTAAGAAATCCAATGGTGAAGTTGGATTTTGGGTTTGACCACATTTGACTGGTTAATTTATGCAAAAACCTAATTTAGGGTAAATATCTGTCTGAGACCCCAATCTTGGTCAGGATGGGTTCCAATGGCCAAATTGAATGTACTAAACCATAGAGGATACTTTTCTACGACTTTTAGAGGGTTTAAGTGAATTTTATCCAGACCAAAACCATCGTTAATCAAGTGGATCTATTTTAGGGTTTCAAGAAGTCATTTAATTCATAAAACACACACAAACACTTTTTTGTCTGATCCAACCCACTTCTTTCCTTATTACGACCTTTGACCTTTGTTTAGTCCCTGAGAAAACTCATTGTTATACTAAATTGGTAAAATTGTAGTTTTACCCCTTGTTTCTTATTTTTCTCTTAGAAAGGTTATCTAGTGAATTAGGTCCTTCAGTAGGTTATGTAGGAGCATTTATTCTCTTTATTGGATCAAAATGAGCTAGTTAGGGCTCATGATGGTGTTCCCATCATACCCCCATGCCTAGCTTTTGCTAGTACCTTCGGAAAATTTTAAGGTTTTAACTTTGATTCTAGACCATGTAATCTTTTTAATGCTCAAAATTGTGATGTGTGCTTTCTACTATGGATTAGGTTAGAATGCCGATAGTAGGCCTAGAGGTACTCAAGTACCAACCAAGATCCGAGCCTGACCAGCTCTAGCCTCAGTTTGCTGTGAAGGTTTTTAAGGACCAAAGGAACTATCCTAAGGTTCATCGAACTCCGCAGTTAGAGCACCCGCGCTTGTAACATGTTTTAGCCTTGGTTCAGTTTGCAGTGCATTTTTGTAAGAGTGTGACAGAGGAATTTTCTTTATTTGTAGAGTTTTCTCTCTCTTTTCTATTTTTTTCTAGTTTCAGATTGGCCTCACAACATGGTCTGTATCGGATTCCTAGTTCCCGTCATCAATTTGCAAAGGGTCCCTGGCAATCGATGCTTCCTGATAGCACCACCCATGGCAACCCCAAGAACCCTGGCCTTCAAGATTTCGAGATAATCTCTCCCATAGCGTTCTGTAGCTAAGTCCAAATCACAACAATCGACATTTCAGGATAATGCCACCTGTGGAATCTGAACCAGCAAAGGTGCTTACATGCCCTCAGTAGGATATATAGATATCCTAGGAGACAAGCACTGAGGAGACGATACGTTATTGCTCATCTTTGAGGGGAATTTCCCACCTCTCTGCGACAGGAACTCGTCCAACTCAACTTGTGTTGATCGGTCGCTCCTAATCTAGGTGACTTTTTCAGGATAATTTAAATGCATTTGTGCGATTTTGACGCTTAGGCGCACTGAGCCAGACTATGTGTGGATTGGGGCACACTGAGCCAGACTATGTGTGGATTGGGGTGCTTAGGCTACTGAGTCCAGTAAACCAGAGGCCAGTTAACGAGGCCGAATGCTCTCTAAGCCTTAGAGCTAATACTTAAGCTTCACACTTTCGCCAACCTCTTGAGGACATCCAGATCTTAACGGATAGTTGACTTTTTAAGCCTAGGAGTATAGCCCAAAAAGCTTAAGATTAGCGTTCCTACTATTCTCTTCTGTATTTCATTAGCACTTATTTCATTTTCTTTTTCTTAATGTGGTCTAGAACTCAGTTAATTCCTTAATTTCTTACTAATGACTATTGCTTTTTTCTTTTTTTTTTGTGCTCCTTTTTGACATTTTTCACTTTTCCCTTTTTCTCCACAAGATTTGTATGGCCTCAAAATTTTCTCCCCTCTCATTTTTTTGTTCTTCTTTCACAATTTTCTATTTTTTTGGTATTTTTGGAATATGTCATTTTTTGTGATAACCCTTCTAAACTTTGATTTTTGCATGTTTGCACTTTACAATTCCCCATGCCTAAGTTTTGCAATGTCCTCATTGTAAATGGAGGGTGTGAAATAGGTTTGGGTTTCAAGAATTAGAACAAGATTTATCGGGTGGGTGAACGAGTTGGGAATGACTGTTGCGGATGATTTCAAGCTCTGGCACGTGCACGAGTGGTGGGATCAACTGTTCTAAAATTGAACTCAGGGTGCAATAGAATTGAAGTACAAAAGGATAATCAGAAGGATCTCGGGTTTTTGGAATGACGGGTTGCCTCCCATTAAGTGCTAAATTCAATGCCTTCAGCTGAGTGGGAAATAGTATGGAGAGGGAAGATGAATTTTCTAGAGCAAGCATCTTGATCAAAAGCATGGTCGGTCCAACTAGGTGCTTATTCAAATCACCAGGCAGATGATGCAGCCCAAACCCAATCAATCTGGTGGGTAGATAAATGTAGATCAAGAGATGTGTAACCCACCATATGCCGTGAAGCTCAGAATGATGCGGAAGTGTGAATCCAGGGTTTGGCTTAGTCGAATCAGCCTGATCAGAGTAGGGATCCGTAAATGAAAAAGAATTAGTGGATGATGCAGGGACCCTATAGGAGTGATTAGAGAAGGATGGGGCATGTTTCGTAGTTTGATCAATGTTCAAAACCTAATATAAATGTCGAGGTGAATCATCTGCAATCGACTTAGTAAGAGGGAATCAGAATAGAAATTGAGTTCGGTTGCTGGTCGGAGTTGAAAACAGGTTTCAATAGGTTTTGTATTTGTGGAAGAAGTGGCACCAATAAGACTTGTGTATGAGGGCCCATCTAAAAAAGAATTAAAGGTAGGTTCATTTAGAGAGTCCTCATAGTAGCCAGTAAATTCAAAGGTGAATGCCTGAAGAGTGTTTATAGGGTAAAGAAAATCTAAGTCAAGAAATGATTCAAATTCTAGATTGTAGTCACTCTCGGTACTTTCTGGTTTTGATTCCTGAGGATCGAAAAGAAATGATTCCATCTCAACGGATCCTAAATTTAAATCATTGATCTCAGGATCAGGGACCTCAGAGTCAGAGTCGAAGAATGAATCATGTGAGGTGAGGTCATAGATTGGCTAATAGTTGTTAAGAAACAATGGTTCTCGGAAATCATGGTAAGATTCGAACTTGTCGGAGAACTTGCGACAATCAAGTTTTGAATTTGATTCGAGATCAGTGGTTCCACCATAGAATAAATCACAAGATCTAGTCTCAGCAACCTGACTTGGGCCTAGCCTATTTGTAGATTCTGAGCTTAAAAAGGTGTCCCTATTGGATCTGGGCTCGAGTTCTTGGCTTGTAGGAAAGACCCAATCAAAACCCCACTCTTCCAACTCCTCGGCTTCTGTATCATAGATTGGCATGACTTCTAAAAAATCAATCTATATCTCTGAGGATGTTGGAGGGGGATATTCATCAAACAAAGGCCCAGAATCATAATCCCAATTTAAACTTTGATCTTCGTCATATGGGGCCTTGTAATCATCCCAATAAGGTTCATATCCTATTTCTAGGGTAGGGATGTGGGTTGAATTACTAGAATCTAGGTCAGAATCATCTTCGAGGGTCACCTTATCAAAATAAGGGGTGGGATTTACACCCTAGAGAGGCTTTGTTTTAATCTCATCATTACAGGAGTCTAGGAATTCTCTGATTGGTGAACTTGGGTGTTGGTTTTCTAGGGCTGGCTCAAAATAATGTTCTGCTGCAATTGGGACTTGCCAACCTAATTCAAGATCAAGCATGTTATATTCCATCTGGATTGGGAATCCACAACAACCTTGCATCACAAACCTGGGTTTTGGTAAATCATTTTGATCCTCAATACTATTCCAAGATGGTTAATTAATTGTTTGGGGCATGTACAGGTATTTTTGATTGACAACTTGTTTCAACAATTTCATCATCTCTTTCTATTTTTCATGATCATCTTGGTGTTTTCCCTAAAGTAAAGGATTTGTCAAACATTGGAGATATTCATCGTTATGCAATTTTTATATCTCGATGTGTCCTGTTATGAAAATATCCCGAGTTGATCCATTTGTTGCTTCAATTAATAATAGTTGGGCACAGTTTATGATGAAGGTTGTTGTTGTTGATACACTAAACTGAATGTCTTCTACTGGTTTTGAGGTTTTGTACTCAATCTCAAAATTAAAGGGCATCGTTAACCATTCTATCTCTCATGGATTGTTGTGATTCAAGTTTATTTAATGGTTTTCCTAAGTAATCAGGCTCCACTTCTAAATGAGATTTAGGAATCAAGATGTAGAGTAAAAATTCAAGTTTAGAATGAAGTGATTCGATTTGAAAGAGATTCCCAATGAAAATATGTGTGTGTGCTCTAAATAGAAGGGATGGGGGACAGAATGTGATGTTGACCCAATCAAGGCACCCAAAGATTTTTGGATGACTATAGAGGTTCGAGGCGGATGATACCCCTGGATTAGAAAGTCGTCCATTTATGAATTACTTGGGCAACCAGGAAGGGAGAGTCTCGCAAAGACCCCTACATGGTAGAGCGCTCCCACAGGTTATAGGGTTTCCTCCACCCAACATTCCTTGTCACTGAGGGTCCAGGTAGACCAAAATGGACAACTTGACCTCTTAAGTGTACTGATTTTATGTCCTAATTTGTGCCTTTGATTTCACTTGAATTAGTAGTTGTTTTGACTTGTGACCTAGTATGGAGGTTGGTTGGCCTACAATGTATCCCAACTTTACCTGACCTACCCTAAAGATGGCAGAATGACTCTAGGTAAGACCTACTAATCACCCTGATTTGACTCCTAGGTTATTAGATCCAAGGATTTTGGGGTTCAAGTTAGTTTAGAGCCTGATTTTAGGGTTTTTCTTGATTAGATTTTTCCAATCAACGGCTTGGGTAGCACACAAATGCAGGTGGTTTGTTTCCTTTTATGTAGGCAAGTGTAACTAGCACTCCAAAACCCTAATATAGAAACCCTAATTCGCTTTATTTCCAAGTCCTCTTTGATTTTCACAAATGTTCTCCTTGGACTTCAAACATGAAGTGCGTAGTCCAAGAAGATTAGAACTTAAGCGTAGTCCATAATAGGCACAGGAATTTTTGGGGTAGGATCTCTAAAAATTGCTTCAACTTCAATGAGATTGGGAAAAAAAATTTGCAAATCTGGAAACGTGCCTTTTAAATGATAATTACTATGAAAAATACGGCAGGTAATTCCTAATTGATTATTTCCTTTTTGTCTTCTCAAGATTAGGTGGTTGATTAGGGAAGAATAGAGAAGTTACCTGCCCTGGAGTGGTTTATTTGCACGGAAGATCTCCTTGTGAAGTTCCTTGCAAAATCACAAGAAAGCAAATAGGTCATGTTAGTCTTCAAATATAATCAAATAATGAAGGGAATAGTGGTGAATTACACGTTGCTCTCTGGCAACGACGCCAAAATGTTGAAAGCGCTGGATCAGTATTTAAGAGTATTACATTGTAGAATAGCCAAAATAGCATTCAAAACAAGTACAATTTATTACTCGAATATATTCCGAGGTCGAACACAGGGTGTAAATGGAGTTCACACACAAAACTTGGCAATTAATGTAATTTCAACACAAATCATTACTCAAAAACTAATCATGAAAGTACAGCATATGAGCAAGTCAAGAGTAAAAAGAATTGTCGACCAGATAATAGTTACTCAAATTAATTAAAGAAGAAAGTATAAATTCAAACGTCTGATTGCAAAATCAGACATCTTAAATGACTCTAGCTATAGTGCTTTTCTTTCTTTTCTTCTTCTAATCTCTTTCTCTAATTTCTCTTTTCTTCTTCCTCCTCTTTTGCCTTTATGAGCCCTCTTCTTCTTTCTCTTCTTTCTTTCCTTAGCTTTCCCTGTCTTCCCCTTCCTTCTTCTACTTCTTTGGCTCTTCTTCTCTTTCTCTGACTTCTGCCTTGTCTTCTTCTACGTTTTCTACCTTTGCTTCCTTCTTTCTTTGCTTTGCCTTAAGCCCTGCGGTGCTCCTCTGCTTCTTCTTCCTGACCTCCTCTTCTTCTTCTCTGAATTGGCTAAGTGTGGAGCCAAACTCCTCAGAGCAAAACCCCCCTTCCCATGCGTAGCTCTCCTCTCTCTTTCTCTCTTTTCTATTTCAGAGACGGTCTCCCAGAGCCTTTAACCAGTTAGGTAATTGAACCTAACGGAGACCTTGGTCCAGGCTCACCGACGTGTGCGATGAGTGAGGAGTGAGTAGGTCGGGTAATCGTGTCATGGCCAGGTCCGCGTAGGCAATGTCGCAGACGAGTTCATGAGTCGGGGAGAGGAGGACCTCACCCTCAGTTATTTAGGCGATAAGCCTCTAACACAAAATCAATTTATGTGCACACAGGCGCCCTTCTGGTTTTGAGGTGGGACTAAATGTCCCATGACACTTTTGCGCGCACAACAGTAGATGTGGCTCCAATTGGCGAGGCTGCAAAGGCACTTGACTCCAATCAAAGGTCTGGAACTGTACGCGAGATTCTTCCGTGCATCTTGGGAATTTCGTCCTGGGATTGGCAGCACCTGGAGCTGCAGTAAGCGAGCTTCATGCTCGGCAGCAATGGTGGATGGGCGACGAACCTGAAAAAATGAGAACAGCCTCGTGGCCACATCAAATCGCTCAGGGAGCTTCACTGGACCACGGCGGATGTGACGGGCACTTTTTCATGGCGTGTGGGTGGCTATGGTGGTGTATCTATGGCTTACTGTGTGCGTGTGAGTGGGTGTGTTCGGTGGGATGTTTGGGTGGTTGATGGAGAGATGGGAGTGAGGGGATGTGATCAAGGATTTGAGGCAGAGGTTGTAGGGTGGTTGGCGAGGTGGATGGAGGTGCGGAGCGACAGGGGCACCTCACCGAAGGTATCGTCAGAGGTGGAGAAGGTGATGGTGGTCAATGGCGTCGAGGGTTTGTTTAGGGAAATAAAGAGAAGGAAAGAAAGTAGAAGAGAGAGGGAATCTAACAAACCTAATCTATGGACAAAAGGAAAGGAAATCCCACACCGGTATGGTCGCCACACATTGGGAAGACGAAGACCTCCGTAGATGAGGCGGCAGCGAAGACAGGGTAGAGGCAACATCAGCCGATGTTGCACGACATGGAGGACTGAGGTGGAGTTAACCCAACCACTGGTATTGTGGTTAGGCGATGAGAGAGCAAGGGAGGAGCTGTTAGAGCTTATAGAAATTGTGGCCGGTGAGGGAGAGAGGAATGTGTGTTTATCCAGCCCAATTTAAAGTTGAGGAGACTCGATTGGATTTAGAGAGTCTAAAATAGGTCTCTGGAGAGGTTTCATGCTTGAAGCCAAGCTTCCAGGCAAAGCAAGCTTCACCGGAGATGGAAACTTGAAAGATACCGAAATCTCTCATGTGTTCATGTGAGAGATTGGGAAAAAATCATGGATCACAGATGGGTTCAGATTGGAGGGGATTACTCAGAGAATCTCCCTCCCAATTTTGGATGGGATTCTTTGAGAAATCAAAAAGAAACCTCCTTTCAAAGCTTTCCGAAGCAGGATTCCTCTACTGTAATTGTGGAGGGACCTATTTGCAAGGATGATGAAGAAGCTAGGGTGCTAAATGCAAGTGTTTTGAAAGTTAGGGGTAGAAAAGTAAATAGACAGGACCTTTTTGCAAAGTGGGTCTTGAAGAATTCCCCTTAGGTCTAAATTTTGATACAAACCTAACTTAGTCCTAAGGAATATAATGGTGAAGTTAAATTTTGGATTTGACCATGTTTGATAGGGTAATTTATGCAAAAACCCAATTTTGGCAAAATATTTGTTTAAGACCCCAATCAAGGTCAAGATGGGTTCCAATGGCCAAATTGAAGGCACTATACCCTAGAGGATATTATTATATGATTTTTAAAGGTTTAAGTGAATTTTATCCTGACCATAATCTTAGTTAATCAGGTGGGCTATTTTAGGGTTTGAAGAAGTCATTTAATTCATAGAATACGCACAAACCCTTCTTTGTTTGATCCAAGCCACTTCTTACCTTATTAGGACCCTTTGACCTTTGTTTAGCCCTTAAGAAAACTCATTGTTATACTACATTGGTAAAATTACTGTTTCACCCCTTGTTTCATATTTTTCTCTCAAAAAGGTTATGCGGTGAATTAGGACCTTCAGTAGGTTATGTTGGAGCATTTATTCTCTTCAGTGAATCAAAATGAGCTAGTTAGGGCTCATGATGGTTTTCCCATCATACCCCCATGCCTAGCTTTTGCTAGTCCCTTAGGAAAATTTTAAGGTTTTAACATTGATTGTAGACCATGTAATCTTTTTGATGCTCAAAATTGTGATGTGTGCTTTCTTCTGTGGATTAGGTTAGAATGTTGATAGTAGGCCTAAAGGTACTCAAGTACCGACCAAGATCCGAACCTGACCAGCTCTAGCCACAGTTTACCATGAAGGTTTTTAAGGCCCACAGGAACTATCCTAAGGTTTATTAAACTCCGCGGTTAATGCACCCGTGCTTGTAACATATTTTAGCCTTGGTTCAGTTTGCAGTGCATTTTTGTATGAGAGAGACAGAAGAATTTTCTTTGTTTGGAGAGTTTTCTCTCTCTTTTCTTTTTATTTCTAGCTTCAGATTAGCTTCTCAACAAGGTCTGTATCAGATTCCTAGTTCCCATCATCAATCCTTGAAGGGTACCTAGCAATCAATGCTTTGTGATAGCACCGCCTGGTAAACGCCAGTTCATCATCATTCTTATGCATTAAGAAAACCTAGCTCTTAGGATTTTACTCCGCAAATGGGTTTTTGGGCTGTATTTAGGCATAAATTAGGTTAGGCATGCATTGCATCTTTTATTGTCTTCTTAATATGTTTTTGTGAGTGTTAGGGATGTACAGATACACAGATCCCTAAAACCCTAGCGCTCAAGAAGGCAAATGGTGAAGGAGAAGCCCAGACTAGCTGGAACTCAGCTTGATCCAGCTCACCACAGCTGGAACCTAGCTCACTTGAGCTAGGGTTAGCTCATCCCAGGTCCATTCAGCTATTCTCAGTTGAATGGCAGCTCAAGAGAGTTCATCTTAGCTCACCCTAGCTCAAGTCAGCTCAGATCCAGCTCAACTTAGCTGAGTCTAGCTCATCTCGGCTCCCACTAGTCCACAGGGAGCTCTAGCTAGCACAGCTGAGTTGACAGGAGTTCACCCCAGCTCAGATCCAGCTACATCTAGCTCTACTCACATCCAGCCAGCTGAAAAAGAACTCATCCCAACTCAGGAAGCTCAAGTCCAGCTCCCTGGGACTTAGCTTAGCTCAACTCAGTTGAGCTAAGCTACCTTAACTGCCTCAACCAGCTTGATTCTCCCAGGGAGCACTAGACCTAGCTCACCTCAACTCATTATGGTAGAAGCTAGCTTACTTTAGCTTGGCTTGGCAACTAGCAATCTAAGCCAGCTAGAGTAGCCCCATGCCACCCTCTTCAGCAGCAGCCAGCTCCAACTGCAGCTCCAGACTTCTCCTCCTCAGCTCCTCCCACCAAACCCTAGCTCCAACACCTTCTCCTCTACTCCACGTTAAGCTAAGCTAGCTTAACTTAGCTTAGCTTAGCTAGCAACCAGCTCCTTCGCCATCCAGCACCTTCAAATTCAACCCTAGCTAGCTCCACCAACTTAAGCCTACCTAAGCTAGTTACCCTACTCAAGTTGGCGCCAAATCCTAGCCATCCCTTCACCCCATCAACACCACCAAAAGAAAACAAAAATTGGCACCAAAAACTACCCCTAAAGACCTCTATATTGGCACCAAGTTTCAGCCCTTAATACACCCTACACCTACCCACATAATCCGTCCTAGCCATCCACCTACCCCTCCTTCGAGAACCCTTCTTGGCGCCAACTTAGACCCCCTTCTAGAAGCCATTTTGGCGCCAATATCAAGGGATGTCAACACCCATAACCACCCCCAAGGTTTCCCATAAGGTGGAGCCAATTCACCTTGGCCATTAGATCCTTAACCGCCTCCATCTCTTCATCTTAGCCCTCCATTCCAAGAGTCACCATAGCCCCCTTCCTATTCTATAAAAGCCCACCACCTATGACCATTTTGGGGCATCCTCCATTAGTGTAATTTGCTACCTATACCACCTAGACCTACGGCCAAGAAGAAGGAGTAGAGAAGGAGATTAAAGGGGCACATCACCAGCCCTTTTGGTGCCTTCTTCTCCCCACTCTTTTCAACTTGGGCCACACCAAGAAGGAGGATTGTTCCACTTCAAGGAGGACGGCCAGGCAAAGGAGAAGGACCTAGGGTGGACGTCCACCCTTGGAGAGAAGCTTAGGGCATGCCCCCTTAAGGCATGCCTTGGAGGACATCACCTTGGTGGAGCACAGCAAGGAAGGAGTTGAAGGACTCTTTTCAAGCTTGGGTGCTACCAAGCTTGGAGCAAGAAGCCCTCTTCTTCACCATCTATCTAGAGGATTTGTGTCTGCTTTTCTTTATTTTAATTTTTCTAGTAGTAGAAGCATTCCTCTACTAGGTTTTTTTTTGTAAAATAGTTTTCTTCAATATAGTTGCCTTCTTTGCAATTTTCTATTTTGCATTTCTACTTGCTTTGTTTTTAGCATTCTTCACTCCCACTCCCTAAATTCTTCTAGGCCTCCACTTGCCTAGAGTGAGCTTAGGGAGTGGCTCTACTTGCCACTTAGAAGTAGTATTTTAAATTGAGGTGTAAAGTACCTTCCCGCCACCATTTCACATGTTGTCTTAATTTAAAACAAAAAAAAATGATATATTGAAAAATACCAAAAAGAAAGTTGAGATTTGTATTCCAAGCAAGAGAATCAATTTTGCAAACATTTGGATTCCTTGTACGACCTAGATACTCGCCTATCTAGGAATATAAATTTAAGACTTGATCAGCTTTACGCGTTAGGACTTAATTAACAAACAGCATAAAAATCTGCCATCACTTTTTGGCGAATTTGTCGGGGAGGCACAGCTTTGCTATTCTTTCTCCTATTGCTTGAAGTAGATCTCATCCTCTTCTCTTTCTTCTTTTTCGTGTGTGTAGGAACTATTGTAGGAAGAAAGCGGGAATCTGGAAGCGAGAGGACAAAGTTCCTTTTCTTCTTGCAAAATTCAAGTTGGTTCCTCTTTTTGGTCACATAATTAATTAAAACTACCAAAAACATATTAAACATGGCTTTCAGGATCCTAAACAATTTAATTATGTGGAGTGGTGCCTATATAAAATCCATTGTTTGCTTAAATGCTTCTTTAACACCACTCCATTACAAGTATTGGTGTTCTATTTTTTCAGGTCCAGATTTCTATCCGGACTTGAAAAATCAATTCCTAATACCACAGGGCTCTTAAAATCATAAAATTTCATACAATGATTCCCAATTAAGTCAAAAACATATGTTCCAAATTTCAGGTCAATTAGATTTGTACTTAATTTTTTAAAATTTGTGGACTGAAGAGGTGTCACACCCTCTCATCTTCTTGTTTTGCTACTGTTTGTGAATTTTTAAAATTTTTATACTCATCCAATTTTTGTAAAATTTATCTTACTGGAATCCTTGTGAAATTTTACACATCATATAAAATTACAAAAATTTTCTGAGGTTGGTGGTAATATTGGAAAGTCCAAAATACCCACAGGTATCATTTATGGACTTTAACACCAGTACAATTAAAAATTTGAAATAATTAACAAACAAATTCCTAAAATATTACAAAAATATTTTTTAGAATCTATGTTTGATTTTCTTCAAATTAGTGGTGTTGTTTGACTTGTTTGGACCACTACTTAATACAGAAAGCCTAAAATTAATTCATTGGCAGTAAATTTCTATCTTAGGGATAATTGACTTAGGGTTTCTTTCTCTGTTTTTAAAGACTCACATTAAAGGAAATTAACTATCACTAATACAACTTATCTTTCCTTTGATTGTGAACTTTCGAACTTGTTTGAAAATTTAAAGACAAAAACCCTAAAACACATTTAATTAAATCAAATCCTAAAGGACAAAAATATAAAAAATTGTGTGACAACTTGATTTTCATTAGAGCCACTATCCAATTCCAGCACACACACAAAAAAATCAAAATAACAGGGCAACAACCCAATAAACGCCCTCTACATTCCATGTGCACTATAGCATGTGACCTAATTAAAATTTGTAGCAACTTAACCCCTAAGGCTTTATCAACTTAGGCTTGCTATTTAGGTCTTAAGTTTTCTTTAGTTAGTACCAATTCTGTCATCTATATCTGGTGTTCGGGCTGAAGGGCCGTGTCAAACGACCAGGCGCGGGTTTGTACAAGCACTTGGGGTTTTCCCTGGGAAACATTTGGGCCCAAACCTCCCCTTAAGCAACTTGGCTAGATTTGTTGATAGAACGTGTATTCACTATTGACTACTTATTTCCTATATAGACCAAGTCTTAGGGTATTATTAGGGAGTTACATTTAAGTTAGGTCAAGTTCTGTTTGTTTGAATTGCACACTTTCTCTCATCTCTTCCTCTTCTCCTCCCCTCCCGTTCTTCCATTTTATGCACGGGTGACAATCTCAAAATCCACACTTGGAAGGACCATTTGATTTCGCCCCCTGCGCGAAAAGACAACTTTTTCTGTCTTCTCCTGAAAAAATGGAAACACAACAAAATAGGTCCACTAACCCTTCCACTTCCACCTCTAACCTTACCTCTAACCCCATCACTAACCCTAATTCTAACCCTTCCTCCCAAAACCCACCCACCATTAACTTCCCACACTTGGAGCTTCCTAATCTTGAGTTGCCCCACACACAACATCAAGACCCCCTACCTGATCTTTTAAAATTGATGGTCGATCAGATTAGTAAATTAAATTCCAATCAACAAACATTGACTAGGAACATCCAAAACCTAGCCAATCGAAGGCCAAACCCACCACCCCTTCAGCACCCTGTTGTTCCACTATAAGATTTCTATGATCCGTCTTATTATGAGGAATGACTAGGGGTGGTCATATCGGAGGGGGACTTTGAGATCAAGCCTGCTGTCCTGAACCTAATTAAACACTTTCATGGCCTTCCCAGGGAAGACCCTTTCAGCCACTTTGAAGGGCTAACTCTTCTTGCACAGACAACCCGTTCCCGAAATGTGTAAGAAGACATATGGCTGGTGCAGCTTTTTCCATTATCTCTTAAAGAAAAGGCTGCTTATTGGTTCAGGACCATTGGCCGACCCATCACAACTTGGCCTCAACTCAAGAGCACCTTCCTCAAGAAATTCTTTCCCATAGGTCGTACCAATTCTTTGTGAAGATCTATTACGACCTTTCACCAAAAATCTAGTGAAACTTTCCATGATTCTTGGGAAAGATTTCAAGATCTTTTAAGAAGTTGCCCGCACTATTAGATTCTTTTATGGCAGCTCGTGCAAATCTTCTATCATGGATTAGAAGATCAAATCTGACATTTTGTCGATGCCTCGTGTGGCGGCAACTTCTTAAATAAAGATGCTGAAAGTGCCTACGACCTATTTGAGAAAATGAGTGAAAACTCATTTAATCAAGCTTCAATGAACACATTTTGCAGAACCCAAAACCCGCAGTTCGGTGTTCATGAAATAGGCACTCAATCTATCTCTGTCACCTAAGACTATCTTCAATTGATCGCTCAAAAACTCGACCAGGTGCATATTAATGAAAAGAAAATTGAGGAAAGACTGGCCACATCAACTCAAGCTCCATACCCACATCTAACCCAACCTAACTTTCCACGAAGAGAAAATTTGCACAATCTCAACACTACTCCTGCTGATTATTCTGAGGTTGGCCATGATTCACTGGGGAATTACAACTATCCAGATCTTAACCCCACTCAAAATACTTTTTCCATACAGGAGCCCTTTAAAAATTCTTCCAATTGGAAAAATTACCCAAACTACTCCTGGAATAATCAAGTTTCCTCCCAACCATATCATTTTAATCGGTATGGGCCGAATCCAAACTTCCATCCTGGGCCATTCCAACAAGACATCAATGCCCAGATGATGCGAACCCTGTAGGATATGCAAACAAAAATGACGGAAGTAACCCGCAACATCACAAATCTGAACAATCAGATTGGGGTTACTCCCACGCGAAGACCTGCAGGACATCTTCCGTCCCAACCATGCCCATCCCTGATCACCAATTGAACCATTATATGGGCAGAACTCCACATTATCCAAATCAGCCTCCTCCTAATCCACCACCGCAGCAGCCACCCAGGATTTTGCAATCACAGGCCCCCCACCTCCTCCAAATAATAATCCGACTACACATACAGTTACTTTGAGGAGTGAGAAAACCACCACTGACCCCGGGCCTTCACACAAACCTGGTGAACTACCTGTGAAAATTGACTCCCCACCTCCCCATCAGGAAGAAAAAGAAATACAAAAATTTCAAGACAAGATTCCTGTCCCTTTCCCACAAGCTCTCTACCCCACCACCAACAAATGAAAGAAATCTGAGCCCACTACAGAAGAACTCATGGAGCTATTTGGGCAAGTTCATATCAATATTCCTCTCCTAGATGCCATCAGATATATACTTACCTATGCTAAATTTTTGAAGGAGATTTGTACTCCAAAAAGGCAGGCCAAAAATCTAAGACAGGTGCATCTTTCAGAGACAGTAAGCTCTATCATACAGAGTAACCTGCCTCCTAAGTTGAAAGATCTGGGGGTGCCTTTAATTTTTGTAATTATTGATGACACTACTTTTAATCGCACCCTCCTTGATCTTTGTGCCTCAGTTAATATTATTCCCACTAGTTTATTCGAAGAATTTTAGATCAGTAAATTAAAACTCGTCGAGGTTACCCTGCAATTAGCCGACCTATCTACAATCAAACCTCGTGGGATTGTCGAGGATGTTTTAGTCAAGGTCCAGAATTGTGTCTTCCCTGCAGACTTTCTGGTTCTTGACATTGAGGCACCTAAAAAATTACTGGACTCCCCAATAATCCTTGGATTCCCTTTTTTGGCCATTGCAAAGGCAAATATCAATTGCCACACAGCCAAAATGGATATCAACTGTGCAGGCCAAACTATCACTTTAGATATTTTTAAATCCTCCAGGAGATTCCATGATGATAACTTCGTTGAGGACTCAGATACTGAAATTTCCAATATGGTGGAGGAGACAATGTTAATAGATACCCTCACCGACCATAATTTTTTTGCGGACTCTGATTTAGAATCAGTGGTTATCGAAATCTGTGATCCGAAAACTTGTCTTGACCCCAAATTTATTCCTGATACCCCCCCTAAGCACCCTAACCCACCCACTATTCACGCACCTAATTTTTCCACACTAACTTCACCCAATCCTCACCATTCCTTCCCCAACTCCTTTCGTACGGACCTACCACCAACCCCGCCCGAGTTTGGCATCCAACCTGATTTAAAACCATGGCCAGACTCGGGCTACACTTATCATTTTCCATCCAACTTTGATACCAATATTGCTTCTAATCAATTTTCTTGGGATCTAGAAGAAGACACCTTTCTCGCGGGCACCCAAGTGTCCAATTATTTACATGATTTTATGTCTTCCATGCATACCTTCATGCCCGGCTGAATGGCGTAAAAGATAGCACTGGATGGGAGGTAACCCATCATTTTGTCTTGCTTTCCTTTTTTCTTCTTTTTCGAGGTTTTGTTCATCCTAAACCCGACCATACTTCACTAAGGTGATCCCTTTTCCCTCCAATGCATAAGGACATGGCATATCTTAAGCATGGGGGGGTATTTTTAAATTTGACGATCGATTTAGGATTTTCAAAACCTAAAAACATGCAATTTCCTTTAATTTATTTCCTTCTTACATACCCAAAAGAAAATAATAATAAATAAATAAATAGCAATGTTGAAAACTTTTTGAGGAAAAATTTTGAAATCGAGACAAAGGTTGAAAAATTCACTTTTTGTACAATGGGATTTAATCTTTAACAAACTTAGGATGAGGACATGGATCTGATCATTAGAATTCCACGGTTTATTTTAGACTAGATCAGATATCCTTCTCTAAAATTCCACCTGAACTCATGATAGGTTAGGTGACTTGATCCTATTTTGTAATACGGAAAGTATTTGACTTAGCTTCTAATTCAAAAACTTGCATGTTTTGAGAAACTTCTTGTGTCACTCTTCACACAAGCCAACACTTAAAAATAACTAAAAATTTGAAAAAATCCCTTGTTTGGACTTAGTAAAAGTCTGAAGCAGATCATTGGTTTGAGTTCCCACCGCCGAGAAGGAGGAAAATGCCTCCTTTGAGGACACGATGTCAACATGTTACCGCCTCGACGCTGCTCCATATCTACATTTCATATCCTTAGACAGAGCACTAAAGCGCATTTTAGTAGCTCAAGTGTCTTGGACGGTGCTCTACTTATAGTGTCGGAGCAAGAGCTTGAGTTTGCTTGGAGCGCCCCTTTTCACCGCATTGTGTTTTGGGGTTGTGAGCTCCTGGGTGGTGTCATGGACAATGCTATCCCAAAGTACTGGCGCCAGAGCCCCCTCGAGGAATAGTAATGGGAATGGTGATCCCGACACATCTGTTGTAAGACTAAGCTAAAAATAAGCATGGGGGAGAAAAAAAAAGTAATAATAAATAAATTAACACGCTCTTATAAATGTTGGCTTTTCACAAGTACAGACAAAAGGTTTTAAAGGATTTTGCAAGTTGCGAATCAAATTCATGAGCCAGAAAATCCTAAAAACAAAAATTTCATGTCATCCGAAGTAACAAGGGGTTAATTTGTGAATTTTCTGGAGGATATATTGATCCCGTTCTGTCTAATGGTTGAATCCAAAAACAAATCCGGATGTTTATCTTTAACAAATCTCGTACCTCCTGTGTTTTAATCTACCCAAGTCCCTTAATCTCTTTTTCTCCTCAAAAGTCGAAAAAATTAGATTTCCCAAAAAATCTATTTTCCAAAAAATTAAAGTTTTGCTAAGAGACTAGCAAAAGATAAGCATGGGGGTGTGATAAATGCCACTTTATTATCATTCTTATGCTTTAAAACAAACCTAGCTCTTAGGATTTTACTCCGCAAATGAGTTTTTGGACTGCATTTAGGCATAAATTAGGTTAGGCATGCATTGCATCTTTTATTGTCTTTTTAATATGTTTTTGTGAGTGTTAGGGATGTACAGATATACAGATCCCTAAAATCCTAGCGCTCAAGAAGGCAAATGGTGAAGGAGAAGCCCAGATTAGCTGGTACTCAACTTGATCCAGCTCACCACAGCTGGAACCTAGCTCACTTGAACTAGGGTTAGCTCATCCCAGCTCCATTCAGCTAATCTCAGCTGAATGGCAGCTCAAGAGAGTTCACCTTAGCTCACCCTAGCTCAAGTTAGCTCAGATCTAGCTCAACTTAGGTGAGTCTAGCTCATCTCAGCTCCCACTAGCTCACAGGGAGCTCTAGCTTGCTCAACTGAGTTGACAGGAGTTCACCACAGCTCAGGTCCAGCTACATCCAACTCCAGTCAACTCCATCCAGCTGAAGAAGAACTCATCCCAGCTCAGGAAGCTCAAGTCCAGCTCCTGGGGACTTAGCCTAGCTCAACTCAGTTGAGCTAAGCTACTTTAGCTGCCTCAATTAGCTTGATTCTCCCCGGGAGCACCAGACCTAGCTCACCTCAGCTCATTATGGTAGAAGCTAGCTTACTTTATCTTGGCTTAGTAACTAGCAAAGAACTAGCAAGCTAAGCCAGCTAGAGTAGCCCTATGCCAGCGTCTTCAGCAGCAGCTAGCTCCAGCTCCAGCTCCAGACTTCTCCTCCTCAGCTCCTCCCTCCAAACCCTAGCTCCAACACCTTCTCCTCTACTCCGCCTTAGGCTAAGCTAGTTTATCTTAGCTTAGCTTAGCTTAGCTTAGCTAGCAACCAGCTCCTTGAACATCCACCACCTTGAAATTCAACCCTAGCTAGCTCCACCAACTTAAGCCTACCTAATCTAGTTACCCTACTCAAGTTGGTGCCAACTCCTGGACATCCCTTCACACCATCATCACCACCAAAAGACACCAAAAGTTGGTGCCAAAAACTACCACTAACCACCTCTACATTGGTGCCAACTTTCAGCCTTTAATCCACCCTACACCTACCCACATAATCCGTCCTAGCCATCCACCTACCCCTCCTTCTAGAACCCTTGTTGGTGCCAACTTAGACCCCCTTCTAGAAGCCATTTTGCAGCCAATATCAAGGGATGTCAACACCCATAACCACCCCCTAGGTGTCCCTTTAGGTGGTGCCAAATCACCTTGGCCATTGGATCCTTAACCACCTCCATCTCTTCATCTTAGCCCTCCATTCCAAGAGTCACCTTAGCCCCCTTCCTATTCTGTAGAAACCCACCACCTACCACCATTTTGGGGCATCCTCCATTAGTGTAATTTGCTACCTATACCACCTATACCTACGGCCAAGAAAAAGGAGTAGAGAAGGAGATTAAAGGGGCACATCACCAGCCCTTTTGGTGCCTTCTTCTCCCCACTCTCTTCAACTTGGGCCACGCCAAGTAGGAGGATTCTTCCACTTCAAGGAGGACGGCCAGGCAAAGGAGAAGGACCTAGGGTGGACGTCCACCCTTGGAGAGAAGCTTAGGGCATGCCCCCTTAAGGCTTGCCTTGGAGGACATCACCTTGGTGGAGCATAGCAAGGAAGGAGTTGAAGGACTCTTTTCAAGCTTGGGTGCTACCAAGCTTGGAGCAAGAAGCCCTCTTCTTCACCATCTATCTAGAGGATTTGTGTTTGCTTTTCTTTATTTTAATTTTTCTAGTAGTAGAAGCATTCCTCTACTAGGTTTTTTTTTGTAAAATAGTTTTATTCAACATAGTTGCCTTCTTTGCAATTTTCTATTTTGCATTTCTACTTGCTTTGTTTTTAGCATTCTTCACTCCCACTCCCTAAATTCTTCTAGGCCTCCACTTGCCTAGAGTGAGCTTAGGGAGTGGCTCTACTTGCCACTTAGAAGTAGTATTTTAAATTGAAGTGTAAAGTACCTTCCCGCCACCATTTCGCATGTTGTCTTATTGAAAATAAAAAAAAATGATATATTGAAAAATACCAAAAAGAAAGTTGAGATTTGTATTCCAAGCAAGAGAATCAATTTTGCAAACATTTGGCCTCCTTGGATGACCGTAGATAGTCCCCTATCTAGGAATATAAATTTAAGAGTTGATCGATTTTATGCGTTAGAATGACTTAATTAACAAACAGCGTAAAAATCCACCATCACCTCCCATGGCAATCCCTAGAACCTTGGCTTTCAGGATTTCAAGATAATCCTACCCATGGTGTCCTATAGCTAAATCCAGACCCTGGAAATCGACATTTCGGGACGATGCCGCCCATGGCATCTGAACAAGCATAAGGTGTTGGTACTAGAGCACCACGATCATTTATTTTGATGATAACAAAAATTGTGTCATTTAATAGTTGCACTTTGAGTCCTAGATTTCAAGTCAATCGCAAATGGATACGTGATTAGACGGAGTTCAAGCTCGCATCCAGGACGGATTGGACGAGCTCGATGGAGAGCAGAAGAGATTCGCGAGGAGCGATATATTGAAGAAGGAAGGAGATGAAGAATAGGATAGATTTCCTTCTCTTGTACTCATTGTATTTTTCGTTGCTTTTGTTGCTCTTTGTTTTTGTTACTTAGATTTTTGTTAAAGAGCCTCAAAGTACCCTAACAGTAGTCCTAGGAATACCTGCACAACCCTAGGATACTTAGGTTTTCTGTAGAGAACTTAGAAAACCAATATAGGGCTTAAACAACACTTCCAGATGTCTAATTCCTTAATCAGACGTCTGCTAAAGTGTTTTAAGACATCTGACTGTTGATTCAGACGTCTGATAACTATTAGGTTGGACATAGTTAGTTCTGTCTGATGAAATCAGACGTCCAGACCTTAGACCAGACATCTTAGGAGACGTCTGATGACTTTGCCAGGCGTCCAACAAGTGGACCGTTGGCTGGCTTAGCAAACACTCAAGGATATGACCGTTAGAGCCTTATCAGACGTCCTTAGGCCTTTCAGACGTCTGATAGTTGACCCAAAATCTCTTCTCAGAGATTTTCTAGCCGTTGCAACGTTTGGAAATCAATTCCCACAGAAAAAGTAGGTTTCCAAACGTCCAGACATAGTGCCAGACGTCCTATATGTCGTCTGATGGACTTGGACTAGAACCCTGTTTAGATCTGATCCAAGTCAGGAAGAGACCCGCCCAAAATCAGACGTCTAACCTTTAAATCAGACGTCTTAAAGTGGTCTTCCAGACGTCTGATGCCAGAATTAGACGTCTGATAAGCCTGTCAGAGCAATGATTGTTCCTGATTTCGGGCTGATTCTCTTGGGCTTTGTTCCCAACGGCTATAGAACCTTTCCTAAGCCTTCCAAAGCCTTCCTAAGGCCTCTATAAATAGAGGGGAACCTTTGCAACAAGAAAAACACACCTAGAGAGACCAAGATGCACAAGAAACACTTTATAATACACTTTCCACTCTCTTGTGTCCCAGCTAGCTCTTGCTCTCCAAGCTCAAGCTCCATTCCCTTGAGAGCATCAAGCTGTTGTGCACCCGCTCTCCCGCCGTTGTTCACGGGAGCGAAGTTACGCCGTCGCGTGGCTCACACACCGCATCATCAACTCGACGCACTGCTTGCAAAGGGGAGTTTCCTAATTCCTATAGAAGCTAGGTTTAAAATTACTTTGTTGGCACTATAGGAGTACTTGTTTATTTTATCTTTGTTATTTGGTTGGGTATTTGCTTTGCGAATTCCCGTCTCCTTTGCGAGACAAAATCCTTCTCGTGGAGAGAAGGGGTTGAGGTACGCTACCCTCATTTAAGTAGCGTGGCTGTATTGAGGTTGAATCACCCTCGTTTAAAGTGATTCGGTTTAGTGGATTTTGATCAACTTGGTTGATCGGGAAATCCTAACTCGAGAGGGTTAGGTGATGGTTTTCACCCGGTTTGGATTTCCACCTAAAAATTCTTGTGTACTTTGTGCGATTGATTTTTTGTGAGATTGTATATTTCAATTCCGCAATTTTTACGTCACACTGATCTCACCCCCTCCTAGTGGGAAACCACAGTTGGTATCAGAGTAGGTCTTGCTGTTTCGGCGTAACAACCAAGCAAGAAGATCAATGGAGGGAAGCAGTTCCGCGGGTAGGATTTCCGAGGGCTAGTCTACGACTCGTCCGCCGTTCTTCTACGGGAGCAACTACCCTTACTGGAAGCTGCGGATGAAGACGTGGCTTCAAGCCACCGATTGCACGGTTTGGGCCAGGTGCAAGCCCCCCTTCGACATCCCAGAGAAACCCGTCGGAGGATACTCGCAGCAGCAGATCCGGGAGCTCTCTCTCAACGAGAAAACAATGAACGCATTGTATTGCGCTCTCAGCTTAGAGGAGTTCAACGGAATCTCGCAATGCGCCACCGCATACGAGATTTGGCACACACTTGAGGTAACTCACGAAGGTACCTCTAAGGTAAAAACTTCTAAACTTAATTTACTTTCTCAAGAATTTAAATCTTTTTCTATGAAACCTAACGAGTCTTTAAGTGAGATGAACGCTAGGTTCACTCTCAGTGTAAATAAGTTGAAAGCTTTAGGGAAAACTTTCATCAAGGGGGAGCTTCAAGGGAAGCTTCTTCGTTCCCTCGGACCGGAGTGGGAACAGAAAGTCACCGCCATTGAGGAGGCGAACGAAGTGGAGGGGCTCAACATGGAAGATCTCCTAGGCAATCTAATGGCCTACGAGACAAAGTTGAAGCAGAAGAAGAAGGATACACCGGAGTCTAAACCGAAGAATACTCTCGCCTTCAGAGCTGTGTCGGATAGCGAGGTAAGTTATGACGATGAAGACTTTAGAATTTTACTTAAAAAATTTTCCAAGTTTTGTAGGAAATTAAAGAAAGAGAAGAAAGAGAGCCCGAGACGTTGCTACCACTGCAACGAGAAAGGGCACCTACGACCAGAGTGCCCTCTTCTCAAAAAGGAGAAGAAGAAGGAAAAGGAGAAGAAATCTAAGAAGAAGGCGTTCCAAGCCACTTGGGACGATTCGAGCTCGGAGGAAGAAGAAGAAGAAACCGCTTGCTTTGGTTTCATGGCCAGAGGAAGCAATAGCGGTAGCGAAAGCAGAAGCGACTCCGACACCGAGGTAAATCTCGATCTACAAGAAGCTTTTAATGAACTTTTTCAAGTTAGTAAATCACTAAAAAGAGAAAATAATAGCATTAAAAAGAACCTTAGTTTTCTTAAAAATGAAAATGATAGGTTAGAAAAATAACTTAAGGACATAGAAGCTAGTCCTAAAAATGATAACCTATTATTAGAAAATCATAACCTCATCAATGAAAATGATAAATTGATTGAGGAAAATGATAGTCTAAAGTTAGAAATCTATGATTTAAAGACTAAGATGCAAACTATAGAAAAAGAAATCGCATGTCTTAGGGAAAATTCTAACAAATTAATCAACAAAGTAGATAATTTTTATAGCCCTAAGGTTGAGAAAGGATCTCCGTCAAGGAGACCCGTTAACCGATCCGGATCCAAGCCCACTTGGATACCGAAAAAAGAATTGGAATCTTGTTTTGTAGGTTTCAGGGATAATTACAACACAAAGGACTGGACCTACAAACTCAAAGCTGCTCAACTCAAGTTGGGAGAACCAAGGAGTAGACCAAGGAGGACAATAAGAAGACTGACGAGACGGAGAATAAGCGACGGACCTGCCGCACGTCGATCACCAGATTGGAGACCGGCGCCAATGCCTAGGCCTCCAAGCTACGGATGGGAGCCCCATCCGATGTGGCATCCACCACCATTCGGGCCATTTTATTGGCCATGGTAGGTGAGGTAAAAAATTCTTTACCCTATCCTTTTATCATAAGCTTTTAGATAGGGGAAATTATAAGCTAATTGTCAATTTCTAAGGGGGAGATATAAGGTAGCTAAATTTCCTTCAGAAAGGGGAAGAAAAATAATAGCTATGTTGTTATAAAAAAGGGGGAGGCATTACCTTTGTCAAAAGAAATTTATAGAAGAGCATGTTTTAAAGGGGAGTTATAGGAAATGTAAAATCAATTAAACCTTTTTGATAATGTCAAAAAGGGGGAGGATTTTTTGCATTATTATTTATGGTTTTGTCATCATCAAAAAGGGGGAGATTGTTGGTGCTAGAGCACCACGATCATTTGTTTTGATGATAATAAAACACGTGTCATTTAATATTTGCACTTTAAGTCCTAGATTTCAGGTCAATCGCAAATGGATACGTGATTAGACGGAGTTCGAGCTCGCATCCAGGACGGATTGGAGGAGCTCGATGGAGAGCAGAAGAGATTCGGGAGGAGCGATATATTGAAGAAGGAAGGAGATGAAGAATAGGATAGATTTCCTTCTCTTGTACTCATTGTATTTTTCGTTTCTTTTGTTGCTCTTTATTTTTGTTACTTAGATTTCTGTTAAGGAGCCTCAAAGTACCCTAACAGTAGTCCTACGAACACCTGCACAACCCTAGGATACTTAGGTTTTCTGTAGAGAACTTAGAAAACCAATATAGGGTTTAAACAGCACTTCCAGATGTCTAATTCCCTAATCAGACATCTGATAAAGTGTTTTAAGACGTCTGACTGTTGATTCAAACGTCTGATAACTATTAGGCTGGACATAGTTAGTTCTGTCTGATGAAATCAGACATCCAGACCTTAGACCAGACGTCTTAGGAGACATCTAATGACTTTGCCAGGCGTCCAATTAGTGGACAGTTGGCTGGCTTAGCAAACACTCAAGGATATGACCATTAGAGCCTTATCAGACGTCCTTAGGCCTTTCCAGACGTCTGATAATTGACCGTTTTGCCTCGGCTGACCCAAAATCTCTTCTCAGAGATTTTCTAGCCGTTGCAACGTTTGGAAATCCATTCCCACAGAAAAAGTAGGTTTCCAGACGTCCAGACATAGTGCCAGACATCCTATATGCCGTCTGATGGACTTGCACTAGAACCCTGTTTAGATTTGATCCAAGTCAGGAAGATACCCGCCCAAAATCAGACGTCTGACGTTTAAATCAGACGTCTTAAAGTGGTCTTCCAGACGTCTGATGCCAGAATTAGACGTCTGATAAGACTGTCAGAGCAATGATTGTTCCTGATTTCAGGCTGATTCTCTTGGGCTTTGTTCCCAACGACTATAGAACCTTTCTTAAGCCTTCCAAAGCCTTCCTAAGGCCTCTATAAATAGAGGGGACCCTTTACAACAAAAAAAACACACCTAGAGAGACAAAGATACACAAGAAACACTTTCTAATACACTTTGCACTCTCTTGTGTCCCAGCTAGCTCTTGCCCTCCAAGCTCAAGTTCCATTCTCTTGAGGGCATCAAGCTGTTGCGCACCCGCTCTGCCGCCGTTGTTCATGAGAGCGAAGTTGCGCCGTCGCGTGGCTCACGCACCGCGTCATCAACTCGATGCACTCCTTGCAAAGGGGAGTTTCGTAATTCCTATATAAGCTAGGTTTAAAATTACTTTGTTGGCTCTATAGGATTACTTGTTTACTTTATCTTTGTTATTTGGTTGGGTATTCGCTTTGCAAATTCCCGTCTCCTTCGCGAGACATAATCCTTCTCGTGGAGAGAAGGGGTTGAGGTACGCTACCCTCGTTTAAGTAGCGTGGTTGTATTGAGGTTGAATCACCCTCGTTTAAAGTGATTCGATTTAGTAGATTTTGATCAACTTGGTTGATCGGGAAGTCCTAACTCGAGAGGGTTAGGTGGTGGTTTTCACCCGGTTTGGGTTTCCACCTAAAAATTCTTGTGTACTTTGTGCGATTGATTTTTTGTGGGATTGTATATTTCAATTCCGCATTTTTTACGTCACACTGATCTCACCCCCTCCTAGTGGGAAACCACATAAGGTGCTTGCATGCGCCCAGTAGGATATGTAGATATCCTAAGAGACAAACACAGTGGAGCCGATATGTTATTACGCATCTTCTAGGGGAATTTCCCACCTCTCTACTCCGGGAACTCATCCAAATTAACTTGTATTGATCAGCCACTCCTAATCTAGGTGACTTTTTTAGAATAATTTAAATGAATTTGCATGATTATGATACCTAGGTGCATTGAACCAGACTGTGTGTGGATTGGGGTACTTAGGTTACCGAGTCTCGCAAACTAGAAGCCAATTAACTAGGTAGAATACTCTCTAAGCCTTAGACCTAATACTTAAGCTTCACACTTTCCCCAACCTCTTGAGGACTATCCAGATCTTAACGGATTCTTGAATTTTTAAGCTTAGGAGTATAGCTCAAAAAGCCTAAGATCAGTGTTCCTACTAATCTCTTCTGTGTTTCATTAGCACTTCTTTCACTTTCTTTTTCTTGATGTGGTCAAGAACTCAATTAGTTCCATAATTTCTTACTAATGATTATCACTTTTTCCTTTTCTTTTTGTGCACCTTTTTGACATTTTTCACTTTTCCCTTTTTCTCAACAAGATTTGTATGGCCTCAAAATTTTCTCTCATCACATTTTTTGTTCTTTTTTCACAATTTTATATGTTTTGGTATTTTTGGAATATGTGACTTTTTGTGAGAACCCTTCCGAACTTTGATTTTTGTATGTTTGCACTTTACCACACCCCCATGCCTAAGTTTTGCAATGTCCTCATTGTAAACGGAGGGTGTGAAACATGTTTGGGTTTCAAGAATTAGAACAGGATTTATCGGGTGGGTGAACGGGTCGGGAATGACTGTTGCAGACAATTTCATGCTCTGGCATGTGTACGGGAGGTGGGATCGACTATTCTAAAATCAAACTCAGGGTGTAGTAGACGTGATGTACAAAAGGATAATCAGAAGGACTTTAGGTTTTTGGAATGACGGGCTGCCTCCCGTTATGTGCTAAATTCAACACCTTCAGCCGAGTGGGAAATGGTATGGAGAGGGAGTGGTCAAATCAGATTAATTTCGTAGAACAAGCATCTTCATCAAAAGCCTGGTTGGTCCAACCAGGTGCTTAATCAGATCTGCAGGCAGATGATGCAACCCAAACCCAATCAATTTGGTGGGTTGATAATTGTAGATCAAGAGATGTGGAACCCACCATATGCCATGAAGCTCAGAATTATGAGGAAGTCTGAATCCTGGGTTTATCTGAGTCGAATCAGCCTGATCAGAGTGAAAATCCTTAAATGAAAAAGAATTAGTGGATGATGTAGGGACCCTACATGACTGATCAAAGAAGGATGGGGCGTGTTTTGTAGTTTGATCAATGTCCGAAACTTGATGGAAATGTGGAGGCGAATCATCTGCAATCGGTTTAGTAAGAGGGGAATTAGAATAGAAATTAAGTCCTGTTGTGGGTTAGAGTTGAAAACGTGTTTGAATAGGTTTTGTATTTATGGAAGAAGTGGCACCAATAAGACTTGTGTATGAGGGCTCATCTACAAGAGAATTAAAGGTGGGTTCATTTAGAGAGTCCACATAGTAGCCAGTAAATTCAAATGTGAATGCCAGAAGAGTGTTTATAGGGTGAAGAAAATCTGAGTCAAGAAAATATTTGAATTCTACATTGTAGTCACTCTCGGTACTTTCTAGTTTTGATTCTTGAGGATCGAAAAGAAATGATTCCATCTCATTGGAACCTAAATTTAAATCAGTGATCTCTGGATCAGGGACCTCAGAGTCAGAGTCGAAGAATGAATCATGTGAGCTGAGGTTGTAGATTGGCTTGTGTTGTCAGGAAGTAATGGCTCTTCGAAATCATGGTAAGATTCAAACTCGTCAAAAAACTTGTGAGAATTAAGTTATGAATTCGATTTGAGATAAGAGGTTCCACCATAGAATAAGTCACAAGATCTTGTCTCAGCAACTTGACTTGGTTCTAGCCCATTTGTAGATTCTGAGCATAAAAAGGTGTCCCTATTGGATCTGCGCTCGAGTTCTTGGCTTGTAGGGAAGACCCAATCAAATCCCCACTCTTCCAACTCCTTGGTTTCTGTATCGTAGACTGGCATGACTTCCAAAAAATCAATCTGTATCTCCGAGGATGTTGGAGAGAGACATTCGTTAAACAAAGGCCCAGAATCATAATCCCAATTTAAACTTTGATCTGCGTCATATGGGGCCTTCTAATCATCCCAATAAGATACAAATCCAGATTCTAGGCTAGGGATGTGGGTTGAATTGCTAGAATCTAGGTCAAAATTGTCTTCGAGGGTCAGCTTATCAGAATAAGGGCTAAGATTTACACCCTTGAAAGGTTCTGTTTTAATCTCGTCGTTATAGGAGTCTAGGAATTCTATACTTGGTGAACCAGGGTGTTGGTTTTCTACGGTTGGCTAAAAATCATGTTCTCCTGCAATTGGGACCTCCCAACCTAATTCAAGATCAGGCATGTTATATTCCATCTAGATTGGGAATCCACAACGACCTTCTGTCTCAAACTCAGGATTTCGGAATCACATTGATCCTCAATGCCATTCTAAGATGGTTCATTAATTGTTTGGGGCATGTACGGGTATTTTGGATCGACAACTTGTTTCACCAATTTCAACATCTCTTCCTATTTTTCAAGATCATCTTGGTGTTTTTCCCTAAGTATAGGATTTCTCAAGCATTGGAGATATTCAACGTTACGCAATTTTTCTATCTCGATGTATCCTATTGTGAGAATATCCCGAGTTGATCCATTTGTTGCTTCTGTTAATAGTAGTTGAGCACAGTTTATGATGAAGGTTTTTGATACACTAACCTAAATGTCTTCTACTAGTTTTGAGGTTTTGTACTCAATCTCATAAAATTTAAGGGCATCCTCAACCATTCTATCGCTCTTGGATCATTGTGATTGAGGTTAATTTAATGGTTTTCCTAAGTAATCAGGATGCATTTTTGAATCAGATGGTGGAATGAAGATGTAGAATCAAAATTCAAGTTTCGAATGAAGTGATTCGATCTGAAAGAGATTCCCAATGAAAATATGTCTGTGTGCTCTAAATAGAAGGGATGAGGGACTAGATGTGTTGTTGACCCAATGAAGGCACCAAATGATTTTTGGATGGCTATAGAGGTTCAGGGCAGATGATACCCCTGGATTAAAATGTCATCCACCTGCGAATTATTTGCGCAGCCAGGAAGGGAGTCCCGCAAAGACCCCTGCACGGTAGAACGCCCCCACGGGTTATAGAGTTTCCCTTACTCGACCTTCCTTGTCACTGAGGGTCTAGGTAGACCAGAATGGATTACTTGACCTCTTAAGTCTACCTGTTTTATGTCCTAAGTTGTGCCGTTGATTTCACTTGAATTAGCGGTTGTTTTGACATGTGACCAAATTTAGAGGTTGGTTGGCCTACAATGTTGACCAACCTTTCCTGACCTACCCTATAGATGGAAGAATGACTCTAGGTAAGATCTAGTAATAACCCTAATTTGACTCCTAGGTTATTAGGTCCAAGGATTTTAGGGTTCAAGTGTGCTTAGAGCCTGCTTTTAGGGTTTTTCTTGATTAGATTTTTTCAATCAAAGGCTTGGGTAGCCCATAAATGCAGGTGGTTTGTTTCCTTTTATGTAGGCAAGTGTGACTAGCACTCCAAAACCCTAATGTAGAAACCCTAATTGGCTTTATTTCCAAGTCCTCTTCGATTTTCACAAATGTTCTCCTTGGACTTCAAACAAGAAGTGCGTAGTCTAAGAAGATTAGAACTTAAGCGTAGTCCTTAATAGGCACACGAATTTTTGGGGTAGGATCTCTAAAAATCGCTTCAACTTCAATGAGATTGGAAAAAAAAATTTGTAAATTAGGAAACATGCCATTCAAATGATAATTACTATGAAAAATAAGGCAGGTGATTCATAATTGATTGTTTTCTTTTTGTCTTCCCAAGATTAGGTGGTTGATTAGGAAATAATAGAGAAGTTACCTACCCTGGAGTGGTTTATTTGTGCGGATGATCTCCTCATGAAGTACCTTGCAAAATCACAAGAAAGCAAATAAGTGAGGTTAGTCTTCAAATATAATGAAATAATGAATGAAATAGTGGTGAATTTCACGTTGCTCCTCGGCAACAGCACCAAAATTTTGAGAGCACTAGATCGGTATTTAAGAGTTGTGTTGTAGTACGGTCGAAATAGCATTCAAAACAAATACAGTTTATTACTCGAATATATTCCGAGGTCGAACACAGGAAGCAAATGGAGTTCACACACCAAACTTAGCAATTAATGCAATTTGAACACAAATCATTACTCAAAAACTAATCATGAATGTAGAGCGTATGAGCATGTCAAGAGTAAAAGGAATTGTAGACCAGATAATAGTTACTCAAATTAATTAAAGAAGAAAGTATAAATTCAGACGTCTTAAATGACTTTGGCTACAGTGCTTTTCTTTCATTTCTTCTTCTGATCTCTTTCTCTAATTTCTCCTTTCTTTTTCTTCTTCTTTTGCCTTTACGAGCCCTCTTCCTCTTTCGCTTCTTTCTTTCCTTAGCTTTCTCGGTATTCCCCTTCATTCTTCTTCTTCTTTGGTTCTTCTTCTCTTTCTCTAACTTTTGCCTTCTCTTCTTCTTCCTTTTCTACCTTTGCTTTCTTCTTTCTTTGCTTTGCCTTAAGCCTTGCGGTACTCCTCTCCTTCTTCTTCCTAACCTCCTCTTCTTCTTCTTCTTTGAATTGGCTAAGTGTGGAGCCAAACTCCTCAAAGCAAACCCCCCCTTCCCCTCCGTAGCTCTCCTTTCTCTTTCTCTCTTTTCTATTTCAGAGTCGCTCTCCCAGTTCCTTTAACCGGTCGGGTAATCGGACCTAATAGAGACACTTGTCTAGGCTCACTAGCGTGCGTGGTGAGGGAGGAGTGAGTAGGTCAGGTAATCGGGTCATGACCAGGTCTGTGCGGCAGTGCCACAGATGAGTCCGTGAGTGGGGGAAGGAGGACCTCACCCTCAATGTTGTAGGTGATAAGCCACTAACACAAAATCAATTTGTGCGCACACGGGCTCCCTTCCAGTTCCGTGGTGGGACTAAATGTCCCACCTCCCTTTTGAGTGCACAGTAGCAGATGGGGCTTCTAATTGGCGAGGCTGCAGAGGCTCTTGACTCCAATCAAAGGTTTGGAATTGTACGTGAGATTCTTTTGCACGTTCTGGGAGTGTCGTCCTGGGATTGGCAGCACCTGGAGCTACAACAAGCGAGCTTCATGCTCGACAGCAATGGCAGATGGGTGATGAACCTAAAAAAATGAGAACAGCCTTATGGACACATCAAATCACTTAGGGAGCTTCGCCGTACCATGGTGGATGCGATGGGCATGGTTTCATGGCGTGTGGGTGGCTGTGGTGGCATATCTAGTGCTTACTGTGGGTGTGTGAGTGGGTGTGTTCGATGGGATGTTTAGGTGGTCGATGGAGATATTGGAGTGACGGGATGTGATCAGGGAGTCGAGGTGGAGGTTGTAGGGTGGTTGGCAAGTTGGATGGAGGTGCGAAGCGTTGAGGGCACCTCATCGGAGGTATTGTCGGAGGTGGAGAAGGTGACGGTGGTTAGTGGAGTCGAGGGTGGGTTTAGGGAAATAAAGAGAGGGAAAGAAAGTGGAAGAGAGAGTGAATCTAATAAACCTAATCTAAGGGCGAAAAGAAAGGGAATCCCAAGAGGTATGGTCACCGAACATGGAGTAAACGAAGACCTCCGTAGATGAGGCGGTGGCGAAGATAGGGTAGAGGCGACATCAGTCGGTGTTGCATGACGTTGAGGACTGAGGCAAAGTTAACCCAACCACTGCTATTGTGGTTGGACGATGAGAGAGCGAGGGAGGAGCCTTCGGAGCTTGCGGATATTGTGGCCAGTGAGGGAGAGAGGAATGTGAAGTTATCCAGCCCAATTTCAAGTTGAGGAGACTCGGATGGATTTGGGGAGTCTTAAATAGGTCTTTGAAGAGGTTTCGTGCACGGAAGCCAAGCTTCCATGCATGGCAGGCTTCACCGAAGATGGAAACTCAAAAGAGACCCAAATCTCGCATGTGTTTTCATGAGAGATTGGGAAATAATCATGGATAACAGATGGGTTCAGATTGAAGGGGATTACTGACGAGTCGATTCTTCGCTTTTAAAGTCGTTTGTCACATAAAAGGACACGTTGTTTGTAGTTCTATGTGGTGGAAAATTTGACTAATCAACAATTAATATAACCACTCAATTAGGAACAGGTCGTGTCCATAGGGAGGCAATGGCGTATTTAAACTCGCAAGGGTCAAAACCAATGGTCACTATTAATTTAGTCAAGAAATCGAATCAAAATCACTTTCAGATTAGGTAAACAACAAGTGCTGATGCTGAAATAGCAATTTTGCACAACTAAAGGATATATTTTGCAATGGAGCTTATTAAAATCGTAATAAAAGTTTACAATGGCACTAAATGTAAATATTAATAGGAGCTTTACTATAGCAAAATAGGGGAAATTCTTCCCCTTGTCCATGTGCGAGGAGGAGGCTGCGATTGAAGGTGAAAAGCTCACCGGAGGTTCAGTGAGCCGAGGGCTATTCAATGGTGGTGGTCTCGTGGCAAACGGTGGTCGGAGGTAGTGGCAGCAAGGAGAGGAGTGGCAGTGGTGGTTGCAGCTCTTTGCTGCTACTGGAGATGAAGAGGAGGTGTGTGCGCTGAAGGGCTTCACGCGGAAGGAGGCAGTGGACGCGTGAGGACGTGCACATGCGCATAGGCACTACTGAGCTCGACCGTAGCTGCTGCTGCTGCGTGCTACAAGCCGCACGCGGGGTGGTGCTGAAGGATGTAGCTGCTACTGCTAGATGCTGCTGGCTGCACGCTGCAACCTGCGCACTACAAATTGCGCAGACTTGCGGGCAAGTTGCTGTGCATAGTGGCTGGCACGTGGGCTGGAGGTGTAGCACAGGCATGCGTGCTGGGGCCGAAGATTGAGGCTGCTCGTTGTGCACATGGAGAGGCGTGGCGAAGGCACAGTGCCAGGAGAGGGTGACTGCTGGTGGGTTGTTGGCGTTGGAGGTGATGTTGGTTTCTTTTTGGTGGAAAGGAAATAGGTAACGTAAGAGGAAGAAAATGGAGGTGGTACTGTTGGGAGCTCAGACGTCTGGGGTCATTCTCAGACATCTTAACCTACTGGAAAGATGAAGGTACATGGTTGAGGTGTTGGTTGCTGGTGACGGCAGTAAGGGTGGTAGTGCACGGTAAGGTGCTCGCAGTAATCTGCACTAGCCAAATGGTGGCACAGCAATCTGTCACCCTACTTGCCTACAGTGGTATGGACTTGTGCTTGCGGTAGGAGGCTGGTGGTGGTGGAATGTAGAAGCTCAAAGCTCTAGATAGTGGTGGGTAGGGGATGGTGGCCTCCTCTCAACGACAGCTTTCCCTTCCCCTTTTGTAGCCACGACCACCATGATTTCAAAATCAAAATGCCATAGCATGAATGTGATGCGTAGGAGGAGGCAGAGCCGGAGGAGTTACCTGTCCAAGAAGAAAAAGAATAAAATAATAAAATAATTAGGGTTACTTATACATAACACCTTAACTTCTATGTTAATTAAAATAGTTCATCTAATTAATTAACTAATTAAATGTATGCAACCCTAGGTTAATTCTTTTTGTTTTGAAACATTGAGGATTCCTATCATGAGCCGATACCAATCAGGAGGGTATTATATTTCATATCAAAAAACTATTACAAAAAGGAAGCCGAACTATGTATGAGAGACCAGCACTCCTTTACAATACTCTCACATCTCACCGATCTCTCCTGAAAAAGCTTATCATTACGTGCCCTCCACTCACACCACAAAACAACTGCCATAGCCCCTAAGGGTTGACCAGGATTGATGAATTGCTGCCATATTGAATCCCAGGAGGGGAGGGGTTCTGAGCAAACCAACCTCCAAATCTTGTCTGTGATTAAACAGGAGGAGAAAATGTGTGATGCACTATCAGAGTGGAACCCACAAAGAGGGCAGGCATTTAGAACAGTCCCCAGCCTTCTATGTCTCAGATCGCCAGTGATCAACCCTTCTCGTCTGCATAGCCACAGGAATATCTGAACCTTCAGAGGAACTCTCAGAAGCCAAATCTTTCTATTAGCAGGGTCCCATTCCACCTCACTATTGGCTCTAATAACTTTCTCATACGCTTGCTTCACTAAAAAACTGCCCTGTCAGTAGTAAGTATCCATCTCATCACTCATAAGTTGCATCTGCTGTAGACTCGCCATCAGTTTCTGCCTCTCCTCCCATAGTCGAGTACCCGGCCTGCACTATTGCAGCCCTTCCAGCTGCCAGCAACTCTCTTCCTGAGACAACAAACTGCTAACTGTGGCTTCCTTATCTGCAGCAGCGTCATACATCCTCGGGTAGATCTCTTTCAGCAGGCCCAAGTTAGACCATTGCTCATTCCATAAGCTGAAGCTTCCGCCATCTTCAAGCTTAGGTTGCAGCAGGTGCCAATAGCTGGTGACTGCAGAAATCACTGATCGCCAAAAGGGAGAAGGTTTCTTCCACTGGAGCCTTTGCAAACTGCTGTTAGATCCACCATAGCTGTCCCTGATCAAATCATCCATCAGCCCCTCCTTGCAATCCAAAATCCTGATGGCCCACTTCAGCAACAAGGCTTCATTGAATTCTTTAAGTGCTTTAATTCCCAACCCCCCAATCTCCTTTGGTCTACAGATACAATTCCATCTGATGGGCTGCATGAATCCGCCCGCATGACCTGCACCCTTCCATAAGAATCTGTTCCTCATAACATCCAATCTCTTCCAGATACATTTAGGTGCCTTAAAAATGTTGAAATAGAAAACAGGTATGGTTGCAATGACTGAATTGAGTAGAATTAATCTTCCACCTTTGGATAGGAATTTACTTCTCCAACCCTTCAGCTTTCCAGACACCCTCTCGAAAAGAACATTCCAATCTGATTTTTTCAATTTTGTGGCCCTCAGAGGTAATCCAAGGTATCTCAATGGCAATTTAGCACGGGGTGACCCTAATACAACCTCCAACTCCAACTGCTCCTGTTCACTCATACCAAAGCAAATCAAAATCGACTTATCCCTATTCAAACATAAGCCTGAAATGTCACCAAATATCTTTACCAATAACACCAGAGCCTGTGCCGCAGACTTGGACACTTCCACAAAGAACACCGTGTCGTCTGCATACTGTAAAATGGGGGCCAGGTTTCCCCTGTTAGACAGTCAATACCCTTTAATAATCCCCACCTCAGCCAATTTTGAAGCATACTTTGCAAGCCCATCCACCGCAAGGTTGAAAATCAATGGGGCTAGAGGACATCCTTGTTTAACCCCACGTTGAGGTTGGATCCAAGCTCCACATGGCTTTCCATTGACCAAAGGAGCAAAAGAAGTCGTAGTGATATAGTGTTTCATCCATTGGATCCAGAGGGGGGGGAAATCCTCTTCTAAATATCTCCCATAGGTATGACCAAGAGATCGAATCATTGGCTTTCTGGAAATCCGCTTTCCACACGAAGGCCTTACACTTCCTTCGATGCCAACCATTAACCATTTCCTGAGCTAATATAAAGGATTCTTGAAGTGATCTGTTGGGCAAGAAAGCAACCTATACTCAATGAATCAGGTCCTGTAAAGCAACTCTCATCCTATTAGCCAACGTCTTGCTGATGATAAGGTAGATGGAATTTGAAAGGGAAATCGGCCTAAAATTTGAAAAGTGCTCTGCTCCCATTGATTTAGGCAAAAGAAAAAGGTAGGACTTGTTAATCCTCTCAAAACCCGCATTTCCCACCTCAAATTCTCTGATAACATCCATCACCTCCTTACCCACCACATTCCACATCTCCTTATAAAAGAAAACATGTATTCCATCAGGGGCCGGAGAGCCTTCCACATTTAGTTCGCTGCTTGTCTGCAGGGTCTCCTGTTCAATAATAGGTGAAGTCAAGTGCTCATCCTACCCACTTGTCACCTTAGGACCCTCGTTTCCTACCATTCTCCATTTCCCCCTCTTAGATGCCTGAGATGCCCCTCTAAAATATTTGATGGCTTCAGACTTAATCACCTGACTAGAAGAGACCCTATGTCCACCACATGTAATAGAGGAAATAAAATTAGCACATCTCCGAGAACTAGCTGCAAGATGAAGAAACTTTGTATTGGCATCCCCCTCCTTAAGCCATAGCTTCCTGGATCTCTCCCTCCAATCGATTTCTTGTTTCAGGTCTTCATCAAGAACAACACCCTACCACATTTTTCTTTCAGCCAACTCATCTTCAAACAAACGGCCAACTTCTTCCTCGAAGTCAATCTCCTGAATTTTACTCAGAGCTTCCCTTCTCCTCTGCCCCCTCAGCAAGCCAACAGTAGATCCATATTCTTTTAAGACCATGCACAAACTAGCCAACTTGGCTAACAGCCTAATAGTGGCTTATCCCTGCACCTCTTTATCTCTCCACTAAGAGCTAATCATCTAGTAAAAGCCCGGTTCATACGGCCACGAACTTTTCATTTTGAAATAGGATCAAACCTGATTTTCTTCCCCACTATCCCATACCAAAGGGGTATGATCTGAAAAGGGTTGGCTCAACCCACTCACATTCAACAATTGAAATCTAACAAGGATGTCCACATTTCCAAAGAATCTGTCAAGCCTGGATGCCAGCCCGTTTACATTACGCCAAGTAAATTTCACACCAGAGGAAGGATATTCATTCAACTGTAGAGATTGAACCATCATCTGAAATCCAATAGCCGAACTATCTGTGCTGCCATTTAGCCTGTCAGCCCCTGTTTACACACAATTAAAATCCCCACCCTTCAGCCATATACCCACCTGCACCAACTCAGCCACCGCTGGCCACTCCTCCCACAGCTCCTGCCTGGTAGATGCAATACAAGGACCATATACTCCAGTAATCCAAATATATTCTTGCTCCTAGTTAATCTGAAATTTGCATGTCAACATATGTCTAGCTTTGTGAACCTCCAAACACTGAGCCCACCTCTTTCTCCACCATATAGCAATTCCCCCCGAACTCCCATGTGCATCAGTCTGCACATAATCATTCATCCCTGAAGCTAACAAGTTGGACCACAGCCTATCAGAATTACCTTAAATGTGTGTCTCTTGGATCAGCGCACACTCGATTCCCCATTCTCTCAAATATCTCATCAAGGACGCCCTTCGGCTTCTGTCGTGCAACCCACGCATGTTCCAAGTGAGGATTCTCATCAATCCTCACTGGATCCCTCTCTCCTGAGGGAATGGCATTTGCACACTTGCATGACCTTCGCAACCTCATCTTCATCCATCAGTATAATAGCCTTTGATTTTCTCTATCGTAGGCTATACGGTGATCTCCCCTTACCACTTTTTGCGCGAGATCCCCATTCACATTTATGATCTTCCTTTTCCTACAAGTCCTGTTGATCCTTTCTCAACCCAGGCAGCGCGTCCAGATTTCCTTGCTCCTCATTCTCCACACCAACTGACAGTACATCCCCTGCCACCGTGGACGACGGTTCTGCCATTTCCCCTCCGCCCAGTTCCTCCTTTTCTTCATTCTGAAGCCCCCTCATCTCCCCATCACAGTAGTCCTTACAAGCCTCGACAATTTGGGGTTCATCACCAGGAGCTGTGCACAAGTCCTGAGCAGTTGCCTCCTCATTAGCTGTAGAACCAGACGACTTAAAATGCTCTGCTATAGTATCACCCAGTAAGAATTTCAGCCTCAGCATCCAGGAGCTTCCACCGCACCTCAAAATCAGACTGTCAAGTATAGAGCCAGCAATGAAGACGTCAACCTTCACACTCAGCAGACATCCATTTCCCTCCAGTAGTCCGACGACCACATCCTCTGCCACTGATGCAAAACCTGAGATCATCGTCGACACAACCTCCTTTGAGCCCAAATTTTGAGGCAGACCCACGATTTCGAGTTTTCCCGACCTGCTCCCCACTCTCTAGGGCAGTCTCTCCGGCAAGGCTCCATCAAAAGGAGAGACCAATCTCCAGATCACCGTGCTGCCATCGTTGCAAGATGTTTGAAAATGTAGCTTCTCGATAATAATAATAATAATAATTGAGAATGGATTGGTTGTAATGTTTAGAATTGATGTGTCGTGCTGTAGTATGTAACACTAAGAGTGTCATAGTGGTGAGTTAGGGTGAGTAGTACCAGTCATTACAACCATTATTATTATTTACTTATCTAATTTTTACTGGTTTTGTTCTAGGTCGTTCATTGGGAGGCAATTTATTGAATTACATCGTTCACTCTTTGATCTCAAAATTATCCTCTAATTCCAAAAAGTAACTTTACATCTTATTAAAGAATGAATGAATATAAAAATGGTTTGCCTACTTAATAAAAGTTAACTGTAATGCTTGTAAAAATTAACTAACTAAAAACAAGCACCAAACAATTTATTACTATACTAAAAACTATGTATTTACAAGTTATAGTATTAATACTAACATGATAGTACCTAATACATTAGGATGCCATAGTGTAAAAACTTAACTTACTAGTCTGTTATCTACAGTAACACATACAGCAGTTTTAGTGACAGACATAAGCGTCGCTAAATCTCAGAAAACACTATACAAACCTAAAGAGGGAAAACTGAGGTCTTTAGCGATGTTTATGGTGTCATTTTACTCTGTTAGTAATTATATAGGTTTACTTATACAAATAATAAGCTATACTACGTGTACATATGTATATGCATATATATATTTATCTTTTTATTATCGTATTTACGTATGTATATGTCTTCTATTCTTCTCTGTATGTACACTATGTTTCTTCTGTTTCTCTTCTCTATTGTTTCTGCGTTATCTTTCTCTGCTATGTACTCTTAAGTCGTCATTAACTTTTATTAAGCAGTTAAAAATGTGTTCAATTTACGGGCACGCCAATCGAGGGATACACAGCACCCAGAGGATGGGACCAAACCTCTACTAAGCGTTCCCTAATCTTGATTAGGCCGCTTAATTATGTTTTCAGACTCAACACAGGGCCTCAGCGAAACGCCGCACACACACAATGTACGAGTTCATCACAATGCTCAGACAGAAGGCTAGACAGTATGCTGAATGTAATCGGATCATGTCTATATGCTCAGTGTTTCGGGCGCCCGGCGGCCGTGACGACTAGCCAAGCAGGAGCACAAATTCTTATTATAGCACTGCGCTCGATTTGCAGCGCACGATGTGGCGCTATTCTAGCGCCACATCAGTGCTGGAAATCGGGCGCAGCTGCGTCTGAACGCGAATTTGGCCCTCAATTTGAGGGCCATAAATTGTTAAAAAGAAATAAAATAAAATATGGACAATAAAGTATTTACATAAAACTATATAATTGTTTAATTAATTTTGAATTTTAAATAGGTTTACTATACAAATAAATTAATTAAAGTAGGTTGTTTGTACAGGCTAATTTAGGCGCTTAATTGGTTAATTACTTATAAATTAGTTAGTAAATGGCCTAATTGACCTTAAACAGATTTAAATTACATACTTAAGTATTTTATACATATTTTTATTATATTTTTTCGAATTTATTTATGTTTTATTTATATTGAAATAGCAGTTTCTGGTTGTTTAATTTATAAACTAAACAACAGTAATCTAAAATGGGTATAAATATACTTTGACTAGCTTAAATTACTTAATATAAATTAACCTAAGTCTGTAGATTCACTTAACTTAGTTATAACCCTAAATTACTAATTTAGCTAAATTAACTTAACACTCTAGCTATAAACTGAATAAATTCATTGTTTATATTTGTATATACAATTCAGTAATTATATATGTATAAATTCAATTCAGTAATTCAGTATTTATGTATATTTGTCAGTAAGTTACATATATATAGATATATACAATTGTATACAGTATACAGTATATATGTATATATACTTACATAGTTATTATATTCATTATAGTTAAAGTTAGCAGTATATGTATATATACAGTATTAGATTTAAGTATTTAAAGTTAGATTTCAATAGGAGGATGAGGAAAGAAGGATTGATTGTGTTCAATTTTCTTGTCTAACAGCAGCTTTAGCCACTGTCAGATGGGTGGAGAAGGGGGAGAGTGTTAAGAATTCAACGTTTCTTTCAGCAGCCTAAGCTACTGTCAAATGGGCTAACTGCTGTTGCAGTTAGTCAATTTGGAAAGAGAGATGAGTCCAAATGGTGAGAAGGGAAGAGTTTTGAGAGGAGGAAGATATGTAGCTACAAGATGCAGCAGTTTACTGTGTACTGGGATTAAAAGCAATCAAAATCAACTGAAAAGTAGATAAGTGAATCCCAAATCTGACAAGGGTTTAATTCCTCACGAAAATCACAAAATGTCTTAATTCAAATGCCCAAAAACCCTCATCAAAAACCTCATTTCAGATTAAAACCAAAAATAACACTGAATTAGCTCTTCCTAATGCTATAGATAGCATGAAGGATGAATTAATTTAGCCAATTAAAACCATAAAATCAAATCCCAGTTTCTTGCAACCATAAGGAGTATTGAGAACTCCTTTGGTTAGGAATTCACCATACAAATCACCAAAGTCATTATCACATTAATTATCAAAACAGATAGTGTATGGCAATTCTGAATTATCACGACAATACTGAGAATTCATTAAGGGAATTCACAGTAACTTGTAAATGCATTCAAAACATAGCAAAACAGATAATGGATGGCTCTTCTGAGATAGTTTCTATCACCAGAAATTCTCTCAGAGTCCTTGCCAACAGGAAATTTCAATCCTCTTCAATCTGTCAAATCAGGCAATGAAATCCAGAAAGCAAAAATCCTTAAAATCCATGTTGAAAAGAAATCTGACAAACTGAAGAATTCAACCGAAAATCAAGGGGCTTTGTGAACAAATATGGGGTGAGTGAGAAAGCCCCAAAGGTGCTTGTGACGCCAATTTCAGATCTGAGGTTGTAAACCAGCCAGATCTGAAATTGGATCAGGGTGTGTGGGTGAAAGATGAGAAAAACTTGTCGTAAAAAAGAAATCAGAACGGGATTGTGAAAAAAAATGGAGAGGGAGATAATTTGAATCATGATTTGATGAATTCTTCCCCTCTGATCTGGACTGATCGGAGGAGGAGAGGGAAGGGAATTAAAACTAATTCTACTCCTACAGCTACTTTAACATACAGTGAAAATTAAACACTAACAATTATGCTAATTCTACTCTAAACTACTTAACTATAGCTAAAACTAACTATGTAGAATTAAAAACCTAAACTAACAGGAAGAATGGGACCTATGGGTCCTTAGTCGGCGGCTAAGGAGGAAGAAAAGAGGAAGATGTCTCCAACGGAGGGAAGAGTATGCTAGTGAGGCTCCAGGGTTGTCCTCAGGTGCTACGAAGTCCTTAGCGACGAGGAGTGTCGAGAGAAGGTGATGATTTCACAGCCGGGGCTGTGAAATCAGAGGCTGGATGGGGAGGAGAGACTAGAGTGGACGAATTGATCGCTAAGAGATGTAGGAGGGAGCGATCCTTGCGCGCGACACCACTGAGGTGCTTAAGTAGCAGCTCAGTGGCGAAGATCACCACACAGGTGAGAATAAACAAGATGCAACCGATGGCAAGGATGCGAGGGGTGGAGCGCGCGGTGAGCTGAGCACAAGATCTAGCCGTCAGATGAGGTCTGGGGAGAGAGGTGAATGCATGCACTGAATTGCGCGAAAGGTCCAATAGAATCCAACCACAGATCAAGATCGAAAGAGCGACGGACTGCTGGGATTGGCCGTGTTCTTCGCGCGCTACAGTGCGAGAGAAGAGCAGCAGGCTTCTCCCTGAAATGAGGAAAACTTGCAGGAAGACCCTTGAACGAAGGGGTAGAAATATTGCATGAAGGCCCATAAGTGAGAAGAATAACAACTGGAAGGGCCCTGCAGGTTTTCAAAAGGGTCCCTGCAGCTTACAATCAGGTCCAAAAATGAGTTTTTAAGGGTCAAAGTGTAATGCATGAAGGACGTAAGTATAAACTATCTATTTCAAAACCTAAATGATGTCCAATTGCCTTCAAATTTTTATATGTGCTTAATTGAACATTTAAGACATTGATTATACTTCTGATTTAGCTTTTCAAATTTATTTATGTGTTCAATTGACTCATGGATCATCATTTGTATTTTGCTTTCAGAATATCTCATTTTTGTGACCTAATTATGAAGTTTTAACACAGAGTAAAGGTTTTACGTATTTTTCTATAATTCCCACACTTAACCCTTTTTATCTGTTAATTTGATATTGTTTTGCTCAGTGTCTAGCTTAATTTTAGCTTTTTAGCCAGGATGAGTAGTCACTCATCACTCGACATACCCCATACCCAACCCAAATAGAACAAAGCATGTATTTGAAAGAAAAGAAATATGCCATGAGTTGGTCGAGAGGGATAGAGAGGTTTCCAAGGTGTGAACACTCTCCGCCGACAGTCTTCCAGACATAACCTCGCCCACCAGAGCTCCACGCAAGGCCATCTCCATATCTTTGATGTTCTCTGTCATCGGCACCTCCACATCCGCCACAAGCCCTCCTAGCCTACGTAGAGATGGGGTTGGAGGCGGAATCTGTACAGCCCTAGAATTCAAATTTCCCGAGCGTCGGAAAAGGCGATTACACCTCCGTCCCCCCAAACTTCTACATGAATCCCTTTTGTGACTGAAACCCCCGCATCCTAGACTGACCACGGGGAATCAGCAGGTGGCTGCCATATGTCCCCATCGTTGCCAATGGAAACACATAACCTTGCCGAGCAACTTTGTTCCCCTTCTATCAGACCACCTCGCCTCCATCCCCCTTTTGCCGTAAGTAGTAGATTCCCCCCGCTCCTTCCTCCTCCAGCCCTTAGGCCTCCAAATATGACAACCTTCCCCCTCCTTATTCCTGCTAGCCGTCGCCCCTAAGTCTCCTGCCGACAAAATAGCCATCCTCCGCCCGTTAGGTCTCCAACCCTAGGTTAATTCTAAATGCATGAATTATGTACTTAATCTAAAAATATGAATTAATTTATTTACATCCTATTGTATGCTACCTAAATGTTAAAATTAATTTAATGTCTAGACATTTTGATACTTAAAAAGCCCACGAAAATGGGCTAATCAAATACCCCCATGCCTAGTTTTTTCTTGTCCATAGCAAAATCAAGCAAAACCTAGCACTCCAAGTAGACTAGCCAACCCAATTGGTCTTCCTTTAGAAACATATTAAGTTCAGACTTTAGACCTACGGTTCCCAAGTAGTTGTTAAGTTACAGACTAAGTCGGCTAAAGACGAGTTGCGGGCACAAGTTTCCCTTATTTCTAACTCTACACTAAGGTTTATTGATCCCTGAGATTAAAGCATCTGTGCATGTGCATTGGTCTGAGTTATTCGAGTTAAAGGAAAAAGGATTTTTTTTTTAATAATATATATATATTTTTATTTGATTCCTCTGAGTCTAACCTCGGATCAGCAATGAACATGGTCTATGTCGGATTCATTGACCCCATCACCGTACCTCGAAGGGTGCCTGGCTTTCGATGCTTCGAGATAGCTCTGCCCATAGCGACCCCAAGACCTTCTGGCAATTGACACTTCAAGATAGTATCGCCCATGGATTTCTTAAGCGAATTCAGGCCTATGGCAATTGGCACTTCGAGATAGGGCCGCCCATGGTACCTGAACCACACAATCCACTTACATGTCCCCAGTAGGATGGATATCCTAAGAGACAAGTGCCAAGGAGGTAATATATTATCATCGCATCCTCAGGTTGAGTGTATACTCCACCTCTCCTGCGGTAGGAACTCTTCCAATGAAATTGTGTTTTCAAGCCTCTCCTAAGTAAAATCTAAGAGAACCAAATTTCTTTTATGAAATTAATTAAGGTGATTACTTACTTACACAAGACCAAGTGTGTGAAATTTGGATGCTTGGGTTACAAGGACTCGTAAACCAAAAGGTTGAATAAGACTCTAGGAACTACCCCACCATTTAACTCAATCCCTAGCTTTCCTTCCTTAACCTCTTGAAGAATGGTCCGCAACATAACTCCTACTTAAGTTTTTAAGTCCACAAAGCACCCTAAAGGTCTGAAGCTAGTAGCTCACTTAGCTTCTAAAGTTTGACCCTAGAACCAACTTATTCTCACCTAGAGTTCTAATTTGCTTAAGAATGCAGCACCTAGCCAGTTAAGCTCAAAACTTTTTTTTTATTAATTTTTTTTATTTTTTTTAAATGCAATATGCATGAATGAATGGAAAATGTTGACATGCTATAAACAAAATGCCACAGATCCTCTCCCCCATGCCTGATTCAAACAATGTCCTCATTGGAAACAAAAATAGTTAAAGGAAGATATTACCTGAGGCAGAGAATGGTAGGAGCTAAGGCTCCTCTAGAGTCACCTCGTCAACCAGATGGCCATCCAAAGTAATGTATGGTTTTAACCGTTGACCGTTGACGATAAAGGGAGTTGCTGAAGAGGAAGGACTTTTAATCTCCACAGCTCCACGCGGAAACACTTTAGTGATTATGTAAGGCCCATCCAAACGAGATTTTAACTTCCCAGGAAAAAGCTTAAGTCTAGAATTGAAAAGCCAGACTTGTTGGTTGGGCTCAAAGGTCATTCGAAGTATGTACTTATCATGGAAGACCTTAGTTCTTTCTTTATAAGCTTGAGATGTGTCATAAGCATCATTCCTCAGCTCCTCAAACTCACTTAATTCTAGAAGTCGTGCCTTACCCACCTTCTCTAAATCCATGTTAACACTTCGAATAGCCCAAAGTGCCTTATGTTCCAACTCAACAAGTAAATGGCATGCTTTCCCATACACAATCTAAAAGGGAGAAGTACCCAAAGGGGTCATATAGGCCGTTTGATATGCCCACAAAGCATCATTGAGCTTTTGGGACCAGCCTTTCCTATTAGGTCTAACGGTCATTTCCAGAATATTTTTTATCTCCCTATTCGACACTTCAACCTGGCCACTCGTCTGAGGATGGTAAGGGGTAGAAACCTTGTGAGTCACTCCCAGACTCCTGATTAGCCGATTGAAGTGGTGGTTTAGGAAATGTGGTCCCCCATCACTTATAATGGTCTTGGGGCAGCCAAAATGAGATATGATATTGGCCTTCACAAATTTCAAAATAATAGAGTGGTCATTTGTGCGCATAGGAATGGCCTCTATCCATTTAGAGACATAATCAACTGCCACCAAGATATATTCATAACCATGGGATGATGGGAAGGGGCCCATAAAGTCAATTCCCCACACATCAAAAATTTCAATAGATTGAATAGGGTGTTGAGGCATTTCATTCCTCTTCCCAATCATTCCAGTTCGTTGACATCTAATTTAGGCCTTAACAAAATTATGAGAATCCTTAAATAAGGATGGCCACCAAAAGGCAGACTGGAGAACCTTAAAAGCAATTTTATTAGCACCAAAGTGTCCACTATGAAGTTCATGGCAAAAACTCAGCACACTTTGTTGTTCCTCTTCTGGTACACAATATCTCAATACTTGGTCTTGTCCAATTCTAAATAATTCTGGCTCTTCCAAATGAAAATATCTTGCTTGGGAAATGAATCTCATTCTTTTCTGCTCATCCCAAGAGATAGGATTTTGTCCAGTGACCAAGTAATTTGTGGTATCTGCATACCAAGGTAAAGCTGGCGTTACTGCCATCAGAGTTTCATTGGGAAATGTCTCGCGAATGTCTCCAGAAAGAGAGTCATTAAGTGGAAGGCGAGACAGGTGGTCAGCGGCAACATTTTCTACTCCTCTCTTTTCATGTATCTCCAAGTCAAATTCTTGAAGGAGTAGGATCCACCTAATCAGACGTGGCTTAGAATCTTTCTTAGCAATGAGATGTTTCACTACAGCATGATCAGTAAAAGTAACCACCTTAGACCCAAGCAGATAAGACCTAAACTTCTCCAGAGCAAAAACTACAGCAAGTAATTCTTTTTCAGTGACGATGTAGTTTTGCTGAGGTTCGGTTAATGTCTTGCTGGCATAATGCAGCACATGAGGTCTTCCCTCAACCCATTGTCCAAGGACTGCTCCCACTGCATAATCCGAAGCATCACAAATTAGCTCAAATGGGAGTGTCCAATCAGGAGCTTGGAGAATAGGCGTAGAGATCAAGGCCTCCTTCAGAGTTTGAAAGGCCTCGGCACACTTTGAATCAAAATTGAAGGAAGATTTCTTCACCAACAAGTCACAAAGTGGCCTACAAATTTTAGTAAAATTTTTAATAGAGCTCCTATAAAAGCCAGCATGACCCAGAAAGGATTTAATCTGTTTGATGTTCGTGGGCAAAGGGAGTTTGAAAATTGAATCAATCTTGGCTTTATCTACTTCCAAACCTCGCTCAGATACAACATTCCCAAGTACAATTCCTTTCTGTACCATGAAATGACTTTTCTCCTAGCTGAGGACTAAATCAGTCTCCTTACATCGCTTCAACACATTCTTCAAGTGCGGGAGACACGGGTCGAAAGACGAGCCATAAATGGAGAAGTCATCCATAAACACTTCAACACACTCGTCAATCATGTCCAAAAAGATAGACATCAAACACCGCTGGAAGGTTGCAGGGGCATTACATAATCCAAATGGCATACGCCTGAATGAGAAAGTGCGATAAGGACTCATGAATGTCGTCTTCTCCTGGTCATCAGGAAAGACTGCCACCCGGTTATACCCAGAATATCCATCGAGAAAGCAATAGTACTTATTCCCTGCCAATTTCTTGAGAATTTGATCAACAAAAGGCAAGGGAAAGTGATCCTTCTGGGTAGCAGTGTTCAGCTTGTGGTAATCAATGTAGACCATCCATCCAGTTGAGGGTCTAGTGACAACTATTCACCCTGGTCGTTGAATTCCATAGTAAAGCTTGCCTTCTTTGCCACCACATGTATAGGACTTACCCATTTACCATCTGCATTAGGATATATGATCCTAGCATCCAACCACTTCAGGATTTCCTTTCTAACCACCTCCCTCATATTAGGGTCCAGACGTCTCTGCATGTCCCTAAAAGGCTTGATGGAATCATCTGTATAAATGTGGTGCATGCAGAGTGTAGAGTCTATACACTTAATGTCAACAATGCTCCAAGCAATAGCTTCCTTGTGCTTAGACAAGAATTCAATTAGGGCTCCCTCCTGTGCCTCAGATAGCACAACTGAAATAATAATGGGAAGCATATCATTGGCACCTAGGAAGACGTACTTGAGAGTGTCAGGGAGGGGATTCAACTCAAGGTTGGGGGCTTGTATGGTTGAGGGTTTCATAATAGATGTCCCCATCTCACGTAGCAGATCTACCTTAGGTAGAGACGATGGGGGAAGAGACTCAGCAGAAACACCCAGCAATTCCTTAAGTTCTAGTATATCTCCTTCACATTCCTCCAAGAGATGGGAATGCTCCTTTAGCATGACATGCTGAAGGGGGTCATCACATAACATTGTAGGGTTGCCTCTTCAATGAGGTCATCTATCACCACAACTTGAGAACAATCCTCAAGCCCGGCTTGTTTATAAGCATCATACACATTAAGTTGGATTTTCCTATTCCTAAAGCCCATTTTCAATTCCCCAGTATTGCAATTGATTGAAGCATGCGAAGTTGCAAGGAAGGTGTCGAACGTTACGAATGGATACGCTAAAGTGTTTAGTTTTGGAAAACCTGTCATTGTAGTTTGAAAGCGAAGAATTAATGTTCAACAAATAAAATTTATACCGAAATGAATTTCGGGTCGAACACAGGGAGGCTACGTTGATCTATATTCGCAATTATATTTTTTTAGGATTTTTGATAAGCAAGGCGATATAATTACAATGGAGCTATCAGACTAAAAGAAAGAGAGAGAGAGAAAGAAAGAGAGAGAGAAGGAGGACATGCATTCAATATTTCAACTGTTTATACAATCAAACTAAATAAAAGTTACACTAGAAAGTGGGAAATTAATTACACTATAAAGCAGGAAAAATTCTACACTAGAAAAGCTATAAATAAGAATGGGAGAGAGAAGTTATCTTCCTCGACGATTGCTTGGAGGACGAGTCGAACGGGACGACGCCTGGACGAAGGAGAACGAAGCAGGATGAAGGAGGACGAAGCAGAAGAACGAGAACGGAGCAGCACGCCGTCGTCGTCGCAGGATCCACTTCCGAAGGGGAAAGAAAATTTAGACTTTATCTTGCGAGAAGCATGCCGGGTGTGGGACAAGCTTCTCTTGAGCTTTGGAGGGGTAGAGAAGAGAAGGAAGGGATGAGAATTTCATATGGAGGGGGTCTCCTTTTATAGTTGCAAGGAGTGGGGGCAAAATGGAAATTACAACTTCAAAATAATAAATGAGGGGTCTTTAGTGATGGATAAAATCGTCGCTAAAGCCCCCAACGTGGGCGTAGCTTCCACGTCGACGCATGCCCGCTCAGCTGCCCGCATGCGCAACGGCTTCCCACATCCTTTGAATCTCAGGCCTCCGATCGCAAGATCGGACGGCTTAAGTCACGCCAACACCCGCTACGCTGTGTGCCCATCCGCATGCGATCGCGCGTCCATGCCGCGCATGTAATAGCGCATCGGCGCTATCGGGCGCGCACAGCCGTTGGATCTCCATCTGACGCTCCATGCGCCTCAATTGCTCGCACCTTCCAGCCCCTCGCTACGGCTCGAACTCACACCCGCCGCTCGCGAAAGCACGCTCGACCGCTGCGCTATGCGGTGCTGATGGTCGAGCGGACCTTTTAGGTGTGGTCGACCACAGCCGTTGGATCAAGATCCAACGGCGGAAAGCGGGCAGGTGTGGGCCCTTCGTAGAATGCGTGCGGCCATTTGGGCGGTCGAGATGGCACCACGTGGTGCCATCTTGGCCGTCCATCTTCTGGAAGTTGTAGATGGTGCCACGGATGTGGGATTGACTCGATTTTTGTGTCGTTTGGCTGCGATCGTTGATCCAAATTCATCCATGTGGTCGGATTTGTCATCTGAAGTGCAGATTTTCACCATCCTGGCCCTTGATCTTCTAGGGTTCCCCCGTCACTATCTGATGCTACAGATGCCTGATTAGGGCGATCTTAGAGTCGTTGAACTCCAATCGTCGCCCTGATCACATCCATACGGTTGGATCTTTGATCCAAGGCCTCGATTAAATGTTTGCCCTGTCCAAGCACAAAAAAGGAGACAATTAACCTCCATTTTATTCAAACTACTCTAAATGTAAGATGATGCATGTTATGTAATATTTATATCATGAAATGCAATCCTATGCTTAAGAACATGCAAAAATAGACATTTTAAGTAGTGTAAATGTGTTTACATCAGAAGGGGTGGCCCAAAATGATGGAGGGTTTGGTTGGCTTGTTGGTAGGGTCAGTGTCCAAAGCTAAGAAGTCAACGGGAAAGAAGAAATCCTCCACTCTTACAAGGACATCTTCCAAAATTCCCCATGGTGTCTTAAGTTATCGATTTTCAACTTGAAGGATTGCAGGGCTAGGCTTCAGATTGCCTCCCCCAAGTATTTCATACACATAACTCAGAAGGATGTTCACCCCTACACCCAAATCAAGTAGAGCCTCATCAATCTGTAAGTCACCAATAACTACTGAGATGTATGGGGCTCCTAGGTCCTTAAGTTTCGGGGGTGAGCCATGATGAACAATTGAGCTAATAGAATCAGGCAGGAAAACTTTTTATTGGACCTATTTCCTAGATTGCCTCTTTTTCATGCATAGGTCCTTTAAGAATCGGGCATAAGACAGTTTCTGCCTAATAGCTTCAAGCAAAGGCAGGTTAATCTACACTTGCTTGAAAGTTTCCATGATCTCAACCGTCTTATCTTTGGCTCCAGATGAGCCAGCAGAAGTCTGGCCAGAGGTGGATAAGCGCTCTGGAAAGGGCACTCTGGATCTCTGGGTGGAAGGGTTGTCATGTCGAGCAAGGGGTGGAACAGAGGCAACTTCTTCCGGTGAGGTGATTTCAAGCGGAGATGATTTGGGCAAGTCTTCTCCGGTGGGGGTCAAAGTTGAGGTGGATATTTCTTTAGTGAGTGAGACTATAGGAGCATCGATTTTGTAAATTTCTTTCCCACTCCTCAGATTAGTCACCGCCTTAGTATGCTCCCTAAAGACAATCCCTTTTCCTTTAGGATTCTCAACAGCACTGGGGAGCTTCCCAGTTTCTCTCTATCAAATGGCTTTAACAAGGTGTCCTATTTGTGATTTCATCTCATGTACAGCCTTGTCATGAGATTGAATGATGGCACTTTCACTTTCTTGCATAGTTTTCAACATTGCCTTCAATTCAACCATCTCAGAGGTCTTAGGTTGGGCAAAGGTCTGAGGTTCATCCATTTGATGGTTTTGAAAGGATTGTGGTTTATAATTCCCTGAATTTGAGACATTTCCTTGTCGCCATTAAAAGTTTGGGTGGTTCCTCCATCCGTCATTATAAGTGTTGGAAAAAGGGTCATTACGAGGTCTAGGACGGAACCCTTGAGTGGCATTCAGATCCGGTTGTACAAGCTCATGGAATTGGGTGGCCAAGTGGCAATCCACATTGGCGTGTGTATTGCCTTGGCAAATTGAGCATTCAGAAGCTTGGTATGTGGAGGTGTTAGATACGAATGGACTCGAGTTCGACATAACCCTTTCCATGTTTTGATTCAATAATTGAACCTGATAGGCTAAATTCTGGGTGTCCCTTGCCTCATTTGGCCTCCAACTTTCGTTGCATGAGAGTAGTCTTTCTATCCATGTAGGTAGAATTCAAGTGAATAGAATTCTCACTCAAAGTATCAAAAAGATTCCAAGCTTCATCCTTAGTCTTAGATAGAAAGGTTCCTGCACAGGCACCATCCACAGTTTGCCTATGTGAATCATTAAGTCTGGTGTAGAACCTTTCAACCAGTTGCCATTTAGGCACCTGGTGATGGGGGCAAAGTCTCAGCAAGTCAATAAAGCACTCCCATGCATCATGGAAAGCTTCCCCATCCTTTTGAACAAAAGTCATAATTTTCCTCCTAAAGTGATTGGTTTTGCTCATGGGGAAGTACTTCATCAAAAACTCGTTCTTCAGGGCATCCGAAGTGTTAATATCATCAATGGTGTGATACCAATACTTGACTTTGTCCTTAAGGGAGAAGGGAAGGAGGGTCCGCATTTGAGCATCATCAGTAACACCTTGTAGCTTCACCGTGGAATGGACCTCGGTGAATTCCTCTATATGCCTGTATGGGTCTTCCCTAGCAGTACCATTAAAGGAGGGCAGTAGGGATATGGTACTGCTTTTGATCTCATAAGGATTGTCCCCTCCAGGTCTATGTAGTGTAGGGCCAGCTTGATTGGTTGGAATGAAATATTCCTTAAGGCTCCTTTGACTGGCCATTTCTACCCTTAGAAGGTTTCTTCTTAAGATTCTTTCAGGTTCAGGATCAGAAACAAGTTCTCTCCTAAGAGAATGCCTACCAAGCATGCACTACAAACACAATTCAAAAGGACTTGTTCGGTCTTTACAAATTTAGGCTTTTGACTTTAGTTGAAATTGTAGGTGTGACAAAGAAAGTTGCCCAATCAATTACGCGCCTATTGTCAACCTACGAAATGCCTTATTGATGACCTAATTGGAACTTAGGTACTCTTCCCTAAAGTTCAAATGGCAAAGTACTCCAAGGATGGAAGATCAAGGGATGCAAGTATGTCTAAGCCTTCCTTTGAAGCTGTGCTTTTGCGGGCTTCTTAACTACCCTCAAAAATCCATGACAGGGTATCCTCCTTGGAGTTACAAAACCTTTAAGCTTAAGTTTCAAGCACTTTGGTATCCAATGATAGGAGAGTTCTTTCCTAACAGCTCAAAAATCGAGTGTCTAAATGCGTGATTTGGTGCAAAGAAGTGTGCATACGCCGTAAAAGTGTGATTTTTTGAACCACAGCATAATGTCTCAAATCAACTTCTTGGGTTTTATATGTTCCTCCTTTGATTAATCCTTTTTTCAGAAATGTGACCACTTGTTAATTCTTTTCAGGACAAATTATGTGATCTTTGAATTAAGTCCAAATGCAATGCGTGATAAAGAATAGGTTGCAAAGTAAGAGAATGTGTACCTTGCTTCCAGCAATCAACAATTAGAGAATGCATGCAATGCAGAGAAATAAATCTAAAGGCTACTCATATAGACCCAAATGGTTCGTCCTAGGGGGAGGCAGCTTATTTTATTTTATTTTTTTCCTACTTGTGCACAAATAAGTAGAGGATAAACAACCCACAAAAGAAAACCTAGATCTAAAGAAAAGAGGGAACAGACTGCCAAGAACTACCCAACACGGGACTAAAATAAAATCATGGAACAAACCCCTAAAATTCTACCCCAGAACAAGGGTCTCAAACCAAATGTAAGTGCAAGAAAATAAAGAAAAGTAAAGTTCTAATACCTAAACTCTATCTACTTGACAAATTGACGGAGATGAAGATGATTACTCCAGATGTCCTCCTAGTTGGTGACAACAAAGTTCACCAATGTTCAAGCTCTTCCTCGTACATGTGAAACTTGATTCCTCCACCAAAGTGGTGGAAACAATGTCCACCATGGCATTTCTGAGGCCGATGCGACAATTCATGCGTAATATGTGTACCTCACATCAAATCAGATAAAACAGGTTAAATATGCCTCAATTAAAAATCAATTTGAACAAACGAATAATTGCGAATTAATTAAGTTTGTTGCATCGCCGGCAACGGCACCATTTGATGAGTCGATTCTTTGCTTTAAAGTCGTTTGTCACATAAAATGACGCATCGTTTGTAGTTCTATGTGGTGGAAAAATCGACTAATCAACAATTAATATAACCACTCAATTAGAAGCAGGTTGTGTCCATAGGGAGGCAATGGCTTATTTAAACTCGCAAGGGACAAAAATTGATGTTGACTATTAATTTAGTCAAGAAACTGAATCAAAATGACTCTCAAATTAGGTAAACAATAAGTGCTATTGCTGAAATAGCAATTTTGCACAACAAAAGGATATATTTTGCATTGCAGCTTATTAAAATTATAATAAAAGTTCACAATGGCACTAAATGTAAATATTAATAAGAGCTTTACTGTAGCAAAATAGGGGAAGTTCTTCCCCTTGTCCGTGATCGAGGAGGAGGTTGCGATTGAAGCCAAGAAACTCACCGGAGGTTGAGTGAGCCGAGGGCTATTCGATGGTGGTCTCGTGGCCAATAGTGGTAGGAGGCGACGGCGGTGATGGTTGCAGCTCCCTGCTGCTGCTAAAGACGGAGAGGAGGCATGTGAGCTAAAGGGCTTCACACGGATGGAGGCGGTGGTCACACGAGGACATGAACAGGCCGTGCGGGCACTCGCGGGCACTACTGGGCTCAGCCGTAGCTGCTGCTGCTGCGCGCTGCAGGCCGCACGTGGGGAGGCGCTGAAGGATGCAGTAGCTGCTGCTAGATGCTGTTAGCCGCATGCTGCAACCAGCACACTGCAGATTGCGCGGACTTGAGGGGAAGCTGTTGTGCACATTGGCTGCGCGTGTGGGCAGGAGGTGTAGCACAGGCATGCACACCGGGGGCGAAGGTCGGGGATGCTTGCAGTGCACACGAAGAGGCGTGGCGGAGGCACAGTGTGAGGTGAGGGTGACGACTGGTGGGTTGTTGGCATTGGAGGTAATGGTTTATTTTTGGTGGAAAGGAAACAGGTAACGTAAGAGGAAGAAAATGGAGGTTGTACTGTTGGGAGCTCAGACGTCTAGGATCATTCCTAGATGTCTTAACCGACTGGAAAGATGAAGGAACATGGTTGCGGTGTTGGTTGCTGGTGATGGCGGCGTGGGTGGTAGTGCATGCTGAGGTAAGCCAAATGGTGGCACAGCAGTTTGTCACCCTGCTTGCCTGCAGTGGTATGGACTTGTGCTTGCAGTAGGAGGCCGGTGGTGGTGGAATGGAGAAGCTCAAAGCTCTGCATAGTGGTGGGTCGGGGATGGTGGCCTACTCTCAACGGCTACTCTCCCTTCTCCTTTTGTTGCCACGGCCAACCTAAGTTCAAATTAAAAATGTCGTAGCATGAATGTAATGCGCAGGAGGAGGCAGAGCCGGGGGAGTTACCTGTGCAAGGAGAAAAGAATAAAAGAATAAAATAATTAGGGTTACTTATACCTAACACCTTAACTTCTATGTTAATTAAAATAGTGCATCTAATTAATTAACTAATGAAATGTATGCAACCCTAGGTTAACTCTAAATGCATGAATTATGTACTTAAGCAAAAAATATGAATTAATTTATTTACCTCCTAATGTATGCTACCTAAATGTTAAAATTAATTTAATGTCTAGATATTTAGATACTTAAATAGCCCATGAATATTGGCTAATTAAATACCCCAATGCCTAGTTTTTGCTAGCCCCTAGCAAAATCAAGGCATGGGGTTATTTGCTTAGCCCATATTTGTGAGCTATTCAAGTATCTAAATGTGTGGACATTAAGTTAACTCAGAAAATCTCCCATCCAATTTTAGAAGGGATTCTCTGAGCAATCAAGGAGAAACCCCCTTCAAAGCTCGTCGAAGTAGCATTCCTTAGCTATAATGGCGGAGGAACCTATTTGCAATGACGATGAAGAAGCTAGAGTGCTAAATGCAAGGGTTTTTGAAAGTTAGGGTAGAAATGTAAACAGACAGGACCTTTTTGCGAAGTGGGTCAAGATGAATTCCCCTTAGGTCCAAATTTTGGTACAAACCTAATTTGGTCCTAAGGAATTCAATGGTGAAGTTGGATTTAAGGTTTGACAACGTTTCACTGGGTAAGTTATGTGAAAACCCAATTTAGGGCAAATATCTTTCTGAGACCCCAATCTAGGTCAAGTTGGGTTCCAATGGCCAAATTGAAGGTACTAAACCATAGAGGATATTTTCATATGATTTTTAAAGGGTTTAAGTAAATTTTATCCTGACCAAAACTTTGGTTAATCAAGTGGGTCTGCTTTAGAGTTTCAAGAATTCATTTAGTTCATAGAACACCCACAAACCCTTTTATGTCTGATCCAACCCACTTATTATCTTGTTAAGACCCTTTGACTTTTGTTTAGCCCTTGAGAAAATCCGTTGTCGTACTACATCAGTAAAATTGCAATTATACCCCTTGTTTCTTATTTTTCTATCGAAAAGGTTATGCAATGAATTAAAACCTTCAGTAGGTTATGTAGGAGCATTTATTCTCTTCATTGGATCAAAATGAGTTGGTTAGGGCTAATGATGGTATTCCCATCACTCAGCATGATTTCTCTACATCTTCGTGGGATCCTACATACTAGGAACCTGTGAATAATATGGATCTGGCGCCGTACGATCAGGGTTATGCACCACATGACGATGCAGGTGCTTATTCTTTTGATGAATTCTCATTTGAGACGTTTTCGGCTTACGAAGATGTCAATGTCATTCAAGGATACAAGCGTAACAACTCGTATTCTGAAACATATAACCCTAGTTGGCACCAGCATCCCAATTTCTCCTGGTCCGGTAACCTACAGAGACCGAGTTAAGCTCTACACTACCAGACCGGACAATACGGGAATGTGCAGAACACGTATCCTAGGCAACAACCATTCCCATCTCAGCATCAACAGACACTGATGGGAACACCATCATTAGCCTTAACTAGCTCATTTTGACCCAATGAAGAGGATAAATGCTCCTACGTAACCAACCGAAGGTCATAATTCACTATGTAACCTTTCTTAGAGAAAAATATGAAACTAGGGGTAAAACTATAATTTTACCAATGCAGTACAACAACGGATTTTCTCAAGGGCTAAACAAAGGTCAAAGGGTCAAAATAAGATAATAAGTAGGTTGGATTGGATAGAAAGGGGTTTGTGTGAGTTCTATGAATTAAATGACTTCTTGAAACCCTAAAAAGACCCACTTGATTAACAAAGGTTTTGGTCAGGATAAAATTCAGTTAACCCCTCTAAAAATCATATAAAAATATTCTCTAGGGTTTATAAGTTTCAATTTGGCCATTGGAACCCATCTTGACGTAGAATGGGGTCTCTGATAGGTATTTGCTCGAAATTGGGTTTTTGCATAAATTTCCCAATCAAACGTGATTAAAACCAAAATCAAACTTCTCCATTGGATTTCTTAGGGCAAAACAAGGTGAATTTTCCCTGACTAAGTTTACAAGAAGGTCCAGCCTGATTACATTTATACCCATATCTTTCAAAAACCCTTACAAACTGCCCCCTAGATTCTTCATCATTTTTGCAATTAGGTCGCTCCATGATTATAGTGGAGGAATCCTACTCCAGTGAGCCTTGGAAGGAGGCTTCTCCTTCATTGCTTAGAGCATCTCCTCCAACATTGGAAGGGAGATTCTCTGAGACAATCCCTCCTATCTGAACCCATCTTTGATCCCAGATTCTTTCCCAATTTCTAATGGGAATGCATGAGAGACATGGGTCTCTTAATGGATTTCAACTCTGGTGAGCTTTCCATGGTTGTGAAGCTTGCTTCCCAGTCCCTAACCGACCTTCAGAGCTCTATTTAAAGGAGCCCAGATCCCTCCAACCACGGCAAGCTTGAATTCGACCAGAGACCCTCTCAAATTCTTCTCTCCTCCTCCGGTAGATTCGCTCTTCAAGCTCCAGTGACCTTCGCTACTCTCCCTCATCGTCTGACCACAATACCAGTGGTCGACTCTTCCTCCTTGCTTTCGTCTGCGTCGTGCAGCACCCACCGACACTCGTACCCCCTTCATCCTCGCCGATCGTCTCTCTTCGAGCATCTTCATCACCGACGTTGACAGTACGCGTTCGACGCCATCATCGTCTCCCCTTCTTCAACATCACCCCAGATAAGTTCCTTGACTTCCCCTCTTCATTTTCAGACACTCACCACTTCGTTTCGACCGCTAATTCGCCTCACCAACGCACCTCCGGCGAGCTTGCATGACCATTACACTCCACCAATCCGACCGCCATCCATCCCTACACCTCCATCGTGTCTTAGAGAGCAAAATCCCTCTAGTCTTCGGGGCCATTATCCTCTCCACTACATCCCTGAACACATGCACTCTAACACACATTCCGAGGTCATCAAACTTCCTCGCTCTGCCAATCACCTCCACTCCACCACCGTTATGTTTGTCATCATCTGGCGACACTTTTGAATGCTTTTAAAAGGGTCGGAAGACCATCTTGTGAGTTTCAGGTTTCGAGCTTTATACGCCTTTGCTGAAGCAGCTTCGAGTAAGCTCAAGCTGCATTCTTGAGGCCTCATCCCCTGGCGCAGATATAAGGTGATGCGAAAGCATCAGGAGAGCATCTCCAGCTGGTCAAGTTGGACATTTGACCAACATTGAACACAAATTGACCATGAGAGCTTCACAGCAGCAGTAGGCAAAGAAGGGACTCACATAGTCCCACATTGTGGATTCTGAAGCAGTCGCAGTGATATAGGAGTAAAAAGTCTCTAAGGCTTATTGCCTTCGAGTAATTGGGGGCAGGTCCCTACCGCACCCCTTGCACATGCAGCGCCCCATGCACTCGCCCTCGCCCACGCTCACGCCTCACAGGCCTGGGTCTGATCTAATTACCCAGGTACCTAGGTCTTGTCTAAAGAGAGAGAACGAGAGAGTGCACAGGGGAAGGGGGAGGGTTTTGCTGCTGAAGACATTGGTGGAAACTTAACCAATTTGAGAAGTTCCCCTACCCTGAGGGAAGAAGGAAATAGAACAGAAAAGGAAGCAGTAGAGAAAGAAGAGAAAGACAGAGTTACAAAATGAAATAAGAGAAGGGTAGAAGCAGAAGAAGGAAGAAAGAAGAGGAGCCACAGATGGGAAGCAGAGAAAGAAGAAATCAGAAAGGAAGAGCACTATAGCATCAGACGTTTAAGCCGTCTAATTTACAAATTAGACGTCCAATTTGAGTTTAATTCATATTCATATACATTAAGTTCCTTAGTTGATATTGTAGCAGTATTTGGTCACCATTTTACTCCCACCTTTTCACACTTTGATCTTGTTATTATTGCAAATGCTTTTACTTTGAATTGTGATCTTGATTTTTAAATACCAATCTGCTAGCTGTGTTTGACCTCAGACTTGAAATTCGAGTAATAAAATTATATCTGTTTTGAACACTTTCTCAGCTATATTACAATGCAATACTTTTAAAACACGATCCAGCATTCCTAAACATTTTGGCACCGTTGTCAGGGAGCAATGGACGATTTAGAATTATTGATTACAATTGTTGATTTGGTACTGACTTGCTATATCTCTTTTTATTGTGGTTGTTTTAGGGAGAAGATTCAAATAAAGACAGCCACTCATCAAACACGCCAGGGCAGGTAACTCCTGATTACTCTCTCTCTTAAGCCCCTCATTCTAGAAAAAAAAAGAAAAAAAGGATAAAATCAATTAGGGCTACTTGCTTTACATTCTTAGCTAATTCATCAAGTTGCCTGATTTGATTTCAACAACAAAATTGATTTGTGCACCCTTTTAAAGTAACTAGGGCTACCACTTTTTTATTTGTGCTCTAGATACCACATTTGGCAGACTAAATTGGACCAAAATTATAGCCAATTAAGAATTTCAATTTAGGGTTTTAGAGACACACCTTCATAAGCAAGAATCAACTTTCCAAAATGATTTGTGCCTAAGCCTTGGTTGAAGTGATTTATTCAAGCAAACCAAAAAATTCAGGCACTTAATCTCACTTGAATCCTAAAAGAAGGGACCAAAAACTTCTCAAGGGACAAATAGGTGAAGTTAACCGACCATGTTGGGTCAAGCAACCATGAAATTAGGTCACCTTTTGCACTCAATACATCTAAAGTTCAAGTGAAATCTTAAGCACCCTTGCTCTTTAATAAAACTAGTAGACTTAAGAGGTCAAGTCTCCATTCTGGTCTACCTGGAACATTAGTGACAAGAGAGGTCAGGTGGGGGAAACCTTGTAACTCGTGGGGGCGCTCTACCTTGTAGGGGTCTTTGCGGGACTCTCCCTCTCTGGCAGCCCAAGTATTTCTCAAGTGGACGGCTTCCTGACTAAGGGGTATCATCTGCCCCGAACCTCTATAGTCATCCAAATTTTTTGGGTATCTTGATTGGGTCCATCACATTCTTCTCTCATCCAAACCATTAGTGCATGTCTAGTAGGATGTCCTTAAGACCATCCTTGAGGCCTCCTTTAGTTATTCACTCCCATCGAGACCAGGCCTTGACTTCTGTGTTTGTGCAGCAACCCCATCACATAGACATATCCTCTGATTCATCTGAACCCAATTCTCCTTCTTCCACCATCATGGCACAACTCGTAGATGAAGAGAATAACCTTGAGAACAAACTTCAGTGCCTTAATGATTTATTCCAAGCCTTTATGAATCCACCGCAACATCCTACGATGCGAGATCACTACAATCCCACTGCGGTGGGGATCGAACCTCGAGTCCAAATCCTGGCTGGGGTTCCTGATTCTGAACTCAAGCCCAACATGATTCATGCTATTCCAAAATTTCAAGGGCCTAATTCCGAGGATCTTTTCCCACACATGAAACAACTCAAGCATCTGGCTCAGACCTTCGAGTCAGATCTCCAAAATCAGAATATTCTTCTCATGAAGATGTTCTCCCTCACTCTCATGGACAAAGCAGCTCACTGGTATCAGACTCAAACGTGCCCAATCAACACATGGGTTGAACTACAATCCAAGTTTCTAAAAATGTTCTTCCCAGTTGGTTGGATGAATTATGAAACCAGATCACACACTTCACACAGCAACCTGGAGAACCACCTCATGAAGCGTGGGAACATTTTCTGGATCTCATGCGGAAGTGCCCCTATCACAGAGTTCCTAAATAGGAACAAGTCCAGTCTTTTTACCAGGGACTCTGTGAAGATATTTGTTTATTCGTCAATACAACCTATAGAGGAAATATCATTGGTCAACACGAAGATACTGTGGGGGAGATTCTCGATAATATGTGTGAGAACTCCATCAATAATGTCTACATGGGCTTATTCGACTGGACGAATGCCCGTGCATCAACGAATCAAAGGGGAGCACACGAGACGTAGGGTCTATCCGCATCAGTCGACTTGGAATTCATGGCTAGTCATTTGGACAAGGTCTCTATCAATGAGAAGAAGGTGGATGAGCTAACTCGACATCTACAGTGAGCCACCTCTACGCAAAACCCGTTCGCATAGCCACCCTCTGGCAGGGAAGCTGTGCATAACATCTATCACCGATCTTCTCAGGGGATGGACCTGTATCCACCCCCATCTGACTCTAGGGCCGGAGGAAACTCCAATCCTGCCTACACTACTTGGGGGAACTCTGAACCCTCGTACTCTGACTTTTTTGAGGTTCCTCAGGTATGCGAGGACCTCCACGCCATCCAAAATGACCCATTCTCTGACACCTATCACCCTAGATGGTAAAATCATCCCAATTTCCTGTGGGTGGGAAATAATCAGAATCAGAGACCACCAAATCAACCCTGTCCACAAGCTCCTCGTCCATATCAGCCACCTCAGCTTCGGCCTTACCCAACCTATCAATCTATGCCAACTCAAATAGATCAGATGACTCTCATCCTTCAGACTCTGGTTGACATTCAATAGATCAATGCGGCTATGCAAAAATAGCACAAAGATGATATCACAGAGGTTGGCAATCAACTCGCCCAGATGGCAAATTCCTGCCAACCTAGCACACTCCCTTCTCAACCTCTACTGAATCCGAAGAATGTGCCAAACCAGAGGTGCGTTACGAACCCAAATCTGGGCCAAGCCCACATGATTTATCAAGCCCCTTCTGTTGCATCACCTGACGGGATGGAAGCTTCGACATCATATTCAGGATTTCAGCAGCAGCCACCTATTTTATCGACACCAAACTAGCACTAGGCAGGACTAAATTTAGTTACAACTCGCAGTGGCAAAGCAACACAAATCCCACCTTACCGAAGCCACTTTCAGCCTAGTAGTGCTAACCTAAGCCTTAGGATAGTTATCCAGGATACCCTTATCCCTAATCAGGAACCTAGACCTATTCTAGAGGAACCATCCGAGGTTCCATTTCCCGAGGCCTTGACCAAGGGAAAGAGGACAAGCAAACCCGTGGCACCTGAGGAGGATCTGGTCAAGCTCTTTGAACAGGTCGATATAAACATTCCCTTGATGGATGCAATTCACCACATACCGGCTTACGCACGATGTATGAAAGACGTGTGTATACCTAAGCGTAAGCTACGAACCAAAAGTGAGAGCCCAATTGTATTGTCGGAGCAAGATAGCTTAGTAATTTTAAGCAAACTCCCACCTAGAGTAAAAGACCTAGGTAATCCCCTGATTTTCTATACAATTGGTGATATCCAATTTGATAGATCTTTATTGGATCTAGGAGCCTCCACTAACCTAATACCTACATCCCTACTTGGCCATCTTGAGGAATTTGAGGTCAAACCGATAAAGGTGACATTACAGTTGGCAGATAGATTTATTAAGTCACCTAAAAGAGTTCTTGAGGATGTCATTGTTGGGGTTCTGGATTTCTATTTCCCGGTGGACTTTGTAGTCTTGGATATAGATGCTCCAGAAAAATGAAGGAACACACCAATCATACTAGGGAGACCCTTTCTAGCCACTGCTAGGGCCAACATAAACTGTGAGGAGGGCCAAATTGAACTAAAATTTGGGAAACAGACATTAAAGATGAATAACTTTAAGGCCCAACAAAGGATTAATTGCGGTGTTATATAATAGATATGTGATATCAAACCTGTGGTTGATGATCCAAATCTTGAGGAAAACTTGACTACTCCTAATCAACCACAAGCAGATCAAAACCGACAATCAGAGGAGTTTGAACTTGACCTAGACACACCCATCACTCCCTCCCTTGCTCTTGACACACACCCTGAACCACCTGCTGCTGTTGATAACCTTGTGCTGGAACTCAAGCCTCTTCCCGATCATCTAAAGTACGTCATTTTGGGTTCCAATCGGAGGTTTCCTGTGATTATCAATTTCAGACTCACACTTGATCTGGAATCCCGTCTGATTGCTATTCTCCAGCAACATCAAAGAGCCATTTGATGGACTCTCAATGATTTGACTGGCATCAGCCCTCTTACTGCACACACCGCATCTACACTGAAGAGGGCACATGACCTTCCAGTGAAATGCATAGACGACTGAATCCTAATCTGCAGGAGGTCTTGAAAAAGGAAATCATCAAGTGGTTAGATACTGGGATCATCTACCCGATCTTTGACAGTCGGTGGGTGAGTCCAATCCAAGTTGTGCCTAAAAAGGCAGGACTCACCATGATCAGGGCTGAAACCAAAGAAATCATACCGACCCGTGTTGCGAATTCGTGGAGAGTCTGCATTGATTACAGAAGACTCAATACCTCCACAAAGAAGGATAATTTCCCACTACCGTTTATTGATCAGATCCTCAAGAAGCTAGTGGGAAATAAGTTCTTCCACTTTTTGGATGGGTACTTCGATTATAACCAGGTGGCAATCCATCCTGAGGACTAAGAAAAGACCACTTTCACCTGCCACTTCGAGACATACGTGTTCCGAAGGATGCCTTTTGGTCTTTCCAATGCATTGGCTACTTTTCAGTGGTGCATGCTTGGCACATTCTCAAATGTGGTAGGCGATTATCTGGAAGTCTTCATGGATGACTTTTCAGTATTATCTGACGATTGCCTCTTGCACTTGGTCCAGATCCTCAGGTGGTGCATTGCCATGAATCAGGTTCTTTCCTGGGAAAAGAGCCATTTCATGGTTGATGTAAACACATTTGATGAGGGTAAAATGCCTATTCATGCATTTTCCTAGGCTTAGATTTGCATTCCATGTTATAAATATTGCATAGCATGCATCATTCTGCATTTAGATTAGTTGTATATAATTTAGGTTAATTGCATCCTTTTGTTGTTAGGAGAGAAGGATATTTGTTTTGGAGCCTTGGATTGATGATTCGACCATACGGTTCTGATCAAGATGATGATCGAAGTCTAACACCTCTGAAATTGCCTCGATCAGAGTCCTGTAGCACCATATGCAGTCTGAGGGAGATCAATGGCCAAGGGACTAGGAGACATAATTTGGAGCTTCAAATGATAAATCCAACCACATGGATGGATTCAGGTTGATGATCGTAGCCTAACAGTGCGAAAATTGACTCAATCCAACCTCTATAGCAGCCCCTACAATAAGAAGAAGATGGATGACCCAGACTACGCCACGTGGCGCAGCCCAGGTCGCTAGCACACGCACGCAACACCGCACACGCGCAGCAGCACAAGTGCGCGCGTGAGTGCACAGGCGCCCATACGCGCAGTGCCAGCACGTGGGTGCGCATGCACGTGCGGCAAGGCAGGAGCTGTGCCAGCGCAGCGTGAGGTGGACTATAGCAACGCATGAGCTGGACATATAGCCATCGGTAATTAATCGCATGCTAGCAAAGCCAGCTATGGGCGCTAGCGGACATGAGTTTCCTACAACGACATTTCCAGTGACAGCCTGGATGTCACTAATGGTCCCATATCGATTTTTTCCTCTTCACCACTATAAAATGACCTACACCCCCTCCCTACCAAGCCATCTCTACCTACTCTACTCCCACCTACTCCCAAGCTCTAGCAAGCCTACCAACGCTCCATTAGAGCTTGTTCTCAAGCTCCCAAGGTGCTTCTTAGTGTAGCGAGCCTCTACCTCACCAAATACTCCTCCAACTTCCATTCTCCCTTCATAGGTCACCTTGGAGCCATCCTCTCACCTTCACTCCGGTAGCAGATCAACTTCATCTTCTCACCTCCATTCCGGAGCTACGCCGAAGCTTTCCTCAACCCGACATTCTCCAACATCTCACCTCCGTCATCCCGCTCCACACATCCTTCGTCCAAGCTTCCGCCAGGCACCATCGTCTCGTCGAACCGCCGATTTAGGAGATTTCCTCTCACCTCCCTCTCTTTATATGCTTTCATAGTTTCTTGTAATTGACATTAGAAGTAATATATATCAGATTTGTTTCAGATCTCTATCTTGTGATACATTTGCTTGTTTTCTTTGATTTCAAAACTACAAAAAAATACCAAAACCCCAAAATACCAAAAAGAGACAAAATGAAGCGCGGCTTTCAAGTAAAGTAAACGTCAACTCCCTATGTTCGACCCGGGACTCCCTTGGAGTTTTGGTATAAATTTTATCTGATCGACGTGTTTTGCAACTACGACGACAGGTTACTTGTAACCTTGATTTCTAACACGCGAAAAACGCACGAGCAATGGTGCCTGAAGGAATTGTCTTGGGACATCTCATATCAGAAAAAGGCATCCAGGTCGATCGAGGCAAGGTGAATCTGATTTCCAAACTCCCTATGCCTAGCTCGATCAAGGACATTCGATCTTTCCCAGGGCACATTGATTTTTACCGTTGATTCATTCATGATTTCTCAAAGATCCCACATCCCCTGATCACTCTACTTTCTAAGGATGTTCCTTTTGAAATCTCCAAGGAATGCACTCAAGCATTTGAAATCCTACGTGATCGAGTTACCCAAGCTCTAATCCTACAGCCCCCTGATTGGTCTCAACCATTTTGAGATCATGTGCGATGCATCTGATTTTACTATAAGAGTGGTACTTGGGTAGAAAATTGATGAAAAACCCATGGTCATCTACTACGCTAGCAAGACACTTGACGAAGCTCAGCGTAACTACACAGTTACTGAGAAGGAGCTGCTAGTCGTATTATTTGCCTTGGAGAAGTTCAGATCATATCTTCTGGGTTCCCATGTTATCATTTACTCTAATCTCACAGCTGTGAGGCATCTCCTTGTGAAGAAGGATGTGAAACCTCAATTAATCCACTAGATCTTCCGTTGCAAGAGTTTGACCTTGAGATTTGTGACGATGCAGGAAAACAGCATGTTGTAGCCGATCACTTGTCCCACCTCCCTTCTGATATTATCGACCCTTCCAAACCCATTACGGAACATTTTCCTGGCGAGCACCTCCTAACTATCAGTACAAGGCTTCCATGGTTTGGTGATCTAGTAAACTACCTAGCATCACATCAGATCTCATCCGATTGGTCGAAGACCAAGAAGGACAAATTGCTTTCCGATGCCAAGTATTACTTCTAGGAACACCCATATCCTTTCCGCATCGGTGTTGATCAAATCATTCGACGATGTGTCAAGGGAGTGGAAATTCAAGATAACTTATCCTTCTGCCATGACAACACGTATGGTAGACACTTCTCAGGTCATAAAACTGCAGCGAAAGTCCTCCTGTGCAGCTTCTATTAGCCCATGATTTTCAAAGATGCATACAATCACTATAGGGCATGCAATCATTATCAGACCTTAGGCAACATGAGCCATCGTGACATGATGCCCTTACAGCCGATTCACATACGCGAAATCTTCGATGTCCAGGGGATTGATTTTATGGGACCCTTTCCTATTTCGGACATCTTCGAGTACATTCTACTCATTGTTGACTACGTGTCCAAATGGATCGAAGCCATTTCAACTCGAACCAATGATCATAAGGTGGTTATCAAATTCATTCATCAGAACATCTTTTCGCAGTTAGGGATTCCACATGCTATAATCTCTGATAAAGGGACCCATTTCACTAATGCTCAGTTCAAGTCACTGATGACCAAATACGGGGTGTCACACCGAATCTTTACTCCTTATCACTTCCAAACTAATGGTGTAGCTGACTTATCAAATCGGGAGATCAAGAAAATCCTCCAGGATACTATTTGGCCTAACAGGAAAGACTGGTCATCCTAATTTCCGAAAGCTTTCTGGGCCTAAAAGACTACCCACAAAACCCAATTAGGCATGTCTCCCTTCTAATTAGTGTATGGGAAGGCATGTCACCTCCCCGTCGAATTGGAGCACAAAGCCTATTGGGTAGTACGGACCTGCAACCTCGATCTTTCTAAGGCTGGAACACACAGGAAGCTTCAAATGAGAGAGATCGATGAATTACGCCATGACATGTATGAGGACTAGTGAATTTACAAAGAGCGGATTAAGGCCTTTCACGACAAGCACATATCCAGAAAGATCTTCTACCATGGTCAAAAAGTCCTACTCTATGATTCCAAGCTCAAACTATTCCTAGGAAAACTCAGATCAAAATGGATCGGACCTTACCTCGTCCAATGAATCTTTGGAAATGGATCTATCAAGATCAGTCAACTCAGCCATGATTCAGACCCTTTCATTGTGAACACTCAGAGACTCAAACCGTTCATTGACCTTATCGATACAAATTTGGTTGAGACATCCTTTGCCCTCCATTCTCCCTGAGCTCATTACGCCCAGCTAATGGCATAAAAATCAACGCTTAACGGGAGGCAACCCGTCAATTTTGAAAACCTGAAACCATTCTTGACATTCCTATGCTGAATTCATATTGCACTTTAGGTTTCATCAATTAGAACAGTCGACCCCACCTTAAGTACCTGTACCCGAGCTTGAAATCAACTGCATCAGTCACCTCAGCCTATTCACCCACCCAGAACCTATTCTAATGAATGATCTAAGCTGAACTCAAACCCACCTAATTTACAATGGGGCATTGCAAATCATAGGCATAGGGGGGTATGGAAGTGCAAAACACCGTGGAAATCATCTCACAGGAAAAGTTTTCATCAAAAAAATGAAAAAATTCTTGAAAAAGATGAAAAAATTAAGAGGAGAGAAAAATTTTGAGGGCATACCAATTTTGAGGAGAAACAATGGGGAAAAGTAAAAAAATGTCAAAAAGGAGCACAAGTTTAAAAGAAAAAGAAAAGAGATAGTCATTAGTAAAAAAATTAAGGAATTAACTGAGTTCTAGACGATATCAAGAAAAAGAAAATGAAAGGAAAAAAGTACTAATGAAACACAGAAGAGATTAGTAGGAACGCTGATTTTAGGCCTCTCGGGCTATACTCCTAGGGTTAAAAATTCAAGTATCCACTAAGATCTAGATAGTCCTCAAGAGGTTGGGGAAAATGCGAAGCTTAAGTATTAGGTCTAAGGCTTACGGAGTATTCGGCCTCGCTAATTGACCTCTGGTTTTTGGGACTTGGTAACCTAAGCACCCCAATCCACACACAGTCAGGTTCAATGCGCATAAGTATCAAAATCAAGCAAACACATTTAAATTGTTATGAAAAAGTCACCTAGATTAGGAGTGGCTGATTAACACAAGTTGATTTGGATGAGTTCCTGATGCGGAGAGGCAGGAAATCCCCTTCGAAGATGCACAATAACATATCATCTCCTCGGTTCTTGTCTCCTAGGAAATCTATATATCCTACCAGGGGCATGCAAGCACCCTGTGCTGTTTCAGAAGCCATGGGTGATATTATCTCGAAATGTCGATTGCTAGGGTCTAGATCTAGCTACAGAATTCCATGGGCAGGATTATCTTGAAATCTCAAAAGCCAGGGTTCTGGGGGTTGCCATGGGCAGTGCTATCATGAAGCATCAATTGCCAAGGATCCTTCGAGGATTGATGATGGGGGCTAGGAATCTAATACAAACCATGTTGAGAAGCTAATCCAAAGATAGAAATAAAAAGAAAAGAGAGGGAAAACTCTCTAAACAAAGAAAATTCCTCTGCAAGCTAAACCAAGGCTAAAATATGTTACAAGCATGGGTGCTTTAACTGCAGAGTCCAATAAACCTTAAGATAGTTCCTGTGAGCCTTAAAATCCTTCGCATCAGACTAAGGCTAGAGCTTGTCAGGTCCAGATCTTGCTTGGTACCTGAGTACCTCTAGGCCTACTATTGCCATTCTAACCTAATCCACAGAAGAAAGCACACATCACAATTTTGAGCATCAAAATGATTACATGGTCTAGAATCAAAGTTAAAACCTTAAAATTTTGCTAAGGGACTAGAAAAAGCTAGGCATGGGGGTATGATAAAAACACCATCATGATCCCTAACTAGCTCATTTTGACCCAATGAAGAGAATAAATGCTCCTACAAAACCAACTGAAGGTCATAATTCACTATATAACCTTTCTAAGAGAAAAATAAGAAACTAGAGGTAAAACTATAATTTTATCGATGAAGTACAGCAACGAGTTTTCTCAAGAGGTAAACAAAGTTCAAGGGTCATAATAGGATAATAAGTGGGTTGGATCAGACAGAAAAGGGTTTGTGTGAGTTCTGTGAATTAAATGACTTCTTGAAGCCCTAAAACTGACCCACTTGATTAACCAAGGTTCTATTTAGGAGAAAATTAACTTAAACCCTCTAAAAATCATAGAAAAATATTCCTCTAGGGTTTAAAACTTTTAATTTGGCCATTGGAACCCATCTTGAATTAAAATGGGGTCTCAGACAAATATTTTCCCTAAATTGGGCTTTTGCATAAATTTCCCAGCCAACGTGGTCAAACACAAAATCCAACTTCACCATTGGATTTCTTAGGTCCAAATTAGGTTTATAGCAAAATTTGGACACAAGATGAATTTGCCGTGACCTAGTTTGCAAAAAGGTCTAGCCTGATTACATTTGTATCCTTATCTTTCAAAAACACTTACAAATTTCCCCCTAGCTTCTTGATCATTTTTGCAATTTGGTCCCTCCACCATTATAGCGGAGGAATCCAACTCCAGCAAGCTTTGGAGGGAGGTTTCTCCTTGATTGCTCAAAGGATCTCCTCCAAAATTGGAAGTGAAATTCTTTGAGAAAATCCCTCCTGTCTAAACCCATCTTTGATCCCAGATTCTTTCCCAATCTCTCATGCAAACCCATGAGAGACATGAGTGTCCTAATGGATTCCAACTCCAGCGAGCTTTCCTTGCTTGGGAAGCTTGATTTGGAAGCCCTAACCATCCTTCTGAGCTCTATTTAAAGGAGCCCAGATCCCTTCGATCACGGCAAGCTTGAATTCGAATGGAGACCCTCTCAAATTCTTCTCTCCTTCTGCCGTCGATTCGCTCTTCAAGCTCCGATGACCTTCCCTACTCTTCGTCATCGTCTGACCATAATACCAGTGGCAGACTCTTCCTCCTTGCTTTCGTCAGTGTCGTGCAGCACCCGTCGACGCTCTTGCCCCCTTCATCCTCATCGACTGTCTCTCTCTGAGCATCTTCGTCTCTGGCGTCGGCAGTACGCGTCTGACGCCATCTTCATCTCCCCTTCATCGACTGTCACCCAGATAAGTTCCTTGACTTCCCCTCTTCAATTTTAGACACTCACCACTTCGCTTCGACCACTAAATTGCCTAACCGTCCTCCATCTTCCACCTCACCAGCACACCTTCGACAAGCTCGCACAGCCATTACACTCAACCAATCCAGCCGCCATCTATCCCTACCCCTCCACCATGTCCTAGAGAGCGAAAGCCCTTTGGTCTTCGGGACCATTACCCTCTCCACTGCACCCATGAACACACACACTCTAACACGCACATTCTAAGGTCATTAGACTTCCTCGCTTTGCCTATCACCTCCACACCACCACGGTTATGTTTGTCTTCATCCGATGAGACTTTTTAATGCTTTTAATAGGGTCAAAAGATCATCTTGTGAGTTTCAGGTTTCGAGCTTTATCCGCCATTACTGAGGCAGCTTCGAGTAAGCTCGATCTGCATTTTTGAGGTCTCATCCCCTGGCGCAGGTATCAGGTGACGCGGAGGCATCAGGAGAGCATCTCCAGCTGATCAGGTTGGACATTTGACCAACATCAAATGCGAATTGACCATGAGAGCTTCACAGCAGCAGCAGGCAAAGAAGGGACTCACATAGTCCGACATCATGGATTTTGAAGCAGCCGCAGCGATATAAGAGTAAAAAGTCTCTAAGGCTTATCGCCTTCGAGCCACTGGGGTCAGGTCCATACCACACCCCATGCACACGCAGCACCCCATGCACTCACCCTCGGCTGCACTCACGCCCCACGGGCCTCAGTCTGATCCGATTACCCGGGTACCCGAGTCTTATCTAAAGGGAGAGAACTAGAGAGTGCACGGGGGAAGGGGGAGGGTTTTGCTACTGAAGACATTGGTGGACACTTAACCAATTTGAGTAGTTACCCTCCCCTTAGTAAAGATTGAAAAAGAAGAAGAGAAAAGGAAGCAATAGGGAAAGAAGAGGAAGACACCGTTAAAGAAAGAAAGAAGTGAAGGAGTAGAAGTAGTAGAAGGAAGAAACAAGAGGAGCCATAGAAGAGAAGCAGAGAAAGAAGAAATCAGAGGGAAGAGTACTGTAGCATCAGACGTTTAAGTCGTCTGATTTACAAATCAAATGTCCAATTTGAGTTTAATTCATATACATATACATTGAGTTCCTTAGTTGATATTGTAGGAGTATTTGCTCACCATTTTACTCCGACCTTTTTACACTTTGATCTTGTTATTATTGTAAATCCTTTTACTTTGAATTGTGATCTTGATTTCTAAATACCAATTTGCTCCCTGTGTTCGACCTCAGACTTCAAATTCGAGTAATAAAATTATACCTTTCTTGAATGCTTTTTCGGCTATATTATAATGCAATACTTTTAAAACACAATCTAGCATTCCTAAACAGACAAGCTCTATCTATCAGCCGCTGCACCAAGCTGCCAACTACCCTCCAAAGTGGGCTGACCCTTTCGAGTCGCTAAAGGAGGAATTGCAAGCATCAATTCAGAAATCTACTCATGACAACTAGCAAATAATGAAGGAAATGGCCTACCAAATATAGAGCATACATAATACGCAAAACTAGATGATGTAGGAGCATAGATATCTTGGTGGTTTGCCCTCTCAACCTATCCCAGACTCGAGATACGTGAAGAATCAGGGTGCCCCAACTTGATTCCAAGCACCACAAGGGTAGGCACATGCTTTTATGCAAGAACCTCCCGTACCTCCTGGTTATGGGCTCAGTTACCACCTCTGTTGTCAAACCTTGTGTATCCGGACCAACCTGCTCCTTATCCAGCATGGATAGCACGTCGATGCAAAAGCTACCACCTTAAGGAACAGAAAGACTACACAGGACTCACTAGCTAGCCAAGCAGGTAATGACTTTTCCTACGCTCTACCACGAGATGGCTTACAACCCTCTTCCTCTCACAAGCCATATTCATTAGATAAAGGAAAGAAGCCCCTAGAACCTGAAATTCCCTTCCCTTTTCTCATGGCCCTAACGCGAGATTCAACATGGAAAAAGGACACACGGAATATTGAGGATCTTAAATATATGTTCAAGGAAGTTCATATTCAGTCCCTCTTCTTGAAGCAATAGATCACATCCCTATTGTTGCTAGGTTCTTTAAGACCTACTGTACATCGAAGCGATAGAAAAGAATTGAACGGCCAGCAGTATTATTTGAGGAAGCTAGTGGAGTTATTTTAGTTAACTTACCGCTCAAGAAGAAGGACCCAGGCACACCACTAATTTCCTACTTTTTGTAGGATTCCCCTTCTGATAAGGCCCTTCATGATTTGGGGTCGTCCATCAACCTAACTCCCACTGTAGTATTTGATCGATTTTGATTTGGGGAGTTAAAGCCCACCTCCGTTACCATACAGTTGGCTGATCGATCGGTAAAAACACCGAGGGGGGTGGTTGAAAATGTGATTGAAGTCCAAGGATTCTGCTTTCCAGTGGACCTTTTTGTTCTTGATATTGAGGTTCCTCCTAATCTTCGTGATGCACCGATTATTCTAGGTCGCCCGTTTTTGGCAACCGCCCGTGCAAACATCGACTATGCATCAGGGTGCATGGAATTTCTCTGGGGAGCGAAAAGCTTAGACTAGACATTTTCAGGGCATCAAAGAACTTTGATTGCAATTTGATCGAGGAGGATAGTGAAGACGAAGATTCAGCTTTCTGTGATAACATTAGGCTACTCTGCAGCAACCCAATGGCACATTCATCTTCACTATCAAGGGTCTTAGATTGCGATCCACATGGGACTGAAACTAATGATATGCACATTTCGTCCCATGGATCTGGTTGTTATGGGTGTTCATTTGCTCCTAACATCCTTGACCCTGACTATCCTGTCCTATCGAACACTGATATCTTAAGGCAAGATTACATGACAATTGCAGACAGATTCATCATTTGTCAGGTTTAGCAAATTTCCTCTCCTTCCCTGCATTAACCCCCTACCTACCCTCCGATACTAGAGTTACAGCCCTTACTTGATTCGCTCAAGTACATGTTTCTTGGAAAAAGTAAGACATATCCCGTGATTATTAATGCTCACTTGACTCTAGATCAGGAATACCAGTTGATCTCCGTTCTGCAAGCACATAGGGATGCTATAGGGTGGGGCATTGTCGATCTCCACAGAATTCGTAATCATATTGCACTCACCATATCTACATTGATAAAGGGGTGAGACCATCGAGACAACCTCAGAGACGCCTAAATCCAAATATGTTAGAGGTTGTCAAGATGGAGATTATTAAATGGCTGGACGTAGGCATTACCTATCCTATTTCCGACAGCCAGTGGGTGAGTCCCATTCAGATAGTGTCCAAAAAGGCAGGACTCAACGTAATCAGAAATGAATTAGGCGAATCCATCCTGAACCACACCACAACTTCTTGGCGGGTCTGCATTGACTATGGGAAGCTAAACTTTGCTACCAAAAAGGGTCATTTTCCTTTACCCTTTATTGATCAGATTCTAGAATGATTAGCTGGGCATAGTTTCTTCAGCTTTTTGAATGGATACTCTAGGTACAATCAAGTTGCAATGAACCCGGAAGATCAAGACAAGACAACTTTCACGTGTCCCTTTGGAACATTCTCTTTTAAGCAAATGCTTTTCATCCTCTACAACGCACCAGCTACTTTTCAGTGATGTATGATGGCCATCTTTTCAGACATGATCGAGGACTGTGTAGAAGTGTTCATGGACAACTTCTCCATGTTTGGAGATGATTTCTCATCTTGTCTTGATAACCTCACAAAGATTCTGAGGAGATGTATAGAGGTTAACCTAGTACTTTCATGGGAGAAAAGCCATTGTATGGTGAGGGATGGAATCATACTAGGTCACAGGATCTCCTCTAATGGACTCGAGGTCAACTGAGCTAAGTCTGAAATCATTTCGTGATTACCTCTGCCTAGCTAGGTTTGAAAAATTAGATCATTCTTAGGGCATGTCATATTTTATCTAAGATTCATTCGAGATTTCTCAAAAATTTCTCATCATTAATGAATCTTTTGGTAACCGACATGCCCTTCCATTTTGACTCCTCCTGTCTCAGTGCTCTCAAGACCTTGCAAAGTGCTGTCTCAAGTGCAGCTATTCTCCATCCTCCCGACTGGTCTCTCGACTTCGAGATGATGTGTGACTCCTCTGACTTTGATGTCAAAGCTGTTCTTGGCCAGTGTCGGGAAAGCCAACCATTCATAATATACTACGCTAGCAAAACATTAAACCAGGCTGAGTGTAACTATAGAGTAACAAAGAAAGAATTGCTAGCCATGGTATTCATGTTGGAGAAATTTATGTCATACTTACTCGACTCCAAAGTTATCATCTACACGGATCATTCCGCCATCTACCATTTGTTGGCAAAGAAGGATGCCAACCCAACCTTATCAGATGGATACTTCTTTTGCAAGGGTTTGATGTTGAAATCTGCAACAAAGTCGGAGTGCATAATGTTTTTGTGGATCACTTATCTTGGCTTGACCCAGACTACATTCCATACTCCCCACCGACATCAGACCAATTTCCAGATGAGTCTCTGTTATCTATTAAGTATGATGATATAGCAAACTATCTTGTCGCAAGCAGGCTACCTGTGGGATTATCCAAGGATCAAAAGCTCAAATTCATATCAGAGGCCAAATTCTTTTTTTGGGATGACTCATTACTCTTTCGCATTGGGGCTAATCAGATCATCTATAGATGCATCCCTGATTCAGAAATCTCTATTGTGATATCCTTCTGCCACAGTGATGCTTGTGGGGGTCATTTCTCAGGCTGAAAGACCGTTGCAAAGATTTTCCAGTCAAGATTTTTCTGGCCGACCATTTTTAGACATACACATGATTTTGCCAAGAGCTGTAAGCGATGCCAGGCAATTGGTTCTATGACATGGAGAGATATGATGCCCCTCCAATCCATTCTGGTCATAAAAGTGTTCGACATCTGGGGCATCGACTTTATGGGCCCTTTCCTAAACTCGCGTGGCTTTGAGTACATAGTACTTGTAGTAGACTATGTCACAAAGTTGGTAGAAGCCATCTTGGTATGACGATATGATCATAAGACTATTATATCCTTCGTTCGAGAGTTTATTTTTGCAAAATTAAGAGTTCCTTGAGCCTTAATAAGCGATGAGGGAAGTCACTTCATCCATGCCCATTTTAGGTCATTAATGAAGAAATACGGAGTGCAGCACTGCATTGCTACCCCGTATCACCCATAGACCAATAGGCAGGCTTAAGTATTAAACTATCAAATCAAGCTTATTCTTCAAAAGACGGTTAGAACTGATAGGAAGGATTGGTCAGATCAGCTGTGTTTATCAGGCGAGATCAATGTTTTAAAATTAATGTGTCGTAGTATAGTTGAAATAGCTCGAAATAAGTAAATTTTATTACTCGAAGTTTTAAATCTGAGGTCGAACATAGGAAGCAAATTGGGGTTTAAAAAATCAAGAGCACAACTTTTGAGAAATTGAATATGCAATGTAAATCAGAGTTGTAATGCAAGAAGATAATGTAAGTAAAGAGAGGACAAAAAAATTGACGTATGATTTTGTGAATCTGATGTCTTAAACTTAGGGCTACTACAGTGCTTTATTTCTCTTCTTTCTCTCTTCTCTGATCTGTCTTTGTTCTTCCCTAGCTGCTTCCTTCTTCTTCTTTTCTTTTCTTCGTGCCTCTGCCTGTGCTTCTGTTGCCTTTGTCTTCTACTTCTCTTTCTTCTTTCTCTGGTGACATCCCTTGACTTCAGCTCCTTCTTCTCTTTCTCTTCCTCTTTCTTCAGCCCCTCAGCCTTCGGCTCTTCCTCTTTAGCCTTGCCTTCTCCTTCCTTAGCTTCTCTAGCCTTCGCCCTATTTCTTCTTTGGCTTCTTCTCCTGCCTGCGAGAGCAAAACCTACCCCTACCCACCCTTGCTATCTCTCTTCCTCTTTCTCTCTTAGGCTCGCTCTCCCAAAGCCGCTTCTCAGGTAATCGGGTCGGGTGCATGCCCGGGACTAGGCCCACCGGTGTGCAATGGTGGGTGAGGAGTGCAGGTCAGGTATACAGGTCAGGCCAGTTCCTCATGGGCAGTGCCACAGATGAGGCAGTGATAGGTGAGTGGGACCTCACCCTGTGGTCAGGAGGCGATAAGCCATATTCACTTTTGCAATTTATCTCACGGCGCCTGCTCACAATCTTTCGAGGTAGGCTATGCTATCCCACCTTCCTTCACGAACACCTATAGCAGGACTCCTCCTTTGATTGCGGCAACTACGGGGTCATTAGTGCTAATTAGTTGGCTGGGGCTGTGTCCGAAGGGGTTCCGCGTGACCTAGGGCTCTTATCCTAGAGCGAGGAGTCCTAGAGGAAGCTCCCAAGCAAGCTGCTTGCTTGCGCTAATGGCAGCAGGTGTCTGTCAGGACTCGAACAGGTTGTGTTAATGTGATGAAATTATCGTTGATGTGAGTATAGTGGTTAACGTAAATCGAGCCTAAGCATCCTTTTGCGAAATTTTTAACCTGGCCTACTTAATTTTATCTTGGTCACTTTTAGGCCCAAGGTCGATCACAGGGAGGTAGGGATTAGAGGTGAAGAAGTTTCTACACCTTTCCTAAAATGTATCTCTTCCGTGCGTTTATTATGTTTCTGGTTTTTTTCTATTTAAGATTTCTTTTTCTGATAATTTTGTTCCTATGGTACACCCTCAAAATCAGGTCCTTGGCTTCGAGCCAAATTATTCTTGCCTTTGAGCCAACTTAGGGTTTCCAAAAAAAAACTGGTCCTACTATTCATAAGAATGAGTACCTGCAAGACAAGGATTATCTTTTCTCGTTTAAACATTTTTTATCTTTTTAATAGCAGGAAACAAAAAACAAGATAGGTTGTTTGTAGAGAAACAAATATAGTTTGTATATATATATATTATATATATAGGGGTGGGGATGAAGGTGGAAATGATGTGTAGCACAATGTCGAGTTGGTCCACGTCTACAAAGACGCAACCAACAAGACGAAGTGCCATGTAGAGTGTAGGATGGATGTGTGGGAGTGTGTGCGGAGGCGCTCTCTTTATGCGGGTATCGGGGAATATCAGCAACTGGTGCAGATATTCTCGCGATATAACGCGTGGTGGAGTGACTAGTGCGTATGGATACAGGTAGGTGATATGAATGTAAATATATATATATATATGTATATATATAGATATGGTTGTAACTATATTGGTGTACATGTAGTTATGTATATATAGATATGTAAATATATATAGATATATATATATTTAGAACTAGATATATATGTATATATATTTAACTATAAAGAAATAGGGATATATATATAGTAATATATGTATATAGATATATATATATATGTATATATGTATATAGATATATTTGTATAAGTATCTACGTATATAGATATATATATATATGTGTATTTTTATCTATAGATATATATGTATATATGTATATATATTTGTATATATGTATAAATATATATATATTTATGTATGTATGTATATATACTTATATATAGTTGTATAGGTATGAATATGTATATATATATATATAAATATAAATATATATATGTATAGGTGTGTACAAGTGAGTGTGAGTGTACAAGTGTGTGTGTGTACGAGTGTGGTGTGTGTATGAGTGAGGAGTGAATGCTCGAGGAAGAGGGCACGTGAGTTAAGCCATCAGGGGGCTGCTGGCGTCATCTGGATCCGTGGGCATGCACAGGCGCGCAAGGCTTCACATGAGCACTAGGGTGGGCGCGCGTGCTGCCTTAGTGCGCGGGTGGGTGCGGAAGTGTGAGAGAGGGGGCAACGTAGCACACAGCGTAGCATAGCACACTGCGTTGCTGGGGGGAGTGGATGCAGGCGAATACGCGGGTGCGAGCTCAAACGGACGCGAGTGCAAACACAGTCGCTGGCGCTGACTGGTTGGGGGTGGTAGCGGCGAGGAGAGAGAGCGCGCGGTGACTTGATAAGTAAGAAACTCCCCGGTCACCGCACTGTAGCTACAGTGTTGTGCTGAGAGGCGTGAATAGCAGCTACATTGCCACACGGGATGGACAACGGATCGCAGCCGGTTCTGCGTACACGGGCGCGCTGGAAGGTGCCTGTGCATGCGGTGAGAGCCTGCTGCCGGTCTGCAGGGGCTTGCGCAGTGGTTGCTGCTGCTGCTGGAGCTTCTGACCTTGAAGCTCTGGCAATGGCGGCAAGGGCTTCAGTGATTGAAACAGGGAATGAAATCACCACGCCCACCTGCTCTCGAAGGAGCTGGGTGGTGGTGGAACTTACAGTGGTGGTCGTGGGACCACTATGAGCTTGCTCCTGCCCGTAGTGTGTCTCTTCAGTGTGAAGAGATACTGCGTATGGAGGGGAATATGGGAGGATGATGGCCTAGAGGAAGGGTGTCTATGGTGGTGTGTGTACCAGGCTACCCACTCGCAAGGAAGATGGCCAGGCTTTTTAAAGAGGAGGGAGCCTGCCACAGCCATGCTGCAGGTGTGCATGACTAGCCATTCTACAAGGTAGAGGAATGGCGCGAAGAGTTGCAAGCCCCATGCCCTGAGCCATGCGAGGGAGATGATTTCAAAGTCAAAATAAAAAAATGAAGAAGGTGAAATTCCGAGGCAGCACTTGAAGATGTTTTTTTCTTGGCCAATTATTCACGTTATAATCCCCTCTCAAATAAATCCATGCAAGTGTCTTTTTTACGAATGCAACTATAGCTACCTGATATGCAATGGCAGTGCTAGGAAATAACACAAGATGGCATATTTGTTGGTGTATTTTTGCTGTGCAATCATACCCCCATGCCTATCTTTTGCTAGTCCCTCACAAATCATTTTGTATTATATTTAGAAATGATCTTAAGCTGAAGATTTTCTTCCGAGGCGACATGGGTGTGTTTGTTGGATATTGTGAGAACCAATTGTAGAGAATACTATCAGTACTTTAAGTCTTATGTGACATAGACCATCTCTCGACTAACCTGGACTCTTGATATTTAAACCTTAAATATGATTTTCAGGACTCAGAAGGTTTTTGCCATACTCAAGAGCTCAAGAGATTATGGCTTGTGCATAGTGAAGGATCAAGACTGACCAGATGAACATTAAGACTCAAGCCTAGGGTTTCACGAATCTTTAAGTGCAGGTTGGTCCCAGTTTCAGCTCATGTTTTCAGATTGACCCTTAAAATGTTGACAGAGAACTCAACCCGCATTTTTTTCTTTTGTGGCTCAAAGAATATATGGTAGAAAAAGGGTATTTGTAACTTGCCCTGAAAAACATTTTAGGGAGAAGACTTCGTAGATATTTGCGAGATATACTGACTTATTTGCATAGATTTTTTTTTTTTTTTGAAACACATGTCAGTATATTTCTTACAACTTTATTTGGAGGAGCACACTTTTCTTTTGGTGGGAGAGTTCCTTTTTGGTGGAAAGAGTTTCTCCTAGACACAAGACTAAAGCCTGGGAAAAAAAATCTACCTGCATGCATAGGTAAGGACTCCACCTTCCCTAATGAACACTAGGGTTGGATCTTACGTTCACCTGGTCTTTCTTGATTTGTGTAGTGTGAACCAAGATTACTTAGGCTCTCGAGTAGAAGCAAACCAACAGATCCTGTACTGATGTCTCAAGTACAAGAATACATCCTTGGTTAGGAGAGATTCCGATCTATCTTGTCAATGCTCAAGTGAATTAAGCCGAGCCTGAGTGAATCAAGCTTCTGTGGCCTGGAAAGTATTCAAAACAGTGGTTGAATATCCATAAACACTTATTGTATTTTTGTTTCAGCCTTCAGATCATTACTAAACACCCTTTTTTTTTATGCTATGTACATATTTATAGATGGATGGAAGTTGCATGATACCATATAATACCCAGATCCTGTGCATGCCTATCCACCCACCCATGCCAAACGATGCTATGTCTTCATGTGCATGTAGGGTAGGGTAGAGGAAGGTGCAAAGATCGGGAAATGAGAGCTGAGGTGCAGGGTATATAGTAGGGTGGTAGGGTGGGTGGATGGTCGGTGGTGAAGTGAAAAGGTACGAAGTAAAGTGTATGTGATAGTGGAGGAGTGCTACTGGGGTGTCTCCCAACGAGCGCTGAATTTAACGTCTTCAGCTGGACTCAGAATGAGGCACGAAAATTGGTTACCCTCCAGCAGGGCAACAGTTTCTCCAACGAGGGGAGGTTCATGAGTAAGATAAGGTTTTAAACGCTGCCCACTGACCGTAAATTTATGCCCAGATTTTGGATCTTCAATTTCAATGGCACCGTTGGGAAATGGTCTCGAGACCAGGAAAGGACCAGTCCATTTGGACTTCAATTTCCCAAGAAGAACTTGAGCCGGGCATTATAAAGCCAAACTTGCTGAGATGGCTCAAATTCCTTCTGTCGAATTTGGCTGTCGTGAAAAGCCTTAGTGCATTGGTTGAAAGTTAAGGCAGAATCATAGGCTTCATGATGGAGCTCTTCCAGCTCTTGGAGTTGGAGTTTCCTTTCTCGACCACATAGGTCTGGGTCGAGGCTACATTGGCGAACCGCCCAATAAGCGTGGTGCTCTAGCTCCACGGGCAAATGACAAGGCTTCCCGTAAACGATTCTATAAGGAGACATACCTAGGGGAGCCTTGAAGGCGGTCCGATACACCCAAAGTGCGTCAATCAGCTTGTCGGATCAATCCTTACGGCCAGGATGAACCATTTTTTGGAGAATTTGCTTTATTTGCCAATTTGACACCTCAGCCTGGCCATTCGTCTAAGGATGATACGGAGACACGATACGATGGTGGACTCCATATTTCCTCAGAAGTTCTCGAAAAGAAGCATGGGTAAAATGGCTTCCTCCATTTGAGATAATGGCTCGAGGGATCCCAAAGCATGCAAAAATGTGGTCTTTTGATGAATCGAGTGGATATGACATGGTCAGCATGGCACGTGGGAATAGCCTCGATCCATTTCGAAACATAATCAATAGCAACGAGGATGTATTCGAAGCCGTTGGAAGGAGGAAAGGGACCCATGAAATCGATTCCCCAAATGTCGAAAATTTCAACATCTAGGTTGGGTTGCAAGGGCATCATGTCACGACGTGACAATGACCCTAACAACTGGCACCTAGTGCAATGTTTGGCATAATTGTGTGCATCTTGGTGAAGGGAGGGCCAAAAGAAACCGCACTGCAACACCTTAGCTGCAGTTTTTCTCCCAGAGTAATGGCCTCTGCAGGCCTGATTGCAGCAAAAGGATAGCACACTGGAGAATTCACTGTCAGGAATACAGTGACGGATGATCCGATCAGCACCTATACAAAAAAGAAGTGGATTATCCCAGAAATAATACTTTGCTTCTACAATGAGACACTCGCGCTAGTTTTTAGTCCAGCCACATGGAAGGGAACCAGAAGCAAGGTAATTGGCAATGTCGGCATACCAAGGTCCACTTACCACATTAATTACCAATAGGTGCTCATCGGGAAAAATCTCATTGATTGGCAGGGTATGTCCAATGTGGTCAGGGTCCAGTCTCGAGAGATGATCAGCCACAACATTCTTAGCTCTGGCCTTTTCGCGGATCTCAATGTCAAATTCTGGAGTAGAAGGATCCAACGAATCAGTCTGGGATTGGCATCCCTCTTGTGCATGAGATGGCGAATGGCCACGTGGTCAGTGAATACAATAACATGCGAGCCCAGAAGGTAAGAGCGAAATTTCTCCAGCCTAAAGACGACCGCCAGTAGTTCTTTCTCAGTGGTTGTATAATTACGCTGGGCCTCGTCTAATGTCTTACTGGTGTAGTACACCACGAAGGGGTGTCTATCACGTCTTTCTCCCAGGATGTCTCTGACTGCAAGGTTGGAAGTGTCACACATGAGTTCAAAGTTGAGGGACCAATCAGGTGGCTGGAGAACAGGGGCCTTCGTGACAGCCACACGCAACTGCGTGAATGCTCGTATGCAGTCGAGGCCCATATCAAAGGGTATGTCAATCGATAGGAAATGAGTTAATGGTCGAGAAATCCTGGAGAAGTCTTTGATGAATCTCCTATAGAAACCGACGTGTCCCAAGAAGGAGCGGATTTGTCTGACAGAGCCAGGCATAGTAAATCAACAATTACATCAAGCATAGCTCTGTCAACCTCGATACCCCTATCGGAGATGATATGTCAGAGAATAATTCTCTTATGTACCATAAAATGACTTTTTTCCCAAGAAAGCAGGTTCACATCAATACATCTCCTAAGGATACGAGTCAGGTTGGCAAGACAGCAATCAAAAGTGGGTACAAAGATCGAAAAGTCATCCATGAAAATCTCTAGAAAGTCACCCACCATGTCATGGAATATCGCCAACATACATCTCTGGAAAGTTGCTGGCATGTTACAAAGTCCGAACAGTATCCTTCTAAATGCAAAGGTGCCGAAGGGGTAGGTAAAGGTGGTTTTCTCTTGGTCCCTGGGGTCAATTGCCACCTGGTTATATCCAGAGAATCCATCCAGGAAATAGAAAATTTTATTTCCCACCATCCGCTGCAAGATTTGGTCAATGAAAGGTAGCGGAAAGTGATCTTTCTTAGTTGCAGCATTCAATTTCCTATAATGTACACACACTCTCCAAGATGTAGGAGTGCAGGTAGGGATGGATTCGCCCCTGTCGTTGACACGGATGGTGAGTCCCGCCTTTTTGGGCATGACGTGAATTGGGCTCACCCAGGGGCTATCGCTGATCGAGTAGATTATACCCGCATCCAACCACTTAATAATTTTGTTTTTAACGACCTCCCGCAAGTTAGGGTTGAGACATCTCTGCAACTCGGGGGAAGGTCGAGCCTCCTCCTCTGTATATATACGGAGAGTGCAGTAGGAGGGGCTAATGCCAGTTAAGTCTGATAAGGACCATCCAATGGCTGCCTTGTGTTCCATAAGGACCTTTGTTAGTTTGCACTCTTGCTCCCTAGTCAATTTTGAACTAATGATTATGGGGTGCGTTTCATTTGTTCCCAGGAAAACATACTTAAGCGAATCAGGAAACTCTTTCAGCTCGGGAGTGGATGGTGAAAGATCTGGCATTCCTTGGGATAAGAGTGTCCTAAACCGATCAAAAGAAAACAAGTCAAGAGGAAGAAGTTGGCCCTTAGATTGGCCAAGAAGTGGGGCATCTTGGATTAATTGATCCAACAAGGGATAGCCCCAGTGAGTAGTATGTGGGCTCAAGGTCCCAATGTGGAGTTGCAAATCTGCCTGATTTGGTAGGAAAGAAAGGGCAATCTGGTCTTCAAGAGTGTGGACCGGCAGTGAGTAGCTCGAATATGACTCAGACCACGAGTTATTGGAAGCAGAGAAAACCTCATCAGAAGTCTAGTCAGGAGAAGGTACGGGAAAAGGGAGGGATGGGGGAACGTCACAATATGTGTCGGTCAGGCAATCGTCAGTGTTTAAAGGCAAACCACAACAGTCAGAATAGGTCCCAATTAGTCTTATACATGCGCTGACGGCCATGTCCTCGTCAGACATGTCATCCTTGATACAATTGCAATCAAAGTTCTTGGCTGCCTTGAAGATGTTAAGCTTGAGCTTCTCAGATCCAACGACAATCTCAATACAGCCCGACTCGCAATCAATACAGGCACGGGCTGTGGCCAAGAAAGGTCGACCATGGATGATCGGACAATCAGAAAGTGAGTTAGGAACTTCCATATCCATAACAAGAAAGTCAATAGGAAAACAGAGACTGTTGACTCTAACCACCACATCTTCCACCACACCCTTTAGTATTTTGGCAGAATGATCTGCCAACTGTAACGTGACAGGGGTGGGTTTCAGATTTCCTAAGGCAAATTTCTCGAGCATGATGGTTGGGATAAGATTGATGGAAGATCTTAGATCAAGCAGAGTGCGGTTAAAATTGCAGCCTTGGATGCTATAAGAAATAAGTGGTGTGCTCGGATCTTTCTTCTTCGATGGTAGATTTGACAGTATAGCACAACTTGCATGAGGAGAGAGAACCACCGGATTTTTTGTTTTCTTTGACTGTCGCCTGGGTGTAGTGTAGTCTTTGGAAAATTGGGCGACAGTAGGAATGTGGTCGATAGCCTCTAACAGAGGTACCTTGATTTTAACTTCCCTAAATAAATTACGCAGGTTATCAAAGGCCTGTGTATCCTTTTTCTTACCTTTTGTCTCCCTCACTAGAGCCTTGGGGAATGGGACCAATTCTGGCACTATTTTGGGTGTACCATCCTCTCGTGAATGCGGTGCGCATCCCGAATGAGAGGGCGATGAAAAAGGTGGGCCTGGATCAGGTCGAGGCAGATCGATGGTTTGCTTACTGCTCCTCGTAGTAATCGCATTGGACGATGCAGGTCCAGTGGGATCATAAGGCAGAGGAGGGTTCACAATAGGGACATAAGGGTGAGGTGCTCCAACTGGATTAGCCTGAAATCCAGGAGGATTGCTCGATGCTTGCAGAATCTGATGACCCTACCCCTGAGAAGGTTGTACCTATGGTTGAGGACCATGGGGTATGAAATTTCACGAGTTGGGAACAGGTTGGGCTAGAAGAGTGCCCTGAGATCGAGTCGCCATGCGTAGTTGACTGATCTCAGCATTCTGCTGCACCAATTGGTGCTGAGGAGAGGTCATTTCTCTTCATGGTGCTTAGACATTTCCGTCATCATTTGCATCAGTTTATCAAGAGGACTTGATGCGTGTTCTGTTTGCAGTATGCAAGTACCCGATGGCAGATTTGCCACCGGATTAGATTGGGCCCTTGGGATGACGGGTGCGGATGGTTGCATTGGCCCACCTGCGGGGTTTTGGCATTGTGGGTTATTGGACAATGAGAAGTTCGGATGATTTTGCCTCCCTGGGTTATAAGTGGCAAAGAACGGGCTGTTCCCCAGGGCGCAAGCATCTTCTAAGCTAAAAGACGAGTCCACATGTACATATGCATCCGAGCACATGGTGGCTTGGTCCTCCGTGTCAAAATACTGACTTGCAGAAGCCAGATCCACATGACTTATCAAATCGCTCGGTGCAACACTTGGTAAGGAAGATCTCGCAGGGTTTTTGGGGATAAGCCTGGCGTTGGAAGGATTGGGATTGCGACGAAGTGGTGAGGTGGGGGTGTTTTCCATAGAACTGGTTGGATTGGCTAGAAGCTCATCTAGCTTCTTATGCATGACGGAGACTTCATCCATTTTTTGTGCGATAAGGTTAAGATCAATGGATAAATGGGAGGGTCCCGTGTTAACTTCGTGAACATTACATGGCAGGCTGGTATGATTAAAGGTGACAATGGAGGCATTGTTCATTGAGTTTTCGCTCATGTTTTCAAATAATTTGAATGCTCCATTCTCGTATTTATTCATGAAATTCTCTCCGCAGGAAGCGTCTGCAATCTGCTTCAAAGTCTCATTTAGCCCATAATAGAAAATCTGGGATTTATGCCACTTAGGTAGACCGTGGTGCAGACACTTCCGGAGGAGTCCATTATACCTCTCCCAATCCTCATGAAACTGTTCGCCGTTTTGTTGTGTAAAGGAAGTTATTACACGGTAAAGTGCATTGGTTCGCCCGATTGGGAAGAATTTCTTGAGAAATGTTGTTCGCATCCCTTCCCAAGAATGGATGGTTCACCCAAGGGTGCGTAACCTTGCGATGCTTTATCCCACAACGAAAATGGAAACATTTTCATGAGGACAATTGCTAACCCGATGTTTCTTGGTTTAACCGTCTCAGCCAATCGGGTTAGGTCTTCCAAATGGACAAAAGGATCTTCACTTGCAAGACCATGGAAGTGGAAGTTTATTAGGCCAACTATATTGGGTTTCAGATCAAAATCGTCCCCGCCCATGGAGACCTGAATTTGTTCTATGGTCTCTGTAGCAGCAGGATTTTGATAAGAGCTAAGTGACCTAAGCTCCTCCCATTCGGGAGGGTTCTGCATTTCCTCTAAGGTTTCCCTAATGGCTTCAATCTGCTCATTATACATTTCCATTTGGGCATGGAGGCGGGTTATGGGGTCCACGGCTCCACCACCTGGTGGGTTTTGAGGGTAGTTTACTCTCTCGGGATTTGGGGGTGGGCATGCAGCCATGTTTGTGGAGAAGGATGATGATTTGGTCTCTATCCTTCTAAAATTACTAGACAATTCAAACAATTCAGAGTTTTGTGACCTCCCAAACATGCACTACCACAGGAAGAATTAGGGAGATAAGAAGGGAAAAGGGGATGAGAGAAATGATGCCGCGAAAGTACACTTGATGACAAATCAAGGCAATCAAAGTCCTAAGCTCTACAGTGTGCCATTAGACCTAAAGATCTAAGTTACCTACTATCACAACCTACAGAACCAAATGTGAGCATCACGGAACCACCGGGCCAGGTTGAAAGGCCTTTTGCCCCAGTCTTAGACACTCGATAGCACGAGGGAACCCGCACCAGCACGTAGGTGCTACACGCAGGTAGTTAGACCTCCAATCCTTAATAAGGGTGAAGTTGCTACCAGTTTTAATTAGAGGCTTAGGATCAAGTGCTTCAGGAATGTGAACGGCGTGGTTTACGGGCAATGCCCAAGTGCGTTAAATTTAGAAAGTGTGTAACCAAGCATGCAATGGGGAAATCTCCCCGAATTGAAGTTTTAGTTGGTGAATGGTTTTTAGAATTTCAGCCTTAAGTAGTATGGATTTTAAGATTTTGCTGAGTTACCAATTGCACCAATCTTCGGGTTTTGAGAAAATACAAGTTTTTCTATGCCCAACAAACCCATCTTCGCTGAGAGTTAGTTAATGCATGCTAAAAATGCACTGGGCTTCCTAGGGTGGAAATTTCTATGTGTGGATGCAGAAGTCAATTTTAGATTAGTGTGAAAGGGAGCCAAAGCACTTCAATTCAAGTGCTCCCAATCACCAAAATGATGTTCCACAAAAAACGCTTAAGCGCAAGATAATGTAAAGAAAATCAAAGTGCTGGGGTTGAAATATTTGGGATTGAATCTAAGGCACGTGAAAGGTCGTGGTGGGGTTGGAATCAACTCAATTCCAAGTCTCCCCACCAAAAATGTGGTCCCGAATTACTGATAAAGGAGGAAAGGAGGGATGTCAATCAATCTATTTAATCTTTCCTCAAAGAATACTTCACACGATGAAAGATTCAAGAATCAAGATTCCTGGATCTTCGCTATGCGAAGTTTAGCGAGAAATCCCGGGGCAGTGGGAGTGATGGTAAACAATCAAACAAGTGATTTTTAATCCACTTGCCCCAAGAAATCCCAAGAAGTTTTTTTAGGTTTTTTTTTTTTATTAAGGTGACAAGTTCACCTAAGTTGCTAAGAGAGAGAGACTTACCTTTTCAGCAACGTGGGCGAAGCTCCAATGCGGCATCGGCGGCTTCACGCTCTCGTTCCAACCTTGGATCTACCTACGTCCCTGACTTCCTCTACTTGCCTCCTCCTTGCAACTGGTTTTCCTGCACACCAACAAAAAAAAACACCCATGAAGAGAAGGGTGTGAGAATAGAAAATCAAAGGAATGGAGTAGAAACTTACTTCATTGCGCACCTCCAAGGCAATGGCGCTAGAAAAAGGTGCGTCAGGACTTGAACAGGTTGTGTTAATATGATGAAATTATCATTGAAGTGAGTATAGTGGTTAACCTAAATCGAGCCTAACCATCTTTTTACAAAATTTTTAACCTGGCCTACTTAATTTTATCTTTGTCAGTTTTAGGCCCAGGGTTGATCTCAGGGAGGCAGGGATTAAAGGTGAAGAAGTTTCTACTCCGTTCCTAAAATGTATCTCTTCGGTGCGTTTATTATGCTTTTGGTTTTCTTGTATTTAAGATTTTTTTTACCGAAAAGTTTTGTCCTTGAGGTACACCCTCAAAATCAGGTCCATGACTTCGAGATAAATTGTTCTTAGCTTTGAGCTAACTTAGGGTTTCCAAAAAAAAATTGGTCCTACTATTCGCAAGATCGAGTACCTGCAAGACAAGGATTATCTTTTCTCTTTTACACTTTTTTTTATCTTTTTAATAGTGGGAAACAAAAAACAAGATAGGTTGTCTGTAGAGAAATAAATATAGTTAATATATATTTATTATATATATAGGGGTGGGGGGGGAGGTGGAAATGACATGTAGCACAGTGTCGAGTTGGTCCACGTCTGGAAAGACACAACCAACAAGACGAAGTGCCACGTAGACTGTAGGATGGATGCGTGAGAGTGTGTGCAGAGGCACTTTCTTTATGCGGGTATCGGGGAATATCAGCAACTGGTGCAGATATTCCCGCGATTTAACGCGTGGTGGAGTGACTAGTGCGTATGGATACTGGTAGGTGATATGAATGTAAATATATATTTATATGTATATATATTGATAGGGTTGTAACTATATAGGTGTATATGTAGTTATGTATATATAGATATGTAAATATATATAGGTATATATATATATTTATAACTAGATATAGATATATATATATAGTAATATATGTATATAGATATATATACGTACATATGTATATAGATATATTTGTATAAGCATCTATGTATATAGATATATATCAGTATATATATATATATGTATTTTTATCTATAGATATATATGTATATATGTATGTATACATGTATATATGTATAAATATATATATATAAATATATATATATATATTTATGTATGTATGTATATATACTTATATATAGTTGTATATGTAAGAATATGTATATATATAAATATAAATAAATATATGTATATATATTTAAGTATGTATAGGTGCGTACAAGTGAGTGTACAAGTGTTTGTGTGTACGAGTGTGGTGTGTGTATGAGTGAGGAGTGCATGCTGGAGGAAGAGGGCGCGCGAGTTAAGCCATCTGGGGGTTGCTGGCGTCATCTGGATGCGCGAGCTTGCGCAGGCGCACAAGGCTACGCGCGGGCGCTAGAGTGGGTGCGAGTGCTGCCTTAGTGCCCGGGTAGGAGCTGAAGTGTGAGGGAGGGGGCAATGCAGTGCACTGCGTAGCGGGTAGGAGTCGATGCAGGCGAAGACACGGGTGCAGGCGCAAACGCAGGCACTGGCACTGACTCGCTGGGGGTGGTATCGGCGAGGAGAGAGAGTGCGTGGTGATCGGATAAGTGAGAAACTCCTCGGTCACTGCACTGTAGCTATAGTGTCACGCTGAGAGGCCTGAACAGTAGTTACAATGCCGCACAGGATGAACAATCGGTTGCAGCTGGTTCTGCCTAAGCGGGTGGGCTGGAAGGCGCCTGAGCACGTGGGGAGAGCCTACTGCCAGTCTGCAGGGGCATGCGTAGCGAATGGTACTGCTGCTAGTGGCTGCTGATGCTGCTGGAGCTTCTGACCTTGAAGCTCTGGCAATGGTGGCAAGGGCTTCAGCGTTGGAAACAGAGAATGAAACCACCACGCCCACATGCTCTCGGAGGAGCTGGACGGTGGTGGAAATCGCAGTGGTGGTCGTGGGACCACTGTGAGCTTGCTCCTGCCCGCAGTGTGTCTCCTTAGTGCGAAGAGATATTGCATATGGAGGGGAAGAGGGGAGGACGATGGCCTGGTGGAAGGGTGTCTGTGGTGGTGTGTGTACTAGGCTGCCCTCTCACAAGGAAGATGGCTAGGCTTTTTAAAGAAGCGGGAGCCTACCACAACCATGCTGCTGGTGTGCATGACTAGCCATGCTGCAGGGCAGAGGAATGGCACGAAGAGTTGCAAGCCCCATGCCTTGAGCCGCACGAGGGAGACGATTTCAAAGTCAAAATAAAAAAATGAAGGGGAAATTGCGAGGCAGCACTTGGAGAAGATGTTATTTACATGGCCAATTATTCGCATTATCCTCCCCTCTTAAATAAATGCGTGCAAGTGTCTTTTTTACAAATGCAACGATAGATACCTAATATGCAATGGCAGTGCTAGGAAATAACACAAAATGACATATTTGTTGGTGTATTTCTGCTTTGCAATTGGCATATAAACCTATCAACAATGAAAATGGCCTTGCGGCCTCATTACAAGGCTCAGACAGCTTCTCGTAGACAGGGTGAAGGTAGTGCAGGGATCGGTGTGGCATGTTGTGGCTGCAGTGTGCATCCCTAGGGCACCCTGTGTGTGCAAAAGTGGGTGTGTTTGGGGGGTGTTTTGGGGGTGTGGAAGGGTGAGTGGAGCGAGGGTTTATGGTCAGTGGAGTGTGGTGATGCTTATGGGGTAGTTAGGAGGCGGATGGAGGCGTGGAGTGGCAGGAATACCCCGTCGGAGGTCTGGCCGAAGATGAGGAAGGTAAGGGTGATACTGTGCGTCATGGTGTGTTTTGAAGAAATAAAGATAGAAAAATGATGAGAACAAAGAGAGGACTTATCTGTGTATAGATAGATGAAGGGAGGATGCGGAGATGGTGGCTGGCTCGTATTACCGCCACCAGAGATGAAATACTTAATGGAGGATGATGGCGAGAACGAAGGGGTTGCAGGAACGTCGGTTGGTGTAGCATGATGCGGACGAAGAGGTGGAAGAAAACCCTGCCACTGGTATTGTGGTAGCGTGATGAGGGAGAGAGAGGGGGGTCGCCAGAGCTTGCTGAGTTACTGACCGGAAGGGAAGAGACGAATAGATTTAGGGTTGCATTTATTTGCTATGGAGGAAGGTTTTGAGCTTGGAAGCCATGCTTCTAAGAATGACAACCTCGCCGAAGATGGAAGGTTAAGTGAGACCCAAATTTGATGCATTCACATGAGAGATTGGATACCAAATCGAGCTTGGAATTGTGTTCAAACTGGAGGAGATTTCTCGGAGAATCTCCCTTTCAATTTTGAAGGGGATTCTCTGAGGAATCAAGGAGATCTTTCCCTCGAGACCTTGTCGAAGTAGGATTCCCTCTTCAATAATGGTGGAGGGACCTAATTGCAAATAATGAAGAAAAAGATAGAGGGGTTTCTAAAGAAGTTTTCAAAAGTTATGGGTAGAAATGTAATTATGTTGGACCTATTTGCAAAGTAGGTCAAGGTGAATTCCCCTTAGGTCCAAATTTTGGTGTAAACCTGATTTAGACCTAAGGAATCTACTGGTGAAGCTGAATTTTGGGTTTGACCACATTTAACTAGGCAATTTATGCAAAAAGCAAATTTAGGGCAAATATTTTAGTATGACCCCACTTTAGGTCAAAATTTGATTCTAAGGGCAAATTGAAAGTTCTAAGCCCGAGAGGTGTTGGGAGGTCATAGATCGCATTTTTGATAAAAGCATCGTAGTATAGTTGCGAAATACGATCCAACAAGGATATTATTTTGTAAAAATAACGAGACTTGAGTCCTGGTCGTTCATCTTTGCGAGGCGTTGTTTTTGCTTTTGAAATCGATCTTAAAGCAGCTCTACTTTATTTAAACGACATGCTGGTGCATAATATATAGGCAATTAAAGAACAGACACTTAAATCATGCAAATATGATAATCATTCAGCTCGTGGTGATTTCGAACACATAAGAGATATATATATATATAAAGTGAAATTTCATTCATCATTGGAGAGTTGTTGCACAAGGAAATCTAGAGGAAAGCTTATACATGAATGCTTAAAAATTAAACCTAACAACCAAAAAATGATTGCATACAAGAATCAACGGGGGGATGTCGCATGCATCATTGGGGGAGAAGTAAGACTATACTACTAAGCAATAAATGAAAGTAATAAAGATTATGAAGATCATGATTTAAAGCTAGAAGAATAGAGGGCATTCAGGGGTGGTCCCCGATGGCCTTGGAGTGGTCGAGAGAAGGAGGGGCGGCCAATGGAACTTAGGCCGGCCCTTGGAGAAAGGTAGGGTTGATCCAGCATCTCGGCATGGTGTCCTCTATGGTGGTGGTAGTGAGCTCGTGGAGGTGGAGTGACTATGGAGGTGGCGTGAATGGCACCAATGGAGTGCAATTGCCAAAGAAGTGAATAGGTGCAAATGGCCACCCAAGTGGTCCTTTTATAGACCTAAGGGAAGCTCTCTAGAGAATTATGGAATTATCTAGAGAGGCCTATGGTGGGAGCTCGTGGGAGAGTGAGAGAGAGAGGGTGGATGGTGGTTTTTAGATCCACCAAATGTGGATCTAAAAATTGAATGGCTCTTGGTTGCTATTTTTGGCATCCAAGGCAACCACACATGGTAGAGAGCTCTAGAGAACTCTAGGCTAGATATTTTCGTGTGGATGGTGTGTGTGGGTGTGTGTAGGTGTGTGTGGGTCGAAACTTAGGTGGCTAGGTTGATTAGGTTGGGTTCTAGTGGGTTTAGGTCAAGGTAGGTCTCAAATTAGGGTTATAAACCCTAATTCACTAAGGTAAAGTGCAATTAAACTTAATACAAGTTTAGTTGGGTGTGTGGAAACTTAATTGAGAGTAAAACAACTCAATTAAGTCAGGTCTAGGTCAATTGAACCCTCACTGAGTCCAATTTGATAGTGTGTGCTGAGATCAGGGCTCAATTGGACTCAATGAGTCCAATTGAATTGGCTGATGGAATCGACTAAGATCCAAGTCAATTAGGTTTAGTGAGGACCTAATTAGTTCCTTAAAGAGGTCTAGAGGTGGTGTACTAGAGTTAGGGCACCTTAATTTAGGTTCCTATGGGGTTGGAATTGGGTTTAGGGACCTAGAGATCCAAGATCAAGGCTTAAATCTCAAAACAGGAATTTGAGAGAAGTATTAGACGTCTTATACTTAAAAATCAGAAGTCCAGACTTGTTGTCTGGACGTCCAATCAGAGTTAGGAAGGATTTCGGGTTCTGTTTTGGGTATTCAAACAGAAATTAGAAGTCTGACAAAGTGTCTGAACGTCCAAGAACACTGCAGAAGTGGATTTGAAGTGTGCGGGAGTTGGCTAATGGTCCTGGACATCTTAAAACTTATCTGGACATCCAAAGAAGGGTTGGAACTAGGGTTTTAGGGCTTCCTAGCATGTTGTGACCTAATCTACGGGTGGCTAGGGCTTGGGGAAGTCTCTAGGCTATCTATGGCTAGGATGGACCTAAGCTCTTCACATTTTACTGCTTTATTCTTACTTAATAGAATAGCAAACCTTTAACCCCCTTACATTATTATTCCTACATCTAAACTAGGCCTTCTGCTCCAGCTCTGCTACAACTCCTGTTATTCCTGATCCAGCTTTAGATCCAGCTCCTGATCAGCTTATTCCCTGCAATCGACATAATGCACTTAATCGACACATTATAACATTATTTTATGCATAGCTAAAGGAAAGCGGTAAAGATGTAGATAATGCGTATGCATGCATGAATAACCCCAACTTATGCTAAGTCCTAGCTTAATCTAGGCCAATTAATACCTATGATTGCTGCGCAATCAAGAGGATATTTTTCCATGATTTTTAGAGGGTTTAGGTGAATTTTATCCTACCTAGAACCTTGTTAAATTAAGTGGGTCTGTTTTAATGTTATAAGAAGTCATTTAATTTCTATAATTCACATGAACACTTTTCTGTTTGAACCAACCAACTTTTTATCATGTTAATACCATTTGACTTGCATTTAGCCCATGAGAAAACCCATTGTTGTACTGCAATGGTAAAATTGTAGTCTTACCCCTTGTTTCTTGCTTTTCTCTCAGAATGGTTATTCATTGAGTTAAGACCTCCAGTTGGTTAGGTAGGAGCTTTTGTTCTCTTTTCTAGGTCAAAATGAGCTAGTTAGGGCTCATGATGTTGTTCCCATCAGGTTGATTGATGCACTGTGGGCATATCAAACCGCGCACAAGGCCCCGCTTGGAATGTCGCCATACCACATGGTGTATGAAAAGGCCTGCACCTTCGTGTGGAGCTGGAGCACAATGTCTTTTGGGTGGTGCAGAAGTGTAATTTTAACCTCGAGGTCGGAGGTTATGAAAGAAAGCTCCAGCTCAATGAGTTAGAGGTGATTAGGCAGGAACCTTATAAGAATGCAAAAATATACAAGGACAATACAAAATCTTTCCATGATCGACACATCCAGAGGAAGTTCACAGCTAACCAACAACCCGACTCAAATTCTTTGTGAAAAAGCTTAAGTCCAAGTGGAGTGGGACATTTCTGGTGGTCCACCTGTATCTTAACGGGGCAGTCCAAATTAGAGATCCGAAATCATGGCAAGTTTTTACGGTTAATGGCGAGTGCCTCAAACCATTGTTTACCTAGGAACCTCCTCCTGCTGACAAAACGATACATCTTCTTGAGGATGTGTGACTGATGAGTTGCCCAGTTGAAGGAGTTAAGCTCAGCACGTATACAAATATACATACGATATATACATAGCATATTTCATTTTCGCATAATGTTTTGCATATTGTTTTGCAAATTTTGTTTGCCATTACATCGATGACATGAGCTGAATGATAACTAAAAAGCAGTTTCAAGTGATTTCTATCCACATACATCAAGCCTTATTTCTTTTATTCATGCATAAGGACATGAAAACACTTAGGCATGGGGGGGTGCAGTCCATAAGAAAAAAAAAGTTGAAAATTTTATGCAACAAGTGGGTGATTAGATTGCCTTATCAGGATGTTTTATTAAAGATTTATTCTTTAGTAGATGTCTAAGCTTAGAATCCAGTATAACCTCACATCTGCATGTAGAATTTACAATGGATCCACTGTGAAAATCGATAGACATCTCTAGTTTGTCAAGAAGAAGCATTGCTTCTTCTCCTGAACCCTTGGATAGCAATCAGGGAGTCAAGTGAACCATCTTCTAGTAGATCCACCAAAACTTACGTGAGATGAGAGTAGAGAGTCCATTGGTGCTCTAAGGCTAGTGTAAAGAATCTTTAATCTTTAATAATAGAATAATGACAGTCGGAGATCGGCATCATTTTCGCTCTTGATTCTTGCATACTAAATCTATGAGAAATTCCATACAAGAGCCACCAACTAAGGCAAAAACACAAAGAATGGGTTCTGATAAAACTAGGATTGAGGTTGATGGTCATGACCATCCTCTACGGAATCCTTGGCTGAAGGAGGGTATTGATGTCAAGGTCAGAAATGCATCATCCTATCCATTCCCTACCCGATGCCGAGAGTAGGCACTTCCACCAAACAAGCCACCCGAGATCCTCTTGGTCGTCCCCAAAATCCCAAATGATGCCTCATAAATAAAAGTATGTATGTCGTGTTGAATTGTTGCGTTATGTTATGTTGGTAACGGCATTGTGCAAGTAGATATATATATTGAAAAAAAAAAGAGAAGAAAAACCATAAAAAAGAGATATTTGCTTATAAAAAAAAAATGTGTTATGTTAACAAATTTGAGTTACGTAAGTCAAAATGTTTTGAGGAAAAAACACTTACCACCCTCAACAAACCACCAAATATAACCTTAACCTATTTTTTTTGTATTTTTGATCGCCTGAATACGGGTTGAGGAGTCTGACTTAGTCATAGGGTTATTAGAACCTAATTAAAGTGTAATGCTATGTAAGACCATGACAAAAGCCATTTTCGTGCATTTTGAAATCGTCGAAAATCATAGTATAGTCGCGCTAAACGCTCATAAAAAATGATTTGTAAAGATAACGAGACTTGAGTCCCAGTCGTTCATCTCTGAAAGGCGTTTATGCAAATTTGAAATCGATCTCTTTCGCTCTACTTGCTTAAAATCGCATGTCATTTTATGGTTATTACGTACTTATGCATGACATGCTTAATTGCTAGAATATCAGAAATTAAAAGCAGGCAACTTTAATCACAAAAAATATATTGCAATAAGCTCATGGTGATTCTCGACACATAGATATATATATATATAGAAAAAGATCTTTCATTAATTCATCATGGTGTTTGCAATGTGGAACTTGTGGAAAGCTTATAGAGGAAAGCTTGAAAACAAAAATCAAGCTAATAGAAAATGATCGTATACAAGAATCTAAAGTGGGATTATGCATGCATCATTGGGGGAGAATATAGAGATACACTACTAAACAGTAATAAAAGCATGTAAACTATGAAGAACTAAGCTACTAATCTAGAAGAAATAAGGGCAATCAGAGGTGGGCTTCGATGGCCTTTGAGTTGGTTGAGAGGAGGAGGGGCAGCCAATGATGCTTAGGTCGACCCTTGGAGAGAGGTTGGAGAAGTGATCTAGCATCTTGGCGTGGAGGTGGTGGTGGCCATGGTGAAGATACTCGTGGACATGGAGGTGGAGTGGATGTGGAATAAACTTAGCTAAATGGAACCAAGAGTGGATGGGTGCAAGTGGCCACCCCTTAGGTCTTTTTGTAGACCTAAGGGAAGCTCTCTAGAGAATTATGGAACTCTCTAGAGAGGCCTATGGTGGGAGCTCATGGGGGAGTGCGAGAGAGAGGATGGATGGTGGTTTTTAGATCCACCAAATGTGGATCCAAAAATTGAACGGCTCTTGGTTGATAATTTTAGCAACCAAGGCAACAACAAATGGTAGAGATTCTAGGCTAGGTATTTTCGTGTGGATGGTGTGTGTGGGTTGAAACTTTGGTCGTTAGGTTGATTAGGTTAGGTTCTAGTGGGTTTAGGTCAAGGTAGGTCTCAAATTAGGGTAGTAAACCCTAATTACCTAAGGTAAAGTGTAATTAAACTTAATACAAGTTTAATTGGGTGTGTGGAAACCTTTTTGAGTGTAAAATAACTCAATTAAGTTTAGTGTAGGTCAATTGGACTAACTAAGTCCAATTGACAGTGTGTGCTGGGATCAAGGCTCAATTGGACTCAAAGAGTCCAATTGAATATGCTGATGGAATTGACTAAGATCCAAGTCAATTAGGTTTAGTGAGGACCTAATTAGGTCCTTAGGGAGGTATAGAGGTGATGTACTAGGGTTAGGGCACCTTAATTTAGGTTCCTATGGGGTTAGAATTCGGTTCAGGGGGCTAGAGATCCAAGATCAAGGCTTGAATTCCAAAACAAGAATTGGAGGACAGTATCAGATGTCTAATAAAGTTGTCAGATGCCTTATAGTGAAAAATCATAAGTTCAGACTTGTTTTCTAGATGTCCAATAAGAGTCAGGAGGGTTTCTAGGTTCTGTCTTAGGTATTCTGCAAAAATTGGACATCTGACCAAGTGTTTGGACGTCCAATAACACTATAGATGTGGGTTTAAGGTGTGTGGGAGTTGGCTATGGGTTCTGGACATCCTATAACTCATCTGGATGTCCAGATAGAGACTAGAATTATGGTTTTAGGGTTTCCTAGGGTGTGGTGACCTAATCTAAGGGTGGCTAAGGCTTGAGGAAGCTTCTAGGTTATCCTAGGGCTAGGATCGTCCTAAGTTCTTCATAATTTACTGCTTTATTCCTACTTAAATAGAATAGCATACCTCAACCCCTTACATTATTGTCTCCTACATCTTATTCTCGATCTTCTGCTCCAACTCTACTGCAACTCCAGTTATTCTTTATTCTTCAGATCCAGCTACAGATCAAGCTTCTGATCAGCTTATTACTTGCAATTGACATAATGCACCTAATCAGTACATTATAGCATTATATTTTGCATAGCTAAATGAAAGTAGTAAAGATGCAAATAATGCTTTTGCATGCATGAACTATCCTAACATTTGCGAAGTCCAAGCCTAATTGAGGTCAATTAAGACCTATGATTGCTATGTAATCAGACCACCAAATACAGTTGCAAATCTGGTAAGATGTGAGTTTAGGAAGAAAAAGGAAAAGAAAGAAAGAGAGAGAAAGAGAGAATAGAAAAGGTACAAAAGATTAAAGAGAGCACAGTTTTCCAACCCTCTATAAGTTAAGTTATTCAATAAACTAATAATCTGGATTCTGAAATACTAGCCTCCATGTAGCACCAGAAGAGAGTGAGCCACCAGATACAAATCCAGTTAACTTAGAAATCTACTACCTAAGCCAAAAGCTAGGGCTAAAATCAAAGAATAGTTTATATCCCTAAGAGAAGAAGTTTGGCCATCCAAATGGAATCTTACTAGGGGCAGAGTACAGACTTTAAATGTTTATTGACTCTTTGCTTGGATCCATTGCAAAAGATACAACATTATATATTCATGGTTATCTGGATTCTAAATTTTTGGATGAAATAAAAAGAAATAAACCTTTAGTAAACTCCTGATACAATGCATCTAGTCTTGCACTTGCTAGGGACTAGCAAGATTTAGGCATGGGGATATGATTGAACAGCAATCATAAACCCTAATTTGCCTAAATTAAGGTAACACCTAGAACAACACAAGCATTTTTCATGCATACACATCGTACGTTGCATCTTAGACGATATAATGTTTTATACATAATAATGTGCTATTTGAAAGGTATTATTAATTGCAGGTAATCCAGGGCTACGGTTGATTGATCCAACCCTATGGATCTGTTTGGAATAACGACAGGAGTCCAACGCTTCCAAGAGCACATCAATCAAACTCCCATAGCACCCTAGGGAGTCTGCAAAAGAAACAAGAGCCAAGGGGAAATTGAAGAATATCCAAATCTCAGATGACAAATCCAACTGCATGGATGGATCCAAATTGACGTTCGCAGTCCAATTGTGTAGAAATCAACTTAATCGGAGGCCTACGTCATCAGACACAAGAAGAAGATGGACGACCACGATGGCATCACGTGGTGCCACCACAGCCACCCCTCACTGCACCCCAATTTAGAAGAAGAGCTGTGGGTTGTTGGACCATCATCCAACTACCGTGATTGCAGCCAAGTGCCCATCCTCAGCTGCATCATCTGATGAGACGAGATCTCGACTGTTGGATTCCCATCCAATGGGCGAGAGTGTGCCCCAACATAACATAAACACAACAAATGCATGGGAGTAGCATGATGGTTAGTGCTCTCTCCGCGAGACATTGTGTGCATGTTTGAGTAGCCTCATGTGTGAAATCAAGAGGGGCGTGCTCGCATATGGAATTCAACTGTCGGATCTCCATTGGTCGGCTCGGCATCAGACGTATGGCAGGCACAGAGGCGCTGGATCAAAAATGCACTTGATGACGTGTAGGGAAACATGCGAGAGCGCACTTTAGTATTTGAAGGAACTATTGAGCACACGTTTAAGCTGTCCTATCTTACGATCAGGTAGCTAAGGATTGGGTGCTCAAAAGAGGCGAGAAACAAAGGAGAGAAAGCGAAGGTGGGAGCACGGGCGATCTGCAGCCGTGCAATCTTCATCCGAGGGCGCATAGGCTGCCATGTGGCAGGACCAGATTCAATCGGGGATAAGAGAAGAATTTGGAAGGCTTAATCAGGGTCGTTGTTCTCCCGATCAACGGATCTGATTAATACAAGGCATTTGCACAGATTTAAGGGGCCAAATACCTTCTTTGCCTTCCACTAAAGCTATAAAAAGAGGACAAAGGGCCCCCCTTTGAATGCACTTCTCATTTTTTTCTGCTTCTTCCTCCTTCAACCTCTCTCTCTTCTTCTTCTTCCTGTCTTCTCTGCATTCATCTCTACACCTCCGTCTGAAGCATCTGTTGGGCCACCCCAACGGATTGTTGCTGCTCTTCGTAACTTCTCCAAAAGGCCACCATGGACCACTCGTGGTTCCTTCGCTCTATTACATAAGTAGTTACATTTATGTTAGAATTTATTCAGTTGTATGTATCCAATTCATGTTTAAACTCTTTTGATTGTTGCAAATATTGTGTCTTACTATTTAGCATTTATATTTGGAATAACATATGAAATCAAAAGTGCTTTCTGCCTTCCTGTGATCGATCGGGACTTACCAAGTTCCGTTAATTTATTTGCTCAAGGCATATTTTGCACTATACTACAACGTGCTAATTCTCTACGTGATCTACGTCATGGCTAGGGTTGCCTTTAAATCTTCGATGGGTTGAGTGGCCATAGAAAGATGCTCCGAAACCCTGAACTCAAAAATCCAAAAAAAAAAAATTCAGAAAAGAAATTAAAAAAGAAAGGAGAAAAAGATCCTTCTTTGAATTAGGCAAGGGCTTGAGGTGGTCTGCATTTTAGCAAACACCTGGGTGCTGTTGTGTCTCTGTGGTTCAGGTCGTCGTTGAAATTCATAAGTGTTGAAAAATAACTATTGCCCAAGTAATCCAACCTAATTCTTTTATAAATAGCTTGTAGTTTTGCTAAGGACTAGCAAAAGATAGGCATGTGGGTGTGATGTAAACACGTTTATATCACATAAACCATCTATTTTTGTGCATTCCTAGACATAAAGTTGCATCATATGTTATAAATATTGCATAACATGTATCATCTTGCATTTAGGTTATGTCGTATAAATTTTTGGTTAATTTCTCCTTTTTATGGTTAGGTGATAGGGCGACATTTATTCAAGGCCAAGGATTGAAAATCCAACCGTACAAATCTGATCAGGGCGATGATCGGCGTTCAACGACTCCAAGATCACCCTGATTGGACTTCTATAGCATTAGATATAATATGGGGAAGATTAAAGATGAAGGGCTAGGATAGTGTAAATCCACACTTCAGAAAACAAATCCAACCACACGGATGGATCTAGATTGACGGCTGTAGCCCCACAATGCAAAAATTAGTCCAATCTAGATTGAAATGGGGTTTTAAATAGTTGCATTGCGGTATAGTTAAAAGCTCGTGAAAAATAGATAAGATTTATACTCGAAACGTCTGAGGTCGTTCGCTAGGAGCAAGTAGGAATTCGATTCTCAAGATTGCAATTTCAAACAAAAGAGATAAGAAATTATGATTAGAAATTTATTCACAATAATGTGGCAAAAATATTTGGTGTCAAATTGCCAAAAAAATGGAGTAAAATAGTGATTTGAATCACCAATTACTCCCTATAATAATATCAAATAGAACTCAATAGCTATGTATGAAATAAACTCAAATCAACCATCTGATGGTAGGATCAGATGTCATAAATGTCTGATTCTACAATGCTCTGTTTCCTCTTCTTTCTTTGATTGAAGACTCTTCTTCAGTTCTGTTTCTTCTTCTTCCTTGGCTTCCTCTTCTTCGGCCTTGTCTTTTACTCCTCTCTTTTCTTCTTTCTATCTATGCTCTTCTTCAACTGCGCTTCTTCTCTTCCTCTTATTCTTTTCTTCTGCTTTCTTCTTCATACAAAGGGGGAAGGGGTCTTCAGATTTGGCTAAGTGTTAGCCAACTTCTCTAGAGAGTAAAACCCCCTAACCTCCATAGAATTGGAGG